>OZ021722.1:36579064-38979064 GCA_963978545.1 Linyphia triangularis | reverse complement strand
TTCAAACGCGCAACGTATATATCAGGGACTGAAACCATTGAGTAGATGTCTATATAACGTGCTTCATTAGTAGGTGGATTGTAGGGCGCCGTCTTACAATTTCCCAAGTGCACATTAGTAAACTCCGGTGGCCATTTCGTACGTGTTTTGATTAAGTGTATTTCGCTGGATTTTTACCATGCCTCCTTCAAAATAGTGAAGAAAGGAATTTGAAAGACGAATAACTTAGTTAAAGGTTTATAACTATCAAATGTTTACACTAAGAATTTAAAAAGAATATTTCCGTTTGGACACGCGTAATCGCGATGTCCTCCTGTTAAATTTAGGGGGTGTTTTTGGCAATTTGCCTGTTACCAATTAATTTCTAAACATCCGTTTCATATTTAAAATTAAACATAACAGGAATGCAACCAAAATTCAAGATTATTTCCGATTTTTAAAAAAATAAAACTTCTATTATAGCTTACATAATAGCGGCATGCACGGTAAAAAAATCGCCATTTTGACGCTAAATTTGATCCGATTTTGAAAATAAAAAAATGCACAAATTTCCGGACATAGTCCAAGTTCTTTAGTCGGAATACTCCTTGTGATATCCCACAATGAATAATGTTACATTTGGAGAAACTCTATTCTCTATCTGACAATAGCAAAACTAAGAGATGAAGTTTAAGGTTGATTCATTCAAACTTAAGAAAATTTTGAAAGTAAAAAGTTCTCATCTTAACACATTTTCACTATACTAAAACATTCTTATCTTAATTTTACTGTATTATAAATTGATAATTTTATAAAAATTACTATTTGATGAAAATTTTACTGTGTACCATTGCACTTTAATTTTAATAATTTTCTCAGTCTCATTCCAGCAGAATTAGTATTGAAGCATTTTATCAGTATTTTGATATCTTTTAAGTTTCTGCGCAAGTTTTTGATTCAAGGATTTTTGCATTACAAATTTTTTTTTCTCCAGAATATTGAAAATTATTTATCGTGGTAGAAAAGTATAACAATATTGAAATTGTGGCAGAAAACGCGTATTTCTGCAATTTGCCATAAAAGTGCCCTCGTAAACAGGAAGTGCCCTTTTTTTGGAAAATAGCACCCTGCCCTTTTTCATTTCTACAGGGCTGCCACAGGCGACTAAAAAGGCTACTAAAGCGACTATTTTAGTGGCCAGGCGACTATGGCAACTATTTCAATGAAAAAAGGGCCCAAAGCGACTATTTTGAACAAAACCTTCAACTATTTTTGGGCTCAGGCGACTATTTTTTTAAAAATTGGATACTGTCCCTTAGAAGACAAGAAAAAAAACGGCACTAAGGTACTAACAATTTTATCAAAATGGTGATTTTTTTTAAGGGTGGGTGGGAGAGCGAACACTACCGAAATAGTTGTCCATATTCGCTGGTAGAGTGATCACTTTGTTAGCCCGACGATAGTAACTTCACGCAAGATTGTTGTTTTTGACGGCAACCGCGGTCATTTTCGCCTACCTGTTAGGTTTCAATGTTTTATCTTTCGCCGTGCAAGGCAACAGCATACACAATTATATTCTCAAATATCAAATTATTTCGCTTTATTTACTCTAAACAAAAATGAATTTGTGGAATTTGCCCCGAACGCCGGAAGAAAGTGCCGTAGTATGGACATTATTGATGTTATTTGACGTTATTTCCGAGATTTGTGTCAGTGTGATGAACAATTTCGCCCTGTTGGTCAATGAATGCAAAATGATTAGAATTTCAATGCTGTAGCTAAAGTTATAAATAATAAAGTAATTTAAATTTTTAAGCAATTTATTTAATTACTCTGAATGTAGCTTAAACAGGGTGGCGTCAGAACCGGGAATTCAGGGAAATGTCAAGGAATTTCGCAAAATTACTCTTTAATCAGGGAATTTTGAAATTTTCGTGTTTCTTTTCTCGCGTACCCCATGGTGGGTGCGGACATCTGTCCCAACTCGCGTCACATGATATATCAGGGTTCCCACGGTCATTGAAAGTCATTAAAAATGCTTAATATTTTTTAACTTGTTTTCAAGGCCTTGAAAGTGCTTGAAAATACTTAGAGGTGCTTAAAAGTCCTTGAAAATGTTTAGAGGTCCTTAATTTTTACAGATGTTGTCCAACTGCAAAATTTATAAAGATACAACTCGGACTTGCTATCCCCGCGTGACCTCCCTTTTATCTGTACCGTACCAGAATTTTCCGACATATTTGTATTACGCATCCACCAACTTGTAACTTTTTTGGTAGAATATACTTCATTAAAAATTTAAATATAGACATGATGCCTGAAAACGAATTTTCATAGGTCCTTAAAAACATTAATTTGGTCCTTAAAAGTCATTGATTTTCATTCTGTGATTTGAGTGGGAACCCTGTATTACAGGGCCTGATTTACCATTAGGCCTACAAGGCCCGGGCCTAGGGGCCACCAAATTTGGGGGCCCCCAAATTTTGAAAGTTTTCTGAAAATTTTAAATATAATGGTCTTTTTATGGGAAGTACTGAACAAAAATAATAAATTTTTAGTTACACATCCTCAAATTCCATGTTTTTTATAGTCACAGAGAGTTAAGTTAGATAGATTAACCTAATAAAACCTAATTAAGCAAATCTTTCCGGTTCAGCCAATCATATACAACTTCTTCATATGTACACGGAGACAAAGGCTTTACGCCGCTGTTCTCCTTCTCTCGCCTCTTGTAAAGAGATGTTCACCAACCAACCAACCACATACAACTTCTTATATTATGAAATGAAAGAATCTGTGATTGGTTGGTTTGCAGGCTCTTCTGTGGACTTTTTTGGCCCTCCTTTTTGGTGAGATCGTAGAAACAGTGGAAAGGTTACTTTGTATTATTTACAGTTATTGTTATAAAATTAAGTAATCTTTATTATTATATAGTTTGTGGATTTATTATTGTAAAATTAGTGTTCATGGGGGGGGGTCTTGATTAATTCAAAAGTTTTGAGCAAATCAAGATCATACTAATTATAACAAAAAAATCGTGTGAAAGTAAACTATGAGTTTTAATTGTAAAAAGTTAGTCTTAACGAATGTAGCTTGATCTGGTAATATTGCGACGTAAAGAAATAAATATTTGCTAATGGGGCCCCTCTCTGAATGTTGGGCCTACAGTAAAAAAAATTCTAAATCAGGCCCTGCCTGTATATATATAGAGTTTTTATAGTTGGCCGATCGATTTGGGTGTACGAAGTTTCCGAACTTTTTCTACTCTCGGCAGCTAAGCCAAACCGGCCAATCTCCCCTCCTTGGCCCACAACCACATGTTCCACTTTTTTTTTTTTTTACTTTCTGAAATTATTGTTATGCTTAGAACAATGATTTACACATTATTTCTGATAGATTTTTGGTTATCCTATAACTTCGCGTCCGCCGGTGTCTTATTGTTAAAAAAAATCTTCAAACTTCAATCTGCCTGCATCCTTTACAGACATGATTTTTTTTCTTCTTGCCTTGCGTTTTTTCTCAACAGAATATATTGGAACCCTAAATTCCTTAATACTATTTAAAATTGATTCCATCATATTTTTTCGTTTTTATTAACCCTTTACAGCATTGTGTTATAGATGTGCAACAAATCTATAGGCATTCATAAGCAAAATGGGTTAGATCCTGTACTTTTTTTTTTACTTTAATTTTTACATTTTATTTAACGTAATTAACTGAAAATGATATGTGTTTTTGATTTATATGTTTAATATAAATCAAACAAAGAATTGAAATATCCTCCTCCCCTTCCATAAAATAAAAAAAGAATCTGAATGCTTTACTGCATGCATTTAGGCAAAGGGTTATGGAATTTAAAAAAAAAGGTCCTTACATTCCCCCCCCCCCCCCCCCTCGCTGCCAAATGCTGCGCTTGTCATGTTTTATGAAAACGATTTTTTGCCTCATTTAATATGTACTTTTGTGGTTTAAGATAGTATTTTTGTTGTACAAAATTTTATTTCTGTATATCTATGAGTAATTAATTTTTTATAAGAAGCTGTTAATTTCAAGACTTTCTTTAATGCATTATGTGTTATTTATCTTTTCTCAACTTCCAAATCTAAAACACATAATCATAACACAAAGAAGAAAAATATTGTACTAGTTTTGTTTTTCCTTGAAGTTAACAAGTATGGGTGTAGTTTGTAAATTGGTTTATGCGAATTTTGTATTTTTTTTTCTTGATGTTTTCCGTTCTTTTTTATGCTCTAAAGATGATTTTTAGTCGAAACTTATATTTTGTTGCAATTATACGTTGATAAGTAAATGTAATTCTATATAGGTCAAATGTATATATTTTTAAATTGGCCGTTATTTTCTTTGTTTTCTTAAAATGTTGTTTCACAAATTCTGTAGCCATTTTGTTAAAAATTTAAAAACTGGCCTTAATGAAATTCGATTACCATTGCCAATGTATAATATAATTGTTTAAACATGATACTTGTTTTTCTGAAAAAAGTTGTTCGACTTTGGAACTTAAAAAAAGTTATCTTGTTTTGTCAATCGATTTTTATCCTCTCTTTTGCGTGAAGTTTAGCTTCTTTTTTTTTTTTGCTTTGGTGCTGCCTGGGAGTAAGGTCGAGTTGCCAACTTCCATCGCAGTTTATAAATATGGTAGCGCCTCCTCCAAGACACCTGCCTTTTACCGTATGGAATGTAATGTTTTAGACACTATTTTGAATTGAAAGAAGAGTGTTTCTGGGTTTTCGTGTTTATGTAAATCAACAGTTTTATTTCAATCTTATGAGAAGTGAGGCTACTATTTTCAACGTCTGAGACTACTATTTTTAATGTGTGAGACTACTATTTTGGCTACTATTTTTAACATTTGAGGCTACTAAAGCAACTATTTTCAAAGCTTATAGTCAGTGGCAGCCCTGTTTCTAGGATGAACTCTGATGCAAGACTCAAATATTTTGATTTTCAGATAAAATTATATCTCTTGTTCTTCTTCTTCAATATTTGTTTTAAGCTATAAAGAAGCTTGTTACTTTTGCAGCTCAAATTGAATCATAAAATGACTACATTTAAAAGCGGAAAGACTTTGCACTCTCAAGCTTGACTCCACCATGCGAAAGGCAGAACTATTTGAAATTGTTGCAAAACATGCACCTAAATCCCCAACTTACAGGGTGGACCGAATTTTAAAGGAAGTGGGACACGAAATTGCAAGATTACCACAGTATCATTGCGATTTGAACCCTATAGAATATATATGGTCGTCTGTAAAACGTTGCATTCGAGAAAAAAATGTAACGGTGACTTAAGTTTGAACAATTTACAATTATTGCTTAAAGAAGTTTTTTTTTAAGTAACACAAGATGAGTGGAAGAAACATTGTGAACACATTGAAAAAGTAGAGAATATTTATTGGAAAAGAGACAAACTGATGGAAGAAATTGTAGATGAATTAGTGATAACTCTATAGAGTTATATATATATCGAATAACAATTCAGACTCTAGTTCAAACAAGAATGTTTCAAGTGATTCAGATATTGATATTGAATCTGATTAATATTTAATAAATTTTTTGAAGAACTTGAAACAAATGAATATTTAAAGCAATAATTTTTCCTATATCTTTATATTTTTGCTGAATTGTGTATTTTTATTTTTACTAAATTCATTGAGTAACTTTCTGATATCTATCAATTTTTTCCAATAACTGTAGGTTTCTTAGTTAAAAAATTATAACTATCATCTAATTCAGAATTACGTTTTAAACAAAATGAAATAAATTCTAGTTTTAAAACAGTAGTTTTTTTTTCTCAAAACATTTTGCAATATTCAAGATACGAAAAATCTTTGAAACTAAGCAGACCGCAATGACTTCCCATGTATAGCCACAGTCCCTGTAATAAAAATATAAAACCAGTAAAGAAGATTTTTGAAGGAGGTTTTTTTATACTTATTTTTATTTTCTGAGTTTAAGTAACCAGGAATTTTGATGTTTATCAAGTTAATTATGAAGTGTTTAAAATTTAATAGTGTAACTGTCGTATATAAAAATTTTTACTTCCTTCATCATCGGCGGAACAATTTCCTCGCCTAACGATGTGTGCTGAGATCGCCAAATATTGCTGTCGATTCTATACTCTTTCCCCCTCCTATCTTCGACTCGTCTTGCGGTAACCCTGTTCAGGGTTTTTCTCGTGGTGGTAGGACAGTAGTTTAATTAGAAATTTTACGAAGAACTTGAATGAAGTGAGGGGGGGGGGGGTGAGCTGTCTCTATTTTGAAAAAAGTAAGAATTTCTTGCATTTACAAATATTTGTTCCTCTAAATTAGCTGTAGGAAAGATCAGGGATTCGCAGCAGTATGGCCCTTGCGCTGTTAAACTCCAACCAACCAGGGATTCGCGCTTTGTATTCAAACTGTAAAAGGCATGAAATCAATCTCTATGCATCCAATTTGGATTTTTTTCTTGTCTGGTTGCAACTAAAGATTGTATATATTTTTCTTAGTGCTTCAAGGGTACATGATTATTTTTCAGCATATATTAAAAATAAAACACTAACCAAATGTGTATTTTTTTTTTTTTTTTTTTGTATGGATTACTCAAAGCACAGACTTATGATCATTTTGTTTCCATTGACCTTGAGATTTCACATGAAAACCCTCTAATCCATTTAGACAATGGAGAATGTTCGAAAACAAACCATTACAATAAATTACTATTCAACTTGCCTTGTTTTAATTTATTATTTAATTATATTAGAAGTTATTTTTTTTACATAAATTAAATGCTAGTATAATTGTCAAATTTCAGTTAGACGTTTTAATTTGTTTGAGTTAAAAAAAATTATCTTCCAGTAAACAAATAGCCCTAAAAAAAACCTGCTAAGTGAAGCTATCAGTCCAAACAAGTTATGAAATCTAATGCTTGTCGCTAAGCAGCCTTGTTTCACTTTTTTTTGCGGGGGCTTTGTATAGAATTAAATTATTTTGGATTATTGGGAAGAGCTTCTAAAGGTAATTGGTACTAGGCAGGCTACAGTTTTTAAAGAAAAAAATTATTATTTCATCAGTTGTTAAAAATAGCTCTGAGATTATTTTGAAAAACTTTCAGTGATGAACCGAACCTTATGATATCATTAAAAACTTCCCAACATTTTTAATTGTTGGTAAAGAGGTTAATAATTAAATTTTTTATTACCCAAGTATTGATGACAAAAAAATAAATAAACCGTTAGTGTCTTGTTTGTAAATGAATGTCATGCGTTTTAATTTATTGTTTGAGTAATGTAATCAAATTAATTAATGTAAATTTAGAATGCAAATGCATTTATATAATGAACAAGTTACACCTTTTTTTTTTACTTTGAATTAATTTGAAATATCAAGGTTGAAATATACAGAAATATTTGGTGCATCACTAATTTAAATGTAATAATTTACTGCTCCAAAATCGTATTTTTACTGCTCCGGCAGTGCTCCAAAATCACATTTTAGTACTTGCATCACTGTTTTTAGAAAACTCACTGCGTCCCCTGTAAGCATCTTCATAAACAGCCTTGCAAATTAAAAACCAAAAGTTTGACTTTGCTAACTGTCCTAACCTCCCATCATCCTTCTTTCATCATTTGAATATTTTGTTAGTGCAACTAATGAATTGTAACCATACAGAATCGGAACTAGCCTCAGAAGCTGTTGAATTTTCTGCTGTTTTTTTCTCTCCTAATAATTCTTGGGGTTTTTACTCTTTTATTTTGAATGTTGTACTTTAAAAAGTAATGTGTGTTTTGTTATGAGAAGGATTTTATTTCCTTAAACATAAGGTAATCAACATACAAATTTTCACTCTGTATCATAAAAGTCTTAGTATTTTGTTCTCACTCTTTCATTATCTCAAATGTATTTCAAAATGTCTCTTTCAGGCCTCCCCCTCCTGCATGGCGTGATGAAGTGGTGGACAACTTCAGCTTTGGTGAAGGCCGAGGAAGAGGTGGTGGTTTTGGTTTCGGTGGTGGCAGGGGTCGCGGGGGCATGATGGGCCCCAATCCTGGTAACAGGTGGAATCAAATGGGAGGACCACCTGGAGGAAATGCTGGAGGTGGTGGTGGAGGCAACCTGGGAGGATGGGTGACAGACCCAAACAGCAGCTACGCAGGAGGGTAAGCATGGGTTGGAATTCTTTACTGTTACTGTATTATAGTTTTACAATAAACAAAGTGTAGGAATGGGTTTGAGCCCTTAAAAAGTACTTGAAAATTACTTATATTTATCCTGAAGGTTCTTGAAATTCTTTAGTTTTTTAGGATACTTTGAAAGTACTTAAAACCGACTGACTTTTGCTTGTTTGTCAAAAACTTCTGAAGAAACAGAAAATTTAAAAAATGCACCAACAAATAAAAAATACTCTCCCTTCCTGTTCAAACATTTTTTATTTTTTTTAGTTGAAAAGTAGATGTAATAAATAATGTGTAGACTATAAATCTGGATTGCAAGGATCATCCTAGTAATAAATTATTTATGGTAAAATGAAGGATTTGTTTCAATCTTTTCCTGGGCATGGTTATCTTGAATATTAAAATGTAGGAGTTTCTGCCTTTGTAAAAGTTTTTCATGGCTGTAAGGGATAATCATTATGTAACCTTTTTTTTATATCCGTGTCCAGCGTGAAAATAAGTCTTGTGAAACTATGAATATTGGAACATGAAAATGATATAAAAAAATATGGCCCTCAAAATTAAAAAAAAAAAAAAAAAACTACAAAAGATTTTTGCCTCATGGAATGATGACAAATTTCTATATCCTTCTAACCCTTAGCAACACACAGTTTGTATAAAATATATCTCAAACTTTCTACGAGAGTGGTAAATTAAAAAGAGGATCTGCTGTATTCCAAAGCCAGTTATCTCAGAAAATTACTATAAATTGTGCAACTTCTACTTCACATAACATTATTTTTTTGTAAATAAATTACATCTTTCCAGCAACCGAATGATGGGTGGAAATGTCAATGGTCGGAATAACAGCAACTTCATGGGATCTCAAGGTGGTGGTGGTGATAAACCCCCAATGGGAGGACCAGGCATGGGAGGACCCCGCATGATAAATCCTCCAATGGGTGGTGGTTTCCAAGGAGGCCCTGGTCCAGGAATGAATGGACCTGGTCCAACCTCTGGATTTATGGGCGGACCTCAAAGGCCATTCAAGCCACAAGGATTTGTGCCACCTGTACCGGTATGTTTGAAATTAATTATATTTTAAATTTAATCAGTTAATGATTTATTTTTTTAATTTATGACCCTTTAAAAGTCAGCTGATAAAAGCAAGTGTCACATTTGCCTTAAAATTCCTAATATCAGGGATGACAGTTTTCCTCCTTTTGGAGGATTTCCTCCTTTTTGGATTTTTATGTAACATTTTCCTTCTCTGTATCCCTGTTTTGAGGATCTGCATTTTTTTCTGATCTGAACCAGTTTTTCCTGCAAAAAGTATACTTTTTCTCATGTCTGAACAAAAGATTTTCTCTCTTAGCTCCCCTTTCCTCACAGATTACTTCACTAACTCTGAATATTTGAAATGTAATTATTATATGGTATGAGAAATTTTATTGTATCTTTAAAATTATTGAATCATCCTTCCTGCATACTTTTTTTCTTGAATTTTTGTGTATTCTTTCTGCGAGCTTTTTTAACGAATTTTAGGATTTCCTCCTTTTTGAACTCTGATGACTCTCATTCCTGTAATATTCTTTACATTTTTGTTTCTCCCTAAAATTCTAGAAATCATATTTAAATTTTTTGTTAAATCCTAAAAAAAATTAAAAACACCAAAAATTCCCCGATTTTCCTTCAAAAGCCCTATATTCCTCCAGAGGAGAAAATAATTTCTGAAATTTTAATTATTAAATTTTACTTAATAAAATTTTAATTATTGATCAAACTGTTTTACTTTGTAGCTAAAAACTCATGTTAATTTAAGTTTTAAAGTTGAAAGAATATTTTTTTTTAAATACTTTGAATGTTGCTTGAATATTAAATAAGTGGATTTAATTAAATTTGCATGTTTGTCGAAATAGTGTAATTGTGTCCGACATTAATTTTTTTTAATTGATAGTTTTTTTAAGGTATTAAAACAAGCTTTGGAAAGAATATGTTTGTGTTGAAAGCTTTTGTCAGCTTTAAAGAAATATTCTTATATTTTTTTAAATTACCCTAAAATTCCTACCTAAATTTTTTAGAAAACTCACTGTGCCACCTGTAAAAGTTCATTTTTTCTTTTCAGAACACTGGGGAATTATTCCAGTCAAAACCAATATCAAACCCCAATGGTACTGTTTCAATTGTTATGAAGATTCCAAATGATGTGAGTATGCAAAGTATATTTTTATTAGCATATTTTCTTTTATTATACTTAAAGTAATCTTGGATTTTTCATTTTAGGTTGCAGGTGCAATTATTGGAAAAGGAGGACAGAGAATTCGAAAAATAAGACGGGACTCAGCAGCAAATATAAACATTGAAGAAGCTACTCAAGGATCAAACGACCGAATTATAACCATAACAGGAGTCCTCAACCAAGCACAAATGGCCCAACATTTAATGCAACAAAGGTTTGTAATTTTAAGAATTGTATAGTCAACATTTAATGAAATAAAATTATCTAATTTGAAATGTGCACATATTAATCAAATTGTGTTTAAATGTGTAACTATAACCTAGTCTGTTCTGTATTTATATAAAAATAGTTTGTCTTTATCTGCAGTCTGAATGTCAGTGTCCTTAGCTATTTACTTGTGATGAATATATTCTAGAATTTAGTTCCATAATCTCTAAGACCATCATTACCTTCTCTGTCTGGAAGACTAGTGATTTTGTTGTTCTGTATTTGAGAGACAAAAGATCTCTATCTTCTGACAGTGGAGAAGCTTATCTTCAAGTGTTTATTAGTAAATAAACATACTTTTTTAAACACTGTTCAATCATTAACTGTGTTTTTCCTTCATTGCAGTGTGCGTGAAAACAACCAAGGAGGTGGCGGTGGGGGAGGCAGACGTTTCTGAAACCACTGACAACTGCATTTTATTTTGCACCCTAGAACTATTTAATTTCGTATCATCTCATTTATATTAGCGATTAATCGGCAACAGTTATGTTCATCTGTATATCGGTCCAAAATCTTTTCAGGTAGAAATGTATTAGTTAATTATCCTCACTGTACTTTTTAAATATGTTACGAAATAAAAAATTTATAAAAAGCCCCTTGAATTGTGTTGATGGTTTATGTTCTAGAGATCTAATTTCTGTATTTTAATCCCTAAAACTCTTTATCTTCCTCCAGTTCTTATATTAGTGCCTAAAATAAAATTCTTAATTCAGAATGAATGAAGTGACTTAATTTTTTTTTTTTTTTTTTTTTATAGTCTAGAAGTCCCCATTAAAACTAAAATTTTAGGTTACCATACTATCTCATCTTTTTGTTTTAGTAATACAGTAGAGTATCTCAGATCTGGAATCACCAAAGTGCCTGCGATTCAGGATTTTTAGAACCTATCATTAATGTACAAAATCAATGGAATAAACTAAGAAAAAACCTTATATAATTTGATGTGGTTTTGAAATACATTTGTTTTAAGGTTAGCTGTTTTAATAGTTTTGAGTTTTGGCTAAACTTTTCTCTTGTTTCTTGAATTTCCATTATTTCCCGATTCTGAAATTGTCTCTTTGCTCTAGTACTTTAATTGCCGTGACTAATACTTCAACTAATAGGTCCTTGGTAATTTTATCCTCAACCACTTTGTTTTCGCTGTCGTCACTTTTGGATACAGGCGAACTTTCGTTTAAAAAAGGGTGTTTTTTTTTAAGGTAGCAGTGGTGGAAAATATCCGGATCTTGGATATTTCGGATATTTTACCTGTATACATTTAATATTTATGAAAATAATAAATTAAAAACATCGAAAATTCAAGAAATTTCGTAAGTTTATAAAACTTTTTAAATCCAGCACTTGAAAGTTCTGAAAATGAAGAAAATAATTTTTTCAGTAAATTGGTTGGTTAGAATGTGTTATACCCCCCCCCCCCTTTTTTTTTTTGGTGATTTTGCACCAAGTATGGTAACCTGACACTTATCTGGTTTCATTACAACTTGGCAAACCTGTAGTTCAATTCAGTAGTAGTGTCAATGCAACTTGGCAGCATTTTGCAAAGTCGACAAAAGGGGGGGTATAACACATTTTAACTAAATGGTTACATACTCAATTGCTTCTTTCTTTAATTTAAGAAATTGCAAAATCATATTATAATGTAGCAAGTTTTCATTTCTGTTTAGTAAATACTAAAAAGAACCATTCTTACGAATTTTTGTGTATTTGTAAATATTTTGTAGTGTTAATTTTGTAAATATGTAATGCAGTGATTCTCAATCACTGTGCCGCTGCACTTTTGTGTGCCGCCAAATTTTAGAAATTTATATAGTAAAAATTATAATGCTTTTTTTTTTATTACTAGTGAAGTTTAAATTAAAGAAAAGTACTTATATATATACGAATATTGTAACGAAGATTTTTCACTTTCACCGCTTCGTTACATATTTCTCTGTGTCTCGTTTCTGGCCAATTTTTATTATAAGATATAAAAAAATTTGATTGGATTCGTAATCCATTTGTGATAACGAATACTTCTGTATTTGAATTAACTTTGAATGAAGAGGAAGAACTAATTTCGCTTTCTAATAATCTAGATTTAATTTAAAAATATTCAGAAGAATCAATTAATTCATTTTGGATTAACATTAGATGCGATTATCCCATGATAGCCAAAAAAAAGCTTTAAAAATATTATTACAATTTTCTACATCTTTTTTGTGTGAATTCGGATTTTCAGTATTAACCAAAATAAAAACGAAAAAAAGATCGAGACTGTTAAATGTAGAAGACGATATGAGAGTAGCATTGTCATTTTTAGGACCAAATATAAATGAAATTATCAAAAAACACATACATGTGATTCTTCCGCGAATTAGCGGAAATCCGCGAATTTTTTTACGTGAATTAGCGGAAATCCGCGAATTCATCATCGGCTGAAAATCCCGTTATCCGCTAAAATTTTGGAATTAGATTAGATAAGTTTTAAAAAATATTCAGAAATCGTTTTGAAAAGTCAGCCTTTTCCTTCATTCCCTAAAATGTTTTATTTATTTCAACTGACTGTCAAGGCCATTCGATCGACTTCCTTTTTTCATAAAAAGAATGCCTAGTGCGCTCGTTTCCCACTGTCCTTTTTCCACTGTAGTTCATGACTTGTTTTAGTCTGAACTAACTTGGTTAAAGAATAGTTAAACCGGTTTTCGATGCTGTTGCCTTTGTCACGTGGTCTTCATACATGTGATTCATCCGCGAATTTGCGGAAATCCGCGAATTGCATCAAAATTATCCATCATCCACTGAAACTTGTGTCAATTCTGAAAATAGATGTATTCAATTTTTTTCGGAAATCGTATTGAAATGTCGGCTTTCGTCCTTCATTCCCTTAAAATGTTTCTAATAAAAATCCTATTCAAATTCAGTCTCAAACTAAATTAAAAAATGTATAAAATTTGGCAATTTATCGCCGTGGTTTTTTTTTTTTTTTTTTTTTTTTTTTTTTTGCGAAAAAGGTATTCTCACCAATTTCATTAAAAAAAAAATTCCAGTGGATTGAATCTTGAATGCCAGATAATCGGACTTTTTCTGTATTTAACTATTATTACAGGGTGTCCAGTAGTTGGGAAATATACTTGAATTTTTTGCATCTCGGGAAAATCTTGGATTATGATTGAAATTCG
Organism: Linyphia triangularis; assembly: GCA_963978545.1. Taxonomy (NCBI): domain Eukaryota; kingdom Metazoa; phylum Arthropoda; class Arachnida; order Araneae; family Linyphiidae; genus Linyphia; species Linyphia triangularis. The sequence continues at coordinate 38,965,270 of OZ021722.1, read as the reverse complement.
TATTAATGTTGGAATTTTCGGTTGAATTCAGAAATTTTTACTCCTCTTCAGTTTCGGAAAAAGTCTTCTTATATCGGCGTTTTTCCACAATTTCCCCATTGATTTCGCGGATCAAAACATGGTTCTATTCGAAGATTTTTGACCGAAATTTCGAACATGCCGGAGATTGATGGAATTTCCTGACAAACACGAAATCTGCACGTTTAATTTCTGCTAAACCACCGATGGAATGAATACTTTTCCTCGGAATTTTTCTTTAATATCATAGCTTCTATCTGCATTATTTACGTTGATATGCGATGGACATTTTGCTGAACGTTACGGTGATGAAATGGCCGTTTTCCCGTGATTATGGCGGACGCTATCGCTGAGAATTACGTTGTTGCATGATGATAAATTTTGTCTGAAATTCGGAATTTCCGCTCTTTTCTTTTTAAAATTTCGATTATTCTTGAGATCGATACAAATCTATCTACATTACAATCTTATTGAGCTTGCTAGCAAATCTGACAGCCATGGATCTTATGTGCGTTCAGACTTCCTCAAACCTCCCATGTAATGGCCAATTTTTCTACAGATTACCTATCTCTATCGCTATTATTTACGTTGGTGTATGGTACTTAGTTTCGCTGAGCGTTCGGCTGACTTAAGGTCGGTATTTACATAAATTTACGCTGCTAACGGCGGGCAATATCGTCGAAATTTACGTTGTTGTGGTGTTAATTTTTTCCGATTGTTGCTTTAATGTAATTACTTGGATTTTCGCCGATACGGTGGCCGCTATCGCCGATATTTACTTTGGAGTAATGGTAATTTTCAACTAAGCCGTTTTAATAGTAGATATTGCGAAATTTGCTGCCCTCTTTAGGTGTCATTCGCCTAGGTTTCCGGTGATGTGATAGCCGCTATGCCCGTGATTAGTGTTTGTGTGAAGATCAGTTTTGCCTTTTGATTTGAATATATACAGAATTACTAAGATTTTAATTTAATTTTGTGCAAAAAATTCGACCCAATTGTCCAATTTTACTGTATATTCTTATTTATAATTGCAATTTTAACTGCTATAATATATAAAATAAGGTATTTTATCATATATAAAAAAAAAATAAAAAAAAATATTTTATCTAGAGCCATTAATAATAGTTAAAAAGTTAAAGCATTTTTTTTTTATATAATTGTTTAAAATTGGCTTTTTCAACTGTGGAAATTTGAAATTTTTTGCTTGGGTACTGTATTGTGGTCTTGTAGAATCTCCCTCCCTTAGTACTTATCAACAGAAATGTTAGTGACAAGCAATTGTTTTCAAAGAAAAAGCTAGTGCCAAAGGAAACTGAAAGAAAGAACTGCAAAAGCTGCCAAATTGCAGAGAAATGTTTGCCTGAAAAAAAAAAAATCCTATGTCTCAAACTATCCTACCACATTCGAATCTTACACTCAAAATGAAGCCGTTTGTTCCAATGCGGTTGATGCGTAGCACAAACTATTAAAGTGTACACCTAGTAACATTACCTGTGTATTTTGTCTGCTTAGATTTAGACCTTCATATTTATGACTTGGTAAACTATATAGTACCTTTTTTTTTTTCTCAGTCTCAAGTATGAGCCTTTAAAATATCCTCTCTTCCTATTTTCAATATAACAACACAATTCTTTTCTGATAAGCCATTTCTTATTTTCATACAATTTTTCTAATTTCTAAAATTAGTTCAGCACACTACTAAGTAGGGTATATTTTTATACTTGAAAATATGGTGATAATTGGTCGCAAGAGGGGTCCTTGAACGTTTTTTGATGATGCTTGAATTTTTATTCGAAATTTTGCTGGACACCCTGTATTATAATTTCTGAATGTGTACAAAAACATTTAAGTCAAGTTAAATTTTTCAGTTATGATTAATACATGAACACAGTTGTCTTTATTTAATTATTGTGTGTGTGACAATCACAATGAGACGTGGTTGTTGTAGAGTTAATAATTGAAATCAATCTTATATCCAAAATTTAACTAAAATTTGTATTGAATTTTGTGCGCTAATATATGTTTTTGTGTATTATGCTGTAAAATGACGAAAAATATTTCAGCTAATTTTTTGCTTGACTAATCACATGTATGAAAACATCAAGTTCAAATTTCTCATTAAAAATATTTTTATTAATTTGTAATTAATCCCTTAATAAACGTACTGTTGTTTTTGTAGTACATATTTTATTTTACATTCCAAATTATTATCATAAACTATTTTACACAGTGTATTATAGGTAAGTAAACAACTTTTAAACTTATCTTTTTCTTTGTGTACCGCCAAGTTTTGAAATCGTTAAAAGTGTGCCGCGACAAAAAAAAAGGTTGAGAATCACTGATGTAATGTGTTTGTTCGCATAAGGCAGTGCAATAGTTTGTTTCCCTGCAATGAGTCTCTTGATGCTTGATAACGAGTTTTATAGAGATAACGCTGGGAAGCGAGTTTTACAAGGAGCAGGGCATTTAACATTATGGCAATGGCAATCTCGCCAAATTGGCGAGATAGAGCCAAGTTGGTGACGGTTTTGGCGATTAATTTTTGTCACCAAATTTGGCGACATTTTCGGTCCCCATTTGCATGTATAGGACTTTTCGACTACGATCTAGAAATTTCTCCAAATGTCTACCTCTAGAAGTTTCAAGAATGTTCGCCTCCCCTATATAAGACCGGCCAAGTGAGCGGGGAGTTAGTAGTTGAGTCAGTTAGTTGACTGGAATTGCTGAGTTGAGATACTGAGTCTCGGTGAGCATTCAGAGTAGTTCGAAAGCGAACTGTATTGCGGCGATTTAGCAGTTGTGTGTCAAGTTTAACTACTGTTTGTGCTCTATTGTTGTGTATAGAGCTGTATTGAGTCTACTAGAACGAGAAGTTCTGGAGTTGTAAAGGAATCTGTGAAGAGTTATAGTGGAATAAACTTCTGCAAGTTTTGATCTGCTTTGGCTTCAAATCTTTCGAACCCATCCACCCAATAATATGAAAAACAATTTGTGCAATAGCTATTGTGTATTATATTTACTGTTTGTAAAATATCTGAAAAACAGGGATGATCCTACTTTTAAAAATGCACTTTGGAAGATTAACCTTAAAGTTGAAAATGCATATAGTTCTTGTAGCACTTATTACTATTTGAACCCTTAAGGAACAAAAGATGAACCAGTTCAGATGCTAGGGAAACCTACAAGCTAGAATACAGCTATGCATTTGGTAGAAGCCTGTAGCGGTCACTACATCTTAAAACATTTTTATATTTAGAAATAACTGTTACTAACGTAACTTAAAGGAAAGCATTTATTATTTTTAAAATGCATTATTTTTTGACATACTTAAGATATCTTTTTTTATACCGTTGCCATTCGGAATCTATATAAAGTTGTAACAACAAAGATTATAATAGGAATGTAGAGGTTACACACTACTCCTCTTTCGGCAACATATAGTTGCGATACAAGGAAAACAATTGTGAACATATTAGTCCAGGGAATAGAGACATTTTGCCTTGCAAAAGGTTATGTAGTTCTGATTTTTTAATATGTTATAAAGGTCGGTCCCGTGGTTTATAAACCAAGTTTTCGACCTCCTAACCCTTGTGCTTTCTCCGTGGTGCACCAAAAACTGAGCCGTTTTTCAGTTTATACGTCATAGCTCTTTGCCAATGCATCTTAGAAACAAACATTATATTCAAAAGTTGTAGAATATTAAATTATCTACAACTTTTGTATACTAAGTTTTTTGTAGACCTATTATGTAAATAGTTATGTCGCATCAAAGTCAAAACTTTTTGTAAAAATGCTACTTTTTTAAGATTTGTGTCAAGTTTTTTGATTATATCTTCATAATGGTACGTTTTAGAGAAAAAGTTTGTGAATAAAAGTTGTAGAGCAATAAATTTCCTACAAGTTTTCTATATAAACTTATTTTCTAGGACTAATAACAAAGGATTTACTCTGCTTTGTGTATTTTCCGTGGTGCACCACAAAAAAATACGTTTTTCAGTTTATAGATCATAACTCTTTCGCAATGCATTTTAAAAACAAACATTAAGTTTAAAAGTTGTAGAATATTAAATTTTCTACAACTTTTGTGAACAATTTGCTTTTGTAAAGCTATTATATAAAAAGTTACGTCGTAACAAAATAAAAACTTTTTCGTAAAAATGCTGCTTTTTTAAGTTTTTTGCCGAGTTGTTCAATTATATCTTCATAACAATAAGTCGTAGGGAAAAATATATTCAACAAAAAATGTAGATCTATAAATTTGCTCTAAGTTTTATACAAAAAGTTACTATCTAGGACTAATAACTAAGGATCTACTCTTCTTTGAAGGTTTACGAGATGATAACCTATAATATACTATGTATATAGGTAGGGGTTTAAAAATAGCTTCTTACTGTATAGTCTGACAATTTTAATAAAAAAATAAAACAATATTTACATAATACTAATGATAATGTAAATTAAAAAGTGGAAATATATTAAATAATGTATATATCTATAAATCTATATACAATAACGGTAATATTAATTTACCATTTTCGCCATGGTGCTCCAAAAACCTTCTGAATTTTGAATTTTTTTCAGTATACCGATCATATCCTTTTTCAACTGCATTTTATAGGGGGGGGGGGGGGGAATTATATTTTAGGTTGTAGAGTATTAAATTTTCTACCACTAATGTATGTGCAAAATTTGTTTTGTAGAACTATTGTATGAAAAACAAATTGTATGAAAAGCATCAAATCAAAAACTCTTTCGTAAAAATACCATTTTAAGATTCTTGTCGAGTTTTTAGATGATATCCATAAAAGCATATTATAAAAATTGTAGAACCCTAAATTTGCTACGTTTTATATACAAAGTTATTTTATAGGACTAATAACAAAAGAGCTACTTGGTAAGATCTAATATTAAAAACAGTTTCTTACTGCAAAGCCTGACAAGTTTAATAAAAAATAAAACAATATAGGTATTAAAATAATAGTATTATAAATCAAAAAATATAAATATTATAAAAATGTATATATATATAATAATAGTAATATCAATAAAACTTACAATTTAGAAAACTTATAAAATCTTAAATTTAGTTTCGTTTAGCCACGAAGGCTCGGCTAGTTCCTCCGCTACTTCTTGAATTAAGAGTTATGTTGGGTCGTCTTCATCGTTGTCATCAACTATGATGTTCGCTGTATTGTCACAGGTTTGTCCATGACAGTTTCAACATATTATGGAGCACTTGAGACCGGCCTTTCTACAACCGCAGGCCTTAGTGCATCCTATGTTGCGCTGGCAGAAAATGTAGGTCAGAATTGATTGAGGAGCTGAATCCCTGGTGGTTGTAATAGGAAGAAGTCCTTTAATGTCCATCTTCTACCCACAGACCAGAGGATTTTTCAATTGGCCCATCCATGTCTTTACTTGATGGTATGTGCGAAAGACATGGTGCGTAGCAGCAGGCGCGGATTTAGGGGGGGTGCGACCGCACCCCCCATGAAGTATCTCGTCTAAATTATTTTTAAATAGCAGTTTCCACCGAGTTCAAAGTAAAAAAAATTTGAAATTTCATTAATAATTGGAAGATATATTTTTTATTTGATATCAATATCGATGGGAATATCAAACAAAACTAAGCTTTTTCTGATATTTTTCATGCCTCATTAATACAGATTTTTAAGCCACCTAACCGAGTTCCTTATTTCATTACCCGTAGAAGGAATGGGCTTGAGACTTGACGAGTAGATCGGGATTGTAATGACCTGCAATGTACCGGTCAACGAATCTTTACACCTGGTGTGATTCTCAAATTAAAAAATTTCTCACAATACCATTAAAAAATTTCTCAATTTCAGCACGATTTTCTCATTTGGGAGTATAGAGTATGAGATGGGACCAAAGACTGACAAGTTTTTGATTGCAATTAGCATTCTGTAGGTTTACTTCTTGATCAGAGGTCAATTAATTATAAAGGTTTAATATCGGGGTGCCATCGCACCCCCTAAACTTCATTCTATGTACAAAAAATCGTGCACTAAAATAACTTTTGAAAAAACCTGTGATTATAATTGGAAAATAAAATGCCTAATTCGTAATTAAGAAAATTTCTTTGATCAAATCGGTATATAGCATTATTACAATTCTACAGAATATTGTAAGAACTTACAGTTCCGATAAAGACGCTATCACTAAATTAGGACCAGGAAGTTTCCCCTCGTTCTCTTCAAAAAATCTTAAAACAGCTCAGGGAAGGGGGAAAAAATGACCCCTTCTTTGGGTGACCTTGAAACTAAGGACAAAGCAATAAAACTTGAGGGGTCATACTATCCCTTCCCTTGCACGTGACATTGCACCATTCACATGTGCTTTGAAAATTACTAAAAAGCCTCGACTCTGAAGTGGAAGTGATGGAATGGTCTTTCTTGCTTGAGTTGGAGTGTGCTTGCGATGTCTAGACCTAGATTGTTTGTTTCTTCGATTGGTATGGCAGTGCAAGATAATTGACAGTAATATATAACCATGATAAGATATTTTTAGTGTTACTATTTATTTTACAAAATGTAATATCATTAACATTTTGTTTTAGTTTAGGCATTTGCTTTTTTTTTTCTAAATATGTTTGAATATTTCATTTTTGACTGAATGATCAGAAGTAGTGATTTATCCCACATTCTCATATTTGGTATTTTGTACAATCATCAACGTAACTCTCAATTCAATACCATCAGTATATGAATAGATTATAATAAAATATTCAATTCTTATAAAAATAAACTGATTTTACTGGATTAACCCATTGTATATGCACCCTTTCATATGCAAAATCATAAAAGTCTTTTGATAATGTCAATCAAAATTACTTTCTTAAATTATAAAAATGTAATTTATCCTTAACAGTTTAAAGTGAGTTCCATAGAGTTTTTAGCTTCTTTTTTTTTTCAAAAAAACAAATATTGAGGATCCTAGCCAAACAAGTTTTTAAATATTGCTATGCTCCAATCTCTCTCTCAAGATTCATACTCGCCTACCATGCGAAATGTCACCGGATCGAGCAATATTTGGTGCTCTGTAGTCTGTTTTCAGATTGAGTAAACACTCTAGAAATTTTGACTAGTAATCTGACGTCGATTGTTGAGCTATTTCTTAATAGTTTTCAGAGGTTTCTCTTATTTAAGATGCAAATGAAGTCCATTTTCCCCTTGAAAGACCATCTGGCATATGTTCCCTGCTTTGTAAACAAATTAATCAGAATCTAAAGTTGTCCCGGTGCATTGCATTATCTTGTAGTTATATTCTGTATTATTCTTGATTCTGTATTAGTCTCCCCCCCCCCCCCCCTTTATTTTTAATATGAAGATTTGTGTGTTGACGGTTTAAGATGGGCTTTGAGTACATTTTCTTAATTTAAGTTCTCTGTAAATAATATTTGTAAGAGAAAGCATACATCAGTTATGTTAAACCAATCTCAAAACTTATATTAAAGTACAGGTTGGGTATAGTTAAAATCCATCTATTTAGAGCATTTTTGGTAACTTTAAGGTAAAAAGGGCTTATATGGCTGTTAGCTTTACATGCTATTCCTTATAAATTAAATATTAAAACAAAATGAAATCACTCCAATGAAGTTTTAAATATATTGTTGTTCTTGGAGCGTAATTATCAAAATTCCCAACAGTTATTTCTTTAAGTTTTCATTTGAAAATTTTTATGATAATGTTTATAAAATGTTTCCAGATTTTCCCAGCAGTACTAATACAAAATTTCAAAATTATTTACTAATTTCTACAGACTCCGGACTGATCTAAACAACACCAGTTTTACTATGGTCCGCCTTCACATAAAAAACTTTCGATGCTGTCATAAATAAAGCACACATACCGTTTGATATTAGCAATCTTCTAACCAAATTAGAATCATATTAAAATTTTAAAAGAAATTTATTCTGGATTAATATAGAAAATCTTTGTAGATTTTGATACTAATATTGTTGATGCGTATTTAACTAATAAAAAGAAAAGAAAGTTTACATGATAAATAAGAAAAAAAAATCTTGTAAGAGCCATAGTAAAAACTATCTTGTATTCGAATATAATTTTTTTATTAAAAAACTGTACACACACATTGAGGTGAACGGACTCACTCTTTTTTTTTTTTTACTCTAAAGTTCAAATATATATTAATTTAGTTAAAGCAGTCTTAGTGCATCAATATGTATAGTGTTAAGGTAACTAAACCTTAATTAGATTTTTTTTTTTTTTTAATTTTATTTCTTATTTTACAAAATGTGATATTTCAGTAACAATTTTGTTTATATATTTTTTTTTTCCGAAAAATGTTTAAATATTTCATTTTTGTCCGAATGATTCAAAGTATTTCATTCTCATAAAAATTAACTGATTTTGCTGGAATAAGCATTGTATCTGCACCCTTTCATATGCAAAATCATAAAAACCCTTTAACAATATCAAACAAAATTACTTTCTTAAATTATAAAAAAGTCATTTATCCTCAACAGTTTAAAGCGAGTTCCATGTTGTTATGTACTTCTTTTCAAAATATTGAGAATCATAGTCAAACACGCTTTTACTTTCAATTATCCATATGTTTACATAGGGCAATGAAAGTGTACAGCAGTCAGTAAAAAAAAAAATCGACCCCCCCCCCTCCCTTACCATTTTCTTAAGTTTTGAAAGATACTGATTCCAAAAAAGTAGTCTAGTTAAAATGTCTATGTGGTAAGCATAACTCCTAAACGAATTGACGTACAGTATTCAAATTTGGTGTACGGATTAGTGGGAGCCATGGGACCTACGATTAAGGTTGCGCATTCGCATAAGGGTGAAATCAAGAATCTAATGCCTCTTAAGGAGTTTTAATCGTCCCCACATCCGGAATTCCCGAAGAAATCTGATAAAAGCGTAAAAATTTGAAAAACGTGTGTCTTTAACACAGAGCTCTTTGCCCTTGAGCATCGTCCATCAACGATTGATATTTTTCTGTTTTTCGCACAAGAAAGGACAGTGTAATGTCTATTGAATATCATCACCAATTTTGCCGTTTTGGAGTTTTTTCTTATCCCATGTAAAAATTATTGCCAAAAATATTGCCAAATTCTCCATTTTCATTTAAATGAAGAAAAATATGAAAACAGTAAATCATACCATATCAAATTTGAATACAATGATAAATATTATAGTGTACAGTTATAGTGTATAGTCTCAAGTTTATGTAACTTTATATTTTAATTTACTAATGTGATGTCAAACTGAGTTGAAAAGCCTTATTTAACTTCGGAAATTATTAAAACCTTATAAATAAAGAGTTTTGCGTACCTGCAGTGTTGTCTAAAAATGTGAAAGATCTGCCGTCTTTTTCTGCACTAAATGATTTATGATGTTGAATATATTGGTAAATTAACTTGTATAAAAAAGTTGAATTTTCAGGGTTGTTGAACTTTTTACACTTCACTTGAACTGCATAAGATTTTTTTTTTGCGCTCTTAAATACTTTCCTCTAATAAAAAATACTAAATATTTATAATTTTATTTTGTATTAAATTTTCGGGGTAATTTTTTGTATGGGGTGCAAAAGAGGATAGTTAAACCCTCTAATTTTTATCTTTCATTGAACCCTTGATGATACCCCTCCCCCCTGTCCCCCAAGTTGACAAACTATCACCGCCACTGTAAACACTCATGGTCATAATCGCACCCCCCTTGATTGACCTCTAAATCCGCCCCTGGTAGCCAGGGGGTGGCTGATGGGGCTGCAGCCCTCCTCCCCCCCCCCCCCCGAAATTTTCAAACCTCGAAAGTCAGAAATAGATCTATTTATGCTTGGATAATTAAAATTTGAAATTAACACAAGTTTTCGTTATTTTCTAATTTTTTGAAATTGGACAGACAAAGCACTGGAATTATTAACGAATCGAATTAAGTTGAATCTGCCCTGAATGTAGCACTCCAGACTTCAGGCGTGATGACTAGTCGACGTGATACGCGATGTCTAGTCCTTTCGTCCGACAAAAGGCTTTCAGAGTCCTGGGGATGGGGGGGGGGGGATCTTGTACTTGTCTAGTCCATGATCCCTCCCCCCCCCCCCCCCAGGGACTCTGGTTCACTAGTACAATAGGTGACAAGGGGTGTCCAGAAAGCCACAAACCGGCTCTTTCTTACCAGTCATCTCCAACCTCCAAGAGTAGCATTGTATACATATTCAACATTGCTCGGATCCCACGTTGTTCAACACTTCAGAATTCTCTATATAAGAAATTTCTTATTTCTACCCCATTCAAGGTAAGTGCAATTTTTCACTATTCAGATAAATTATTTTATATAAATGGTTACAATCATAAAGCTTTTTTTTTTAAACTATTGACCTGTTTAGCTGGGCATGCGGATTGGGACGTTGTTAATCAAATGTTAATGGTTATTGTTGGCAATAATATTATAACTCCAAATAATAAATTGATATAATTATAATATTTTAATAATTAATATATTTTTATAGAAATATGTTTACCTAAATTAATTACCATATAGTTTTAAAATTTCAGTAACTAATTATGACAATTTGTTAAATTTTAGGAAAAAATGTCAAATTTCAACATTTTTGGGGGCAACATTCTTTTAAGTATTTATATACAATTTTAAAAAACACATTAAGTTCCTAAACATTTTACATTAAATTATTTAAAAAAATCCCAAACTTGTTTGTTAGTGTAATTATGAAAATTGAAAAAACAAACAAAAAAAACACGTAACTATTCTTGTAAACTAAACTCAATATTTAAGAGCCGATCATTTTGTTTGCCGTCTTACTATTTTGAGATTATTTCAAATGCTTAGACTTTTTTATTTTTTGGCAGAGAGAGTATATGCAAATTTTTTCTTTAATTTTTCAAGACATTTAAACAAACAAATCAAATGTTTATCTCGCCTTTTTCTATAGCATTCTCCCTCTTTATTCTAACTCCATTATAAAAATGACTTGATGCATATAAATTGGGTTCTGCAACTTTTCATGCTAAAAATATTAAGTGTTTTTTTCGTTACGACGATGTTGCAAGAAATGAGAAACAACCATGTGGATAAGTTTAATTCTATATATAATGAAGCTGAAACCTTAGCTGAAAAACATAATATAGAAGTCAAAACACCAAGAGTATATAAAATCCAAAAGAATCGCCCAAATATAGCCTACAAAACAGCTGAAGAATACTATAGAATAACAATTTTTACGCCCTACTTAAATGATATGATATCTTCATTAAATGAAAGCTTTTTGCCTCATAAAGAAACAATTTCTTCCTTGCAAAACCTTATTCCGCAACACGCTGTTGGGAAGAGTTTTCAAGATATTGAACCATGCATCTTCTTTTATGAAGATGATCTTCCTACTTACAAAGATGTGATTGAAGGCGAATGGGAGCTGTGGAAAAGAAAGTGGATGTCGGTCGAAATGTTACCAAACTCAGCGATTGGGTCGCTGTATGAATGCGACCAAAACATCTTCCCCAGCATATACGTTTTGCTCAAAATCCTATCCATTCTGCCAGTGTCAGCAGCCACAGCTGAGAGAAGTTTTTCTACTCTTCGGAGATTGAAAACTTATCTTATAAGTACGACAAGCGAAAATCGCTTAACTGGACTGGCTTTGCTGAATATCCATAGGCAATGCTCAGTTTCAGATGAGATGGTCCTCAACAAATTTGCCAGCAGTAGAGCTGTTAGAAAATTCAATTTAACTTTGTAATGCCTCTTAATTAAATACAATTGTCCCATTATTAAACTTTATTTTAAATGTGATATTTCTTCTCATTTCCTTATTTTAAAAAGCATTTTTATTGTGTTTCATTAAAGCATTCTTAATCAAATATTATTCATGCATATTAATACTTAATGTCACGATTGTGAAAAGAAAGGGTCATTTGATTATTACTACATTTAACGAATAAATTTTCTTTCCAGTGAATGCTATATGTGCTAAAAGTATTACAATCCCAAAAAGTGTTTATTTGTTTTTAGTTTGATTAATTTTGATTTGTAAATTATTGAATGATAATTATTGTTTCCAAAGTTGACATTTATAATTTCTCAGCCCCACCCGAAAAAAAATCCTGGCTACGCCCCTGCGTAGCAGCTACTTGGGTCGGAGGTAGCTTTGACAGAAATAACTTGCTCCCAGTTGTTGATTTAGAAAATTGCTTATAACGCAAAGCATTTCAAGTTGTTGCCCTGTGACCACCAAAGAGAGCAAACAAGAATGCTTTATAGTGCTTCGGTGATGCTTGAAACACTGGCATTAGGATCTAGGAAGATCTTTGCAAATTCCTGTAATATTGGATATGATGAAGCAGCCAACATTACAACGCATGTATTCCAATATTAAGTAACTACACTGAGTGGTTAATATTCTGTCGGGATGGTTAGTGGTGGGGAGGGTTGAGAATGGTTTTTCGGTTCTTCTAATCTTCTACCCTGAATTCAGCAGTGGCAAATCTCAATCAACAGTATATGGTGTTTTCGCGAAAACTGAGTCCTTAAAAGAATTCCTTTACATGTCACTAATGCCACCCGATTTGTGATTTTTCTATTCTATCTCAAAAGATCTGTACCCCACGTAGTTTAGAATCAGCCATTTGAATGCAGTCTATTTCTCATTTTTATTTCCGAATGCAGAAATTTTTGGTGCATCACGGCAAGATGGTAAATTTTATATTACTATTATTATCTATAGATATATACATTATTTAATATATTTCCACTTTTTATTTTACATTATCATTAGTATTATGTATATATTGCTTTATTTTTTTATTAAAATTGTCAGACTATGCAGTAAGAAGCTATTTTTAAAACCCTACCTATGCATAAAATATTATAGGTTATCATCTCGTAAACCTTCAAAGAAGAGTAGCTCCTTAGTTATTAGTCCTAGATATTAACTTTTTTGTATAAAACTTATAACAAATTTATAGATTTACAACTTTTGTAAAATGTATTTTTCCCTACGACTTATTATTATGAAGATATAATTGAAAAACTCGGCAAAAAACTTAAAAAAGCAGCATTTTTACGAAAAAGTGTTTACTTTGATGCTACGTAACTCTTTACATAATAGCTTTACAAAAGCAAATTGTTCACAAAAGTTGTAGAAAATTTAATATTCTACAACTTTTGAACTTAATGTTTGTTTTTAAAATGCATTGCGAAAGAGTTATGATCTATAAATTGAAAAACGTATTTGTTTGTGATGCACCACGGAAAATACACAAAGCAGAGTAAATCCTTTGTTATTAGTCCTAGAAAATAAGTTTATATAGAAAACTTGTAGGAAATGTATTGTTCTACAACTTTTATTCAGAAACTTTTTCTCTAAAACGTACCATTATGAAGATATAATCAAAAAACTTGACACAAATCTTAAAAAAGTAGCATTTTTACGAAAAAGTTTTGACTTTGATGCGACATAACTATTTACATAATAGGTCTACAAAAAAACTTAGTATACAAAAGTTGAAGATAATTTATTATTCTACAACTTTTGAAATAATGTTTGTTTCTTAGATGCATTGGCAAAGAGTTATGACGTATAAACTGAAAAACGGCTCAGTTTGTGGTGCAGCACGGAGAACGCACAAGGGTTAGGAGATCGAAAACTTGGTTTATAAACCACGGGACAGACCTTTATAACATATTAAAAAATCAGAACTACATAACCTTTTGCAAGGTAAGACCCCTTTTTTAGTCTCTATACCCCGGACTATATTGTTACGAATTTCTGTATATTTGTAAATATTTCGTAGTATTAATTATGTAAAAAGGAAAATTTATGCACACTTCGCATAAGGCAGTGCAAAAGCTCTTTGACTTCGCTTTCCTGCAATGCGTCTCTTAATGCTTGAAAACGAGTTCTACAGGGATCATGCTGGAAAACGAGTTTTACAAGAAGCAGGCCATTTAACATGGTTAATGGCAATCTTGCCAAATTGGCGAGATAAAGCCAAGTTGGCGACTAAGTTTGGTCGCCAAATTTGGCAAGAAATCGCCAAATATCTCTAAACTTGGCCACATTTTCGGTCCCCATGTACCTGTATAGGGCTTTTCGATTACGATCTGGAAAGTTCTCCAAATTTCTATTTCTGGAAGTTTCGCGAAGATTCGCCTTTCCTATATAAGGCCGGCCAAGAGAGCGGGGGAGTTAGTTGAGTTACTGAGTTAATTCTCTCAACGAGCATTCAGAGAACTGTATTGCATTGTCTTTTGCGTCGATCTTAGCAGTTATGTTGTATCTAGTTTTTAACTGCTGTTTGAGTTCCATTGTTGTGTAAAGAGCTGTATTGAATCTATTAGAACGGGAAGTTCTGATGTTGTAAAAGAATCTGCGAAGAGTCACATCGGAATAAATTTCTTCAAGATTTTATCTGTTTGGCTTAAAGTCTTTCGAACCCATCCACGCCACAATATGAATATTTACATAGGAATAAAAATTAATCAATGGTAATATACAACATTAAATGTTCACGTAATCTTGATAACGTTCAGCAAAAGCAATTCTCGCACTACGAGTGATTTTGAATCCTCCGTTTGTCCATTTTCATGCCCGTTCACTGAGGTATATGGTTTTTCTCTATTTGTTATATTTCGAGAATTATCTGCATCTGAGGCTAACAAATAAGCTTGTTTTAATCGATCGACGGAAACATCGATATCTTTTACCTTTATTCCCACTGTATAATACTTGTCATTTCTGGAAATCACAAGAAAATGTCCTTCATAAGGGAATTCTAAAGGTTTCTTGACACGGACCACTCTTTACACATACATATTGTTGAGTGGATGGGTTCGAAAGATTTGAAGCCAAAGCAGATCAAAACTTGCAGAAATTTATTCTGATATAACTCTTCGCAGATTCTTTCACAACTCCAGAACTTTCCATTCTAATAGACTCAATACAGTTCTTTACACAATAATGGAGCTCAAACAGCAGTTAAAAACTAGATACACAACTGATAAAATCGTCGCACAATACAATACAGTTCACTACTCTGAATGCTCGCTGAGAGACAACTAACTAGATAACTCAATTCACGGCCGGCCTTATATAGGAAAGTCAATCCTTCGGGAATCTTCTAGAGATAGAAATTTGGAGGATTTTCCAGATCGTAGTCGAAAAGCCCTATACATGTACATGGGGACCGAAAATGTCGCCAATTTGGCGAGATTACCATTAACCATAATGTTAAATAGCCTGCCCCCTGTAAAACTCGTTTTCCAGCATGATCCCTGTAGAACACGTTTTCAAGCATTAAAAGACGCATTGCAGGAAAGCGGAGCAAAGTCATCTCTTGCACTGCCTTATGCGGAATGTACATAAATTTCCCTTTTTACATAATTAATACTACGAAATATTTACAAATATACAGAAATTCCTAACAATATGGACACGAATCTAAATCTTTATTAAAAAAATAACTTAAGTTTTCTTTTACATGGATTTTTAATTGGTTTTAAGTTTTCTAGTTGTTTTCACAGTTTGCTAGGGAAGGTGTTGGGCTCCAATTTAGTTCTGGGTTCTTGATAGAATTCTCCTGGTAGCTTCAGTGACTTACCATAAACCATTTCTGCAATGGAGCAGTTGGTATCACGTAGAGATGCGCGTATACCAAGGAGTATAGTTTCATTCCATTTGACTGAATCGTGAGGTATAATGGCTGCTTTTAATGTTTGTTGTCTTTCAATTTTTCCGTTGTATTGTAGATGGTATGAAATTGTTTGCATTTTAATTCCAGAAATAATCCCTGAACTTCTGATCCGAACTGATTTCCTCTGTCTGTGATCACCTGTATGGCACACCAAAGCGACAAATCCAATTCGCTTTTTTTTTATTGTTTCAGAGGAAATATTTTCTATCGGTGTAACTTCCATCCAGCATGTAAAACGATTGATACATGTTAAGCAATATTTATTCCCGTTTGACGGTGGGTATGGTCCAATTATATCAACATGGATTATGCTAAATCTTTCATCAGGTTTTTGAACTGATCTGAATTTGGAATCTGTGCAGAATAATTTTATTTTTCTGGCAACTAATGCAAGTTTTAGCCCATTCTCTAACATCTTTTTTAATATTCTTCCAAATGAATCTTGATGTTAGTTGTTTTATAGATGATTTGATGCCAGGATGGTTCCAGTCATGTATTTTGTGAAAAACATTCATTCGAAATGATTGTGGTATGAACGGTCGAATATTTGGAGTTGAAGCATCACACCATAAGACATTTTCTGATGCAATGTATACTTCTTGAAAATTAAAGATTTGCTATCCCTCATTAATTATTGCAATTCTTGATCACCTTGTGCTTTTGCCAGGTCTTCATAGTCCATGACAGAGATTTCTGAGATTCTGGAGAGTGTTGTCTGCTGCAACGTTATTCTTTCCACTTATGTGATTTATATCTGTTGTGAATTACAAGATATACTGTAGTTGATGCAGCTGTCTAGGAGAAGCTTTATCATTCTTCTGTTTGAATGCAAAGATTAAAGGCTTATGATCTGTAAAAATCTGAAATTCTCTACCTTCAAGCATGTATTTGAATTATTTTATGGAAAGATATCCTACATTGGCGGCTTCAAGGGGGGGGGGGGGCATGCCCCCCCCCCCCTTGAAGGGTTCCCTCTTCCTCCCTAGCCCTTTCGAATATCACAAAATTCTTTGAGAATCTCCAGTTTAAAAAACGGTGAAAGTACAGATTTTTAAGCACAATTTCACTAACGTAAATTTTTTCTTTACAGTACAAAGAATTATAGCCCCCCCTCAGAAAAAACCCTGGTTTTAAATGTATTTACGTACACAACACACGACACAATACGCGGTACACAACACAAGACACAAATACTCAAGTAGTGACCATCCCCCTCCCAAACGACAATTTCCTTTTTACAGGGGCTCTGTACCCAATAGTTCACAGTCGTAGGTACTGTATTCTCTCTGTGATTCATTGAGGTTTTTTTAAGTAAAATGCTATAGGTTTCCATCTTCATATTGCTGTAACACTGATCTTATTGCCCAATCAGAGGCATCCGTGCACAAAGATAGTGGATAGTCAGGCTTTGGGAAACTTAGAAAAGCTGCATTTGCCAAATCAGTTTTACATCTCTCAAATCGTTGTATTGCTTCATCTGTCCAAGGAACTTTTCTTCGATCTTGTCGTGTTGTTTTTAGCAATTACATACAGAGGACCTATTAATCTTTATAGACCTCAAACCCAAAATTAAATAAACCTATAAATACTTCACTACCAAAACATTATTCCTAAGTAAAGTACCACCTAAAAGAATTCACCACAATTACCAAAAATAAATTTATTTATTAATTAAAAACTCATCTCAAAGAGAATACATAACATAATGCTACATAAAGTAATGAAACAAAATATTGTCAAAATGGTTAAGGAGTTGCTTTCTGTCCCCCAAGAGGTTTCTTACCGAAATTTTTTAACTACCAAATAAAATTAAAAATATAAACCCGAAATTAATTCTTATGGGAAGAGAGATCTGGCCAAAAAATTAAAAAAAGATGATTTTTCAATCGAAAGAAATAATAACAAAAATCAGCACACAGCTCTGCACGGGAGATACAGAGCTATCTGCTTGGAACTCCCGTTCCGTAGGAATCGTGGTGAAGCGGACATCCTGGGACTTCTAGAAGAGGGAAGGTCTTGGCTTGGAAAATTTCAGGCTTGTCCTGGATACGAGAGCTGGTTCAAAAAGGAAGGCTCAGCTGGGCATCCTTTGACTGGCTTGTTGAGATGAGGGAAAATTCTAGGGGGGCATTCGGGAAAGACCCCGGTCGGGACTGCCGGACTATGAAGAAGACTGGAGACCCCGGACAGGACGAAAATCGGGCATAGCGATGAGGAAGACTGGGGATTTACGATAGTAGCTTAAGGTGCCGTGGAGGTAGGGTGTCTCGCGGGGATGCCTCTGACTGGACTGCATCAGGATTCCGAATGACTGGAGTAGGTAAAGGTGGCCGCTTATGTGGGGTGTCTCGAGAGGACGCCTCTCCCCATGAAATGGCTGATTCGGCGGCACTCCCTCATGGTTGATTTTTCTCTCCTCGTGAAAGGTACGTCTTTACAGCTCGCGAGACTACGGAAGAGTGAACTCCAGCGGCGATGCTTTCCCCCCAGCTCGGCTATAGCTCGCCCAATCAGATGTCAGTAAAGTGACGAAATTGAGTGATGTCATCGGCGGCAGCATCAGATTCGATTTAAAATTTAGGTGATTCGGTCCATAGGCCTGCCGATTGTGGCGGAGTACTACATGGCGTCTCTCCAAACCGTTGAAAAAAGATAAGGAAATGGCTAACCACGAATTCTTAAAAAATACAAACCTCCCGATGAACAAAAATCAACTCAATCACACTCACCTTTAGATTCCATTAGTGAGACAATGTAGTTAAACTTGGAATGTTCATTTGTTATTCCATTAATTTTCAATTGTGCTTCTATTTGGTACAACCAAATTTCAGGCTTATCGGTCCAGAAAGGTGAAATTTTTACACTGACCTTCACAGTTTTCGGAGAATTCGCATCATCTGACTGGTTTTTTGTCGCTCCAACATTAACCATTGTTCTGTATCTAACTTCGTTGCAGTTTATCAAAAAAATTGTTCATTTAAACTAACAATAATCCGGGTCTCAAAAAAGAATTTGTGGCCACCCTTTAATATTTTTTGACTTGTTTTCAACGTCTTGAAAATACTTAGAGGTACTTTATAAGTTCTTGAAAATGCTAGAAGTCCTTAAAGTTCTTAATTTTTGTGGATGTTGTGTGCCCAACTGCAAAATTTATAAAAATATAACTCAGACTTGCCCTCCCCGCGTGACTGCCATTATTATCAGCACTATATCAGAATTCTTTGGCATATTTGTATTATGCATGCACCAACTTGTAACTTTTTTGGTAGAATATACTTACTTAAAAATGTATATATAAATATGATGCCTGAAACCAGATGGGGAAAACATGAACTTAAGTTATCTTCTATACAGAAAGAAACTACAGCATTTAGTTCCCTAGAGTGTAGTATTGAGAAAAAAAGCACAGTAGCAGAAAAGAACCACAAATGCATGAAAACAAATTTTCAAAGGTTTTTAAAAATATTATTTAGGTTCTGAAAAGTCATTGATTTTCATTCTGCAATTTGAGTGGGAACCCTGTTGCAGTTAAGGTTACTATTGAACAGAGAGGCGTACTTATGTTTCTAAATTGAAGATACTTCAAGGTCATTTAATCCTCCCAGTAATCATACGAAGTTGGGCTAAATACAAAGAATTATTTTAGGAGATATGATTTAAATAAGCAAATTGGTCAGGTCAGCTTAACTGACGTATTGAAAAACTAGTTAACTGAATTAATTTTCAGAAATTCTGGTAACGGGGTTAACCAGATTGGGAAAACATAACCTTGAGTAATCTTCCATAAAGAAAGAAACTAAAGCATTTAGTTCCCTAGAGTGTGGTGTGGAGAAAAAAGGCACAGTAGCAGAAAAGAACCACAACAAATGAAGGAATCGAGTCTTTGAAGCTTGAGTCATTCAATGGTAAGAACCATTTAAATTCAGGATTTTAAACTCATAACTTTGCTGTCATATTGTTAAGTGGAAACCTGCGAATTGTTCAAAGCTTTTTCCAAATAAAAGAAATGAGTGAAAATACACTCATTACTTTTAATTGGAAAATTATTAACAAATTAAATTAACTATTAGAAAAAATTTAATTAACAAAACACTTTATTATATGATATTTATAATGTACAATATGTAACGGTGTAAATGATTATAAAATACCACTTCTGTCTATATGATGATACGCTTTAAAATCTCCAATTTTCTGATTGTTTTCATCATAGTTATAGCTGACAAAACAATATTTACAAAAGAAAAATGGATTTTCAGGTAGACGTTTGTTATCAAAAACAATCCATCTAAAAGAGAAAAAAACAGCAAGAATTTATATTTTATCTACTTTGAAACTAGTAAATCACATGCTTTACTATTTATATATAAAGTTAAAGATTGCGATTTTGCTTCTCAATTTTCCATAAATATGAAAGACAAAACAAGAATTATACTCGAATTGTTTGCAAGAGAAGTTATACCCCTACCTTAAAACTAACACAAGTAAGTAAATTAAAAGCTAAATATGTAGGTTATGTACTTAAGTACTACTCTGATAAAATCACCTCTCTAATATCCTAAAACATATACCACTATTAAGAATAAGGTATTTAAGTCTATAATCAAAACTATTTTGAAAACTGAAATGAGTGATCCACACAGCAAGTTTTATTTTTTCAGAAGTTTTGTATAGTGTTTCACATTTGCCGAATATTTTCTCTAAAGAGAAATTATAAACATTGCAAAGTAAGGATAAGACAGCCATTTAAAAGTGAATACATTTTGTTGAAAAAGCATCTGAAGATAGAGATATTTTTTTTTTAAAAATTGTGTTTATATCAGAAAAGGTTGCAGATTAATGATATTTCGCGTTCCTTCACTTTTAAACCACTGAGTTAATGAACACTAGTATGGAGTAACTATTCCTGATCAATTAAACAAGGGGCCAAACAAGCTGTCACAAAGTTCATGTCACAGCGAAATCGACAAAACATGCCATTTTGCCCTGTTACCTGACACATTTTAACAAGACATCCCACTCTCTTTTCAGTTTTCAAGCTATGCACCTATATCAGTTATATAATTTTTTCGAATTACTTAAGAATAGTAATTTCTTGGAGTTTGCATTTAAATTGCACAAACAGATCAGGGGAATTGAAACTCCAATTTCATCGTTAAAGCATGTAGTCCAAGCTTTTTGTTTTTTGTCATATACATTAGATATGATTACTAACCTATATAGCATTTTTTGTTTGTTTGTAGAATCCTTCATTAGCTAAAACTGATTCGTCTTTAAGTACTTATGATGCCTGGTTAATTTATATGAGTGCTCAGATCAAGATGATATTTCAAGTATAGTTATTCAGAGGTATGATCTCGAGATTCTGTGAGTGGCAATGAAATGGTGCTCACTGTAACGGTTATAGTAGTTTCAGAAACTTGAAATTTTTGAAAGGCAACACCTACGTTTTGCTATCACAAAATATTCAGTGCATTCCAAAACACTAAAGAGCATTTGAACGGTACGTGAATCACAAAACACAACAGACACGTTATGCACATACAATAAACAGCTCTGTGAACAGCCAACAGAAACATGATGGGAGAACAGGGAGGCTGCTCGCCAGATATTCAGTGTAGAAAAACGATAAAATTGTCTGTGATGGCACCCATGTGAGCTTTGGACTCTGTCATATGCAAATTTCCACCATGCGCCCTGATCGTGTTTTTGTTGGTCGCTTATAGAGTTTATTTTTGTGCGTGCATAACGCATCCATTTTTTTGTGTGTGATACTCCTACTGTTCTAACTCTCTTTAGGGTTTCGCATACGCTGAGCATTTTGCGATAAGAAAAAGTAGGTGTTGCTATACGAAAATTTCGAGTTTCTGTAGTTATAACTGTAACAGTGAGCGCCATTTTGTTGCAATTCACAGAATCCCGAGCTCATACCTCTGAATAATTATACCTGAAATCTCATCTCGATCTGTTGAAAGGAACGGAAGCTAGAGGTCTATATATCAGCTAAATTTCTTTATGACCACCCTGTATTTTAATATGATCGATATGGAAGAACAAATTTGATAGAATTTTATTTCAGGCAGCCAATGTTTATATTTTCTTTCTGATTTGAACTAATGCTTGCAGCATTTCAATACATTTTAAAACATATACTGTATGTCTAATTTAACATTACTCTAAAATGTTAATATTGAAAAAAAAAAGAGGCTAAATTCAAGTAGTTTTCGAAATATTTAAATATTTTTCGTAAAGGTAGATGAGGTGGAATGCCTTATTCATTACTTCAAGATGATTTTACATCTCTATATAAATGTCCCTACTCTTAAATTTAGAATACTACATTCTTGATTTTAATATATTTATGTAAATTAAAAGAAAATTAAATATAAATGTTTAAACCTGAAATCTACTCATTAGTATTAAAAAAACATTAATTTCCTTTCATACTAGATTAAGATAAGACATGGTGAAAAAATAGTCCCCCTTTTGTTTATTTGCATGCTCACACTTCTGAATGAGGGGTGATGCAGTCAGCTCGCTCACTCTAGTTCTTAATACTTATGCTCAGTGTTTTAATCATGAATTTTTTTGTAAAAAATATCTGAAAATGATTGTTCAACCTTAGCTACAATCAAAATGTACTAAAATTTAGGATTATTTGAAGTATTATTAGAAATTATATTTGGAAAAAATAATTGTAATTACATGGGAGGCTTAAATGAAGAAATAAACCAACTATCTAGCATTAAATGAATATACACTGACAATTTATAAAATGTTATTAATTAGTAACTGCTATTAAACAAATTTATAAAGAACAGTAGTATACATAAAACTTACTCAGATGTGGTTTGATGGCAAATCATACAAAGAGTTCTTTTCTTAGGCTTTACGGCCACATAAACAGGATACTCATTTCGATTAGAAATGTGATGATGTGAGTGCATTCTGAAATATATAATTTTTTTTTAAATCGTATTTTGATTAGAATAGATGTCAAATAAAAAATTGAAGTGTACAAGACATTTACTTACAGTAAATCACTAAATACTATTAAATGTTCACAATATCCTTGGTGAACATAAACATATGGATAACCAAGTTGAATATTTAAATCAATGAATTTAGTATTTTCCATCAGAGCTTTGCTAAAAGGACCAATGTCTTGTTTCCGTTTCTCAGACCATTTTATAATAACTCTGTAAAAAACAAATGTGAATCAAAAGTAAGAAAAAGGTTCAATAAAACAAAAATTAACCCTGTAAACTTAATAGACTAAGGGTTAATTTTTGTTATATTATTGAGTCAATAAAAGGTCTTTATTTCAATTTTAGTCAATGAATGGCCATACCAAAATTAAATCGAAAACATTACAATTTTTAATGAAATCTATGATCGTCTAGCCAAACTACAACTGATAAAGCCTAAAATTTAGCTATATTAAGAAGTGACTGTCAAATGTGGGAAAGTATATTTTGAAGATTAACCAAATATTTTAGAAAAAAATTCAACATTCATAGTAAATTATCGAATATTTTGGATATTGTTTAACCTAAGTAGCCAGAAATTTGTATGGATTATCCTAAAAAATTTTGAAGTAGTTTGTGTGCCAAATCCAATTTTCGACTAAAAGTGCTTGTACGAGGCTTAAATATGGAACTCTATGTGAAACCCTAATTTTGACTTCATATAGGGAAACAAAAGCTTTGATCACTAATCATGCTGTCAAAATTGTCACCAAACTCAAAAGCTATACAAGGTTCTGCTACTAAATACCAGCCAAATTTTGGCAAATTGACTAGATTTTTGTTAGGAAATGTTTACAACTTACAAGTTGCCACATATACATTTAATTAATCAATCACTAAAAATGTAGAATAGGTCTAAGGCACTTAACAATTAATTACAAAAATTAACAAGTCAGAAGGTAGTAAAGTTTTCTTAATCAAATATCAAAAATCAATTAGAGGTTATCATACATACAGGAAATATGTTATATTTTTCACTAAATTCATGCTATCATATTTTAAGGCAATGCAAAACAGAATAAAGCTACTTACTCACTGTAATCTCTACAATCTTGATGTCTCATATCATTGTAAAAAACTCCATCTATGTAGAAGAATCCAGATTTGTATAAATCCTACAAAAAATCAAAGTTATAGATCCTTATAATAAAAAGCAGCAATACAAAATGCATCCCATTGAAAAGTTGTCCAGCAATAAAGATTCTTAAGGTCCATCTTTCTATCTTATGCATTACTAACTATTCATTTTAGGATTTTTTTTTTTTTTTTTTTTTTTAGTTCTTTCAATAGAAAATATACTCAAGTGTTTTAGCACTTGTTAACCCCTATAATTAAATCATAAAATCATTATTTGTGAGACAATTTAAAAAATAGTAACTCTTATTTTCTATTTATATGGAGTGAGTTTTAAGTCGCTAAGTCGCACACATCAAAGTTTACCTGCCCGTAAAAGTACCAGTTTAAGAATTTGAACTCGAGTAAATTATCACATTGATTAGTTCAAATGTTGCCTTTTGTTTTTAGTAGACAAACTTAATGCATTACAGTGTAAATGTTAGAAATGACATCCTCTATCGCAAATACAAAAGCGTGTTCGTTTTATCAGATTTCATTAGACTCTGCAGAGCATAGCAATATTGATTTAAGTTATGGTTGTTGTGATTTCGTTTTCAACTCAGCAATCGTGTGTGAACTATTGAACGCAGAAAATTGGTTTCAACTTCTCTTAGGTTTTCATCATCCAAAATAGAGGGCTTATCGACTTTTTTGACAGCTACTAATGCAATTATCCTGAAACTATGAACAAAAAACGTCACAATTGTACTACTGGGTAGTGCTGCATCAGGATATCTCTTGAAAAACTCTTCAATGAAGAAAGAATATAACTTTCAAGCAAAATAAAATTCCAACATGAATATTTGTGGTTTTTGGCAAAACACACTGCCGCTTGGAACAACAAATACTTCCCACATCAAGTTTCTGAGCATGAGATCACTGATACCAATTGAAATACATTCGAAACAATCTACACTAAATACTTTAATGAATAATATATCTACCGGAAGGAAATCGAAACTTAATGCGTTTTCCCTAAATTACAGCCCATTAAACTTTGAAGTGCGTGACTTTAAACTCACCCTGTATTATTGTATAAATATTAAACCATTTTAATTAATTTCTTGAATTTTCAGAAAATTAGAATGATTTTTAAAAGCAAAAATGTTTGAAAATTGATAGGTAATTCTCTGCTGTATGCAGAATATTTTGGTTCTTTTTCTACTCGTAAACAAATTAGAATTTTAAAATTATGATGAATCTAGTAGTTATGTTTATATCTTAGTTTTAGTAAGTACAGCTATAGAAATATGTGTAACAATTTGGCTTTGGGATATTCCCCATTTGAAACTTACAACTCCTTTTCTATTTATAGAGGGTGGTTAATCAAAATCATGACGATTTAGTTCACTTTTTAGAGCTTTGAAATTGTGTATACTAGTTTTCATCTGCTTGAAATTATTAACAGTAAGACACAGGGATGTTCCCCATTTTACCCAAATTCAAACCACTAAAGTTTACTAATCGTATTTACACTTTTTATTTACTTTTAGAATAAGGATTTCTCCAAAAACATTATTACATACTGCTATTTGATATACTTCACATTATTGCTCATCTCTAACATGTTTCCCTCCAAACCTAACAGTAGCATCCTTTAGTTTAGTCACCCTTAATGTCTGTTAAGGTATTTTCCTTAGAATTAAAACTATTTTAAGCAAGCATACTTCTTATATATCCACTGCTTTTAGAATTACTAAAGTATTGGGAAAGAGGGGAAAATATGATGCTTTTATACTTACCTTAGAGGTGATTTCTGGAGGAAGATCTGGGTACTCACTGTAATCTCCAGGAATAGATTTGTCAGAAACACATTCAATTTTATCCCTTAACTCTGTTAAAAGCTGACATCCAAGAACCATAAATTCTTGATCAATCTAAAAGCACAATTAGCATTACATTTTTGAAAGATTATAAAAACCCATGTATAGGTTTAAGTAAAAGTTTTAGAATTACAATCAAACACTGTTAACACGAAATCGTTTAGCATGAAATCCCGTTTAACACAAAGTACATAATTAAAACTTAACTTTAATTTATTCGTTTCACACAAAATTCAGTTAACGGGAACAATTTTAGCGGTCCTGTCGACTTATTGTTACCAAAGTTTGACCGTAGTACAAGTTATCAATAAATATTAATATTCTAATCTTCATAACTAAAAATAAAAAAAACAATTCAAATGCTTATTTTACACAGAAATTTTACAAAATATGTGACAGTGTCTCACTTTTTTTCAACCTCTGGTTTCCAAAGCAAAAAAGAATGAATAAATATGAAATATGCTGCATAGAAAATTCATTCCTCATGCATTCTCAATAGTTTTTTTATATATATATGTAACGGTAAAATAGTGTTGACACTCTTAGGATAAAAAAGCAGCCAAGATTAAATGTAAAAATTTATGGTCAGAGTGGCTCGGAGCGAAATGGGTGACGCAATCGCTAGTGTCAAGATTTGATATTCTAAAAGGCAGAGTCAAAATGGATTACGTTGCTTATATGAGTTTGAGTGACGTTCTACAATGTTCCAATTGGTTCTCGCTAACTGTAGAACTTACGAGAGCAATCCAATAGCTACATTGACAATTCCAATGCGAATACATTACATATATATATATACAAGTGTATATATATATATTGTTGCTTGGATGGGTTCGAAAGATTTGAAGCCAAAGCAGATCAAAACTTGCAGAAATTTATTCCGATATAACTCTTCACAGATTTTCTTACAACTCCAGAACTTCTCGTTCTAGTAGACTCAATACAGCTTTTTTCATAACAATAGAGCACAAAATAGCAGTTAAAAACTTGACAACACAACTGCTAAAATCGCTGCAAAAGACAATGCAATACAGTTCACTTTTGGAACTCTCTGAATCCTCGCTGAGAGACAGCTAACTCAGTAACTTCACTCAGTCAGTCAGTCCAGTCAACTAACTGACTCAACTTACGGCCGGTCTTATAGGAATTCAATACTTCGTAAATCTTCTAGAGATAGAAATTTGGAGGACTTTCCAGATTGTAGTCGAAAAGTCTTATACATGTACATGGGGACCAAAAATAACGCCAAAACCGTCGCCAATTTGGCGAGATTGTCAATACCATAATGTTAATTGGCCTTCTCTTTGTAAAACTCACTTCCCAGCATTATCTCTGTAAAACACGTTTTCAAGCATTAAGACACACATTGCAGGAAAGCGAACTCTTGCACTGCCTTATGCGAAATGTACATAAATTTTCCTATTTACATAATCAATACTATGGAATATTTACAAATATACAGAAATTCGTAACAATCTATATTACATGAATTACTAACTAACCTGAAAAACAGGAATTCTTTGGGATACATGTCGATAATATTTTTGAGCCCTTTTTTCTGGTCTAAATACCTGGACACATAATAGAATATCTGGTTCATCAACTGGCTTGAAAGGCAGGTCATCAGGTACTTCAATATCATTTCCAGCAATCTGAAATTATACAGTATATAACTCATATCAGCATACTTGTCCAGGAAGTTGATACCCATAAAGCTAATAAATTTCATTGTCTGTATAATGAATTTGGTTAGAATTTATTTTTATCACAATATAACATTATATTACTTACTAACATTAATACTTATATTTACATACTGTTGGATTCTATAAAATTTGTCAGCTTGCATTATATATTGCCTTTTCCAGTATGATTCTCAAACGCTGTGTTAACTTTGTATATTGCATTGTATTATTATGTACGATCCTGTAACTATTGTATATTGTATGTACGATCCTGTAACTATTGTATATTGTATGTACGATCCTGTAACTATTGTATGCATATTCTATTTCTATATATGTGTATACATATTTTTTTACTCGACCAACCCTGTTGGGCTTTGAGCCTGTGGTTGGTCTTAAAATTTGTATTTCTCTAAGTAACAAGTTATAATTGAATAATTTAATTTAGGTTCGTTGCAGAAAACTAATTTTTACTTTCAATTACCCATATGTATTATACATAGGGTAGCATTCGGTCAAAAAAAATTAAAATTTGGTATGAGGGTTAGTGGCGGCAATGGGACCTACCATTAAGATTTTCTTCAAAATCGTACATGCGCATAAGGTAGCTGCCATTGAAATAATCATGTTTTTCAATGATTGCTGAGAAATCACAGTGCTAATGCCTCTTAAGGTGTTCTAAACATCCCCACCTCAATTCCCGTAAAAATGCTTTAATGGCGTAAGAAATTGAAAAACGAATGCCCTCAACACAGAGTTCTCTTTCCTTGAGCATACCTCATCAATGATCGTTTTTTTTTCTTCTCCCCACAGTTTCGCTTAAAACAAAGTATAATATAAGGATTATCTAAAAGTATATCACCAAAATTGCCATTTTGGCAAAGTTTTTTTTATTTTTTTAAAACCCATACAAGAATTATTGCAAAAAATACCGCCAAACTGACCATTTCATCAAAGTGGATGATGAAAATATAAAAATGGTAAATGACACAAATCCACATCAGTATTATAGTGTAATTGAAAGTTGTGCGATGTTCCACACCCCTAGTTTTTAGAAGGATTACATTTAGAAATCATTTATACGTCTACAATTTTTTTTTCTTTTCAAACAGAATAAGAGATACAGTTGAATTGTAAGAATATACCCTTTTGAAGCATTTACTCATCTTATGCATATAATTATTTTTTATACTCACATTGACTAATGATATTTAGAAAACTCAAAAAAAAAAAAAAAAATACCTTATGTGGGGGATAGTTGTAAAATCTATTGCTCTGATACACAATTGATTCATAATGGGCATCGGATTGACGCCTTTCTAAATCTTCTTTCTGAAGCCTACAAAGTAAACAGGTATTTACAAATAATAAGTACAATGGATAGAAATCAGTTTAGTTCTTAGATAAAATTCTTCCAATCACAGAACTTAAGTTTGTATTTTTGCATAATAAATCAATATTATTTAAATTCTAAAAAACAAAATATTTAATTTTTTTTAATACATTTGCATAATTTTTATGGAAAAATACAATTTTGATTATCTTAAATTTTAGCTGATAAATCACAGAATAAAATTGTTTCAACTTCTGGAAAAAAAACAATAGCTATTTAGTTTAGAAAGTTGTTACAAAACATTTTTCAACAAAAAGGGGAATAGGTAACAGTTTTGATTAAACATCAAATTTAAGATTCCGCAAATAAAATATACATGCTCTGTTAGTGGAACATTCAGAATTACAAAATTAATCCCAATGATGAATCCTCAAATGGAAGCAACAAAGAATTTTAGGAAGCTTAGATCATGAGTAAATAATTGAGAAAACAATTTTAACAGCTAGCACGACAACAAGATTGAAATATATAATAACTCATTATTTTCTATTGGTTAGTTTCAGACCTCTTGAAAGTACCACACCATTTTTCTTTACAACAAAAATGTCATAGCAAACAGAAAACATTATTTATTTTAAGGTTCCTAAAAATTTTATTAAGATTTGATTTATAAACTAAAAAAAAGCAAGATTGTATAGTAAAAAGACAAAAAATTTAAATTGTAATTTAAGAAGTTTTCTTTGATTTTAAATAGTTAAGTACCTTTTCTTATATAATCTTATTTTCTTCAAATTACTTATCTAATGAGTGTTTAAACTATGTTTTTGATGGATCATAAGAAAAAAGACTTATAAATGTTATATGGTAACTTTCTTTTTGAGTTATCTATAAAAATGAAAGAATCTGAGAATCTAAAACATTATCTTCCACTGCAAAGAGTAGTCTGAAATTTTCTGTACAAATACTATTCAATCTCTAACTGTGCGCCTGAGATCCAGAATTTAAGGTTTTTTTTCCCTTATCAATATTTAAAGTTTATAGGCAGTCCAGTATATACGTAGTAGAAGTTACATTTCTGAAACGTTGTAGGCTAGTGATGTGGATACCTTGTTTTTTGCAGCACGTTTTATACAATCATATAAGTGATTCCGTTGTTTATATAGTAGCTTTTAATCATTTGTTGATATTTCTTCAATATGAAATCATTCGTCAATGTTCATTGAGCATTTGATTAATATGATCGTTTGTTAACGTTTTACTGTTCTAGTCTTGAAAATATTGAAACATAATAAGTCCAAGTAGAAGGAGAGTGAACATTGTTTATACTGAGACACTTGGGTGGCAGTGTAAAAAAGAAATACGGTCAAACCCTTCCCCCCCCCCCCTCCTCACTTTACAGCAACCTTAGAATACAGTTAGATAGATCTTTGTTTTCTACTCCTGTTTTTTATGAGGTCCACAGTATACAAATTACAACCAAAAAATATATATTTTTTTACTTTTTTATTTTTACTATTTTATAGTATATATGGTAAATAATTTTATATCCAACTTTAAAAGCACCATTAAGATAGTTTCAAAGAGAATATAGAGCAATTTTCCATTAAGAAATGGCAATCTTTGTATCTTGAAAATAGGAAATTCCTGCAAATTTTGCTTTGAAATTAATATAATAGGTTCAGACATTAAAAGTTTTAATTTTAAAAATTTGGTGCAATTTGTCTTCATAATTGCAATAATGGGTTCCAATATACAAGAAAGCAATTAAGAAGTTAGCATTTAAAATTACCCAGATCCATTTAAAAAAAAAAACTGTTAAAAATTTTTAATATTCATTATTCATTTGTGATTTCACAACTTTTAATGGCTGACTATTTCGACTGGCAGTTTTTTTAATAAAATGTCTAGTTTTTTTTTGTATTACATCATTCATGGAAATCGGACATCCAATTGCCTAAGTCTGAGATAGGTCACATGTGAACACATATTTTCTTATTTTTTTAAACTTGAAAATCATAAGGGATAGGCAAGTCTAATTCCAGACATGAAGCCCAATACAGAAGTTTAAATATCAAAAGAAAATTGTCTGGCCATCTAGAACGATCAGTTAAAAAATTTGAAAATACAAACTATATCCGAAACAAAATTAACAGGCTTTACTTGCAGAAAATGTAAAAAACTTGAAAGATAACACTTAAAATCTTGAACTTCACTGTCACAACTTAACTTGATGTCTAGTTTAAAAATTACAACTAGCCTTACATGCTATATGTTTCGAAATTCTTTTGTCTGTAGCTCTCATTTAATATCAAACACAATGTAATTGCGAGAAAAAATTCTTA
This sequence comes from Linyphia triangularis, assembly GCA_963978545.1. Classification (NCBI taxonomy): domain Eukaryota; kingdom Metazoa; phylum Arthropoda; class Arachnida; order Araneae; family Linyphiidae; genus Linyphia; species Linyphia triangularis. Next base: position 38,934,225 of record OZ021722.1, on the reverse strand, counting down.
CACAATCAAAAAAAAGTTCAAACAATCAATCTCATTTGGCTATGTCTGGACTAGCTTATTATCAAAAATAAATTTCTTTTAAATCGTCTAACTGATTCCCATGTTTTTCAACAGTTAGGATTTTGTGTAGACAGATGTCCAAGTTTTCCTTTTTCGACTTTGGGGTATGGAAAACTAAAATTAGTTAAAAATAGCAATTTCACAATTTTTATCTTTATATAAAAGAACAGTACCTACAATTTTTAAATATAGTTTTGAGTTTTCAACCTTAATATCTAAAAAAATGTAACTTTTACAAAAATCTAACAAAAAATCATTTTTTTAAAAAAAAGAAACTTTACTTCAAAGTTTCTAGTTTGGTGTTTTCTGGTATAACCATTTCCTTGCTAATTTCTATGCAATGTTGAAGAGGGCATTTCATAGCATCCAAACTAGAAAAATAAATAATAATTTAGCACAGAATAAATAATAAGAATCACTTACTTGTGTATAGGATCATGTGCAAAATTTTTTTTTTTTTTAAAAATGACATTGGCCATACATATTAAAACAAAAACATTTCAAGCAACATATATTAAAACAAAAAAATTCCAAGCCACATATATTAAAACAAAAAATTAATTCAATACTGTACATTAGATTAAAATAATTTGTTCATATGAATAAATATAAGAAACTGTAGTAATTTATGAACATAAGATGGTCAGTATGATGCATAAAATTATGTAATATCTATAATAATAAAACAAAGAGTCTGTGTGTGTCTAACCATCTATAGAAAGCGACTTTCAATAGGCGTTGAGTTTTGAAATTTTAAAAATAAGTAGTTTTGGTCCTTAATTATACTTTTGACAAACAAAATGTTAATATTTAAATAAGTTTCTTTAAAATTATTTTTTTCTTTTACAAAACGACTTCTGAAAGGGATATTATAAACATAAGTAATTTCAACCTTCTAATTATACTGAATAAAATAAAATCCAAAGAAGAATTTATCACATGTAAAAAAACTATTGTTTTTTTTATTTCTGTGGAATAAGCTAGTCCATAGATGAAAATGATTCATTATTTTCATTGATAATATGTATATTCCTGAATATACGTAAACCCTAATATATTGTAAAAGCATCTTAAAACAATAAATTACAGAAATTATAGGTACTTCTTTTGTTTTATTTTTGCTTTGTATACTGGAACAAACATGCTTTGAAATTAGAATTGAGAAAATTTTAATTTTTAAATAAATAGACTGATTCCATGCTAGTATTTCAAAATTGTAGGGTTTTTTTTTATTTAAATTTTTGTTTATGTTCCTGGCATTCAATCAACTTTTTTTTGTTATTGTTAATTTTTATAGGTCAATTAAAATGTGAAATAAGACAACTTTCTCCTTCAAAATATCTTTTTTGCATCGAGTATTTTGAGGTATTGAAACTCAATACCTCAAATATTTGTAATAATGGAACTGAAAAGAATATTAAGACAATTTATTCTGAAACAGGCGATACACCACACTTTTATATTCTCTTCTGTTTAAGGCAACCCGAAATAAACATATAGTTAAAACATTGTTTCTAAAAATCTTGCAAAAATTATATATATTCACTTATATTTTTTCACTTTTTAAGTTGTACAATATTTTACTCACTATAAGTAATGTTACTTTTTTTATAACTTTTTATTTTAAAGTTAGCTTCATTAAATAATTCTTTGCAGTCTTTACCTCGTGTCACATCCATGGATATTATTTTTTATAATATTTATAAAAAATCTAAAGTTCTTTTTTTTTTATCTCAACTACGATATAATAGTATTATTACTCTTGATCACATCCCCCTCTATAGTAAGAATCAAGATTTCTGAAGATTTAAAATATATATATATATATGATAAAATTCCTGATTTCTCATAGAATGACCCATCAACTTTTTATTTTTTTATAAATGTAAAGAGGCGTATGGACACAAAAAAGATTATACATTGCTCTTTGAAATCATACTAATAATTCAGTTTCTAAATAGTACATTGAGCAGACATTGCATTCCATCACTTAGGATGACTGGAGAATAACTGAAAAACAAGCGATGGTTACAGAAGACAGCAGTGGCGGCTGGTGCTGGAGGCCAGGAGGGGCCTGGGCCCCCTCACTTTTTGGGACCCTGGTCCCACTAATATATACTTGATAATGTAGTTTTGGAATTTCTGTAAAATATTTAAAAAATGCAAGACAAATTAAAGCAGTTATTAACCTCACAATATTAACTAATGTATGTGGAGCAATAGCTCTTTTGCCACAAACTCGTGAAAGTGTCAATCAACCGCAACCATTTCAATAAAAACATACTCTGTCTATCCCTTCTCTTAAAGACTCCGTCATAATGACCTTGAAGTTTATCCGCGGGGGACTCAATTCTTTAGGGATAAACGACCACTTTCACGGACAACTTGAAAAGAATATAGATTAAAGCTTGTAGCCAGGTCCTTCACTTCCTGTGCTTTTAGGGAGGGGGGAGGGGAGGGAGTTCTTTCTGCTACATGGGTATCAATTTACAGCAGTTCTATAAGGAATGGTCCACTTTGTGTGTTGGGCAAAAGTAGTCGAGCATCGAGCGAAAGAAGTGTTGGAATTTTCTACAGCGCAAGCGTACAAGGAAATGACAGTTAAATAAATTGGGAGAGCCAGAGAAAATAGACAGAAAACTACAATTATACGTGGTGAAAAGGGAATTAATTTTTCAACAAAAAACTCGGTAAGATGATTTAATTTTACCATTTATATTTCAAATATAAGCGTAAGCTTTTCTTAATAAATACATTTTTAAACAGAATCGTGATTTTTCAAAAAATATTTAGAGACTCATTTTGTCTCTAATATGTCCTTTTGCATGGATGAGCTCAATTGGTTATGTATTTCATTATCTTAATTATCATAAAAACATACCTGCCAACATTGGCATTTTCAAATTAGTACAATTTTTACGGAACAAATATAAAAAAAAAAAATTGCATAATATTAAATTGCTCTCAAATATAACAAATTGTTACATTTTACCACAAAATGGACATTATAAAATAAAAAACTAACTCGGATTTAAAAATAAATCAAATTTAAACTTTACGATGAAATCTCTGATGAGGTTTATGATTTAGTCTACATTACACCTAAATAAAACATGCTTTATGACACAAAAACTCTAGTGAAACATACAATGAGTTGGTGGTATTCAAAGTGTTTAATCACACGCACAAATATCAATTATGAAAGTCCGAGAAAACGAAACAGTCGTTCGGTGAGTGCCGCCAAAACGATTGAAAACGGCTGCGTCGCGATTTAGTGCGCAGCGTTGGAGTACGGTCCAAAAGAAGAAAGAATAAAAAAAACTAAAGCACTTTCAGTTTTCTGCTTTATTAATCTCTAAAGTTCGAGATAACGAAACAGTTGCTTGGTTCGCCAAATTCCGTCGGCAACACAGATGAAAACAATGAATTTCCAGCGCCGCACTTAAGTGCTTTTATTATATACGCGCAACATTATTGTACTTTCCAAACAGAAGGAAGAACCAAAATCTAAAGCATTTTTGGTTTTCAGATTCTTAGTTAATCTCTTAAGTCTGAGGCAACGCAATAGTTGTTTGGTTCGCCAGGTCCCGTCGGCAACACAAATCAAAACAGTGCATCCTCGGCACCGTGGTTTAGGGCTATTATTTCCGCGCACGTCCAGTACTATTATTTACGTTTTGGAGTCCAGTCCAAAAGAAGGTAGAATTAAAAAACTAAAGCAATTTCGGTTTTCTGCTTCTTTAATAACCTGTAAAGCCCGAAAAATCGAAGCAGTGGTTTGGTTTGCCAAATCAAGTCGGCAACAGAAAAGAAAACAATGCATCCTCACCAACGCCTTTAGTGCTGAACATATGCGCAATCTTGGAGTGTGAATAAATATTTTGACTGACGCGGCAGCTTTGGAAAATCGTTTCGGTTTCGTTGGTGACTTGAAAAAATATTTATAAAAAAAAACCACAAAAAAACGGTTTTAGGGAAAAAACGAAAAGTAACGTGAAATCCTTACGATTTTCTTAGCTGTTCGTACACCCGTACAAAATAGTAAAAATCCGTACATTGTACGGATAATTCGTACAAGTTGGCAGGTATGTAAAAATATCATTTTTCTTTTTAATTCATTCGATTTTAGAGGTGATTAGGTAAATGAGTTATACAGCAAGTAAAATTAGGCTGTCCTTATCTCCCTCCTCCCATCCTATTTCACCACCTAATTGCTGCTATAATATACAACAATGGTCATCGTAGCAACCTCACTGACGTCTAAATCCGCTTCTGAGTTTGCAGATATCACTATACTTTCAGCATCTTTTTACTTTGGTATAGCCATGAAACTTCATTTTATGATAGCAAAAAACAATTGAAACATTATGTTAATCCATATAAATGTGTTTGACATTCCCAACTCAGAATATTAGCTATCTTTAACTCATTCAATTGCCTGAAATATCCATTTATAAGGACAACAATAAACAAAAAATTTGTGGTACATTCCACAAGTGACAAAAGGGCTTTGACTGAACAGTAAACAACCAAAATTTTTAAAAAGTAAAAATATAAGATTGACAGGGGTGGGAAGTGTTAGAGCCCAGTTTGGAGCAATTTTGGAGCAGCAAAATTTAACATTTGGAGCAGATTCGTAAAAAATTGGAGCAGCAAAATTTAACTTTTGGAGCAGATTCGCAAAAAATTGGAGCAGCAAAATTTAACTTTTGGAGCAGAATAAGAGAAAATGTAGCAGCAAAATTTGAAGATTAATAGCAGAAATATAAAAATTGTAGCTGATTTAACAACAATTACCATAATTAAAATTTGAACTTGTATAATTTTATTTTTATACATAAAACACATATTAAAATACAAAATTATAAGATATACATAAAATTGCAACATAAAATATAATTTGTAAATTCAAAATATATAATTTGTAAATTCAAATTATATAATTTGTAAATTCAAAATATATAATTTGTGAATAAGAAAACATTTATACTTATTAGCTTTTGACACTTCGCGAACGGGTTTACTATGCAAAACCAAGCTCTCTTTGCTCGCTAAAAGTTTCATTGTAACACAAACACAGCTCGCTTAACTCCCTGAAAAGTTTAATTGCTACACAAGTACAAGCTCGCGGAAAATGTATTGCTATGCAAGGACAGGCTCGATTCACTCTCTAGAAGGTTCATTGCAGTGCAAATTCAAGTTCACTTGACTCGTTAAAAATTAATTGCAACGTAAACCCTTAATATTAGAACCCCCTCCCTATCGAGAACCAAAAAATGTTCCCTTTAATACAATAACACAACCCTCCTCACCCCTCTGAATTATTTTAACATGTGTTTATGAAAAGCAAAATTAGAAGGCAAAAACTACTTATGTTGAAAATTTCAGAACTCTAGATCTATTAGAAGTCGCTTTGTAAAACTATTAATTAAAAAACAAATTAAAATTTTAAAATTCTGTGTTTCAGAGATGTAGCCTTATTAGAAATCGTTTTGTATTTTTTTTTCTTTAATTAAAAAAATTAGTTTAAAAAAATTAATTAAAATGTAACATTCTGTCTTTAAAAAGTCTAATAAAAAAAAAGGCCAAAACCACTTATGCTGAAAATTTCAAAGCTATACTTCTCTTTAAAGTCGGTTTGTAAAAAAAAAAAAAAAAGTAATTTAAATTTTAACATTCCGTTTGTCAAAGGTACAATCAGGAGGCCAAACTACTTATATAAAAAATTGTATATAAGGTTCTACACCTTTTTTATAGCAAAAATAGCAATGCAGTAAAATTAAAATAAGAATGTTTCTAAATTTTTGTGAATGTTCTAAAATATTGTGAATTTTTTTTTTATTTTCCAAATCGGGTCGAATTCTGCGTCAAAACGGCGGTTTTACCCTACTTGCCGTTCTATAAACTTATAAAAAAGTATTACTTTTATTCTTTTAAATCGGAAACATTCCGGGATTTTGATTACATTTCTGTGATACTTATTTTCAAATGTAAAACGGATGTTTAAAAGTTATTTACCAACAACCAACAAGTAAATTACAAACCCTAAATTTAATAGAAGGCATCGTCATTACGCGTGTCCGAGCCGAAATATTCTTTTTGAACTCTTAGTAAAAACATTTGATGGTTATAATCCTTTAACTTTTTACCAATTCCTTTCTTCTTTATTTAGAACAAGAGGGCGTGGTAAAAATCCGACGAAACACACTAAATCAAGGTACGTACGTACGAAATGGCCATCCGTGCTTACTAGAAATCAGAAATTTTGAGGCTGCCCCTTAAATTCTATCTAGCAATGACACACGTGATATCAGTTATCAGCACTCGGCGATTTGAATTTGTCCCGGTGCAAGGCGCGTTTGAACATGAATGCGCATGCGTGAATGTCGATTTCAAAGGGATAATCCACACATTGCATTCTGTTGGGGGGAAAATCGAATGCTTTGCAAATTCGTGCGAAAACGGCGCTCGAGGTTGCCATAATTTCGTCTTCACATAGATTTGGCGTGCGCGAACTGGTTTGGCGCTTTAGCGTGCGCGTTTAAAAGAAGATTTAAAACAAAATTGGCGCAGAATTGTACTTAAATGTGTTTTTGTAGCAAGGTGGCGCAGGATACCGCTTTTGGCGCGCGCTGGCGCAATTGGCGCAGAATTCCCACCCCTGGATTGAAAATATTTTTCTGTTGAGTAATGAAATTTTGAACTGAAATAATAACGAATCAGTATGTATTAATTTTATGTTTAAATTAATAATTAAAAATCCATATTTTTTCTGAAAATCTCACCACTTTTCTTCTCTTCATTTTTAAATTTTTGAAAGCCATGAGCTATAAGTGCAAAAGCCATGGGACATGGAGTTAATTTTCCTAAGCCATTGGCTCAAACGAAAAGCTGCAGTGTTGAATTTGTTATAATCATTCATTTTATTAAAACATATATTTTATTAAAATTTATTTGGAAAATTTGTTAAAGGGGACTTGGTACCCTTCAAACTTTTTTTTTATTTAGCCCTTTAAAACTATAATTTTTACATATTTGGAAGTAATACTAAGTAAAAACTAAATTTTATTTAAAAAAAAAAAAAGTTCACACAGTGCTTTAAATTTTCAAAATTTAAAAAAAAAAAAATTCATCAAATTTAAAATTCTATTTTTTTTCATTTTTTTTTCATTTTTCAATAATTTCCCCCCATTTAAAAAAAAAAAAAAATGTTTCTAGTAGTATAGTCTAACTTTTTAGGCATCGGATTTAGAATGAGTAAAATAGTTTTCGAGAAAAACGATAATTACTGTACCTATATGTAAAAAAAGGGTATTTTTCAACATTTAAATTTGTAAAAAAAAAAGTTTGTATTTTATGCCTATTTTTCCCAAATAGATATTAAGAATGACACACACAAAAAATTTCAAGTCGCTTCATTCATATTTGCTGAAGCTTTAACATTTTGAGTAAGGTGGGAATTTCAGAAATCAAGAAACTGAGAAAAATGCATTTGAAACATCAAAGGAACTATTACAGCAATGCTAAATTCTCCATAAAAATATAGCTTTTCTGCAATTGCAGATATCGGATCAGCTCAAAAACTTGCCAGAATGAGAAGGTTTCAAAGATTATAAAAACTCAAAAATTAGAAAATTTATATTTTTATTATTTTTTGTGAAAATAAGGGATACCAAGTCCTCTTAACTGCTCTTATAGCTTTGTTTTATGTGCATTTGAATAACATTTAATTGCATGAAACTCGTGTATTTTGAAATTTGCACTCACCCCCCCCCCTCCCCCCCCCTTCTCCTTTAAAAAAACCTGTGTCATTGTTAATTTAGGCCCCCTCACTTCTACTACTCACGAGCCGCCACTGGAAGACAGTGGATGGAACCGTGGCCATAAATATTACAGTCAACTCATGATAACTCGAAGTTCAAGGGACTGTTTGAGTTATTGGAAGTCACTCAGGAGTTATTTTCTATTCAAGGCAAATTACATCAGACATCTTTTGCTCCTTCATGTAGAGTCCGGAAGACAATATTGTGTTTTGCTTTAAACTTTTCTAGCCATCCTGAACTTGCTATAAATCCTTCAACTTTTAGTAAACGAGTAAAGTCCTTTTCTTTTCACCTCATCCCCCTAGAGGGATTTTGGAATTCTGATTTCGATATGTCTCAAACTATTTTAATACAGTAGCTTCGACAACAAGAAGGCCTTCCCTCATTTACACAATGGATCAAGTTTCGATGCATGTCTTCTCAAAATCGTCTTTGTTTTTCAAAATGGTTGAAAGAGTATTCGGAGGAATTATGTTCTTTAAAGCAACGTCTTTCTTCTTACATCGCAAATTTTGTTCAGTTTCATTGATGAATTTAACTTTTTGAGTTGGACTAAACTTATTCAATTTACGTTTTAGCATTATTCAGAGCCAGCGTAAATCAACACCATTGACTCAGCCTTTAAATATGACATGGAATGTAAAAGCAAAAGCCTGTTTACTTCCTATACGCGCCAATGCAAACGGGTTTTTTCCGGTAACAAGTTAAATTGTAAAACATGATGTAAAGAGGAAAAAATATAAATCGTTTTTTTATTAGTATTTTGTAAGGGTTTTATTATGTTACGATAATAAAATTTTCACAGAAACTTCGACTGAAAAGATTTACACTTTGAGATATGACTCCTTGGTCAATTTAGTGTTGAAAAACATTAAATTGTCTTGGGATCTAATGAAAACTTTGAGATAAACGAATATTCGAATTATGAGACTTCGAGCTATCGCAAATTGACTGTAAAAAGATGTATGGCCATGTATGTGACGCAAGGTCATTCTCCACAAAATACAATACTTCAGCAGTAGGAGAAAGAAAATTATTGAAATCATCAAATGCTTAGAAATTTTTTTCTCCAATAGAACTCATGAGATTGGTAGAAATCGTCTGATAATATATAGAGATCGTTCATAGTTATTCCATGGATTGATGTCCATGGATATGACGATTGTTATTGTTTACGCGGATATGATTATTGTTTGGTTCTGAATGAAGCTTTAGGTTTATAAACATGAGATTACTAAATTTATAACTTTACAACTAATACAATTCAATAAAATAAATATTGAATTATTCTTAACTAATTTTATTGTGACCACTACCATGACGGTATGTTCTTTACAGTTGGCACCTATTTCACATGTAAATAATAAAATATTATTCTTATATTGAAAAATGGAATACACAGAGTGTATTGGAACCAAAATGGTTATATTAGACTTCTTTCTAATCTCACAGTTAACTTGTTGTGTCTTTTGGTGGGCTGTTAAAGAAATAAAAACTGCTGTCCACGGACATGACACATCAGTTTCGCGACAAGAGGAATTATACTAATTGTAATGAAATTACTATTCATAAAAGTTTTATACCCAGGCATAACATTGATTAACATACCTCATAGCTAAAAATATAGACATCAAGGAAATATAAAGTGAAATTTACTGACAGAGAAAACAATTCTGAGATTGCGACAGTCCACAGACATGACAAATCATGTCAGTGGACATATATTTTTAGTATTAAAAATATTTTTAAATTTATAACCTACATGATTTTAAGAGTTTTGATTGCATTAAAATACAGTCCATGGTTAACAAAAATATCCAACTTATCTAGTGTTGAAAAAATTGTTACGACAAGCTTTTGTACATTTTACGAAGAATGACCCATAAAAGACAAAAGAATTATTTAATAAAGTGAAATTAAAAAGGGTACTTGCATACTATCGCAACCATGCCAACCTTCGGAATAACTCGCCAAATTGGCAACCCCGATTTTGCATGTGTCTAAAGCGCTGAATTGGCAACCATGTCACGCTCCATATTCCCATCAGTGTATTCCATTTTTAGAATTGGAGGATTTTTTTTCAATGTCACCAATATGGTTGAGATAGTAGGCAAGTACCAAAAAAAGTCATAAAATATAAGTAACATTACTTTTAGAAACTAATGCTGAATGCCACAGTGGCTCATGTAATGCGTTTTAACATGATTAGATTACAAATAAAAGTAATTTAATTTTACTTTCTTTGTGGTTGTAGACATTGGTTAACAGAAATTACATAGATGCTGAAAAAGGATAATTACTCAAAAAGTAATTCGTAACAATTTAAATAAAAAAATTAAATCAGTTTGAATTTTTTACAAGAACCGATGTTTTCCAATTTCGCACCTTATTCCGGTCTACTCTTGCATTAATCGGGTTTCAGAAGGCGCAGTAGCCGTCAAGCCAAATTGAAGCATAAATGTATTGCCTAGGCTAAATATTTATGGTTTGTTGGAGGAATTATAAATTAGGTCTGCAATAAGGCAGTAATTAACTGGTACCCTTTTAATGGAACAGTACCCTTATTCCTTCTAATTAAATCTTGCCACTGCAGAGGCAAGAAAAGTTTTGATTGATTGATTGAAAGATGTATTTTGTACAATTTAAGAAAAACAATGGTTATTTTTTTTAAATTTTAATTGAGGTCGGCCGAACACTGGGGCTTTTATATCAATTGTGAAAAAGGTTATCATATTTATCCGTTAAATTTTCGTCAATTTTCTTTTTTCTCCGTTATGAAGTAAAGTCAAGTAGCAGCCAAAATATTTATATGATTATCAAATTTCAAGGTACAGATGTAGTATGGGTCATTCGTTTGGCGCGGTTTTATTTGGTGGGTTTTGTTTTGATAAATTGATGATATAGTTACAAAAATGGCAAACTGTATGATTTATGTTTCTTTCTTCATTTCAGTGTTTATCATTTGACGAAAGCTAAAACCAGCTGAAGAACGATTGGTTTTATTTTGGTTACGTCATAAATGAGTTACGTATGGGTATTTTTAGTGGGAATGCAGAAACCATGTTTTAAAATCTAGATTTTTAAAAATGACGGTTCTTTTAAAATAAATGAGATTACTCACGTTGAACTGCTCGCGTATCGCATAAAATAATCTTTTGCTACTTTGGGAATTTTACCCAGGATAAATCCTTAGAATTTTAACACATTCGCTACCGATCACGTCTCAGAGTGGAATGTCTTGTTACTCCCTAGTAGTCGGTTCTGATCAGACTGTATCCGATCGGAGTTTCCGTTCATGGTGCAATTACCTGAACTATGAAACTATGTTTTAAAAACACAAGCTTCCAGCTAACCTTATGGAGGAAAGGAAGACAAAATGTATCTATTATTTATGTCACAAGGCAAACATAATTTTTTACTTCAGTTAATTTTAGCATGAACAGAAACTCTGGTCGGGAACAGTCTGATCAGGACAGACTACTGGGGAGTAATAAGACATTCCGCACTGAGACGTGATCGACAGCGAATGTGTTAACGTATAACTACATATAACATTCCGGGAGAACGGATGGAAGATTTAGGTGTGTATCTTTAATTAAACACAACTTTTTGTTTATAGTGTTTGCGATGTTGGAATTGAAACCATATTCCAACAAAAATCATAACTATATTTTGGTGGTCGTTTGGCCTTCAAAATAGTGTATAAAATTAGTTTTAGGACGCGCACTCCTTACTTTTTAAGAGTTTTACAGTACCAAGTAATTAAAAAAAAGAGATTTTGGGGGTGAGTTTCCACAAACGACTGCCCGAAATATGTAGGGGTATTTTTTTTAGGTTCAATTGGCCGTAGGGCCAACGAAATAGGTCGCACTTTTTCCTTTTAGAGTGCGAAGCGCGCTCACATTTCCTTTTAGAGTTTTACAGTACCAAATAATTAAAAAAAGCAAGAGATTTTGAGGGTAAGATGCCTGAAGCAGGTAGGGGTATATTTTTTAGGTTCAATTGGCCGTAAGGTAAATGAAATAGTTTGTAATTTTTCATTTTAGAGCACGAAGGGCTCGCACACATTACTTTTTAGAGTTTTTAGCAAGTGATTAAAAATATAAATATTGTGGAAGGGGTTAAATATTTGTATTTAATGTAAAAGTTAAATGAAATTTTACAAATTTACCTTTACAAATTATTTGAAATTAAATTTTAATTGCTTATTTTTCAATTATCGTTTAAATTTAAATTGCTTAACCTTTTTTTTCTTTCAATTATCGTTTACAACTTCATGGCCTTTGAATTTTCGGCAATATCGAATAAACTTACTCATATTTTAATTTCTTCCCGAGTTGTATTTTTTTTTATATAAATGTTACTGAGATCAAAAGCAAAAACACTTAATTTTGCTACAACTTGCATCGCAACCTTAGCTTAGCGGCTATGGCAGTGGACTTTCTGTGTGGATCCTAGCACAGCCCACCTCTTGGCGTCTTTTTGAATTCTTGCCAAATGAGTTGCGATAACGTCGCCAATGTAGCAACCTAGACGGATTATGGAGGAGAACTGTCTAGAATTCGATGGCCGATAATGCCTACATGGGTTTTATTTGGCAAATCATTAACACGTAACTTCCGCCGGCAAAGGATTAGCAAACACATTTATGGTAAGTGTTAATTTTTTTAAAAAATATTATTTCTGGCCTTCAAGTATCAGTTTTTAATTGAAAAATAATAATAATAACAAATATTCAATTAGTAGTCAACTTGGCGAGATTTCAAATAAGCGCCAAGAGGTGGGCCCATCTAGGATTTTATTGACTTCCTAAATCGCAAATCGTGGAGCAGGTTCGATTCTCAAATTTTCATTTTCGGCTAATGTGTGTTTACTTTAGCGTCGGAGTTTGCCGTTGTTTACGTTATGCGGAAAAGTTCTAAAAACGCCAAGTGTCACCTTATAACACAATTTAATCTTTTTTTTTAGATTAATTAGCATATTATTTCGTATTTTATTGTTTATTGGCATATTCTTTAAGTTTCTAGTTGTTTTCTTTTTTCGGCCATTTTGAATGAACCTCCATCTAGTTTATATTGAATTAGCGGCTACCTTAAACCACGTCATTTTGGCGACTCACTCTTTGATCCCCAAATGAAAAAATTTGCCAAATGACCTATACTACATCTGTTCCGATTTCAAATTGTAATTATGTCTCTAATTTGAACTTACCCACATTCATTTTCAATTTCAGAAAACTCTCTGGCATTCAATTGAAATACGTCTTTTGTACTATTTGATTTGGATGATAGTGAATTTGCATACCAATCATCTCTAAACTCTTTTAGTATTATTCTAGAAGATATCCATGGACGACTCTCAGTTTTATGAACTTTTTCCATCGTTAAACTAATCGGTAATTAGGTATAGAAAACAATTTTTCTTCAAACAGAAATTAGAAAATCCCTTAATACTAGAAACATATTTTGGTAATTGATAATCCGTCAACTTACTGGTATTTAATTTATACCATAAATGCATACTTTCACACAATGTGTGCATACATCTAACGTCATATCAACTGCTCATTATGAAACTTTTGCAACCACATGGTAATTTTTTAAAATCTGGCATTTGGCAATGATTTGCAATATATTGGTGGGCATACTTCATTTTTATAAGTTTTTTTAATTAATTTACAGATATTTTACAAAATGATTTATAATAAGGCTTCAGCTTAGAAATTTTCAACATAAGTATTTTTTGGACTTTTGAAAAACAGAATTTAAAACTTTTAATTTTTTTTTTAATTAATATTTTTTTATAAAAAAGCGACTTAGAAGCGGCTTAATTCTGAAAATTTCAACTTATGTAGTTTTGGCCTTCTAATTTTGCTTTTTTACTAAACACATGTTAAAATATTCTCAAAGGGATGAGAGATGTTGTATTAAAGGGGAAAAAGATTTCTCGACAGGGGTTTCTAATATTAAGAGTTTAACGACGTTTAGAATATATACAAAGGTACGCCACTAATTTAGTAATGTCACAGACTGGCAATTACTGGTAGTGGTACGCCGACCGTGTGCATCAGACATTATAAATGCAAAGAGCCAATAGCATCTCAGAATGGTTTTCCTGTTGTACATTTTGATAAGCAATTATTTAGATGTCATTATATTTAAAGTTTATACAGAAATGTAAAATGCAGTGGTTAAAAGAATATATAAACTTTGGAATGGAATAAAATAAATTGACGAAAAGTTAATTGCGTATATCGCTTACAATTTAAAAACAAATGTTTCAAATTATGAGCACGAGTGGCCCGACTGGACGGTTAAAAGCACCCAACAAATAAACGGCAGAAACAGACAGCTAGAACTGTTCAAACTGAATTAAATCAAATTTTACAAATAAAAATCACTACTATCTAGAAAATTTTAATCTGTTGCATTGTTTTTCTTCGCGATTTTTTGTGTGTGAATTTTTCAGAATTATATTTACCTGCAATGTTCCAAGAACTATTAATGGTATTGAACGGTTTTCCAGGAAACGTATTTTTTGAATCGTCAGAAGGAATGAAGGTTATTTCACTTATTGTAATTCAATTTGACCTATTTTGGAACCGATGTTGTATAGGACATTTGGCGATTAGAAAAATTTCCAAAATTGAAATCACTGTAAATAAAATTAAAATATAATAAATTAAATTAGAATATGACTTAAAGAAAACCTGTTGACACAAACAGCATTTATCCGTGGAAAAATATGACAAATAAAATCACTCTAAAGAAATGTCCTATACTACATCTGTACTAGGGCGTATCGAAAAAAACTTTTTTTGGAAATTCAAAATTTCAAGTTGATAAAAAGTTGTCACTATGCTCACATGTTTACCAAAAAAATTTTTCAGTTCAATCGAAAAATATTTAGGTCTCCCGGAATGGACCTGAAGTTTGATGTTTTTTGACAAAAACAAAGATTTTTAATTTTTTTTTTAAACATAAATATAAAGCAAATTTTTATTTTCAAGAATAAAAATGTCGAGTTTATAATACTAATTAACAGTAATAAAAAAATTACATCTGCTATTTAATAATTAGGTCTCTCTGAATCTACATGAAAAACTTAACTTTTTTACAAAATACGGATATTTTTCAATTTTCAACCCATTCTTTTGGTTAGTTTCAATTATTTTGTCTCGGTATAGTTGTACAGCATTTTGAAATATCAGGAATATCATTTTATGAAATGGCGTTTACTAAACTCAAGTATTAATTCATATCATTTCTGCATGACTCCATGTTGGTTGGAGTCTCGGACCAGCAACGACTCTAGGTTTGAGACATGAAGGTAACGTTATCGAAAATGATTCAATGTTTCAGGGTTCGAATGATGAAAGTGTACATGATAGTAAAATGCTTCTACCATGGGAATTTTTATAAAGTGAATAATTTCAGTGAAACAAGAACTGCCAGAAAATCTACTCTCTTTTTCTAGAGATTGTGACCGTAGAGCCAATCTCTATTAGAGCAGAAGCTCTATTAGCAAGTGCTCTTTCGTGGGATTTAAATGTTGTAACTAGAAAATCAGGCAATGGTATTAGATAAATCGGAAGTTTTTCGTGAGTGGGTAAAATATCATTAAGGTATTAATTCAACTATTTTTCACTCTTATTTTCATTTTTCACTATTTATATAATCGAAAGGATGAAGCAATAAGTATAAAAATTGTAAGTTGTAAATGTGGTCGCATAAATAAACGAGAAGAACATGTATGTTTGGTATAAGAACTATTTTTAACATATTTTGGACACTCAACTGCAGACAGTGGCTCTGGGTGAAACGTAGTGTCATCATTACAACTTATGAAAGAAAGCTGCAATGATAAGAAAACTATTGAAGGTCTTGGTTATGATGATGGTGATGAATGAAATACTGAAGTCTCTAACTGATCAATTTCATTCTTCGTAAATACTTTAAAATAACCAGTACAAACAGTTGTTTGTTTATTTCATTCAAATGAATTGCCTCTTAGGAAAGTTATTATTCTCGATGTTCCAATTTATTAACGTACTTCTTTTACTGTCCATTAAGAAAACGTCTAACAAGCTGTTGAGATTTACCAATTGTTGAATACAATAACAATGACAGGGTCTTTCCAAAATTTGATTTTATAAAGTTGAACACCGACCAGAAATATTGAAAATATGTCAGGTTGTACTAGTAAGCAAACGCCCCAAGGTTTAGCAAGCAGACACCCTGGAAACATCTCCCATTCAAGATGATTAAAAATGGCAAATCGAATTTCACGTATATATATATTGTATCACTTGATCCAACCTCGAAATTGAAAAAAAAAGCTGAGTTTGTAATGAAAATTTATACTCCCTTATGGGTTACAATATAACGTCATTTAATGATGATATTACGTTTCGTACAGAGTCACTGTCTGGAGTTGCGTGTCCAAAATATGTTGAATATAGTTCTTATACCAAACGTACATGTTCTTCTCGTTTATTTATGCGACCACATTTACAATTTTTATACTTATTGCTTCATCCTTTCGATTATATAAATAGTGAAAAATGAAAATACGAGTGAAAAATAGTTGAACTAATACCTTAAGGATATTTTACCCACTCACGAAAAACTTTCGGTTTATCTAATACCATTGCCTGATTTTCTAGTTACAACATTTAAATCCCATGAAAGAGCACTTGCTAATAGAGCTTTTACTCTAATAGAGATTGGCTCTACGGTCACAATCTCTAGAAAAAGAGAGTAGATTTTCTGGCAGTTCTTATTTCACTGAAACTATTCAACTTTATAATAATTCCCATGGTAGAAGCATTTTACTATCATGTACACTTTCATCATTTGAGCCCTGTGACATAGAATCATTTTCGATAACGTTACCTTGTCTCAAACCTAGAGTCTTTGTTGGTTGGAGACTCCAACCAACGTGGAGTCGTGCAGAAATGATATGAATTAATACTTGAGTTTAGTAAACGCCATTTCATAAAAAAATATTCCCGATATTTCAAAATGCTGTACTACTATACCGATACTATGAATAAAATAATTGAAACTAACCAAAAAAATGGGTTGAAAATTGAAAAATATCCGTATTTTGTAAAAAAAGTTAAGTTTTTCATGTAAATTCAGGGAGACCTAACTATTAAATGGCAGATATAATTTTTTTATCACTGTTAATTAGTATTATAAACTCGACATTTTTATTCTTGAAAATAAAAAGTTGCTTTATATTTAGTGTTTAAAAAAAAAATTAAAAATCTTTGTTTTTGTCAAAAAACATCAAACTTCAGGTCCATTCCGGAAGACCTAAATATTTTTCGATTGAACTAAAACTTTTTTTCGATACGCTCTAATCTGTACCACCATTTTTACCAGGATCTTTTTAAAAGTTACAAATATTCTTAAAATATTGGTATCCTCTGTATACCTTTTTTTAGTAAAACTTCTAAGTACAGTATGTGTTCTACGCCAAGAATTGTTTAAAGCAGTGCCAAACTATGGCAACCGTAGATAGTTAACTTGTCATTAAAAAATGGTAGGGGGCTACTATTTGCTGGCAAAAATCACCTCGTACTGTACTTGGAGTTTTAACCTAATTTGGATTTAATCAGAGAGAGGCAAAGCTTTGGCACCAAACTGTGCAAACCTTACCAACAGCAGCCCTCCTTTCTTGCTTTAGTAAACACGCTGATGCTGTCATTTGGCAACAGTTTCTGTTTTACTGAAAATGGTTGACGCTATATGTAAGCACTAAGTATAGCATAAAAGGGACCAAGTGATTTTTTTTATCATTTTCCTTGATTTCATTTAAAAGATAAATTTTAAATGTAACCTTTTAATCACTACACAGTCTGATAACTTATTTTAATCACCTTACAGCTGTGCAATCTACAGTTTCCATAATATTCGTCAGCTGCAAAAATACTGATTGAAAAAGTATTCTATTGGTTGATCCTACTTTGGTACTCATTGATTATAGGCTTTATAATATCGTGTTAAACTTGAGTTTTGTATTTTTTACTCGCAAATTATGTTGCCAAAAGTCATTTGGTAACTCTTTTTACTTTTTAATCATCACATTTTTACAAAAATATTTTAAGATTTAAACCACAAAGTTCTTCAGAATAATAGAAATTTAAATACTTCAAGCTCTATATCATATGTCTCAGAGTGGCCACATAACCTGGATATCAGGGAAAAGTCATGGAGCTTTCTGATTCTGGAAAAAATCAGGAAAATTTCAGGGAACTTTTTAGAATTTCATGAAAATCGGTAATTTTTTATTGTTTAAAGTGTGTTTTCCCATTCATCTGTATTTTGGCGTCATTTACTCGTAGAATTGTAATGGTAATCATTAGAAGTTTAATGTTACAAAATAATTTTAACTTTTGATTGTGACCAAAACTATTTTAAAAAAATTGGCATATTATCTCTTTAGCATACATGTTATATTTGATCAGGATGTGTACACATCTGAAAAAATTGGAGAAATTTGAAAAAAGTTTGCCGTAAAATCAGAGAATTATTTAGAAATCTGTCAAGGAAATCGGGGAACTTTTTTTCCTGAATTTTGTGTCTACCCTACAAGTATTTGTTATCTGACAAACATTCCCTAATTTTCTTCTTAATTTATAAAAAAATCCCCATCTCTAATAAAAATTTAGCTAAGAATTCTATATTAATGTTATTGATGTTGTTAGTCTTGCATTATACATTGTGACAGGCTTACTTGAGCTCATTGAATATGCTACAACGATGTGTAAACCGGTTTTACTATGCCCTGATTGGCTGATTGGAACAATGTATGGTCGATTCGTTAAAACTCTTATAGTATTCGTGCTTAGAAAAGTAAAATATTAATTAAAATTTAAACTTAAAAGAGCTTATTTTCATTTAGCTATCAACATATATTTAAGTTTACTACAAAACTTTGTGTGCAGGTTATCAGTAGTTCCATTCAGTAATTCCATTACCATAAAAGTTATGATTTGTCCGTCTGTATATCATTACGCGGAAGATCCATCCTATAACGTATATTCAAGGCTTAAGTGATGTTGTTCCAAGGTATAGTTAAGTGCTTTGTTTGCAAACAATCACTAATTATTATAAATTTATTATGTCCAAAATTATATAGGTTTCCTCTTGTATACCAAATTTGCATCCAGCTGAGAAGAATATTTTAGAAAGATTGTGTGCCTTAGCTTCAAAATACAAGTATCTTCGTGATTTCATAAAGAAGCATAAATTTCAAACTTCAGCTAATGAAAGTAAGGAAAAGTTTTTTATTGTATGTACTAATTTATTTGCCACTGCATTCAAATCATTCAATTTTTTTTATATTTTGCTCTAACTTTTTAACTCTAGATTAACCTTTTGTGACATCCTATACCTTTTGCTTGATTATTACTTTTCTTTTTAGAGGAAATATGTGGATTGTATCTTCAGTCTTTTTGCTGTGGCTTGGAAGTAGTTCTTAATGTCTACCAAGAAGATTTAGTCGAAATAGAGAAGGAAGTATTAAAGGATCCATTTTTACCCCTAACACACTTTTTAAAACTTGAGAAGGTATTTTTTTTTATTTCATGACATTACTATCAATTCTTATATTTTAATTAATTGGGTAGTTTAGTGAAGTTTAATTGTGTAATTATTAATTTGTTTATAAATAAAAATGACTATAATAATTAGTTAAAGAAAACCTGATAGTTTATCTAGTGGAATATCTTGGATAATTATTTCAAAATTATATAAGTTGTTAAAATTCACCTTTATCCTAAAAAAAATAATTGGTGGCAACATTGCATTAATCCAGTGGCGGCTCTTTGAGTACAGCCAGGCTGCTTCTAAATTATTAGTTTAAAATTAAAATGTGCTAATTGCTAGCCAACTTTGATTATTTTACTAATTTTCTTAAATGTAGATTAGAATTGCAATTGAAGATGGAATTTCTATGGTACGTTAAAAAAAAAAATAGCAAACTTTTTGCGCAATGTACAATTGTGGGAGAAAAAAACCTCTCAAATCAACTAAATCAGACGATAGTCAAGGAATATACAACCACAGGAGTAAAATTCCAAATAAGCTGCACTGTTGACATGGTAACAACTGCTAGGATAGAATCCCTCTCCATGCTAAATAGGTACGGCATTGTGGCGACATGCAGCTGTTATGAATTTTCCGATTTCGGCTCTACTGGTGAATTTCAAAAACGGATTGGCTTGTTTGTGCATTAATCGGGATGTGTGGATGGGAGAGAAATGAGCATTTCTTAGAATTTTTTCCACCAAACGTAAATAGTTTTCATGATAAGTTTACTCATGTGTTTTCTTGTTATTTCTTAAGTTAATTCTAAAACTTATAATTGAAACATGGAGATCCCACATAAGTGGGTAAAAATAAGTTGTTGTTTTTTTTCGTATCATTTTTAATTATTGAATATTACTTCCTCGTATCATTTTTAATTATTGAAAGGAAACTTTGAGTTTGAGTGATTAAGATTATAGAATTTCCATTCGTCAATAAATGTAGGAAGTGAGGGGGTAGGGGAGTCACTGTTCCTGCTGTAAAAATTTTTACCACAGACTGCCACTGCATTAACCCTCCCCCTCCCCTTCTATCACTTGATTTCTCCTAAAAAAGTGAAGGCTGTTGAGGGGTGAATAAAAACAGTTTCTTTAAATATTCTCAAATGTGGATTACACCTGTTTATTTTTAAGTATATTTGGGGTAGGAAGGCTTCAATTTACTACATTATGCATAATTTAAAGAAATAGGATTGATATTAGTATAAAAATGTTGATTTGTAGAAAAGCCACATATAAAAAAAATTAGCTTTTTCTCTACATTTTTTTCTTCTCTTTTTTTCAGCTTAGTTGAGAATTTTAAAATTTAATAGGAAAACAGAAATTAAACTGAATATGCCGAATTTGTCCATATATTTACATAATTTCTTTTCTTCCTATATAAAATTACAATATATGTACCACTAATTTTCTTTGTTTTCTAGTACAATTTGCTTTTTCAAGTGTTATCAGATATCGTTAGTGAAATAAAAAAGGAAAAGGTTAGTTTATTTTCAAAAGTTTATTTTAAACTTTTGTTGAATATGATGATTGCTATTTACAAAGATAATTATAAATAAAATAATTCATTGTATAGTTCTGAATGCTTTATTTTTTGTGTTAGTATTTAATAAAATGATATGTGTTAGTTTTGCCCACCATTTTACATATTGAACTGTAATGTGTATTCAGACTGTTAACAAAGAAGGTTTATTAGAACATATTTGTGGTTTTTTATTTGATATTTCAATTTGGTGCCTATCTCTTTTACTAACAAACTGAAGAGCAACCAACTTAATGTAGTTTTTGTAGAACAGTTCAATAATTGTCATTTTTAACTCATGTTTAGTAAATTACTTGCTGGTTGTATTATAGTGTTATTGTATTAAAAACTCTCCCTCATAAATATTTTATTCCTTCTTACAAGTTAACTTATTAATATTTGTGTTACTAGCATGAAGTCTGTCTGCATAATGATAGCACACACAATAAGTTTTCCATACCATCAATAATAAATTACTTGGTATTTATGGAACCTTATCATGAACTTAATACCCAAACTGGAATTTATTATTGAGTAAAAGTTTTCATGTTATATGAAGGTTTTAGTTCTAAAATGTACTAAAACAACTGGAAGTAATTCTATAATAAAGGTTTATGAAGTTTGGAAACTGTTATGTGCTGCTTTATATTAGAATGCTGAACTTCTGTTTTCAGTATATGAAAACTAAACTATCGACTTGGTTAATGAGCTATCTTCAAAATGTGATGATCAACTTTAATATAAACGTTGGCAAAACTTTTTGCTTGCTTCATTTTATCGCTGAATACCTCCATATATTTTAAAATCAGAGATGTTGTTTGTAAGTCCAGATGAATTTCTAATAAATTTTTCTTCATGACACAAAATATAAGGTAATGTTTCTGTCTTTAAATAGATCCATGGGTGCAGAATCCTAGAACTTCTCTTCAACCATTCTAATTCTGGTGTTCCACTTGTTGAGGTTTCCATGAATAAGTAAGGCTTCCATAATAAACTATTTGTTTAATGCTAGTGTCATTTATTCTAATCTTATTGAAACTATTTTCAGCATTTAAACTACAAATACAGACTATTTATATTCAAATATAAAAATATTATTTTCATTTAAAATGGCAGGTCATATAAAATAGTTTATGTTTTTTCTGTTCAGTGATACCAATGAACTAAAAAATTAATATTTACAGAAACTATTTAGTATAATACTGCACTATTAAAAAAAAAGAAATTGGTGTAGATTTCATTTTGGTTTGTTGCAGGTGAAATCTTCTTACCTCAAACAAGTCTATTAAATTTATAAACACAAATATTACCTGGTATTGCATTATTGAATTTATGTCATGGATTTAATTTTAAGTACCTAATCATTGTTACTGATATAGTGGGGAATATTTAAAAGAATATTTACTTGTTAGTTTATAACTGTTACAATATTTTGTTTCTGTAGGATAATGCAACATTGCCATGCAGTGATGTTTCGGCAGGTTTTTTGTTGGATGATGAATGGTTATATTGAAGATCCATACAATGAGTTTTTCATTCAACCAGAGAGCGCAAAGAAAGTTTCATCTACATCACCACAGGCATCAGAGATCATTTCCCCAATGGTATGGGGAAAATTGATTAAGTTATATTCATTTGTGAGATAATAAAACATATTTGAAATTCGAACAAAATATATTTAAGTGATTTTGCAAGTTTTCTTCTGGTGGATTGTTCAAGATTCTTATTTTGTATTAATTTGCCCTTTACACGAGCAATTCTTACAAGGAAAAAATTATTTTCGCTGTTTTTATTTTGTTTTACAACAGTTATATTTAAATATGGTTGCTCTTTACTCATTTAAGTACCTATAAAATCATCTATGGGTTCAATTTGGTTTTACTATGAGTTTTTAATTTTGTATATTGAATTTTAAGCATTCCCCCCCCCCCCCCAGGTTTAAATGCTTATACAATTTATTTGTACACATAAGTTTTCTCACTGGGTGTCTAGCGCAACTAGTAAAATATAAAAAAACAGGGAAATGGAGGTACGGATAATTATTTTTAAGGTGAAATAAGGGATTTATCAGTAGATTTTTGAAAAAATTGCAATATAGCAGTTAATTTAATTTTTTTAAGTTATCCATACAAGACAATTAGACATTAAATAAAAATGTGTAATTAAATTAATAAATACTTGTTTATAAAGAGGAAGAAGACATTTTTTTTAAGCTTTCACTGAAAAAAATCAGCACTAATTATGATGAAATCTTAATGGCATATTGCACATAACTGTATGAGTTTCAGACTAATTATAATCGTAATTTCTTAAATATTAAAGAGCAACAATATTTAAAAACCATATTTTCTGTGACCTTTATGAAATGAACCTTAAAAATATTCGTGTGAATGTTTTAGATTGGAATAAAATAAGCTCCGTTTCTATTGGAACTTTTAAACAAATTCATCTGAGCCTATTTGTAAAAAACTAGCTTACTAGATATGTCTCTTGTATTTTTCTATTTTGATTTTTATATATATATATATATATATATATATATATATATATATATATATATATATATATATATATATATATATATATATATATATATATATATATATTCCTGGTTAATGTCTGGTTATATATCGTAAATGGTTTTGGTATGAATTTCAGTTTATAATGATTAGTTTTTATGAGTCTGGAATCAGTTTTCGAAGATTAGGATTTAAGGTGACTTTTAAATTGTTACTGAAACATTACAATATAAAATAAAAACTAAAACTTCTAGTTTTAAATCAAAGATTAGTCATGAAATTTTAAAACTACAGTGTATTTGGGTAAAATTTTGCTGGATGATTTATTAATAAGTTAATAATTAACCTATAAATTGGATTTTATGCTTATTGTTCCAATTACACATTGAAAAATAAAGTTTAATTTATTTGTTTTTAAAATTTATTTAATGTTTAGCTTGTGATTATTTAGAGCTGTATTGTATAACTAATTATATATTTTATCTCAGGGGAATTATGTTGTAAAACCAAACCTATTGCCATCATATATACCAAGTAGTTTGTCAGCTAAGATTCTTTTTGTGGGAGAATATGTTGCTATTTTGGGAGCTGCTGAAGATTCTGAATCATGTATGTGAATTTTCCTTATTTTTCTTTCAAAGTAAAATTGTATCAAAGAGCGAATAAGAAGGTTATTTGCTTACAATTTTAGCTAACTATTAGTTTACTATTTCAGTTTTTGTGCTTCCCAATGTTGCTTTCAATAAAATAATATAGCTATGCGCAAGGTTAATATATTTTGTTATCAATTTTTTGAATTGCATTCTTCTGAATAGCTTCTAAAAAAAGAAATCCACCTGAAAAGTTTTGTTAAATAATTGGATAATTTTTAGATGTTATATATCATATCTTAATTCTAATACTAGTTTAATTTTAAAAGATTCCATCAAACAAATTGCTTTGTGTATTTCTTTGTTATTTACCGTAATTTTGACTTCACATTCGCAACTCTTTGCAACACAGTTATGATTTAATTTTAATATAGTTTTTTTTTATATATATATAAATGCTAAATAGTTAAAAGACAAAAAGCTGAATAAAATATTTATGAAATGATATTTCATCTAAAAACCCTGCTCATTTTTTAAAAAAAAAATTGTGTGATGTATAATTCTCTAAATATTTGAAAACTCTTTATAGAACTATTCCAATACATTTTACTGACAAAATTATATCCACACTTTCTATAAGTACTACTTTTACTTAGTTAGCAGGATCCGACAACGATCATCTTTGCAAGAAGTTACACGAGAAAGCAAGCCTTACAAGAAAGAGTTATCCTTTCATGAAGTTCCCTCTAATGATATACAATTAATAATCTGTTTTCTCTTACAAATTCCTCTCCCTCTACAGGAGTAATAATTTGACATTTCTACTTTTACTTTTGACTCTACTTTTTATCACAGCCAACACGTCAAATTCAAGCCTTTAAAAGCCTCTCCTGGTGAGGTCATCTCCATAATGTTGATTGATAATTGATTTTTAAATCCTTTATATTAACTTCAATTTTGTGTCTATGTTTGTCAATGGGAGTGGAATCTGCGTAAGCTTAACTTTAATTAACCCCCTTGCTGTCATCCAATCAGGCTAAAACTTGGCAGATAGTTTCAATGTTGATGACAATGCATTCTATGAAATTTTGAGGCTGTTACTGTCACTAAAAGGTCACTTTTACGGAATAATAATTAACCAACTTGCCATCATCTAATCGCTTTAAAATAGCATTGAAACGATTGTTATTGAAACTCTTTTCTTTTGCCAACATTTTTTTGAATAAATAAATAAAATTACTTCAAATAGAATAAATAAATGATATTTGGATGCGAGAGCATAAATTCACTTTCATTTTTAATAAATAAATTTTTAAACTTAGTTTACCACACATTTTGCTGATAGAAATCTTTTTGACACTGTGTTAATGAATATAAAAAAAGACAATACATATAAAGGATTTTTTATAAACTTTTTTTTTATGGGTTATATTATTTCTTCTGTAATTATTGTGTATTACGTCCTAATAGGTCTAATATAGATTTGTGTATCTTTTATTTTTACCTTGCTATATAAAATGTTCTGTTTAAGTTTGATCTGTTTTTTTGTATTTGATTTTAATAAAAATAAAATGTCTATGTTGTAAAAGTTTTTTTTATATGCTTTACAGATTCTTTATTTTTGAAAAAAGAACACGTATTTGCTAAGAAAATCGAAAAAATTTTATCAAAGCCTTTATTTTCTTTATTATGCTTTGAGACAACTATTGATGATATTCGAAAATGTGCCGCTGAAGTAAGTCTTAAAATTCTTGTTTTGTCTCCATCAGAAATCTGTTTTACGAAAGGATTTTTACTTTATTTTATCACATAAAAGTTCATATGCCTAGTAAACTAATTTGAGATTAAGCATTCTAATCTTGACTAAATAGTTCTCCAAACTTAAGCCTTCTCTGGTTAGAAATAGGACTGAGATTTTAAGAACACATTGATGCTTAAGAAAACATTTATCATTTTTCATTTACTAAGGCTCAGACCCTTAAACTGTTTCATACAATGTCTTTTTAAAACTGTGTAATTAAATGTTCTTTTTAGTGCTTTTAGATCATAGATAAAAATTACTAGTAAATTTAGTTTCATCATAAACTAAATTTAATTTTAAATGCAGAAGCTTAAGGTAATTAAATTGAATCATTGTATTTTTTCACAATTTTTCAGAGACTCTGGCAAGTAATAGTTAAAGGTGCAAATGTTGTAAATCATTTAAAAATAATGAAGGACTTCTACCTACTTGGAAGAGGTGAACTATTTTTAAATTTTATTGTTGAAGCTAATCCTCTTTTGAAAATGCCTGTTACTACCAATGCTGAGACTGGTAAGTTATCTCTTAATTGTGCAATGTGAATGATTAATTTAATATCAAATTAAAGAATCTCAATCTTATATTCATGATTCTTCAAAATTTTAATTTATACTGATAGTATTTTTATTAATTACACTGCACAATAATGAAATTGTATCTTGAATGAAAGTGTCAAAGTATTTATGAATTCAATGTGCTAAACATGAATATGACAATAAAAAAGAAGAAAAAAAAAAATAGCTCTCATTTTTGGGTTATGTTGTGTTATTACTTTGTATGATATGGATAAAAAACACATAATGAAAGCATGATATGTCTTGTTTTCAGCCTAATTTATTCAGAAGTAAAAGTGACAGTCTTACAAAATTATGATTGAGGAGTTCACGTACTCCTTTGCTTATATTTCATGTCTGGATTATTTCTGAAAATCATCCACCAGTAGTCAGCAAGCATAAACATAGACCACATTCCATAATAACGTTTCTGAATCACAGATCTCTTGTGGTGGGAATCACGATCAGCTTTGTCGCTGTAATTTTCACTATTAGCGCTGAAGAAATTCTGGTAGGAATCTAAGAAATGTTGCTTTAAGGACATTATTCAATATCCAAATTTCTGATATAAAGCCAACATGAATAAGATCTTATTATTTGGATCTAATGTTTCACAAGGAAGTTGATTCAAACTTGACACTTGATTTTCATCATAGTCCAGTATGTTTTAAAATTTTGGATCTTTGAAAATATCTCTTATCTGAGAACCCACAAAAATTCCTTCTTTAATTTTTGCTCCTCACTCAGCCTGGGAAAATTTTCAGGCAAGTGAGTGAGAGCAGGTGGTTTATTCTTATCCATAGCTTTAACCAACTGTGTCACAATACACAAATTTATGTGTAGAACAGTTCATATGATTTTATCTGCATAAATAAGCAGTGTGATCTTGACATTTTTTTTCAGGGTGTCAAACACTTCGTGATCAACCAGTCTTTCTGGATTTAGTGTAAATCTTAAATGCAACTACTCCATTCACAAAGGAAACAGCAAAATTTTGTAAATCTCTGTTGAAAGCTCATCAAAGCTCCAACAATTTTCAAGTCGGCGCAGCTATTCCACTCACACTTTTTGTATTTAATTTGTATAATATTACTTTTCTGTGTTGTTTGACCAATGACTAATAGATTAAGAATATAGAGAACATATTCTTCCTTTTTCCCTGTAATACTTTTTTATTTGTAGTACTTCATTTTTATTTTTGAAATGTTTATTTCATTACATTATTTATTTATTCATATTTGCTTGGGAATATTTCAAATAAAATAATGCTCATTATAATGCATAGTAAATTAATTCTTTCTTAATAATGTTTTAACAGTAGAGGTATTTCAGTATTAAGTACATTATATCATAGCACTTCTGTATCTCTGAAACAAGAGCCAAACCAAATTTTTCATGGTGTTATTTGTGTTTAGCACGTCAAATTCTTTAAGAATGATATATTTTCACCACTGATAGCTGAAATGTGTGAAAAATGGTTGTCCAGTGTTATTAATATAAGTAGCATATAAATTGTTAGAAATGTGTAGAAAGTTGTATGATGATGATGGCTAATTCAAAAATTTGGAGATCACATTAATTCAATCATAATCTTATTAATTTAAATGTAAAATGTACCTTTTTGGCATATTATTTTCAGATGCAAGCAAATTATTTCAGACCATTGCAAGAAGAACATATCCTGATGAAGAATCCATAACTGATAAATTTCATGTCACACTTTTATCCAAAAATAAACGTACGTATGATAACTCTGTGGATGCTTACTTTTGAATAAAATATTCAATTGAATGATTTTATAATTTCATACTTTAGTTGGTTTTTTTATGTACCTCTTTAAATTGCAAAAAGTCATGTCTACTGTAGAATTGTTTAAATTTTCTTTGAGAAACCTGAATATTAACGTTTTACACAACGGCTCATTAGATTCATAATCAGATTGGGTTAATTTTGTAGGTTTTTCTAAAATTAATTTTTTTAGGGTTTCCTAAAATTAGATTTTTTATTTGTAACCTTGTGGTTTGAACTACATATTTATTTTCTTTCCTATGTTTAATAATCATTTGATTATTTTCTTAGAATCTAAAACTGTAGACAAAGACAGTTTATCGAAATCCAAACTTGAATCTGGATGGTCGTCAATAGGATTGATTTATGATGTTCCACACCCTCTTCATATTTTAATAACACCTTCTATTATTGATAGGTAAATATTAATTTCTTTTTAGAAAAAAAAGTTTTGCTTGAAAAACAACTTATATTATGTTCTTAAAAATATTCAACATAATGATAAATCTATTTTTTTCTTCTTAGATACAACATGATTTTTAGATTCTTATTGTCTGTTAGAAAAGTACAAATTGATTTGCATCAGCGTTGGGCACTTCAAATGCGAATTAAAGGAGCTGGCGCTGAATCTAGTTTCATGCCATTTTGGAAACTACGGTCTCACATGTCCTTCTTAATTGACAACATTCAGTATTACATTCTAGTAAGTAAACAATTTAAATATAGAGATCAATCAATAAAAGAGAGGAATCAGTGCCATGAATCGTATAAAAAAACCATTGTGTTGCAACTTGTCCAGTGAAACTATAAATAATATAATGCAAATAGGCATTGATAAAGTTTAGCTAGCAAACTTCGATCCATCACCAGCAATTGAAAACTAGTTATTTGCAACTACTGGAACGAGGCACGTGGAAGTGCATGCAGTTCACATCACTATTAGTTCAGAACTTTCTAAATTAGATTGGAACAAAAATCACAACAAAATCACTGATCTTGTTGTGTAATGTGAAAATATTTTTAGTATAGTATGTTAATATAGCGTCTTTGCTTATTTCATTTTAGTGTAAGTATAGATCAATGTCAATCTATATATGTTGTTAACAATAATTCTTTTTCGACAGGCCTGTACAATATACATGATGAGGAATGAAATGTTCGGGCATGTGAAAATTTTATTTAGACATATATTTTTTAGACTAGCATGGCCAACAGGGCATGCAAAATTTCTGAGATTTTTCGGGCCTTTTATGAAAGAGACTTAAATTGAAAAAAAATCACGAGCTTACTCCAGTACATTACAAGATACACAAATGTGTGTGCTTTTCCATTGTATTGGTTATCTTAAGTGCACTTTCATTTCATAAATTATTTATATACTTTTCTTCACAGGTTGATGTATTAGAATCATGCTTTAGCAATTTGATGGATAAGATGGAAACAGTGAAAGATTTTGAAGAAATACAGCAATACCACAACCGTTTCCTAACATCTGTAATCTCCCAGTGCTTCCTAGAGTTGTGGACTGTAAGTAATTTTAAGTTCTGTTCCTTTTATCATCATGGTTCAAAGACTTTCACTTGTATTTGAAAATTGAAAACATACATTTAAATGGTATCAAATTAACGATATTTTTGGAACCAACTGTACTGTTTCAGTGTATTTTTTGTTTTTTAGTATTGCATTTATAAGTGTATTTAAAAAAAAAAAATCATGATCAGTATGAATATTTCATGTAAGTATCATATTATCCTACTTATTTTTTTTTCCCATCACAAATTTTGGAATTTTTCACCCACAGTGTGACTATATTTTTTTTGCTGAAGTTAACAACCTCTATTTTTCATAGCAACTAAACAATTAGAAAAATACATTTTGTAATTTGTTTACATAATAGTATGTTAATGGGACCAACAATCTCTTTGGTTAAAGTTCTTGTAAAACCTCTTAATCTCTTTCATTAACCATTGACTCTTATGATTAATACCTCCAAGTTTTTCGCAAACAAAATGTTAATGTTCCATGTATTTTAAAATGGTACCAGTAATTTCCTATAAAAGATGGTTTATACTTGTTGTTTTATATAGGTACATCATTCTTTGGATGAAATTCTTGAAATCTGTTCATCATTTTGCAATCTCCTTTCAAGGATAACTGTTCCGCTGAATCCAAAAGATCTTTCGTTATTTGAAAACTTGAAAACAGTAAGTTCATTTCATTTTCTCCTCCAAACACTATAACTTTAATTAACAATCATTGAAAATATCCCTCTTTATAAATATTTTTATTCAAAAAATTCTTTGAACTGAGCCTAGATATATAAACCTTTGAACTTATTCAAGTTTGTATCTAAGCTACAATTTGTATTAAGTTTTGTATCGAGCTAGTCTATATCTCCCAAGAAACAACTAGACCTTGTAAAAAAAGCCTGTCAAGTAAAATAATCAGTCAGTAAAAGTTGTGAAATCTAATGTTTGCCAACAAACGGCCGCATTTAGTTTCTTTGGGGTACTTGTACACAATTAACTAAATTTGGAATATTAGGGGGAATCCCCATAGGCAATCAGAACTTGGCAGGCTAGAGTTATTTCGGATTAATTTCATTTCATTTGCTTCAGCTACTTTGTACCCATTGCACTGAATTAAAATTAATTTTATAAAAACTCTAGCCTGCCAAGTACTGATTACCTATGGCGATTCTCCCTAATAATCCTAATTTAATTCATTGTGTACAAGTCCCCCAATGAATCTAAACGCGGCCTCTTGACGGCAAGTATTAGATTTCACCACTTTTTCTGACTGATTATTTTACTTGGCGGACTTTTTTTACAACGTCTAGTTTTTTTGGGGATATGTCAATTCTTTTTGTTGCGCTTGTTATGTTCAAAATGAGTAAGATACAGTCAATGGATATTTTAGCATGAAAAATCATATCGTCACTCTTAGAAAAAAAATGGTGCAAGCGACAACACCATTAGATTCACATACTACTCTTTGTATTGAGAGTGACAATAAACATCATGATTGAATATTGTGGAGTGCTTTAGGTTTACAATCCAAATCCTTTTCGATTTTTTAAAGAAGAAATCTTAATTACCACAACAACCAAAAATTTCATAATCAAAAATATGTAACTTGGGCACAAAAACATGCAATTATATACTAAAAAATAAGTAAGTATACAATGTAAGTAAAGCATATTAACAAATTACTTACTTTTATGAGAAATTGAGGGTTACCAGCTTTTACATACGAATAAATCTATAAAAAAATCAATAAAACAACTTTCGCTTTAAGTTTGAAAAATAAGACTCGTTATTATTTTAAGAGAAATTCAGCAACCTTTAATGGTGGAGTCGTTAAGATATCAGGGTAGTGATCAGAAGGTGCCTGGTTCAAATCCGACCAGATACCTAGGAAACTATAACATCACTGAATTCGGCAAGTTGGAGTGGATGATGTTACTCTTTTACCATTCCACGTGACTATGATTTCCACTTGTGGCTGTAGGGGTATATGAAGGATGGGTTATCTACCCTCAATGCCAATAACACAAGAACTGAAGGAATGCATCATTGTGCTGTGACTGACATTGACTAGAACCTGTTCTTGAACATGTGTAACAACCTGGAATACTGTTTGGACATGCTTAACCTACTAGTATTTTTCAACCTGTGGTACCCCTGGGTTATGGGAAATCACCTCAGAGGGTAAGCAGAAAAAAATCTGTAATAGTGGACATTAACAGAGAGATTATGATCATAATGAGAAAGGATAAAAAGTTGTAAAAACTGGCATTTAAATAATGCAATTAAATCCATAATAATTTCAAGTTAGAAAGAAATATGTTTTAAATACCATTTAGGTAAATAATTTATCTGCAGCACCAGTACTTGTTGAGGAAGATAGGACCACTGACCTACACCTGACAATAATAGGAATATTTGAACAATCCTTATACAAAGCAGGCATACAATTTGGCATTGTTTTCTGTAGCAAAATGTTAGTTTTGCAAAGAATTTGTTTGGGCTTTGACATGAAGTCAAAGTGTTCTTTGAGAACCAACTTTTTTGACTTTAATTTAAATTTGATGGTCATGAATGACTTGATAGCCTTGAACACATGTCTAATACCTTTGCAAAATTAAATTAGCTAAATTTGTCCCTAAGGAACAACATAGTAACTATATTCCAAGTTACCGACAAAATATATTCATTTGTTACTAAACTAGAATTTTGGAAGTTATGTTTTGAGAACAACTTACCTGAAGTTTGTGAACCTTTACAGGATTTTCTTTATTTCTAAAACAGACATTCATATCCTTAATTGTACAACAAAACAATCACTGATCTGCTTCTGTTAACAATCACTGTATTAGTGGAGAGAACTTTCTCATCTTACACAGCAGATTTTCTAGCTAAGTTCAAATATGTCACTGTATTAGTCATCTTCCAATCTGGATATTAAATTACTGAATATTGCCAAATAGCCTCAAGATTCCTCTTAAATGCCTTTATAATTTTTTAAAAATTTAACAGGGTTCCCACGGTCCTTGAAAGTCCTGGAAAGTCCTTGAATTTTTTTTGATGAAATTTGGTCCTTGAAAGTCCTTGAAAAAAGGATAAGGTCCTTGAAAGTCCTTGAATTTTTAAGTGACCAACAACAGTGGTGTAGTGTAAAATAAAAAGGTGTGGGAATGCTATGTTGCGTCGTTACAAACGTATCTATCTTTTTCTGTGTGTGTGTGTGGAGGGGGGGGGGGAGGAGAGTGAAAACGACAACTTTAAATATTTTTGTTAATATTACTTTAATAATCTCAAAATAGCTCAAGAGCACTTCCAAAAATTAAAAAATAATAATAATAATAATAATTGTGTGTTTATACTTATTCTTTTATACAAATAATTTTTTTAAACTATTAAGTTATATGGATTTTAAATAATTTGCTTTGCACAACCCATTTTAAAAGATTGTTTAACACTTTATAAAGGATTATAACACATTTTCAAACATATTATTGATACAAATTTTTAAACATTTTTTCCGAAATGTCAGAGATGTCTTACATGCAATAGGTTCGGATAAATTTCCAGATTTTGTAGCTCCTCAAAATCTGTTTTCAAAATGAATGAAAAAGATTGTGATTGTTGCAAAAGTTGATTGAAAGTTTTATGGCTTTTCTCCTTCTCAAAAAGAAAATGTAGAGAAGTTCCTCTTTCTTGATAAATCCTTCCTTTCCTTTTCCAAATTTGCTCCATTAATAAAATAATTGGAAAATTCAAACCCATCAGTCGATTTAAAATTTCTTGATAAAATATTAATTTGTGTACCATCTTAATCATATCTAATTTTAAGCAGGATATTTCAATGTAGACTCATTACTTGCCAGATTTGTATGGGACATTCCTGTTTTTTTTATCTTATCCAGTTTGATTTTGCCATCTCGACAGTGGTGACAGTTAGGTGACAATAATAGTAAAAAATGGGTATAAATCGGAGGAGAAGGCAAACTGCAAAATATATATAATATTGCAATCAAAATCACTAGATTTTAAAAAAGATCGGGGAAATTTACTCCTCTTATTGCCGACACTGTATGACTTTATTTTAAGAACTGCTGCTACATTTTTGGAATAAATTCTGAAATCACTGTAAGTGTAAAACTTTCCCATTCTCAAACCAAAAAGAAATTTAATTTTGCATTTTAAAGTACACCTGAATTGTTTTCCTACTTCTTCGCAGCCCAATTTCAATGTATTATACCCATTTGCAAAACCATTAGCACTTTTATATTAAGGAAAATCAAATATAAAGGACCAGCCTAGGAGTAAAATGCTATGTGTGCAAGAATGAGTTTTGGTGCCCCTTACAATGAAAATGGGTATAGAAAACACTCCAAAAATGGTAAGAGTGCTCTATATGGTATGGGTGCAAATTATTAAAATCATAGCGTTTTCTGCACTAATCAACATTATTTTAAGTCAGCTTTTATTAAGGAACACACGGATTAATTTTTTTTTTATTTTTTTTTTTTATAAAAAATTGTAATAAAATTATTTTCATAAGAATTTAATAAAATACATGCTATTAAAATTACAGATTTTTGCTACGTATTACTTTTTTTAGTTATTCGCTGTTCTTAGCGCAAGCCTTGGAACTCCTTTGCAACCCTGGGTTGTGAAGGGTTGCAATTCGGCTAATGTAGCATTATCAGTACTGCCAAGTTAAAGTGATACAAAGTTAACAACTGTTTAGTTCTGTCACAACAAAGTAGCGGAGCGCTTGAAGCCAGTCTCTTTAGTGTACATTCAAGCAACATTTTTTGTGTTGAACTAAACATATTCAAATTCACAAACAATTCAAAAGCGAAGTTAATATAAAGGATTTAAAAATCAATACTATTTTGAACATATTTTTTCATGTCCAAACAAGTTATCAGTTTAATTTTCCCAATATCTGAGAAAAAATAAATATTTCCCAATATCTGACAAAATATAAATACATAATTCCGTGATCTCGAAACACCTTAAAAGCTAATACAAAATATCAACATTCTACTCATACCTATCTGGATTTTTAGCACAACCAGTTTATTCCGTCAGAACAGCAGGTTTGCTTAACTTTTTTGGATAGTAAGAAACCCCATCTTTTATTGTCATTTGTTTTTTCCTCTTCAACGAATTCATTTCTTAGGTACGTTGAGAGGTTTACAAATAATTTATTAAATCTGTGATATAAAAATTTCAAAAAAATATATATACATAACTTTTGTTGATAAATCGGTTAGCGTTCACGTTAAAATTAGAGGAGGCGAATTATTCTTCAAGGAAAGGGGCACAAAGAACTGAATGTGCTAGGTCACAGTTTTATTCAAAATGTAGATATTTGGCGTGAATTTGTGTATGGAAGTTTTAGATTGTATATACGACGAACCATACAAGTTTGACGTCTGGAATTCTTCCACAAATACAGATCATTCGTTGAAGAGGATGATTGCTATTGAATGAATCGTAGCTAGATGTAAACATATGTCAGTTTATTTCTGATGAAGGAGAAAGGGCCATGTGTGGGTTGCCGCGCCTCTTTCAAGTGTTTTACAAAAACTAGAACTTGCCTGCTCAGTTCTGAAGTTGTGGATCCCAGACGAAAGCAAGTTCCCACGAAATGACTTTTTTGTTTGCTTACTTGGCTTTGAGTTCAGTATTACAAAAAGAGAAAAAAAAAATACAAATGAAAAAATTTTTAGATGAGGGAATGTCGTTCCGCCTTCTAAAAAGGTAAAGGATCGCCTTTGCCTCATGTTCCCACTCCACTACACCCCTGACCACCGATAATCTCCGTTTTGTAGTTTTAGGTCTGATGTATTTAAAATTATGGTTCTTGAATTCTTCTAAAAAGGTCCTTGAATTTTCTTAAAAAGGTCCTTGAAAGTCCTTGAATTTTTTTCTTCAATAAGAGTGGGAACCCTGTTTAACTAAATGTGTATAATTATCAATGTACACCATTTATGCATAACTAGTAATAATAAAATAATATTTGTTTGACTAAAGAAATGCTACGTAGCATGAACAATCGTCCAATATGTATGTTTCACACCAGCAAACCATAAAGCCTCGTTTATAAGAAAAAACAAAATTCTTAGTAAAATAGGAAGAACAGTTAGCTGGGTTTGCATAACTAGTAAAAATAAAAATGCCTCTGTATTATTACAGTATTTGCACGTAGGTGTTAGCAATTATACATAATGGGAGTGAGGTTGGGATACGTGGAGCAGTGAGGATAGGTCAAGGGATATGCAAGAAAAAAGGTTGAGAACCACTGACTTATGTATTGAACATTTGTAGTATGTACCCAAAACTTGATGAGTGTAAGAATCTTTTCATGTATTGCCAATTCTTGTCTCTTATACTTTTAAATTAAAATTGTGTTGAGAATGAATAAATTATTTATGCTACAATTGTACTTCCCAATTGAATTATTCGGTAATTTGGTTTACTTTTGTCTAATCAAATTTTCAATCCTTTTTCTCTGTCAAAAGCAAAGTTGACTGTAATTGAAACTCTACTAATCTCAAACTGAAGGTTATTCTATTGATTGATGTATGAAGTAACTCACAAAATTGTATTTTAACATATTTCACTATTTTTCAACGTTTACTTTGTTCTTTTTTTTTCAGAATTTTCAACGGCAGACTGCTCTATTATTCAGGATCTTATCCGGTGTTCGGAGTCACCAAGTTAGTCCCCATCTAGCACAGTTGCTGTTGCGAATAGATTACAACAAATATTTAAGTTCCTGCGGTGGACAATTAGGAGGGTAAGCATATTACATTTGATACATAAATTTAATAAATTGAATCTTTGAATTTTAAATTATTTATCTTTTATTTCCAGCAACAAGTAACTCTTGGATGAAAAAAATCTTCAAATCACTGCCTCCTTTTCTTACTCAACTTCCATTTGTTTGTACATATAAGCTTACATGATTTTTATTTCAGTATTTTGCATCTTGTTTATTCTTTTATGTATTGTAGTTGTGTAGGTATTAAATTATTTTTTGTTGATCGTGTATTTTCTTTATCAATGGTACTATGAGAAAATTTACCGACATAATTAAAAAACCTGAAGAAGTAGTCATTGAAAACCATGCCAGAATCTCAGTCTATAATAAAATACCTGTGTTGAGAAATTGCTAATTAACTAGCTAAATTTTAATGTAATTTTTCATGGGCTATTATAAAAATGTATTTATGTTATTCACATGCCATACTTTAAATATCCACGATTGCTTAAGAAACTGTGACTGTCGAAAAAAGTTTAGTCGTAATTTATTGATTGTCTAAAGTTTGTGTGATATCCATTTTAGATAAAGCAATAATATTGCTTGTTTTGATTTTTTTATTCTTGCATAAATTACAAACTAAATTTATGGCACGTCTTAAATTTTTTTCCTTGTAAAAAAAAATATATTAAATCAATCTTTAACCAAAGATATCTCTAATATTCACGCCCTGGTCTTGACTAACTAAATTTAATTTGTTAAAAATTGTAATCAATGTCTTCTAAGTGAAAAAAGTTCAATTTACAAATATGTTATTGGAAAACTACCTAGGAGATAATAAAAAAAAATCTTTATTCAATACTTGTCATCTTTAAGATTTCAAAATTTTACATAGATAACTTTTAAATATTAATTTTTTATTCTTCATTTATCAACCTTAAATTCAAAAGATGGTAATGTATTGAAAACAAAGGCTGAATAAAACTATTACAAACTATAAATATACTAATATAAAGTTGATTTTTTCTTTTAAAATAGAGAGATTAAAAAAAAAAAATGACATCAGTTCTGACTTAATTTTCAAGATCAAAAATAGCATATTTTATATATCTTCCAGCCCGCTGCAGCTTTTTCTCCGGCCCGCCGGCAGCACAAAAGAGCAAAAATCAAATTTTGCAGAAATAATTTTAATTTGTCTACAATACTTTGCGTTTACTACCAAAAACCACGTTTGCCATTAAGTGGCCTGCGTCAGTAAGTCTGAAAAATCCTTTTTTTTTTTTTCTGTGACTGCCAACGAGAAAAAATAAAAAAAGCAATAGTTTGAATTATTACCAATGACGCATTGCTTAGTTTTATACTTATGATACCCTACCCCTCGATTCGTTCCTCAATTCGATTTCTGCTTTTCTGAATGTGATGGGCTGGAGTTGGGTGTTTTAATGCATACTGGCCTCTTTTTTTTTTCTTTTTTTGACTTTTGACGTGAAAAAAAGTATCGCGATCTCTATGACTCCAGTGCAATAATGGCGTCGAGGAATAGTATTAAACGCAAAGTAGATAGTGAAAAGCGGACCGGCCGTCATTGTCTCGCAATTAACATCAACTAAAATGAAGGATTTAGGAAGTATGGTTTAAATTTCTTTATTGATTACGAGTTTATGCCAAGTTACATTGTAATATTGTCACTAAAGATTAACTTCTTTTATGACTTTGATGTACAAAGTAAAAATATTATTTTTTTAATTATTTGAAACGAGAATCAAATATCATTATTTTTTTTTATTAATATAAAAGAGTTAAATTATTATTTCAATTTTCAAAATTGTTTTATATTTTTAAATCTTTAGTAATTATCACATTTCTAACATTGAACATATGTAGTAAAGCAATATATTTATTGGTATATTCAGTATAAATCTGCGGCTTGCGGAAAGTTCCAACATAAGTTATGCAGCCCGTCTCTAAAAGTTAGTGGCGAACGCTGATCTAAACTGTTATGTTTTCTCTAAATGTGTCATTTAACTTACTCAATCCACTTGAATAGTATAATAAATGGCAACTAATTATTTTTTTTTTTTTTTTTTAAAGTTGTGTACTTATTGCCCACCTAAGCATAAAACGCATAAATACTAACATTTTAACATTCTGTTTGTTAAAAGTCAAATTAGAAGGCTAAAACTACTTATGTTTAAAATTTCAGAGCTGTAGCCCTATTAGAAGTCGTTTTTGTAAAAAAAAAATTAAAATTAATTAAAAAAAACATTAAAAGTTTAACATTCTGCTTGTCAAGTACTATTAGAATGCCAAAACTACTTATGTTGAAAATTTCAGAGCTCTAAGCCTATTTTAAGTAGCTATCTATAGATCCACTGACAGACAGACTCTTTGTTTTATCATTATAATTTCTGAATGTGCACAAAAACATTTAAACAAGTCAAATTTTCCATTTATAATTAACACAGGAACACAGTCGTCTTTAATTAATGTATGTGTGTCAATCACAACAAGACATGGGTGTTATAATAATTTAAAGCAATCTTATAACGAAAATTTAATGTTTGTATTGAATTTTGTGTGCTATATGTTTTGTGTATTACACTGTAAAATGACAAATAAAATTTCAGCTAATTTTGTGCTTGTCCAATCACATGTATGAATAATATGAACCACTTTTTAGAAACCCAATCTATCGTGACTGTACTTCATCCTCTGTACATTAAAAAAATTTCTGGGAAGAATTGAAATATAATTTAAAAAAATGTTTGCCTGCGTAAAGGACTTGCAACCCACAGTTTGGGAAACTCTGATTGGAGATTTTCAAAGTAAATGGCTGTAATTCTCAAATTTATTTTAATGTATGATATAAAAGTTTGAATAGTCTTAGCGCTACACAAGGATATAGTTTTCTGGCAATTTTTATGAGTGGGACATTGTAAGGTCTTACCACATACAAATATTGTTAGTAGCAAATAAAAATTAAATCTATATTTTTTGTCGATGTGAATTATTTATTCTTATTAAAATAAAAAAAGAAGTAATAGTAAAATCGTCTTCCAATATCTGCAGAGCTGAGTAAGCTATATTACAAACATTTTTTAGCTATAATTTTTAAGAATCTTAAAAATTCTGACATAGCCACCACACTTTACTTGTGTGAAAGAATATTTGAATAACAAGGTTATGTTTTTATAGGTAATAAGGTATCTGTTCATAGTGAACTGTATAGGCAATAAAAGGTAAAAATCGGCATAAAGTTTTCAAAAATATTGGAGTGGCTAGACTTAAGGCGATGAGGGGGAGAGGGAGACAAATAAAAAGGACAGACTCTTTTTGTATATGTAGAAACTAGGTGCATTTTCATAAATAAGCAAAAAGTCTTGACAACGTAAAGGGTGGAGACATTTTTGTATACCATCTTCCTTCCCCTCACCTGTTCTATGCCTTTTTCCCAGACATTTCAGTTGGATATCTTGCTAACATTCCTAAACTTTCTAATTTCATCAGACTATACGGATTTCTAGGTACATTATTTTCTAAAAGCATTACTATTTCAAACTAAACTTAGCAGTGGCGACTCGTGGGGTACAGCTTGGCTGCATCTGAATTATTAGTTTAAATTTATTAATTGCTAGTCAACTTAGATTATTTTACTTATTTTCTTAAAGGTAGTTTATAATCGCAAATGAAGATAGAACTTCTCCAGTATGTAATAAAATCTCTGATAAATAGGAAACTTGTTGCACTACCAAGAGACAAAAAACGCTTATGTCAACTTAATCTGATGATGGTCGAGCAAATACAGCAAGAGAGTGAAAGTTCCAAAAGGGCTGCACCGTTGCCATGGAAACAACTGCTAGTATGGAATTTCCCTCCACTCTAAATGTATATGCTGTGGTGCCACATGCAGCCCTTACGAATTTCGCAACTTCATCTGTATTTGTAATTTTCATGTAGTGATTGGTTCGTTTGGGGGAAGAGAAATGACTGTTAGAATTTTCTCTACCAAACGAAAATAGTTTCCATGATAAGATTACACATATGTGTTCTTGTTACTTCTTAAGTTAATACTAAAACTTATAATTGAAACATGGAGCCCTGTTATAAATAGGCAAGTTAAAATAAGTTGTTTTTTTCTATTTTCTCTCTCGTATCATTTTGTAAATATTGAAAGGAAACTTAGAGTTAAATAATTAAGATTATAGAATTTCCATTCATGAATGAATGGGGGAAGTGGCGGTGGGGGGGAGGTAGTCACTGTTCCGCTTGCACTAACATTTTTTACCATGGGCAGCCACGAAAACTTACTATAAATAAAATAATTTTACAACCTAACAATTGGGTTCAAGCACAAGGATTGCTATTGCTGAGCAAGATTTTCTAATTATTTTTGGCTCGGGTGCAGTTACTCATACAAGTTTACAGCTCTTGTGGATTGGTATTTTGAACACTGCTTTAGGTCAAGATGTAAAAATAAAGATTGCTTCATATAGAATTTCAAAGTCCTCAGACATTGCATTGAAATTTCAAGATTAAGCCGGCAGTCCTGATGTCAACCTCAATATTTTGCCATGGCTTAAAATCCAAAGTTTTAAACTTGGCTGTTAAAAACTTTCAGATTTAAAAACGAAAACAGACCTGCCAACAAGATTACTTGACCTTCGAAAGTTGTTTCCAGTGTCTAATTGCTTATATATTTTGCAAACTGTTAGATGTTGCTACATTTAAGTGGATGAGAGTTTACTTGATCAAGTATTTAAAAAAAAATAATGCTTTGTATAAGATTTTTTAGACCAATGGTATATTTAACCAACCATTAAAATAATTCTATCTGCAAATTGACTATTTACACAAATAATGACTTAATTGAGAAAAAAAGAGGATGATTTTTTTTTTCAGAACATTGTTTCCATATTTTATTATAATCTTATTCATAGCATTGCATAAATGTTGCTAGGGTGCATAAATGTAAAGGGAAGCACTTACACCATCCCTCGAATTTTGAAGATTAAAAATGAAGTGGAGATAATAAAATTCACTGGAAAGAAGTACAGTATGAGTTTAAAATTATTCATTTGCACTAAAAATGACTGTAATATATGTAAATTGATATTTCATTAAAAATCACATTTAAATTTTTTTAAATATTCCAAGTTTTAACAAAAATTTTACTTGCAACCCTTTGAATATAATCTTGTTGACGCACATTTACCGTGTTTCAGAAATTCTATCTGTATTACCTTTAGCATAGATTAAATTTTCAAAGAAAAAATATTCTATAATTTTCTTTGTACATACTTAAAAAAAAATTTATGCAAATGTATAAATAAAAGGTGGTCTACAGTGTTTTTTTACGTATTCTTTTAGAGCATTTCGACCAGTAATTTAATATCTTGCAAGGGAGTCATTAAGTATCTAATAAGGGCCTTATTACATTATACTAAACAGCTAAATCATGATTCAATACTTCCAAGAAGTGAGCTAAAAATAGCAGTCTTGACAAGCTTTATTAACGTTTATGCAAAAACTAAACTCGGGTACCACCCTGGTTGCTTATACCAGCAATCTACACTAATCAATTGAATATTCCAGAGAATGATTACATACATTTCACTGTTACCACCTTTATTGGCTTTTATCATTGCAACACAATAAAGAACTTAAGTTGCTGACATAATAAGATAACTCCAAAAATCAACAATTTTTATACATAATCAGAGTGGCAGCAGAACCTGGAAATTGCAGGGCATTTTTTTAAATTTCACGAAAATCAGGGAAATTTGCTATCCTTGTTTTGAAGGTACCCCCGTTCATCCATATTTTGGCGCCATTTACCAGGAGAATTGTAGAGAATAATTTTAACTTTCCATTACCGCCAAAACTATTTTCAAAAATTGCCTTAATACCTCTGTTGCATACATGCTCTATTTGATCAGTGTTTACACATCTGGAAAAATTGAAAAAGTTTGCAACAAAATCAGGGAATTTTTTAGAAATATATCGGGGAACTTTTATTCCTTAATTTTATGCCTGCCCTGATAATTTTTTGCATGTAACATTAACAGAAAGAAACAAATCGTGAAATAATTGAAAATTTTTTTTACAAATTAAGTGACACGC
Organism: Linyphia triangularis; assembly: GCA_963978545.1. Classification (NCBI taxonomy): domain Eukaryota; kingdom Metazoa; phylum Arthropoda; class Arachnida; order Araneae; family Linyphiidae; genus Linyphia; species Linyphia triangularis. Next base: position 38,891,572 of record OZ021722.1, on the reverse strand, counting down.
AAAAATTGTTCAAAGTGCTCGGTCTTGCGATTCTGGTACATGATTTTTTTAATTTTTTTTTAAAGGAATTTTACTTTTAAACGGGGCAAAAAAAAGCATCATACAGAATAGACTCTACACGGAAACTACTGGTCACCTCAATTTTGTGTACTAAAAATTTTGTGTTCTACAATTTTGCCACATTTTTCCATACATAGTTCATTATAAAGGAAACATCCATTCCATGCCATTGACTAACTTATTTTTGTCAACCTTATCAGGGAAAGTTTCAACCATTAAATGCCATCAAATTGTATGTTTAAATATGGCTTAGTACCTGGATCTGGTGTAATGCAATAGAAATGTGTGCTAAAGCGGCCTTTTAGTGGCAGCCCGCAGATCATGATAGTGTGCATTGTAATCTACAAAAAGTCTATCTACCTAGTTTCAGCTTGATTGGATGATGGCAAGGGGGTTAATTAGCCTTCCAAGGACTTGCCTGTCGCAAACAAAATCGAAGGATTTAAAGACATTCTACAGTGCAACAGTAACGTTCCACAATTCTATGAAAAAAATTTCATCTTGAAACTGATATGCTTGCATTTATTGTGCAACAAAAGAAAATTGTAAATTTCAAATTAATAGTATAAAAAAAATTGTAATTAACATTTTAAACATACACAGTTCTACAAAAAAGTTTTCAAAGGAGCTGTTTCTCTTCACAGGATTGCAAAAAATTTCTAAAATGTGTTGAATGAATTCAAGTGGAAACATGCAATCTTAGCCTATGAATTGAATGCTCTTATAGTCCAGTGTTTTCCAAACAGTGGGTTGTAAACCAATTTTTCACTGGTTGAAAACTGTTCTTAAAACTGGAAGTCATAAGAAATGCCATAAGAAAAAATAACTAAAAAACAATTTAGAATTTGCGATTGAATTGTACACACACTCAAGCCATATAAGAGTAAATTACTTTTCATGAACTTGAGATATGTTTAATAGTTTGGATAAATTTAGTAAATTCTTAAATTACAATTTATATTCATTTTTCTATGTTTAAACACTTGTTACAACACATACTTAAAAATACTATTTTAATGATGGGAGAGATGGTGTGATAGAATAAGTGGATCACAAATAATTAACTTTCTAAATAAGTTTTTCATGACCTTCGAAAAATTGAGAACCTCAGCCTTAAATTTTCTAAAATCATGTCTTCAGTTTGATTGGTGGATTAAGTTTAAATAGTGTTTGAGCTCTAATTCTTGAGAAATATCACCTGTAGTCCAAGAGGCGACTACAATTTTTGGACCTCATCGAACATCATTCTGAATTTTTTATAGAGATTGGAGAAAAGTGAGTAGATTAGGAATCCACTGGTCTGCCGTGGCAAAAATGGCCGAAACAGATCAAAAATCGACTTGGAATGAGTTGAACTAAAATCCGATTGCCAAATATATCATAACTTGCCAAAAATAGAACAAGCCTATTCGTCTGGCAACCCACTTCATTTTGATTTTCAATGAGAAAAAGCGCAAACGATTTCTGATCTTTGGCTCGGAAAACTTATATCTTTTAAAAGTAAGCCAAATTGGCGACATCAGTTACGTCATAAGTGACGTAATATTTTTTGCCAACTTGGCTCCCTTTTAATACATGCAAGTAGCCCGTCGCCAGATATCTGAATCTTCTGCAACCTTATTAATTGAAAATTAAAGAGTAAGGGTTACCAAATAAAAAATGCTCACTATTTGGCAAGTTATGACGCATTTGGCAATTGGATTTAGTTCAACTTATTAAAAGTCGATTTTTGACCAGTTTCGGCCATTTTTGCTACTACAGACCAGTGGATTCGTAATCTACTCACTTTTCTCTAATTTCTATAACAAATTTAGAATGATGTTCGATGGGGTCCAAAAATTGCAGTCGCCTCTCAGTCTACTGGGGAACAAATAATGAATTACCCTGAAATCTATCACTATCTTCACTTTAGAAAAAAAAAATTACTAACATTGAAAACGTCACAAGTTTCTGATCCGGATACTTGGTATACAAACACATTGTTGAATTCGATATGATGACATCAATGATTTTGTGCCAACATTTTTCAATTTAAGGTTTTTATTTTATTGCATGGAGTCTTGTTTGGCATCAAACTTTTTTTTTAATTTTGTTATGACTGTGAAAATTGTTTTCAATTTTCATATAAAAAAGCTTTGCTTCACAGAATCATGTAAAACCAAAACCATGATACTTTTCATGTGTAATCCGTAAATTGATTGGTACCTTGTTTGGCCACTTTTCTAGGGTCCTCAATAGCCACATGAATTTTCTTTCAATGAATGTAAACTAACCTGATTTTATATTTTTCAACACTGGAATTTAAAAAGAATGAAACTTTATTTTTGTTCTTTTTAAGTTTTTTCAAACTGCAATTCAATTGATCAATAAATATTTCTTTGTTATTATTCATAAAACATCATTCCATTTACATCTTTTTTTAACATTCTTGGAAGCAATTCAAAATCTAGCATGTTCTTCAATGAGTAAAAGTAGATTTTAGAATCAACTTGATTTTGCACAAAAACAAAAATGTAAGAAAAAACTTTTTCATCACCCATTTAACTTCCCGTTTGACTAAAATTTCAATTAAAAAAGAAAATTATTATGTTTTTTAAAATATTTTAGAAACATTTAAAACAATATTTTATAATACGCTTGGGCAGAAACTAAACTTCATTTTGAATGAACCCGAAAAGACGACTTAAAGTTGTAAATATTTGTTGCTCAGAAAATTCGATTCCGTTGTTCTTCATAACATTTCAGAATTCGCCCAATTTAAAAAGTTCCACAAATTCAGGACACAAATTTTCTGTTCGATTACCGATTTTTTTCGCGCTTTTTACCTTCTCTTCCATACATTTTAGCAATAGGTTGAAAAAGCGGAGTGATCGTGTCAGTTAAAACAATGCTACGTTATGATTGGATACATTTTTGCGGCTTTTATAAAATCATCCAATGGCAGCTGCTCTCCAAATGTGACTCGGAGCGCTCTATGTTAACCGGCAACCGAGAACGCAACGTACGTAGAAGCAAGCAAGTAGTTCAGCTTCTGTGTTGGTGTGTTTTTGAAATCGACTATCTTCGCAATTTCTGTTGTAAGTAATTATTTAATGTATTAAGAAATATTTTAAGATATAGGAAATATTCAGATAGTTTCCCGCATTGTTCTAAAATTATTTTACATGTTTTAGTTGAGTATTTTCTTCGGAAATTTGTCTTAAAGTGAACATCCGACCGCTGAGATAGCATAGCTTCTCCATAGGTACAAAGGCTACGGACGCCATAGTGTTTCTATTGGGATCGTAGTATTGGAAGCTATAATTTAAAAATTGTTTTTGCACATCTAGTGCACTTTAAATTTTTTTGAAAGGTAGGAAAAGCCAGATCAGAATATTAAGTAAGATTTTCTAACTGGATGTATGTTTTAAAATTATGTTTTTCTTTGATAAAATTCACTTTGAAAATGGTTCCGCGAAATGGTTCGTATACGGCTTTAGTAATATTCTCTCATAGTAAATGCTGTGTAGGGTATTCGCTAACGTTATACCCCAATAGCAATGTTAACTCTATGGATGGGATCGGTCATTGAGTTGTGATGGTAGGGTATTGTTGAAGTGGAAGGTAAGTTTTTAAATTAATTTGCTATCTTAGTTGTCATCATTGTTAATAGACAGGAAGCCATTTTCTGTTCTCGAAAGCTAAATTCAACGGGGTTTTCACTTATGGAAACATGGTCTGTAGTTTCTAAAGCGTTTCTTTAATGAAACTATTGAGGAGCATCTCCCAAGTATGTACTTAGGCACAGTTTGGTGTTTTATAAATTTATATACTTTGGGTTCTGGATTATTAAAATAGTTTAAATTTATTATTTTGGAATTCGGAGAGTGTTTTAAAATGAATTTTATTCAGGAAAATGATCTTTGCAGCAAGTTCTTGGAATTTTAACTTTAGATTATCACTAATTTTTTTAATTAAGAGATATTAATTTTTTTATTAAGAAACGTTAATTTTTAAAATTAACATAAAATTAAATTCTAATTTCAACAAATAGATAAATATTTCTCTTAACTTTTTACTGAATAAATTTTAATAAGATATAGTTTTTTAAAGTAAAAAAATTGCATGAACACAAATTATCATTTTGATTTGCATGCATGTTTTATTCCAAAATGGTGTTTATTTTCTTGTTTTGTACTTGAATACTTGTAGTTTTTATTATTATTATTTTTTTATTTTTTTTTAATTCTGCTCATAAGTGAAAATTATTTGTTTGATTATTTTGAGACTTATTCTTGTTTTTGAAAGGAATTTTTTTTTTATATATATATATAAGTTTTGTCTTTAAAATAAAATGGGAATATTCATATGTTTCTTTTTCTTGTTGAGTAACAAATATATTTAGATTTAAGAATTTATAACTTATTTTCATTCATTTTAAAAGAATTGCAAAGTATCTGTCTAAATTACTTATTAACTTGATGTGTTTCTTTTAGATAAATCATGGGTAAAGGTGATAATAAGCCTCGTGGGCGCATGTCGGCCTATGCCTTCTTTGTACAAACATGCCGAGAAGAACATAAGAAAAAGCACCCTGATGAGTCTGTTGTGTTTGCAGAGTTCTCCAGGCGATGTGCTGACAGATGGAAGGTTAGTGTCAGGGGTCAAACTTGTAATTGCCTTAAAATTTTGCAATGTTACAGTATATGAAATTCAGAAATTCCTTTTATTGTTGTTACAATGACTTAATAAGCATTTAGTCATTAAATAATAAGTTTTAATTGAAAGTGCTTAAATAGATTAACATAAAAAAAAATGTAATTATAACTTGAAAAAGTTTATAGTCCTAAAAGTTGATTTTTAAGGCAATTGTCATTTGTAGTTATAACTCCTTCAACTAATATGAAGCGTAAAATTTTTTTTTTTTTTTTAAATAGTGGTCTCCAATTTTTATTTCTACTTAGATTACATTGAAAATTGTATTTTATTTCGCAGTGGAATAAATTATTACTATAAGGTAATTTCGTTTTGTTAACATGTCGGCTTCATGATTTCAAGTTGTAGCATAAACTTTCCTTTTCAGACCATGTCTGAAAAAGAAAAGCAGCGATTCCAACAAATGGCAGAGAAGGATAAGAAAAGATATGAATCGGAAATGGCAAATTATAAGCCTGTTAACAAGGGAGAGAAGGGCACCAAGAAGAGGAAGCGTACCAAGGACCCAAATGCACCCAAGAGATCTCTGTAATTATACAATTTGTGTTGAATTTCAATTTTTAGGAAGCTATTTTTTCTTCCATTTAAAACTTATCATCACCTTTGTTTTACATGAAATGGCTTTTTAAAATGGGTCATTTGACCTATATTGGTTTATGTTTTGTAGGAAACATGTTTTAAAATACATACGAACATAAGAATTTTTTTTTTAAATATAATTGAACTTTATAATAGCAAAATTCTGATGCATTAAAAAATGAAAAAAATTATTCCGTTCATAATCATACCTGTGTTACCCTGGTTTGCTAATGACTGCCTTGTTTTATAAAATCTGAAATTTAATTTGGATTGTATTAAACTTTTGTACATGGTTTATGATTTAACTATGGAAAATAACTGCCTTAAATACTGTATTTGTTTCCACTTAACTGTATTTTCTTTTAGATCTGCCTTCTTTTGGTTCTCAAATGATGAACGCCCTAAAGTAAAAGAAGGCATGCCGGATTCCACAGTTGGTGATGTAGCAAAAGAGCTTGGCCGACGTTGGAATGAAATTTCTGCTGATACTCGAGCTAAATATGAAGCTCTTGCAGCAAAGGATAAGGCAAGATATGCAAAGGTAATGAACTTTAGTTTATTTGTGTGCTTTCTGCTGCTTTTTTTTACCATCGCAAAAAAAATGGTATAAATGTTAAAAGTTGTTTGACTTGTGTTTTTTGCTGATCTATGTCGCTTATTGATATTTTAAGTGAAAAATTTGTATGCCATTCTCGCTTTATTTTGAGTTCCACTCCTTATTTGCTTGCAATATTGTAGTTCTAGCTTCTTATTCATAATATTCCTTTCTTTTGTATTACCTTATAACAATGGTCTCTTCTCTCTCTCTCTTCCCCCTCCCCCCCCCCCCCCCTCATAAGTATGAATTTCATATTAGAATGAACATAAAGCCATTTCACTTTTGAGAACATTTCATATAGGACATTTTACATTTTTGTTCATTTGGCATTTAGAAAATTTGCCAAAATTAAAAATGTAGTAAGTGAGATAAAATATAAATAATTAAGGGGGAAAAAATTGAAAGTTTCTGTTCTTCATTCGTTGTGTAAATCTAAATTCTTGACTTGTTTCAGTTACTTTAAATGGTCGATTATATTTTAATCGTAAGTGTAAATTTTTTATTTGTCTTATAATATTTTTCTTATTATGTTCTGGGAAACTATACATTATTGGGTCTGAGGGATAAGACATGCAATCACCAAGTATAAACAATTTTTTTTTTTTTTCTCCCTGCAAAAAGAAAATAAAAACATACCAAATATTGGTTTATCTTTATTCAATATTTGAGGTTTTTTCAGGAAGTGAAGGCCTATAAGGGTGGTGCTGCACCCCCTAAGAAGACTAAGGCTGCCCCTGCCAAGGCGAGCAAAAAGAAGGTCGACAGTGATGACGAGTCTGGTGAAGAAGAGGAGGAAGAAGAAGAACAGGCTGAAGCTGAGGAAGAAGAGGAGGAGGAAGATGAAGATGACGACGAGTGATCCAATTACCTCATGTCTAGAGCGAGACTTTCTTTGTCTCCTTTTCTTAGTAAAACTTGTTAATAGTTTCATTGTAGGGGTTTATTGGAATAGGTGTGTTTATGTGCATCCACCAACCTTATTTCAGAAAGGCAAAGCACCTTGTCATTCATCGTTTTTATCTCCCGTTGACATGGTGTTTTCTCCCCCTAACACATTTTATATTTCAGGGCTAAATTCTTAACTTTGCCTCTCTGATGTAAGGCACATCATCTCATTACTACATTTTCATTTCACACTGGTGTACTTATGTGTTGTCATCATTATCTGTAACTGACAACTCAAATTGTGGATTCACTCAGCAGCAGTGGGTACATCTGTAAATAATTTCCACTTTTAAAAGTTAAAAAAAAACTTGTCTAAGTTATTGCAGCGACCTGTTACACGCAACTTACTGTCATTGTTGTATTTAAAAACATAATATCTACCTCTCACACCGGTTTCAATTTAATATAAACTTATTTGTATTAGTGTTTTTATAAATTATTTCTATGTACAATATGATAAGACATAGCTTTCAGGTGTGATGTTGGTTCATATCCCGAGTTGTGTAAAAATTTAACCTTATGTTCATCTTTTTATAATGTGTTTTGTTTCTGCAAACAGTAAGTCAATTCGGGGATATAAAGAGGAAATTTTGATTCAATAATGTAAATTTTAAAATTTTGTTTAGTAAGAACATTTTAATGTGTTATAGAATTTGTATTACAATAAATGTCACGTTGTCATATCTTGTGTTATTTCTTCTCAAGCAAAATTATTGTACCTAATATCAGAAAAAATAAATTGGCCTAAAAATCTCGGAGGTGGGGGGAGAATCCTCCTGGAAATCTGGGAAGTCATTTTTACTCTGGAAAAAAGTTCCTACTCTTCGGCACTATTTGTTTAACCTCAACTCAAGGGCTCAAAGTTTCGGAATTATTTGATAACATAGACATGCAGAAAGTTATTCTTATAAGACTTTTTTCATGTTATTGGAAAAATTTGTGTAATAAAGGTTTTGCTATTTTTATCTAGTTTGCTAGAAATAATTATCCCCACGATTGATAACGCATCTCTGGAAGAAAAAAATATTCTGTAAATGAGCGTAAACCTTGAATATCCTTAAACCATTTCGACAAATCTGATCCAAGAAAGTAAACTTCTGTAAATTGGATGGTTCAAATTCGATAGTTGCTCCCAACACCTTCATTCCTCGTCAATAAGTGGTTTTTTTTTTTTTCTATTGAATATGGTTGAACACCTTATACCAACTAGTGTGTCAGTTTTTGTATTGCGAGCCACAAGAGTTAACATATCACACGAAATTTCCGTAAAAATGCTTTAACATGGTTCGTACATTTTTTAAAAACCTTGAAAAGTGATTGATAAATCTTTCATTTTCAAGTGCTTGAATACTGTAAAAGTACGTTTGAATTTTATTTTCTAAAAATATAGCATCTTCAAAAGTTTTTGTCAACAAAGAGCAAAATCTTTTGAATTTAGTTGAAGCCAATCTGCAATAATTAATCGGAAAAGTTGGAACATTCAAGGATTTCGTCATTTCCCCCTTCGATAAGTGCTGCGCATGCGCAACATATCGGATCAAGTCACGTTATCTCTGGTTTTTGCATCGTGTGAGCCAAATTTCGCGCACTGTTTAAAAATGGCGGGGAAATGCATTTTCAATTCAAGCTGATTTGTAATGCCTGAATATAATATGGTTTGAAGCCTATGTCTCGGATTCTCGCTATGTACTTTGTGTGCCATAATGGAAGAAAGTGATTTAATAAAAGGCATGAATTTAATTTTTATGAGAAATTTGATGACGGCCATAAAAAATCACAGCTCTTGTAAATTAAATGAAAACATTGATGATAAATTATGTAATTGCATGTTCACCAATAGTGTGATAGCATCTAAATTTTCATGTGGAGAAAAAAAAACCGTATGCAGTATTTGATATCAAGCCTTCAAAGTAAATTGGAAGACAGTTTAATCAATAAGACTTGTGTATTATTTGACTAAAGTAAACATAATGAAACAAGAAAATCAAATGGATGTTCACGTCTGTTATTGGCTTGCATACCAAGTGGGTACTAGCTGCTTTACTTCTGTTTTTATGGGATATGGTACTGCCTCTGGTATATTGAAAGGTTTTACCTTCCTATTGGTAATCGTAATTTTTTTTTTATTGAAACTTAAAAAAAAAAATTATATTTACTCGATTTAAACATGCACCGTTTGTCAATAAAAAAAAATTGGATTTTTTTTTTCATGTATTTGCGTTGATAACGCATCCTTGAAAAGTGAATTTTTTTTCCCTTCAAGTGTACGAACCATGTTTAATTACGTGAAAAGTTGAAAAACGAAAGCTAAAGCAATTTGATATTTTCTTGTTACAAAAGGCACCCGCTGAAAGCAAATTGTCTGAAAAACGTAAAAATCTGATTTTTATGCCGATTTCCTTTTTATTTTTTTCCCCTTGAGATTTTTTACTTTTCTACAATTTTATTATTTTTAATGAACTATGTAGGGCAAAACGTGCCTAAAACACCCCGCTGAAAAAAATTCTCTCGCTGTTCTGCACACAAATGAATACTTATTTGGCTATTTTGTAGTTCAAAACAACATTGCATCTATGTTTTCCTCTTTTTTTTTATATTTTGACTTTTCACCTCCAGAGTAATATAAAGGAAGATGCGCGCACAGATTGCTAGTTATACCATCTAATCAATTTATCTTTGTGTGCAAGTATTTCTAAAAAAAAAAAAAAGTACAATGTTATTTTGTAAATTTGCCTAACTATGTAAAAGTTTTTTTGGAGGGGAGAAAACTATGTTAGGACTCTTCCCCCACCGTTCGCCACAGGAAGGTTCAAAAGGGTATATTTACACCAAGACCGTATCCGGGATTTTTTTTCGAGGGGGGGGGGGGGCGGGTTATAGTCGAAGATTTTATTGAATACAACTTGTTAGCTACACAAAAAAAGTGAATTAGTGAAACAATATTTCAGGGGCAGGGGGGATTGCCCCGTCAGTCCCCCTGATTTACACCATCTGCTATTGAAAGTAAGGTGGAGAATTCCTAGGAAAAAAGTAAAATTTAGGCTTCAAATTCATTTGAACGCGATAATTAAGGCATATATCTATTAGTCAATATTTCAGTAACAAATTATTCACGGTTGAAAATTCCCAGTTGGAATCTAAGGCCGCCTTGATACGCTCTTGAATGCGATCTATGCATGTCACTGTCTATCAGGGGTCTCAGAGCTGCGCCAAATATAAAAATCTGCTCCAAATGCTTTATTTAAGCCATATTTGCGCCAGAACGCAATTTTTTTTTATTTTTTTTTTGCGGGCCGAAATTCGATACTTTTCGCCACTGTAATATCGCTATTGTTCAGAAATATTCCTGTATATTCGGCGCTAACGCTGATATTTACGATGGTGCGGTGTTCATTTTCTCCGAGTGCTATGATGATTTGTGACGCTAATGCTGACATTATTGTTAAGTTTTAAGTTGTTATGACAATCATTTTCATCGATATAATAGCTCTGTAGTATTGAGAATTGCTCCAGTCAATTCGACGCTATTGCTGATATTTTCGTTGGTATGATGGTAATTATTGCCGAGTGTTGGGATATTGCAATATCCGAAATTTGCCCCGATATTACTGAGAAAATGTCGATGTTATTGCGATGATTTGCGACACTAATGCAGATATTATTGCAAATTATTGTGATGGTCATTTTCGTCGAGTCTTTCACCCATATATTAGCGCTGTTGTTGAGAATTGCTCCGGTTTATTTGGCGCTATTGCTGATATATTCGTTGGTGTGACGGTCATTTTCGAAGAATGCTGCGCTTTTGTTAAATTCCGATATTCCCGAATATTGCACAAACATTACCGAGAAAATGTCAATATTACCGACATTTGTGCCGATATGTACGTTTTAACGATGGTCATTTCTGCTGAGTTTTCAACTTAAGTAGTATCCTTTGTCTAGATTTTCGACGGTATTGTAAACACTTTCGCTTATATTTACGCAAGTGTGGAGTCATTTTCGCTGAAGTTTACACTGTTGTAATAGCAGCTATTGCCGAGATTTGTGACGCTATTTGGTGACTTAAAAAAATACGATATCACTGGGATTTTGCGCCGATATTACCGAGATTGTGATGGTATGGAGGGTGCTATGCCGATATTTACGTTGGTGTTATATTCGTTTTCGCCAAGGTCTATGGTAATGTAATAGCAGCTATTACCGAGATTTGCGACATTCGTCTCGGTTAATTCTGCTTTTTTTTTTTTTTTTTCTTCTTTCCTACTGCAAAATTTATTTTTCTGCTACAAAATTTGTTTTTTCCTAGTTCTTTTTTTTTTTTTTTTACCAAAGTTTTTTTTTCACATACTATAAAGGGCATTTTTCCTGCTACTAAACTTGTTTTTACCTGTTCCAAAAGTCATTTTTCCTGCTCCTAAACTTAATTTTACCTGCTCCAAAACTTGATTTTTCCTGCTCCGAAAACTGCTCCAAATCTTTCTGAGTGAGTGGGAGCCCTGCTGTCCATGCTTTTGAGGGTCACCTGTACATAGGAGAGACTGTCAGATAAAAAAAAAAAAAAAAAAGATGGTGAGAATTCACCTTTTTGTAAAAAAAAAAATACAAAGGAGTCAGTGTTCAAAAAATATGAATCTTAATTCTAATGTTTCTACTGGGACTAGAATCATAAAATTTAGAATACTAGTTGTTATTAGTATGCATATACAGAGGAGAAACTCAACACACCACGAAATCTTTAAAATCAAGAAATAATAAATAACTAAAACTAAGGGTGTAGAACATCCCACAATATTCAATTACACTATATTACTGATGTGGATTTTGATCCAAATCGTTAGAACCGTTTTTTAACAATCATTGAAAAACATGATTGTTTTCAATGGCAGCTACCTTATGCGCATGCGCAATTTTGACGAAAACCAAAATGGTAGGTCCTTGGGCCATCACCAACCTGCAAAACAAATTTAAACATCGTTGGTCAATTTTTTCGGGAATTATGCTGTCCTCGTACACAGACAGACATTTTTTTTTTTTTTGACCGAATCCTATACTTTCATTACTCTTTGTATACATATGGGTAATTGAGAGTAAAAAGGTTACTTACACTTATACAATAGACCATAGCAATGCCTTATTTTATCGGCTACGAAATGATCGCCAATTGTTAATTTTTTCTTCTTTTTGCGAACATTTTTTACAATCATTAATAAATTATCTATTTAAAATAATTTTGTCTCATCATTAATCTCATCAGCCAATTGGACATTGTGGAGAATATTTTTTTAAAAACTTTCTTAATACCAAATAATAAATTAAATTAAAAGGCTAAAGTAGTCGGCTAATCACATAGCTCTCGTAGTTAGCGATCATTTCGTAGTCGACAGTTGACCAACAAAAAGTTTGTAGACTATACAATAAGTAAGTACTCAAAAAAGATGATACGGAACCCTTTTAAGCCCGAGACGTTTTCTGGAAAGTTTTCAAACTAGGAACACTAAACATTTTAAAACTATCACTGTATAAATAAGTAATACATTTAAAATTAGTACCATAAAAAAAGAAGTGAAATCCAAATAAAAACATCTACGTAATAAGGCACCAAGTTCCTCATATAATAATGTAATGCCATGAAAAGTATTGATGAGATCTAAAGTAGAGCTACGTTTAACGTTGTTGTAAATTACGAGCAGTGAAAATTAGTAAAATGTTCTTCTCAAAGTCGGAATTCCCCTTTATAATCCTAAATATCTAGCTACGAAAATGTTTGGGATACTTGGCCATTACCTATTCTGGATCACTTGTTAGATGTGTTGGTGCTGTGACACGTAATAACCAAGTCGCACAAGGATTTTTGTAGTTGACAAACTATCAGGGACTCCTAGATCAGTAGACAGGCGTGTTAACCACTGGACAAAAGTGAACACCCAGTGCCTTGTAGCAGGGGCGGATTTAGAGGTCAATCACGGGGGGTGCGATTATGACCGTGAGTGGTTACAGTCGCGGTAATAATTTTTCAACTTGGAAGAGAGGGGGAGGGGAGGGGTATCATCAATTAGTATGATACTACCAGGGTTCAATGGAGAAAAAAAAAATTAGAGGGTTTGATCATCCTCTTTTGCGTCCCATATAGCAAATTACCCCGAAAATGTAATAAAAAATTACATTATAAATATTTAGTATTTTTTATTAGAAAAAGAATAGTTAAGAGCTCAAAAAAATATCTCATGCAGATCAGGTGAAGTGTAAAAAGTTCAACAACCCTGAAAATTCAACTTTTTTTATGCAAGTTAATTAACCAATATATTCAACATCATAAATAATTTAATGCAGAAAAGAGGCGGCAGATCTTTTAACGACTTTAGACAACACTGCAGGTACATTAAACTCTATACTCATAAAGTTTTAATAATTTCCAAAGTTAAACAATGCTTTTCAACTGTGTTTGACATCACATTAGCAAATTAAAATATAAGTTACATAAACTTGAGACTATACACTATAATATTGATCTTTGCATTCAAATTTGATACGGCATTATTTACTGTTTCCATATTTTCCTTTATTTAAATGAAAATCGAGGGTTTGGCGATATTTTTATGTGGGAAGAGAGAGGGGGAAAAAAAAAAAAAAAAAAACTGGGGAAAAAAGCCGAAACGCGAAAATTGGTGATGATATTCAATAGACATTACACTGTCATTCCTTGTACAAAAAACAGAAAAATATCAATCGTTGATGGGCGATGCTCAAGGTTGAAAAGCGAGTGTTAAAGGCACTCGTTTTTTAGCTTTTTCCACTTTTATCAGATTTCTATGGGAATTTCGGTGGGGACGATTGCGCAACCTTAATTGTAGGTCCCATGGCTACCACTAACCCGCACACCAAATTTGACTATCGTACGTCAATTCGTTTAGGAGTTATGCTGACCACGTACAAATAGACATTTTATCTAGACCACTTTTTTGAAATCATGATGTTTTAAAACCAGGGGAAAAAGAAAAAAAAAAAAAAATCGATTTTTTTTTTACTAAATGCTATACACTTTCATTGCCCTATGTAAACATATGGGTAACTGAAAGTAAAAACGTGTTTGGCTATGATTCTCAATATTTTGAAAAGAAGTACAAAACAACATGGAACTCACTTTAAACTGTTAAGGATAAATTACATTTTTATAATTTATGAAAATAATTTCGTTTGACATTGTCAAAGGGTTTTAAGGATTTTGCATATGAAAGGGTGTAGATACAATGCTTATTTCAGTAAAATCAGTTTATTTTTATAAGAATGATATATTTTATTACAATCTATTCAAATATTACTTTGATAATTGCACACAATATCGAATATCAGTGTGAACGATAAGTCCCTTCTTCGGATTATTCGGACAAAAATGAAATATTTAAACATTTTTCGGAAAAAACAAAGATCTAAACAAATATTGTTGATGAAATATTACATTTTGTGAAATAAGTAAAATTAAAAAAAAAAAAATCTTACCAATGTTAGGTCACCTTAACCTTAACTCTACATATTGTTGCACTACTAAGACTGCTCTAACTAAATTAACATATATTCGAACTTTATAATAAAAAAAGAGTGAGTGCGTTGACCTCAATGTGCGTGTGTGTACAGTTTTTTAGTAAAAAAAAAAAAAATTATCGCTGAAAATAAGATAGCTTTTACTATGGCGCTCTCAAATTTTTTATTTATTTATTATGTAAACTTTCATTTCTTTTAATTGGTTAAATACGCATCAACAATATTATCTAATTCTATAAAGATTTTCTGTATTAATCCAATATAAATTTCTTTTAAAACTTTAATATAATTCTGATTTGGTTAGGGGGTTACTAATACCAATGGGTACGTATGCTTTATTTCTGACATCCACGAAAGTTTTTAAGGTGCAGGCGGGCCATAATTAAACTGGTGTTGTTTAGATCAGTCCGGAGTCTGTAGAAATTAATAAATCTTTTTGAAATTTTGTATTAGTACTGCTGGGAAAATCTGGTAATGCTGTTTAAATATTATCATAAAATTTTTGAAATGAAAACTTTAAGATATAACTATTTGGATTTTTGCTAATTACGCTTCAAGAACAACAATATATTTAAAACTTCATTGGATTGATTTCATTTTGATTTATTATTTCATTTATAAGGAATAACATGTAAAACTAACAGCCATATAAGCCCTTTTCATCTTAAAGTTTTATATTTTCCTTTAGTTGCAAAAATTCTCTAAATAGATAGATTTTAATTATATCCAACCTGTACTTTAATATAAATTTTGAGATTGCTTTAACATAACACTATATTTTCTTTTATAAATATGATTTAAGGGAACTTAAATTAGAAAAATGTACTCAAAGACCATCTTAAACCGTCAATACACAAATCCTCATATTTAAAAAAAAAAAATTTAAAGAAAAAAAAGCAGATTTTTGAAACAAACAGCTTTATATCATCTGAAAATTAGTTTAAATTTCTGCATTATATTCAAATAAAATTCCAAACTAAATTAGTTACAGCAGGTAAAATTGTAATAATAATAATAATAATAATAATAATAATAATAATAATAATAATAATAATAATAATAATAATAATAATAATAATAATAATAATAATAATAATAATAATAATGTTCATATAACCATAGAACCTGCTTTTTCATCACAAGTAGCATCTCAAATCGGTTACATATTGTGTCTCATATTAGACATATTATCAGTCATATTACCATCAAGTTTGAGTCACTCTTACAAAAGCACATTTGAAATTAGAATTAGAAAGAGAAAAAAAACACACATTTAAAAATTTTGTAACATTAACTGATTTAAATTATTTGTAAGTCATCGGTATTGTCCCAATATTTCAGTCATTCATATTTAAATAATAAATCCATACAAAACAATTTTGACTTTTATTTAACAGAACAAATGAAAACTGCCAAAAGCTGCGAATGAGCAATATTTACAAATTTGCAATCTAAGCTGACCAGTTTTACAATTATGTTAAATTACTTGATATTCTTCTAGTAGCAATAAATGTCGTTGTATGGGATAATTCCAGGCACAAGTGCTACATGATACTGCACCGGGACAAAGTTAGATTCTGATTAGTTTATTTATCAAGCAGGGAACATCTACCAGATGGTCTTTCAAGGGGAAAATGGACTTCATATACATCTTAAATAAGAGAAACCTCGGAAAACTATCAGGAAGTAGCTCACCAATCGATTACTAGTCAAAATTTTTAAAGTCTTTACTCAATTTGAAAACAGACTACAGAGCGCTAAATATTGCTCGACCCGGTGACTTTTCGTGTGGTAGGGGAGTATACCTCTTTTGTGAGTGAGATTGGAGCATAGCAACATTTAAAAACGTGCTAGGCTAGGATCCTCAATATTTTGAAAAGAAGTTAAAAACTATATGGAACTCACTTTAAACTGTTAAGGATAAATTACATTTTTATAATTTAAAAAGTAATTTTGTTTGACTTTATCAAAGGGCTTTAATGATTTTGCATATGAAAGGGGGCAGATACAATGGGTTAATCCAATAAAATCAGTTCATTTTTATAAGAATTAAATATTTTATTACAATCTATTCATATACTGATGGTATTGAATTGAGAGTTACGTTGATAATTACATAAAATATCAAATATGAGTGTGTAGGATAAATCGCTACTTCTGATGATTCGGTCAAAAATGAAATATTCAAACATATTTTGAAAAAGAAAATGTCTAAACTAAAACAAATTGTTAATGTTATATTACATTTTGTAAAATAAATAGTAATATTAAAAAAATCTTATCATGGTTATTTATTACTGTTAATTATCTTGCACAGCCATACCAATTGAAGAAACAAACAATCTAGACATAGCATGCACCCTCCAACTCAAGCAAGAAGGACCATTCCATTTACTTCTTCCCCAGAGTAGAGGCATGTTAGTAATTTTGCAACTCACATGTGATATGGGATATGGGGCAATGTCACGTGCAAGGGAGGGGATAGTATGACCCTTCAAATTTTATTACTTTGTTTGTGTCCTTCAAATTCAAGGTCACACAAAGAAGGGGTCATTTTGTTCCCTTCCCTGGGCTGTTTTAAGATCTTTAGGAAAGAATGAAGAGAAACTTCTTGGTCTTAATTTAGCCATAGCATCTTGATCGGAACTGTAAGTTCTTGCAATATTTTGTAGAATTGCAATAATGCTATAGTGCCGATTTGATCAAAGCTTTTTCTTAATTATGAATTAGGCATTTTATTTTCCAATTACAATTAAAGGATTTTTTTTAAAGCTATTTTAGTGCATGATTTTTTGTACATCGAATGAAGTTTAGGGGGTGCGATGGCACCCCGATATTAAACCTTTATAATTAATTGGCCTCTGATCAAGGAGAAAATCATGCTGAAATTGAGATATTTTTAAATGGTCCTTCAAAATTCATTTTTTAATTTGAGAATCACACAAGGGGTGAAGATTCTTTGAGCTGTACATTGCAGGTCAACACAATCCCGATCTACTTGTCCCTTCTCAAGCCCATTCCTTCTACGGGTAACGAAATAAGGAGTTCGGTTAAGTGGCTTAAAAATCTGTATTAATGAGGCATGAAGAATGTCATAAAAAGCTTAATTTTGTTTGCTGATTTCCATCGATATTGATATTAAATAAAAAATAGATGTTACAAATATTAATGAAATGTAAGTTTTTTTTTTTTACTTTGAACTCGGTGAAACTGCCATTTAAAAATAATTTAGACGAGATACTTCATGGGGGGTGCGGTCGCACCCCCCGCACCCCCCCTAAATCCGCGCCTGCCTTGTAGGGCCGTATTTCTAAATAGGCTAAGTAGGCTGCAGCCTAGAGCGTCAAATTTTCAGGGGGCTGCAGTTTGGAAATTTTTCAAAAATTAAAATGAAGTATTTCAGACGTTAAAAATATTTCCCTTACGAATTTAAGAATACATGTTACTTAAAAATATGTTTTAGTCCTTCTACAATAGCCTACTTTTTAAAACTATAACATAATGCAAAATCACAGCAAGTAAACTTGTATTATAACTTTCTTGCAATCTAATTAAAAAAGTGCAATCTACTTTAAAAAAAAATGAAAACACCAATGAATTCTATCCTTTTGCTGTATAAAACAAATGTAGTAAGCAAACATGAACTATAGAGGGGGCGGCAAATGGACTTGAGACTATAGGCCAGGGCCTATTCTAACGGGCAGTCGTGGCTCATTTGGGCAGTCATAAATTGAAAATGGGCAGTCGTAAATCTAAAATTGGGCAGTAGTAAAAAGTAAAGGAAAAAACACTGCAAGCCAATAATTTTTTCCTTTCTTCCCCTCCCTAAATTTTCCGTATTCTTTGCTTTCTTTTATCAACTTATTAAAGCTTCAGAGATGCCAGTTCAAAATGTACAGCCGATTGCGAGCTATGAGCATTATCTCCTTAATTCCTTATTATCAGAAGAAAAACATTGGGATGAAATTGTTTTTCCAATAATGGGAGTTACTCAAGAAACGCATTAAAAATATGACACAGTTAAAATTGGTTCAAAATATCTCAAATTATGGTCCTACCAACTTTCATTCCTATTCTTCGAACTCAAAGGATACATTAAATTAGGCAAATACACTCTTACTTATAAATATAGATTTGGTGACATTACATTATTAAGCTCAACATTCAAATATTTTTTTCAAACTTTTACTTTGAATGTGTTTTCTTTAAGTTCTTTTTCTTAAAAAGTGAAGAAAAATTCCTTTTGCATGTGCGCATTTTATTTTAATTCAGAAAATTATTATTAATCTGCAAGTAATTCTTTTTTCAATTTGATGACAAATGCTTTTTATTATTATTTTTATTTTAAAATAATATTCTTTTCTCTTGCTAATATGCATGAGGACTTTTTCATTCGATTTTATATTTCCTTTGTTTGTTCATTTAACGACGTTTTATTTCATTGGGATCTTTTTGAGCCTTGTAGCTTAGTAAGGCCATCATAGCATGCATATGTGTATAGTAAAGAGTTCAAAGATTCATAGTTCAGACCAATTTAACACACAAACTTCAAGATAAGATAGTTTTGACACACAAAAAGAATTAATTTTAAGAAAATCTTGCAACAAGAAAAGAGTGTGACAAAATTGTTTGCATTACTACAGGACAAGGACAAGGTGAAGGTCTTTTACAGAACATTATCTTCCAACTTCCTCAATAAATCTAGTGTTCCTCGATCCTGCTCCCCCTATTTCCAGTCAACACTCCACCCCCAGGAATGTGGTTTGAAGGGGACTTTTTTTTTTCTTATCTTTACTCTATATTTTTAGAGGGCCAGTGACTTGACAACAGTTTATTCTAAGGAACGAAATAGTTTAATTGTGTGCTTTCAGCAGCAATGGCGACTGGTAATCTTTTATAATGTTTTTTTTTTCATAATAAAATAATCTAATTACACAACTGCGTACGATTGACTCTTGAAACGTCACAATGAAAAGGTGTGTAACATTTTTAAATAAATATGAAATATATAGCAGAATACGAGATTAACGTATTAAAAATCAATTTATTGTTATATTCAAAGATAAATTATCAGTAGATATTGTATTTAGTTATTAAGCTGAAAGTTTGTTATTTAAGCCACAGCTGAATTAACAAATCTAATTCTACGAACTAGAGGGCCACCTAATGGCTGTGAGGTTAGTACTCTGATATCGCATGCCAAAGGTACCGGGTTCGAATCCTGGATTATGAATGGATGAACGTTGTGGATCGGAATCTACGTTAAGTATCAGTAGGTCACATCAGGATTATCCGTTATTGTGCAAAAAATAGTTCATTGAGCGTACAAATTAACAACTGTGAAACTAGAGATTTATTAATAGAAATGAAACGTAATTTTTAGCATTTTAACACATCCATTTTAGTGGAGATACAAGTCCACAACATGGATATTTTGAGTTCTTTTTAAGAAAAATAATTGCATTTACAAATACTTAAAAAAATAGTTTTAAATTTGTAATAGCTTTTTTGAAATATAAAGCATATACTTGACATCTTAATTAATTGTGGACTTGAATGGACTTGAAAGACTTGAACAATTAACATTAATTAATTGTGGAATATAACTCTTTAAACTTGGGAATCAAGTATTGGGAAAAGCTTATAAGTAAGAAAATGCGTCAAGAATAAACTTTTTGGTCAATTTTTAATAAATCACACATAGGGACTTCTAATCCTAAGCAATCCAATTGGACTTCAAAAAATCAAAGTCTATAGATTAATGAAGGTGATTTGATTCACAATACCTGAATGTAGTATGCATTTAGTTAATTTCACAGACACTTACTCTGGCTCTATAAAATACTTACCGACTGGTATTTTGACTGATTAAGGAGGTATGTTAAAAGTGAGAAAGGAAGGGAAAAAAGAAAAAAAAAGTAGGAAAAAAAAAAACGTAAATGCCTTTTTTCCTTCAACCAGTAGCCCTTCTATTTTCTACCCGATAAAATGTTTTAAAGAGGATGACTCAATGTACTTATTCGTTAATTGTAAACCATTTAATATACATTTATGATATTTTTTAAACAAGTGTTTTGTCAATTGCCGGATAAGAAGAAATCTTTTACACTTTCGACGGATTATTACATTCTTAACACGAGAGAAACTTTTTCTGACAAGACAGGGGTTTAGTCACTTGGTGAATACTTCAATGGTTAGCTATTACTAAATTCAAAACATAACCTATTTATATCACTGGTGACTTTATTAGACTATTTATTTTTAAGGAAGAGGGGAGATGGGGGGGGGGGGGAGTGAAGAGGATGGAATTTCGTAATGGGCAGTCGTAAATTTTGCTTAGAATAGGCCTTGCTATAGGCGGCATACTCTTAAATCTGATTCTGGTGCCTCGGTGTTGTATCTGTCATTTGTGTACGAAATCATGGACCACAAATATTTTACTAATTTTCATTCCGCTTAATTTACAACAACGTTAAACTTGGCTCTACTTTAGATCTTAATACTTTTCACAGCCATTTGGCGCCTTTTTACTGTGACTGGATTTCAATTTCCTGAATATAACTGGCAGTGGAGTTAGAAAAGGGGTATAATGATCTGCCGAATGTGAAATAAACAACATGTAATACAAATGAGTATCGGAACGCAATTGAAAATTTAGGAGTGGTGGAGGGGGGTATTTAGAATTTTTAAAAAAATTATAAAATTCTCTTAAAATATTTAAAAGTTGAAAGTTAGTCGCAAGTAAATTTTTGGCTGGTCTCAAAGAGCTATTCAATAAAAGTATTTTGCACAAATTTCCCCCGACTAATTTTTTAATTGCAGGTTTGCGTTTACTGCGGCAATGTTGTGATGTCGAAGAGTTTCAGGGCATAGTAAAATTACCACACAATTTGGGAGTGTGTAAAAATGAAAACCAAGTACTAAGTTTGCCTTTACAATAAATCTGATTAGAAAGTGATAATTGAAGAAACGCAATGTGAAATTTGTCTTTGGCCTAAAAATTGTTTGAAATAACATTCATTACAGCATCCTTTACCTATCAGTTTGGGCCTAGGACCTCCTTCCCCTAGAACCCCTGATCAGAATCTACTATTGAAATTTACAAACACTATCATAATATTACATTTTTTTTTTTTTAAATTTTTGACTAAGTTTTAAAACAAGCCATCAAATGCTAAAAATTCTCCAGTAGAAGGGAACCTACCTTCGGGAGCGAAATGTTGCTTCTAAAACATGAATGTGCCTCATTGTAGTCTTTTGACCATAATTCGTAATATGGAGCGATGATTCTTTTATTATCATTCCCAATCAAATGCTTCTGTTATTATCATACTCAACCAATTACAGAAATACTTTTAAAAGAAAATAGAAAATTTTATGTAAAAAAATTAATAAATTTCAATTTGGTCTTAGTTTCATGTCACTTTCATTCTTAGATGTAATTTAACTGCAACTGTAAAACTGCATTCTGTAGAGATGTGATATTTACGTTCTTTTTACTGAACAGGTGTTCTCTGCTCCCGTTCTTTTAAAATGAACTACTCATTAACCCGTTCTTTTGAAGAACTAGTTCTTTTTTTTTTTTCAATTGCCGAAATCATAGCCCTTGAGTACATCTTCGGTCGGTCTCTGGGGTAGATGACTAGGGTCAAGGACGAATCTTTCTCCACACTGCTCTGCTCTGATGACGTGGCGTTTTAGAGAATGAGAGGAAAATTACTAAGTTTTTGTGTGGTTTTCAAATGACTGCGTCAGAATAACAAATACAAATTAAAAGAGACTTTTTTATATTTTCGAAAATATGATTGTGACAGTCACACTCCTTAAATTTTAAGCTCTACATATAATTTTAGGCTGAATATTAGCATTTATAAGGTAGGAATTTTAAATGAATGGAGTTTTTAATATCTAAAGTTTCCAAAACAATGGGACTCTAAAGAATGTTCAAAACCTCAATGGACAAATACAAATAAATATTATTGCATTTTAGTATATAATTTATTAAAAGAGATGAATAAATGAATTAGAACTCTAAATTAGAAATTAATGGAGGTATACAAAATCACAAACGATATTGAATTTTGTATAATTTTTTTCCGACAAACAAGAAATTATTATTATTTTTACTTTCATTTACCTCAAGGACGTAGCCAGAAAAAAATAATTCAGGAAGGGATATGAAATCATGTCAATAAATCATACAATCCTCTTTATCAATGCCGCATGTATTAAGTAATCAAGATAATAGGTTTTTTTTTTTTTTTTTTTTTTTTTTGTATCCTTAGACATTCAAAAACATCTATAATAATAAAATAAGCTGTCTGTCTGTCTGTCGGTGGATCTACAGAAACCTACTTAAAATAGGAATATAGCTCTGAAATTTTCAGCATAAAAAGTTTTGGCCTTCTAATTGTACATATATGTCAAAGAGAATGTTAACATTTTAATTAGTTCTTTTTTAATTTTTTTTTTTTTACAAAGTGATTTCAAATAGAGATACAGCTCTGATATTTTCAACATAAGTAGTTTTGGCCTTTTAATTGGACTTTTAAAAAACAGAATTTTAAATTTTTATTTTGTTCTTTTTTAATTAATTTTTTTAATTAATTAATAAACATTTTACAAAACGATTACTAATGCGGCTTCAGCTCTGAAATTTTCAACATAAGCAGTTTCGGCCTTCTAATTGGACTTTTGAAAAAAGAGTTTTAAATTTTTATTTAGTTATTTTTTTAATTAAATAATTAAAATTTTACAAAACGATTTCTAATAGGGCTACAGCTCTAAAATTTTCAACGTAAGTAGTTTTGACCTTCTAATTGGATTTTAGAAAAACAGAATTTAAAATTTTTGTTCAGTTCGTTATTAATTAATTATTTCAAATAGGACTACAGCTTTCAAATTTTCAACATAAATATAGTTGTGGCCTTCTATTGGATTTTTGAAAAACAGAATTTTAAATTTTTATTCAGTTTCTTTTTAATTAATTTTTTGAATAATTAATATATATTTTACAAAACATTTTCAAACAAGGCTACATTTCTGAAATTTTCAACACAAGTAGTTTTGGCTTTCCAATTGGACTGGCAAAAAGAATGTTAAAATTTTAATTTGTTTTTTAATTAATTTTTTCACAAAAAGCGACTTCGAATAGGCATAGAGCTCTGAAAGTTTCAATATAAGTAGTTTTGGCCTCTAATTCTGCTTTCCACAAACACATGTTAAAATAATCTTAAAGGGGTGTTGTATTATTTTATTAAAGGGACATTTTTTTTTTCCGACAAAGGAGAGGCTTCCAATATTAAGGCTTTACGTAGCAATTATATTTTAGTGAGGGGAGTGAGCTTATGCTTACTCAGCAATGAACCTTTCAGCCAGCAAAACGAGCCTATGCTTGCATTGCTATGAACCTTTCAACGGGTGAAGTAAACCCGTGTTTATGCGTCAATGAACTTTTCAGCCAACGAAGCGAGCTTGATTTTGCGTAGCGATGAACCTTACGAAGCGAGCTCTATTTTGCGTAGCGATGAACCTTATGAAGCGAGCTCGATTTTGCGTAGCGATGAACCTTCCTACGAGCGAAGCGCCAAAAACTGTGTCCTATACACGAATGACAGATTTCCGCAACGCAAGGCCTCACAGCTAGCTGAAATATTGCACATGTGAAAATTTCGTAGCGAAGCATGGGTATTCAGCTAGTTTTAAATAAATTTAATATTTTAAACAAAATATCAATTGATTTTTGTGTTTTAACGGCAAACCTAAAAATTTCGGGAAGGGATATATCCCCGTATCCCTTCTGGATAAACGCTTGAATTACCCATATGTATATATAGGATAATGAAAGTATAGCATTCGGTCATTAAAAATTGATTTTGTTTTAAAACTTCTCCACGTTTTGAAACATCTGGCTTTCAAAAAAGTTATCTAGAAAAAATATCTGTCTGTGGTCAGCATAACTCCCAAAAAAGTTGACCAACGATGTTCAAATTTAGTATGTGGGTATGTGGTGGCCATGGGTGCCATTTAGGTTTTCGTCAAAATCGCGCATGCGCACAAGGTAACTGCCATTGAAAAAATCATATTTTTCAATTATTGCTAAAAAACCGGCTCTAATGATTCTCATCAAAATCACTGTGGAAATGCCTCTTAAGGTTTTCTAGATATACCCACCTCCGAAATTCCCATAAAAATACTTTAATGGCGTAAAAAGTTGAAAAACGAATGCCTTCAACAAAAGTTCTCTTTCCTTGAGTATACCTCATCAACGATCGTTTTTTCTTCTCCCTTCTGTTTCACTTATAATAAAGGATAATATATAAAAACGGTAAATGACACAAATCCACGTCAGTATGTAATTGAAAGTTGTGCGATGTTCCACACCCCTAGTTTTCATTTCAATGGTAAACTATGCTAAAAATAAGTATTTAATCGGCGCCATTTGAACAACGTTTTAGTTTTTCTTTTTTAATTTCTAGAAAGTTATAACTTTATATAAGTAACTCAAAAATTTAAATTATTTTTGAGCATACTAGTAGTTAGAATATGGGGCTCCTGAGCCATAAGGTGGAGCTGTGGAGCAACCTTGATGGAATGAGATCCCAGTTGTGGCCATTTCGCGTTAAAATGCTTGCTTGCGATTGGTCGGATTTAAACACGTGACTAAATGGGCGCTTGTGATTGGATACACAGTTTAGTAAGATAGTTTTCTGCAAAATTTAAGGTAGTGGCGCCATCTAGGGGGGGATTTAAGAGTCATTTACATTAAATTTCTAAGATCAGAGATATATGCAAATAAAAAAAATCTTAACACGACTTTTAAGTTTAATAAAAGTAAAGGCCTTTTGCTAAGGGTCTAAAGAACTCTAACCCCGAGCTACACGTGACATTTCAAAATTTTACCAAACAATTGTTAAAATATCGACTATCGGACGTTGCCTTCATGGGAACTCATCTACCCACCCCCCTTCCCTAACCAATTTTGAATAAGCTAATTTGAAATACTTTAGAAAATGCTAATTATTTTTAAGCTAAATTTTAAAAGTGAGGACCCACCTCCAGCCCGATACCTCTTTTAGGAAGAATTGGTACCGCCTCACTCCTCCCTATAAAAAGAAAAAAACTTATTCCAAAGAACGTATATTTCTTTGAAATATGAGGTCACTAACCAACCATCCAATACTGAATTTCGTGAAAATTTTAGTCTGTCTAATCATTTTTCATGAAAATTTTAGTTTTGAAACAAATTATTTAAACACTAATGTAAAAAAAAAAAAAATATTTTTAATAGAAATTTTTACTAATATCTAGTTGTATGTAGCTTTTTCCGAAAAAACTTAATGAATTTCAAGAAAAATTTAACGTACCCTTAACAGTTTTCATGAAAATTGTAATTTTGATACAAACAAATTTAACTTTAGTGTTGCAGTTTACTCTTCATACAAATGTGCAGAAATATCTTAATTTTTTTAACTAGCATATCTTTCTTTATGATGTTATTACCAATGACTCCCAACGGCTCCCAATTGGCTCTCAATGGCTCCCAATACCTGTTAAATGCTCCCTAACTGCTCCCAATACCCGCTAAATGCTCCCTAACTGCTCCTAATACCTGTTAAATGCTTCCTAACTGCTCCCAATACATGTTAAATGCTCTCAATACCTATTAAATGCTCCCTAAATGCTCCCAATACGTGCTAAATGCTCCCTAACTACTCCCAATGGCTCTTGAGTCCCGATAGTTGAGCTTTACCCCAATAAACTTGTTAGAAATTAATCTGTCTATGTTAGTTATATTAATCAAGATAGTTTTTATTGTACAATGATACTTACTTAAGTTGATGAATAGCAACACAGAACTAGCTGCTAATGCTGGATAGAGATCTGATAACTGATTTTGGATACTCTAATGCCTAAATAAGAGAGAAAAAGTAACATACTTGAACATCTCACAACTAAGAATTCAAAAGTGAACGTGAAAATTTACTTTACGAATAAACATCATGTCTTTAAAATGTGTACGAATATCATTAAATAAGTTAAAAAAAAAGTAACATACTTAAACTCTTTACGATAAAAAACTTTAACATTAATGAAAAAAGTTTACTTTACACATAAAAATCACTTTAAAATGTGTAAAAATATCGCTAAATAAGAGAAAAAAATAACTTACTTAAAATTTCTAAGATAAATATTTAACATTTACGCGAAAATTCCCTTCATATATAAAAATCACGACTTTAAAATATGACATGCAAGAGAAAAGTATAATACTTAAACTTTCTACGACTAATAACTTTAACATTTACGTAAAATTTTACTTTACACTTAAAATTCCCGACTTTAAAATATGTAGAAATATCGCTAAATAAAAGGAAAAAAAATGTACATACTTAAACTTGGTACGACAAATAACTTTGATATTAACGTAAAAATTTACTTCACATATAAAAATCCCGACTTTAAAATGTGACGTGTAAGAAAAATTAGCATACTTAAAATTTCTACGACAAATAACTTTAATCTTTAAGCGAAAATTTACTACATACATAAAAATCATGTCTTTTAAAATATGTAAAAATATTGCTGAATAAAAGAAAAAAGTAACATACTTAAACTTTGTACGACAAATAACTTTAACATTAACGTAAAAATTTACTTCACATATAAAAATCATGACATTAAAATGTGACATGTAAGAAGAATTAGCATACTTAAAGTTTCTACGATAAATAATTTTAACATTTGCGTGAAAATTTACTACATATATAGAAATCATGTCTTTAAAATATCGCTAAATAAAAGAAAAAAGTAACATATTTAAACTTTCTACGACAAATAACTTTAACATTAACGCAAAAATTTACTTTACACATAAAAATCACGACTTTAAATTTTACATGTAGGAGGAAAGTATAACATACCTATAATTTCTACGACAAAGAATTCAAACATTGCCATTCATGTCTTTAAAATATATAATGACAACTCTAACTTTTAGAAAAAAGAAACACTAAAAATTTACAAGGCAAAGAATTTAAAATTGAACGTGAAAATTAACTTTACATGTACAATCATACTCTTATATCAACAATAAATAAGATAAAAGAGAAGCTCTAAAAATTTATAAGGCAAAGAATTTAAATAATACGCGAAAATTTACCTCACATATAAAAATTATGTCTTTCAAATGTGTAAGAATAACGCTAAATTAGAGAAAAAGAAATACTATAAATTTATAATTTAAGGAATTGAAACAATACGCGAAAATTTATTTCACACATAACATTTTTATCTTTAAAATGTGTAAGAATAATGCTAAATTAGAGAAGAAAAAAAACATACTTAAACTTTCTTCGACAAAAAATTTAAACAATACGCGAAATTTTCATACACAATTATTTTCTTAGGTTAATGTAAAATAATGGGAAATTTAACAGAATAAAAATTTCAAAGATAAAGAATTTTAACCTTTACATGAAAATTTACTTCACATATAAATATCATGTCTTTAAACTTTAACGTGACAATTTACTTCTCATATACAATTAAACTCTTAGGTTAATGTTAAATAACAGAAAAAGTAACATACTCAAAAATTTCTAAGATAAGCATAACGTAAAAATTTCGTATCATGTATTTAAATGTAACATATAAGAGAAAAAAACTAACACACTTGAACTTTCTATAGCAAAGAACTTAAGCGTTAGCGTAAAAATTTACTTTACATATAAAATTCACGTCTTTAAACGGGATGATAAGCATGTGACGGTAATTAGCCAATCAGGTTAGCGGTAGGTGATACGCCACTCGCCGGCATTTTTAGACCGGAGGATGAGTCACGCTAAAACTTGTTCAAACAGGTCGGAGTCTTGTACAGCAAGAACAGCAGCATCGACGCGCAAGCAGCGGGTGATGCTGTGGTGTGTCAGCAGGTCTTTGAGATTATCGTTTTCCTACTTTGCCTTTTTCATAATGAAATGTTTGTGAAAACTTGGAATGAATGAAGTGGATTTCAAAGACACATTAGTAAGTGAAGGTAGAATTCGCATCGACTTTCTTCCAAAAAGTATGATTCACTTGGAGAATTTAAGATCATTTCTACTTGAAAACTTTTCTATTATCTAAAACATTGAATATTATTCAAACTCAGTGGGATTATATGCTACAATACGGGTAAAACTTAACAAAATTGTTACATAGAAGAAAAATTGTAAGAGATTTAAAATAAATACTAGTTATAGATACTCCAAAGAAAAAATTTCTCCTACTTTTCAATCGGAAAATCAATACAAGTTGGAAATTTATGTTACTTCAAGAAAGACTTAGACAATTTACTTTGTAATAATATACGTTAAGGTGTCGTATTAACTCGTGCAATACATGCTGACTAAGGTTTATTTTACTTATCAATCTAAGAAAGCTGAATTAGGGGAAAATATTAAATAAATTGTAGATATTAAATACATTGTAGATATGCATTCAAGTTTCGAAAATCGCCTGCAAGACTTTTAAAACATCTTAAGATAATTTGAAAGAAACTTGCGAATTATATGTAAACTACATAACTTTTTATACTCTGAAAGGAAATCACAAGTAATTTAGTTAACTTTTTTCATGGTAACACTCATATTCCATGACATGTTTTTAAAATTTAACCTTCTTTACCTGATAATAGTAATAAATTTTTTCAATCTCAGATGCGATATACTATTATTTCTAACATATATGTTACGAATTGTGTAAAGTTCTTAAAAGAGTATATGCAAATCACCAATCAGAAACATAAAAATCTAACATCATTCAAACAAACTAAAATAATAAGATATTTTCCTTAGCGGAAATAGTTAACTACTCATGTGATGGAATATACTTAGAAAATTTAAATACTGAAAAAAGTTTGCTAAGCAAACTTAAAGAATATTTTTTTTTTCTTGTGAGAAACTAGCATAAATTTAAAAAATGTAGAGTTTGTTACTACGTAAAATTGAACATCATCTGGACAAACTAAATTATACGTGAATTTTTTTTTTATTTGAGAGGTGCTGACAATATATCATTAATACAGGGATTTTTAACTTCCACCCATAATTTCTAAATAACTTATACATAAATTTCAGAAAACTGAAACGGAATGTGTTTTACAAGACGCTTATTTTGTAAGATGAATATTCAATATTAATATAACTGGAGCAAAGTTCATTCCGGAAAAAACGTGTAAAAGATACTTATATTTTGAAAATAGTTTGAAATATCCTTTTAAATTTATGAATGCTCGCTTTCGAAAGACACAAATAAAACTGATATTTCTCATGATAATTAACACATGCATAACATTAGTCAAACAAAGTGAAATTTTTATTGCTTGTGACCGATAACTTTTCAGTGAAGCAGAACTTACATAGGAAATTTGTGCAAACTTTTTCAACTTTTAAACCAAGTATCATGTAAAATTATAAATTACAATAGGAAATAGCATACTTCAGAATCGGAACAAGTCTTGTAGTTAAGCTAAATTTATTTCTCAATGAATTGAAAGCATACCAGAGAAGTCCTTATCATTTCGCATCTTTTCTCATTTTGCAAGAAGACATACTTTGTAAAAGATCATCGTAGCACTTAACAAAAATCAGTAAAAATAAATATATTTTCTATGGCAAAGATAAAACTTCACAACTTAATTACTGAAATTTAGCTAAGTTGCATATGGTTTATTCACATAACTCGCATATGCTTCGAATATTGAAATATATTTGTCAGTTGAAATCAAACTCATCGAAAATAAATGCAATCTACATTTTCAAGTCGGAAATTACTATTAAATAAACTTTACATGTAAAACATTGTCATGTTAAAAAGAAAAATATACAAAAATGTAAATGATAATTTTACTGTTGGTACATAAATGATGAATAATTTATGATTTTACTCTAGGGAAACGTTTTATTGTCTAACAGAGAACTTAAACTTTAGCAGAAAAACGAAAAAAATACAATTTTTATATCCTATCATGCTTGTCGAAAATTAAATTTATTAGCTGTTGTAATAGATTTTTATTGTCCAAATTTCTATAGTTTTTCTTCCCAGTGCAATAAAATTAAGTTCATGTGTAATGAGTAGGTTTTTTTTTTTTTTTTTTTTTTTTTTTTTTTATGAATCTTATAAATTTAATGAAATTATTATGACCTAAGAGATTGAGTGAACTGAATAAATCAATGATATAAATTTAAACAGTGACTTGAACTGATACATACTATAACTGTAAAGAAGTATGACAAAGTGATAGATGAAGTGAAAATAGAAGTTGAGTGAAATGTGTTGAAAAAGTTGAAGACGACAAGAAATTCGTAAATGAGAATTATCATTGACTTATATTAACTTCGTTTTTCTTGCTTATGACAAGAAAATACACTCTTTCTTATTAAGAACCAACTTGATATCTTATCATAGAATGACAATGATGAAATATCTATACATTAAAAAAAAAAAAAAATACCAAACTAAGACATAGCAAATTTCTTGAAATTCATGTATAATGTGAGAAGTTTTACTGGAAATATAGAAGATACAACATTGAAAGATGTGAATGTTTCGAAGTACTTTATCAGAAATTAAAAAAAAATGCCCTGAAGTCCGCTATAAAAATTTTTAGGAGAAAGTTTAAACAAAATTTAAAATCAAACATGCTTTTAGGTGGGAACACATATATTAAAACTATAGCACATTAAACTATTTATATTATGTCATCTCAGTTGTATCAAACTGAATAACATGAAAAACAACCACAAACTGAATAAACATGAAAATTATCAATATATGGAAAAGTCTCCTTTTTTCACATATAAAAAAATAACACATTGACATACGTTAAGATCACGAAACATGCGTAATCATATACCGATAAGAGCAACCAATGTTGCCGGGATATATTCACGTGATGGTCAATATCCCATGAATAAATTGATTGATTGAATTTCTAATGCTAATTCCAATAGTATTCCATGTAACTTCAACTTTATATGTTACACTATAGCTATATTTATTTTTCAAATATATTGACTTTCGAAAAATCATCCTTCAATATAAGAATGATCATAGTAAGAATAAAAGAAAAGATACTAAGCATTGATTTAAAGTGTATTTATTTCGACTTAGCAACAAATCATATGCTTGAAACGAAAATTGCTTCGAACCAAAGTATAACTATCCAATTTCATTGATTCCTACAAGGAAATTTTTCTCATCTAGTAATTGAATTTTTTTTCTCATACACATTATAAGTGTGGTCCAATCAGGTGTAGAATAGTTGAAGATATCCGACCTCTTTCTAAATATTAATAAGTCACTGTTGAAAAACTTATAAAAATGTCAATTTACACTTAAAGTTTTATTTATATATATATATATATATATATATATATATATATATATATATATATATATATATATATATATATATATATATATATATTTCAAAGAATGTTTTCAAGTCAATATATATATTTAAATACGGAAATTTATTCACTTCAATACATGTATGTTTAAGTTATAAAACTTGTCGTTCGTATTGAAAAATTGTAACTTTTCGTCTTATTCGTATAAGTTATCGATAACTTATACGAATAAGACGAAAAGTTACAATTTTTCAATACGAACGACAAGTTTTATAACTTAAACATACATGTATTGAAGTGAATAAATTTCCGTATTTAAATATATATATTGACTTGAAAACATTCTTTGAAATATATATATATATATATATATATAAATAAAACTTTAAGTGTAAATTGAAATTTTTATAAGTTTTTCAACAGTGACTTATTAATATTTAGAAAGAGGTCGGATATCTTCAACTATTCTACACCTGATTGGACCACACTTATAATGTGTATGAGAAAAAAAATTCAATTACTAGATGAGAAAAATTTCCTTGTAGGAATCAATGAAATTGGATAGTTATACTTTGGTTCGAAGCAATTTTCGTTTCAAGCATATGATTTGTTGCTAAGTCGAAATAAATACACTTTAAATCAATGCTTAGTATCTTTTCTTTTATTCTTACTATGATCATTCTTATATTGAAGGATGATTTTTCGAAAGTCAATATATTTGAAAAATAAATATAGCTATAGTGTAACATATAAAGTTGAAGTTACATGGAATACTATTGGAATTAGCATTAGAAATTCAATCAATCAATTTATTCATGGGAT
The DNA here is from genome assembly GCA_963978545.1 of Linyphia triangularis. Taxonomy (NCBI): domain Eukaryota; kingdom Metazoa; phylum Arthropoda; class Arachnida; order Araneae; family Linyphiidae; genus Linyphia; species Linyphia triangularis. Next base: position 38,858,941 of record OZ021722.1, on the reverse strand, counting down.
ATTGACCATCACGTGAATATATCCCGGCAACATTGGTTGCTCTTATCGGTATATGATTACGCATGTTTCGTGATCTTAACGTATGTCAATGTGTTATTTTTTTATATGTGAAAAAAGGAGACTTTTCCATATATTGATAATTTTCATGTTTATTCAGTTTGTGGTTGTTTTTCATGTTATTCAGTTTGATACAACTGAGATGACATAATATAAATAGTTTAATGTGCTATAGTTTTAATATATGTGTTCCCACCTAAAAGCATGTTTGATTTTAAATTTTGTTTAAACTTTCTCCTAAAAATTTTTATAGCGGACTTCAGGGCATTTTTTTTAATTTCTGATAAAGTACTTCGAAACATTCACATCTTTCAATGTTGTATCTTCTATATTTCCAGTAAAACTTCTCACATTATACATGAATTTCAAGAAATTTGCTATGTCTTAGTTTGGTATTTTTTTTTTTTTTTAATGTATAGATATTTCATCATTGTCATTCTATGATAAGATATCAAGTTGGTTCTTAATAAGAAAGAGTGTATTTTCTTGTCATAAGCAAGAAAAACGAAGTTAATATAAGTCAATGATAATTCTCATTTACGAATTTCTTGTCGTCTTCAACTTTTTCAACACATTTCACTCAACTTCTATTTTCACTTCATCTATCACTTTGTCATACTTCTTTACAGTTATAGTATGTATCAGTTCAAGTCACTGTTTAAATTTATATCATTGATTTATTCAGTTCACTCAATCTCTTAGGTCATAATAATTTCATTAAATTTATAAGATTCATAAAAAAAAAAAAAAAAAAAAAAAAAAAAAAACCTACTCATTACACATGAACTTAATTTTATTGCACTGGGAAGAAAAACTATAGAAATTTGGACAATAAAAATCTATTACAACAGCTAATAAATTTAATTTTCGACAAGCATGATAGGATATAAAAATTGTATTTTTTTCGTTTTTCTGCTAAAGTTTAAGTTCTCTGTTAGACAATAAAACGTTTCCCTAGAGTAAAATCATAAATTATTCATCATTTATGTACCAACAGTAAAATTATCATTTACATTTTTGTATATTTTTCTTTTTAACATGACAATGTTTTACATGTAAAGTTTATTTAATAGTAATTTCCGACTTGAAAATGTAGATTGCATTTATTTTCGATGAGTTTGATTTCAACTGACAAATATATTTCAATATTCGAAGCATATGCGAGTTATGTGAATAAACCATATGCAACTTAGCTAAATTTCAGTAATTAAGTTGTGAAGTTTTATCTTTGCCATAGAAAATATATTTATTTTTACTGATTTTTGTTAAGTGCTACGATGATCTTTTACAAAGTATGTCTTCTTGCAAAATGAGAAAAGATGCGAAATGATAAGGACTTCTCTGGTATGCTTTCAATTCATTGAGAAATAAATTTAGCTTAACTACAAGACTTGTTCCGATTCTGAAGTATGCTATTTCCTATTGTAATTTATAATTTTACATGATACTTGGTTTAAAAGTTGAAAAAGTTTGCACAAATTTCCTATGTAAGTTCTGCTTCACTGAAAAGTTATCGGTCACAAGCAATAAAAATTTCACTTTGTTTGACTAATGTTATGCATGTGTTAATTATCATGAGAAATATCAGTTTTATTTGTGTCTTTCGAAAGCGAGCATTCATAAATTTAAAAGGATATTTCAAACTATTTTCAAAATATAAGTATCTTTTACACGTTTTTTCCGGAATGAACTTTGCTCCAGTTATATTAATATTGAATATTCATCTTACAAAATAAGCGTCTTGTAAAACACATTCCGTTTCAGTTTTCTGAAATTTATGTATAAGTTATTTAGAAATTATGGGTGGAAGTTAAAAATCCCTGTATTAATGATATATTGTCAGCACCTCTCAAATAAAAAAAAAATTCACGTATAATTTAGTTTGTCCAGATGATGTTCAATTTTACGTAGTAACAAACTCTACATTTTTTAAATTTATGCTAGTTTCTCACAAGAAAAAAAAAATATTCTTTAAGTTTGCTTAGCAAACTTTTTTCAGTATTTAAATTTTCTAAGTATATTCCATCACATGAGTAGTTAACTATTTCCGCTAAGGAAAATATCTTATTATTTTAGTTTGTTTGAATGATGTTAGATTTTTATGTTTCTGATTGGTGATTTGCATATACTCTTTTAAGAACTTTACACAATTCGTAACATATATGTTAGAAATAATAGTATATCGCATCTGAGATTGAAAAAATTTATTACTATTATCAGGTAAAGAAGGTTAAATTTTAAAAACATGTCATGGAATATGAGTGTTACCATGAAAAAAGTTAACTAAATTACTTGTGATTTCCTTTCAGAGTATAAAAAGTTATGTAGTTTACATATAATTCGCAAGTTTCTTTCAAATTATCTTAAGATGTTTTAAAAGTCTTGCAGGCGATTTTCGAAACTTGAATGCATATCTACAATGTATTTAATATCTACAATTTATTTAATATTTTCCCCTAATTCAGCTTTCTTAGATTGATAAGTAAAATAAACCTTAGTCAGCATGTATTGCACGAGTTAATACGACACCTTAACGTATATTATTACAAAGTAAATTGTCTAAGTCTTTCTTGAAGTAACATAAATTTCCAACTTGTATTGATTTTCCGATTGAAAAGTAGGAGAAATTTTTTCTTTGGAGTATCTATAACTAGTATTTATTTTAAATCTCTTACAATTTTTCTTCTATGTAACAATTTTGTTAAGTTTTACCCGTATTGTAGCATATAATCCCACTGAGTTTGAATAATATTCAATGTTTTAGATAATAGAAAAGTTTTCAAGTAGAAATGATCTTAAATTCTCCAAGTGAATCATACTTTTTGGAAGAAAGTCGATGCGAATTCTACCTTCACTTACTAATGTGTCTTTGAAATCCACTTCATTCATTCCAAGTTTTCACAAACATTTCATTATGAAAAAGGCAAAGTAGGAAAACGATAATCTCAAAGACCTGCTGACACACCACAGCATCACCCGCTGCTTGCGCGTCGATGCTGCTGTTCTTGCTGTACAAGACTCCGACCTGTTTGAACAAGTTTTAGCGTGACTCATCCTCCGGTCTATAAATGCCGGCGAGTGGCGTATCACCTACCGCTAACCTGATTGGCTAATTACCGTCACATGCTTATCATCCCGTTTAAAGACGTGAATTTTATATGTAAAGTAAATTTTTACGCTAACGCTTAAGTTCTTTGCTATAGAAAGTTCAAGTGTGTTAGTTTTTTTCTCTTATATGTTACATTTAAATACATGATACGAAATTTTTACGTTATGCTTATCTTAGAAATTTTTGAGTATGTTACTTTTTCTGTTATTTAACATTAACCTAAGAGTTTAATTGTATATGAGAAGTAAATTGTCACGTTAAAGTTTAAAGACATGATATTTATATGTGAAGTAAATTTTCATGTAAAGGTTAAAATTCTTTATCTTTGAAATTTTTATTCTGTTAAATTTCCCATTATTTTACATTAACCTAAGAAAATAATTGTGTATGAAAATTTCGCGTATTGTTTAAATTTTTTGTCGAAGAAAGTTTAAGTATGTTTTTTTTCTTCTCTAATTTAGCATTATTCTTACACATTTTAAAGATAAAAATGTTATGTGTGAAATAAATTTTCGCGTATTGTTTCAATTCCTTAAATTATAAATTTATAGTATTTCTTTTTCTCTAATTTAGCGTTATTCTTACACATTTGAAAGACATAATTTTTATATGTGAGGTAAATTTTCGCGTATTATTTAAATTCTTTGCCTTATAAATTTTTAGAGCTTCTCTTTTATCTTATTTATTGTTGATATAAGAGTATGATTGTACATGTAAAGTTAATTTTCACGTTCAATTTTAAATTCTTTGCCTTGTAAATTTTTAGTGTTTCTTTTTTCTAAAAGTTAGAGTTGTCATTATATATTTTAAAGACATGAATGGCAATGTTTGAATTCTTTGTCGTAGAAATTATAGGTATGTTATACTTTCCTCCTACATGTAAAATTTAAAGTCGTGATTTTTATGTGTAAAGTAAATTTTTGCGTTAATGTTAAAGTTATTTGTCGTAGAAAGTTTAAATATGTTACTTTTTTCTTTTATTTAGCGATATTTTAAAGACATGATTTCTATATATGTAGTAAATTTTCACGCAAATGTTAAAATTATTTATCGTAGAAACTTTAAGTATGCTAATTCTTCTTACATGTCACATTTTAATGTCATGATTTTTATATGTGAAGTAAATTTTTACGTTAATGTTAAAGTTATTTGTCGTACAAAGTTTAAGTATGTTACTTTTTTCTTTTATTCAGCAATATTTTTACATATTTTAAAAGACATGATTTTTATGTATGTAGTAAATTTTCGCTTAAAGATTAAAGTTATTTGTCGTAGAAATTTTAAGTATGCTAATTTTTCTTACACGTCACATTTTAAAGTCGGGATTTTTATATGTGAAGTAAATTTTTACGTTAATATCAAAGTTATTTGTCGTACCAAGTTTAAGTATGTACATTTTTTTTCCTTTTATTTAGCGATATTTCTACATATTTTAAAGTCGGGAATTTTAAGTGTAAAGTAAAATTTTACGTAAATGTTAAAGTTATTAGTCGTAGAAAGTTTAAGTATTATACTTTTCTCTTGCATGTCATATTTTAAAGTCGTGATTTTTATATATGAAGGGAATTTTCGCGTAAATGTTAAATATTTATCTTAGAAATTTTAAGTAAGTTATTTTTTTCTCTTATTTAGCGATATTTTTACACATTTTAAAGTGATTTTTATGTGTAAAGTAAACTTTTTTCATTAATGTTAAAGTTTTTTATCGTAAAGAGTTTAAGTATGTTACTTTTTTTTTAACTTATTTAATGATATTCGTACACATTTTAAAGACATGATGTTTATTCGTAAAGTAAATTTTCACGTTCACTTTTGAATTCTTAGTTGTGAGATGTTCAAGTATGTTACTTTTTCTCTCTTATTTAGGCATTAGAGTATCCAAAATCAGTTATCAGATCTCTATCCAGCATTAGCAGCTAGTTCTGTGTTGCTATTCATCAACTTAAGTAAGTATCATTGTACAATAAAAACTATCTTGATTAATATAACTAACATAGACAGATTAATTTCTAACAAGTTTATTGGGGTAAAGCTCAACTATCGGGACTCAAGAGCCATTGGGAGTAGTTAGGGAGCATTTAGCACGTATTGGGAGCATTTAGGGAGCATTTAATAGGTATTGAGAGCATTTAACATGTATTGGGAGCAGTTAGGAAGCATTTAACAGGTATTAGGAGCAGTTAGGGAGCATTTAGCGGGTATTGGGAGCAGTTAGGGAGCATTTAACAGGTATTGGGAGCCATTGAGAGCCAATTGGGAGCCGTTGGGAGTCATTGGTAATAACATCATAAAGAAAGATATGCTAGTTAAAAAAATTAAGATATTTCTGCACATTTGTATGAAGAGTAAACTGCAACACTAAAGTTAAATTTGTTTGTATCAAAATTACAATTTTCATGAAAACTGTTAAGGGTACGTTAAATTTTTCTTGAAATTCATTAAGTTTTTTCGGAAAAAGCTACATACAACTAGATATTAGTAAAAATTTCTATTAAAAATATTTTTTTTTTTTTTACATTAGTGTTTAAATAATTTGTTTCAAAACTAAAATTTTCATGAAAAATGATTAGACAGACTAAAATTTTCACGAAATTCAGTATTGGATGGTTGGTTAGTGACCTCATATTTCAAAGAAATATACGTTCTTTGGAATAAGTTTTTTTCTTTTTATAGGGAGGAGTGAGGCGGTACCAATTCTTCCTAAAAGAGGTATCGGGCTGGAGGTGGGTCCTCACTTTTAAAATTTAGCTTAAAAATAATTAGCATTTTCTAAAGTATTTCAAATTAGCTTATTCAAAATTGGTTAGGGAAGGGGGGTGGGTAGATGAGTTCCCATGAAGGCAACGTCCGATAGTCGATATTTTAACAATTGTTTGGTAAAATTTTGAAATGTCACGTGTAGCTCGGGGTTAGAGTTCTTTAGACCCTTAGCAAAAGGCCTTTACTTTTATTAAACTTAAAAGTCGTGTTAAGATTTTTTTTATTTGCATATATCTCTGATCTTAGAAATTTAATGTAAATGACTCTTAAATCCCCCCCTAGATGGCGCCACTACCTTAAATTTTGCAGAAAACTATCTTACTAAACTGTGTATCCAATCACAAGCGCCCATTTAGTCACGTGTTTAAATCCGACCAATCGCAAGCAAGCATTTTAACGCGAAATGGCCACAACTGGGATCTCATTCCATCAAGGTTGCTCCACAGCTCCACCTTATGGCTCAGGAGCCCCATATTCTAACTACTCATACTCGTTTCTGAAGACAAAATTCTTATAGTATTATAACTATCTCTCTCTATAGAACACTTATTATACTGGAGAGAAAAAAAAAACACTTCACAATTAATGAGAGATAATTTGTTACAATCACTGTCGTGTCTACTCGTTTCTGGATAGTAGAAATTACATTGGCCCGATGGGGCGATAGAGAATGAGTAATTTGTGAAAGATTCTCACGGTGATAATGTAGTGTAGAAAAGATTAACTTGAAACAAAAATTTTAGAGACAGCCGAGTTCCTTTTACCAAAATAATATTTCACAATAGACGCAATTATTGGACTCACTAGTTTTATTGCACACTGTATAAAAAAATACAACCTTCATTACAGTGGATTTCGAAACACAACGAATGACTCAGCCTGTCAAGGATTCGAACCTAGCACCTTTAGAATATGATAAGCAACCTTTGGAATTGCCTTAAACAAAATACTACACTTCCTTTCTTACCTATATTAATACTAATTTGAAGCACAACAAGAGGCTTATGATCCAGCAGGGTTGGTTTAGACAAAAATAAAATAATGAATTTTTTAAATACACAATTGCAAAACCGAATATGCAGAATTCATAACAGAAAGTACTGAATTTGCAGAATTCGGTATTTTCAATTATGTATTCCTATTGTTGTCGCCGTTTCGATTTATTCTAAATTCCGCAGCTTGCGCTATATCTCGCCAATGTGGGGGCCCTGTTCCATAATTCCTCCAAGGTCTTTTCAAAAAGGGATTATCCCCTTTTTTATAATTGGAAAAGAGATGATGAAATATCTTGTGTTCATGTGCAATATGTAGATTTATGATGTAGTTTTTTGTTTGAGATAGTCGTTTGGTTCGAAACGAGAAGAATTCGCTAAGCGGTCATTTTGTGGAACCGCACTTATTTAATAAATCGAGATTTTACAATCCACCGAGTTCTTTAATTGAGTTTTAAAACGAACATTATTACATTTCATTTGAGAGCTACGAGAATAAAACGGATATACTAAAGACCTATTATGCTTTGCGTATATTACGTAAGTAAAGAAAGTCGAACTGTTTGTAAGTCCTCATATGCCGAGGATTCTATGAAAGAACATGTTCTTTACAAATTTATTACAAACTCCGCAAATTTATTTTTGCAATTGTTTCAAAATGAACTTTTATTTGTTACATACACATGTAATTAAAAAAATCTCACAATTTCAATTTAAATCGAGGTAAAATTAAAACTAGGGGTGTGGAACATTACACAACTTTCAATTACACTATAATACTGTCGTGGATTTGTGCCATTTACCGTTTATATGTTTATATCCTTCATTTAGAATAAATGGCCAGTTTGGCGATACTTCTTGTGTGGGTCTAAAAAGAAAAAAAAACTTCGCCAAAATGGTGATTTTGGCGATATACTTTCCGATAATCCTTATATTATCCTTTATTATAAGTGAAACTGAGGGGAAAGAAGAAGAAAAAGAAAAAAAAGCCTTCGCCAAAATGGTGATTTTGGCGATATACTTTCCGATAATCCTTATATTATCCTTTATTATAAGTGAAACTGAGGGGAAAGAAGAAGAAAAAGAAAAAAAAACCTTCGCCAAAATGGTGATTTTGGCGATATACTTTCCGATAATCCTTATATTATCCTTTATTATAAGCGAAACTGAGGGGAAAGAAGAAGAAAAAGAAAGAAAAAACCTTCGCCAAAATGGTGATTTTGGCGATATACTTTCCGATAATCCTTATATTATCCTTTATTATAAGCGAAACTGAGGGGAAAGAAGAAGAAAAAGAAAAAAAAAACCTTCGCCAAAATGGTGATTTTGGCGATATACTTTCCGATAATCCTTATATTATCCTTTATTATAAGTGAAACTGAGGGGAAAGAAGAAGAAAAAGAAAAAAAAACCTTCGCCAAAATGGTGATTTTGGCGATATACTTTCCGATAATCCTTATATTATCCTTTATTATAAGCGAAACTGAATGGAAAGAAAAAACGATCGTTGATGTGGTATGATCAAGGAAAGAGAACTCTGTGTTGAAGGCATTCTTTTTTCAACTTTTTACGCAATTAAAGCACTTTTATTGGAATTTCGGAGGTGGGGATGTTTAGTACATCTTTCCTTACTAGGCATTACCACAGCGATTTTGATCAAAATCGTTGGAGCCGTTTTTTAGCAATCATTGAAAAACATGATTTTTTTAATGGCAGCTACCTTATGACCATAAGCGATTTTGACGAAAACCTTAATGGTAGGTCCCATGGCCACCAGCAACTCGCATACCAAATTTGAACATAGTAGGTCAATTTGTTCGGGAGGTATGCTGACCACAGACACGCACGCACACACACATACACACATTTTTTCTAGATAACTTTTTTGAAATCAGGATGTTTCAAAACGTGGAGAAATACAAAAAAAATATAGTTTTTTTTTTTGACCGAATGCTATATACTTTCATTACCCTATGTAATATATACATATGAGTAAATACATAACAGCTCGAACTTTTTATTTAGCGGATGGGATTTACCGGACCAATGAAACATTGACCTAATAAATTTAAAAATATATATATATATATTTTTGGAAAATAAAAATTCCACAACGTTGTGTTATCATAAATTATGTTTCCTTTTTCCAAATTTACCAAAAATTAAGTTAGCCTAATTTAAAAACACACTTGTAACAAACACATCATAATATAAGAAAAACTCGGTTTCATTCCAATGCATTGAAAGTTTGAATATAGAACGAGAAATCAAATAATTTCCTTATTATTCTTATTTATACTCAAAATAAAATAAAAAACAAACAAAAACATATAAGCATTATATCTGCTGAAATTAATTTAAAAGATCCCCCCCCCCCCCCGGCACGAACATTGTCCAAAATTACTTACGATAGCTTCCACTTTCATTTGAAAGCAACAGTATATTCGAGAAAAAAGGAACTGGTTCTTTCCCATAGATCCCGCTCCGATACAGAGCGGGAGCAGAGTAGAGATGTGATATTTACGTTCTTTTTACTGAACAGGTGTTCTCTGCTCCCGTTCTTTTAAAATGAACTACTCATTAACCCGTTCTTTTGAAGAACTAGTTCTTTTTTTTTATTCAATTGCCGAAATCATAGCCCTTGAGTACATCTTCGGTCGGTCTCTGGGGTAGATGACTAGGGTCAAGGACGAATCTTTCTCCACACTGCTCTGCTCTGATGACGTGGCGTTTTAGAGAATGAGAGGAAAATTACTAAGTTTTTGTGTGGTTTTCAAATGACTGCGTCAGAATAACAAATACAAATTAAAAGAGACTTTTTTATATTTTCGAAAATATGATTGTGACAGTCACACTCCTTAAATTTTAAGCTCTACATATAATTTTAGGCTGAATATTAGCATTTATAAGGTAGGAATTTTAAATGAATGGAGTTTTTAATATCTAAAGTTTCCAAAACAATGGGACTCTAAAGAATGTTCAAAACCTCAATGGACAAATACAAATAAATATTATTGCATTTTAGTATATAATTTATTAAAAGAGATGAATAAATGAATTAGAACTCTAAATTAGAAATTAATGGAGGTATACAAAATCACAAACGATATTGAATTTTGTATAATTTTTTTCCGACAAACAAGAAATTATTATTATTTTTACTTTCATTTACCTCAAGGACGTAGCCAGAAAAAAATAATTCAGGAAGGGATATGAAATCATGTCAATAAATCATACAATCCTCTTTATCAATGCCGCATGTATTAAGTAATCAAGATAATAGGTTTTTTTTTTTTTTTTTTTTTTTTTTTTGTATCCTTAGACATTCAAAAACATCTATAATAATAAAATAAGCTGTCTGTCTGTCTGTCGGTGGATCTACAGAAACCTACTTAAAATAGGAATATAGCTCTGAAATTTTCAGCATAAAAAGTTTTGGCCTTCTAATTGTACATATATGTCAAAGAGAATGTTAACATTTTAATTAGTTCTTTTTTAATTTTTTTTTTTTTACAAAGTGATTTCAAATAGAGATACAGCTCTGATATTTTCAACATAAGTAGTTTTGGCCTTTTAATTGGACTTTTAAAAAACAGAATTTTAAATTTTTATTTTGTTCTTTTTTAATTAATTTTTTTAATTAATTAATAAACATTTTACAAAACGATTACTAATGCGGCTTCAGCTCTGAAATTTTCAACATAAGCAGTTTCGGCCTTCTAATTGGACTTTTGAAAAAAGAGTTTTAAATTTTTATTTAGTTATTTTTTTAATTAAATAATTAAAATTTTACAAAACGATTTCTAATAGGGCTACAGCTCTAAAATTTTCAACGTAAGTAGTTTTGACCTTCTAATTGGATTTTAGAAAAACAGAATTTAAAATTTTTGTTCAGTTCGTTATTAATTAATTATTTCAAATAGGACTACAGCTTTCAAATTTTCAACATAAATATAGTTGTGGCCTTCTATTGGATTTTTGAAAAACAGAATTTTAAATTTTTATTCAGTTTCTTTTTAATTAATTTTTTGAATAATTAATATATATTTTACAAAACATTTTCAAACAAGGCTACATTTCTGAAATTTTCAACACAAGTAGTTTTGGCTTTCCAATTGGACTGGCAAAAAGAATGTTAAAATTTTAATTTGTTTTTTAATTAATTTTTTCACAAAAAGCGACTTCGAATAGGCATAGAGCTCTGAAAGTTTCAATATAAGTAGTTTTGGCCTCTAATTCTGCTTTCCACAAACACATGTTAAAATAATCTTAAAGGGGTGTTGTATTATTTTATTAAAGGGACATTTTTTTTTTCCGACAAAGGAGAGGCTTCCAATATTAAGGCTTTACGTAGCAATTATATTTTAGTGAGGGGAGTGAGCTTATGCTTACTCAGCAATGAACCTTTCAGCCAGCAAAACGAGCCTATGCTTGCATTGCTATGAACCTTTCAACGGGTGAAGTAAACCCGTGTTTATGCGTCAATGAACTTTTCAGCCAACGAAGCGAGCTTGATTTTGCGTAGCGATGAACCTTACGAAGCGAGCTCTATTTTGCGTAGCGATGAACCTTATGAAGCGAGCTCGATTTTGCGTAGCGATGAACCTTCCTACGAGCGAAGCGCCAAAAACTGTGTCCTATACACGAATGACAGATTTCCGCAACGCAAGGCCTCACAGCTAGCTGAAATATTGCACATGTGAAAATTTCGTAGCGAAGCATGGGTATTCAGCTAGTTTTAAATAAATTTAATATTTTAAACAAAATATCAATTGATTTTTGTGTTTTAACGGCAAACCTAAAAATTTCGGGAAGGGATATATCCCCGTATCCCTTCTGGATAAACGCTTGAATTACCCATATGTATATATAGGATAATGAAAGTATAGCATTCGGTCATTAAAAATTGATTTTGTTTTAAAACTTCTCCACGTTTTGAAACATCTGGCTTTCAAAAAAGTTATCTAGAAAAAATATCTGTCTGTGGTCAGCATAACTCCCAAAAAAGTTGACCAACGATGTTCAAATTTAGTATGTGGGTATGTGGTGGCCATGGGTGCCATTTAGGTTTTCGTCAAAATCGCGCATGCGCACAAGGTAACTGCCATTGAAAAAATCATATTTTTCAATTATTGCTAAAAAACCGGCTCTAATGATTCTCATCAAAATCACTGTGGAAATGCCTCTTAAGGTTTTCTAGATATACCCACCTCCGAAATTCCCATAAAAATACTTTAATGGCGTAAAAAGTTGAAAAACGAATGCCTTCAACAAAAGTTCTCTTTCCTTGAGTATACCTCATCAACGATCGTTTTTTCTTCTCCCTTCTGTTTCACTTATAATAAAGGATAATATATAAAAACGGTAAATGACACAAATCCACGTCAGTATGTAATTGAAAGTTGTGCGATGTTCCACACCCCTAGTTTTCATTTCAATGGTAAACTATGCTAAAAATAAGTATTTAATCGGCGCCATTTGAACAACGTTTTAGTTTTTCTTTTTTAATTTCTAGAAAGTTATAACTTTATATAAGTAACTCAAAAATTTAAATTATTTTTGAGCATACTCGTTTCTGAAGACAAAATTCTTATAGTATTATAACTATCTCTCTCTATAGAACACTTATTATACTGGAGAGAAAAAAAAAACACTTCACAATTAATGAGAGATAATTTGTTACAATCACTGTCGTGTCTACTCGTTTCTGGATAGTAGAAATTACATTGGCCCGATGGGGCGATAGAGAATGAGTAATTTGTGAAAGATTCTCACGGTGATAATGTAGTGTAGAAAAGATTAACTTGAAACAAAAATTTTAGAGACAGCCGAGTTCCTTTTACCAAAATAATATTTCACAATAGACGCAATTATTGGACTCACTAGTTTTATTGCACACTGTATAAAAAAATACAACCTTCATTACAGTGGATTTCGAAACACAACGAATGACTCAGCCTGTCAAGGATTCGAACCTAGCACCTTTAGAATATGATAAGCAACCTTTGGAATTGCCTTAAACAAAATACTACACTTCCTTTCTTACCTATATTAATACTAATTTGAAGCACAACAAGAGGCTTATGATCCAGCAGGGTTGGTTTAGACAAAAATAAAATAATGAATTTTTTAAATACACAATTGCAAAACCGAATATGCAGAATTCATAACAGAAAGTACTGAATTTGCAGAATTCGGTATTTTCAATTATGTATTCCTATTGTTGTCGCCGTTTCGATTTATTCTAAATTCCGCAGCTTGCGCTATATCTCGCCAATGTGGGGGCCCTGTTCCATAATTCCTCCAAGGTCTTTTCAAAAAGGGATTATCCCCTTTTTTATAATTGGAAAAGAGATGATGAAATATCTTGTGTTCATGTGCAATATGTAGATTTATGATGTAGTTTTTTGTTTGAGATAGTCGTTTGGTTCGAAACGAGAAGAATTCGCTAAGCGGTCATTTTGTGGAACCGCACTTATTTAATAAATCGAGATTTTACAATCCACCGAGTTCTTTAATTGAGTTTTAAAACGAACATTATTACATTTCATTTGAGAGCTACGAGAATAAAACGGATATACTAAAGACCTATTATGCTTTGCGTATATTACGTAAGTAAAGAAAGTCGAACTGTTTGTAAGTCCTCATATGCCGAGGATTCTATGAAAGAACATGTTCTTTACAAATTTATTACAAACTCCGCAAATTTATTTTTGCAATTGTTTCAAAATGAACTTTTATTTGTTACATACACATGTAATTAAAAAAATCTCACAATTTCAATTTAAATCGAGGTAAAATTAAAACTAGGGGTGTGGAACATTACACAACTTTCAATTACACTATAATACTGTCGTGGATTTGTGCCATTTACCGTTTATATGTTTATATCCTTCATTTAGAATAAATGGCCAGTTTGGCGATACTTCTTGTGTGGGTCTAAAAAGAAAAAAAAACTTCGCCAAAATGGTGATTTTGGCGATATACTTTCCGATAATCCTTATATTATCCTTTATTATAAGTGAAACTGAGGGGAAAGAAGAAGAAAAAGAAAAAAAAGCCTTCGCCAAAATGGTGATTTTGGCGATATACTTTCCGATAATCCTTATATTATCCTTTATTATAAGTGAAACTGAGGGGAAAGAAGAAGAAAAAGAAAAAAAAACCTTCGCCAAAATGGTGATTTTGGCGATATACTTTCCGATAATCCTTATATTATCCTTTATTATAAGCGAAACTGAGGGGAAAGAAGAAGAAAAAGAAAAAAAAAACCTTCGCCAAAATGGTGATTTTGGCGATATACTTTCCGATAATCCTTATATTATCCTTTATTATAAGTGAAACTGAGGGGAAAGAAGAAGAAAAAGAAAAAAAAACCTTCGCCAAAATGGTGATTTTGGCGATATACTTTCCGATAATCCTTATATTATCCTTTATTATAAGCGAAACTGAATGGAAAGAAAAAACGATCGTTGATGTGGTATGATCAAGGAAAGAGAACTCTGTGTTGAAGGCATTCTTTTTTCAACTTTTTACGCAATTAAAGCACTTTTATTGGAATTTCGGAGGTGGGGATGTTTAGTACATCTTTCCTTACTAGGCATTACCACAGCGATTTTGATCAAAATCGTTGGAGCCGTTTTTTAGCAATCATTGAAAAACATGATTTTTTTAATGGCAGCTACCTTATGACCATAAGCGATTTTGACGAAAACCTTAATGGTAGGTCCCATGGCCACCAGCAACTCGCATACCAAATTTGAACATAGTAGGTCAATTTGTTCGGGAGGTATGCTGACCACAGACACGCACGCACACACACATACACACATTTTTTCTAGATAACTTTTTTGAAATCAGGATGTTTCAAAACGTGGAGAAATACAAAAAAAATATAGTTTTTTTTTTTGACCGAATGCTATATACTTTCATTACCCTATGTAATATATACATATGAGTAAATACATAACAGCTCGAACTTTTTATTTAGCGGATGGGATTTACCGGACCAATGAAACATTGACCTAATAAATTTAAAAATATATATATATATATTTTTGGAAAATAAAAATTCCACAACGTTGTGTTATCATAAATTATGTTTCCTTTTTCCAAATTTACCAAAAATTAAGTTAGCCTAATTTAAAAACACACTTGTAACAAACACATCATAATATAAGAAAAACTCGGTTTCATTCCAATGCATTGAAAGTTTGAATATAGAACGAGAAATCAAATAATTTCCTTATTATTCTTATTTATACTCAAAATAAAATAAAAAACAAACAAAAACATATAAGCATTATATCTGCTGAAATTAATTTAAAAGATCCCCCCCCCCCCCGGCACGAACATTGTCCAAAATTACTTACGATAGCTTCCACTTTCATTTGAAAGCAACAGTATATTCGAGAAAAAAGGAACTGGTTCTTTCCCATAGATCCCGCTCCGACACAGAGCGGGAGCAGAGAGCAAGTGAGCGGGATTAGCTCAAAATGAACTACTCTACGGAACAGTTCAAACTGAGCCGTTCGGAAAGAGCTACTCAACTAATCTGTTCTGAACAGAGCTGGTTGAAAAGAACTGGCTCTTTGAAACAAACCTGCCATCTACTCTGCGCCTGCGCAAGTTCTGCTGAGGAGTGGGAGGGGGAAACAAAACCTACTTCCTCAAGTGTAACGTCAGAGGTGTGACGCATAGAATCGGAGTGGGAAATGGTTGGTTGGTTGAACCCCCGAGCAGAGGGTGGAAAGGAAGGACTTTGTGACTAAGCACCTGCCTCCGAGTGGGAAAAGTATCGTCGAAGAATATTAAAGAACAGGGTTTTGGTGTGATCAGAGAACAGGGTGTTCCGACTCTTTTTAAGGAACAGGCTCAAAATAGCAGACTGTTCTTTTGTTTCCCATCCCTAGCATTCTGCTGATTTTCTGTTTACGAAATTTTGCATTGTCATTTTTAGTCCAAAATATTCTGATTAAATATATTTCTCTGCAAGGAAAATGACCCGTCCATTTCTATTTGGTGGGGCTTCGTCCTCTCAATCGCAAAATAAGTATTTAGTTGAATTTCGTGCTGGAAAAATGAGTATGAAAAATATGATTGTGAGTGCCGATAAAAGAAAGGGGCTTGTTTTCGTTTACCAAACTGATGATTCTTTGATGCATTTCTGTTGGAAAGATCGCACCTCTGGCATCGTGGAAGATGTGAGTTCTTTAATATGTCTGAAAAACATTTTTTTTTGTTTGGATAAAATATAACTTTTACCATTATTTATAGGACCTTATCATTTTCCCTGAGGATGTTGTCTTTAAGAAGGTTCCCGAGTGTACAACCGGCAGAGTTTTCGTATTGAAGTTTAAATCGTCTTCTAGAAGATGCTTCTACTGGCTTCAGGTTTTTAAATATTTTATTATTAACTCATATTAAATAATGTGTGTTAAAAAGCAACTGGTGAATTCCTAGTATTTGTTGGTATGATTTCTTAAAGTTGGTGTTAATTCTAAATTGGCATGTTTTGCGTTTGTCACCAAGCGGCAGACGAAGTCAAGATGGCGGCTGAATCGAAACGGCTGTTAAAACAAAGGAACAGATGTAGTATATTTGGTAATTTTTTTTCATTTGGCGATTCATTTGTCCAGAAACAACATATATCTGGGGGGAAAAATGCCAAATAAAGTCTTGCTAAAGATATGTCTTATCTACATCTGTCCAAAGACAAAACGATGACTGAAAACATAGCAAATATGCAATTAATTAATAA
Organism: Linyphia triangularis; assembly: GCA_963978545.1. Lineage (NCBI taxonomy): Eukaryota > Metazoa > Arthropoda > Arachnida > Araneae > Linyphiidae > Linyphia > Linyphia triangularis. Next base: position 38,842,263 of record OZ021722.1, on the reverse strand, counting down.
AAATATGATATTACATGCAATTAATAATTACATTTTTTCCAATTAAACTAAACTTAATTGAGAAAATGGTTAAAAAGTACCCAATCACCTACAAATAGAAGTTAGGGTAACCATAAAGTCATGCTAGTGCAAACAATTTGGGTTGCAAAATCATAAACAGTGCACAACAATTATTGTCATTACCACCAACCAAATATCCTATGCTTACTAGGAATTAACTGAGTGAAAAAGATAGTATCATATTTGGACAGCTTCATGCCTAAAACAGATGAGTGATAAAATATTCTAAATAGAGTTATTGGTATAGAGTGAATTTGGCTTGCTAGCGTCTAATTTAGTAGTTTTGTTTCAAAATGTGCACTACTGAAAAATTTCTAACACTTAGACGAAAATGAGACAATTGTTGCCTGTTTTTTTTTTTTTTTTTTTTGTTAAAGCTGTTCAATTATTCCAAGTAAGACTTAAGAATATGAAAACAGAAATTTTGACTTATTATTGAAAAAGATATCTTGCGTGGTTGAACTTCTGACTTGGGTGTGGTTTCTGCATTTAGACAAATAATTCCCCCGAAATAGTAATAGTTACAAATAGTTCGGTAGAATGAAATAAAACTTTCTTCTTTTCTATCTTAAAAAGGATTATGTATGAAGCTTTGTGCTTGACACTTTTGTTAAGGAGCTTATTGGGACCATTGATATGGATAAACAACTGGAAATACTGCTCTGATAGCAATGCAAGACAAAAAGCGCGTAGGTAGAAATAGAAACGTTTGCTTTCATGGGTGGACGATTTGTTCAATTTCCTTTAATAGGGGGGGGGGGAGGGATTTCGACCGTTGTGATTGATTCAAATGTGCATTAATTACAATTATATTAGGGGGAGGAGGGGTTCATGCTTGCAAATCTGATAGCCACGGAACATGTATACGTTCAAAATTCTTCCGAACCTTCGAAGTAATGACACCTTTTGCTGCGGATAGCCTCTATCGCCATTATTTTTGTTGTTGTGTAGAGGTTACTTTCGCTGAACATTACATCAATATTGCCAAGATTTGCGCCGCTACGGCAGTTGATATTTGCAGAGATTTACGTTAGTATGATGGTAATTTTCTCTGTGTTTTGCCAATATAATAGGCCATCCTTTCTAATATTTACACCCTTATGGATTTCTTAGAATTATACGTTTTAAAAGTCGACTTCATTGATTGTTGCTCCAATATAATCCATTCTATTGCAGAGATTTGCACCTGTACATAGGGTGCTAACACTGATATTTACGTTGATGTGATGGTCATTTTTGCTGATTGCTATGCAGTTGTAACGTATAAGATTTACACCGAGATTAACAAAAAAAATGCTAATATTTCTGAAATTTCCTGGTACGGTGGGTGCTATTACCGATATTTAAGTTGTATTGATTTTAATTTAACCTCGTTAATGTAATAGCATGTATAAGTTCAGACTTTTCCCAAACCTTTGATGCAATTAACCCTTTTACTGCTGATAGCCTCTATTGCCATTATTTACGTTAGTATGTGTAGGCCATTTTTGCGAAACATTGCGTTGATATTAAGGCAGATATTGTAAAGATTTGCGCCGCTATGACGGGGGCTATCGGTGAGATTTACATTAGTGTGGTGGTCATTTCGCCAATATAATAGTCCATCGTTTCCAATATTTAAGCCCTTATGGCTGTCATAGAGTTGTACACTGTTGTGAAAGTCGATTTCATCGATTGTTATGCCGATATATAATCATCTCTAATGCAGGGACTTGCACCTGTACATAGGGTGCTAACGCTGATATTTATGTTAATGTGATGTTTTTTTTTGCTGATTGCTATGCAGTTGTAACATACAAGATTTATGCAGATGTTACTGAAATTTTTTTCAATATTCCTGAAATTTGCTGGTATGGTGGGCGCTCTTGCCGATATTTACGTTGTATTCATGGTTAATTTCACCTAGGTTTACTTTGATGTAATAGCAGCTATTACTGAGTTTTGCAACACAATTTTGTGGCATTCGCTGATGTAATATCTGTTTTATTAGTGATTGTGGGGAGATTGATTTTGCCATATCATTCAAATCGATGCAAGATGAAAAAAAATTTATAACAAGAAAATTAGTCCTAATTTTTCTGTATAATCTTTGTTTAACATTATAATTTTTACTGCAATCAGAAATTGAGAATGAACTATAGTTAGCACTAAAAAGCAATTGTAAAACTGGATTTAAATACACTTGTCTGTTTTTCGATATGGTGTAATTGTTTTAAGTTGTTTGACTTGTGCAGTTTTGGGAAAATTTGATTTTTTTTTGTTATGGTTTTCATTGCTTTCACATGAAGTTCAACTTTAACCCTCTGAATCCTACCCCGTCAAAAATGCTATTGAAACCCATTACCACAGGGGACTGCAGCAAATTCAATGCCACACTGCAGAATGGACTCTCCCTCCAGTTTCCGAGGACAGGGGATGGAAAAAGGGGAGGATCTTTGAACCCCTCAGATGACCCTTGCTGGCTTGTTACGGGGAGTTGATGAATGGATTGTGGGTTGGAAGTTGGAAAGAGGACATGAGAGATTTTGTGGTCAATAGAGCGTTAGAGAATACTTTTATACACTGGGTCATTTTGTTAATAGAAATATACATTTATCTGGTGTTAGTTATTACATTATTTGTTGTTAGTAATGTACAATAAAAATATGGCCTTCTGCATCTAAAACTTTTCACTCCAAAGCCATTATTTTTATTTCGTTTTTCTCTACGTTTTTTTCGAGTTTCTCTTCGAGATTCAATAAATTTAGTGATCTATCAAGAAGAAAAATTGTGAAGTTGAACTTGTATTGTTGAAGCTTTCTCATTTCCAAATACATTCAAGTTTGATTTGTGAATTAATTTGAATATTGGTATTCAATAAAAATTATAAAGGTATATATTTTCTAAGTTTCTAAGTTAAACATATACGATGCGCATTACAAAATTTTGCGGTGATCTTTTTTTTTGTCAAACCTTAAAATTTATATATATATATATATTACAATTCTACATATTTTATTTTTAATGAACTACTTAATTTTTTTCAACAACGTACATTTAATTTGAAAATTCAGTACTTACATAACTCTATAATCTCTTGAGTTTTCTGTGTTAAAAAAAATATTAGAAAATTAAACCTTAAAATTCTTTATTATTTAGTTTCCGTTGAAATTCACTTTGAAAATTAAGGAATTTTTCATCTTTTTAGTAGTATTATATTTATTTTACTAATGAAATATATATTTCTATTAACAACTTTTATTTATTTTAATACTCTGAATTTTAACTTGTTTCAAAATGTATGTAGGCACTCAATTAATTTTACGTTGTAATTTTTCTCTCTTTGTTTATTATAAAACCAGTGTGCAATAAAATGTCTATGATACCTGTGGAGCATTTTACAAACGAAAAAATATTCAGTATTTTAGATATTCCAAAGTAATTTCCAAAGTAAATGTTTCTGCAATATGACTTTCAAAAAATATACATCGATGCTTATTAAGATAATTACTCAATAATAAATTATTGATATTTTTTTAAAAATCTTTATAGATTGTTATATTTTAATTCTTACTCTGAAATAAAAATTTTTAGTATACTAATTATCATAACAAAATAAAAAATAAAAAAATGTAGGAAATGGAATAATACATAGTACTATATTGTGAAAATTAATCTTGATTATTTAATTTATTATTTATTTGCTGCGGCAAATTATATAATTATATTGAAGACATTTTAATATGCTCATAAGCATATAATACAAATTTATAAATAATTAATCAACATCAGTTAATAAACAGCTTAGAGTTTAAAAATCATGTCATTGGATGTAGAATAAATTGCATTTATATAATACAGGGAATAGAAAATGTATGTAGAAAGTTAAATATTACATAATTTAGTAACGTAGCTCTATAGAGTTGTTAATACCAATTGCAATAATTAATACAATTTCCTTAAACAACGACTGAAGAAAATTTAATTCTTAACATGTTTATTAAGATAATTACTCAATAAAAAATTATTGATATTTTTAAAAAAAATCTTTATCGATTGTTATATTTTAATTCTTACTCTGAAATAAAAATTTTTAGTATACTAATTATCATAAAAAAAAAAAAAAAAAAAAAAATCTAGGAAATGGAATAATACATAGTACTATATTGTAAAAATAAATCTTGATTATTTAATTTATTATTTATTTGCTGCGGCAAATTATATACTTATATTGATGACATTTTAATATGCTCATAAGCATATAATACAAATTTATAAATAATTAATCAACATCAGTTAATAAACAGTTTACAGTTTAAAAATCATGTCATTGGATGTAGAATAAATTGCATTTATATAGTACAGGGAATATAAAGTGTATCTAGAAAGATAAATACTACATAATTTAGTAACGTAGTTTTATAGAGTTGTTTGCAATAATTAATACAATTTCCTTGTACAACGGCTGAAGAAAATTTAAGTCTTAACATTTTCTTATTATAAGCCTAAAAATATTGCATACAAGTTTTAAGCCATTATGAAGAAATATAATAAATGAAATTCAAGAATGCCAAATAAATGAAATTTAAAGTAAAAATAATGATTGAAATATTGCATTTTTATACAATATAAGGATTAAACATATAAATTAATTTGATTCAATCAGTTATAAATATTTTTACAATAATTAGTATTCAAATATTCTCATGGTGTATTGAAAAACAATTTATACACAAACAAATTTGACAGGCCTCACACATCCAAGAGCTTTGAATAGGATTATTTCCAGAAGTTTTCAATTTTAACTTCATGCAATTCCTACAATTTCGCTTTCTACCCTGAATTTTAATTCTTTTATGCGAGTAATTTATGGTTGTAACAGATGGGCTTGAAGAAGGACTATTCTGTACGAAACACTTTTTTTGGTTTTCTGTCATTCGAAAGATACATTCCATCTTGAATTCCAACAAATCCATTTTCTTTTTTGGCAGAGGCATGCTTGTATGAGTATATAGTATAAAAGCGTCATTCATAGCTGTATCCAACATAAACCAGAAGAGATACAGCCACCATTTATATGATTTCCTAGATACTCTGTAGTATTGCCGCATCTGATCTGCAAGATCAACTCCACCCATATGTTTGTTGTAGTCCTTAACAACTAATGGACATGGAATTGGAGTTGACTTGCCTGCAATTCGCCGGTTAGTAGACGTTACATCATTTTTACAATTAGTTGACAAGAAGAATATTGCTTTTTTGTCCTTCCATGCGGTACATAACAAATTGGGAGCGTCTTCACTCTGAAAACATTGACTTTCTCCGGCATTTTTAAATTTAATTTTTGAGAGTTCTTGAGGTAGAAATTTGCGATTTGTTTGAACGGTACCGCAAGAATATATTCCCTTTTCAAGTAAATCAATCATCAAAGGCACACTTGTAAAAAAACGGTCAAAAAATACATGATGACCTTTTTCTTTGAGGCTTTTGCAAAGATTAGTCACTACGTCATGTCCCAATAAATTGGATCCCGTTCTAGGAATGTTATCCTTTTTGCCTCCATACACATCGAAATAATATACATATCCTGTCAAAGCATCTCATAGCATCCACACTTTGATTCCTCGCTTTGCAGGTTTATTCGGCATGTATTGTATGATACCCAATCGGCCTTTATACTTGATCAATGCTTCATCAATTGAAACGTTCTTGTTAGGATTAAAGTTTTCTTCGCAATTTCTTTTTAAATCCGACATGAAAGGATGAAGTTTTTGCATTATGTCGTAACCTTCATCAGTTCGATTTTTTTCCAATTCCCTATCAGAGAGATGGACTCGTCGAAGAATCTGTTCGAATCGATCTCGACCCATCGTGTTCTTTACCATTTCATTCCCTAGAATGGGATTGGTGGACCAATAATGCTTCAGTCTGGGAAGTTTGGATATTCCCATGACAAACATTATTCCAATGAAAGCCCATATTTCCTCGATGGCTTGAATCGGTCTCCATTTCTTTTTCGGCTCTTTCTTTTGCACTTTTTGCAGATAGCTATCATACTTGTTGGTGTTATCCATGATAGTTTCGATCATATTTGAAGTAACCAACAGTTTGAAATAATCAAATGGCGGGGAACCAACAGGAAGATCATGAGTTGGTCCACCACCAACTTTCACAAAATCGAACTTCATTTTTTCATTTTGAACGTCTTTTGACCATTTGAAGGCTGGCCCCTCTTTTGAAGTGGAAGCAAAGAGATTTGTGGCAGTTTTTGGTTTCACTACTGGTGCAATTGAAAAATCAGTCTCTGGTTCGTGTGTGTCACTGTCTACATCACTGCAGGGCAATAAAAACGACGCGTCATCATCGCTTTCATTCACTGGCCATCCATCATCTTCACTGGAAAGGCTACTATCGCTGGAATCTGAGGCAAATAGCATCTCCTGAATCTCTGCTGGAGTCAGAATCCTTTTCCTTTTACTCATTTTAAAATGTAAGGAAGCTCAATACACAGCGTAATTTTTGAATGAAGTCAGCAAGTCTAAGAATAAGCAAATGTGTCTCTCTAAGATGTAGTTCCACTATTTATACGTTAGTTCTAACTCCTGTGATAAATCTCAGCATTGGTTCACTTTCGAGTACGTAAAGAAATAAAAGGAAGTCCTTTGTGTGAGGAAAAACTTCAGCTACAAAAGTGGTAGAAATCTTAAACAGAAGTACACTCATGCTGGTTTTCAAGTTGACCCTATTCAGAAGAGAAGAAAGGATAATTGCCTATCGTCCCAGACCACCTCCTGTGAAAACGTCCTTCCCTTTTCCATTTCCATTTTCTTATCGATACACCATTGTGCTAAAATAAATACTGTGGGGAAAGACCTTGCACTGCTAGGATATTATATTGAACCCCCGCTTAAGAATTAAGTGTAGAAAACGAAGAACACTGCTTCGAATTTCGAAAAGATCTAAAGTCAGAATTTTAAAGTTTTACAGGAGACACAACGAACTGTGGGTCCTTTTGAATGAAAATTCAGTATGTTTCTCAAATTGCTAACTATTGCTCTACATCATGAAATAAGAAAGTAGTTTCCGTGAATGAAAGGGTATGGGCATGTACTGTTTTTACAGTTTTCCAAGATGATTCTAAATATTTTGCAGTAAATTTTAATTGATAAAACGAATCATATCATTTGACTAATAAACAAGCGCAAGTGGTTGAGTACTTCTAAAAATGTAGAATAATGAATATACTTTAAGAAGAAAAAAAACCCAGCAGAACTTAATATTTCCGTACTTTTAATTTCAACTAAAAAGTATAATTTAATCATATCGTAAATTCTAATTTTAATACAAAATAACTTTATCACTTCATTAACTTCATTACTGTCAATGATTTTTATGGCAGGTTATACAGTTAGCATTAATTAGTTGTATTTTTAAAAAGAGTAATACAATTTGAGAATGAGAAATGTATACATATTTCACTATTCTTTGTTATTACACCACCATTTCATTCACTAAGTTTATTTTCACCGAACAATTTTATGCAATGAAAACAAAAATAAAATACTTAAATAAATCCATATTTTTGGATAAAACCCAAATTATAAGATGTCCTTCAAAACGTAAATTGTAATCATGCAAAGTAAGGTATTATACAGAGTATTTTATTAATTATTTTGTAATCCATTAACAAGCTATAGTAAATCCTAGACCGTGAAACAATTACCTTCCAGAAAGTAGTTTAGCTAAAAACTTTAATTATTTTTATTTTATTAAATACTTAATGGGATTTGACTTTGTTTATTTAAAAAATATTATAGGCCAACATAAAAATTTTGTTTTAAAATACACCGCGAACATTCCATCACTGAATTAAACATAATACTAATTATCTTACTTGTCTGGAATCTAAAATATATATTTCATCAAATCTGCTTACAACGAACCCATTGTTCGGGGACAGAAATGCACTGAATGTAGGGAGTTGGTTTTGTATAGCTTTGTGCAAATCAACCATTCAAAATATAACAGAATTGGGAAGAAAGAAAAAAAACTCGTATTTTGAAGGCATAAAATAGAAATGACATAAATTTGTAATTTTCGCTATTTAATGAACCCTTTTGCCATCATCCAAGCGGGCTGAAACATGGCAGATATATTCGATGTCGATGTATTCTATAAAATGTTTTAACTGTTAGTGTCACTAAAGGTCGTTTTTACGGAATACTAATAAACCAACTTGTCGTCATCCAATCTAGTTAAAATATCTTTGAACCGACCATTATTGAAACTATTTTCTATTGCCAACTTTTTTTAATAAATAAATAATGAAAGTGTTTTAATCAGAATAAATAAAAGATGTTTGTATGTGAATGTTTAAATTTACATTAATTTTTAATGAATAAATTTTGAAAAGTAGTTTACCACATATTTTGCAGATAGAGATGTTTTTAATATTTAAAATTAGATGCCAACACCAAGCGCACGCTGGCAACAGAAATGGCGCTTTGTTAATGAGTATAAAAATTGACAATGCATATAAAGAATTTATATTAAAAACTTTGTTTTTATGGGTCATATTATTTCTTAAAACAAGAAGAAAGTGATTTGAAAATGAGTAATGAATTCATAAATATTTGAGTTCGTAACTATATTCGACTAAAACAATTTATAGAAAGATCTGTCTAATCTTAACGAAATAATTTCCTCAAGAAGTTTAGCTAAATATTAAAATTTTATTTAACACTATCCATAGCATAGTTTATTTCATTTATATTTTAAGTTTTGCCGACCAAAATACAAATTCTCTTATGAAACTTGGCAATCCTCTAGTGAAAGTTCCCGCGCGGAAGGAGCTTCTCTAAGTGTCCCATAAAAAAAAATAAAAAAAATAAAAAAAAGGATCGCCACAAGACTCTGCTTCACGGAGTTGACAGGAGTGAACTGCCCCCAATACATCAACCCCATGGGGGGTGATTAAGCTCAACCGGTAATAGACCCCCTAAAACCCTGCACCCCTCGAAGATCGCAAAACCGCCCGAAATCGCCCGGGTTAGTACTCTGCTGAATAAATAGTTCTCGGGCGGTTAGGGTTCAGGGGGTTAATTGCTTGGGAGCCTGTACCATATCTCATAATTTATTTTCTTGTCAAAAAGTAAAGTGCAGAGTTCATCCTAAGCGTTTTTCGGTAGGCGGCTCACATTACCTGCCCTTTTTCTTTAAAAATAGCACCCTTCCTGCCCTTTTCCACTGAAATTAGTGCCCTTTTTAGAAAAAATGCCATCCCGCAAGAATTTCCCTCAACTGTACGCAATATGTGGACCACCCCTACTAAAATCGCCTGTCACGCATGCACATTCATGTTCAAACGTGCAGCGCATATATCAGGAACTGAAATCATTAAATGGATGTCAATATTACGAGCGACATTAATCGGTGGATTGTAAGGGACCGTCTTTTAAATTTCAGGATGCGAGTTATTAATACGGATGGACATTTCATCCGTTATACACCGTTAGTTAAAGGTGTATAACCTCAAATGTTTACAGTAAGCATTTAAAAAGGATATTTCCTTTCAGACACGCAAAATCTTGATGCCTTCTTATTGAATTTAGAGGAATGTTTTTGTAATTTACCTGCTGCCAATTTGTTTTTAAATGACAATTATATATTTAAAATGAAATATTACTAAAATGCATTAAAAATTCCTCACTATTTCCGATTTTTTTTAACAAACTTCTCTTATAGCCCTAATAGTAGCGCATGTATTGCAAAAATTCACCGTATTGACCCAAAATTGATCCGTTTTGGAAAATAAAATAATGCATACATTTTAGAACAGCGTCAGCCACTAGGCGGCCCACGACAGTTTTTTCTCAAAGTCCGCCGGCAGTACAGAAGAGCAAAAATCAAATTTTGCGGAAATAATTTTAATTTGTCTTCAATAGTTTGTGTTTATTACCAAAGAACGCGTTTTCCATAAAGTGGCTGGCGTCAGTAAGTCTCAGACATATCCTTTTTTTTCTTCTGAAACTGCCAGAAAAAATAAAAAAAGCAATAGTTTGAATTATTACCAATGTTGCATTCCTTCGCATTGCTTAGTTTTGTACTTATGATAACCTACCCCTTCGATTCATAAATGGCACAATTTGATTTCTGCTTTTCTGAATGTGATGGACAGGAGTTGTTAATTTTAATGCATATTGGCCTCTTTAGTTTTGACGTGAAAAGAAGTATCGCGATCTCTTTAACTCCAGTGCAATAATGTGTAATAATGTGTCGAAAACTAGTTTTAAACGCAAAGTAGATAGTGAAAAGCGGACCGGTCGTCATCGTCTCGCAATTAACATCAACTAAAATTGAAGATTTAGGGGGTATGGTTTAAATATCTTTATTGATTATGAGTTTATGACAAGTCACATTGTAATATTGTCACTAAAGATTAACTTCTTTTATGACTTTGATTTACGATGTAAAGAAAAATATTATTTTTAATTATTTGAAACAAGAATCAAATATCAATTGCTATTTTATTAATATAAAAAAGTTAAATTTTAATATAAAAAAGTTAAATTATTGTTTCAGTTTTCAAAATTGTTTTATATTGTTGAATCTTTAGTAATTATCACATTTCTTACATTGAACATGTGTAGTAAAGCAATATATTTATTGGCGTATTCAGTATAAAGCTGCGGCTCGCGGAAAGTTCCAACATAACTCATGTGGCTTGTCTCTAAAAGTTAGTGGCGAACGCTGTTTTAGATTATAGACTAAGTTCTTTAGTTAGAATATCCCACAACGAATATTATTAAATTTAGAGGAACACTATTTCCTGTCTAGCATTGGTAAAGCCAGCCTAAAAAATCAAGTGAAAGATAATTTATTCAAATATTAGAAAATTTTGCAAGAGGGTTAGGTTGTGAAAAGTTCTTATCGTAACATTCATTATATCAATTTTGCAGTATTATAAATTGATTTTTTTATAAAAATGAACATTTGATGAAAATTTTACTGTGTAGGCGATTTTCTTTAATAATTTTCTCAGTCTCATTCAAGCAGAAGTAGGATTGTAACATTTTATCAGTATTTTGGTATTTGTTTGAATTATTAATTTATTTAATGCATTATTAATTTAAAAAAAATCAATAATTTAAAACTTTATTTATCCCGGTGGAAAAGTAAAACAATACAGAAATTACGGCAGAAAACTGAATACAAATTTCTGCAATTTGCCATAAAAGTGCCCTCGGAAACAGTAGTTGCCCTGTTCCGGAAAATAGTACCCTGCCCTTTTTCATTTCTAGGAGGAACTCTGGTTAAGTGCAATATTTAATTTTGAAGTTAATGGTAAATGAACATTTTGCAATTGTGTAATTTCACTGAATATTAGTTGTGACCTTAAACTCCTTTTTTTTTTAAAGAGAATTGTCCCTATTTTCCCTAGGGTTCCTCTGGGTAAACTGCTGCAACCCCTGCTATTGACAACTCTGCGGTATACAACTCAGGATTTTTTTGCCATTTTATTTTAATTACATTTAAACATGTATGCCCCCTTTGTAGTATTTAGACTAAATAGGATGATTTTGGACTTTCTCATCCTCAAATTACCATCTCTACGCGAAACATAAATATTTTTATTAATTTATATTTTCACTTTTAGATGTTAGCATTTTTTAAATTTTTTTTTAAATATTTGGGACATACTACTTTTTGAAAAGCCTGTCATAGCGTCGCTTTTTTGAAGCCCGTAGCATATTCGATAATAAAGAAACTCTTATTGCTTTTATCTCGATAAATACAGTTCTATTTCAATGAAGCTTTTGGCATTGGTGTCGTTAATATAAGGCATAGTCAGTGCTAGACGTGTGGGTAGATGCAGGGTGATGCGTCCTCCCACTTTTCAAGAAAATACCCATGCGTCCCCCCACTTCTAAAACCACTGAAATCCATCCCCCATCTTTTAAAAACATTCAATTCGTCTAAAAACTGCTAAAGAAAAATTATATTAATCTTTAAATGTAGTGACACTGCGAGAAAATGATTTAAATTATTAGTGTTAAGTAAAGAATTAACTTAACAATCAAATTCAGTTTTTGACTTATTCTGAGAAGTGATGAAATCAAACTGAGTTTTAGTGATCCTTTCTTTACAAGTGTTTTAAAACATTAGGTTATACAAATTACTTTTAAAATAAGTTTTGCATTGTTTTTCCAAACTATTTTAAATTTTTAGAACAATCCTCTGGAATTCAGGATTTCCAGAGGATTCAGAGAAGTTGAAATTTTTGATATTTTGCATGGCAATGGGGAAGTTGCATGATTTTCAAACTCTTTTGAAAACAATAGTTCTTTTTAAAATAAGCATAATGGTACTATTTACAGTTTGAAAAAATTCAGTTTATATTATTTAAATTAACTTTTGAATAATTCAGTTTATATTATATTATTTAAATTAACTTTTGAATAACCCTGACGTCACTTCCTTTAAAAACACCTTCTTTTCACTGTGACGTCATGATACATGACCTAGGTTCTTCCATTCCTGCAAAAGCAAAGCTGTTGTGATTTCAGGTTTTTTTTCTTTTAAAGTTGTTGCACTGAATTTTATATTTACAATGTCAAAAGTGCCTTATAAGTATTGTATTGTTCCTTGCTGCAAAAATACCACCATTTATGCTCCGGATAAGGTATTTTTTGATGAACCTAAGGATCCTTTAAGGCGCAAACAATGGTGCCCTGCAATGAAACTAGACAAAACCAAAAATAAGAAATTGTTGTATAAAACTACTCGCTACTGCTGTGAATATTATTTTCTGTAAATTGAAATTATTTTTGGTTGAATTGATTAAATATATACACAAATCAATTTGTTATTGTTAGGAAATTTTTTCTTTAGCATTTCAGATCAATAACATGCCTCATTTTATATTTTAATAGATCGTTAAGAAATCAAAGTTTTGTAATAATATTTTCCCTTCAATTAACAAACGAATTATGCGAGATATTTCAGTTGGGTCTTTTAAGAGTATTTATAAATATTATTGATCTTTTCTTTCTTTGAAGATTAAAAAACAGTTGTTTGCGATTTTCAAATCGTGAATATATCCGATGGCATTAACTTTAACATCCTGCTCTGTATGTTTAAATAGAGGCAGTTTAAAATTTAGTTCTTTTATTGTGAAAATAATTTATACAAACATATTGAAATTAAGGTACTACTGCACATTAGTACCTGGGAAATTACTTTTGAGTCGATGTTTTTAGAAAAGTAGGTTATTTTAAATACTTTCAAAACAAAACTATGAAAAAGAAAAGCTGTATATAAGTTCTATTTAGAATTCTAGTAGGTTCACTGTAGAGAATCATTGTTTCATTTGCAATTGAAATCCAAGTTCTAAAAAAAAATTACAAATTAAGTTATGGTCTGTGCAATTAGACTCTAATTAGGTAATTACATTTTAATTGATTAAATATCAAATGCAAAAACTTTAGAAATATATATTTTTTTATACTTGTTTAATTGTGGGAAGAAGAAAAAAAAAAATCGCGAGTCAGTTAAAAAATGAAAGAAGAAATGTATGCAATGTGGTAACCTTAAGATCAACAAAATTATATTAGAACTCAGAAAAACATATGAATGATAACAAAAATTAAAAGAAATTCTATAATTTAAAAGTCATTAATCTTTGAATTTTAACTAATCTTATTTCTGCACTCACAAAGGTTAAATTTCTTGCCGAAAATGATATCATACTTATAAAATCTACTCTTGGAACGTTATCCAATTGTGCTTTTTTTAAATCCTTTGTCTAACAACATGATACATTTGAAGGGAATATTAAAAAAAACAACACAAAAAAGCAAGATCAAATTAAATCACTTCATTCAATGCACTAGACACGAGGTGAAGTTAGCTCTGGGTCCGGAGCCTTCTTGCATCCTGACGTCACCAGTCAATAGAGCTGTTTTCAGTCTTGTAATGTTTTTTCACATTTTTGTTCATATTTAATGGAACGTTTTTTGAACATTTTGATTGACTATTCAGAAACTACATCAATTTTTTTCTCAGAAAAATATATTACGGCATTTTGGGTATAGTGCAACTTCCCCATTCCCTACAGAAAATGACATGCAAGTTCTTATTCGCATTAGCCATTTTTCCAACGTAAAAGCTTTTTAACGTAGTTCATTTTGATTTCAGGAGCCCAAAACTGATCGGGACAATGAGTACTGCTGCAAGGTGAATCAGTACTTGAATAATCCACCGGCTAGTGGTTCTTCAAGGGGTGGGACCAGTGGTTCTCTCGGTGGTTCCTCTACTCCCTCAGGTGGAGCAGGAGGGCTTCAATCTGAACTGAGTACTTTAGGAGATGGGGATCTTCAAAATCTGCTCAATAACATGAGCCAACAACAGCTCATACAACTTCTAGGTATGTGGACTTTTATTTAATCTGAGTGGTTATATTTATTCTAATACTAGCTACGTGGCCCCATGTTGTGGAGACAAGTCATTGGTGTATCGGACCTAGCTTTTAGCGTTTCTCGAACAGGCTCACTCCACAATCAGAGCGTTCATTGCTACTCAAAACCAAGATTGCTTTGCTCGCTAAAAGTTTCACTGTAACACAAACATAGCTTACTTGGCTCGCTGAAAAATTTCATTGGTACTCAAATTAAAGTTTTCATTGTTACGTTCATTGCTGAAAAGTTCATTGACGCATATGCATAGGCCCTTTCATTCATTGAAAGGTTTATTGCTATGCAATCACAAGCTTCCTTTGCTTGCTGTAAGGTTCATTGTAGCTCTAGCATGGGCTCGCTTTGCTCGCTGAAAGGTTCATTGCTGCATAAGCTTGCTTCACTCACTAAAAATTAATTGCTAAGTAAACTCTTAACAAGGGTCGCATTTGCCCTAATATTTCTTAAATTTTTGTTCCTCCCTAAAACTCCTAAAATTATACTTAAATTTTTAGGTAATTCCTAAAAAAAATTTAAAACTTTGAAAATTCCCCGATTTTTCTCCAAAAAACACAAAATATCTACCAGAGGAGAGAATCTTTTCTGATTAATTATTCTATTTTTGGAAAATTGGCAGTTTTTGTCGGTATTGAAACATGTTTTGAAAATATTGTCCATTTTAGGACCCGAGCCTCTGTTATCTATAAAAGAAATATCCCATATTTTAAAAAATTATCTCTAAAATTTGTGGAATTATCCCTAAACTTTTGGAAATTATGCCAAAAAATTGTGAAAATTATCCCTAAAATATTCCTGACATTTTTTAAAATTATTCCTAAAATTCCTCCCTAATTTTTTTTAGAAAATTCACCTGCCTTAATATTAGAATCTTCTTCCCTGTCGAGAAACCAAAAATTTCTCCCCATTAATACAATAATACCACACCCCTCTGAGAATATTTTAACATGCGTTTGTGAAAAGCAAAATTAGAAGACCAAATTTACTTATGGTGAAAATTTCAGAGCTCTTGGTCTATTAGAAGTCACTTTGTAAAAACATTAATTAAAAAAATTATTTAAAAAACAAATTACATTATGTTTGTCAAAAGTCCAATTAGAAGGCCAAAACTACTCAAGTTGGAAAATTTCAGAACTATAGCCCTATTAGAGATCGTTTTGTAAAATATTTTTAATTAAAGAAAACTAATTAAATTTAGAGCATTCTGTTTTTCAAAAGTCAAATTAGAAAGCTAAAACTACTTATGTTCAAAATTTCAAAGCTCTAAATCTATTTTATGTAGCTTTCTATAAATCCACAGACTCTTTGTTTCATTATTATAGATTAGCTGCGTGACCCGTGTTTGGTGAGACCCATCATTGTTGTATAGGTCCTAGCTTTTGGCGCTTTTCGAATCGGCTCCCTTCGCACGTAGAAAGGTTCATTGCTACGCAAAACCAAACTCGCTAGAAATTTCTTTGTAACAAACACGAAAATTTTCTAATTTCCAAAACTTTTTCCGATGTGTTGACACCCCGATAAAATACAACCGTTGGAGGATACACCTGAAAAATTCACAATAAAGAATAGAATTAACACAAAAATCAAAAAGAAATATTTCCCTTTAACCGCAACTGTTAAATAAAACAAGAACAATAATCGTTCAAACAAAAACCATAAAAGAAATGCCAAAGAAATATTGGTACACACAAGCAGATTTTCTCTCTAGCTCGTCACGTAAAAAAAAAGTTTTTTGATGTTGTAGCTTGCTCATGTTGCACATTTAAACAATAGAAAAAGATTTTCACACTTGAATAAAAAGAAATCGTAATTAACAATAGAATTTGAACAAAAACCAGTCATAAAATTCATAATTAACAATCACACAAAAACCATTGTTTTTAAAAAAAATTGCATAATTAACAATAGAATTTACGCAAAAAAACAAAGTCATACATTGAACGCCAAAGAAATATTGGTATTCGACTTACTTAAAAAAACAGAAATAACTAATATATTATTAAAAACACAAACCAACAATATTTTACCCCAAAACAATAGCTTACGTTAAAAACAAATATAGAACAAGATATATAACGTTAAATGCCGATTAAACCAAAACTGTTGTCAAGAACGAAATTCCGGAACATTCTTTTCCAAAAAAAATTAATACATACACAAACATGCACGTCGTTGATCAACTGATTTCAAAATAACTGATCGTTGCCGAATAAGAAATATAAAAAAAGCCAAGGACGTTATTAGGTTATGCAAACTTTTAAAGTGTGTTGTTAAAAAAACTAATAAAAAAATCGACCAAATAAATGCCGACAATCAGTTTTTTAGCAGAAAGTCAATTATAAATATTAATGAGTTTTATACATCGTACTTGAAATTTATGCATGAGGATACATATTATGACGTCATAATTTCCCCACCCTCACACACGCAACGGCCAAAAAACAGGGATTCCCCTTTTTGAAGGAAAAGGATGCAGAAATAATAGGGGGTAGTGCTATCTAAAATAGTATGTATCTAATTGATTTTTTTATCATTTAACGAAATTTTTAATTCCATCGCCTAGAGGACATTTCAAAGATTCAAACCATATTTTTTTCAATTGAAAAAGTAAATATTTCGAGTAGTTATTGCGAGAGAAGAGTAGGGGGAAAAATTTGTCCCATTGGATTAACATTACGGCCAAATTTTAAAATTTAATTAAAAAATAACTAATTAACAATTCAACAAATTTTTTTTCTTTTGAAACTAAATGAGTGCAGAAACTACTTATGTTTCAAATTTCATGGTTCTCCTTGCACCAGAAATTGAGATATACGAGACACAAAATTTCATTCCTAACTTTTTTTTAATATAGATAGATTAATAAATATTATTAAAAAACTAATCAAAATTATCAAATTCTGTTTGTCATAAACCAAATTAGATAGCTAAAACTACTTATGTTGAAAATGTCAGAGCTGTAACTCTATTAGAAATCATTTTGTTAAATATTTTTTAATTAATTAAAAAAAAAAAACTAATCAAAATTTTAAAATTTTGTGTTTTAAAAGTCTAATTAAAAGGCTAGCACTACTTTTGTTGAAAATTCAAGTGCTGTACTACTATTTAAAGTCACTTTGTAAAAAAAATTAATTAAAAAAATTAATCAAAAAGAACTAATTAAAATTTTAGCATCATGTTTGTCAATGTTACAGTTAGAAGGTCAAAACTACTTATTTTGAAAATTTCAGAGCTCTACACCGTTTTAAGTATCTTTCTATACATCCACAGACACACCGAGAGCTTGTTATATTATTATAGATACACAGAGTGGTAACACAGAACTTTTAATTCAGTTTAGGAGTCCAAAAAGTAGGATGTGGAAATTATCTGTTTGTATGTGAATAGCTTAACTGCAGAACGAAATGTACAATTATGTTCGTATTTGATGCTCAAATTGGCAGGATAGCAAGGATTTCATCAAAATTGTACATGTGCAGAAGGTAGTTGCTATTGCAAACTTTGTTAACGATATCCAAGAAAGTGACTCTGACGATTTTCGTACAAATTGTTTTGGTAAATATCCTTTTAGGTATTCTCCACATTTTCACCACCAAAATTTCAGTAAAAATATCTTTAACCCATATCATCAGTGAAAACTTTCTTTTCATAGAATTTAATGTCTTTTTCCTATAATAAAATGATAATTTGATCATATGAACCAAAATAGTTGAAAATATGCATGTGCATCAAATCAGTCATTATTTATTCTCTAAAGTACAATACATGTAATTTTATTTTTAGCTTATGCTCTACATTTATTGTAAAGTAAATGTAAGTGCTATATCTGTTTGCCTCTGATTTTAGATTTTCACAGCTAAAACTAAACTTGACTAGTATTTTTTATGTCTAGTTTACCCTTATAGAAATGCCAATTTCTGATAAATACGGTTTTTTATGAAGCCTTCAAGAATTCGAACCCGCTCCAACGTTTAATCTAGATGGAAGTGTGATATGCTAACCACTTAAACAATAGTTTTGATTCTGGTTTGTTTTATATTTATGCTAATATCAGGAAACTTTATTGTTTGGGATTCAAAATGATTCGAACTTAAAGTTTATGTATAATGCAAAAATCTGAACTAAACTGTATTATAAAAATCCAAACTGGATGTATTAAAATAGGTTCCTGCACCAAACCAACAGAATTTGTGGATGTTTTAAAAATAATATATGTAAGAGGGTGCACAGAAATGAAATCCAGTTTCGGTGGCTTTTATCCACTTTTAATAAAAAAAGCTATTCCTTTAATTTCTAATTCCTTGGGCAGTAGTCTGAAGTGTGTAATTCACCCCAAATTCAACTTTTTACCATTTCGACCTCGCAACCTCATTGCCCTGGGTTAACTGAATTTGTCCCTTTTTCTACCTAAAATTTTTTTGCCAAGATTTCTTACCACCCTGTTATAGATTTTAGGTTGATGATAGAGATAAGCAATACCAGACTGTTGCTGTCATAAGTAATAAAAAACTAAATCTAAAATTTTCAAATATTTTTTAAATACTTATAGAGAGAGAGAGATTAAATGTACAGCCAGACAAACAATCTAAATGATAGTAATGTCTCAATACTTTCCTGTCGCCTTGTTTATAAGTAAGTTCATTCAGTAGAAATGATATGGACAAATAATCACTAGATGACAAAACTGAAGTTGCATGTGCCATGAATTGTATGAGCCACAAGTTGCACATTTGAGCCATTAAGTTAATAGATAAGTTAGAATTTAATAGAGCAGTAATACAAATTTAGTAAGCTCTTTTATTTTTAATCAATGTATATTTAGTTCAGTTGAATATATTTTCCAAGTTTTAAGAGGTTTTGAATTTAACAAATTAAGTGCTACTACACATAAAGCATAACTTTTTAAACTTGCATTAGATGAATGGATTTCATTATACCATTAACAGAAATGAAAGTGGTATGAAGGAAAAGATAAGTGTTTACTGGAATTCTTTTTTAAGAAGTCCAAATGCAAACTTCCTTATTTTAGTATTGGTCTAAAATAATTCCACTTGATACTTAAAATTTCTTAACTAAAATGCAATTTTTTTCCATCTAAATTTTTTGGCATTTAAATTTGTTTTTGCTGTTTGTAGAAGAGAATTTGTTCTAAATGTTAGTCCAATGGACTATCCAATTTGCTACTTATTCCTATTTTAGGTGGTGTTGGTGGAATGGGTCAGATCCCTAGCCTAAGCAGCCTTCTTGGTTCTAGTAGGCCTTCAAGTGGCCAATCTGTGTCTTCTAGCTCAGAGTCAACTCACAGTATTGTGGAGACAACTCAACCTTCAAGAACTACTACAAGCAGCACAGCTTCAACTACACAGGCTGCTACTGTTACTACTCCAGCAACAGTAGCTGCTGCTGCAACTACAACTGCTTCTGCATCAAGCTCTTCAATACAATTGAGCGATTTGCAGAATATTTTGTCTGGTCTTACTAGTAAGAAGTTTTTCAATAATTATGAATTTTTTTCTTGGCAACATTATTACAGCAAGAATGTGAGTTATTCTTAATGCTTGTATGATGGTCACTCTTCTGTTAGACAGGTACCAGTTGGCGGCAATGCTAAATACTTACATTTTTAAGTCGCTTGCAATTGTATCGCTAAGTCTAAATGTTTATGTTTTGTTTTAAGGTTGCTGTAGCAACCATGTAACGGTTTGTTGTAGGGACTATAAATAATTTTAATGTTGTTAGTTCGGATGAATTATTGCTGCAATTTAGCTTTTTTTTAATATTTGGTACCCGTCTAATGGAAGAGTTCTGTGTGATGTAAAAGCAGCCATAAAGGCTATTAAGTTGCTTTTTCATTTCGTAAAATTTTGTTTCCTTATTTTATTTTTTTCTTGCATTTAATAGTTTTAGCTAATTATTAAGGCTCAAAAGATAAAATATCTTGAATTAAAATGTATTGTCAATTATTTTTTACTTACAAGAAAACATCATGAATGTCATTCGCTTTTTTAAAATTTTTTTTTTTTATTTTTATAAAAAAAAAAAAGATAAATTTAATCGAAAATTATTTTTCTATTTAGTGCCACCTGCTGCTGATGCTCAAGCTGCAAAACCATCTGGTAATTCTTTATTTCTCCTTATTAAAATAGTCATTCTCCTTTGTTAATGTGACCAAATGTCCTGATTTTGGAGGACTGTCATCGACAAAATTATGATTTTGGCATAATTTTGTCAATCACATTCCTGCTTTTCACCTCCCACTGTCTAAATGTCCAGCCAAATTGTCTCGCTTTTCAGAACAGAGTTCCTCCAAAGTTCTTCTAAACAAAACAAAAATGTTCTTCCAAATTTCATCAATCAAGAACAAATGAACAGAGTGGGTAACGGATGAAGATTCTGGAGATAAGTGTTGGGTGGAGGTTTTTATCCATTTTACTCTATGTGGATTTAAGCATTTCTAGTAGGGTGCACATCCAGTTTTCTGACTAATTATATTAAGTAATGGCTAATATTATGTTATAAAAATATGCTCTATTTATGTTTTGTAAAAAAAAAAGTGGTTCTCATGTATATAATTCTGTACTTTGAAATAAGAGTAACTTATGTATTCATTTATAGTAATGTATTTAGTTTTTGGTAACAATCCAGAGAAAAATGTGATGTTAGGTGAGACTCTGAACTGTCTCATCCTAGGATATATATATATATATTGAAAAGATAAATTAAAAAAAAAAAAAAAAAAAAAAAAAAAATTCTGTTATTCTGATAATTTTAAATTTATTTTTTTCCCAATTGTCAAGCTTGTTTATAAAAATAGTTTAAAATTTTTAGCTTTGGCTAAAAATGTTGATCTTGTATTTGACAGATGCATTTGTGCAAATGTTCTTTATTGATGCATTTTTAAATGGAACAAAAATATTGATTACCGAGCTTCTAGATATTTGCACATACCCCAATTTTCATTAACTCTCAACTATTCCCTAATTGCTTGTAACCTCAAGTTTTGTAAAAATCATTACAGTATTTTCAGACTTACAGTTAGAGCAATTTCCAGCAGGACAAATGTTAAGACAGACACCATCTAGATTTTTCCATTTTTTAGTCGGCATGTCATGTTAAAAATACATAAGAATAATAAAAGTGAATTTTGTGTATGGTTACCCTACTTCCTATGTCTAATGGATGAGAAGGTAAAAAGTGAACATGATTATATTTACTAAACATTGTTTAAGCTCGGGTACCCGATTTCTTTAGCAAAAAAGGTAATGTCTCACTTTTCTTATTAGAAAAATGCTAAATTGATTACTAGTTCGATTACTCTTGATGTTTAATCTAAAATAATTAGTAAACTTTTTAGTATAAAATCCGTATGAACTTTAAATATAAAGCTATTTTATGTCATATCGCCTTGAAAAATACCTTTCAGTCTTCAGCTTACTTCTTTTTAGTCTGTAACTAATTTTTGGATAAATGTTTAAGCAATAAAGCTAAATAACATGTTTTAATTTTAACATTTATGAAAGTTCTTCAGCATTTTGTTAAAAAAGCTCCCACAGCCTAATCCCTGATGTTAAATAATTAGCAAGATTACAATAACTCAGAACAAATGGTATTTTTAGTTATTCTGGCATAAACAAGAATTAATTTTTTTTATTGAATTCTTGTTTTAAACTACAATAACCGTTTAAAATTGTACACTTCTCTGTGCAGTAGGATGTAGTATTTTGAAACATACTGGCACTTTTTAGGTATAATTTTAGTGAAAAACAGTATTTCGGGCATTTTACTTTTCTACATCATGGAATTCTTGAAATCGACATATATTGGCGATAAAATTTATGAAAAGGGAGGAAGGAAGCTATTATCTACGTTGAAGAGGATCTAGTTTAGACTTTTGGGACTTTTTCTTAGTTTATTGGTTAGTTAATACTAAGCCATTATGAATATTAAGGTATTCTAATTGCAGAAACTTTCTTTATACAACATTTTTGATAATAAAAGACCTCTTGTAGAAAGGACTTCAAAAAATTGCCTTTTAAATTGATTTCTATTTGAACTTTCTGTTAATTGAAATAAATATTCATTAAAGAATACTCTAAATTATTTTAGTTTATCTGCAGAAAGAATATAGTTATTATTGTATAGAAATAAATAAAAAAAATTAGAAAAAGTTATTTATTTTCTTTATTAAATTCTTTGTGTTTTTATGTTTGAAAGACATCTTGTATCTCTATACTTGGTATTAAGTTTTGAATTAAAGTTGGGTTTAATTGTAGTTGATCTGTCGTCTGCCCTCACCGCTGAAGCACTGCAGCCGCTCTTCAATAACAAAGAATTGATGCAGCGTCTGAGAAGTCTCCTACCTAAAGAAGCGCCTACTACAACTCCAGCTGAAAGTGAGCAATTACGTTCCACTGTGCAGTCACCCCAATTTCAGCAGGTAATATTTATTTTTAAATATTATGTTGTTTTTTTATACAGTAAGGAATGTTATTGTTTTTGTTTTCTGGTCCATCAAATATCTATAAACACTCATGAAGGAACAGTTAAAACATTTACCTTTTTAAAATTTTATTGCATGCTTTTAATATCCCTTATTCAATTTTGTTTTGTTGTTGAATTGAAAGCTATTAATAAGACGATTTTTAAAATACTTTCAATTGGCCGCATGGCATTATTTTGCTACAGCCTTTGCTATGTGTAGACAGTGTTAGTTTATTTCTAAAGTTAAGTTTATTTCTCGAACACTTTCTTACTTTCTTTTAATAAACGTCGCATTGAAATTAAGAGACTAAATATGACAACCTAAAAATTTTGTTGTGTAACATAAGCTTTACCTGAAAATCTTGTATAGTGTTCGATTCGATATTTAAATTCCTAAAAACACTTTAAATCACCTAACAAAAGTAATCCCCAAAAGTGAAAGAACTGATACAAACTACAAGTACCAGAGCAACCAGTTTAATTAGAAAAAAAAGGAATTATATTAGATTACTAGACTTCCACAAATCAAGAAAAACAGCTCTCACCCGAGCCAGAAAATAAACAATTTCTACCAAAATCCCTCAGTTTAACAGTTCTATAAATTTACTTAATTTCCAAATAGCACAGAATCATGGAAAACAAAATGGGATCCAGCTCAGTGAAATAAAAAATTAAATCAAAAAGAAAAACTTCCCCAAAAACTTAATTAGGATGAGAACTCAATGAACTAAAAATCCAAAAATAGGAATTGGAATTCAAAAGTTTACCTTAGTTAAATTTAAGGAAAGGGATAAAGGAACCTGGGGTTGACATCTCTGTCAACAGTGTTTGAGAGGAAGTCTCCAGGCGACAGCAAAAAGGCGAGTAGGTGGAACATCCAAGATTACTTTAAAGTTTGTGAAGATGAGGGATTACAACCTTCGGTTTAAAGTTTCAGAAGAAAAAGATCACAGGTTGGTGAGAGTTTTAAATTTAAGTCACTTAGAAGCAAAATCTTATTGCAGTTGAAAAGTTGGCCAGTATTCTCCAGAGTATCCCTCCACAGCTAGCAGTCGTAGTACTCAGAAGTAGACATCCAAGCTCTGGGACGGAAACACTGATGAGGTGACCGGTGGTGTGGGCGACAAAAGGGGAAGGACGATCGATTTTCTCAGCAAGCCAGATGAGGGGCCCGACACGATCCAACTCCAGGGAAGAAACAAAATTAAGGAGAGACAAGAGTCCCAGACAACCAAATCAGTAGTATTTTCATTCAACTTCAACGTGCTCTAAATTATTTAAAATGCAATATTTTTATTTATTTTTTGACACAGTCAATAATAACATATTTGTTATAATTATTACTTTGATAATTTTATTTTATTTTATATATTTTTTATGTAATAAGCCTATATCCGGACTTAGATTTTTTAAATTATTTTATGCCAACCTTTGGTTAGGTACACTTTTCAGAATAAATATACAATAAATTTTTATAAAAATTTTGCCAAATGCAAATAAACTTTCTATTTCAAACAGTGAACCTCTTTTTTTACCAAATATATCTTTAAAATTATATTTAAAGCAATAATAGAGTTGGCATATACAAAAATTGTTATTTTTTACAACATAAAATATCATAAAATATTTATTTTTTCTAATTTAAGAAAAAATTTAGGTTTGCTAGCTAGATAGATCTTGGGTATATTCATAATCATGGAAAAAAATTAGATTAAAATATTCAATAGAATTTGAAAAAAGTGTACCTAACCAAAAATTTCCATTAAAATTCTAAGTCCCAAATGTAGGCTTATTACATAAAGTATACATAAAATAAAATAAACTTTGAAAGTGTAACATTCATAACATATATGTTATTATTGTCTATGTCTAAAATTAATTTAAAAATATTGCATTTTAAATGATTTAGGGAACTTTTTAAATTGACTGAAAATACGACTGATTCGTTTTTCCTGGAGTCTTGTCTCCCCTTAAAGGCAGAGGCACATTTTACCCCTTGACATGACTGTCGAAGATAAGAAAAGTAGCAACGCTGGCACTCAATCATTCAGAACTGCCACAAATTATTTTTGGCATTATACAGTTATTGAAATAATAATTTTGAACGAATCCAGTATGTCCATCTACTCGCACCTTTTCCTCTCGAGGATATCTATGGTAAATTATCCATCGTCACCGTCAGGCGGCTTCCCACCCATTCTGCTACACAGCGGACATCTTACGGTTTTCTTGGCGTCCCTGTTCATCCTCGTGGACCCAATCAACATGTCTTCTCTCAAGTGCAGCGAAAGCAAGAATCTTCCTCGAAAGACGCGCTCACGCCCGAACTTTCGGTCAGCTCAGCCAATCTCAGGTGACCACGTGGAAGGGCAACGGATAAATTTTAGCGTATTAACTTGAAAGCTCCCAAAAAGTAGCGTCTACATTTGAAATCTCGTCCCAACATTGCGTGTTACCAGGAAGAAGTTCCAAATAAAATACCAGAAAATGGAAGTTATATACTAAAAAGGAATTCGTTATTTTGCTTTCCCAATGACCCAGTGCTATTTTTACAATTTCCATTAATAGCTTAAGATAGAATTTAATTACAAGACTTGAATAAGTTTAAGAATTAATTTAAATGAAGTTTTTATTGAAATAGAGCAGTTATTACACATAAACCACCTATAACAAAAGTTAAGAACAGATGGCACAGGTTGTGAAATATCACCACATCATAAACAGTATCAGCTTGTACATGAAGTCTGGCTTGTCTTGATCTCATTTGGAAGATAGACTATTTAGACTAGATTTGCAGACTCAATTAGCTTGTGTACCTGGTTTATTGTTGTCCTATACTATCATCGTGATAATTACGCGGAAATGTAAGCTTGACGGTAAAGTATTTAGAAACGTAATTTAAAACAACATAACAAATTTATTGAAACTAGATGAACAATTTCGGCCTCGTATAAAGTGATACCGAGAAATAGCTACTATCGCAAGAATAAAATGATTTTATATACACTCAGGCATTCAGACGGCTGTTACAGAAACAGCAACATAAAGGCAACTCGATTGCCATCCGAAAAAGTTCTGCCAGTCGAGTCTTTTGTGGATCTTAACTTCAGGCTGCTTGCTAAGGCTTGCTGGTCGCCACATCACTCCCCTTCCGATAAAAGGACTGCTCAAAGGAACTGATAACACACTCTTGTTCCACTCTTGCTAAGGACCATGGCAGGTTCCTCTGCCCGTGACTGTGCAGGTTACTGTTGGTTCAGGGCCTGTCAAGGGTAGTTCCTCATCAGCAACAAAAGCTGCCTTAAGCCGATCTAAAGAAATCTACTTTGCCTTTTTAGTTGTCTGCAAAAGAAACACTTTAGATTTCCACCTTAATACCAGGAATGGGCCATCATATGGAGGTTGCAAAGGTTTCCGAACTGCATCACGCCAGACAAAAGCATGAGAATAATCTGTCAGAACTTTTAGAACATAAATTGCTTTCCTCTACTTGCATCTGAACAGGCCTTATTGTATCAAACGCTCACTTTAACAATGCTATAAACTTAGGCTCAGACAAGTCTAAGTTAACTTCGGTTAATAACTGTCCGGGGAGTTGTAGTGTTTGACCTTACACTAGTTCTGTAACAGAACGTTTCAGGTCCTCCCATACGGCCGTTCTTAAACCCAAAAGTTCTAAAGACAAACTGTCAACTCAAGACTCATGCAGGTAAACACTTTAGAGCTGATCTGACTACTCTGTGCATTCGTTCCACCATGTCATTATCTTTAGGGTTGTATGCTGAGGTGCATATAATCTCTGATCTAAAGGATTGAGCTAACTTTTTAAAAGTTTCAGACTATTTGTCTACCCTGATTGCGTGAAACACGTGCCTGTGTGATAAAACAAGCTACATAATTGAACAGAAATGTTTGTAATGCTGAAAAAGTAGTTATAGAGGGATTGCCTCTATCCACCTAGTGTATTCTGTAAAATTGCGGTTAAACTGTAAGAAATTTTTTGAAATGTAGATAAAGGCCCAGTTAAATGTAAGTTTATATGTTGGAACTCAGCATTGGGGGTAGGAATTTGCCCCAGAGGTGAAACTGTGTGTCTATGTACTTTAGCATGTTACCAAACAGTGCAAGTACGACACCAAACAGTTGCATCTTTCAGAAAAACGGAAACCTGCTTTGAAATTTGGTAACTATATTTGTGATACTAAGATTGATAAAATAAAACTATCTTAATACATTTGTTGCTACAAAAAAAATTGCTATTTTATACTAGATCTTCACTTTATTAGAACATAAAATTTCCATATTGTTGCAATATGATTCATAAGCAGTTAATTCGTTTTGAAAATTGTTCTGTTGTCAGTTTGAAACTTAATATCTGTTTTCACCTTAAACACATATTTTTTGCCCTTTACTGATCTGTATGTCTTCCTATAACTAGGCTCTTGGAATGTTCAGTGCAGCCTTGCAATCTGGTCAGTTAGGTCCTTTGATGCAACAGTTTGGAATGTCAAGTGAAGTTGTTGCAGCCGCAAACTCCGGTGGTAGGTTTTGATTCTCGTGCATTATTTGTGCAATTATTTTATTATATGCATGGTCCTGCTCTTCTGATAATAAATTAAGTGTATACAAAAAGACAAATGTCTGTAGAAAACATACACACGCTTTTACTGGCCCTGCTCTTATCTCTATATATAAAACTGAGTTTTTGTCCATCTGAACTTTACACAAACCCATAGTTTTGCACTTGGAGGTATGGAATTCGGTACATAGAAGTTTTAGTATATCAAGATGGCTGAGAACAACTTTTCGTTGTAAAGTTGCTTTTATTAAATTTTAATGACATTAAAAAAATTCTTGGAATGGTAACAATATTTTTTTATTGCATCAAAACAAAGACAAAAGTTATTTTAATGTGTCCACCTTATTTTTCTGATTGTTTGTATGTATTACAATCATCTGTCTGATAAGCGATTTGAATATTATTGTAATATTCCATATATTTACTGTCAATTGATACTGGGACAAGCTCTGCTCAGTTTAAAGTTTAATATATGAAATATTCTGATTAAATGCTGAATGTAAATATAACAGACAATTTTAGATTCGGTTAAGATGATTAAAATTCACCGAATACTTTTGAATCATTTCAACATTTGTTAATATGCTGTCAAAGAAAAAAACAAATATAAGTGCTAAGTATAGCATATTTGCTGCTAATAGAGCTATGGAATCATCGCTACAAAGACAACATTGACTGGAGAGTGATTGAGCACGATATTCTAATGAACGAAATCATGCATCTGTTAGTAAATCGGAAACTGTTACCAACGACAATTTATCAGTAGAAATTCTTTCTCTGCGGAACACAGAACTGATAGGTTTAAGAGCTGACAAAACAGATATTACTCTTGCAAGAGGTAATACTAGGCAAGTGTAGAAAAGTAAGCTATTCCTTTCTGGATAGCTAAGTTTAAGGAGTCGAAACGTTCCAAACGAGGAATATCCCTATATCTCACTTCCAATATAGCCCAATCTCTTTAAATTGCAACCAACATCACAAATAAATAAACTATTCCGATCTTGATCAACTAATTTTAAGGAGTCAAAATGTTCAAAACGAAGAATATTCTAATGTTCCACTTTCATTTAGCAGTTCCAACTCTAATATTTGTTACAAATATCAGCAAAGGTTATACAGTATAAAAGTAAGATCTTTCGATCTTGATTAAGTAATTTTAAAGGGCCGTTCCCTTTCCTTACGAGGAATATCCCAATGCTCCACTCCCAAGATAGTCACAATTATTAAATTTGGAACAAATGTCAATAAGGGCAAGTGTACATAAAGTAAGGTATTCCGATTTTTATAAATCAATTTTCGGGAATTGGAATGGGATCAAATGTCTGAAATGTGGAATGCATGAATGTCCTTTGGTGCTAATTTTCACCTGATAAAATTTCCTAGCGAGGCACGGGTATTTAGATAGTAAAATAAATAATGCAGGGGTCGGAGACGTCCTATAAATCCTATATTTTTTTAAAAATCGGAAAAAACGTCCTATATTGTCTTATATTTTATAATTGTCCTATAAATCCTATATTTCTGTGTTGATTCAACCTATATTTTCTTCGAATTCGTAATAACGGTGCCGATTGTTGCGATTTTTTATATTCTGGATTTTTTGCCACGATAGTAAGTGAAAGAGACTTGTCAAAACCCACAAAAGCGATGTTAGTAAGCGACCGTGCTGTATCTCTTGTGACGTCACGTGTTGCATTGACTACTCACTTCCTTTCTGCGTGACCATAGGGAAAGCGCACGTCGACAGAGGTAATGATGACTTATTCTTACAACTGAACTGTACTCGACCAACGATCAAGTGAACTTTTCCATAGCACGCATAATAAACTAATTGGTTATAATGCAAAAAGAGTAGCGAAAAAGAAAAGTTTAAAATTCCAAAGGTGATTTTTGCCAAAAATTTGCAGCCTCGTTATTTTTTTTAATGACCTGTGAACTACCTATAGTTGCCATAATTTGGCGCGGTTTTATGTAATCAATTCTTAGCTCACGATCCGTACTGGACTTGGGATTTTATCCAAAGAAAGTGATGAGAAACAAATTACCACCAGAAGAACAGAAAAAAAACCAAAAAATACTTTATTATATACTTGCAGGACTAAAATCGACATTTTGAGTGCTCAGTCAATGATTGATGAAGAAAACAAAAGGGTTAAAATTTGCTGTACAGTGTCAGAATTTGGATAGTGACTTTTCAAAAAAGTCATCAAAAATTTAAAATGACGTCAAATATCTGTTGCTAAATCTAAACGCTCACTAGGATTGCAGGAAAACTAAGTCAACAGGTTGCCTTATTTGGCGCTAAACCGCCAATCCGTCTGGCACCGTAGGATAAATCTTAACCAACAAAAGACTGCTAATAAAGATAAAAAGAAAATGCTTAAAAGAAATAGGGCAGCTCAAGCACTTATAGATATTAGAAACAAAAGACTCAAAATTGCAAATGTAGCTAATATAAAACTTGATTTATTGATGGATACCAAGTATGAAGTATTAAGGTAATAACGAATAAAGGATGACATATTCAGGATCAGACATTTTTTTTCTTTTTCTTTTTTTCTGTTTTCTTAAATTCAATATAACGAGTTTTAAGGGGAGATAGTAATTTTCTAAGTACTTTTTATTAATATTCTTCTATTAAAAAGGAAGATTTATGGGAAGGAAAATTAGTGCCGTGTGAAAGTATGTCTTATATTCAATAAGTATGTCTTCAAATAAGTATGTCTTATATTTTTATTTCAATGATGTTTCATTTAAAGTTTTAATTAATGAAATATATAATGAGGTAAAATTTAAGTTCAGTAGCAACTGTGTGCAGTTATTTGATGTTTTATATTGTCCTCTATTTAAAAAAAAAAAAAAAATCCTATACTTATTTTGTCACTTTGACCCCTGATAATGAAGAAAACAACTGAAACGAGCACTGAAAACCTGTACCATAAAAATAAAGATACAAGAGGTAAAAACGGGCTTTGAAAAGTTAAATTATACTGTAAGAATTATGTTTATGTTACATATATACAAACTTTCATTGGATTATCTTAGTCTAAAACTTCCTTCACATCCTTCTCTTGTTTTCAAAATTGGTTTCCATATTTGTCATTAAAGTACCACATTTTCATCAGGGGGTGTAAATGTTAAATAATATTTTCTTTGTTTCTTCATGAAAGGTGTTGCTATTAATTTCCCGGACTGATCTAATAATTCCAGAAAATATTATGCGAGTTACATATGCATTTAATATGTTTCAAAGTAATCTCTGTCTGCCATAATGCTCTCCTGTGTTTGGCTTTAAAAGTTTTGGAATGTCTTCAATTCTGACCTCACAGTTTTCTTGATATCTTCTACATCCTTAAACCTTTCTCCTTCATGAATTTGTTTCACCTAGCAAGACTATTACAGGACAGTTTTAAATAGAAGTTTTTTTTTGCCCGACTTCAACAAAGAATTCACAGAGTAAGGCCTTGTTTTTGACAGAAAGGGATTTGATTTCTTTTGCTCAGCAATATTCGGTCCTACATTGGCCTGTGAAGCGGTTTTTGGCTCAGCATGACGTCGTTAAGCTGAATCGTCTTCCAACCATGATCCAATGTTAGCACTTACAGAATTTTTCTTGTTTCCGAACCTCTTTTCACCTAAGCACCCTGATAAGAAAACACAGCTAATTTGCATTTTCTTTAATATCTTATTTAGTATGGCAAATCACAGGTGGTGAAGAAAATACTCCCCTCCCCCAACCCTACCTCTTTAAACAGCCAAGTATTTCTTGTTCATATTTAAATATATTTTAATAAACTTCATTTGCTTACAAATGTAGCTTTTTTTTTAACCAAGCAATATATTGAGTTTCATGTACCTGTTTTCCTGTACCTATTTTATGTTTGCCATTAAAAAAATTCAAATAAAACATTTTTGTTGAATTCATTAACCTGAACTTGAGTGAAAAGATTAGAGAAAGCAACAGAACATTTTGTAATTAGGAAAATTGCTTGTGATCAGTTCTCCTCATTTTGCTGGAAAAGTTAATTAGAATTTCTGCAATTTACTGGCGTGATTAAAATTTTTGCAATGTTCTTAAATTATTAAACATGTGTATAATTTAAAGTGCTTACTATTTTTTAACTTGTTTTCAAGGCCTTGAAAATGTTTAGAGGTTCTTAAAAGTACTTAATTTTTGTGGATGTTGTGGGCACAAATGCAAAATTTATAAAAAATACAACTCGGACTTGCTATCCTCGCGTGACCGCCACTTATCCACACTGTAATCAGAATTCTCTGGCATATTTGTATTAAGCATGTGCCAACTTATAACTTTTTTGTAGAATATACTTTATTAAAAATTTATTTATAGACATGATGCCTGAAAACAACTTTTTAAAGGTCCTTAAAACATTATTTATGTCCTTAAAAGTTATTGATTTTCATTCTAAGATATGAGTGGGAACCCTGTAAAACTAGTTTAAAAAAAATAAGACAAATATATATTAATCGGCAGTAAAAAAATAAAAACTCTGATCAACCTTTTCATTACATAAAACTTTCAGAATCTATAAATCTCCTCTAAAAATTTCAATATAGAGTACCATCAACAGGGGTAAAAATATGCATGTTTATGCAGATTTCTGCTTTTTTAATGGTTATGGGTTAACCTCCCCTACCTCTAAAGACAAGATTTATTGTTTTTAATGGACTTAATAGGGCTTTGCCAAACTAAAGTTGGCCGAAATCCCCCTCAGAAAAAAATTATGGCTGTACCACTATTCTGTACACACATTACTACACAAATATATTCTTATTCAGCTATTTTTGTAGTTCCAAATAGTCCTACATATATTTTCCTCTTTTTTTCATTTTGATTGTTTTCACCCTTGTATCAAAAAGGTTGATTTGGTATACCAAATACTAATTTTAAATGGCTTAAAAAAATTGGAAAGGACAGAAATATAATACCATGATCTAAATTTTTTCCCCTGTAGTATTTTTATGAACTAAGCACAATTCTCTCATGGTTTATTATCTAAAACATTTTTGCTTGCAAGTCTCCTATTCTAAAGGAGAATGTTGTGGCTAGCATACAAATAGACAATGCCTTTGCTCAGTAATACTGGAAAACTTAAAAAACAATATTCTTTTGATTTAAAAAATTTGATAATTTTCATTTTTTTGTGTGTTTAAGACATAGTCAAAGCAATCCTTTTGCTTTACTGAAACACTATCAAAAACAAAGTACAAGTAAATAAAAAATTAGATTTCCGTTTGTAAAGATTGCATTTTAAATACAATAAAAGAAAATAGATAATGTAGTTAATTGTTTACTTCTTCCAGTGTTTATTTTTTGTATTCTTAATTTTATTTTCTTAATAGATATGGATGCTTTTGTCACAGCCTTACAAAAATCTAAAGAAAGTGCTGCTGAATCTACTAAAGACAAGAAAGATCAAGACAAAGATGAAGATATGGCTTTAGATTAATTAATCTTGCATTTACATTACTCTTGTCCGTCTTAACCTATTCCTTAATAAAAATAATACTTGAAGTATAGTCTGTCCAATTTATTATATTCACTCTTGAATTATAAAAAATCAAAGTAACAATCTTTCATCAGTGTTTAAGGTGTTCAATACTATATTTTTCAAATAGGTGAGTATTAAAGTTATAAATACTGTTTTATAAATTTTAACTAAGTAATTCTAATGCTTTGATTTACCATTGATTAGTTGTGTTTTGCTAGAAAATATTTTAAGATAGCATATTTTATATTTACTTTTAGCATAAAACTGATTTTCTATCATTCAGGGTTCATACTCTGAAAGATTTGTACCAGTTTTCAGAGTAGG
Organism: Linyphia triangularis; assembly: GCA_963978545.1. Classification (NCBI taxonomy): domain Eukaryota; kingdom Metazoa; phylum Arthropoda; class Arachnida; order Araneae; family Linyphiidae; genus Linyphia; species Linyphia triangularis. Next base: position 38,808,856 of record OZ021722.1, on the reverse strand, counting down.
AAAAAACAATTTGTAGCACCGTGAGGAAAATTTATTATAATTTCTCTTTAATGAAAAAATTATTCTAGAAGTAAACTAGTTACTTTTTTCGCTAAGGAACTTCTGTTTTCAAAATTTATAACTACAGTAAAATCCTGATTATCCGAGTTGACGTGGACAACAACTAATTTGGATAACTGAAAAACTTGGTTAAAGTTGTTCTTTCTTATTCCACTTGACTGAAAACAGCATCAGATTAAGTCCATCAACTCACGAGCTTTCTGAAGAGCAAGAACTACTCTAGGATTAAAGTGCAGCTGGTCCTTCTGGCATCCAGTACATGCCAAGGCATGGGCAGGAGTGGCCTGATCCACGTTACATTTCAGGCAAAGGGGGTAAACTTTAAAGCCCAGCACAAAACGCAGAGCACGAAGATGACCGCTGCAGAATCTGGCCAAAGCAATCTGATCTCTCCTACTGCTTGCCCCAATCAAAGCAGCACCAGGATGGCTGCGAACGTACCAATCATGTGAGGGGACCATTCTCCAAGAGGAGTTTATTTTCAGTTTGATACGATAAGCAAATTCCGAATAAGAAAGACAGGCGCTGTCAGTTGAACTCTTAAGGCTGTCCTCCTTGGCCAGTCCATCCGCAACCTCATTACCGTAAAGATCCACGTGACGGTACCCATTTTAAAAATATCTTATTATCGGCACTCAAGCTATCCAAATGCTGAATAGTATTTACAATCATGCTGTTGCTATGATTTCACCATTCAGCCAGGTGCTGAATAGAACTATGGCTATCACTAAGCATTTAGATTTCTGAATTGATTTCCTCATTGAGACAATACCTCAAAGCTCCTCAATAGTGATGAATTCCGCCCAAAAAACTGAGCAGTAGTTGGAATTTCTCCTACATATCCTTATGCCATTCCCCTGGTTGATGTTATACCCCACTCTGGAGATGGTACCCTCACCTCTACTGCTTTCAGTATAAATTTGCAATGCGTCACTGGGAATTTCATTGTTTTGAAAGCGAGCTGTTTAAGATAATCTGGATGCTGCTTGCCTTTATTAATTTATGAACAGAGTTCAGTCCTGAAGACCTGTTCACGCAATGAAGCATTAACTTCCATACAGCAGGTCATAGAGACAGGCTCCACCACGTCTAGCAGCTAACCCTTGCCCTCTGCACGAGAAATCGGGCTCTCTCTCAAAAGCTCACCTTCATTGGACTGTCCGTGTTCTGCATTCTATGTATCGATAATTTTCCTCCGTGACTTTATTATGATAGCTGATTTTACTTCATCTCATGCCAATATTTTAACATCTAGTAAACAACACTTTTTGGATTAAAACTTGAAAGTGTCTCGAGCATACTTTTACTTCCTCGATTACTTCAATAAAAACTTGAAGTAATTTTTTTCAATAGTTTCTCTTCATGTTCTCAAAACATCTTGTTCTAAAGGCTGAATTTGGAATCCTGACTCTTGGAGCATTGCGATAATCTCCTTTCTAAAGAAGAGGTGCGTGATACAATGAAAAGTAAAGGGGCATAGTGTTGGATTTCATTCCCCGAGTGTGTGAGAAAATGTAGAACCAAAAAAAAAAAAATTCTTGCAAATACTTGAGAGTTCGGTTAAATCGGAAACTCGGATAATCAGGGTTTTATTGTAATGCCAACTTTATATGATAAAACTCAAAGTTAATTGAGAATAAATAATTTTTAAAAATTGTTATATGTGTGGCCTTCTATATATTCTAAAACAAAAACCATGGCTTAAAATAGCATGATCCTTAAAAATCCTGAAGAACACATTTTTGGTAGGTCCTTATATAAGGGTCCTTAAAGTCCTATTTTTCATCTCGGGTCCTTAATTTTTTATTGCAAATTTTTTAACTATTGTAAAATTTGTTTTTCCTACTTTCTCTTTTTATCAGTTTGAATCTATTTTTTATTGATGGAGCAGTTTTTTCTTCAAGTTACTTGGAATTGCTGATTTCCAGGAACCCTAAATTTCAAATGTGGATGGACTTAGTTGGTGGGTTAGTATTATTTATTCTAACTAGTTGTGGAGACCCTTCATTGGTGTATAGGTCCCAGCTTTTGGCGCTTCACAAATAGGCTCGCTTCGCACACTGAAAAATTCATTGTTACACAAAACCAAGCTCTCTATAAAAGTCTCATTGTTGCATCAACACAGCTCGCTTGCTTCGCCCATTGAAAGGTTCATCACTACTCGGTAAAAGATTAATTGCTTTGTAAATCCTCAATATTAGAATTCACAGCCCTGTTGAAGAGCAAAAAAAATTTCCGTTAGCATAACACCCCCGCCCCCCTCTGAGAATATTTTAACATTGTGTTTGTCAAAAGTCCAATTAGAAAGCCAAAATTACTTTTATTAAAATTTGAGAGCTGCACACCTATTAGAAGTTGCTTTGTAAAAAATTTAATTAAAAAAAATTAAAAGTTCAACATTTTTTTTTTTCAAAAGTCTAATTAGAAGGTTAAAATTACTTATGTTAAAAATTTTGGTGCTGTACACCGATTTCCTAAAGTACTTATTTCGAAAATCTCATTAATTTGGCAGTTTAAAAAAAAAATCGTGGTAGTCATTTTGCCACTCGATATGCACAGCAACAAAGGACATGCACACTTGTGGACTTGTTTGAATTTCGTCATTGGTAAATACAAGGATAATCACAATTTCATAATTCTTTATGTGTCATTGCTAATGCCAGATATTGGATAAAATGTGTTGTATTATGAACGCATATGAAAATTAATCTTTACAACTTAAGAATGCATCAAAATGAAAACAATCGACAATGCACTGACGCTAGAATAATCGAAAGATATCTGAAAACAAACTTGCATGACTTTACTAACTTATTTCATGAGGATAAAGTTAACAACAAATCTGAAAATAAAACTTATAATGAGTAATGTTATGTTGAATCACAAATTGTAGCAATGAAAAGAATTTTTTTAATATTTCACACTCGCAAAAATGCTATTAAAATAGCTTCATTGGAACAAAACATGCACGTGAGATGTTTCCATATTTAAAAGTACAAATGATGACCATTATGTATTCTATTTAATATTTAAAAAGCACAAGAAACTTTCCTCATTTGAAAAGCATACTTGTAAGTTGTGAAAATTTCTCTTGGAACTAATTATGTAATAATATGATCAAAAGCTATAAAAGATTTAAGAGGTGTTTCGTAAGGTTGCTTCCTTGTTATTTCCTCCGAGTTTAAAATATGAATTTTCCACTTTAAATATTCCTGAGGGAGGGGTTTCAGATAGTTTACTAATTATGTATAAAATTTCAGAAATGTTTGCTTAGAGTTGCAGTAACACACAATTATTGCTCCCCATAGGATTTGTAATACTGTCGCATTTCGGAAAGTAATTAAAAAACTAAAAAAAAAAAAATTCTGTCACCATTTCACCAAAGTTCAGGGAGGGAAATGAATTATGTTTAAAATTTCAGAACTGTATGTATCTTAAAGATCTAGACAAAATTTGTATCCTAACCTTTTTTTTTTGACATAGACATAACAAAAGTTATTTTAAAAATGGTTATAGTGAGCTGCTATAGAGTAAAACAAATGCTCTCCTTATTCGTGAAAATATTAAATTTATTATTATTATTATTTTCATTTAGAGTAAATACAGTTTTAAAATATTTGTAGATACAAAAAAAAAAGTCTTCTAAAAAGTCATTCGCAATACAATAATCCAGTAACAAAATTTAAATATTGGAATATAAACTGCAAAATAATATAGCAAGTACTTTGAAATAAAAATAAGTAAGAGACAAACAGCATGTTCAGCAACTAGTTTTATTACAAAAACTTATTTACAAAAATGATAATGGGTCATATAATTTTTGAATGGCTAGAGTTTAAAGAAAAATTCTATAATGTACATGCATCTACAATGTAACTGACAAAGAGAAATATTTATCAGATGCAACACTAGACATCAAAAGTTAAAAATGTATACAAGGAATGATCAAAAAGTTCATGGTTTATGCATTAATTGTTAAAGTGGACGCCTGCAATGGTAACAGTGATAGGAAGTTGGCTGAAGCAAGTGTTTTCGCAGCTGAAAGCAGCGTTGCCAGACATAGTATTTTTAATACTACGCTGTTGATTTTTCCCACACCTATATTTCGACATAAGTGCCTTTCTTACTACTTTTTTAAGTGCATGAAGTCTTAATTTTTTAAGTACTCTTGATATTTCGATAGGTAAAATATGATTAAATCTACTATGTCCAAAATGCCCTAGTGAAAAAATGCCTATTTAAGGATTTTAAGTACAAGGTCTGACAATGCTGGCAGAAAGTATTTTAAAGTCATCTAGGAGAACACTTTTTGTACTAAGAGTTCAATACTAATTAAAGCACAATTATAACAACTTTATGATCATCCCTTGTAACATGTAATTGTCATAAAATACATTTGCAATGAACAAAATATTAAACAAAAGTTTTATATTCTACAAAATATTTCATATAAAATGCGGTTAAAGTATGAATGCCACCATATGTACAGTAAAAATATTCTATAATTCTGAAAATAATCATGCAGGTAATGGCATGTGTTTTATCTGACAAAGTAAAAAAGTTTTACCTGTACTATTTAAAAAGATAATTTCTAGTGCATAAATTTTGAAAAGGGGTCAATTTATTTTGATTTGATCTTTTGTTTTCATGAATGGATATATTCCTCAATAATAATGTGCATGTCATACTACAAAAATTCATAGGTATGCTTGAGCAATTTCAGATTAAAGAAGCTATACTTTTCCTATTGAATAAGAGTTCTCAATTTCTAGTTTTTCCATGAATAATGTTAACTAGTCAAATGTACCAATCTAGAAAGAATCCAAATAATAAACACCTTGGGTATATCCTGAGCACTTACTATCTTTTAAAAATAAATATAAAATATTTTTAATAATAAAATAGATTTTTCAAATTAGTACCTACCAATTGACTTATAAAATATTACAAGTTTAGAAAACAGCCAAATTGATTAACTTTTTCTACCATTATTACCAGATGGATTCAATTAATAAAAAAGTAATTTGTTGAGTTCTAGTCTTATAAGTTTGCTTGAATTCTCATGTCTATATCTATGGGAAAAGTAGTCTTAGAATTGATGCCAAATGGCTACAATAAATGCACCTCACTTTTTTAATTATTGCTTTGGGATAACCGTAGCATACAAGTTATATATAAGGTATAGTCAATGTGAGAGTGGCACCTTATATTACTTTTATATACTTCAAATACCACAATTGGAAAAGTAATACTAATCACATTTTTCGTCAAAATAATTTGATGTCATTTTAAATAGCTAATTCATTTTTAATTGTAGTACCAACTTGCTACAACAATAAAAAAATACATCAACAATATTTTTAATTGTGGTACCAAAGAAAAAAAACCGAGTGGCATTAAGTGGAAAGTAAAAAAAGTTATCTTTCTTCATCTTTATGCTATTGCTAAGATTTTTACAAAGATAATATTAAATATTTAGAAATTACACATTATTATTACATACATTTACTTCTAACTACAGTCTAAAGATTTAACAAATAAAATTAGAGGAACATTATGAAAAATAAGAAAATTCAATATTAAATATGAGTTATTATACATAATTTTGCACAAACAATACCTTGAAAAACATATTAGGTTTCAAAATTGAAGGCAAACCTAGAATGCCAGGGTTCCCACTGAGATCATTGAATGAAATTTAACGACTTTTCAAGGCCTTTTAAGGACCTAAATAATGTTTTTAAGGACCTTTGAAATATTTTTTCATGCATCGGATCTTTTTATGTTAGACTTTACAGCTGCTTTGCCCAGAGCAATGAATATCAAAATCTTTCATGCAGAATTTGCATTTTGTCTTATAAAACAGACTTTGATGATGGTCTTTGATCTTTTGACTCACAAAACGTAAACACTAATCACATTTGTTAGTCTCATAGTACAGTGTGTTACTAAAACCATTCGATTTCTACTCCAGCAATCAGTAAATACGAACCAAATAATGTACAAGTTGATGCAAGCGTAATACAAATATAACTGAAAATTTTGGTGAATCGTGGATAAGTGAAAAAATTAAGTACTTTTAAAGACGTCTAAGCATTTTCAAGTACTTTTAAGGCCAGGAAAACAAGTTAAAAAATATTAAGCACTTATAATGACTGTGGGAACCCTATACCCAAAATGATAACATTATACAGACATTACTATTTTTTAGATAAATCATGGTCACTAAAATCAAATCCCACAATATGACCTAAGTAACAGGAGTTAAAGTTTCCCAACGTTGCTGCTCAGTTGGGGCTGTTTCTTCTCGTTGTTGAGCTCTACAAACATATAAATTTTATAAGTTAACAAAATAATGTATAATGCAACACCTTATAATTTTGCTTCTTTGTTATGTTTGATAACTTTTTCTAATCTAAAAGGTGCTGATTTTTTTTGTTAGTAAGAGCACAAAATAAATTTGTAGTGAGAGAAATTTCTCTTTGTTAATGATTAATAGGATGGTGGATAAAAAAGTCAGCACTGAGGCTAACAGACTATTGTACAATAACAAGGTCTCTATTTAAAAAAAAATTTACTTTTTGGAATACCACTATAACACCTTTGAAGCTATGGAACGACAATACCCAAGAAAAAAAATTACTTCTATCAAAGCCAAAAAGTATTCTACAGCACAGCACCCGAAATACAAAATTTCTTTCTTATATAAGTATTAAACAACCTTCTCACCAGCTTATTTCATTTTCATTTTATGTTGAGCATAAAACAAACAATAAGTAAAAGCATACATCAAACCTACAATTATCATAGTCGATACATTTCAAACATTTTGTACACCCAATAGTAATACTTTCTTAAATTCGAGTCAAAGTACAAACATTTTTGTTATTTTGAAAATTTCTTATTTTGTCAAATAATCCAAATTAGTATCAAAAACTCTCCAACACAAATTATTTTCATAGAAGGTTGTTAAAATTTTCATTTATAAAGAATGGTTATTAAAAAGACACTAAACTACTACAAATTATAAATCTGTTACATAGTGTTTATAATACTAGCACACAGTTTATAAACACTATGAAACAGATTTAACAAATAGTTTATGAATAACAGAAAATTAATTTATGAATATTGTTTCTTTATTGTGCAGTAGTAAGTTGCAAAATTGAAAAATCATGCTTAAAAAAGAGATATTTAATGAATGAAAATATGTCTGAAGATAAGATAAACAGTATAACATTTGCAATTACCTCTCGAATATCGCTTTTAAAATTGTTGCACTTTCTTTATAACGTTCCTCATTAGATTTTGCGGCTTGCTTCCACCTACGATTATATAAAATAAATTTAGTAGTGTCTTTTCAAACAATCATTTTATTACAGGTTAGTAAAAATCAAATATTTCTAAGTGTAATAAAAAAGATTTATTGTTCTGTTAACATATTCAAAGTATTTATTAAAAAAGATATAGATAAACTATATGGAAGTATTTTTATCAATTTTTTTTCCCACATATATATACCTTAGTCTCGAAAATTACCGGAAGTACTTAAGAGGAATAGTAGCAAATAATAAGAGTTTTAACAAAGAGTGAAGGATTAAGGTTGAACTTGAAACCTAGGAAAACTACACCAAAATTGGCTATGATGCCGAGAGAAAATATGCATGTTTCAATTAAATATGGTTCTGTTAAGGTTATAAAATCTTATTTAGTCAGCACAGAGGGGATTGTTTTTGGGGAGAATATTTGAGAGAAAATACACTATGTTTGCATACTTTGTAATAGGAGAAAATCCATATAACTTCCAACAAGCATCCTAGCAAGTAAGGTTAAATAAATTTTCGCAATAAACAATGTTTCTAGATATTTCTCAAAGCTAAGTTTGTTAAATTCAGTTTACAAGACACCAAAATTAGGACAGCTGAGTCTTAAGTACAAGTTTTGTCAGAAAGCTGTAGACTAACAAGAGTACAAAAACTAACACTAAATCCATAAAAATAAACCATAGCTTTCCTTGTTACTTAAAATAGACTAATATAAAGAGAACGAATATTCAAATAAATATCTTTTTCCAAAATCCATTTTAAAAAATGAAGTTTTACCATAATTAATTATGCATATGAAATAACATACTTTCGTCGCACTGCTTTCCATCGTAGTAAATGGTTTTCCATTAACGAGTCTTTGGACATAGGATTCTGTTCATCCTTTAAACACGAAGCAAAAATATTATCCAGCATTTAGCATAATTTAAGAGTTAAATAAAAATAAATAAGTTTTTACTTAAATCTTGTAAGACAAATCAATATAAACTATTAGAAATAGTACTGTAATGAAAATAATAACTAAATAAAACATATTTTTTTTAATCTAGATTTTTTATTTAAGGTGTGATGAGGTAAGATATTATTTGAGTAATTTTTTATTTCACACAAAGTATCACAAGAATTATGCATTAAAACATAAAAAGCAAAACTGATCAATAAGTGTAAAATAAATTTTCATAATAAATATTTCTAATTTAACACAACAAAGACTTTGGACCTGTTTTGAACATAACAAAAAATTATAAAGAGTGCCTTTAATAAGTTTAATTGTAACTTTTTTTATACGGAAATTTAATATTATTTGCAAGTATTTTTGTAACATGTGAATACCCACAGCAGTGAAACAAGTACCACAGTTAAGCGTACATTTACCTGCATATTAACTCAGGGTTCCCACTCTTATTGAAGAAAAAAATTCAAGGACTTGCAAGGACCTTTTTAAGAAAATTCAAAACCTTTAGAAAAATTTAAGGACCATAATTTTAAATACATCAGACGTAAAACTACAAAACGGAGATTATCGGTGGTCAGGAGTGTAGTGGAGTGGGAACATGAAGCAACAGCGATCCTTTACCTTTTTAGAAGGCGGAACGACATTCCCTCATCTAAAATTTTTTTAATTTGTATTTTTTTTTCTCTCTTTACGTAATACTAAACTCAAAGCCAAGTAAGCAAACAAAAAAAGTCATTTCGTGGGAACTTGCATTTGTCTGGGATCCACAACTTCAGAGCTGAGCAGGCAAGTTCTATTTTTTGTAAAACACTTGAAAGAGGCGCGGCAACCCACACATAGCCATTTCTCCTTCATTAGAAATGAACTGACATATATGTTTGCATCTAGCTACGATTCATTCAATAGTAATTATCCCCTCCAAAGAATGATCTGTATTTGTGGAAGAATTCCAGACGTCAAATTTGTATGGTTCGTCGTATATACAGTCTAAAACTTCCATACACAAATTCACGCCAAATATCTACATTTTTATAGAACAAAACTGTGACCTAGCACATTCAGTTCTTTGCGTCCTTTCCTTGAAGAATATTTTGCCTCTAATTTTAACGGGAACGCTAACAAAAAAAGTCGTATATACAGTCTAAAACTTCCATACACAAATTCACGCCAAATATCTACATTTTTATAGAACAAAACTGTGACCTAGCACATTCAGTTCTTTGCGTCCTTTCCTTGAAGAATATTTCGCCTCTAATTTTAACGGGAACGCTAACCGATTTATCAACAAAAGTTATGTAACTTTTTTTAAAAATTATCATGGATTTAATATCACGAATTTAATAAATTATTTGTAAACCTCTTAACGTACCCAAGAAATGAATTCGTTCAAGAGGAAAAAACAAATGATAATAAAAGATGGGTTTTTTTACAATTCAAAAAAGTTGAGCAAACCTGCGGTTCTGACAGAATAAACTGGTTAGTGCTAAAAATCCAGATAGGTAAGAGCAGAATGATATTTTGTATTAGCTTTTAAGGTGTTTTAAGATCACGGAATTATGTATTTATATTTTGTTAGATATTGAGAAATATTTATTTTATTCCCAAATATTGGGAAAATCAAACTGATAACTTGTTTGAACATGAAAAAATATGTTCAAAATAGTACTGATTTTTAAATCCTTTATATTAACTTCGCTTTTGAATGTTTGTGAATTTGAATATGTTAGTTCAACACATAAAATGTTGCTTGAATGTACAGTAAAGGGACTGGCTTCAAGCGCTCCGCTAAGTTGTTGTGACAGAACTGAACAGTTGTTAACTTTGTTTCACTTTAACTTAGCTGTACTGATAATGCTACATTAGCCAAATTGCAGCCCTTCACAACCCAGGGTTGCGAAGGAGTTCCAAGGCTTGCACTAAGAGTAGAGGACTACTAAAAAAAGTATTACGTAGCAAAAATCAGTAATTTTAATAACATGTATTTTATTAAATTCTTATGAAATTAATTTTATTACAATTTTTTATAAAATTTATTTTCTATACCCATTTTCACTGTAAGGGGCACCAAAGCTCATTCATGCACACATAGCATTTTACTCCTAGGCTGGTCCTGTATATTTAATTTTCTTTAATATAAAAGTGCTAATGGTTTTGCAAATGGGTATAATACATTGAAATTGGGCTGCGAAGAAGTAGGAAAATAATTCAGAAGTACTTTAAAATGTAAAATTAAATTTCTTTTCGGTTTGAGAATGGGAAAGTTTTACACTTACAGTTATTTCAGAATTTATTCCAAAAATGTAGCAGCAGTTCTTTCTAGTGATTTTGATGGCAATCATATATATTTTGCCGTTTGCTTTCTCCTCCGATTTATACTCATTTTTGACTATTATTGTCACTTAACCGTCACCACTGTCGAGATGACAAAATCGAACTGGATAAGATAAAAAAACAGGAATGTTCTACACAAATCTGGCAAGTAATGAGTCTACATTGAAATATCCCGCTTAAAATTAGAGATGATTGAGATGGTACACAAATTAATATTTTATCGAGAAATTTTAAATCAACTGATGGATTTGAATTTTCCAATTATTTTATTAATGGAGCAGATTTGGAAAAGGAAAGGAAGGATCTATCAAGAAAGAGGAACATTTCTACATTTTCTTTTTGAGAAGGAGAAAAGCCATAAAACTTTCAATCAACAATCAGTCTTTTTCATTCATTTTGAAAACAGATTTCGAGGAGCTACAGAATCTGGGAATTTATCTGAACCCATTGCATGTAAGGCATCTCTAAAATTTCGGAGAAATTGTTTCAAAATTTCTGTCAATAATATATGTCTGAAAATGTATTATAATCCTTTATAAAGTGTTAAACAATCTTTTAAAATAGGTTGTGCAAAGCAAATTATTTAAAATCCATATAACTTAATAGTTTAAAAAAATTATTTGTATAAAAGAATAAGTCGAAACACACAATTATTATTATTATTTTTAATTTTTGGAGGTGCTCGTGAGCTATTTTGAGATTGTTAAAGTAGTATTATCAAAACTATTTAAAATTGTCATTTTCACTCTCTTTCCCCCCCCCCCCCCCCACACACAGAGAGAGATATATACGTTTGTAACGATGCAACCTAGCATTCCCACACCATTTTATTTTATACTACCCCACTGTTGTTGGTCACTTAAAAATTCAAGGACTTTCAAGGACCTTATCCTTTTTTCAAGGACTTTCAAGGACCAAATTTCATAAAAAAAAAATTCAAGGACTTTCCAGGACCGTGGGAACCCTGTAACTTAATCAAATAAAAAAATAATAAAAGGTTAATTTAAGTTAATATTTTTAAGTTTATATAAATTTTTTAAATCCAAACTCTTTTTGAATACCACCTGCTCATATAAAACAAGTAGAGAAAAAAATAAAAGGATACTAAACAATTTTGTTTGTTTGTTTTGTTTTGTTATTAAGTTAATTGGTTGGGTCCATTGATTTCAGCTTAATCAAATTGAAATAAGCAAATAATAAAGCAAAAATAGCATTTTTAAAAAATAAGAGTTTAAGGTGAGAAATGTGAGCATTTAAAATTTTCTTCTTCAAGAAATCAAGTTTTGAGATACATAAAAATGGATTAGCTTAACGCTAGGTCAACTAATGACTGATTTGGTTGGTTGAAATAAATTTTTCATAAAGCAAGAGACTATTTACGCAATTATCATTACATCAACTCAATTTTAAAATTGAAGGTTACAGAGTATTTATGCAGTAAGCACTTGCATGTTAAGTAAAATCATTAAGTTACAAACACATATTAGTACATGATTTTTTAAAGACATTGAGCCACCAGTTCTACAATAGCCACTAGTTCTAAGAACTTACAGAACGAATTGTAAACTCTTCTTCTGGTTGAGGAATGGGAGAAGGAATTCTCAAGTCCTTTCCTTGCAAAGGAGTAGGCGGTGGGAGTTGATGTACCTCATCATTGTGAATGTCTTCTGAACCCTGTAAAGTATAATGCACCATGTATAAAATAAAAGCATAAAAGCACATTTTTCTTTAAAAAAAAACATTATAGTTCAATTTCTTGCTGCCCTTATTTAGAGGTACACTATAGGTCTTGATACACAAATGTTCAAGTGATTATCTGTAGCTCTGTTAAAATTATGCACAAATTCAAGGATAAAAAGTTTTTCCAGAAATGTAAAAAAAATTATGCATGGAAATCAGGGGATTACTTAAAAGAGAGAGTTTAAATGCTAAGTATATGTTCTTTGATCTAGCAACTTTAACTTTCTACAGATAAGCTCAGGAAGGTATAGTTCAAAATAGCTAATTAAGGTTAAAACTGAATGATTAATTACACATTATAAATGACTTCGAAGCAGTGAAAAACAATGACTTTTTATCCTATACCTTGTTTATTTAGATAATTTAGAGTATATTTTGAATTTTTCAGATTTTTCAGAAAAATATTTTTATGATTTTTTAAAAACTCTAAGAGAATGAGAAACCACAATCACAATTTATTAACAAAGAAAAAAAACTAAAGTGTCAATTGGCAAATTTTCTTACTAACCGTCGTTAATGGGTTAAAAAAATTAGACTGCTTCGTTCACTTTTTTAATTGAATTATTTTCATGTATTTGACTTATAACTTTCAGGATATCACTGTTAAGCAAAGTTAATTTTTCAGTTTAGAAAACTGCAAATTAAAAAAATACTGATATAATTAATACCAGTAAACTATAAACAAGTAAAGTTAATATTATTCTGTAATGGTTCTTAACTATAGCTTTTCAGTCCTAATCTCACATACATTCCTTTTAATTTTATTAAAAATAACTGGCTAACAAAAACCATTTAATATTTTTTCTATTTTAAGCCATCTAATATTTTTTCATGCAATATGCTTACTTTGTTAGCATCTTCAGGGGCTTCAACTTCTTCTGTAACAGGTTCATCTTTAGGTAAGTAAGCAGACTTATACAATTCCTGATTATTGATCCATGCCCTGCAAATGGGATACAGAGGAGTCTGCTCATTGAATGGAGTAAGATCCACAGCTCTATCAAACAGTTTCATGACATAGGAATCTATAAATCAAAGTTAAATAACTATTTGGTATAACCTTCCATTTTATATCAAAGAAACAATTTAAAAATATTTTCGATAGTATATATCTCTAAAAACAACAATAACTAGACGTTGTAAAAAATCCACCAAGTCAGCCAGAAAAAGTGATGAAATCTAATGTTTGCCGCCAAGCGGCCACATTTAGTTTCTTTGGGGTACTTGTATACAGTATAAGAATGGGGTACTTGTTCATAGGCAATCAGAACTTGGCAGGCTAGAGTTATTTCAGATTAATCTCATTTCATTTGCTTCAGACATTTTGCCTGAATTGAGATTAATGTTATAAAAACTCTAGCCTGCCAAGTACTGATTGCCTATGTACAAGTACCTCATTCATACATTGTGTACAAGTATCTTAAAGAAACTAAACGCGATCGCTTGGCGGCAAACATTAGATTTCATAACTTTTTCTGGGTGACTTGGCATTTTTTTTTTGCAACGTCTAGTTGTTTTTTAGAGAGATATCAATTCTTTTTATTCTGTTTTTTATATTCTAAATGAGTAAGATATGAGAAATGAATATTTTAGCGTGAATAATTATTTCGTTTCTCTAAGAAAAAAAATGGCGTAAGCGACAACACTATTAGATTCACATACTACTCTTTGTATTGAAAGTGACAATAAATATCATGATTAAATATTGTAGAGAGATTTAGGTTTGCAATCCAAATCCTTTTCGTTTCTTGTAAGAAGAAATCTTCCTTACCACAACAAGAAAAAATTTTCGTAATAAAAAATATATACCTATTATAACTTGAGTACAAAAACATGCAAATATAAACTAAAAAATAAGTAATTAACAACTTTCGCTTTAAGTTTGAAATATAAGACTTGTTATTATTTTAAGCGACATTCAGCAAGCTTTAGTGGCGGAGTCCTTAAGATATCAGGCTAGTGATCAGAAGGTGCGTGGTTCAAATACGACCAGACACTTAGAAAACTTTGTTTTAAACTGAAAGTGGTTATCTAAGAAATAAGTTGAAACATGTGTTTTCAGAGCTTTGATAAGCATGCAATTTAATTGAAGAATAAGTCATTTAAATTTTTTTCTAATTACACCATTTTAATAGTTCAACTTAAAGTATCTAGGAAAGCGTCAGTGTTCCGTCGCCAAGTCCGATAGCAAAGCGGCACACATGCAAGTGTATATTATGTTGACAGAGCTTAGGCTCATTTTCGACCCCTCACAGCTCAGCTTCTATTATAGCTAGAACCCTGATTTTTTTGCCAACGTGTTGTCCCGGATGAGTAGACAAAAAATAACAACATAATTGTTAATATTGAACAAGGGAATATGATAAAAAAAATCCTTTGAAAATCGCCGAAGTCACCGGAATTTTGTTCTTCCGATTCTTTTGGTTCTGACCAAAACTTTAGCCAGGGCTACAGCCAAAACTATTTGATGATTTTTTACTTTTTTTTTATTCTTCTCAGCTTGGTTGTATTCAGATTATCTGGCGGCGTCAGCAACACGAGGGCTATAATGCGCCGAAACATTCGTCATTAGACAAGCCAACATACATTTACAAACACCCATGCCTAA
Organism: Linyphia triangularis; assembly: GCA_963978545.1. NCBI lineage: Eukaryota > Metazoa > Arthropoda > Arachnida > Araneae > Linyphiidae > Linyphia > Linyphia triangularis. Next base: position 38,793,837 of record OZ021722.1, on the reverse strand, counting down.
CACGGGACTCGAACCCGCAACCTCGCAGTCTAGAAGCTAGAGCGCTAACCACTATACCGTTTGGTCGGCCTTCTCAGCTTGATTCGAGGAAGTGCCTTTTGTATGATTTGATGGGTAGGAGGGTCTGTACCACCCGGAAATGATTCCGATGGTTGGGATTTTTAGACTGACCTGCAGCTTAAACTCTTGAATATATTCAGATCGTTCAGTTTTTTTTATTCTTCTCAGATTGAAGAGCCTTTTGTATGAATTAATGCATAAGAGACTCTGTACCCCTACCCCCCATAAATGATCCTGGAATTCGGGAATTTTAGCCCGCATAAGGACTGATTGAAACCGGTCAATGGATTTCGGATATTCATCTTTTGCTCAATTTCAAGAAGTGACTTTGATACTTTAAATTGAAGTAATTAAACAAAGTAATTAGGAAAAAGTAAAAATTATTTATTGCTTATTACTGAAAAACATATTGAAAATTCCTAAATTTTGACAGAGTTTTTATTTTTTTCAATGTAATAATTATTACCAAAAATGTCGCCAAACTGACAATTTTTTTTTAAAGTATTGAAAATAAGAAAACAAAAATAATAAATTACACTGATACACGTCAAATTTGAATGCTGTGACCAGTATTAAAGTGTAATTGAAAGTTGTGCAATGTTCCACACTCCTAGTCTTTGAATTTTTATGATCTAGTGTGACATTATTGCGTATTAAATATGTTGTGCGGAGATTACTCAAAGAGACATTAGTCATGCGATTGCAAAGTGGTAAGATTATATCATATTTGTCGATGGTTAAATTCAAATTTATGTGAATAAAATGCAAACAAGCAGTTAGGAAAAAAGTGTTTTGACTTAATAGGTGAGTAACTAAAAACCTTGGAAATTTTTTAAAGGATAGTCATTTAATGAGAAAGATTAATGGAAAGCAGGACTCGACTGCAGTTAAGATAGCAAACTCTACAAAAAGAATTGACATCTTCCCAAAAAGCAACTAGACGTTGTAAAAAAACTCTCCAAGTCAGCCAGAAGAAGTATATAAAATCTAATGTTTGCCAACAAGCAGCCACGTTTAGTTGCTTTGGAGTACTTGTACACAACGTATGATTGATGTATTTGTACATAGACAATCATAACTTGGCAGACTAGAGTTATTCTCATTCGTTTGCTTCAGCTACTTTGCACTGAATTGAGATTAATTTTATAAAAACTCTAGCCTGTCAAGTGATTGCCTATGTACAAGTACCTCAATTGTACATTATGTACGAGTACCCCCAAAGAAACTAAATGTGGCCGCTTGGCGGCAAACAGATTTCATAACTTTTTCTGGCTGACTTGACGTTTTTTTTTACAACATTTAGTTGTTTTTATGGGAAGATTAAAGTCACTTCGTGAAAGTGAGCGAAAAGTGAATATCCAAAATCCATTGATCCGTTTTAATCAGTCATTACCCGGGCTAAATTTCCCAACTCCCAGGATCATTTCTGGGAGATAAACACTTGTACTCATTAGATTAAAGTCACAATCATAAAGATTAAAGTCACTTCGTGAAAGTGAGCGAAAAGTGAATATCCAAAATCCATTGATCCGTTTTAATCAGTCATTACCCGGGCTAAATTTCCCAACTCCCAGGATCATTTCTGGGAGATAAACACTTGTACTCATTAGTTTATACTAAAGGCACTTCCTCTAATCAAGCTGAGAGGAATGAAAAAAGAATGGTATGAATATATTAAGGCGTTTAAGCTGTAGGCCTGACTAAAATTCCAAAGTTTCAAGATTATTTTTCAGGGGGTATAGACTTTTCTATCCATCAAATCATACAAAAGGCATTTCCTCTAATCAAGCTGAGAAGAATAAAAAAAAAAGAATGGTCTGAATATATTAAAGAGTTTAAGCTGTAACCAGGCTAAAATTACCAAGCATCAGAATCATTTCTGGGGGGTACAGACCTTCCTACCCATCAAATAATACAAAAGGCACTTCCTCGAATCAAGCTGAGATGAATAAAAAAAAAAGGAAAAAAAATCCTTAAATAGTTTTGGCTGTAGCCCTGTGTTAGGTGGTTGAAGAGGAATTCAGTGGATTGCTAGGAAACGATTAACAATAGGGTTTCTTTCCCCTTAACGCTTTGTATAGTACTTTCGAGTTACTGGGAAATGGTCAACGGCTGTACTTTTAATGTCAGATGTTACGGCGATCTATGCAAAGGGGTTCGATATTGTAAAAGCTTTTGTTACATATTTCTACCTTGGTTCTTTTTGGGTCGTTCGGTGTTATTCAACAGGGGCTTGTAATTTTTAAAGTATGAAAGAGTTTTGCTCTGCAATTTCTAAGCCGGCTCCAGTCTGGCGGCGAAATTGAAATGACTATTGTCGAATCTGAAGTTAAAAATACAAAGGGTATGGTATAACCAGTGGTAGAAGTGGGGGAAAAAAGGTGGGGGGACGGTCAAAAGTTGGTGACAAGTGTACCCCCTCAACGATAAATTTTATAATTTCATTTATAATAACAATAAATTTATAGCAATTAAATAAATAACAATTAACTAGTAGAAAGGAAACAATTTTCAATACATACAAGGGTCCAAAATTTATTAATATTCTGCGACTTAGTTTTTTTACTAGGAAATAAGAGATGAAGTGAAGTAATAATTCAACATTATGTACATAACTGTTTATTTAGATTTAAATATTACCTCTAAATAAGCATACTTTCATAAAATTAAATTAATAAGGAATTCTAATTTTTTTTTTAAATACTTTGTCTTTATATTTTTTTCTAGTGTTCTAGCTTCTCCAAAGTTAAATTTTGACCAAGTGAAAATACCTATATCTTTATACAAAGTAGTATAATACATTTTTATAACACTATGACATAAATAGTTTTTTTTTTCAGTGACTTAAAACTTTTTCTCAGTGTCATTACATTTCGCATTTCCCTACATGCTTGGTATATTTTTTAAGTAGAAAATCTATGCTTAATTAATTTTAGTACTATCTAATATCCCATGCCCAGGATTGCTTAATATTCAAAGAAATTTATAAACAAAATTAGTGATAAAAACTGAAAAATATAGTCGGGAATAAATAAAAAAAATTATACAATTTTGAATTACATGACTCGGAAGACAGTGATAAGATGAATTTCTTTCAACAATTTTGGCATTGGTAGTATAAACAAGTATTGTATCGTGCATTCAAAAATTGAAAGTAAAAAAAATGCAAAATGATATTTTACCTTCTTAAAGGAAATGTTTGCATTTTTCAGCTTTCTCGTTTGGCTTCATGGATAATTTTTCCTGCACATTTATGAGTTTTACTGGTTTTGTGTTTAAAAATCTGCTTTCTTAAGGATTCTCGTTAGTCAAATTCCTTGTCTCCATGTGGCAAAATGTTACATCCTACCCATTCGTTAGAAAGTTTCAAACCTTGTTTTTTTCTGGTTCCAAGCTTTTTAGCAGCCTTTTGTATGTGTTGCATCCAAGTTTTTGTTCTTCACAAATAAGCCATGGATACTCGTTGTATTTCTGAAGGTGCGTATCATTTTGTGTCCAATACTTTGGATAATCATTACTGCAGTGCGTTTTTGCTTACTGTTGCTGCCATGTGCTTGATTCTCTCTCCATGTGGTCTCTTCAACTTGATGCACTTGCACATTTTCCACTGCTCCTTCTTCAACGTTCTGTAGTGAATCGGTCATTTTTCTTACAGTTTTCAAGCCAAATATATCAATCTCATCTTGTTTTGTAGTAGATGGATTACGAATACAAATGCCGTTTAGAATCAGAAGTAAGAGTTAATGGTTAAGTTGGAGGAATACACGGTTTTCTACTGATAATCAACAAAACGCAAAACATTTTAAAGTAAATGGTCGAGGACAAAACAGGAAATGATAGTGCAATACATATGTCCTTTTTCTATCCACTCCTCAATAATCCCAAACAACGGCGTCAAAACTCGCAGCGCATTTCCAAGAAAAATTGACTGAATTTGCTTTAAGCAAAACAAAAATGAAAGTATAAAAAATAACAGCTAGAAAAAGCAGAAGTAATGAAAATGGTTCATTCTATTTTTCCCCCCTCCCCTTTTAGTTTTTAGACGGATTGAATGTTTTTTAAAATTGGGGGAATAGATTTCGGTAGTTTTAGAAGTGGGGGGATGGATTTCAGTGGTTTTAGAAGTGGGGAGATGGATTTCAGTGTTTTTAGAAGTGGGGAGATGCATGGGTATTTTCTGGATAAGTGGGGGGGACGCGTCACCCCACGTCTACCCACACTTCTAGCACTGGGTATAACTTAAAACTCATGCGCCGGGTCTTTTGAAATTCTGACAATATCGGAACAATTGTGTTCGAACGAGAATTATAGTTTCGGGATATTTTTTGGCGGGAAAATGGTTTCTGTAGCGGGGTTGATTTTACCAATTGCGGCTTTGAACTTTTAAGGCGGGATTAAAACTGGCCATTTAAATTGGTAGTTGAGGTTTTGGGAGGCATTGTAAGTGGACCTAGTTTCCAGATTCGCTAGAAGTAATTTTGAATGGGAAAAGTAGTTTTTATAATCTGGTGCACGAGAAAAAAAGATATAGAAGGGAGATAAAATTTAGACGAAAACTTATCTTAAAAATCTGGATTAACTCAAGCCTCTTATGGCGTGATTTTTGAAGTGGCTGCTTAAGTGCCTTCTCCGTGAAATTTCAAAGATCGCTAAGTGAATCCTTTCGGTGTGTCGTCAATCAACAAATTTGGATTACCATAAAAATGCTGTTGTCCATGATGCGTTGGGGTAAGTCATTAGCCTTGATATTCATCATTAGGAGCTTAAGCTTATTTCTATGATATTTTTAGTTTTGTGTTTAATTTACTAATTCTGTTAACTAAAAGACTTCTGTTAAATTAACTTGTAATTGAAAGTAGTAATAAATCATGTTTAGTATTTCAAATTCTGTTGTTTCCCTTCCTTGTCAGGAGCAAATGGGTATTGTGAGATTTAGTCTTGCAAGTACTATTACTATACAATTTTCTGGCCAATAATACAATACATGAACTTACAGTGTTCATATTAGAAGACATACAATTAAATAAGCAAATCCGTAACTAAAACCAACGCGTCCGCCCAACAACTGGCTAAAGTTTTGGACAGAACCAGAAGAATCGGAAGAACAAAATTCTGGTGACTACGGCGATTTTCAAAGGATTTATTTTACCATGTTCCCTTGTTGAATGTTAACAATTATGTTATTTTTCGTCTACTCACCCGAGTGCAACATGATGGCAAAAAAAATCAGGGTTCTAGCTATAACAGAAGCTGAGCTGTGAGGGGTCGAAAACGGCCATAAGCTCTGTCCACATAATATACATTTGCATGTCTGCCGCTTTGACATTGGACTTGGCGGCAGAATACTGCCGCGTTCCTAGATATTTTTATTACTATAAAATTATATATTTTTATTACTATAAAAGTTTCACTCACACCAACTCAGCCTAAGCCGGTCCCAAGCCCGGTTGAAAAAGGAGGAGGGTGCCTAAAAGCTGCCATGGCATAGTCTGTTACTACCCTGACGATCTGCTGATGGTCGTAAGACCTAGGTAGATAAGACAGATGTGACAGATGAACGGCAACCAAAATCCAAGGTGTGGATACCTTGCTTAAGAGAATGTGAATGTCACATGGCAACCAGGGTTAAAGGTTGTCTCTAACGGTTCACCTCGTGGAGTGGCGAATCACGTTGTATTTAGCCTTCCGCCTGCACTGAGGGTCCAAAGAGGTGGTGACTCAAACTTACCCTCAGTCCTTGATAACACATGGGAAATAAAAAAAAAAAAAAAACGACAGGTCAAACCGCAAAACAAGTTTGGAGCAACCCAAACCCGGCCAAAGTGGACCTGGCTCTTCTGAGTCAACCACTGAGGTATGTGGCGAAGTTGTTTCGAGCACCAAAACATCTGTCGATAGTGGTCCCTCGGGGCCCGCGACTAATACAACCGGAGGCTCTCTTAGCTCTCTACCCGAATAGTCAACTATGATGCGTTCTCAAAAGAACAAGCATAGTAGGCAAATGGCTCATCAGCGTCTTAACACTGAAACTGGAGACAACGCTGCTCAACATCGTAGCACAACTCCAGCGGGGAAAAGAGGTAGGGTCAGTGATACCACCCCTTCCCCATCCACAGGCTAAACGGGCAAGGACGGCTGAGTCCCCATCCTATAGCCAAGCTGCCACCGGAGTAAAGATGGCAATCGTCCGAGATAACTTCCCGGATGGTACACTGTCACCCGATGATGCCCTGATTATACAAGGTGACATCAACAAGGTCATTGACGCAGAGGATGTCGCCCGGGAGGCCCCCCAGATTTTAAATTCGGGTGTGCTCAACGGTGCTTTGATGATCCACTGTGCCAATGACTACACCGTTGCTTGGCTGATCAAGAACTACGATGGTAGGGTAGTAAGCCAAGATATAAAGGTCCAGGTGAAAAAGGCATCGGACCTACCGAGACCCGTAAAGATGGCTCTAAAATCCCGGGATATTCTCACCACAGATGGGGAGGTCCTGCTCAAGCGAATTGCCCGCTTGAATACAGGCCTCAACACTGCTGAGTGGAAAATCCGGGAGAGAAAAATCGTCGGTGATCACGCATACATCAGGTGGATCATCGAGATGGATCTCAAGTCCTCCAAGTACATCAAGGAGAAGAATTTTGAGATCTTTACGGGGAGCTTTGGAAAAGGACTACTAAAGATCATCAGCGACCCCAATGTTGCTCGTGTGTCTCCTCCGTCTGCTGCTGTGGGTAAACCACTGGCGGAATCCAGCGATGTGGCCCAACAGCCCGCGTTGGAGACTGCCGTAATGAAACCTCCTGTTGAGTCTTATGGTGTGGTCGAAAGGCCTGCATCGGATGATGCAATGGAGGAATCATTGGCACCTTCAGAGAAGGACGTACGGGTGACGTCAGTGGAACCAGCCACAGATGCTATGGAGATCTTCCACGATCCAGTGGAAACGACCCCATCAGTAAGTACCGGAGGTTCAAAAAACCCTGTCTCCTTCTAGTCCTATTAGTGATTCTTCTGGATCACTATATAAAGTTTTTGGCGATCTCGATTTCTCAGATTCGGGATCCGATATTACAATTGTGTATGTCTCCCCCACTAAGGAGGACACAGTACTAAAAGAGAAGGAATCTTTTGATTAGGGTGACAGCTTTATTAATTTTAATTCATGTCCGAAACCCAAAAGAAGTCGAGCAAAACCATCAAGGTTGCTCAAATTAATCTTCATCATAGCCGGTCAGCAACTGCTTTAGTCAATAAAAGACTGGTAGAAGGAAGGATAGATATTGCCTTGATACAGGAACCCTGGGTCAACAAGGGTAAAATCCTAGGCCTAGGCAACTGTGGGAACCTATTCTTTGATCGCTCAAGTAGTAAACCGAGAGCTTGTATAATTACAAATAAAAATATTAATGCTCTTCTTATAGCCGACCCACTGGATAGTGATAATGTAGCTATCAAGTTAATCAGCAAAAACGGAGATATTATTTATATTATGTCAGTATATCTTCCATACGAGGATGAAATTCCGCTAACAACTTCAACCAGAAGCTTCGTTGAGCGTTGCTCACATTATGGGATGAAGGTCATTGTGGGTTGCGATGCTAATGCACACCACACCATATGGGGCAGTACTAACTGCAATAAAAGAGGTGAGGATCTAATTGAATTTTTCTTAAGCAATAATCTGTATATCCTCAATACTGGTAATAAACCAACATTTGTTACTTGCAATAGAAAGGAGGTAATTGACATAACCTTCTGTAATAATAAAGCAGTCAACTGCATACAGGATTGGCATGTTTCTGAATGTATTACACTATCAGACCATAAACTAATCCAAATGTCCATTACAGGCCCTGCACTTATAACTCAACAGGGAAGGCGGAATCCCAGACACACCAACTGGGATTCCTATCGGGAGGACCTTCGGCTTCTCCTAGAAGGTAAGAGCTTTAATTTTTCTTCGCTGGTGGACCTGGAGCTGGCGGTTGACTCTGTACAACGGTCCATCCTCCTAGCCTACCAGTTAAATTGTAAAGCTGTCACAACTGGGATACCAAGGCGAGTTCCTTGGTGGAACAAAAACATCAGTATAATACGTAAAAACTGCAGAAAGCTCTTTAACAGAGCCAAAAAAACAGGTGAGTGGTCAAAGTATAAAAATGCACTCACCAGTTATAATAAGGCCATTAGGAAAAGTAAAGAAGAATCGCGGAGAGACTTCTGTGGCCAGGTGGACAATATGTCCAGTGCAGCTAGACTGACCAAAATACTGTCAAAGGACAGTCAGTGCCAACTGGGTTCCATCAGGAAGGACGATGGCACATACACGGAAGATGGCAAAAGTACACTAGCGGAAATGCTTAAAGTACACTTTCCTGACTCCACAGTCGCAAAATCAAGTGACATGCCTGCCATTCCCAATCTTACACTATCACGTAGTAAAAAAGAGGACTGGGTTATGGCTAAGAGTATAATTACTCCAAATAGAATTGCATGGGCAAATAATTCATTCAAGCCCTTCAAATCACCTGGAGCTGATGATATTATACCAGCTCTACTCCAACATGGCAAAGATATTATTATGCCACACCTATGCAGAATCTTTAGATCATGTATAGTATACGACTATATACCACATGCATGGAGAACCTGTAAAGTTATCTTTACACCCAAACCAGGAAAGTCATGCTACAATGAAGCCAAAGCCTTCAGACCTATTAGCCTGACATCTTTTCTCCTTAAGACTCTGGAGAAATTGATTGACAGGTATATCAGAGATGAGGTTTTAAAAGCTAAACCCTTATCGAGATTTCAACATGCATATCAACCTGGGAAATCTACAGAAACTGCCCTATACGACCTTGTTACGGTACTAGATGGGGCAGTCAATGGAAAGGAAATAGCCATGGCAACCTTTCTGGATATTGAGGGGGCTTTTGGTAAAGTTCCAACAAATGTAATCAATAATGCCCTTCTCAAAAGAAATGTTAATTCAAGCGTATGTACCTGGATTAAAAATATGCTTGAAACCAGATTGGCTCAAGCCTCCCTTTTGGGAGACTCGTTCACTGTGGAGAATTGTAAAGGATGCCCACAAGGAGGAGTGGCGTCACCACTACTAAGGAGTCTGGTGGTTGACAAACTCTTAAACAGGATTAATTTTTTGGGCCTGCATTGTCTAGGTTATGCTGATGACATAACACTGGTCGTAAGAGGTAAATTCCAGAATACTGTAACTGACCTCATGAGCACTGCGCTAAAAAAGGTAGAAAAATGGTGCAAAGAGGTAGGATTGTCGGTTAACCCCAGCAAGACCAACCTAACAGTGTTCACTAGGAAAAGAATACATGATATGCAAACCATAAAATTCTTTGGGAAACCACTTGCATATTCAGATGAGGTTAAGTATTTAGGAGTTATCTTTGACAAAACCTTGACATGGAAGCCCCATCTCCAATACAGCACCAGCAAAGCCAAACGAGTGTTCTGGGCCTGCAGATGTGCTATTGGAAATAACTGGGGCTTGTCACCAAAAATGGTGCTCTGGATATATACAGGAGTGATTACTCCAATGATATCTTATGGGGCCATTGCCTGGGGAAATAGAACCCATAATGAAACTGTGAAAAAAGAACTCACTACTTTACAAAAAATGGCAACCATTGCAATTACAAATGCAATGAGAACTACTCCCTCACAGAGTCTAGAAATTCTCCTAGATTTTCTACCAATACAAGTGAAATTAGAGGCTGTTTTGTGTTCACGACGGCTAAAACTCATGGGTTTATGGAAAACATCCTATGAATTACCTTTGTTTAAAAATATTCAGACACAGGTAAAAGAACATCCCTGTCTAACTATGAGATCTGACTGGATGTTAAAGCAATATTGCTTTAAAGCCAAATACAATATCATCTTCCCGACCAGAGAGGACTGGAGATTTCCCTCCAATCTGACTAGGAGAGGAGATGAAATTTGGTATACAGATGGTTCAAAGACATCTTATGGCACTGGTTCAGGTGTCTTCTGTCCTAACAGAAAAATAAAGCTATCTTTCTCTCTGGGCAAGTTGGCTACTGTATTTCAGGTTGAGGTTCTTGCAATTACGGCATGTGCCTACAATTGCTTAGATAGGGGGGGGGTTGTTAAGAGGGTCATAAAGATTTTCTCTGACAGCCAGGCTACACTAATGGCTTTAAAGAGTCACTGCTTTACCTCTAAAGCAGTGTGGGAATGCCACAATGCACTTGAAGACCTAGCTGAGGGTAACAAGGTTACTCTTCTCTGGGTCCTTGGTCACTGTGACATTGAAGGTAATGAAATGGCAGACCAACTAGCTAAACAAGGATCTGAATTATCCTTTGTTGGTCCAGAACCTGTTTTAGGTCTGCCCCACAATGCGGTCAGGAAAACAACCAAAAGCTTTTTATTGACTGAATCCTATCAAGCATGGCTTGAATCTAAAGATCAAAGACAAGCCAAAGAGCTCAATCAACAGTCACCCTGGAATAGATCGAGGGAGCTAGTAAAATTGAGCAGAAAAGAGATCAAGGTTGCTGTAGGCCTTTTAACTGGACACTGCACCTTAAATAGACATCTTAATCTGATAGGTGTTATAGATGACCCACTATGCAGAGGCTGTCGTATGACAGAGAGCTCTACACATGTGTTATGTAATTGTGACTACTACTCTGCCCAAAGATTTGAACATCTGGGATACCATTGTATCGACCCCTGGGAATTGTCAAATGTTCCAATCAGGTCTATACTGACATTTATTTCAGCAACCGGTCTTCTTTAGATCAAATAGGGGGTTTCAGTACAATAGACTTCAGTCGCGGTGCTGGTACTCGATAGAGTCACCCCCATTCACAAGTCATTCACTCACACCAAGTCAAAACAAAATTTCTGAAGAAAACTTAAAAAATTGAATTAAATTTTTTAAGTTACGAAGTAACACAATTAAATATGTTTTAATAAATTTCTGAATCTGTAAATTTTCAATTTGAAGTACACAGTTAAAATTCACATAAAGAAATTATACCTATTTATATTTCCCTTATTATTTATTAACTTTCTTTATTTGTCCATTTGTTTCTTGCTAAGTCCATTGCACTAAAATACTAATTTAGTTGAATTTCTTGTTTTAATAAAACTTACCAAAGAAACATTGTTTTACCAATTCTACTTATTAACTAAATATTATAAAACAAATATTTTAGTAACTAATAGCCAAATATTATGTTGATGCAACTTTAACGAGTAAAAATTATATGTTTTTACCCTTAAATAACAAAAAAAATTAATAGTAGGTTTTCTAACACATTTCAAAGAACCATGGTTTGCATAGACGATTTGTATAAGTTATTAAATCTAATCTATCCTACACTAATTTATTTTGTACTTAAAACGAATAAATTGCACTAAATTAACTTCTCAAAATGCAAAAGAAAATAGAGTTACATTAGCTCAGAATTAAAAGCCTCTTTTGTGCATTGATTAAATATTCAACAGTTTAAGTAAGAGAAAAAAAAAATTAATACATTCGGGTTATTAGCAAAGCTTTGTTACTAACTTGCATTTTTATTCAGTGTTTCATCCCTTCTGCGACGCTTTCTTTGTGTTCGTTGAGGTTTTTTTACAGGTGATGATACAGGAGAAGGATCTCTAACAAAAAAAAACAAAAAAAACAACATTTTTTAGCATTTACACACTAATTTGCATGATACAAGTAACTACAATATTTAAATTCTGATATGTCATTAAAATAACCATAAAGGAGATGCTTTCCACTGAAAACAATTAAATAGTGTTATTTCATAACAGATTTGCTCAATTACGGAATTCTTTAGGTGAAATTTTTTTCAAAAATATCACTTGGCAAATCTGATCATTTCAAAGTACAATGTGTGTCACAATGCATCAGCTAATGCAATAAGTGAAGGCCTACAACTTCCATGTGTCAAAAAATTATATAGCCATCATTTTTAAATTAAGTGAGCAAAACACACCTATAAATATGTAGTTATTGAAAAAAGTCAAAATGACAACCCAAAAAAATTTACATTCGGTATAATTGCTTCCCGTAACAGTTTCAGAAATTTCAAGTAAGGTACGAAAAAAAAAAGTAATATGATAGAGCAATTATTGAGGATCACTAGGCAAATAAAACTTAACTCACTATTTAACTATTTTATAAAACAAAAACTGAGAAATCTTTATCTTAAAAGTCATGTACTTTGATCATATGATATGTATTGTGAAGAAAGAGCGAGTATATTTACTTAGTATAAATTACTTTTCAATAATCTGAAAATCTAGGGACGTACAACCTATTAGGAAAGAAACTAGAATGTTTAACAATATAGTATGTCAGAAACTTAATTGATGAGGCAAGGTAAAGAGACAAAATGTATTGAAACAAGTGTTACACCCCTCCTTTTCAGCACAATGCCAATATTTCTGTGCTAAGCGCAGAAGTCATACCTGCAACCGAGTTTAAAATGAGAAATGGCAGTTTAAAGTTTAACAACCTCATGTAGTTGATGCTAACTTATTAATTTTTTAATATTTCTTGTGCAGGTACAACCATTAAACTTCAACTTTATGTAGAACAAATTACAGAGAACCACATGGTTTTTAATTTGGTCAAAAAAGTGAAAACTTCACTTTTGTGCTTAGCACGGAAGAATACCAGAAAATGCTTTGTCATGTGAATAACTATCTTAATCCTTTTTTATTTTGGCTCAAGTTCATTACTATTATACACTCAAGTACTGCTGCAAGGGTTGGACAAAAATATAGAAATCCCTTGTGAAACACATGCTTGAAAGAAATGTTTAGTTCAGTGAAATGCGCAGGTGGCACTGATCTTTTCTCTTACTGATGTCACCTACACAACAGTGCAAATACGCTGCTCAGGTCAGTCATTTTCTGGTCACTGTTCTGTGATGTTGTAATTGCATCACGTCAGACTTCAAATGAGGGGAAATTGTTGGAGCTCGCTTGATGGGCGCTTCCATAAGGAAGGTAGCTGAAGTGTTTCAAGAGGTACTGTATCAAAGAGTTATTCCCCACATTTGAAAAGCAGAAAAACAACTTCTGCTAAATCACAGTGTGGACGAAAGTGTGTTTTACGATCATTATTGAGAACAGTGACGGAAAAAAAGACTGCACTTACAAAAATTACTACTTTAATGAATGTCATGTTCACAAATACTGTGAGTACCAAATTAATAAGAGGATAGTTCCATAAGCATGGCATTTCTGGTTGAGCTACGATTAACAAAATATTAATCAGTGATGCTAATGCCTCTAACAGGATAAAGTAGTATTTAAGTCGTAAAGCCTAGACTATGGAGCAATGGAAGACAGTAATTTGTTCGAATGAGTCTCGTTTCATACTTCTGACTGAGTTTACGTCTGGCGAACGCCATCCCATGCATTTGATACAGACAGCTTGTTGCCAAATGTGAAACATGATGGAGGTTTTGTGATGGTTTTGGCAGCCATATCGTGGTTTTCTGTTGGGTTCCATGATTAATCAGCAAGGGCACATTATTGCAAAGGATTGTGTAAAAATTTTAAATAACCAAGTCCATTTCATATTACAAACTTTATTCCCTATGGGTGATGGCGTCTTCCAAGACAACAAAGCTTCTGTTCATACAGCTCACATCATCCAGAACTAATTTTCTGAGCACGAGGATGATTTGTCACATCTTCCCTGGTGACACCACAGTCACCAGATCTCAATATTATTGAGCCTCTGTTGTCTATATTGGAGAAGAAAATGCATTATTACTATCCACTGCCATCATCGTTACCTCAACTAGCCACCGCTTTGTAGGAAGTATAGAACAAGATTCCTACGGCAAACATACAGGAACAGTATTTACCCATTCTGAAGAGACAGCAAGCAGTTTTGAATGCCAACATATTTTTTTTTACACCATATTAGGCAATGTGACATGCTTATTTTTTAGGTTTTTTCATATTTCTGCCCAACCCCTGTATTTCATAGAATGCTGCTGAATTTGCTTTTTGTTTTTCCAAGACCACCACCATCTTATAAGTCATATCGACCTGTATCTGTGCCTATAAAGCCATCTGGTTGCCCTAAAAAATACCAAAATGTAACTTGTTTACAGCTTACTTAAAAACAACAAAGGCATTACAAGAAAAATAGTAAGAACATTAAATATATATAAAATATTGAGGACTTACACTAAAATTGGAGACTATTAATGATTAATTTCCCCAAGATATTTTTCACTCAGCAAAATTAGGTTGGTATACTAGTTTACTAACCTTGATTTGAAAAATAAAAATTCCCTTTTAAAAAAAAAATATGAATGGTAATATATATGTATCCTTGAATTTCAACAAAAATGTAAACATATTTAGCAAGCAAATAAGGATATCATGCATAAAATTATATTACTTTTTTATTGAGATATCATTTCCACCTTTATTATATTCATCTTCAGAGGTTGAAGGGCTAAAAAATAATTCAAATTGAATTCACAATTTTGAAAAAATTGTAGAAAAGATTTACCAAGAATGAAATAGGTGCATTACCTTTCATCTGCTTTTTCTATAATACACTGCAATGCCTCTTCTAATTTTGCTCTCGCATTTTCTATTTCAGGAGCTATACAAACATAAGATATTTATACACATTTATGATAACACACCATAAATTAATTTTTATAAACAGAATTTTGAACAATAACTTAGTTTCTCTGATTGTAAAATCAAATAAATTCGATATCGTAAACGCACAATTTCAATCCTTTTTTCCGCCCTCAGTTTATAAGATCAATCAATAAGAAAAAATGATAGATTTAAAAAAATTACCTCTTTTTTCTTGTTTTATTTTAAAAGCCATTTCTTTTTACGTTCTGGCTACAACTTCGTAATTCCCGCTGTACCCTCAAAATAAACACAATAGCTGAATTGTTTTAAATGAATTCCAATACGATGCTCAAAAAATGAATAATTAGAAAACAGCGATAGTTCTACGAGTCGCTGAAATAAAGTATCCAACAATAAGTAGAACACCTATAAAATTCGTCTTTTCCTACAATGTACTAAAATCGTATTTAGGTAATAACAAACAACAGAAAATCAGTACAAACTCACAAACGAACGAGCAAAAAAAGCTTTTCTGTTTGTTGTTATGATTAAGAATTAAGATTTTGATTGGCGCATTCCTCACATGCGTCAGAGTCTTAGTACGTAATTTAGCACGATAGGTGTTTGAGACTATTTTGAAGCGGAATATTTACAAACCATACACTTTTTGAGAAAGATCAGTATTTAAGTATTATCATCAACCACGAATAACATTCATTTTAAAATTCATTATTCAAATTTTCTTAAAAAAACATCATGGTAACCTTTCAAATGTATCTTCAATAGTTGTGACGAAAAACATTTTTAAACAGATGTGACATATTATTCAAAAAGCCCTATTGCTGGAAAAGTTTACTTTAACTTCTACAACATAGCAACCAAAGTTTCCCTTGACAACGAGGGACAATGGGACTTGTAGACCTTTAAAAATAAACACCAAAGCAACTTTTCTAGTTGTTTTAATTGCATTTGAGTCTTCACATGAGAATTTTTCTTGTTTTACGTTTCTTCTAAAAAAATAATGTGTTAAATTTGTTCGAAACATGATACATTGTCTTTTATGCGTTAAACGTGAATTTAATGCTGTTCAAGCAAGTTAACTTTTGGGGCTGGATATGAAGAAAGCTGCTCTTACGAAAAACTCAAAAAAATTGCAGACTGTTAAAAAATTAAATATGAAACTTCAGCCGGAAGATCAAGATAAGTAAGTTCGTTTTAAAATTTTTTATATGTTGCATTATGGGATTAATTACATCAAATTATTTGTCGTCATGTCGCCTGCCATCATCATCCGAATAAAAAAAAATAAAAAATTAACAAACACAAAAATATCGTTAAAATTTACTCGAAATTTTCAACTTCAATCAATCAGAAAGCTATGTGTGTGCAGATATTATGCAAAAATGACGATCAAATACAGACACAAGGCTAATCTAGGATGGTATAGTTTAATTTCTAAACAATCCCCTGTACAGATCCAGATATAATTTAAAATTATTTACTATTAGTGCAATTTTCGATATGGTCTGGCAGATTATTCCACTTAGCAGTCACTTCATTGTAAAAGTAATATTTTTTTTATTTTCTATATTAAAATACAAGTTAAATAAGTTGTATGTCCTGTACCCTCTGAATTCTTGAACCCACCTTTTGATAAATTTAAACCACTACTTTTTTTATTTGCTTGCAAAATAATGAAATATAATGCCAAAACAGCATTTGTTACTTGTTTTTGTTAGTGAAACAGGGGTCTTCCCCAGGCTTTTACCCGCAAAAACGTTCACTGGGTTCAATAGATCGAGTCATAATATATATTCCCATAGCAACACACCAGCGTGCTCACATGGTTTAAAGTTATTTTGAATTGTAGACTGAGTCAGTGGCGGCTCATGTGGCAAAGCCAGGTTTCAAAATTAAAATTATATATTTTATAATTTTCTAAAATGAAGATCCTATTTCTACGGTAAGTGAAAAAAAAATCCAATAAATAGCAAACTTATTGCCTTAATACTCAATTCCCAAGAAAATAATCTTGGCGCAGTATGGCCCATGTGTTGCCCTTGCATCGTTAAACTCTAACCAACCAACCAAAGAAAAAACCCCGCTTCCTACCGACCCAAACTGGTAATCTTCTCCACCGAACTGCAGCCGAGTGTTCCTAAAGCGCGTTTTGGCTATGACGTTGCCATGGTAAACGATGGAACCCAACTAAGCCTTTCCCTCCATGTAATGTGCAGTGTGACAGTCAGTTCAGCAGTTTTCAACTTCGTCTGTCCTTGCAAATTCGATGAACTGACTGACTTTGTTTGAGGATCAGCGTGGGTGAGTGTGAAAGGTAGGAAACCGAACGTTCCTAAAAATCTTTCCAAATAGAATGTTGCAATAAGTTTACAGTTTTCTGTTTATTTATTAAATTTACCATTTTGAAACATGGAGCCCCTTTATGATAAAAAATGGGTATTGTTAAAGGCTGCATAGCCCAGTCGGGAGAGGTATTGTTCTTGCAACCGGGAGGTTGTGAGTTCGATCCTGGCTTGTGCTCACAATCCTTAACGGTGACAAGTTCAGGGCCTGGGACCGACTTAAGACCGCTGTGTTCGCTAATGGTGACTGGGGCAAGTTAAATCAGTCATGGTTGTAAAGTCCTCCAAATTCCCATACAAATCAATACCTCTGAGGGTGGCATAGCCAAGTCTTTTACTTGGTATTGCCTCTAAATTAAGAAGTTCCACATATAGTCGGTTGAGCTGATATCTATCGCGTAGCTACCGAAAAGAGGTAGAAATGAACCCTTCGGTGGCTGTTCTCCATTCATAAAAAAAGGGGATACACCTCAGCATAGTTGTAAGTTTCAGTTATCTTGGTATGCAGTGCTAGAAGTGTGGGTAGACGCAGGATGACGTGTCCCCCTACTTTTTAAAAAAATACCCATACGTTCTCCCACTTCTAAAACCTCTGAAATCGATCCTTCCACTTTTAAAAATATTCAATCCATCTGAAAACTACCAATGATAAATAACATTAAACTTTAAGTGTAGGGACATTGAGAAAATGCAATTTAAAGTTTTCAAATGTAAAAAATCTATTTATGGTATATTTATGCATATTAGCATCTTACTATTACAAAAATGTATTATACTACTTTGTATGAAGGTATAATTATATTTTATTAACAAATACTGTTACACTTAGTCAACTTTTTTGGAGGAACTTTCTTTTAAATTAAATTTCTATTCTTGTATCATAAAAACAAGCTATTTAAAAAAACAAAAAAACATTTTAGAGATCTTTATTAATTTAATTTCATGAAAATATGCACATTTAGAAGCACAATTTAAATCTAAATAAACAGTTGTATATGTAATGTTTATCTCTTATTTCCAAGTTAATAAATTAAGTCGCAGACTATTCCTTAAAATTACAATACATTTTGAACCCATTATTCAATGTTAGTATTATGTAGTATAAATTATTTCCTTACAAGTTAATATTTTTACTATAAAAGATACAAAATTATTAAAAAAAAATTTGGGGGCAGAGGGTTGCATTTGTCACCAACTTTTAGGCATCCCCCCACTTTTTTGAACTCACTTCTAACACTGTTGGTATGTGCTTTTCTCGTGGTTATGTGGTAGTTTATTTTACTTACAAAAAAAATCTGCGTGACTATGTTTGATTGTCTGAATTAAAAAGAGCGTTTGGAATAGTGCTGGATATGGTGGATTAACCTCCATCACATGAGCATTTAAAGCACACAAGGGCTCAATCGAACGTTTAAAAACCTCTTTGAATTGATAAGAAGTGGAACTCAAATAGCTGGCACATTAAGGAAAACTCTCAACTTTACATTATTGAATTTAACAAAAGAAAGCTCTCTGAATTGTTACTTCATGCAATTACTCATCAAATTGGTATTGTTTTTAAGTAAACAAGAACTTACATTTAGAGGCCAAAAATGAGAGATAATGTTTTTATAATCAAAACTCTATTGAATGATTTGATTAATTGTTCTTATTTTATTATGTTATGTTATGAATGTAATTATTTTTTACAAGTTGAAAGGAAACTTCGATTTGAGTATTAAAAAATTGCCGTTCATTAATGCTTGTGGAAAGTGTGTGTGTGTTGGGGTGGGGGGGATTTGTAGGGGAGCACTAGTTAGAGTAATAGCTAACAAGAGTAATAGCTGTGCTATTATCGCATCAATATGATCTTCACAAACGTGTCGAGAACTTTTTGCAGAAACATTGTCTCGTTTCATGACATTACACCACTTCTTGCGAATATCTGCGTGTTTAGTAACACTGATAAATAATTTAGCAGTATTGGAAATTGAAGAATTCTTACAATTCGGGGCGAGGCAATGTTTGTACGCTAAATTTTAGGACATAATTTTAAATCGATTAAAAGAATACAAGATTAAAAAAGAAAAAAATCAAAACGCGCTATAGCAATGCGAATAAATTCACGATATTTTCAAAGACCGCACGAAGCCAAAATCGGATTATGACGTGGGGGACGTCACATCTAAGCTAGTATCGTTTTTGCTGCGCTTTTAAAAGTGGGAAATTGAAACGGGTATAACTCGAGAAATATTTAATAGATTTCAAAACTTTTTCAAGTTTTGGTTGTCTTTCGTCACTCTTAATAAAATAAATAAAAAAATAATTAAAAAAATGCTCAACTTGTCCATGGAAGAATCACCTGTTTATGTCATAAGTTTGGGGTTCAATCCCAAAGATTCAAAGCAAAGGCTTTAGCCTGTTTTGCTATGCTTCCTTTTTTGCTTACAAAATGATTTGTGAGTGAAAATGATTTGTAATTAAATATAGTAATTTTTATGCTTTAGAAAATTTAAGTACCTTCCAAAAGTGTCTTCCAATCTTTACAAATAGATATTTTAAAGCTGTTATTTACAGCCAATTAAAACTACTTGTATGATAGATTATACAAGCCAATAAACTTAAGATATTTATTTTTATTATTGTTATGTTCCCAATAATATACAAGTAGTTCAGAATAGTGTCTAATTTTCTGCCATTTACTTTCTTTTCATTTAATCATTAATTTTTTTCTCTCTCTAATAAATACTCTAAATATTCTGTAATCTATAAATAAAACTACATAAAATAAGCCTATTATTGTAATATCTAAAAGCAATTTTGTTTTTCAGAAACAAATCTCCAGTTTATTCAGACACAGATTGTGTTTTGGAATCCCAAGTGGAATATATAGAAAATCTGCAGCAACAAATTTGTGTTTTAGAAAATGAAACTGCATATTTATATCCTTTTTATGTGATTTCTATAATTAACTTTTTACCAAAAAAAAAAAAAAGGTTTTCTTTGATGCACTTATATGCATTGTGAGCTAGACACTTGCCCTATTTGTAAAAAAGTCAAAGCAATTCTCAAAATTGCTGATTAATACCTCATTGTGCCTTGTTGCAGGAAAGTCATTGGGCCCATGCTCCTCCTTAAGTCTAAATGTAGGCTACAATACAAATATATATTTCACTGTTTTTATTTATTTCATTGAAAGAAAGCACAACTTTGTATTGAATTAGCCTCCCAACAAATAGAAAAATAGATCTACTTACAGCATTACTGAAATTGCTATATTTAAGAAGTTTGTTTGGAGCATACAAACTCCTATTGTGGATATCATAATAAACATGTTTTCAGAAAGTAAAGAATATGGTAAAATTATTTGGATGTATTACACTTTGTATTAATTTTTCTTATACAATATTAGTTTCTATTTTTTTTCTCCCCCCTCCCCCTTTTTTTTTCTTTTCTTT
This sequence comes from Linyphia triangularis, assembly GCA_963978545.1. Classification (NCBI taxonomy): domain Eukaryota; kingdom Metazoa; phylum Arthropoda; class Arachnida; order Araneae; family Linyphiidae; genus Linyphia; species Linyphia triangularis. The sequence continues at coordinate 38,773,333 of OZ021722.1, read as the reverse complement.
TTTTCTTCTTTTTTTCCCTTCAAATTTGTACATTTCTAATTGATGAAATAAAAAAAGGAAAAGAATCATTGCAATTCACGGAAGGATTTTTAATAAATTGTACATAGCTTTTCTTTTGTCTTAAAGGATCATTTACTAAATATTAAAACCAAATCAAACTTTAAAAAGTTAAATAGCAACCTCATAATAGTATGCCATTTTTAGATTCAGCATCTAAAAAAAAAAAGAAGCAAAGTATAAATTTTTGTAATTTTCAAAAAAAGTGGTTAGTGATTTAAATGATGACAAGAGAAGGACAAATTAATGTTAAAAAGAAAATGGGTTTTTTTTAGCCATAAATTGTTAAATAATCAATATATTTTAGTAATTTTTTATTCAAATGATAATTTGTTAAAGGCCAAATATAAATAACATGCAACTATTGCATTAAACAGTTTTTTAATAATTATTAATTAATAGGCCAAATTTTAAGTTTTTTTTTATAGAAACATATTTTTGCTTTAATTAGATTTATCATGGTTATTTACTGCATTATTGTCTTAATAGTATAGAAAATGTCCATAATGAGGGGATTATGGGACAAGAATCATAAACAAATTACTTTGGTGCAAACCACAATATTCTAAGACTTTTAGAATAAAAGATATAGCCATTGTTCATATTTTTTGTGTACTGCACATTGATTTAGTATTGACTTCTCACTTTATGGTATGGTTTATAGTTTTATACATTTTTTTTTTTTTTTAATTTTTTTTTAGCTTTTACAGTAGTTTTTGATTTTTTGCAATAGTAAACCCACTATTATTATCTTAGAATAAATTCCTTAATTTTTCTCAAAAGATTGCAACTCCAAGAAAGTAGTAAGCATCAGCCTTCTATGATTGCTGAAGGAGAAAGAATGATTAAAAAATTGGCTGTTTGTATATGTTTACTTTTTTATTGTTTAATTAGTAAAATATAAAATATTATGTTATAGTTTTATGTGATTGTGTGTTAAGGAATTCATAGCTATTGTTCATAGGAATTTTCTTCAAGTAGGACAATAAGTACAGGCTATTTTTTAGTGTTCGTTTATTACAATATATTTGCATTACAAATGTTTTCAAAGCATTTATTAACATTTAAGAAACAGGTAATAGCAAGCATTCATATTTTCTTATAACATAAGTAATAAGTTATATTACAGTGATTGAACCTGTCAACTAATGATTTAAATGCGATATGAACAAATAATATACATTTTAAAATGTAGACACATAGCTTTGAAAAAATCCTTATATGTACTAAAATATTTAAATTGACATTATTAAAATTGTAAAAAAAAAATCCATATAATGTTCCTAATGTTTCTCTAAATTCTTTATTTTTGTCGAAATAGGATTTACATAGTGAAAATAAAAACCTTAAAATCGAAGTCAAAAAGAAACAAACTACTGTTGACTTGCTGCGTTCTGAAAGAGACAGGGTTCAAAGAAGTGTTGAAGAATTAGAAGGTATTCGCTTTCATAATTGTTAATTTTATGTTCTATGTACAAATTGATATAGTATTTAAATGGGATTGATCTGCAGACCTAGGTATGTATGTAATCTTTAAATTGTCATTAATTTCAGTGATTACAATCTATTAATAATTTGTATTCAAATGTTTTAAAATTACTAATAATATATTATACTATTTTACTATAGAGATGTTTAATTTAGTGTTTATCTATTTATGAGAGCTTGTTCAATATTCCATGTAAAAAAAGATATCAGCCCTTAACAAAATTTTTAAATCGAGCATGACTTCTTGTGAGTGAATCCTGCATTTTTACTTTAATTACCCATTTGTTAGCATAGGATAACAAAAGTATAGCATTCGGCCAACATTTTTTTTGCCATGTTTTGGAACACCCTGATTTCAAAAAGTAGTCTAGAAAAAATGTCTGTCTGTATGTACGTAGTCCACATATCTCTCTAACAAATTGACCTCTGATGTTAAAATTTTGTATGCTGGTTAGTGGTGGCTATAGGACCTACCATTAAGGTTTAAGTCAAAATCGTGCATGCGCATAAGGTTGAAATCATGAAAAAATCATGTTTTTCAGCAATTTCTAAAAAATGGCTGTAACGATTTTGATTAAAATCTCTCTGCTAAATGCTTGTTAAAGTGTTGTAATAGTCCCCACCTACAAATTTCCCTAAAAATGCAATAAAAACGTAATAAGTTTTAAAACGAGTACCTTTAACACAGAGCTCTCTGCCGTTGAGCATCACCCATCAATGATCGATTTCTTTTCTGTTTCATGCTCAAGAAAGGACAATGTAATATCTATAAATAACATCGCCAATTTCGTCATCTTGACGGGTTTTTTGTTTTTTTTTGTTCTTTTTTAGCTTAAGTAAAGATTATTGGCAAAAATATTGTCAAACTGGCCATTTTTATCTGAAAATATGAAAATGGTAAATAACACCATTCATTTTAATACAATGACCAATATTATAGTGTAATTGAAAGTTGTGCCATGTTCCACACCTCTTGTTTTTCACGATTTTGTATGGATCTAACCAATTTGCAAAATTATTAAATTTAAATTTTCACTTTTGATAATTGACTTTTTTTTACTCTAACAGAAAAGTTTAGGGATGAAAAATGCAAAATTCTTGAAGATCTAATAATACTGCAAAAAGATAAAGATAGCCTTCAAGATGCGAATGTTAAAGTTGAAGTTTTACTTGAAGAAGGAAAACAACAACATAGATCTCTACAAGAAGACTTTGACAACCTTGAAGTGAAAATTCAGCAAATTGAGAGAGAGGTTTAATTTTTTACTTTTCTTCGTATTTTTTCAATGTCTTTTTATTACAATGTTTGTAAGTGTTTGTTACCATGCCTCTGGAAAGGCATTTTTTTTTTAACAGTTTTGTGTAAAATTTTCTTAGAATTTTACTTGTTGATGTTTGTTTTTTGGTAAGAGTGTTTTTGTGAGTTTAGATCTTAGTGAACAATAATGTTGCTAATTCTACAATTATTTTTCAAGAGGTTGCATGATAAAGACATTTTGGAATCACTTTTGGAGACGAAAGAAAAGCTTCAAAAAGATTTACTTGAAGCTAGGATGACAATCGAACATAAATCTGCTATGAGTAATGATGAAGCTATTAAAGAGTTAAAGGTAAGTGCATTTAAAAATGCTACTCTAAAAAAATAAAATTAAGGAAACCTGCCAACTTTATTGTCACTTTGTTAATTGGTGTTTTTCTTTTCTCTGTAAAATAAGTTAACTTTTTATGTAAATTCTACATTTTCTTTTTTTTAATCAGCCTTTTTTAAATCTTTTATATTAACTTTGATTTTGTTGGTGTAAGTATTCTCAAATCTGCAGAAGGCTAAGTAACACACTTGCCATCTTCCAAACAAGCTAAAACTTAGCAGAGTTTTGGGGACAAAAAGATTTGGTCAATGACCCAGAATTTTTGTTTTTCTTTGCATAGCTTAGTCAAATACTATGAAAAATCTGTCTTAGCTCTAAATTATGTAAGCTGCAATTGGAAATAAAATAGTAAGGCATATGAAAGGTTTACATTGAAAACTTAGTTTGTATGAGTTAATTTTTCTTTATTGAAGTTAAACAAAATGCCTTATCTTGCTTATTGGGATGTCCAGTGGAAGTTCTTTGGATTTTCTCCCTTGCTTCCACAAATGAGAGGTTGACCAGTTATTATTTTTAAACACTAATAATTCATAATTTCACTTATGTTTGGAAATATATTAAGCCAATTCTGTTGGGTTTCTTTTCAGTAAATTACCTCACAAAATGATGTTGACTTTACTTTTGTGGTATCTCTCACCTTTTCTTGATGAAGGACAAGGGTCTTTGGTTAAATTCCCAGAAACTCTGATGGACACAAATTTTTAATTTTAAAAGTCATGTTTATATTTCCTTGTAAGTTTTACATGAACAGAACACAGGCAGAATTTTTAATTTTTTAAAATCATATTTATATTTCATTGTAAATTTTACAGGAGTAGAATGCATACAACCTTACTTTTGTGTTGGATCATTAAATCCTTATTATCATTCTTTATGGTTTCTTATTATCTTTATCTTATTTTTGTTGTTTCTTATTTTTGTTGTTTCTTATTTTTGTTGTTTCTTATTTTTGTTGAACTCTGAATGTTAGGTTTGTGTGGACTATGTGCAAATGCAAGAAATTGTATCCAAAATACAATTATTATTATTATTATTATTATTATTATTATTATTATTTTTTTTTTTTTTTTTTTTTTTTTTTTTTTTGAACATGTATTATTAGTACTTTATAAATATTTTCCTTCACAAATATGATTACAATTTACCATCTCAAAGTTCAAAAAGAAAATATAATTATCTCTAGAATAATGTCTGACAGCATTCAAAACTAAATTAACCTATACAGTCTTTCCTATATAACCTATAGATGTCTTTCTGTTCTTTTCTACCTATAAATAATTACATTGAATCATTATTGCAGCAATTTGAAAAACTGTAGTCAAATTTTATTAAAAAAAAATTTCAAACTTAAAATGGGTTCTGGGTTGATATCTCATGTACTAGAGCAGAAACTAATTTCTGACTATTATAATAAATGTAGAAATTATTTTTAAAGAATATTGTTTAAAAGTAAATAAGACAAGCTTTTAAAATTTTTTACTAATATAACTATAGTGCCATTAAATTATTTTTAACTCATATTTATGTTATAATATTACGTATATGTTTATGTTCAATACAATTTCTCTTTAGAGTAAAATAGAACAACTTTATGAAGAAATTGAAATACTTAAGCGATCACGGGACCATGAACATTTATTACGTGAACGCCTGTCTCAAGACAATTTGGACTTAATCAAAAGGCATTCAGAGTTGGAAGCTGAATTAGCTGCAGTCAAAGCACAGTTAAGAGAAGTAACAATCCATATAAGTACATTAAAGCTAAAAATATGACCTTCCTTTTCTTGAGATTTTGTATGTCTTGAAAATTTTGAACTTTACGGTCAAATTGTATACAGCATGTCCCCGTATAACCTGGCCGACCTTTATTTTTGACATCGTTAGCCCTAGATGCATAGTCCCAATTGAAGAAATGTTTTAAATCGTTAAAATATTTTTACTGAATAGTTTTTAAGTTAGAAAAGGGGTTGGTATAAAAATTACGGATTGTAAATTTTTATATGGTCCCCAGTTCCTCCCCCAATTCATATTTAGAAAAATGTTGCCCATGAAAAGACATTTCAAACTAAAAAAAATCGAAATTTGTATGACCAATATTCATGGAGATTTGAAAAATGGAATTTAGTGACATATGCCACTTTACACCCGTGGTCATTAGCATAATTTAAGGGCATGTACACAAAATGAAATACAGAGAAAAAGCAATTGCATTCGGAAAATTATTCTGAAATCAAATGCATGAATACGATCTATCAATATCTGTAGTAAATTGTAGATGCTGAACTCGTTTTTAAGAGATAATAGGTGCTATACTCCCTGAAACTAACAAAAATCTTTCGACTCTGTACGATCAAAACAAAAATGAAATCTGTCGATGCAGAACAAATTCACACTCTTGTGTTTTGTAGGGGTCACATTCACCTTAAAATTCCTATAATTCCTTAAATTTTCGTTTCTCCTTAAAATTCCTAAAACTGTACTTAAATTTATCGTCTATCCCTAAAATACTCAAAAATCCATGTGTGGAGAGTCTTAAACCAACACGGTGCACATTTTCTGATGAATGTACGTTTTCAAGAACTGGGGTAGAAAATAGGCAAAACACACACTTTTGGTGCCTTCAAAATCTCCATGTAATCCGACCAAACAAGCATCAAGTGCGATGGTTCGTTAACGTTTGGTGTGGCATATGGAAGGGAGTGTTAGTAGGACCTTTCTTTTTTGCTGATATATTAACAGGAAAAAAGTATGCGAACCTGTTACAGGGAACTTTATCTGACTTTCTGGATGACTATGTCGTGTTAGCAGACCTTAAAAAGATGTGGTTTCAACGGGATGGTGCACCCCACAAAGCAGCCTGCCTTCTGGGGTGGGTTTCAAGACAACGTTATGGGCTATGGAGGTCTGGTAGAATGGCCTCCTAGATCTCCATATCTAAATCCTTTTGATTTCTTTCTTTGGGGATTTTTGAAAAGCAAGGTCTATGAAAAAGAATCGACGAGTCTATTAGATTTGCAGAATCGAAATTTATCCACTGCTAGGTGTATTAAGCCTGTAATGCTGAAAATTTTTGAAGATGAATTTGAATTACTTGTGCGCTTAGTATTTTAGTCGAAGGAAACCACTTCGAGTATATGTAATTAAGAAAGAGGTTATTTATCCTTTTCACTTTGTTCATTTCCATCACCTTTTATTTTAGTTTGTGTTAACAAAAAGCTCTGTTTTCTGATTATGTTATTACTTAAAATTACTTAATTAAAATTGTTTATAAGTTTGTTTGCTGTTTATTATATGTTGTACAATTTGTAATTTTTTTTTCAAAGCAGTTTCTATTCAAAAATTATAATGTTTTAGGTGATGAACAACAACTTGTTTGCCATAGTCAAACCTAGTCTAGAAGCTCGTTGTTATTCCGATAAGACGATATTTTCTCATTTCAATTTATGTACCCCAAATAGCGTTAAAACTTTAAACTCCAATAACATGGTGGCTATTGGTCGTACAAATTTCAATTTTTTTGTATTTGAAATGTTTTTTTCATGGGCAACATTTTTGTAAATATGAGTTGGGGGGGGGGGGGGGGACTGGGAACCGTATAAAAATTTACAATACTTAATTTTTATACCAATCCCCTTGCTAACTTAAAAACTATTCAGTAAAAATATTTTAATGATTTAAAACATTTTTTCAATTGGGACTATGCATCTAGGACCAACGGTGTCGAAAATAAAGGTCGGCCATGTTATACGGGGACGCTGTATTGGAATTATTGAGTGAATTTAGCTTATCTCAATTACTATTTTTTATTCCATAACAGTTAACTAGATTAGGAAAAAAAAAGTGTAATTACCCTCCTTCCTTTTTAAACTTTTTGCTGTCACTTTTTAGCTTACTACTGTTGTAAGGGTGCTTAGAAGAAGACTGGAACTAGATGCGGTATTTTACCACTTCATTGGAGAAGTTGCTTTGAAAAAAATATGGGCTATTATATTTAGATTGATTATACATAATGCGTAAACAAGACCAAATGTTAACAGATTGAGATGGAAAATAATTCTAATATTACATTGTGAATGTCTAGGTAAAAGATAGAATAGGAACAGAAAATTTGTCATCACATAAATATAGTAAAATAATAAAATATGAAATATTTAGACACTTTTTTTCTGCTTTTCTTGTGATGAAAACAGAAGTAAATTATAATGAAACTAAATAATACAGAACTTAAATTAAATTACTTATTCAAAAAGTAATGTATTTACAAAACTGTTTTACTGAAATAAATGGTGGTTAATAGTTTTCGAACCAAAAGTAGGAACTTTTTAATGAAAGCAAAATTAATCTACAAATATTAAATTATTTCTTGTAGTCTCATTGCACAAGAATTCCATGTCTCGTCATTTCCTAACTACACACTCCAATACAAGCTGTGCTTTCATACACTTTACTTACTCAGTTTTGCATAGATATATGTTATTTTAGTTATAGAGCATAAGTATTTATTTGTTCATGCACCTTTTCTTGCACACAGGGCCGTCGCTAAGAATTTCGATTGGGGGGGCGTTAGACATACTTTTGCCGACTAGAATCAAGACAAGTACTTTTAAACGTAGAAAATATCCATTAAAGCGTTAATCTATTATTAATTAAATTTTATTAATGCATAATTAATGCATAATTTTTTTTAATTAATATATAATTATTTGTTAATTAATGCATAATTAATTGTTAATGAGTTTATAACTAATAGTTAATTTTTTTATTTAATTGTGAATTATTTTATTTAATGTGCAATTAATTTTAATTAGTGTTTTTAATATTTTATGGCATTTCATTAATACATAATTAATGTCATATTTTAAGTAAATTCCTATCACATTTTAGTTAAAGTTCCATCAAATTCATTTAATTTTTAATTTTTGTTTAATAAATAACCCCCCTCTTTCCCGAACAAAGGGGATAATTTTTCGAAGTGCTTTTTTTTGGGGGGAGGGCAGGCATTTATCCCTTTCAGATAGAATGCATTCTTACAATCTTGAACCAATTCAGTAACATGAGTAGTACAAAGGCTCCATCTCAATACAATTTTTTTTTAATTTTCAAATTGCAGTTTCTAAAAAATTAATTAAACGTATAAAGTGGATGGAAATCGCACTACAACATGGAATAAAATAAATGAAAAATATTGATCAAATAGGTGATTCTAATTTAGAGATGTAAAAAAGTTAATCAAACAAATTCTGGAAAAATTCTTCTTTGTAAAATCCTGGCAGATTATTACTATCACACAAAACTACCTACGCGAAACACTGCGATTTTTATAATATAGACTCTGCCAGAGACATATAAGAAACATGCACTTACATTCCCTCCTGCCTTTCGAAAAATAAAGTATTGTGGAAGAAGTAATTCACAAGAAAAAAATATATATGTAGTAAATTATCAATTCGAGCAAAAAATTCTGTACAGCTATTAACAAACATCAAATTAGGAAGCCCAATTCCCATTTTCGAAAAATCTAAGATTAAACAAAGACTTTTATCGCCTTATCAATCCCTGTTAGCGATCTGCACATCCCTGCAAATAATTCTGTCGGCTCCATAGACAATATAATTGCATTTCAAAATACAATAATTATTAAAAACGTTTTGTTAACGTATTATAATAATTGCTAGATAGTATTATAACAAACCTTTCAATACTTTTCTAATGATGTATTACTTTTCTAATATTTTGTTGCAATAAATACGACATTGCCTTCCAATTTACATGGCATGCATTCTTTCGGTATCACATTTGTGGTGGTCTTGAGTACAAATGACAGATATAACACCTAGGCACTAGTGGTCACTTTTGCCTAGTGGTTAGAGCGCCTGACATCTAATCTAGGAGTCCCGGGTTTGACTCTCCGTTAGCGCACACCGCTACATTGGTGACCCGAATATTCGAACACATCAGTGGCACCATCTGCACGACCTCCACATTACCACCTCAGCATCTCTGGCGACTCACTGCCACACAGAAAGCAACCTCTGGTGACTCACTGCCACACTCAACTCACACGCAAGCAACTCAATCGTTAACTCCTTCGCAACTCATTGGGAAGGGGCTATGTCGTGGTCTCGTGTACAAATGACAGGTACAACATCTAGTCACTAGCAGTGCTAGAAGTGTGGGTAGACGCAGGGTGACGCGTCACCTCACTTTTCAAGAAAATACCCATGCGTCCCCTCACTTCTATAACCACTGAAGCCCACCCCCCCACTTCTAAACCCATTAAAATTCATCCCCTCACTTTTAAAAACATCCAATGTGTCTAAAAATTTCTAAAGAAAAATAACATCAACCTTTAAATGTAGTGACACTGTGAAAAAATTATTCAACTTTTTCAAATGTAAAAAAAAAAAAAAAAAACTCAGCTATTTATGGTATATGTATCATACTATTATAAAAATGTATTATACTACTTTGTATTACGATATAAGCATTTTTATTGACAAAATATTAACATTTATCGCTTAGAGAAGGAGGAGGGGGGGTGCACTTGTCACCAACTGTAGGGAATGTTCCCACTTTTTTTGTCTCCACTTCTACCACTGGTTACTAGTGATCACTTTTGAATAGTGGTTAGCGCGCCTGTCTTCCGATCTAGGAGTCCCGTGTTCGACTCTCTATTACCGCACACTGTTACACATTTTTAATAAATGAAGTATTATATAACATCATTTATAGAGTTCTACTTGACATTAATTGCAATAATTTGGCAAAATGTAATAGATACATTTTTCAATAGAAATTGTACGCTACTTAAATTTCACTCAACTTCACTTTCGTAATAAGTAAACATAAATCTCGTTGAATAACCTAATAAAATGTATTTTTTATTTTTATCTTTACCAAAAACATTAGTAAGTTTTATTCGAAATTGAAACTTCTCGCCAGACCAGTGGTATACGTAAGGTATGTATTTGATAAAAGAGGGCTCATTTTTCGGATGTTAAAATTTAGATGTTTTGAAATTTTCTGTAAGACTTTCAATTCATATAACGTACAATACACACTTCATGTAAATGACGTTTAATGGGCATATCATGGTTTTTGAGGCGTTACCTGACGTACTAAAAATGTCGCCTACTGTTACACATCAGAGTTATCTATTAATTGGAAGAATAAGTAATTATTGTCAGTTTCTTCCTGAGAATATAGTGTGGGGTTACCTGGTGACTGAATTTAAAAACTTACAACAGTCGACTCTATTAAATGTACAGATTTGAAATTGAAGGAAAATTGAGGACTAGAAATGGAAAACGACCAAAGTCCAAAAAAGTAAATTTTTCAGGTTGGTTGTTTTCAGATTATCTGGCGCCGTCAGCAACACGAGGACTATGATGCGCCGAAACATTAATCATTTGACAAGCCAACATATATTTAGAAACACCCATGCCTTACACGGGACTCAAACCCGCAACCTCGCGGTCTAGTTTTTTTTTAATTTTTTTTTTTTTATATAATTTTTTAAAAATTTTTTTTGTAAGGAGAAAACCGAAAAAGGATTGCATCTGGTACTTAAGGCTATGGTACATACTTCAGATTGAATTTGAACTATTGCTAAGGGAGTTCATCACACTTTGGGCGTTCTCCACTTTGTTTAGCTTGGCCCTTGGGACATTTTTCTGTAAAAAGAAAGATTTTCGATTTTTTTGGTACTTAGGTCGTTTTCCATTTTTAGTCCTCAATTATTCATTCACTGTAGATAATTTGTGGATATTGATACTTGCGCAACAGTACGAGGTACGGGAGATATGTTTATATTTAATTTCATTTAGAAGCTGTCAGTGACGATATCAACTTAAATGTTCCTGCAAAAAAAGGATATACTTACTCCAATTTAAAATTGCCGACCGCCAACTTGGGCTGAATTGTGATCAGGATTTTTTAATACTATTCACGATATTAATTATTTATATTTTTTTCTATTTAATACATTTTAAAACATCCATCACTTGGGTTCTTTGAAAGGAATTGATGAAATTTTAGAAATTTGCAGTGTGCCGTCTTTCTTTTCTAAAAACTTTGGCGAAATGAGATAATGATTGATTGATTTGTGTTCGCTAGATACCTATTATATTTGTGTACGCAGTCCATCAATGGATACGGGAAAATAATAGACTTCTAGTGTAAAAATGCCGATTTGTGAAACTCGGGTCGGTATTTTTAATATTTCTTGTTTGATATATATTTTTTTTTATTTATATTTTTTTATTCAATTCGATTTTATTGTAAATCAACTTTAAAAAAGGGGCTCGATAAAATTTCGAAAATTTGCCGACTGTTCAACTTTCTAAAACTTTGGGGGGGGGGGGCGAGACGCTCCCTTCGCCCCCCGTTCGCGTCGTCCCTGCTTGCACATCCTCACTGAAGGACTTTGTTGTTTCTGAATGCAAGGATGTAGTGGGAAAGGTACCCAAAATATATTTACGAAGAAAACCTTCATCTAGTAATAACTTATAAAAATTGACTTTTAAGATTAAAAGGGGAAGTACCTTTTGGAATTAAAAGTTATTACAATGACCTTCCCTCATTTAAAAGTATCTAACTTCCCTCTATAGAAGGATGCACCTTCCATTATTTATGCATCAAGCTTTTCAATAAAACCAATTTTATGACGAAAACTCTTCTTTAATTCTTCTAACGCAAGAAAAGTGATAGAAAAATTTACATATTTCTGACATATTACTGAGTTTCCAAGTAACTATTAATTATAGTAGTGTAGTTATAATAACACAAAGCATGTTACCACAAAATATGAAAGAAAATTTAAACTAATTTTAGAAATTTTGATATTTTAATGGTAGTTACATAATATTTGAAATAAATTGTAGGATGCTTTGGCGGCCTGGGCTCCTTACTGAGCTAAGTCGCTAATCATACACTAAAGTTTTAGCTTTAGTTTGTTTTTTATTAGCTTTTATTATTATTAGCTATTTTTAGCTTATTTACCTTATTAAATAATTAGCTTTTTTTTCCAGCTCAAAAAAACATTTCCTTCATTATTTAAATAAATGTTTTTTCTTGTATAAATTATAAATATGCACTTAAACTTCTTGAATTGGCAACTTTTGTCCAGTTTACTCTTTCAATCTTAAAAAGTAATTTATTTGCTCTTGATTCTATATATATATATATATATATATATATATATATATATATATATATATATATATATATATATATATATATATATATATATATATATATATATATATATATATATATTTTTTTTTTTTTTTCAAATCATAAGTTTACACATTATTATAGTTAAACAAATTAAGATTCACTTCCTTTCATCTTACATATATTTTTGCTTTTCACTCATTTGCTAATTTCCTATATTATTATTTAGTATATGTATATATTTTAGACAGTTTTATTTTATATATTATTGTATCCTATTATTTCATAATTCAGATTGCACTTTTTTTCTCTCTTTATAATTAATATTTTTCCATATTTTACCAACTTAGGAACAGTCTCGATTATCATCTCTCGAACAAGTCCATCTTGGTACAATCCTAGAATCATCAGAAGCAAAAGGCAGAGACATGTCTTTAAAAGAAGAAATTGAACGTCTGAGCAAACTTCTCAAGGATGAAAGAGAGCACACATATAATTTATCTATCCAGGTTTAATTTTTTTCATATAAGTTAATATATTTTTTAGAAGTAAATAAAGGTTTACATAACACCTCTAGTGGAGCATTCTTATTGTTATATAGTTTGATATTTTCAAAATTGCTCCCATGTTTACCATTATTTTGTTCCAGGTGAGCAAAGTACCTCTAATTTCTTTGTTAGAGAGTAATTGATGGGTATAGGAACAAAGTCGCCTAAGTCTATAATGTTTAGGAATCTACTTTCAGATTTAAACTAATTCTAATAATGAATTTATGTTGCCATTTAAATTAATGGCTATAAATTGTTAACTATTAAGGCAATTTTAAAATATTTAGTTATCTTTAAGCTGTACAAATAATTTAAACACTTTGCAATTTAATCTATCTAATTATGGTCCTTCTTGTAACTACCTTAGGATAGCCTAAAAAATTTCTAACTACATTTTGAGACAATAAATTTTTATTATATTCTCATTCAAAGGAAAGGTTTTCACTGGACTGGTTGTAAAATATTATATTTTAGTGTGATTTTCTGTTTTGTTTGACTGATATTTAGCTGTCTGATGAGCAACGATTTAAGTCAAGAGAAGAAGAAAAATTAAATCACCTTCAGCAACGATTCGATCAACGAGAGGAAAATATGAAAGTTTTAAAAAACGAAAACATTGCTCTTTCTAGAGACAATACTTACCTTAAGGACCAAGTACTTCACGTTAAACAGCAGGTACCTTAATATAGCTTTTTTAATATTATAGCTAATCCATTATGCATGTTCAAATATTTCAAAGCTTATATGCAGGCCTGTAGCCAGAGGGGGGCGAGGTCGGGCATTGCCCGACCTGGAAAATTTTATCCCAATCATTTGTTTTTACAGTAGTACTTCGATATCGCGAAAAACTTAATATGGTGAAAAATAATTTTTCCCCTTGATATTGCATATTCATCTAATGTTAATTCAGAGTGTCTACCGGTCACGAAAGTCAAGAAAGTCACGAAAAAGTCGCGAAATCCAAAAACGGTCAAGAAAGTCACGAAAAAGTCAAGAAATCAGAGCGGAGGTCACGAAATTTTCACGCCGATTGCAAAACTGAAAAATTCGGTAATTCCCTCAGAAAAATCGACAAAAAATTCGCCAACAAACAATTGCTGAAAAAGGCAATTTTTTTTCCAAAATGACGCGAAATTTTTATGAACGTATAGCATTTATTGCAACCATTCCTTCCTCTAAAACCGGCCTTTATCGGCCCGTCATGTAAGCGGCCGAATTTTTTTTTTTTTTTTTAATTTATAAATACTCGGGATTCCGTAGTTTATTTTTGTTAAATGTAGTCTAAATTTGAATGTTAAATATAGTTTGTGAAGTTTAAATATTCGTAGAACTATAATGTGTTGAGCACTTCTGCGGTATGCAAGTGTGAACTTGCTATACAGGATCGACAGGTGAAGTGTGAATGGAGGAGTTTCGTAACTTTTTCTAGTTGTATTTTCGACACGAAAAGTTACGATAAAAATCTACGAATCGACAAGAACATTTTATTAACTTATTTATTAAATATTAATCAGCAAGAATCACGAAAAAAAATATGATAGGTGAAAAAATTTCCCTGAAACTTTTGCCGATCGCTAGGACTAACAGCACTTATTAGTGTTTTTTTGTTTTTTTTATAACACTACATCGTAATTTTTAATTGAGTTGCCGTTATTATCGCAATAATTTCCTGTACTAAAATTACTTATGTAATAAATTGTGCGTTTTTATTTTTTAAAGTCACGAGGAATAAGAACCTACGATGCAATGTCCCTTCGATTATTTTACGGACTTCCTGCACTTTTGAATCTCGAAGCAAATTCAAAAATTCATCTCGGAATATTTTATTCTATTAAAGATTATTTTATTTAATTTACTTTTTGCTTTAAAGTATTAAATTAATTTCAGAAATAATTATTGGAAAGCAACGACACAGCGGAGTCGAACGGACTTCCGGTTTTCTTCAAATCGCGGCATGATTACCGTGTTTTCGCCGAAAGTCAGTTGTTATTCCTTTTGTTTAAGACATTTTTTTTTATTCATTCCCTAGCATATAAGTTGACCCCCTACTTTTTAGTGAACATTTTGGCCCACATTCTCGACTTTCATGCTAGTATATATACGGTATATTGTCAGGAAATATAAACGGACAATCTTGTTGGCCCTCAAACCTATTGTTGGTTGTTGATGTACTTTTCGAGAAAATTAGATGGAATCCGATATAGATCTAGCCAAGTGGTTAATGCCTGTGTTACTGGCCAAATATAAAGGATATTGTATATTTTGCAAATCAAAATTTTATGTCAGTCATAGTGAAATGGGGTTGGTGAAATCTCATCAAAAATACATCAAGACTTAGCCTGTGTAATTTTAACAGGCAAGCAAAGAATGCTTAATTTTCAGTCTTTGTCATCACATGTAATTCCATCCAATAATGCAACTAATAGCATCCTATTACCAACCCAAGAAAATATTATTGTTGCTGAAGCAAGCAAACAATGTGAAGCAACTGTAAACACTTTAACTTGGTCAGATTTTTCATCTTCTATGAGTTATTTTTACTATCATTAATGAACAAGTTATATGGGCATTAAACCGAGTAATGTGTCAGACTTCTGACAGAAGCACATGTAAAGGAAGTGAATTGTTTATTGCTATGTTCCTATAGGAGGAGCAAGTTCAGTCATTAGATATTGAGATTGCTAAAATGAAAAAACAAAACAAAAAATATGCTGAAATTGGTGTTGATTAGTGTTATCATTCACAATGCTAAATTTTATGATATAATGTTTTATTGTTCTTGCTATTTTCTTTCACGTGGATTTCTCTAATTTTCTAGTGTGATTAAAACAGAATTTTATGCATTTCAGTGAGTTTTTGTCAGCAAATTAATGCAGCAACCATTGTTATAGGGGTAATATATTTCATACATTTCTATCCAAGAGAAGAAGAAAAACGTTTTTTTTTTTTTTGGGGGGGGGGGACAATTTTTTTTTATATAACTGCACAAAAAATCTACTGTACGAACATTCGTAGTTGTGGCTTCAATATAGGTCAAATTTGTTGTATTGTACCTCTGATTGTTGTCTTTTTAAAAGTATTAAGTTTTTATGGTTTGCCTTTGTAATTTTTTTTTTTTTTTGACAAATTGAATATTTAAACGGTTGCAAAATTTTTTGAAAAGGTCAAGAAATTTTCTTCTGAGGTCAAGAAAAGTCAAGAAATTGTATTTTACAAAGTTGGTAGACACCCTGTAATTTCAATTCTTATGTTGAAGAGTTTTCACTCAAAACCTTGTTGTGTTGAAAAATTTTCGAAGTAAGAAATGAAGTTTTCCAGAAAAATCGCCATTCAGTTATGTAGAAGCAAATAGTATAATCATTTATCAGAATCAGAACACACAATTCTTTTTCAAATAAAATAAGCTCATTTGAGAAACAGATGTCCTTCACGAAGCATCATGCAAAACAAAACACTGTTCTAGTTATTTTTTGGCAGAAAACCAACTGCATCGTATCTAAAAATCTTCGGTCAAAAAGCTTTCGTCCTCAACAAACGCCACAAGTCAAAATTCGAACCAAGATCACAAGAACTCATTTTTATTGGTTATTCCGATGAAGCAAAAGCCTTTCGTTTTTGGGAATCAAAATTTCCCTTTTAACCAGGCCACGATGTTAGACTTTTTTAAGTAACTAGTAGTGAATAAATTCATCCTTGTACATTTTATTTAATATGTACATTACTATAGTGTAAGTACTAACTATTTTCAATTTCATGTACTCATTTATTATTTTCGACTAAAAATTAAAATTGCTGTATTTAGACTTTTTCAACTATAATTACATATTTATACTTATTCTCATCTACCATGACTAATTTCTAGACAATTATTCAGTATATTAATTTTTTAACTGAATTGTTAAGTTTTGGTTACGACCTTGTTATCTCAAAAACTCGCTATCTCAAATTTTTTTTAGTGTCCCTTCGACTTTGAGATATTGAGGTAATACTGTACTTGTAAACCTTTATATCTATGATTGAATAGAAACGATCTTTTTGCTGCTGTAGATACCTTCGGTTGTAGCACAGCAACTTGCAAATCTACCTTTTCCACTTTGACGGCCATAAATTGTCACCAAAGAATGTCAATGGGCCACGAAAGAAGGGCAAATCTAGTGTTTTTGGCATTTGAAGTAGAGATAGAGTTTTGAAATTGTTTAATATGTGTAAAGATAGGAAATTACAATTATACTAACATTTATCATTTTATTTTAGATTTTTTTATGCTATGTATTTTAAAGTTTCAAAATGTTTAATATAAGAACAAGAATAGGAAAATGAATTTCTATTATTTTATATTATAATTAATAATATATGCAAAGAAGTAGAAAAAGGGTTTTTATATTATAATAGTTTCTGATAAATTTTTCAGAGTATTGAAAATGATAGGAGAAAATAAAGGCATTTATTTTCAGCAAATTCAGCAGGAAAATTCAGCATATATATATGCTGAAAGAATTTCTTAAATGACAATTTTGTTAAAGAGTTATGTAGCTGTTCCACAAGACCAATGCTAGGAAAATGTAATTTTTTTAACAATATATATTTTTAAATAGAAATGTAAGAACGGAACTTCGAAAAAAACTTTTTATATGTTAAAAAAGCTTTTTATGTAAAAGTAACTTGTACTAATTTTTATATTTGTAATTATTTTTAAAGTAGATATTGTTATGAATTTTTTTCCACTGAGGCAATGATGGCACAGTTTTCACGGTTTAGAAATATTTATTCTCTCTTCAGAAAACTCACAAAATTTATTCACAGGCAACAGTTTAATTATTCTCAAGCTTCAACACAAGCTTCAACAAAAATAACTCCGAATTCAGCGATTATACAAGCTCACTCCAATAGGTAAACAAAGCGATCAGCTTTCAACGAAGTCCGAAGTCCATCTGAAAACTTTCCCGTTCTCCAGTCTTTTATATACAAGCGTGTGAGACATTCTCGAAATTTCCAGCCATTTCATCGGAAAAGAAATATCTCGAAATTTCTCGATTGCTTTAGGTGTTGCCACCTTTTTCTAACTTGTATAATCGCTATTAATTAATAAATAAAATAAGATAAAAATAAATTACAATAGAATTTTGAAATAATACGTCACTATTTACAATATATACAGACAATTTGTGCTACATTTCCCCCTTCTTAAAGACTGCACGTCCCGGGCAGTGAAGTCCTTAAGAGGAAAGGCAATTCAATCACTTCTACTATAATATGGGGCTAGTCTATTGTTATGTACAACTCTAGGTTTACAGGAGGGTGTCCGTTGAATCCTTACCACGACGTCGTTGATCTTCTTAAGGACCACGTACGGCCCTTCCCAGTTCGTCTGGAGCTTAGGGGAGAGTCCTTTCCGACGTTTAGGATTCCATAACCACACCTTGTCACCTTCCTGGAATGAACGTTCCGTGGCCTTGGCATCGTAGCGGACCTTCATGCGCTCTGTCATGATGTTGATTCTTTCTCTGGCGAACCGATGTACGGCTTCCAAACGTGCCTGGAGATCATCTAGATAATGGACAGGCGAGGAAGGGGTGTCTGGTGGTCGTCCAAAGAGGAGGTCGCAGGGTAGTCTAAGGTCTCTTCCGAAAATCATTTGAGATGGTGTATATCCGGTGGTCTCGTGAGTAGCACTTCTGTAGGCCAAAAGGAACAATGGAAGTTTCTGATCCCAATCTTGCTGGTTCTTGGAAACAAACAAGGAGAGATGATTCAGAATCGTTCTATTAAATCGTTCAACCATTCCATCGGATTGTGGGTGCAGGGGTCCATGTCGAGCAAGTCACACAGCCCAGTGAAGACGGCAGAGTTGAAGTTCGTCCCCTGATCGGAATGTATCAGCAGGGGTACGCCAAATCGGGAGATCCAATTCCTTACGAGGACTTCTACTACGGTTGTGGCTTCCTGGTCCGGAATCGCGTATGCTTCTGGCCACTTGCTAAAGTAGTCCATGACAACTAGGATGTATTTGTTGCCATTAGTTGTGTGAGGTAGGGGGCCTAAAACGTCCAAAGCAATTCTTTCGAATGGTGCTCCCACGTTGTAACGTTGCAACTTTCCACGAGTTCGGGTCTTCGGTCCCTTCCGCGAATTGCATGCATCACAGGACTTGCACCACTTCTCCACGTCGGACTTTGCTTTGTCCCAGAAGAATCTTTCCCTGACTTTCTGAAGAGTTTTCGTGATACCAAAATGTCCTCCAGTAGAACTGCTGTGAAGTTCTTCTAGAACGTTGGTAACTCTAGAACTTGGAAGTATTAATTGCCATCGGAAGCTTTTGCCATCATCGGACTCCCATCGACGGTAGAGTACTCCATTTTTCAAGTGCAAAGAGTCCCACATAGCCCAATATCTCTTCATTGTTGGACTATAGGGTGCAATTTCCTGCCAACTGGGTTTTCCGGTAGCTGCTTCCATGAATTCAATTAGAGGTTTCAAGTCCCGATCTTCAATCTGACTCTTTCGAACATTCTGGTCACTCCAAGGATCCACGTCTGAAGTAGTTGACTTGGAAGTTATTTTACGAACGGCAGATGCGGTCGTCCCAAACTTAGACTCCGCATTGGAACAAAATCGGCAATTCTCCGGACATGGTCTTCTAGAGAGAGCATCTGCATTCCCATGGAAAGTTCCTTTTCTGTGATGGATATCCATGTCGTATTCCTGCAGGCGCTGGATCCACCTTGCTATTTGTCCCTCTGTATTCTTGAAATTCAGCAACCAAGTCAGAGACGCATGATCAGTTCTTAAAAGGAATTTTCTTCCGTACAAGTAATGATGAAAGTGCTCAACGGCTTTTACTATTGCCAGTAACTCCTTTCTTGTGACGCAGTAGTTCCGCTCGGATCTTGACAGGCTCTTACTAAAATAAGCGATGACTTTCTCCTGTCCTTCAATTTCCTGGGAAAGAACGGCGCCCACTCCCTCATTGCTGGCATCTGTATCCAAAATAAAGTCCTTGTTAACATCGGGAAAAGCCAAAACAGGCGCGGATGTTAAAGCGTTCTTCAGTTGATTGAAGGAATCGTCACAGTCGGCAGTCCATAGGAACTTCTGCTTGCTCTCTGTTAGTCGATGCAAGGGTCTGGCGATCTTGGAGAAACCTTTCACGAATTTCAGAACATTTGAGGTAGTTTCTATTATGGTTGATTCCACCATTGAGGCTAGCTCTATCTTCATTTATTCTTTGATTTCATTCACAGCTGCAGATGTTGTTTCACACTTGGCGGCTAAAGCTTTAATCTCCGATGATGTTGCTTCTTGGCTGGCGGCGAGTTCGGCGTTAGTCGTTTCTTGACGGGCTTGACCAGCGGCGATTGTAGCGGCGGTTGATTCTTGTCCGGCTTTTATTTCGGCTTTCATTTCAGCGGCCGTGGATTCTTGTCCGGCTTTTATTCCAGCAATCATTTCCATTAATTGTTTCATTTGGTCTTCCATCATTCCTCTAGTTGTCGGCATTCAAAATTACGAGATCCCACTTCTGACACCACTGTTATGAATTTTTTTCCACTGAGGCAATGATGGCACAGTTTTCACGGTTTAGAAATATTTATTCTCTCTTCAGAAAACTCACAAAATTTATTCACAGGCAACAGTTTAATTACTCTCAAGCTTCAACACAAGCTTCAACAAAAATAACTCCGAATTCAGCGATTATACAAGCTCACTCCAATAGGTAAACAAAGCGATCAGCTTTCAACGAAGTCCGAAGTCCATCTGAAAATTTTCCCGTTCTCCAGTCTTTTATATACAAGCGCGTGAGACATTCTCGAAATTTCCAGCCATTTCATCGGAAAAGAAATATCTCGAAACTTCTCGATTGCTTTAGGTGTTGCCACCTTTTTCTAACTTGTATAATCGCTATTAATTAATAAATAAAATAAGATAAAAATAAATTACAATAGAATTTTGAAATAATACGTCACTATTTACAATATATACAGACAATTTGTGCAACAATATTCTTAAGTTGAAGTGTGTGAAAAATTAAGAGATGGACAAGCATAGAATATTTTAAAGGAATAGAATTGTATTAAATATACTTTAAAAATTTTTAAATTGAAATTTTTGTCAAAAAAATTTCTGGTGTAGAGTCTTTAAAAGAATTAAAAAAAATAACTTTACATCAAAAATACATTAACAAAGTTTTTTTTTTTTGTATATGTACTTCATAAAGTGCTCTGATAAACACTCTTTTACGTGTAATCGTACAAATTAATTGAAAACCAATTAAATAATTTATATTTCTGCCCCTCCTGGGAAAATTTTTGCCCGTCCTACAAACTTTGGCCGGCTACGGGGCTGCTTATATGTAAGCTGTAATTTAGGTATTCTAATTATATTTTCTTTTATGCAGCTACAGGTCAAAGATCAAGAAGTAGTGAACTTAAAACACAAAGTTCAAGAAATGCAAATCTCTGTAGAGGAATTTATTCAAACCAACCAAGCGGCAACACGATTGGCAGGAGAAAGACGAAAACAACTTAGCCAGTTGGCACAAAATATGCAAGCTCTTACTTGCATAGAAGATCAAAACTGTTAAATTTATTGGCATCTTGTTTTTATCTAAAATTAAATAATATATATACTTTTTTTTTGCTGTGAAAACCATTGCCACATCAGTATTCATCATATGTTTTACAAAGATATATATACCTGTATTGTTTTTGAATTGAACTTGGTATACAACTATTATATTTTAACTTTCTAAAAATACTTTTATTTATACATTACATTTTAATGCTATGTTACATATTTATTTCCAGGTATGGTCTTTCATTTCATGTTTTTTTTTTTTTTTTTTTTTTTTTTATCTATCTATCTAAATTAGTATTGTTGAATTTGAAGAATGTGATAATTGAACAAATTGCCTATTGAATTGATAACTGCATAAAAGAAGTAATTTTTAAATACTTATTTATTTTTAGTGATTAGCAATTCATTTCTTTTGTACCTGAAGAAAAGTGTACTTCATTCTTATATCTCTACCAAAGAATGTGTTTTTAATCAAAAGAACACTTAGAATATTATTCCTTAAATAGTTTGTTAAATAAATCAAGTATAATAGTTTAACATTTTTATTGCTTTCTTTAAACATCATATACTGTTAAAGATTCTATACTAGAAACAATCTTAAGAGGTCTCAATAAATAGAGATTTACACTTGATATAAAATTTTAAATGCTCAAAAAGGAGAAGAATGATAAATTTTCATTAACAATGAGTTGCAATTTTTTTTTTTTTTTTTTTTTTTTTTTTTTTTACATTTCTTTGAACTTTCAGTTCAGAGAATAGGACTATGTCTTCCTGGTGAACACACAAGGCCTAAAGTAATAAATACATTATACAAAAGGTATCTTCTCGAATTAACCATAATAATTTTACTAAAAAAGCTTATTCAGCACTATTCAATAATGCCATTCTTATAATATTTAGCTATTCACATGAAATCTGTAAATTCCCAGATCTTGGTTATCAACTAAACTGATTCTTCTTCAAATTGATCTTATTTTATAAGTGGAAAACCCATACTTTGATTAAAGCCTTTGATATAATTATGCATGTTATTGATACCTGTGTCATACAAATTAATGCATAAACTGTTTTATGTTCCTTTGTTATAGAAATAACATTATAGTTTAATTTAATGATTCAAGCATTGGCACGTGATGAAAGGGCTCGTGGTATAATTTTTTTTGCATCTTGGCACTGAAATAGGTGTACCTCCATTAAATATATACAGGTTTTAAAAGATAATTTTTATAAACATTTCCAATACATATCAGCTTATTATCACTGCTACTTCAAGAATTAAAAATAAACATCAGTGCATATTTTTTGTTTTTGCATTAGTCTTTAACCCAGAACTAGACTCTTATTGAAAGTTATTAGCACTTACAAAAGACAATAACATATTTAGTTAGTTTTACACGACTTTGCCTTTTGCTGAATTAAGAAAGCTACCCAGAAAAAAACAATAACTTCAAAGATCATGAAACATAATTCCTTGTCGATGACCGACTAAAGTTAAAACAAAATATAACTTTTTTTACATAAATTTTAAATTAATTATTATATTTTATTAATTTTTGTTTCGAACGATAGTTTTTTAAATGTCAAACATAAATAACATCCAACTTTTGGAAGGAAACCGTTTTTAATTATTTATTGTTAATTCATTTTTGATTACATATGGCATGTTTTTCAGCATACAATTCTGAAGTTTTGTATTTAACGGGGGGAAATCTACTGTGTTTACTCGGATTTCTATTTATTTTTTATTTTAGTGGACTTTATAAGGGCTTTATCAGACTTAACTTGCCTAAATCCTCCCTCAGAAAAAAATTCTGGCTCCACCACTGTTCTGTTCATACATTAGTACATAAATATATTCTTATTCAGCAATTTATCTCGTTCAAAATGATGATGCATGTATTTTCCTCTTTTTTACATTTTGACAGTTTTCACCCTTGATTTAAGGTACATATAAAGCATTGTAAGTCCAATAATGTAATAATAAACTGTGGTTGGTATTAAATTTTTCAAAGAACTTTTGCTTAAATAAACTATTAAATGACCCGTTTTTAAGAAATAAAATTTTATACAGAGATATAAAATATTGTAAACAAGACACATTAGTGCAAATAGTTTTATTCAAAGACTTTTGAAACAAAAAACCCCTGTAAAACACAAAAATCATGCAAACGAGGTGTCACATCCTTGCTTCTTAAAAATTTTTTTTTTATTCTTTTGAGCAATAATTATCAGAATCTCTGCATACTAAAAAAATTGGAACTAAATTAGTTTCAAGACTTCGCCCTACTTCTGCAAGAAAATTTTGAATTCTAAAAAAAAAGTAATAATTTAACAAGTTGACTGCCACATTGCGTTGAAATTTATTTCTTTGTATAAACTTTTTCTTTTTGAATAAATTTTGTATAATTGTGTTTCCTGTTCATTTAAGCCAAACCTGATTTTTTATTCTCTTTCCTGAGGCCATCTATTCATATTTACACTGTTATACTACGAGTTTCCTCGTAGCTGTACAAATATGGCAAGTAATGAAGGGTCGAGATAAATGGTAGTAGGCGGCCTGGACAAGTAAACAATCTACATGGTATCTCGTACTTGGCAGTCAATGTGTTAAGAAATAATAAAATCAATTAGAAACCTAACAAATACAGGGTTTCTAAAAAGGAAACACTCAATTCTAAATCCTTATATTTATAAAACGACGAAGATCTTATGAATGAAAGCTATATCATTGGACGAAGCATGGCCTAGAATGTTAGAGAATCGCCACTGGATGGAATCGATTTTTTTTAGACACCCTGAATTTATTTTTCTTTACTTAGAGGGTTTTATGACATAAAAAGTTAATATTCTCTTAAATATGGCCGTAAAAATGCTCTTTTTCAAACCTTCTTTTCTTTGAAATTTATAATGCAGGGCATATCAAAGGATGACTCTTGTCTTCTCAACAGACTGTGGTCATTGCCATTTCTCTGTTTTTCACATGTGAAGAGCTATCTAGTGCAGGGGTCTCGGACCTGCTCCAACTGCGCCAAATACAAAAATCTGCTCCAAATGCTTTATTTTAGTCATATTTGCGCCAAAACGCGTTTTTTTTTTTTTTTTTTTTGCCGGCCGAAATTCGATATTGTTCGCCGCTGTAATATTGCTATTATTGAGAAATATTCCTGTATATTCGGCGCTAACGCTGATATTTACGATGGTGCGGTGTTCATTTTCTCCGAGTGCTATGATGATTTGCGACGCTAATGCTGACATTATTGTTAAGTTTTAAGTTGTTATGACAATCATTTTCATCGATATAATAGCTCTGTAGTATTGAGAATTGCTCCAGTTAATTCGACGCTATTGCTGATATTTTCGTTGGTATGATGGTAATTATTGCCGAGTGCTGGGATTTCGCAATATCCGAAATTTGCCCCGATATTACTGAGAAAATGTCGGTGTTACTGCGATGGTTTGCGACGCTGATGCAGATATTATTGCAAATTATTGTGATGGTCATTTTCGTCGAGTCTTTCACCGATATATTAGCGCTGTTGTTGAGAATTGCTCCGGTTTATTCGGCGCTATTGCTGATATTTTTGTTGGTGTGACGGTCATTTTCGAAGAGTGCTACGCTTTTGTTAACATCCGATATTACAGAATCTTGCGTAAACATTACCGAGAAAATATCAATATTACCGACATTTGTGCCGATATGTACGTTTTAGCGATGGTCATTTCTGCTGAGTCTTCAACTTACGTAATATCCTTTGTCTAAATTTTCGACGGTATTGTACACGCTTTCGCTAATATTTAATCAAGTGTAGTAGTCATTTTCGCTGAAGTTTACACTGTTCTAATAGCAGCTATTACCGAGATTTGTGACGCTGTTTGGTGACTTAAAATATACGATATTACTGGGATTTCGCGCCGATATTACCGAGATTGTAATGGTATGGTGGGTGCTATCCACAATATTTACGTTGGTGTTATATTCGTTTTCGCCAAGATCTATGGTAATGTAATAGCAGCTATTGTCGAGATTTGCGACTCTGTTTGGTGACATACAAAAAATACGATATTGCTGGGATTTTGCGCGGATATTACCGAGATTGTGATGGTATGGTGGGTGCTATCCCGATATTTACATTGGTGTAATATTCGTTTTCGCCAAGACCGATGGTAATGTAATAGCAGCTATTGCCGAGATTTCCGATTTAGTGACATTCGTCTCGGGTAATTCTGCTTCAATTTTATTTTTTTCCCCTACTGCAAAATTTATTTTTCTGCTACAATTTTTTTTTTCCTAGTTTTTTTTTTTTTTTTCCCTACAAAAGTTTCTTTTACATGTTGCAAAGGGCATTTTTCCTGCTACTAAACTTGTTTTTACCTGCTCCGAAAGTCATTTTTCCTGCTCCTAAACTTAATTTTACCTGCTCCAAAAGTAATTTTTCCTGCTCCAAAACTTGGATTTTTCCTGCTCCAAAAACTGCTCCAAATCTTTCTGAGTGAGTGGGACCCCTGCTAGTGACAATGAGGAATTTTCACATTTTTAAATTTTATTTTTAAATAAAAGTAGAGAAAAAATCTTAAAATACAATACCATTCTTTCAAAAATTTGAGCTCGGATAGATAGTTAAAAAAAATGATAAAAATTTTTTGCGATTTGGCGGGAAAAAGCTACTTCTGCGTGCGACGTCAATGCGCAGATGGTGAACCAGTCTAATAACCTGTTTTAGACGAGGAGGGACTGAGGTTCCTCCTCAACTCAGCCTAAGCCGGTCCCAAGCACGTCTGCAAAAGGAGGAGGGTGCCTAAAAGTTGCCATGGCATAGTCTGTTACAACCCTGACGATCTGCTGATGGTCGTAAGACCTAGGTGGATAAGACGGATGTAACAGATGAACGGCAACCAAAATTCAAGGTGTGGATATCGTGCTTAAGAGAATGTGAATGTCACATGGCAACCGGGGTTAAAGGTTGTCGCTAACGGTTCACCTCGTGAAGTGGCGAATCACGTTGTATGTAGCCTTCTGCCTGCATTGAGGGTCCATACAGGTGGGGACTCATACTTTCCCTCAGTCCTCTATATCTTATGGGAAATAAAAAATTAAAAAAAACGGCGGGTCAAACCGAAAAACAAGTTTGGAGCAACCTAAACACGGCCAAAGTGGACCTGGCTCTTCTGAGTCAACCACTGAGGCATGTGGCGAAGTTGTCCCAAGCACCCAAACATCTGTCTATAGTGGTCCCTCTGGACCCGCGACAAATCAAACCGGAGGCTCCATCAGCTCTCTACCTGACTGGTCAACTATGTCGCATTCGCAAAAGAACAAGCATAGGAGGCAAATGGCTCGTCAGCGTCTTTATGCTGAAACTGGAAATAATGCTCAACATCATAGCACAACTTTAGCGGGGAAAAGAGGTAGAGTCAGTGAAACCACCCCATCTACAGGTGCATAGGCTAAATGGCCCAGAACGGCTGAGTCCCCGTCCTATAGCCAAGTTGCTACTGGAGTGAAGATGGCAATCGTCCGAGAAAGCTTCCCGGATGGTACACTATCACCCGCTGATGCCCTGATCATTCAAGGTGACATCAACAAAGTCATTGACACAGAGGATGTCACCCGGCAGGCCCCCCAGATTTTAAATTCGAGTGTGCTGAACGGAGCTTTGATGATCCACTGTGCCAATGACTACACCGTTGCTTGGCTCATCAAAAACTACGGTGGCAGGGTAGTAGGCCAAGATCTAAAGGTCCAGGTGAAGAAGGCATCGGACCTACCGAGACAAGTGAAGATGGCTCTCAAATCCCGGGATATTCTCACCACAGAGAGGGAGGTCCTGCTCAAGCGGATTGCCCGCTTGAATACAGGCCTCAACTCTGTTAAGTGGAAAATCCGGGAGAGAAAAATCGTCGGTGACCACGCGCACATCAGGTGGATCATCGAGATGAATCTCAAGTACATCAAGGAGAAAAACTTCCGAGATTTTCACGGTGAGCTTTGGTAAAGGACTGCTGAAGGTTATAAGTGACCCCAATGTTGCTCATGTGTCTCCTCCGTCTGCTGCTGTGGGTAAACCACTGGCGGAATCCAGCGAAGTGGCCCAACAGGCCCGCGTTGGAGACCGCCATAATGAAACCTCCTGTTGAATCTGATGATGTGGTCGCAAGGCCCGCATCGGATGACGCAATGGAGGATTCATTGGCACTTTTGGAGAAGGACGTACGGGTGATGTCGGGGAAGCTCACCACAGAAGCTATGGAGGTCGTTCTGGATCCAGTGGAAACGACCTCATCAGTAAGTATCAGAGCGGAGGTTCAAGAAACCCTGTCTCCCTCTAGTTTAATTAGTGACTCTTCTGGATCACTATATAAAGTTTTTGGTGATCTCGACTTTTCAGATTAGGGATCAGATATGTGTCTGTCTCCTCCACTAAGGAGGACACAACACTAATAGAGAAGGAATCTTCTGATTAGGGGTGTGCAGCTATATTATTCTTAATTTATGTCTGAAACCCATAAGAAGACGAGCAAAACCATTACTGTTGCTCAAATTAATCTTCATCATAGCCAGTCAGCAACAGCTTTAATCAATAAAAGACTGGTCGAAGAAAGGATAGACATTGCTTTGATACAGGAACCCTGGGTCAACAAGGATAAAATCCTAGGCCTAGGCAACTGTGGGAACCTATTCTTTGATCACTCAAGCAGTAAACCGAGAGCTTGTACAATTGCAAACAAAAATATTAATGCTCTTCTTATAGCTGACCCACTAGATAGTGATAATGTAACTATCAAGCTAATCAGCAAAAATGGAGATATTACTTATATTATGTCAGTATATCTTCCATATGAGGATGAAATTCCGCTAATAACTTCAACCAGAAGCTTTGTTGAGCGTTGCTCACACACTGGGATGAAGGTCATTGTGGGTTGCGATGCTAATGCACACCACACCATATGGGGCAGTACTAACTGCAACAAAAGAGGTGAGGATCTAATAAAATTTTTCTTACGCAACAATCTATATATCCTCAATATTGATAATAAACCAACATTTGTTACTAGCAATAGAAAGGAGGTTATTGACATAACCTTCTGTAATAATAAAGCAGTTAACTGCATACAGGATTGGCATGTATCTGAATGTACTACACTATCGGACCATAAACTAATCCAAATGTCCATTACAGGCCCTGCATTAAATATTCAGCAGGAAAGGCGGAATCCCAGACACACCAACTGGGATTCCTATCGGGAGGACCTTCGGCTTCTCCTAGAAGGTAAGAGTTTTAATTTTCCTTCACTGGGGGACCTGGAGCTGGCGGTTGACTCTGTGCAACGGTCCATCCTCCTAGTCTACCAGTTAAATTGTAAAGCTGTTACAACTGGGTTACCAAGGCGAGTTTTTTGGTGGAATAAAAACCTTAGTGCATTACAAAAAAACTGCAGAAAGCTCTTTAACAGAGCCAAAAAAAAAAACAGGTGAATGATCAAAGTGTTGCGTTGATAGGTTCGAAAGATTTGAAGTCAAAGCAGATCAACACTTGCAGAAATTTATTCCAATATAACTCTTCACAGATTCCCTTACAACTCCAGAACTTCTCGTTCTAGTAGACTCGATACAGCTCTTTTTACAACAATAGAGCACAAAACAGCAGTTAAACTTGACACACAACTGCTAAATCGCCGCAAAAGACAATGCAATACACAGTTCGCTTTCGGAACTCTCTGAATGCTCGCTGACAGACAACCAAGTCAGACTCAACTCAGTGACTCAACTAACTCGATCACACTCTCTCTCGGTCTTGTATAGGGGAGGCGAACTTTCGTGAATCTTCCAGAGATAGACATTTGGAGAACTTTCCAGATCGTAGTCAAAAAATCCTATACATGTACATAGGGACCGAAATTGGTCGCCAAAACCGTCGCCAACTTGGCTCTATCTCGCCAACTCAGCGAGATTGCCATTACCATAATGTTAAATGCCCTGCTCCTTGTAAAACTCGCTTCCCAGCGTTATCTCTGTAAAACTCGTTATCAAGCATTAAGACACACATTGCGGGGAAGCAAACTAAAGACGAACTATTGCAGTGCCTTATGTGAAATGTACATAAATTTTCCTATTTACAAAATTTATACATCGAAATATTTATAAATATACAAACATTCGTAACAAAAGTATAAAGATGCACTCACCAGCTATAATAATGCCATTAGGAAAAGTAAAGAAGAATCGTGGAGAGACTTCAGTGGCCAGGCGGACAATATGTCCAGTGCAGCTAGACTGACCAAAATCCTGTCAAAGGACAATCAGTGCCAACTGAGTTCCATCAGGAAGGATGATGGCACATACACGGAAGATGGCAAAAGTACACTAGTGGAAATGCATATAGTACACTTTCCTGACTCCATAGTCGCAAACTCAAGTGACATGCCTGCCATTCCCAATCTTACACTATCACGTAGTAAAAAAGAGGACTGGGTAATGGTAAAGAGTATAATTACTCCAAATAGTATTGCATGGGCTATTAATTCATTCAAGCCCTTCAAATCACCTGGAGCTGATGATATTATACCAGCTCTACTCCAACATGGCAAAGATATTATTATGCCGCATCTATGCAGAATCTTTAGATCATGTATAGTATACGGCTATATACCACATGCATGGAGAACCTGTAAAGTTATCTTTACACCCAAACCAGGAAAGGCATGCTACAATGAAGCCAAAGCCTTCAGATCTATTAGCCTGACATCTTTCCTTCCTAAGATTCTGGAGAAATTGACTGACAGGTATATCATAGACGAGGTTTTAAAAGCTAAACCCTTATCGAGATTTCAATATGCATATCAACCTGGGAAATCTACAGAGACCACCCTGTATGACCTTGTTACGGTACTAGATGGAGCAGTCAATGGAAAGGAGATAGCCCTGGCGACCTTTCTGGATATTGAGGGGGCTTTTGATAGAGTTCCAACGAATGTAATCAGGAATGCCCTTCTCAAAAGAAATGTTAATTCAAACGTATGTACTTGGATAAAAAATATGCTTGAAACCAGAATGGCTCAAGCCTCCCTTTTGGGAGACACACTCACTGTGGAGAAATGTAAAGGATGCCCACAGGGAGGAGTGCTGTCACCATTACTATGAAGTCTAGTGGTTGACGAGCTCATAAACAGGATAAATTTTTTGGGCCTGCATTGTCTAGGTTATGCTGATGACATAACACTGGTCGTAAGAGGTAAATTCCGGAATACTGTAACTGACCTCATGAGCACTGCTTTAAAAAAAGTAGAAAAATGGTGCTAAGAGGTAGGATTGTCGGTTAACCCCAGCAAGACTAACCTAACAATGTTCACTAGAAAAAGAATACATGCTATGCAAACAGTAAAATTCTTTGGGAAACCACTTGCATATTCAGATGAGGTTGAGTATTTAGAGGTTATCTTTGTCAAAACCTTGACATGGAAGCCGCATCTCCAATACAGCACCAGTAAAGCCAAACGAGTGTTCTGGGCCTGCAGACGTGCCATTGGAAATAATTGGGGCTTGTCACCAAAAATGGTGCTCTGGATGTATACGGGAGTGATTACTCCAATGATATCTTATGGGGTCATTGCCTGGGGAAATAGAACCCATAATGAAACAGTGAAAAAAGAACTCACTAGTTTACAAAGAATGGCAACCATTTTGCAATTACAAGTGCAATGAGAACTACTTCCTCACAGAGTCTAGAAATTCTCATAGATTTTCTACCACTACATAAACAAGTGGAATTAGAGGCTGTTTTGTACTCACGACGGCTAAACTCATGGGTTTATGGACAACATCCTATGAATTACCTATGTTTAAAAATATTCAGTCACAGGTAAAGGAACATCCCTGTCTAACAATGAGATCTGACTGGATGTTAAAGCAATATTGCTTCAGAGCCAAATACAATATTATTTTTTCGACCAGAGAGGACTGGTGATTTCCCTCCAATCTGACCAAGAGAGGAGATGAAATTTGGTACACAGATGGTTCAAAGACATCTTATGGCACTGGTTCAGGTGTCTTCTGTCCTAACAGAAAAATAAAGCTATCTTTCTCTCTAGGCAAGTTGGCTACTGTATTTCAGGCTGAGGTTCTTGCAATCACGGCCTGTACCTACAACTGTCTATATAGGGGGGTTGTTAAGAGGATCATAAAGATTTTCTCTGACAGCCAAGCTACCCTAAAGGCCTTAAAGAGTCACTGCTTTACCTCTAAAGCAGTGTGGGAATGCCACAATGCACCTGAAGACCTGGCTGAGGGAAACAAGGTGTCTCTTCTCTGGGTCCCTGGTCACTGTGATATTGAAGGTAATGAAATGGCAGACGAATTAGCTAAACAAGGATCTGAAATATCTTTTGTCGGACCAGAACCTGTTTTGGGTCTGCCCCACAATGCGATCAGGAAAACTACCAAAAGCTTTTTATTGACTGAATCCTATCAAGCATGGCTTGAATCTAAAGATCAAAGACAAGCCAAAGAGCTCAATCAACAGTCATCCTGGAATAGATCGAGGGAGCTAGTAAAATTGAGCAGAAAAGAGATCAAGGTTGCTGTAGGCCTTTTAACTGGACATGGCACCTTAAATAGACATCTTAATCTGTTAGGTGTTGTAGATGACCCACTATATGCAGGGGCTGCCATATGACAGAGGAGAGTTCTACGCATGTGTTATGTAAATGTAACTTTTACTCTGCCCAACGATTTGAACATCTGGGATACCATTGTATTGACCACTGGGGACTGTCAAATGTTCCAATCAGGTCTATACTGAAATTTATTTCGGCAACCGGTCTTCTTTAGATCAAATAGAGGGTGGGTCAGTCATGGTGCTGGTACTCAGTAAAGTCACCCCCATTCATAAGTCATAGTCTCTGACCAATCACATTCTTGGATTGTTAAAACATTTTGCGTATCAATTATAGTAAATTTTTTTTACTCGCGTATGATTTCAGTCTTTTTGCTTTTTTGCCTATCTTGCCCTGTATGAATGCAAAATCTTCATAGAAATTCAAAGAAGCATTTTAATGAGTAAACAGTGCTTAGGGGTGTCTTCAGACAAAATAAAGACATTTAACATAATGTAATTGTTATTGAATTGTGGAGAGACATACTTCATTATTTAAGCATGAAGTAATAAATTCAATGAATCTCTTCTTAAAAACTACTGGTGCTGGTACTCGGTAGAGTCAACCCCATTCATAAGTCATAATTCATGACGTTCCTCCTCGTATTTTCGACGGTATCTATACGTAACGAAGGTATCTATGCACGGTTTTGTTATGCGTGTTTGATCACGTGACCTTTGCTTTGATTTCAGCTAATTTCAAACTCGATTTTTAATTAATTGAAAGCATAAAGATAAAAAATAATTGCACTGCTCAAATATTTTCGTTGGATAACACCAGAAAATACAAAAAATATTAATTTTCCTCATTTGTGTAAGTTCCTCGTTCTCTTAAGATTCTAGGCCTCAACCAGCGACGTAACTTTATTCATGAGATCTTTGTTGTTCGTAAGTAGTTAGAAATTGGGCATCCTGGGCCATGGCGGTATGCGGTATGGGATGAGGGATGATGACGTCACCGGAAGTGGGCGTGACCGGATATGGCGTCACAGGAAGTGACATCACAGGATATGACGTCACTGGAAGTCACTTGACCGGAAGTGGAGTTGAGTTGTTCCCTCCTGCTGTTGTTTTAGTTTCGGTTTCGTTATAAGCTGTTTGTGTATGACGTCATAGTGGGAATGACGTCATAATGTGTTTTATATCAAAGTTTTGAGTGGTGGCAACACTTTTTTTAGTTTCGGTTTATCTAGCAGACGGAGTTGAGTTGTTCTAGGACTGCTTCTTAGTGAATAAGTTAGAGTGTTAAGTTTTTATTGCATGACGTCACAGTGGGTATGACGTCATAATTTGTTTTATATCAAAGTTTTTGAGCGGTGGCAACACTTTTTAGTTTTTTTTTTGCTTCCAGTTAAATGGGGTTGAGTTGTTCTAGGGCTGCTTCTAAGTGAATAAGTTAGAGTTATAGATATTTTTACTAGTGACGTCATAGTGGATATCACGTCATAACTTGTTTTATACCAAAGTTTTGAGCGGTGGCAACACTTTTTTAGTTTCGATTTACCTTTAAGACGGAGTTGAGTTGTTCTAGGGCTGCTTCTAAGTGAATAAGTTAGAGTTATAGGTATTTTTTACTAGTGACGTCACAGTGGGTATGACGTCATAATTTGTTTTATATCAAAGTTTTGAGCGGTGGCAACACTTTTTAGTTTTTGTTTCCAGTTAACTGGAGTTGAGTTGTTCTAGGGCTGCTTCTTAACGAATAAGTTAGAGTGATAGGTTTTTATTGCGTGACGTCACAGTGAGTATGACGTCATAACTTGCTTAACGTTAAAAGTTTTGAGCAGTGGCAATACTTTTTAGTTTCGATTTACCTTTCAGGTGGAGTTGAATTGTTTTAGGGCTGCTTCTAAACGAATAACTTAGAGTTATAGATATTTTTACTAGTGCATCACAGTGGGTATGACGTCATTCATGATTTTACAAAATTTACCTTTAAGACGATGGCAGCAATAGGAATATGCTAAGTTTTAGGCGGGATGGAGTTGAGTTGTTCTAGGGCTACTTTTAAGTGAATAACTTAGAGTGATAGGCTGTTTTACCAGTGACGTCACAGTGTTAATGTAGTGGGGATGACGTCACGATTTGCTTTATATTAAAGTTTAAGGAATGGCAACATCTTGTATCCTGATATAGCTAAGTCTCCTTTGATTGGTTGAAATAAAAGCTCGCTTCTGATTGGTTAGAATATGTCACGTGATTTCAAATGCTCTTCTCATTGACTATACACTTTAGTAAGACAGTTTACTACTAAGTTTAATGTAATTTCGGCGCCATCTAGTGGTAGGAAGGAACATAAATTACACAGTTTATAACTTTTCATGCTTCCCCATTAAAAACTTCAAATACATGCTAAGATAATATATTAACACAAATGCGTAAAGTTTCGGATTGAGTTGATTTTTTTTTTTTTTTTTTATATATATAAGTGCTTAACACATTTAAACTAATGTTGAGAGGTATAATCGCAAGACACTTTTAATGAATCAGGTTTAATCAATGTTAGACACATAAAGTCTCATTATTTTCTCAGTAACAGTATGAAATGTAAATATAAATTAAAATTTATGAGATAAAAATTTAAACTTTGCAATCTTAACGTGAAAATTTTTTTTTTTTACAGAGCTTAACATGTCATTAAAAAGTTTTTTTTTCTTTTATTGTCATAGTTTTTGAGGGATTGAATACACAATAAAAAGAACTTAGACTAGAATTAATTTTTAATATTCAGCAACTGAAATCCATTATGGAAGTTAAAGCAATGATTTTTCAATGATTTTTAGGTTGAGTTAGTCTGACCCTGTTGAAGGGAATTAGTAGTTGTAGTGTGTTCACACGTGACTTTGCAATACAATATTAGTAATATACATTTCCAAAAAGAAATATTTATCACTTTGAATAGAAAAATGACGATTTTTTTTTAGTTATATAAGTACTATTCTCAATTTTGTAAATTTTGAATGTATTATCCATATTTTATTGAGGAATCTATAATTTTTTTCTTCTTCTTCCAGAATGGTTTAGGAAAAACATTTCTTTTTAGTCAGAACAATGTTTTCAAAGAGATGGAAATACATAACTTTTCGATATATCAACCTTCAAATACTTTGAAATTGATTATATTTGTTACAATCGGTTGTAATTTAAAGCTATACTGTTCTATGCGAAGATATTATATATCTTAGCTACTTACAGTCTATGTTAAAATTTATATTACCAATAAACTTGTTAGAAATTAATATGTTTATGTTAGTTATATTAATCAAGATAGTTTTTATTGTACGATGATACTTACTTGAGTTGATGAATGGCAACACAGAACTAGCTGCTAATGCTGAATAGAGATGTGATAACTGATTTTGGATACTCTAATACCTAAATAAGAGAGAAAAAGTAACATACTTGAACATCTTACTACTAAGAATTCAAAAGTGAACGTGAAAATTTACTTTACGAATAAAAATCATGTCTTTAAAATGTGTACGAATATCACTAAATAAGAGAAAAAAGTAACATACTTAAACTCTTTACGACAAATAAGTTTAACATTAACGTAAAAAATTTACTTTACACATACAAATCACTTTAAAATGTGTAAAAATATCGCTAAATAAGAGGAAAAAAAGTAACTTACTTAAAATTTCTAAGATAAATATTTAACCTTTACGCGAAAATTCCCTTCATATATAAAAATCACGACTTTAAAATAAAACATGCAAGAGAAAAGTAACGTACTTAAACTTTCTACGACAAATAACTTTAACATTAACGTAAAATTTTACTTTACACATAAAAATCCCGACTTTAAAATCTGTAGAAATATCGCTAAATAGAAGAAAAAAAAATTAACACACTTAAACTTTGTACGACAAATAACTTTGACATTAACGTAAAAAATTTTCTTCACATATAAAAATCACGACTTTAAAATGTGACGTGTAAGAAGAATTAGCATACTTAAAATTTCTACGACAAATAATTTTAACCTTTACGCAAAAATGTACTACATATATAAAAATCATGTCTTTAAAATATGTAAAAATATTGCTAAATAAAAGAAAAAAGGTAACAAACTTAAACTTTCTACGACAAATAACTTTAACATTAACGTAAAATTTACCTTGCACATAAAAATCACGACTTTAAATATGACATGTAGGAGGAAAGTATTACATACCAATAATTTCTACGACAAAGGATTCAAACATTGCCATTCATGTCTTTAAAATGTATAATGACAACTCTAACTTTTAGAAAAAAGAAACACTAAAAATTTACAAGGCAAAGAATTTAAAATTGAACGTGAAAATTAACTTTACATGTACAATCATACTCTTATATCAACGATAAAGATAAAAAAAAGCTCTAAAAATGTATAAGACAAAGAATTTAAATAACACGCGAAAATTTACCTCACATATAAAAATTATGTCTTTCAAATGTGTAAGAATAACGCAAAATTAGAGAAAAAGAAATATTAAAAATTTATAAGGTAAGGAATTGGAACAATACGCGAAAATTTATTTTACACATAACATTTTTATCTTTAAAATGTGTGAGAATAATGATAAATTAGAGAAGAAAAAAAAATAACATACTTAAACTTTCTTCGACAAAAATTTAAACAATACGCGAAATTTTCATACACAATTATTTTCTTAGGTTAATGTTAAATAATGGGAAATTTAACGGAATAAAAATTTCAAAGTTAAAGAATTTTAACCTTTACACGAAAATTTACTTCACATATAAATATCATGTCTTTAAACTTTAACGTGACAATTTACTTCTCATATACAATTAAACTCTTAGGTTAATGTTAAATAAAAGAAAAAGTAACATACTTAAAAATTTGTAAGATAAGCATAACATAAAAATTTCGCATCATGTGTTTAAAATGTAACATATAAGAGAAAAAAACTAACATACTTGAACTTTCTATAACAAAGAATTTAAGAGTTAGCGTAAAATTTTACTTTACATATAACATTCACGTCTTTAAACGGGATGATAAGCATATGACGGTAATTAGCCAATCAGGTTAGCGGTAGGTGATACGCCACTTGCCGGCATTTTTAGACCGGAGGATGAGTCACGCTAAAACTTGTTCAAACAGGTCGGGAGACTTGTACAGCAAGAACAGCAGCATCGAAGCGCAAGTAGCGGGTGATGGTGAGGTGTGTCAGCAGGTTTTTGAGATTATCGTTTTCCTACTTTGCCTTTTTCATAATGAAATGTTTGTGAAAACTTGGAATGAATTAAGTGGATTTCAAAGACACATTAGTAAGTGAAGGTAGAATTCACATGGACTTTCTTCCAAAAAGTATGATTCACTTGGAGAATTTAAGATCATTTCTACTTGAAAACTTTTCCATTATCTAAAACATTGAATATTGTTCAAACTTAGTGGGATTATATGCTACAATACGGGTAAAACTTAACAAAATTGTTACATAGAAGAAAAATAGTAAGAGATTTAAAATAAGTATTAGTTATAGATACTCCAAAGAAAAAATTTCACCTCTACTTTTCAATCGGAAAATCAATACAAGTTGGAAATTTATGTTACTTCAAGAAAGACTTAGACAATTTACTTTGTAATAATATACGTTAAGGTGTCATATTAACTCGTGCAATACATGCTGACTAAGGTTTATTTTACTTATCAATCTAAGAAAGGTGAATTGGGGAAAATATTAAATAAATTGTAGATATTAAATACATTGTAGATATGCATTCAAGTTTTGAAAATCGCCTGCAAGACTTTTAAAACATCTTAAGATAATTTGAAAGAAACTTGCGAATTATATGTAAACTACATAACTTTTTATACTCTGAAAGGAAATCACAAGTAACTTAGTTAACTTTTTTCATGGTAACACTCATATTCAATGACATGTTTTTAAAATTTAACCCTCTTTACTTGATATTAGTTATAAATTTGTTCAATCTCAGATGCGATATACTATTATTTCTAACATATATGTTACGAATTGTGTAAAGTTTTTAAAAGAGTATATGCAAATCACCAATCAGAAACATAAAAATCTAACATCAATCAAACAAACTAAAATAATAAGATATTTTCCTTAGTGGAAATAGTTAACTACTCATGTGATGGAATATACTTAGAAAATTTAAATACTGAAAAAAGTTTGCTAGGCAAACTTAAAGAATATTTTTTTTTTCTTGTGAAAAACTAGCATAAATTTGAAAAATGTAGAGTTTGTTACTACGTAAAATTGATCATCATCTGGACAAACTAAATTATACATGAATTTTTATTTTTATTTGAGAGGTGCTGACAATATATCATTAATATAGAGATTTTTAACTTCCACCCATACTTTCTAAATAACTTGTACATAAATTTCAGAAAACTGAAACGGAATGTGTTTTACAAGACGCTTATTTTGTAAGATGAATATTCAATATTAATATAACTGAGCAAAGTTCATTCCGGAAAAAACTTGTAAAAAATACTTATATTTTGAAAATAGTTTGAAATATCCTTTTAAATTTTATGAATGCTCGCTTTCGAAAGACACAAATAAAACTGATATTACACATGATAATTAACACATGCATAACATTAGTCAAACAAAGTGGAATTTTTATTGCTTGTGACCGATAACTTTTCAGTGAAGTAGTACTTACATAGGAAATTTGTGCAAACTTTTTCAACTTTTAAACAAAGTATCATGTAAAATTATAAATAACGATAGGAAATAGCACACTTCAGAATCGGAACAAGTCTTCTAGTTAAGCTAAATTTATTTCTCAAGGAATTAAAAGCATACCAGAAAAGTCCTTATCATTTCGCATCTTTTCTCTTGTTGCAAGAAGACATACTTTGTAAAATATCGACGTTGCACTTAACAAAAATCAGTAAAAATAAATGTATTTTCTATAGCAAAGATAAAACTTCAAAACTTAATTACTGAAATTTAGCTAAGTTGCATATGGTTTATTCACATAACTCGCATATGCTTCGAATGTTGAAATATATTTGTCAGTTGAAATCAAACTCATCGAAAATAAATGCTACCTACATTTTCAAGTCGGAAATTACTATTAAATAAACTTTACATGTAAAACATTGTCATGTTAAAAGAAAAATCTACAAAAATGTAAATGATAATTTTACTGTTGGTACATAAATGATGAATAATTTATGATTTTATTCTAGGCAAACGTTTTATTGTCTAACAGAGAACTTAAACTTTAGCAGAAAAACGAAAAAATACAATTTTTATATCCTATCATGCTTGTCGAAAATTGAATTTATTAGCCGTTGTAATAGATTTTTATTGTCCAAATTTCTATAGTTTTTCTTCCCAGTGCAATAAAATTAAGTTCATGTGTAATGATTAGTTTTTTTTTTTTTTTATGAATCTTATAAATTTAATGAAATTATTATGACCTAAGAGATTGAGTGAACTGAATAAATCAATGATGTAAATTTAAACAGTGACTTGAACTGATACATACTATAACTGTAAAGAAGTATGACAAAGTGATAGATGAAGTAAAAATAGAAGTTGAGTGAAATGTGTTGAAAAAAGTTGAAGACGACAAGAAATTCGTAATTGAGAATTATCATTGACTTATATTAACTTCGTTTTTCTTGCTTATGACAAGAAAATACACTCTTTCTTATTAAGAACCAACTTGATATCTTATCATAGAATGACAATGATGAAATATCTATACATTAAAAAAAAAAATTAAAAATACCAAACTTAGATATAGCAAATTTCTTGAAATTCATGTATAATGTGAGAAGTTTTACTGGAAATATAGAAGATACAACATTGAAAGATGTGAATGTTTCGAAGTACTTTATCAGAAAAAAAAATGCGCTGAGGTTCGCTATAAAAAATGTTAGGAGAAAGTTTAAACAAAATTTAAAATCAAACATGCTTTTAAATGGGAACACATATATTAAAACTATAGCACATTAAATAATTTATATTACGTCTTCTCAGTTGTATCAAACTGAATAACATGAAAAACAACCACAAACTGAATAAACATGAAAATTATCAATATATGTGGAAAAGTTTCCTTTTTTCACATATAAAAAAAATAACAAATTGACGTACGTTAAGATCACGAAACATGCGTAATCATATACCGATAAGAGCAACCAATGTTGCGGGGAGATATTCACGTGATGGTCAATATCCCATTAATAAATTGATTGATTGAATTTCTAATGCTAATTCCAATAGTATTCCACGTAACTTCAACTTTATATGTTACACTATAGATATATTTATTTTTCAAATATATTAACTTTCGAAAAATCATCCTTCAATATAAGAATGATCATAGTAAGAATAAAAGAAAAGATACTAAGCATTGATTTAAAGTGTATTTATTTCAACTTAGTAACAAATCATATGCTTGAAACGAAAATTGCTTCGAACCAAAGTATAACTATTCAATTTCATTGATTCCTACAAGGACATTTTTCTCATCTAGTAATTGAATTTTTTTTTCTCATACACATTATAAGTGTTGTCCAATCAGGTGTAGAATAGTTGAAGATATCCGACCTCTTTCTAAATATTAATAAGTCACTGTTGAAAAACTTATAAAAATTTCAATTTACACTTAAAGTTTTTTTTTTTTTGATATATATATATTTCAAAGAATTTTTTCAGATCAATATGTATATTTAAATACGGAAACTTATTGAAGTGAAGTTGTCGAAGAAGTGAATAAGTTTCCGTATTTAAATATGCATATTGATCTGAAAAAATTCTTTGAAATATATATATATAAAAAAAAAAAAAACTTTAAGTGTAAATTGAAATTTTTATAAGTTTTTCAACAGTGACTTATTAATATTTAGAAAGAGGTCGGATATCTTCAACTATTCTACACCTGATTGGACAACACTTATAATGTGTATGAGAAAAAAAAAATTCAATTACTAGATGAGAAAAATGTCCTTGTTGGAATCAATGAAATTGAATAGTTATACTTTGGTTCGAAGCAATTTTCGTTTCAAGCATATGATTTGTTGCTAAGTTGAAATAAATACACTTTAAATCAATGCTTAGTATCTTTTCTTTTATTCTTACTATGATCATTCTTATATTGAAGGATGATTTTTCGAAAGTTAATATATTTGAAAAATAAATATATCTATAGTGTAACATATAAAGTTGAAGTTACGTGGAATACTATTGGAATTAGCATTAGAAATTCAATCAATCAATTTATTAATGGGATATTGACCATCACGTGAATATCTCCCCGCAACATTGGTTGCTCTTATCGGTATATGATTACGCATGTTTCGTGATCTTAACGTACGTCAATTTGTTATTTTTTTTATATGTGAAAAAAGGAAACTTTTCCACATATATTGATAATTTTCATGTTTATTCAGTTTGTGGTTGTTTTTCATGTTATTCAGTTTGATACAACTGAGAAAACGTAATATAAATTATTTAATGTGCTATAGTTTTAATATATGTGTTCCCATTTAAAAGCATGTTTGATTTTAAATTTTGTTTAAACTTTCTCCTAACATTTTTTATAGCGAACCTCAGCGCATTTTTTTTTTTATTTTTTCTGATAAAGTACTTCGAAACATTCACATCTTTCAATGTTGTATCTTCTATATTTCCAGTAAAACTTCTCACATTATACATGAATTTCAAGAAATTTGCTATATCTAAGTTTGGTATTTTTAATTTTTTTTTTTAATGTATAGATATTTCATCATTGTCATTCTATGATAAGATATCAAGTTGGTTCTTAATAAGAAAGAGTGTATTTTCTTGTCATAAGCAAGAAAAACGAAGTTAATATAAGTCAATGATAATTCTCAATTACGAATTTCTTGTCGTCTTCAACTTTTTTCAACACATTTCACTCAACTTCTATTTTTACTTCATCTATCACTTTGTCATACTTCTTTACAGTTATAGTATGTATCAGTTCAAGTCACTGTTTAAATTTACATCATTGATTTATTCAGTTCACTCAATCTCTTAGGTCATAATAATTTCATTAAATTTATAAGATTCATAAAAAAAAAAACTAATCATTACACATGAACTTAATTTTATTGCACTGGGAAGAAAAACTATAGAAATTTGGACAATAAAAATCTATTACAACGGCTAATAAATTCAATTTTCGACAAGCATGATAGGATATAAAAATTGTATTTTTTCGTTTTTCTGCTAAAGTTTAAGTTCTCTGTTAGACAATAAAACGTTTGCCTAGAATAAAATCATAAATTATTCATCATTTTATGTACCAACAGTAAAATTATCATTTACATTTTTGTAGATTTTTCTTTTAACATGACAATGTTTTACATGTAAAGTTTATTTAATAGTAATTTCCGACTTGAAAATGTAGGTAGCATTTATTTTCGATGAGTTTGATTTCAACTGACAAATATATTTCAACATTCGAAGCATATGCGAGTTATGTGAATAAACCATATGCAACTTAGCTAA
The DNA here is from genome assembly GCA_963978545.1 of Linyphia triangularis. Taxonomy (NCBI): domain Eukaryota; kingdom Metazoa; phylum Arthropoda; class Arachnida; order Araneae; family Linyphiidae; genus Linyphia; species Linyphia triangularis. The sequence continues at coordinate 38,730,707 of OZ021722.1, read as the reverse complement.
ATTTCAGTAATTAAGTTTTGAAGTTTTATCTTTGCTATAGAAAATACATTTATTTTTACTGATTTTTGTTAAGTGCAACGTCGATATTTTACAAAGTATGTCTTCTTGCAACAAGAGAAAAGATGCGAAATGATAAGGACTTTTCTGGTATGCTTTTAATTCCTTGAGAAATAAATTTAGCTTAACTAGAAGACTTGTTCCGATTCTGAAGTGTGCTATTTCCTATCGTTATTTATAATTTTACATGATACTTTGTTTAAAAGTTGAAAAAGTTTGCACAAATTTCCTATGTAAGTACTACTTCACTGAAAAGTTATCGGTCACAAGCAATAAAAATTCCACTTTGTTTGACTAATGTTATGCATGTGTTAATTATCATGTGTAATATCAGTTTTATTTGTGTCTTTCGAAAGCGAGCATTCATAAAATTTAAAAGGATATTTCAAACTATTTTCAAAATATAAGTATTTTTTACAAGTTTTTTCCGGAATGAACTTTGCTCAGTTATATTAATATTGAATATTCATCTTACAAAATAAGCGTCTTGTAAAACACATTCCGTTTCAGTTTTCTGAAATTTATGTACAAGTTATTTAGAAAGTATGGGTGGAAGTTAAAAATCTCTATATTAATGATATATTGTCAGCACCTCTCAAATAAAAATAAAAATTCATGTATAATTTAGTTTGTCCAGAGGATGTTCAATTTTACGTAGTAACAAACTCTACATTTTTCAAATTTATGCTAGTTTTTCACAAGAAAAAAAAATATTCTTTAAGTTTGCCTAGCAAACTTTTTTCAGTATTTAAATTTTCTAAGTATATTCCATCACATGAGTAGTTAACTATTTCCACTAAGGAAAATATCTTATTATTTTAGTTTGTTTGATTGATGTTAGATTTTTATGTTTCTGATTGGTGATTTGCATATACTCTTTTAAAAACTTTACACAATTCGTAACATATATGTTAGAAATAATAGTATATCGCATCTGAGATTGAACAAATTTATAACTAATATCAAGTAAAGAGGGTTAAATTTTAAAAACATGTCATTGAATATGAGTGTTACCATGAAAAAAGTTAACTAAGTTACTTGTGATTTCCTTTCAGAGTATAAAAAGTTATGTAGTTTACATATAATTCGCAAGTTTCTTTCAAATTATCTTAAGATGTTTTAAAAGTCTTGCAGGCGATTTTCAAAACTTGAATGCATATCTACAATGTATTTAATATCTACAATTTATTTAATATTTTCCCCAATTCACCTTTCTTAGATTGATAAGTAAAATAAACCTTAGTCAGCATGTATTGCACGAGTTAATATGACACCTTAACGTATATTATTACAAAGTAAATTGTCTAAGTCTTTCTTGAAGTAACATAAATTTCCAACTTGTATTGATTTTCCGATTGAAAAGTAGAGGTGAAATTTTTTCTTTGGAGTATCTATAACTAATATTTATTTTAAATCTCTTACTATTTTTCTTCTATGTAACAATTTTGTTAAGTTTTACCCGTATTGTAGCATATAATCCCACTAAGTTTGAACAATATTCAATGTTTAAGATAATGGAAAAGTTTTCAAGTAGAAATGATCTTAAATTCTCCAAGTGAATCATACTTTTTGGAAGAAAGTCCATGTGAATTCTACCTTCACTTACTAATGTGTCTTTGAAATCCACTTAATTCATTCCAAGTTTTCACAAACATTTCATTATGAAAAAGGCAAAGTAGGAAAACGATAATCTCAAAAACCTGCTGACACACCTCACCATCACCCGCTACTTGCGCTTCGATGCTGCTGTTCTTGCTGTACAAGTCTCCCGACCTGTTTGAACAAGTTTTAGCGTGACTCATCCTCCGGTCTAAAAATGCCGGCAAGTGGCGTATCACCTACCGCTAACCTGATTGGCTAATTACCGTCATATGCTTATCATCCCGTTTAAAGACGTGAATGTTATATGTAAAGTAAAATTTTACGCTAACTCTTAAATTCTTTGTTATAGAAAGTTCAAGTATGTTAGTTTTTTTCTCTTATATGTTACATTTTAAACACATGATGCGAAATTTTTATGTTATGCTTATCTTAGAAATTTTTAAGTATGTTACTTTTTCTTTTATTTAACATTAACCTAAGAGTTTAATTGTATATGAGAAGTAAATTGTCACGTTAAAGTTTAAAGACATGATATTTATATGTGAAGTAAATTTTCGTGTAAAGGTTAAAATTCTTTAACTTTGAAATTTTTATTCCGTTAAATTTCCCATTATTTAACATTAACCTAAGAAAATAATTGTGTATGAAAATTTCGCGTATTGTTTAAATTTTTGTCGAAGAAAGTTTAAGTATGTTATTTTTTTTTCTTCTCTAATTTATCATTATTCTCACACATTTTAAAGATAAAAATGTTATGTGTGAAATAAATTTTCGCGTATTGTTCCAATTCCTTACCTTATAAATTTTTAATATTTCTTTTTCTCTAATTTTGCGTTATTCTTACACATTTGAAAGACATAATTTTTATATGTGAGGTAAATTTTCGCGTGTTATTTAAATTCTTTGTCTTATACATTTTTAGAGCTTTTTTTTATCTTTATCGTTGATATAAGAGTATGATTGTACATGTAAAGTTAATTTTCACGTTCAATTTTAAATTCTTTGCCTTGTAAATTTTTAGTGTTTCTTTTTTCTAAAAGTTAGAGTTGTCATTATACATTTTAAAGACATGAATGGCAATGTTTGAATCCTTTGTCGTAGAAATTATTGGTATGTAATACTTTCCTCCTACATGTCATATTTAAAGTCGTGATTTTTATGTGCAAGGTAAATTTTACGTTAATGTTAAAGTTATTTGTCGTAGAAAGTTTAAGTTTGTTACCTTTTTTCTTTTATTTAGCAATATTTTTACATATTTTAAAGACATGATTTTTATATATGTAGTACATTTTTGCGTAAAGGTTAAAATTATTTGTCGTAGAAATTTTAAGTATGCTAATTCTTCTTACACGTCACATTTTAAAGTCGTGATTTTTATATGTGAAGAAAATTTTTTACGTTAATGTCAAAGTTATTTGTCGTACAAAGTTTAAGTGTGTTAATTTTTTTTTCTTTTATTTAGCGATATTTCTACAGATTTTAAAGTCGGGATTTTTATGTGTAAAGTAAAATTTTACGTTAATGTTAAAGTTATTTGTCGTAGAAAGTTTAAGTACGTTACTTTTCTCTTGCATGTTTTATTTTAAAGTCGTGATTTTTATATATGAAGGGAATTTTCGCGTAAAGGTTAAATATTTATCTTAGAAATTTTAAGTAAGTTACTTTTTTTTCCTCTTATTTAGCGATATTTTTACACATTTTAAAGTGATTTGTATGTGTAAAGTAAATTTTTTACGTTAATGTTAAACTTATTTGTCGTAAAGAGTTTAAGTATGTTACTTTTTTCTCTTATTTAGTGATATTCGTACACATTTTAAAGACATGATTTTTATTCGTAAAGTAAATTTTCACGTTCACTTTTGAATTCTTAGTAGTAAGATGTTCAAGTATGTTACTTTTTCTCTCTTATTTAGGTATTAGAGTATCCAAAATCAGTTATCACATCTCTATTCAGCATTAGCAGCTAGTTCTGTGTTGCCATTCATCAACTCAAGTAAGTATCATCGTACAATAAAAACTATCTTGATTAATATAACTAACATAAACATATTAATTTCTAACAAGTTTATTGGTAATATAAATTTTAACATAGACTGTAAGTAGCTAAGATATATAATATCGTTCGCATAGTACAGTATAGCTTTAAATTACAACCGATTGTAACAAATATAATCAATTTCAAAGTATTTGAAGGTTGATATATCGAAAAGTTATGTATTTCCATCTCTTTGAAAACATTGTTCTGACTAAAAAGAAATGTTTTTCCTAAACCATTCTGGAAGAAGAAGAAAAAAATTATAGATTCCTCAATAAAATATGGATAATACATTCAAAATTTACAAAATTGAGAATAGTACTTATATAACTAAAAAAAAAATCGTCATTTTTCTATTCAAAGTGATAAATATTTCTTTTTGGAAATGTATATTACTAATATTGTATTGCAAAGTCACGTGTGAACACACTACAACTACTAATTCCCTTCAACAGGGTCAGACTAACTCAACCTAAAAATCATTGAAAAATCATTGCTTTAACTTCCATAATGGATTTCAGTTGCTGAATATTAAAAATTAATTCTAGTCTAAGTTCTTTTTATTGTGTATTCAATCCCTCAAAAACTATGACAATAAAAGAAAAAAAAAACTTTTTAATGACATGTTAAGCTCTGTAAAAAAAAAAAAATTTCACGTTAAGATTGCAAAGTTTAAATTTTTATCTCATAAATTTTAATTTATATTTACATTTCATACTGTTACTGAGAAAATAATGAGACTTTATGTGTCTAACATTGATTAAACCTGATTCATTAAAAGTGTCTTGCGATTATACCTCTCAACATTAGTTTAAATGTGTTAAGCACTTATATATAAAAAAAAAAAAAAAAAAAAATCAACTCAATCCGAAACTTTACGCATTTGTGTTAATATATTATCTTAGCATGTATTTGAAGTTTTTAATGGGGAAGCATGAAAAGTTATAAACTGTGTAATTTATGTTCCTTCCTACCACTAGATGGCGCCGAAATTACATTAAACTTAGTAGTAAACTGTCTTACTAAAGTGTATAGTCAATGAGAAGAGCATTTGAAATCACGTGACATATTCTAACCAATCAGAAGCGAGCTTTTATTTCAACCAATCAAAGGAGACTTAGCTATATCAGGATACAAGATGTTGCCATTCCTTAAACTTTAATATAAAGCAAATCGTGACGTCATCCCCACTACATTAACACTGTGACGTCACTGGTAAAACAGCCTATCACTCTAAGTTATTCACTTAAAAGTAGCCCTACCCTAATAACCATGTGACGAGTATGTGACGAAAAGCGATATCGCATAGAGATCACGCGATGTCACGGCGATATCACACAGGGGTCACATAGTCGTCCAATGTCCGTTTTAGAGGGGGTTTTGCGACGTAACTTTGTGATATCGCTGCGATATCGCTTTTCGTCACATTGTGACATTGGGGACGAATTTGCGATTTTTGCGATATCGCATTGTGATCTGTATGTGATCTTAGTGATTTTGGCGACATCCGTGTGATTTATGTGATCTTCGCAACGAAAGCTTTGTCACTGCGATATCGCTTTGTGACCTAAATGTGATCTTAGTGATTTTGGCGACATCCATGTGATTTATGCGATCTTCGCGACGAAAGCTTTGTCACTGCGATATCGCTTTGTGACCTAAATGTGATCTTAGTGATTTTGGCGACATCCATGTGATTTATGCGATTTTCGCAACGAAAGCTTTGTCGCTGCGATGTCACATTGTGATCTGTATGTGATCTTAGTGATTTTAGCGATATCCCTGTGATTTATGCGATCTTCGCAACGAAAGCTTTGTCACTGCGATATCGCTTTGTGATCTAAATGTGATCTTAGTGATTTTGGCGACATCCGTGTGATTTATGCGATCTTCGCAACGAAAGCTTTGTCACTGCGATATCGCTTTGTGACCTAAATGTGATTTATGCGATTTTCGCAACGAAAGCTTTGTCGCTGCGATGTCACATTGTGATCTGTATGTGATCTTAGTGATTTTGGCGACATCCGTGTGATTTATGCGATCTTCGCAACGAAAGCTTTGTCACTGCGATATCGCTTTGCGACCTAAATGTGATCTTAGTGATTTTGGCGACATCCGTGTGATTTATGCGATCTTCGCGACGAAAGCTTTGTCACTGCGATATCGCTTTGTGACCTAAATGTGATCTTAGTGATTTTGGCGACATCCGTGGGATTTATGCGATCTTCGCAACGAAAGCTTTGTCACTGCGATATCGCTTTGTGACCTAAATGTGATCTTAGTGATTTTGGCGACATCCATGTGATTTATGCGATTTTCGCAACGAAAGCTTTGTCGCTGCGATATCGCTTTGTGACCTAAATGTGATCTTAGTGATTTTGGCGACATCCGTGTGATTTATGCGATTTTCGCAACGAAAGCTTTGTCACTGCGATGTCACATTGTGATCTGTATGTGATCTTAGTGATTTTGGCGACATCAGTGTGATTTATGCGATTTTCGCAACGAAAGCTTTGTCACTGCGATATCGCTTTGTGACCTAAATGTGATCTTAGTGATTTTGGCGACATCCGTGTGATTTATGCGATTTTCGCATGTGATCTTAGTGATTTTGGCGACATCTATGTGATTTTCACAACAAAAGCCTTGTTCCTGCAACATAATTATACAAAAAATTCACAATTAATTTTTTTTATCAACCACCTATATCTGCTTCAAGTATCTACTCTCACTATGAAGAGGCTCAGTACCTTTTCTTTACGTCAAATATTTTCTAATACTATGGTAATATAATTTATACTATCAAGGCCAATCATTACTTTAATGACTGGCCTTAATGGTATAATCATAGTATTAGAAAATATTTGAATATTTTCTAAAAGTATGAACTTTTTCTAAACTTAATATACATGAACTTAATGGTATAATAAATTAAAGAATCATAGCATTAGAAAATATTTGTTCGTCTTCAACAAGACTTTGGGAAGTAAAAACTAGTCTCTTATATTAAAAACCAATGAAACAGTTAACTACCTAATTAGCCTTTAACCAAGAGAATTTATCCATTCCAATAGATTTCTCAGCTAAATATATATCTTAAAAATAAGACAAAACATGACTAAATCTATTAAAGCACAATGTAATGTATCTCGTGCATCTCAATTTTTCTTTTAAACTGATTACAATGTTGTTTTGCCATTTTGGGCAAATCTTCCATTTTATAAGTTTAGCATAAAAGAAAAATACAAAACTAAAAACAGGTTGAACAAATCAAGCAAAAATGGAAATATGCAATTAAAATAAGAGTAAAAACATAAGAAGGTAATAAGTTTATTTTATTGAACACAAAGCAAACATATTCTTTGTTACACTAAATATTGCAGAATGTTTTTTCTTTTCGGCAAGGTATCTGTCAATCTGACTGCCAGGAATTATGCCACTTCCTTCAATGTAGTATTCTTTCTCCGTGTTTCAGAGCATTAGGTGTAGGCTTTGGACCGAGAAAATTAAAAATAGGTTATTCTTAAATTTCAGTTTAAAATACACCATTTTTAAAATTGCCATTCACAATGCAATTTTAAAAATCTAATGCAATTATAGCACAAGATGCTAGTTCATAAAAATAAAAACAGAAATTCTGTGCCAACTTTAAGTATTCATAACAAGGTTATAATAGTAATTAAAACGTGTAATGCCAACATAAATAATTGATAATTATACTCAATTCTGATATTGTTACAAGTGATTATTTACAGCTTTCATCACTGTAATCCATTAATTACTAACAAATTTATTTGGAATAGTATGACTTACTATTTTCTGATTTTTTTCTTTTAAATCCTTTTTCCCTTACCTTTGCAAAACTAAAACTGATAAATGGTATACCAATTAAAAAGCTAACACACCTCTGCGTCTAACAAATAGTTTATTTACAATTGCACATATTGCTATCTGTTTGACAATTTTTTTTATTTTTTTTGGTTTTTAATGAATATGCAGTAGGAAATATGTTAACTCGAGCTGGAAATGATCCTCTTTTCATCTGTGAAAGTAAAAGGACAAAAAAAAAAAAAAAAAAAAAAAAAATGGTTTTAAAACAGTTTTTAATTTTAACATTTCCCTCCATTATTTCTTAAAAAATATAACTTATATATTAAAAAAGTTCCATTGAACTGAATAATGGATTCACAGATACAACTTATCACTAGACGACCAGATATCCGAGCCATGCCAAGTTCTGCCTTTCGAATCAAGGTTCAATACATCTCTTAGTAAAAGAATACAATACCTAATGCTGATATTTATGTCTATCTATGACTCACTCTGATAACAGAGGTTTTATCAGACTAGTACTTCCTAATTAGTGACAAAAAATATTTGTCCATTTTTAATTATTGCTAAAAAAATTGACTTGTTACTGAAAGTTGTTACGTCCAGCAACCATTTGGGACCTCTAATTCCCCAAAATTGATATTTGAGAACACTATTATTAAAAGCAATAAATTTGGCAACAGTAAGTGATTTTAAAATAATAAGGTAATTTGAGGGGGTTCAAACGACTGTTCGAAGAAGATGCCTGCTATACCTTTTGTTACTTTTAGAGTTTTGCAACAAAAGATAAAATAAAAAATTATAGCGTGCTTTTATTTTACTATCTAATTGTCTATCATTAGGAATTTTATACAAAAACTAGTTATATCACAGAATAACTAGACAACTGTTATAACTAATTATTTCACAATTTAACCTCTATGATATGTTGTTTCAAACTTTGCTTAAAGTAAGTACTCCAGTCTTTATATAGAAAAACTAATTTCACTTTCATACATAGACAATAACACACGCATAACATATATGGTCAATTAGAGAATTCAAAAGCTAAAAAAAAAAAAAAACATCCTCAGGCTTAACTTTTTCCTTAGTGGCATTATTGTATTTCTTCTAAATCAATTACATTTCATAGAAGATATATCTGAAGACTACAATTTCTTGAAATTTGAAAGAAATTAATGCTGTTATGTTCAATTAGTATTGCAAAATGTTGACAGCAGCCATACTTCACCATGGATTCTTGCTTCATGGATTACGTAAATATTTTGAGGTATATATATATATATACATACAAACAAAATAAAATGAAAAACAGCAGAAATTTGGAATTGTATCATGGGGCATCTTTTTAACCTATTAGCATATGTACTGGTAATTTGTTGTATTTCTATAGCTTTGATGTTTTTGATTTTACATTTGTAATTTCATTTTTTTCCTTTTGTTATGTATATACATAGGCGTAAAGTACGGGGAGCAGGGGGGGGCTGGCCTCCCCACTTTTAAATTCTGGGGAGGCTGCCTACCCTGATTTTTGTAACACTATCTCCTTTTTTTCCCTCCATTCTCCAAATAAATTATAATAACTGTTTATTGTTGGTATTATATGAGAAGTTGTGTCATACCTAGATTTTCAAAAAATTAATAGATTTCGATAATTTTTCGAAAAATTTCATCTTCCGTCAAAACTTGCCCCCCCCCCCCATGTTTTTTGAAAAGTTGACACCTATGTGTATATATATACACATATATACATATATCTATATGCATATATATACATACACATATATATATACATACACACATATATAATATATACATATACACATATATAAATACATATATAGTAATTTCAAAACTATAAAGAATTTAAATTGACATATTTTTAGTTAAAAATTAATATTGTGCATGGATAGTCAATGAAATTGAAGCTTATGACTCAAATATATTTGAACCATAAGCAATTTTTATGCACACTTTTACTGCGCAAAAATTATAAAATGAGTAAAACTACATGAACAATAATGGCATTTTTCATTAAAAAAATTTTTAGCCAGAAAACTAGTTTTGCTATCAAAAGAGTAATTTACCTGTTGACTAACATAATCGTCTTCAGCTCTACGTCATTGACCAGGAAAGTCTTGCTTCACCCATCTGGTTTAGCAGGCTCTTGTTCCATGTCAGATCAGTGTTGGTTTGTCTTCTCCATGAACCATCAACTAAATTCTCCCCAAAGGTGCTTTTGAGAAACTTTCTTTCAAATATGGCCAGGACCTATTGACTACAAAATAGTAAAAATTAGTTGACTGACTTTTTGGATAACAGATCATTTATATGATAAAATGTTGTAAGTGTATCTTGAAATTTAAACACAAAATCTTGTAACAAATGCACAAAAATTGTCTCTTGAGAATTCTTTTCAATGTTTTTTTTATCAATTTTTAAGCCATGTGTGACTTGAGGTGAACTTATTTGCGGATTATCTTGAACCTTATTATAGGATATTTCTTTTAAGCAAGCTTTTTAGCTTTGAAGATCTTCCGGATCGATCTCTATCCTCAAAAGTTTGAAGCTCATGGTGTCTTTTAATAATATATTGTACTATAGGCTTCAATATATAAAAGATTTCCCCAATTTTTTTCATAGATAATCCATAATTTCATAACTGAATCACCAACTGACAACTAGGTTTCGAAACTCCATTTTAAGACAATCAGCTACGAGGTAAAATTAAACAATTGCTGCTATCATGTCTTCAAGGCACTTGCGTACACTTCATATTTTAAAAATTTACTGCAAATCTGTTGTGGAAGACTTCAGAATTAATTTTCATATTGCATACTGAAACATTTTTTGTATGGCAGTTAGCAACATTTCCTAAATATTTCAATTTAAATACTTGCTGCATTTTGTAAAAACAGGTATTTACTATAAAATTATTTTAAAGAATCAAATGAAACATATTTCAGTAGTTACTGGTGATATGAAGCAAAAGATTATAGAAATTATGCTAATTTATTTGCAACTTTGACTTCTGTACGGAGATTTTTTTTTTACCTACTGTATGTTAGTCCATTACTATGATTTTGTTTGTCCATTACCACTTACTCTTTCATTCTATACATCATTTATTTTACATTATATAATTCACAAACTTTTAAAATTTTTGAATGAACAAAAGAACTATGTTGTTTTTCAGTTAGTCCGTTACCTTGACTTTATAACCAAATGGTGCACTCTAATTAAATGGCAACAAATTCTAATACCCAGAATAAGAATCATTTACCCTTTAAATATTTATATAAGTGCCATTTTCAGTCAAAATTAAAAATCTTTCCTTAGTGGGTTTGTATTTGTGTTAAAATAACACTAGAATGTTAGTCCGTTATCATGGAATTGCCCAAGTGTTTGAACAAATCATATGGCTTTGACCTAGCTATTTCCTGGCGTCACTTACTTGGTAAATCACAATTGGCCCGTGAATATTTCCTTCGTCAATGTTTACCTTTTCGATGATAAACACTGCTTTAATTTGAATCACGATTCAGCAACTACAACCTTCTTTCAACTAAATTTATTTTTAAAATTGTGTTAATAACATTTGACGATGGCTTCGAATAGAAGTTATGTGTTCAAAAGACAACTTAAAGGCAAAACCATTAAACATCATTGTTAAAACAATTCTCAGGAATGTACTTTACAATAATATTAATATTCATGTTACTAGAGTTTCCTGTCAAAAATCTTAATCATAAATTTGTATATATAATTACTTTATTTGACCTTGAATAATTTTATTTCAGTTTTTACACATAACTTACATAAAATTAGTACATATTGGGTTTGCATATAAAATATTATTACATTTTTTCGAGGGGTAATATATTCTAACAATATTATAAGGTGAACCTACCAGTAATTGACCATTTAGTGCAAGTTTCTACACATTTAATTTTTTTTTTTTTTTAATTATTAACGGAATGTTATGAAAACTTCCCAAAATGTAAATTGATTAATGAAGCTCAATAATAAATTAACATGGTGTTCCAGTCCTTTTTACAATTTAAAATATCATCAGAATTTCTTACCAAAAGCAATTTTGCCAGTAATTGACCCAGTAGACATTAGTAATTGACCACAGCCATGCTAGTAATTGACCACTTCCTTTTCCAGAATAAAACCAAAAGTTAATTGTTAAATTCTGTTATAAAATGCTCTAATATTCATAAATTAACTATTAAATGAATTAAAAAAAGAAAGTAAAAATAAATATAATCAATTTTAATCCACGAAAATACGGGAACATCAGTGTAAAATATAGTATGAGGGTTTTCAAAGTTAGTTATACTGGTAGATAATTATGCATATTTTATTCAAAAAATTAAAACAAGAAAATAAAAATAATATAGAAAAGACTATCCAAGCCTATACTTTCAATTCTGAATAAATTTAGATGAAAAGAATCAAATGTAGAGGATATTATTTCTTGAATAATTTCAAAATCATCCGTTTTTCAAATGGAAATCATTTTCTTGCATTGGCATTTATCCAATTACATAGAAGAGTTTCTCCAGCGTAACGAGTTGTTTTCTCGCCAACGTCGAACAAGGTAATTTTGATTGCAAATTAAAAAAAAAGAAAAAGCGCATTGAGCAGAACTTTTTGTGTTTATGGCCTTTTCAAAACATTTAGAATTGAATAAAAAAATTAAAAATGCGGGAATCGTCCATTGGACATACAACAACTGCAAAAATTAAGGACTTTTAAGGACATATAAGCATTTTTAAGGCCTTGAGAAAAAGTTCAAAAATATTAAGCACTTTTAATGACCTTGTTGTAGAATTGTGAAGTTCTTTTGTCCTCAGAGTTATGTTTAATTAATATTCATTTTCCAGATACCTACAGAAAATACTTAGGCCAGTAGAAGATTATTATATATTCTATATTGTGATATAAGCAAAGTTAACTTTTAGAAAATATAACATAAACAGAATGTTTCAGCTTCTAGTTATGCAAGTTTCAATATTGTCCTGGTAAATAAGGAATACAATAACAGCAAACCAGGATAATGATGCTTGTTATATTATTTTAATTACAACTTGAATAAATAAGTTTAATTGACGCTTATTGACGAGTGTGATTGCTCACGTCAAATAATTTACCGAGTTAGAAAAAGTATTTTCCCACGTGTTGCATACAATATATTTTATAATTACGCGCAAGAAATATTTCCAATCCGTATATTTATTAATGTTGGCAACTCCAGTAAATGAATTTCTTCTAAAAATGTGTCATTTCAATGCAATGTCAAGACTGTATAATATTTGAGCACGAGAGGCGTGCAAGAAAATACTTTTTTTACACTCGTCTCATGTATTGCTTTCAACAAAAATTTAATTCTCTAAAAACAATTTATAAAAAGTTATTATAATAGCAATTTGAAGTTAAATAATAATAATAAATATGTATAAATTAACTTACCCAATTCGAAAATGCATAACATTCAACCCAATGTGTTTGTGTAGTGAACCAGAATATTGCCATTACATTTATTTAAAAGTAAGATAATTTATATTCTGACGTCATATATAGTTGCTTGGAAGACAAATTAATAAAATGAACGTTTTTGATTGGTTTAAAATTCGAATATGTTTTAAAGCTGTATTTTTCATTAGTTGTTTTGAATACATTGGAATTACCAGATGCTTCTAAAGATTTTCTTTTATCATGGAATGAAAAATTTTACTTCTTAATTAATTTACAAATATCCGATTTTACGCGCATTCCATTTCTTTTTTTCTTTCTTTTTTTCAATTATGTGTTGTATATTTTCTTTATTGAAAGGCTGAGTTATATAACAAATTGTAAAACTCGTTTCAATGGAATGCATTCACGTTCATTATTAAACGTAAATATATAATTTCGGAAATTTGCAAGTAGAACATAAGCTCACACAATGAATTTATTTTCTGAATACAGCACGATATTCTTTTAAATACTGTAGAGCAGCATTCACCTCTAACTTTTAGAGACGAGCGGTATGAGTTATATGTTGAAGTTTTTTGTGGACCGCAGATTTTTACCGAATATGCCAATACATATTACTTTTACTGTGTATGTTCAAGATCACAAATGTAATTATTGGTATAGAATAGATCCAACAATAAAAATATTTTTGAAAAATGGAAAAAATAATGAACTTTTTACTATCTCGAAAAATAGTTATTTATGCAACTATACTTGGGAATATAATACTTTTTCAATCGAGGTAAAATGCTTATTTAACGAGTGCGTTAGCGCAAGTCAAATAATTTAAAGAGTTTGAAAAAGTATATTCCCACGTGTTGCATACACTATTTTTTATAATTACGAGCAAAAAATATTTTTAATACATATATTTGTTAATGCTGGCAACTCCAGTCAATGAATTTCTTCTGAAAATATATTTTTCAATACCCAAACCTATATAATATTTGAGCACTAGGCGTGCGAGAGAGTATTTTTTCACACTAGTGCGAAAAAGTGCTACTTTCGCCACGATTTTTTATTCAAAATTGTTATAAAAAGTTTTATTTTTTGCACGTTGTTATAAAAGTAATTGATATTTGATTTTTTTTTAATAATTAAAAAAATATTTTCGTTATACTATCTTAAATTAAAATCTAAAATATAAGTGAATCTTTTATTAAAACCTTGCTTGTGTGTCTTCATGTGACTTGGCATAACATTGAATAAATATATTTAAATTATACCTTCTTATATTCTGCTGATTTTGTCGATATCATCAGTTATGAGATATCAATTGTAAGTCAATATCAATTTCTCTCAGGCTCTCAAGAGAAAAAAAAAATACTATTTGTCAGACTTGCTACTACGGGCAGCGTAGTGGAGAACACTGTTCTTAATAGTTAACACATACCATTTTGGAAAAATTAATATTATGTAAAATAAAGTTCATTTCTCGAAATCTGAAATTAAAGTTCAAAGATTGAAAAAGCAGAGATGGTTCTTTAGTGAGATTATCGAGTGATCAAAATTGAAATAAGCCAAATTAAAAAAAAGAAATCTGCCACTCATTTTGAAAAATGCATTTCTCGAGTTATGCATTAAAAAAATGGTACAATAATACATTTCATTTCTTAAACTAAATTCATTTGCTTGAACTGATCTTGTCATTCATTTGCTGAAAACAAATCATGGAAGTATTTGTTAAAATTTAAGCTGACTTATGATGGATTTTAGTTGATGTAAATTTCCTCAAGTAGCAAATATTCTATATCCAAATGAATATACATGTTTGCAAATAATGTTTCTCATATTCAAGTAAATTTTGCGTTCAGTTTTCATTAGCATCATATGTCCGGAAAACGCTCAAATCTAAATATGTTATTTAAATAAATCTGGCTTGTTTAATTGCATACGAAGTGGGGAAGGGGTTTGTAATAGAAATTCCAGTATCCGTTACATCCAGAATATTTTTAAAAAAGTCAGTAATTCAAGTAATAATTCAGGCAGTCAGTAATACAGAATTCTAAAATCCAGAAGAAATGTACATATATTGTATCGTTTATTGCATTAAATATATATTAGTTTTCGAAATACAATGTAATTTGTTTGTCTGGAATCCATGTAAATCTATTACTTATTCTTATTATAATTATAGTCTAAAATAAAGAAACGTAATTTTATAATCGAAATTACATCTTCCACAGCAACCGGGAAACAGGGGCGTGGAGCATCGCACAACTTTTAATTACACTATAATACTAACATGTATTTGTGTTTTATATTTTCTTCATTCGCTTAGAAAAAATGGCCAGATTGGCGATAAATCTTATATGAGTCGTTAAAAAAAAAAAAAAAAAACCTTTGCCAAAATAGTGTTTTCGATTATATACTTTTCGATAATTCTTATATTATTCTTTCTTTTAAGAGAAACTGAGGAGAGGAGAAAAACGATCGTTGATGGAGAACTCTGTGTTGAATTTCCCCCCCTTTTTTTCCCTTCCTTCAACTTTTTATGCCATTTAAGCATTTTTACGTGAATTTCGGAGGTGGGGATGTTTAGAACACCTTAAGAGGCATCACCACAGTGATTTTGATTAAAATCGTAAGAGCCGTTTTTTAGAAATCATTGAAAAACCTGAAAACTACCTTATGCGCATGCCGGGTTTGAAGAAAACCTTAATGGTAGGTCCCTTGGCCCCTACCAATCCTCACATCAAATTTGAACATCGTCGGTCAATTTGTTCGGGAGTTATGCTGACCATAAACAAACAGACCAAATTTTTTTTTATATCACATTTTTGAAATCAGGATGTTCCAAAACGTGGAACATCCTGGAAGTCGTTTTTCTGAGTCGTAAGTCATCGAGTTAAACTTAACTCGTTACTGAAATAATAAAAGGAAATAATGTTCGCTTCAAAATCCAGTTAAAGTATTATAAATGTCAATATGTATTTTTCATTGTTCTCCTAAGTTAATTAACTCTTTTTAGAAATAATAATCGTGCGGTTAAAGTTGTATTATTTTTATATTTATCTACCATTTTCAACATCATTTCCAAATTGGTTGGTGCCTATCTGATGGCTGTGTGGTTTGTTCTCTGGTCACGCATGCCAAAAGGTGCCGTGTTCGAATCCTGGGTTAAGCATGGATGTTCGTTGTGGTTCGTAATCCACGTTAAGCTGTAGGTCCCGGCCTAATTAGCCGTCATTGTGCATAAAAATAGGTCGTTGAGCATATAAAACAACTAACCAGTTGGGTTGCATTTCTTCTATTTGTACCCCCCCCTCCCCGTTTCCTTTATAGAACAAATTCAAATTGAAAATAAATCATTATTTGCAGTTATTTATTGTTCATTTCGTTAAATTTTAAATGACAAGCGTTAGCCAATAACCACAGAATATCAAAGAAGAATTTTCAATATTATTTGGAAAGTCAGTCCAATTAATAGATAAAAATGGAAAGGAAAAAAGTCGAATCCAATAAATCATGTAAGAAAATAGAAAATCAGATTCAGTCGAGATCGAAGCAAGAGAAAGGCAACTGCGCTTTTCACTCCCCCCCCCCCTCTTCCCCTTCGAAGACGCGACCAGTAAACTGAACAGGTGTACAACATTACTCTCCCTTAGTTCTTTGTTCCGTTCCTCGAATTTTGCAAGCGAGACAAAGAAAGTAGGGAGCGAGTGGGCTGGAGACCAGATACTAAACTGACCTAAAGGGATATCCGAGTTAAAGTGACCCCTTATAACCATTCATCACCCCGAGGGTAAATAAAGATGGTAAGAAACCGCGGGCTGTAAACGAATACTGCATGGTAGGGGGTAATTTAAATTGATCTCGTGTTGCGTCGCCTGCTGGTGTAGACGGAATCTCAAAATAAATTTGTCGCATCTATAATTTTTTGTTTCAGTTTAATAATTTTATTGTTTAGATTGGTCAATGATAGTGCAATCAATTTCAAAAGTGAATGTTTTGCTAAATGTCTAGAATTCCGTAGCGATATGCATTTCATTTCCATGTTCTATACGTTGTTACCAGTAATTTATAAAATCCAACATTCTATAGCAACGGTTCGCAATTTCTTAAGTTGTGCGGACCACCTATTTTGTAAAAAAAACTTTGCGACTCATTAAATAATACAATACGTGCGTACATCAGTAATTAGTAAAATTTTAGAATTAAAGGATTAAAAAATAGTTCTTTTTATAAATTGTAATGCAATTAATGCAGTTTTGGTAATAACTGGATATTTTTGCCAAACATTTATCCAAAACGAGATCAATGGTGTCGATAATTCAATTAACGAGTCTTCACTTGAAGATATTTTCTATATTTTAGTTAATCTTCTTGAAACAGAATTCACTCGTTAAACCGTCGAAGAATAGAATCGAATAATTGGATTGTTACTAATCATCGAGTGACTCGATTATTCCTTTCTCTACCCTTGAAGCTTCCGTAATATTTATCTTGGATTATTAGACTCTTGATTAGCTTCCACGGGCCAGTACCACACTACTCGCGGCCCACAATAGGTTGGGAACCGCTGTTTTATAGAACACATAGGCATTTTAAATCATGCCGAAAACGGGTCGATTTAGAAATCGCTTTATCGGACTTTTTTGTTTTTTATATTTTAAAATGCTCAATGCTTTTTTTTTTCTGAAAGGATTTTAAGTTATGAAAATGATTTAAATTTTTTTATAAATTTCACATTACCGACTGGAAGGATAAAATATAACATACGATTTGCAACTAAAAATTCCATGATGAATTTTTTTAAAGGTTCGGTTTGCGAAGATTTTAATTTTACGTTTCATTATAGTTTAAAATGTCGCTATAATGAAAATTGGCAAAAAAAAAAAAACCGTCGACTTTAAATTAAACAAAAAATTCAGTTATTCTAATTTCCCAGCATTTCCTGATGATCGGGATTTACTGCAAGAATAATATGTTGAGAAGAAATATTTTATGAAAAATAAAAGTGGTGCTCATTACCTGCCTTTAAAATAGGCTATATGAATGAAAAAAGGGTATATAATATATACACTAACTTAGAAGCGTTGCGAAAATTGCCTAAATCACACAGATGTCGCCAAAATCATTAAGATCACATACTGATCACAATGTGATATCGCCGCGACAAGACTTTCGTTGCGAAAATCGCATTTCATTCTAAAATTATTTTGGGATATCACTGGATGTCGCTGCGATATCACAAAGTAACATCGCAACTTCGTCACAGTGTGATGTCGCAGCGATATCACATGGAAGTCGAAAGTGACGTGAACTTTTGCGACATCGCTGCGATATCCCATGCAAGTCACATTGTGACCGTGATCTTTGCGACGAAAAACTTCGTTGCAGTGACGTAACTGTGACAAAGATGGTTAGTAGGGTAGAACAACTCAACTCCATCCCGCCTAAAACTTAGCATATTCCTATTGCTGCCATCGTCTTAAAGGTAAATTTTGTAAAATCATGAATGACGTCATACCCACTGTGATGCACTAGTAAAAATATCTATAACTCTAAGTTATTCGTTTAGAAGCAGCCCTAAAACAATTCAACTCCACCTGAAAGGTAAATCGAAACTAAAAAGTATTGCCACTGCTCAAAACTTTTAACGTTAAGCAAGTTATGACGTCATACTCACTGTGACGTCACGCAATAAAAACCTATCACTCTAACTTATTCGTTAAGAAGCAGCCCTAGAACAACTCAACTCCAGTTAACTGGAAACAAAAACTAAAAAGTGTTGCCACCACTCAAAACTTTGATATAAAACAAATTATGACGTCATACCCACTGTGACGTCACTAGTAAAAAATACCTATAACTCTAACTTATTCACTTAGAAGCAGCCCTAGAACAACTCAACTCCGTCTTAAAGGTAAATCGAAACTAAAAAAGTGTTGCCACCGCTCAAAACTTTGGTATAAAACAAGTTATGACGTCATATCCACTATGACGTCACTAGTAAAAATATCTATAACTCTAACTTATTCACTTAGAAGCAGCCCTAGAACAACTCAACCCCATTTAACTGGAAGCAAAAAAAAACTAAAAAGTGTTGCCACCGCTCAAAAACTTTGATATAAAACAAATTATGACGTCATACCCACTGTGACGTCATGCAATAAAAACTTAACACTCTAACTTATTCACTAAGAAGCAGTCCTAGAACAACTCAACTCCGTCTGCTAGATAAACCGAAACTAAAAAAAGTGTTGCCACCACTCAAAACTTTGATATAAAACACATTATGACGTCATTCCCACTATGACGTCATACACAAACAGCTTATAACGAAACCGAAACTAAAACAACAGCAGGAGGGAACAACTCAACTCCACTTCCGGTCAAGTGACTTCCAGTGACGTCATATCCTGTGATGTCACTTCCTGTGACGCCATATCCGGTCACGCCCACTTCCGGTGACGTCATCATCCCTCATCCCATACCGCATACCGCCATGGCCCAGGATGCCCAATTTCTAACTACTTTCGTAAGTATAACGGTTAGGAATCAGTGAGTTCTTTTTAATACATCCAATGTATTTTACAAATATATAATTTTAAGTCATACCCCCACAAAATCAGTTCATCCATTTTCTTATCTCTGTGGCAGAATTGTTTGGTTTTGTGCTTACTGTGACATAGCACAAACTGTTAAGTATACTGCAACAGTAAAAGTATCTTATTGCAGGATTAGTTCTTTTACTATGTTCATTTATTAAAAATATCACAAAAGTTGAGATATTTTTTTCATTATACTTTCGCTACGCCGACACTTATATCACCGTCGATAATGAAAAACATGGTTGTAATATAGATCAAGTTAATTTTAGAATAATTAAAAGAACTACATAAAATGCACATGATTTGAGATTTAATTGGCGTTTCAAAATATCTGAAGCTGAAGCTAATAAACTTAAATAGAAATTTGGATTGGAAAATTAAAAACTTGATATGAACGTACATAAGGTATCGAATAGCACTGCGTAGCGAAGTCACTTAAAAAAAAAAAAAAAAAAAAAAAAAAAAAAAAAAAAAAAAAAAAAAAAGATTAATTACAAATTAATAATGTTAAACTTTGAGGAATAATTTATTCATAAGTAAGGTAGCACAAATATATTATTTAGTGTTCTCACTTAACATTTCCATTGAAATAACTACGATATGCTGATAAGATTGGTACAAGTTCAGCCAATCCAAAGTTCAGACAATAATTACAATTCATTTCGTTAGCTGTATGAAATTAAATTAACATTTCTAAAAAAACTTTTATCAAAAAAGATATTCTATTAAACAGTGGTAATGTTTTTTTTTTTTTTTTTTTTTTTTAAGATTCTTTTTCTTTGCAGATAAATGATCAGTTGGCAAATTTTTACTGCGATTCAAAACTCCGCAAAAGAGACTTTAGTTGTACTATTTTATACGATTATTCGAAAAGTTATGAGACCTAATATTTTTTAATTTCATTTCTCTTTATAGCATAGTATTAGTAACGCAAAAAATCTCGAATTTTGTACATAATTATGTTTATGAGAAATCATTTTTTTTTTTTTTTTTTTGTGAAGACCAAAATAGTTCTTAAATAAATCTAAACTCTTATTTTCCAAAAATAGTTTTTATTAAACTTGCTGCTTTTAACTAAACTGTTCTTATATGAGGGAAATAAAATATTGCAACTCCTCGTGAATTTTGAAAAATAAGCATAATACCAGGACTGGCGCTAGTAGTTTCGCCGCCCCGGACAGAAAGGTAAAATGCCGCCACTTTATAACAAAAATTAAAAGAGATAACCTAAACCCTTCCCGCGCTTAGTAGTAAAATAAAATGTGAGCAAAAAAAATGTATATTAAAAATGTTGAGGTTTGTATTGCCAAATATACAAATTTCTTAATTTATGATTTTGGTACTAAAAATTAAAATTAAGGTTACACAGAAAAAAAGAAAAGACACAAATCTAGTATATAATTATAAAATGCATATAATAAAAAGATAGTAAAACAAATTATAGAACCACTAAAAATAAAAATCTAATTATTAAAAATCCAGTTAAAGTTAAAAGTGTTTTTTTCTCACTTTTAATTCTGATAATTTTTTTTGTATCAACTTCTTCAGCTAGCTCATGTTGCTACTGTTGTCAAGCCATTTAGCCGATCCTCGGTAGTTGCAGAGCTAAATTTTTTTTTTTTCAAATTAACTTTAATTTGGAGAAACTTCTTTCTCCACTTGCCACACTTACTGGGACAGTAAGCAGGATTCTGAATACTATACGGAGATTAGGAGAATTAAAACAGACGGTAAAAAATTCTTTTACTGCACTTTGTATGTGTGTCCATTTATTTAAATTATAATAAAAAGGGTAATTTTTTTTTTATTTTATACATTTTTAAGAGCGAGTTTATTATGCTTATGAACGGTTTCCTTGAAATATTTTGATATTTTATCTATATTGCTCTGTATTTTTGATTCGGTTTTGGATTTTATCTTTAATACACGAAAATTCAACTCATCTTTCAAAACTTGTTTTTATTTAAAAACTACATACCTGAACCTTCTTAAGTCGTCCTCAGGCTTGAGGAGTACCTATACTTTATTAAAGTTCGTAAATCATATTAAAAGCAAATTTCATTAAAATTCCACCTATTAATTTTTCATAAGTATTCAAATGAATCTTGGTTTAATCATTTTCTTCATAAAGTAGTTAATTTTACAGACCATTTGCCGCCTCTTAACAAGCCGGTAGCCAGGATTTTGTTTGGGGGGGAGGGGGGATCATTGTCGAAAATTTGATTAAATACGTATAACAAGTTGCACAAAAAAACAGAAGGGGAGTGGTAAAACAAGATTTCTCACAATTTCGGGGAAGGGTCCCCCCCCCGCCCCTGTCTATGGCCCTGCCTCTTAAGGTTGCCGCCCCAGGCAGGGGCCCGGCTTGTCCCCCGCAGCGCCGAGCTGGCTATAATCATACTGAAAGGACCATGATCACCCTCATTGTAGAAAGGGTGCAAGTTCAAAACCAAATTGATATAGTTATTGAAACACACAGTTTGTTATCATCCGTACCCCGTACCGTTACCAATCCTAATACGTAAAATTAAAGCAGTAAGCACCTTGGTGATAAAATTGTCTTTACTTTTTATTGTTCTTTTATCTTTGCCAAAACTTTATTTTCTGCTCCAAAGAAATTCACCTTTTCTGTTCTGATAAACTACTGAATGTTAAGTTTGATATCGAAAACTAGTGATGTTTTTATTGATAAGAATGTTATCGTAGGTAAGGAAATGTAGGTGCCCGTTCTTTTCAGTGATGATATTTCTAATGGTAAGTTGGTTCTCAGAAATTTCCTTATTTACAGTGGATGTTTAAAATGTAAAATTTTATCTTTGTGTTTCTTTGTCATGCTACGTCTTGTCTCATTCAAAGAATTAGAATCAAATCGTAACTATTGAACACTTTCGCAGAAGTGTTGGGGAAGGGGATCGAGGTAAAATGGCGTTCCTACTCAATTATTATAAGAAAATCAAAATTCAGTTATTTCTTGATTGATTCGTTGATAACTTTTTACTACCCTTTCATTTTACATCATTGCTCTGTCTTAGGCGTTAATACTTGAAATTAAGTTCTGTATACTATCCTGTTTTTAACATAAAATTTGCATCTCATGATTCAGGTTAGTGGATAAGACGCGGATCCTATCCACATCAATCATTTATGGGGAAGGGGTGAGACAATTGGCTTAAAAAGATGGAATATGAAAACCCTTGGGTTTCTAGACATATGACTAGCTGAATATTTGTTCTTCACTAAGCAATTTACAAATGTTCCTGGCCTATATTTGGGACGTTAGATTCCTTTGCAAACATGTTAGGGTATTTAATCGAAATCAGCACAGATTTTACTAAGCACATTTCTAGAAACGTGCGTCTATTTTTACAGTCTTGTATAAATGAAACATTAAAATATTTCACGATTTGACCATTTTACTCTATCAACCTGGTGTATTTAGACGAAATCTTACTGTTACACTTTGTATAATTTGTGAAGAAAGTGTACCCATTCTTAACTCAGCCTAACAGAAAATAGGACTTCAAATTATTTTACGTTCTGAACTTTTTATCATTTCCAAAACCATAAGAGTAGTTTTTGTTCGACTGGTGATTTTTTTCATACTTTTGGAATTATACGTGTACCCGATTTTTAGCGTAATGGGTTTTTTGGAAAATTGAACATTTGCTGTTAAAATTAATTATTTAATACATATATTATACTTTTTTTTCGTGAGTTTTAACAACTTTTTCCTCATTACTTTAATTTTCGAAAACTAGGAGAGGGCAAGTGCACCCAGCCCAGAAGGGTGCAAGTGTAACAAAGGGTGCATGAGGATGAAAACTCAACCTCCTGATGGTGGAGATGTAACGACGAAATTAAATTGGACATTTGTTACAACATTTCAAATTCAATTTTTAAAAAATTTTGAAATTTTCTGCTGTCGTTTTTCACATTATTTAGTTACATTTTGTTTCCTTTCATGGCTTATATTTATCCCCAAAACTATAATAATAAAACAAGCTGTGTGTTTGTCTGTGGCTCTATAGAAACCTACTTATTAAAATTGGAGTAGAGCTCTGAAATTTTCAGCATAAGTATTTTTGATCTTCTAATTGTATACATGTCAAACAGAATGTTAAAATTTTAATAAGCTCTTTTTTAATTAATTTTCTTTTTACAAAGTGACTTCAAACAGAGATACAGCTCTGAAATTTGCAACATATGTAGTTTTAGCCTTCTAATTGGACTTTTGAAAAACAGAATGTTGAAATTTTAATTAGTTATTTTTTTAATTAATACATAGTTTACAAAACAATTTCTAATAAGGCTACAGTTCTGAAATTTTCAACATAAGTAATTTTGGCCTTCTAATTGGACTTTTGAAAAACAGAATTTCAAATTTTTATTTAGTTCTTTTTTAATTAATTTTTTTAATTAATTAGTAAATATTTTACAAAATGATTTCTAATAGGGCTACAGCTCTGAAATTTTCAAAATAACTAGTTTTGGTCTTCTAATTGGACTTCTGAAAAACAGAATTTTAAATTTTATTTAGTTCGTTTTTAATTCATTTTTTGTAATTAATTAATACATATTTTACAAAACGATTTCTATTAGGATGCATCTCTGAAATTTTCAACATAAGTAGTTGTGTTCTTCTATTTGGACTTTTGAAAAACAGAACTTTAATTTTTTAACTATAACAAATATTTTACAAAATTATTTATAATTGGGCAACAGTTCTGAAATTTTCAATACAAGTAGTTTTGACCTTCTAATTGGACTTTTGACAAAAAATATGTTAAAATTTTAATTTGGTTTTAATTAATATTTTCACAAAAAAGCGACTTCTAATAGGCCAAGAGCTCTGAATGTTTCTTAATAAGTAGTTTTGGCCTTCCAATTTTGCTTTCCACAAATACGTGTTAAAATAATCTTAAAGGGCCTGTTGTATTTGTATTAACGGGGATTTTTGTTTCTCTATTAAGGCTTCACCTAGCATTTAGATTTTAGTGAGTGAAGCGAGCTAATGCTTACGCAGCAAAGACCCTTTCAGCGAGCGAAGCGAGCCTATGTTTGCACAGTAATGAACCTTTCAATGAGTGAAGTAAGCTTGTGCTTATATGCGATGTACAGCGAACGAAGCGAGCTCGATTTTGCATATAGCGATAAACCTTCCTGCGAACGAAGCGTCAAAAACTGGGACCTATATTTACACCAATGACGGATTTCCGCAACGCGAGGCCTCACAGCTAGCTAAAATATTACGCGTTAAAATTTCATAGCGAAGCACGGATATTCAGTTATAGTGATTTATAAATAAAAAAATGTATCTACAAATGGACTTAATAAAGTAATTTCGAGTTTTTAAATAAATTTACCCACTTCAATTTAGTTACTTCTAACGTCTTAAAGTGTTTCTTTCAACCTACTTTGGAAATTTGAGGTCTAGAAATCACTCAAATAGAATTTGTTATTGTTGTTGAAACTAGAAAACTTCCTAAGTTCATGGATCTGCATCTACCCGATGCTGGGATGATTTAGAATAACGGGAGAAGACATTTGCACAGCAGAAATATTTATTTACTCCTTTCGAGACGAGCACAGATCGAATAAAAATTACATCATACAGTTACGAGGAACACACGTCACAAAACAGCTCCGCTTAGCGACCAGTACCATTCCGTTTCACAACAATTGTAAAGCGACAGAATTATTTTAATTGAAATATGTAAATTATTTTTCCTGCATCTTGCATCAATATTTTGTAAGTGATGAATCGGTAAAATAAGAATTGCATATGAGATTTCAATAAAAAACTATGAAATCCTTAGTTATACGTTAAATACAGTTAGGTTATATTTTACATTACTTATACTTTAACATATTTTGGGGCATCAGTAATAAAAGCTCAGGATATCCTTTGTAATTCCACTTATTATTTTTGGATAGAGGAAACATGAATTTCGCTATCATCTTCATAAATGAGGAAAGGATATGTTCCGAAAATGCATCACAAAATATAAAATTTTCTACCTTAATTATCGATTCCATTCTGACCAAAAGGAATGAGTAATTAAGTTGAAGGTTCCCGATCAAACATAATTGTTAATGTTTGCTTTTTTTTTCGTAATACATATAGAAACCCCCAGTACGGCCTTGCTTTCGATCCAACAACATTTTAGAATCGTTATTCATTAGTAGTTGATAAAAAGCTAAAAAGATTTAATGGCATGCGAATTTTAGGGAGTTGGTATTATCTAATGTTTGCTTATTAATTTGTTCAGGCTTAAAATTAAACTTCATTCTTTTTTACATAGTTGCAATTTCTGTATGGAAAATAAGGAAATAGTAGCATATTTTTCTAAGTAAAGATGATTAAAAAGTAATTTTTCAGAAGAATTTTATGGAAAATACGTCTAATGTATTTCATTTTTATTATATTCCTAGCAGTTTCTTGTGACGTTTCCAAATTGTATGTCTACAAGCATTATTAATTTTTCTAAGGTTCAAATTACATGGCATCGGTTAACCAATAATTTATAAACAAATATGCCGGAGTGCTTGTTTTATCTTTGTTTGTTAGTTTTGAGAAGTTTCGGTTCGTATTTTGTGCAATAGTGAAACATTTTTGTTCAAATGTTAGTGTTTAAATTCGAATATAATTGAGTGTTTTTTTTAATTTTAAATCAAGACTTGATATTTTCCTTTGAAATCAACGTAAGTATTCCAATTTTAGAAAGCTTGACAATATGACAGTGCTACTCCTAAAACACATAATGGTTTCCCCTTTGTTCATCCCAAACCTTGCCTTCCTCTCCTGATAGCTCTTGTTCCTTACGAGATTGTCTATTTTGTCGGAAATTTGTCTGGTTGAGGAGATAGATTAAATGTAATAATTCTTTCTTCAAAATATAGAGTTTTAGTAAGGTGTCTTATTCTGAGGAATGTTTCGTTCGATTTTATTTTTGTATTCGAACCACGCTTATCAATTAAGTCACATGTCATCTTTCACATGACAGGACGTTACTGATACTTGACGGCACTTCCTTTTTAAAATGTGAAACAATATCTTTTTTATCAAAATTTTAAATTTGAAACGTCTTGTAATTAAATTTACAAGGCCAATAGATGCCTTTTTATTTATCGTTCGTTTTTAAACGAATATTATGCAGTGTCATTTTAAACGAATCTCGTACAATGTCATTTTCAACGAGCATTGCTAATTAATCGTAGACAAAGAAACGAACATCTAATGAACTTCAATATAATTTTATGTTGTTTAAATTTAATTTTTTTTTAATTTTAATTTCCTTGTTGCTTAATCAGTAGACATTTTTTTTATGTCCTTAAACCAGTTTTTGTGGTTTTGACAAATCGAATAAAAGTTTAATGTCACATATGCCTATGTAACCTGACAACTTTACAGGAAATTAGTATTTACTACGACAGTCTAAAGCTTCATGTTGTTATAGTTATATTTGACAGGTTTCAATTAATAAATAGTATTTGACAATAATTTTAATGCCAAATTGTGTTTATTGAAAATTGCAACGTGCTTATAGTATAATTACTAAGATTTTACATTTTTCAAAAATAATCTTTAAACTCTGCAGATAAGTGCATCAAAACATTTATTGGTGTGTGTGTTAATTATTTTCAGAATGTCCAATTATCCTCCTAATCAAAATTTTGGAGTTTATCCTACTAATCAAGCACCATATCAAAATTTTCCTCCAGTTGGTCAGCCTAATTATCAAATTAACGTGATGGCCTATCCTGCAACTTCTGGATATCCGAATACTGGTAGTAAGTACAAATTTTAAGTATGATTTTATTTACATAAAAAAACCTTTGCATTTTGTTTTACCTGACCTCTTTGGTTGCCAATGAGATTCAAAGTTAATTTTTAAAAATGTTAAGTCCAAAATTTTAAATGTCTTGCAATTACACGTCTTATTTGTCAAAAGTGAGGAGTCTACTCCCCTAATGAGCTTCATTATATCCTTTGATACAAATTTTAAGAAGAAAGTTAATATATAATAGTAATGCAATAGGAAAGATTTATCGTCGCAAAAATAACAAAGAACCTGATGTCAAAGATGTTAATGACATCCTATCTCACAACTTGAAAAGTATTTGATAGAAAGTCTCAGTAACTTGGTACACGTTCAAGAAATTTAACAAACGAAGAATAAAAGTATTTGAATATTTTTGTGCTTGCTTACGCTATTATTAATTTTACCAAGGATATTATTAATTAGTTAATTAATTACCAAGGATATGATTAATTAGAGGGATAGACAATTTCTTGATCATTTAGATGTTCTGCTAAATAGCTATTTGCTGATAACCACTCTTGAGAAAATAAAATAAACTTTATAGAGCATGTCAAATATGCTTTTTGAAATCGTCATCTATAAATGTACCATCATTTCTTTATGCAAATGCTGTGTGAAATTTTTTATTATGGAGTATAGTTTTTTGACAGTTTAGAAACAAAAGCATTAAAGAAAGGTGGTGCTGATATGCGAATCATATTTTAAGTAAACAAAGTATTGCTAGATAAGAAATTGAAAATTGATGTGAAAAGAAATTTTAATTGAAATGAGTGATTGCGATATGAGGAGAAAAAATAGTTTTAACTTGAACTAGGCAAACAGTAACGTGAGGGTGGATTACAGTATTAAAAAGGTATGTGGTAACTAATAAAAAAATAAGAGTATCAAAGGTAGAATTGTAGGCCTGAAAATATCTTGTTGCCACTCGCCACAGGTCGATTAAACGGCGTGATGAAGCAAATAAATAAACTAATCAACCGGCCACCTTTCGTTTCTCCCTTCCCTTATGTTTTATTTTTATTGTTACAGAATGTACCGAAATTTCCAAATCAATGAAAATCTCCCTTTCCTTTCTTGAAATCACGGGCTTATGATCCATTAAAATCCATTAATCCATGATATGTATTTGTGAATTGACAAGGTGGTGATAGAACCAGGCATTCAGGAAAATCAGAAAAATGTCAGGGAATTTCACTCTTCTAGAAAAATCAGGAAATTTTGAAATTTTTTAGTTTTCCTACTTGCATCTCCCTTGTGGGTGAGGCCGCTGCCTTATTGTTAAAAAAACCCCTTCAAACTTCAATCTGACTGCATCCTTTAAAGACATGATTATTTTTCTTTTTGTCTTGCGTTTTTTTGTCAACAGAATATATTAGAACCCGAAATTCCTTAATATTTCGAATTGTTTCTGTCAGATTTTTTCGTTTTTATTAATCCTTTACAGCGCTATGTTACAGATCTACAACAAATCTATAGGCATCCATAAGTGAAAAAGCTTAGATTCTTTACTTGATTTTTTTTTTTTTTTCATTGACATTTTATTAAACACAATTAACTTAGGTATGTGTTTTTGATTTATATATTTAATACAAACCAAATAAAGAATTGTAACACCCTCCTCAAAAAAATAAAAAAAAAAAATCTGAATGCGCTACTGCATACATTCAGGTAAAAGGTCCCAACCTCCCTTTTCCATGGCTGGGCCACTGGCCAAAAAAAAAAAAAAAAAAAAAAAAACTGTGATGAGATGGCTACTAAACTATAAGTGTCTTTCAGCCACTGAAAATTTCACCACTTGAAAATTTCAATTTTCAGGTCTATAGAACTTTGTATTTTGATGGAAGAAAAGATAAAACCTGTGTTAGATTTAAATGGAAACAGTTAGCATACTCACTTGTCCAAAATAATATTTAAAATGATATTATCTGGAAATGAAAAATATTCAATGGATTTATTATTTTAAAGATATTTACTACTATATTTTTTGTTCACTATTACTGTATTTCATATTTTTGTACATTTATAATGATTGCTTCGAGTAAAAAAACAACCAATCAGCACATTTTAAAAGTTTCGTATCAGTAAGTGATAATTAAGTGCTCTTTATTTAAAAAGTTTTTTAGCAAACAGCATTTAAAATATTATAAAAATCTAGAATGAAATTTACAGTGATTAGCCACTTATAATTTTTTTTTTTTTGGTTGCTTGTAGCACTGTATCGATTTTGCTTCAACCCACAACCACAATGATGCATTTGAATGTAGTATGCAAATACGGAATATGAATTGTCCAGTTATTTGATTACCTGTCTGGTGTGGATATTTGAAGTTCTTCTGTACTGTGATAAATTCTTATGTCCTTCAAAATTTTTTCTTTCAGTGCCTTCAAACCAGTCCCAAGTTCAAGTCAGTCCTGGATATCCTGGTGGAAGTAAATATTATTTTCTTTTTAAAAATTTGTAGTTATTTCTTGCATACATGTTTATGATCACATGTTAAAATGAAACGTCTTCAATTTTTGTTTTAAGATGAAGAATTAAATGGAGAATATTGCTTAGTTATTTCTTCATATTTTGTGTTATGTAAATGCTAATTTTTCTTTGTATAATATGTGTGTGTAAGAGCTATGCTCTTGTAGAGTGGCCACTGAACCTGGAAATCAAAGAAATGTCGGGGAGCTTTCCGATTCTGGAAAAAAGGGAAAAATCTCAATGGGATTTTTTAAAAATTTCACAAAAATCTGGGATATTTTCTATTGTATTGAAGGCACGTTTCCCTGTTCGTCCGTATTTTGACGCCATTTACCCGGAGAATTGTGACGATAATCGTGAGAAGTTTAATGTTACAGAATAATTTAAATTATTTCATTGCTGCCAAAACTATTTTTTTTAAATTTGCATATTATCTCTTTGGCATACATCTATTTGATCAAAGTGTCTAC
This sequence comes from Linyphia triangularis, assembly GCA_963978545.1. Lineage (NCBI taxonomy): Eukaryota > Metazoa > Arthropoda > Arachnida > Araneae > Linyphiidae > Linyphia > Linyphia triangularis. The sequence goes on along the minus strand of OZ021722.1, from coordinate 38,700,339 downwards.
ACATCTGGAAAATTTGGAGAAATTTAAAGATAAAGTGTGCCATAAAATCAGGGAATTTTTTAGAAATCTATTGGAAAACTTTTTCCTGAATTTTGGGGCCACCTTGTCCTGATTTAGGAATGAGAATTTATGTGTATAAAGGGAGTAATATGTATTCAGTCCGATTTCGTATTGTTATGTAATTATATTTTTCAGTGGCTACAAACCAGCAACTAGTACAAAATAACTCGGGATATCCTGGTGGATGTAAATATTCTTTTCCTATTCAGTAACTTTATTTTCATTATTTTGATGCTGTGAATGTTAAAAGCATCAAATATGTTTAGCTGATTTCAAAATATGTTAAGTATGAAAATATGCTCATAAATGTTTTTCTATTCATATTTTATGTAAATGTGTGTAATATTAAATCATGGAGAGTAAGAACCATACACCTATTTTAGAAATTTGTCTTTATTCTTCTATTTATGCTTCTTCATTTTTCAGTGCCTGCACATCAGCAACAAGTGCAAGTCAGCCCTGGATATCCTGGTGGAAGTTAGTAGTGTTTGAAATTAATATTGTTGCACAAATTGTCTGTATATAGTGTAAATAGTGACGTATTATTTTAAAATTCTATTGTAATTTATTTTCTCTTATTTAATTTATTAACAGCAATAATACAGGTTAGAAAAAGGTGTCAACACCTAAAGCAATCGAGAAATTTCGAGATGTTTCTTTTATTTGTCAAGTTGGCTGGATGTTTTGAGAATGTTCCTACTCTCATGCATATATAAGACCGCAGATTGGGAAAGTTTTCAGATTGATTTCGATGAAAGCTGATCACTTTGTTTACCTATTGGAGTGAGCTTGTATAATCGCTGTATTCGAAATTGTTTTTGTTGAAGCTTGAGAGTGATTACACTGTTGCCTTTGAATAAATTTTGTGAGTTTTCTGGAGTGAATAAATAGTAGTTTTTATCTTAAAAACTGTGCCATCATTGCCTCAGTGGAAAAATTTATAACAATATTAAGTTTTCATTGTTTTAAATGTTGTTAAAGTTTTTCATTTCACTAAGTTTAAACCTGCCTACTTAATGGTAAGTCAGTAGATGGGTTGCTAAACAATTTGTAAGTTGGTTTATATTTTGCTTGTTAACTTCATTACAGAAAGGCTCAAATATTGTTCTTTATGTTTTCAATGAAATAAATGTATTGTCTTTCTAATGGCATTATGAAAAATTATATTATACATATTTTGCAGTGCAACAACCTGGTGCTTATGGGGATTACACAAATACTGGTGGAGGTAAGAATTTGTATATTGTAAGAGTTGTACTAAATATAAAATAGATATATCTAATCATTTGACTAGTAAGGTTTATTCTTATGACTATGTATTGAAGGCATCAGATTGAACACTATATCCAGGCCTATGAGCATTTATAATTTTTTGGCCAACCTTTTAAATATAGCCTAATATGTTTTAAAAGTTGTACTGTTTTAATTGTAAGGTTCGTTAGCGTATGGTGTTGCATATAAGCTACACAGCAGTTTAAATAATTATTTAATTAAATGAGCTCTTACAATATTTTGTATATTTTTTAGCATTTTTTTTTTTTTTTTGGTCAAAAAGAAAACAAAAACAAATTATTTCATTAGTAAAAAGTCATGCACTAAAGGGTTAAAATTATTCAAGATATCATAAAAGCCTACTCTTTACTTAATAATGAGTACATTGTATTGTAACTTTCTTCAATGTTTATTTTTCCTTTTGATTTTTAAAACAATTGAAATTTGAAGACTTTGACCAATATTTTGAATATTTAGTCGAAAATTGATAACTTTACCCTATCCAAGAATACCATATTGAGATTTACTGCTAATTTCTATCATTATTGACTATTTTAAACTTTCTTTATTGCCTAAAGTAATCTGTGATAGCTTCAATAAGTTTTGCATCAATCACAACCAAATCTTATTTAAGGAGTATCAAAGAATTCAAGAAAGATTCTTAATTTATTTCTTAATTTCCTCAATAAAAGGAATTTTTTAATGTAAATGATTTAAACAGTCCAAATAATTTAGCATAACATTTAATGCATCTTATATTTAACTTTGATATCTTGAAAATATTAACTCATAAAATACTTCCAATTATTAGTATCACAAATTTGTTTTAATGCTGAAAGTTTATCTTATAATGTAGTTTTTGTATAGCATTTATTTACAATCAGAAGTAAAAATTCTTTATTATAGGAGTACAACCTGGACAGCCTGCAGTGTGCCCTTCCGCTCCTAATATAGGTGATATGGAAAAGATTCCTGGATATGAAGGAATAGGCTTTGAAGATGGTTTGTAATTTTTATTAACTAATTATATTCATTTTAGCTTCTTTCCTACACTAACATTCTGGGATGCGTTTACAAAATCTCTGAGCTCAACATTCCTTGAGAAAACTACAGTATTTTTAATGAAAGTTCTGGTTGAGATGAACCGGTGTTTGATGTTTCAGGAACTAACTCACTTGATGCCTTAAGTCACCAGAAAACAGCCGCTCATACATAAATTTGGCGGTTTTTATAAGATTAGTAGGATTACATTAGGTTCGACTGGAAGTACTTTGAAAAATAAATGAAAAAGTGCTTCCTTATAAATAAATGGAGATAACAGATTGGAATTTGGATATTGCATGATAAGTTTACTTGCAAAATTGGTTGCATTTCTGTTTATAAGATGTACTTTTAATTAGCAGATAGTTTTTTAATACATGTCCTAAATCTGAACAGTAGGAAATTTCTTTCATTTCACCAAATTGTACATGCTTGATATCTGGTTCTGATTTACTACAATAGCTGTGTATACAGGGGGTGAAAATCTTCCGCTTTTTTTCCTCCGAGAAGTTCTCCTTTATTTACAATTTTATTATTTTTAGTCGACTTTATAGGGCTTTATGAAATTAAACTTGCCTAAAACACCCCTAGACAACAAATTCTGGATGCACCACTGTTCTCTACACACATTAGTACACAATTATATTCTTATTAAGTTATTTTTATAGTTCAAAAAAAGTTATGTATATTTCTCTCTTTTTTACATTGACAATTTTCATCCTTGTGTATAGAAGTTGCAGTTGTTGTCAAAATCCCTTTTTTTACATATATATTTTATCAAAACATATGAAAAAAAGTTTTTGGTTGTATGAGTTTAATTGTTTTAAAAATACTATTTAACTTTTTTGTAATAATTACAAAGGTATAGGCTAGTATGTTTTGTTACGTATATAGTTTTCCCATGATGAAATAAGTAATTTTTATATAAAACCAAGATAATGAATTGTTTAAATATATTGCACTTCAATACTTGTCTTTGTGTTGGAAACTGATACTTATTAGTTTTTTATGAAAATATATATGGGTAGAGTGTAAACAATCAGTGTGTGCATTAAAATTTTTATATTCAATTTTGTTTTATACTGTAGAATTTGTAGAAATCGTGAATTATACTTGCAGTGTCAGGAAGCAATAGCAAATTTTTAAGAATTTTATAATTTTTTAAATAATTTTTAATTTTCTATAAATTATCTTTTTCCTATGGATTTTTGTAAAAAAGGTAATTGGTTATTTTATGTATTTGATTATATTTTTTTTCTTCTAAAAAATCGTTTTTGTTTTAGCGGTTTTACCGCCTCCAAATATTCCAGTTTGGCAGCCTGATCAGCAAGAACAAAAACCAATGCAAAAGTAAGGCATAGTTTTTAGTGAAAAATATTAATTTTATAATTGAATATCTAATATTTAAAATTACGTAAATGAAACTTGTCGCATTTAAAGCCGAGTCATCTTTCATATGAAATTGGTTGTTTGCTTGAAAACTTAGTTTCTGGAATATAGTTTAAGGATACAAAAGTGTATGATTCCTATATACTAAATGTTAAGCCATTGCAACAACATTTCAGTGAAGGTTTGTTATCCTGCCGTATTAAAATATACTCTATGTTAATGATTTTTGGAAACACATTCTTTAAAGAAAATATTAGCCAATGTAGAAGTGTTAAGGATTAGAAAAATATTTTTATGAGAATTTTATATTAAAGTAAAATAGTTTATGATAAAAAATCTATATTAAATTCAAATTTAACAGTCACACAGGGGGGAAAAAATCGTTTCATTTTGTTTCAAAATTTGTGTTCTAAATTAGATATTTCAAATTCTAAAATGTATAAATATGCATGTGTATAGAATTCGTAGCATATTATTTTGCTCTTAACATTACAATACAACAAAACAAAACATATTTGAAACATATCAAAAAAGTATTTTCAAATTTGTTTAAAAATCTAACTCAATATAATTACAAAATATTATGCCACCATCTGTTGAATAAAAAACCCCTTTAAGCTTATTAAATTGAATTGCCAGCATTTGAATCAATTTGGTCAGGGGTAGAGAAATTCATAGGGGACGTACATAAGTTACGTCAAATACAGAGGTGGCATTGGAGAGGGTTTGTTTAATGTGATGGACTATGGACTGGATGGACTATTACATGGAGAAAGGGAGAGTAACACGTGTGTGACATAACAATTTCTCTTTTGCGGGAAAAATTTAATCAACACCTTTAACATTTAATAAATGAAATAGTTTGAGTCATTTGACCAAAAAAGTTAATCCACAGAAAGTTGAACTTTATTTTGAGTAAAACTACATAAGCATGCATTTAAAAAAAAAATTTCAATCAGAAAGAAAATGTTAAAATGAATTAAATGTATTTTTTAGGGGGTGGATTGGCAAAATGGAGGAATAATTTTTTGAAGGGTGGAAGTTGATTGAACTTAATATCGAGGAAAGGATTAAAAAAATAAAAGTCAAAATTTTGTGTGACATAATTTATGTACGTCCCCATAGATAACATCTAGCAACTTTTATATTTATTTTTTTCTAATCAGAAGTTCTTTGTTCAGTTTTCTTATGTATTGTGCTAATGATAATGTATGATAAGAAAGCAAGATTTTTGCTACATTATTTAAACTAAATGGGGAAATGTATTGAAATCTTTGCACTAATCTTTATTGGTTTTTCTATAGTCTCCCCACTTTAACTGACGAAGAAGTGCATGATGCAGTTATTCAGTATTCTTCTGAGCATTGCTGCTATGGATCAAAACCAGCTCGTGATATGCAAGTGAAAGAAATTTCTATGATGAGTGCATTTCATGTAAAGTGTTTTTTGTTTCATTTGCTTATTGACTTTTATTTCCTTATTTTACTTGTTTTTCTTTAAAAGACAACTTTTAAAGAATATTTTTTTTTAATTGATTTTTTTTTTCACTTTTAGTATAAGTTAGAAACATTTACTGAAAAAAGAGAATCTGCATGGCGTTTTCTACCATATCATGGTAAGTAGTCACACAATTCATTAACAAAAAAGTTAAATGCTAAAATTTGTCATCTTTAAATTAATTTTGAAATATTTTGCATACTATTTTTGTAGGATATATCATTATAAATAATTTTTATCATATTTTTTAAAATTCTTTGTTAAAATTTGATAACATCTGCTGTGTAACATAATAAAAATGTCATTACTTAAATTAAAAAATTTCTGTAATTAGTGTACTTTTAAATTCTGTTTCATAGCCAAATAGTGATTTATAAATAAAGAGATGTAAAGCTTAAAACATGAAATCTTAAAATGGTTATCATTTCTACTTGTTTCTTTAATAAACCACAATGAAAATGGATTTATATTTAAAGTTTAGATATTTGTCAAAAACCTTAAGATTTAGTGAGAAGAATTGTAGTACTTGAAAAAAGTATTTACTAAATAAATAATAATTGCTAAAATTTTTTAACAATTTCCATTGTTCTGGCTTGATAAAAGATTTCACTCTCTTAATTGAAATAGTCATTGTTTAATTTTACTTTGTGCAGCTTTGGGAGTATGTGTACCCATTATCAGGATTCTGGTTTTCTAAGAAACTAGCTGAATACCCATGCTTCACTACAAAATTTTACCATGTGCATTTTAGCAATCAAAAGACATGTAATCCACACTTCAGACATTTGATCCTGTTTCGATCCAAACAAATGAATTTATCAAAATATTAATACCTTACTTTATCTATGCTTGCTCTTTTTGAAATTTTTTCCTAAATTTATAATTCCGAATATATTGGAAAGGAGACATTTGAATATCCCTTGTTTAGAACGTTGAGCCGACCCTTTTTAATTACTTAATCGAGATTGCAATAATTTATTTTGTTTTGGTTTCTCTTAGTTCTAAATTTCAAAGTACTAACTGTATCGGAAGTGAGGCATTAAGATATTCCTCGCATGGTTTCAATGTTGCGTCAAATTTCATCCCTTAAAAATTCCTTAATCGATATTGGAATAACTTATTTTTTCTATATTTTCCCTTCTTAACATTTGCACCAAATAGAATTTTGACTGCATTGGTAGTGGGACATTCGGATATCCCTCGCTTGGAACGTTTTAACACTTTTTTGACTCCTTAAAATTGGTTAATCGAGATCGGAATAGCTTACTTTTCTATGTTTACCGTTGTTGATATTTGTACCAATTTTCAGAATTGTGACCATGTAGGAAGTGGGGCATTCGAATATCTCTCGTTTGGAACGTTTAACCCCTTTTTCACCCCTTAAAGTGGGCTAATCGAGATCGGAATAGCTTACCTTTTCTATGCTTGTCTTAGTTGACATTTGCACCAAATATCAGAATTGTGACTACATTAGAAGTGGAACATTTGGATGTTCTTTGTTTGAACAGGGCTGCCACTGGCAACTAGAAAGGCTACTAAAGCAACTATTTTAGTGGCCAGGCGACTATGGCAACTATTTTAGTGAAAAAAGGACCCAAAATGACTATTTTAAGCAAAACCTTCAACTATTTTTGGGCTAAGGCTACTATTTTTTTATTTTTAAAAAGTAGATATTGTCAGATAGTAGGACGGAAAAAAAGTGGCACTAAGGTACTAATGCAGTTTTGTCAAAATAGCGATATTTTTATAGGGGGAGTGAACTCTACCGAAATAGTTGTTAATTTTAGTTCATGTTCGAGGGTCGAGTGGTTACCTGGTTAGTCCGACAATAGTATCTCTCTGGTAATCACACACGTGCAATTATTATTTTCGTCTATCTGTTAAGTTCCAATGTATCATCTTTCGCAGTCCGGTGCTCAACAACATATACTATTATATTCTCAAATATCAAATTATTTTGTCTTTATTAACTTTACTTGACAAGAATGAATTTGTGAAATTTGCCTTGAATGCCGGAAGAAAATGCCATCAGTATGGACAGCTTCTTTTTCCTGTTCTTTTTTAATTGAAATCTTATATCTGCGTAAGATTACCAATTGAAATGTACATTTAGTAATTGAGGGTTGCCACGTAACCACTAGGGGTTTTACTTTTGCGCAACTTAAATGGCTTGATAAATATCATCGTAAATCATCTTCTCTTGTTAAAAAAGTCGCCTAAATTTGCCATTAGTATTTAAGTAATAAAAACTTTTGTTATTATCCTAAATCAATCAAAGGAGCATGGTGTATGAAATTTTGGAACTATACATCACTAAATGTAAGCAATGCTCCGAAGTGGAAGTTCTTTTTGTGTGTGAAAGTGAAACAAGACTTGTGAAAAGCAAGCTATTGTTTCTTAACATATGCAGATAAATACACGAGATCCATACTAAAAATCACACATAGTACAGTCAGCGGATTTGCTGATTTCAGCTTTTTTTTTTTTTTTTTGTTTTTTTTTTTTGCCAAAATTTCCCGAGTTCGATGCAAATCCGCATTAAACTTTCAAGGGGTGCATATGTGTACTTGCTTACTTGTCTGTTCGCCACAGACCTTTGCCTACATTCAGAATTCCAAAATCTTTGGTGGAATGACCACTTTTATTGTTGCTTCAACTGTTTCTCTATCATCTATATGTATGTTTTTGTGAGATTGTTAATTTCATTGAGTTATTAGGCTGATGTAATGACCGCTATTGCCGTTTTTTGAGCTTGTATGCAGGGCGATCACTGAGATTTATGTTTTTGTGACGGTTAATTTTGCGGTATATTAAGCTGATGTAATAGATATCACGAGATTTGCACAGTTATGATGGACGCTATCCCTAATGTTTACATTCTTGTGATGATAATTTTCGGTATGGAAGGCACCATCACCAGTATTTATATTGGAGTGATAGTCATTTTTGCCAAGGTTAAAGTGATTTGACTGTTTTTTAGCTGTATTTTTGATATTTCCTGATGTTATAACTGCCATTTCTGAGATTTGCATTGTTGTAATGTATGTTTTTGCCAAGGCTTCCGTTGGTGTTACAAGACATTATGTTCATCATTTGTGCTGTGTAGGTCAATCGATGCAGAATGACTAAAATTTCAATACTATAGCTAAATTTGTGACTACTTATAACTTAAATTTTGAAATAATTTACTTAATTGCTTTGAATGTAGCTTAAAAAATTGGAAAACTGGGCTGAATTAAATTTGCCTGTCATTTTCATATTATATATGTTTAAACATTTTGAAAGAAGAAATCGTTATCAAGTTACGAAAAGCGAGGCTGCTATTTTCAACGTCTGAGACTACTATTTTGGCTACTATTTTCAACATCTAAGACTACTGTTTTGGCTTCTATTTTTAACATCTGAGGCTACTAAAGCAACTATTTTCAAGTTTTATAGTCAGTGGCAGCCCTGTTTGGAGTGCTTAACCCCTTTAAGTGGGTTTAAAGAGATCGGAATAGCTTATTTTTGCTATGTTTGTTTTGTTGACATTTGTACCAATTTTCAGAGTTGTAACCATATGGGAAGCGGAAGAATTAGTGATGATTGAGTGAGGGCTTTGTCTTATAAACAGGGTTTCCGCGCGTATGGAAAGTCAAGAAATGTCATATAAAGTCATGAATTTGAACATGGGGTAAATTTTGTCATGGAAAGTCATGATTTTGAGCTAAAAAACCACCATAAGTCATGAAAAAACAGTGAATGTCATGGATTGCTAAACATTTTAGTTAAAATCACGTAACTATGATGTCATAAATGGCAAGATCGCTAATCATATCTTTGATGATCCATCTGTTTTTATTTACGCTCTGACGAAAACAACAATGACAGTTAAAAACCACGGCCAACGAAGACATTTATAAACTCCAAACTTGCGACATCACACGAATAAGGTCTCATAGGTAAAAAATATTCATTAATAAGAACTAAATTGAACTGATTTGATAAGCTTGCGTTTACAATTTGATTTTTTTCTTCTTTTGTCTTCTTTTTTAACACAGTGCACTACGGTTTTGCATTGTTGGTATCAAAACATTTGATTTTTGATTATATAATTTAATATATTATTATTGGCTTATTCCTTCTTTAAATATATCCTTATTATTAAAGATTTATTAGCTAGACATGAAGGGAAAATTGCTGCTCCTTTATATATATATATATATATATATATATATATATATATATATATATATATATATATATATATATATATATATATATATATATATATATATATATATATATATATATATATATATATATATATATTTGTTATGTGATTTCTTGATTCATGGAAAATTATTTGCTTTGGTCTTGGAAAGTCATGAAAAGTAATGGATTCACAACATTTTATTTTGGCAGAAACCCTGTGTATATAGAGATATATAACAGAATATTCCATTTTTAGCATGTTTTACTTTTTACACACCACTTAAGGATGGCTTGTCGAATTCACGATATCTTAATTTTTATATGTGCAGTTGTGGGAATTTATTTATTAATTTTCACAGACACAAAAAGTAAATTTTTTAATTGAATTATTTTAGCAAAACGATAAAACTAATACTAACAAGTAAAAGGAAAAAAGAAAACTGTTCTGTAATATTTTTATTAATTTTATAATAATGAAATTATTACTTTAAATTCATATGAATTGAGAAATAATCCTTTGGTGTTTTAAAATTTTTAAAGATGAAAAAAAATTGATTTAAATAAAAATTTGTGTGTAAGGAAATCGCTTAAAATTTGAAAGAAAAATGAACTAATTTTGTTTGTATTCTAAGGAATAATTTAAGACATTACGTAGGGATATTGATTGGTGTTCTTAATAATATTTCCAATAAAATAACTTAGAACGTAATAAATTTATATCTTTGTTCTGGAAATACCAATCAGGATATGCTCCTAGGATGCATTACCTCCTGTGCTAACACATTATGGGCTCTTTCATTACAACAAAGTTCTATGCACTGACAATTAATCAGAAGCAAATATGTTAAGTTGGTTAATTGAGATCAAAATATATTACTTTTCTATGTTTGTCCTTGTTGATATTTGCACTAAATGTCTGAATTGTGGTTATATGAAGTGTTGGGAGGAAGAGGGGGAATCAGTGATGAATGAGTGAGAGCTTTTATCTTTTATATATAGATTTTTTCATGAAGATGAGCCAGACAGTACCAAGAAGTGGTTTAAATTTTAAAAATCAATTAATATTGAATTTCCACTGTTTGTATCAACTGAGTTTGTAGTTGAAATTTTTACTATCCAATGCAGTTTACTATGCATGCATTTATACCTTCTTTTAACATTACATGTTTTTAATGTTAAATGATATTTTTAATGGTTAATGAGCTATAAAAAATTAATTTTAGGTCAAGCTATTGATGGACCAGCCAACGGACCTGCTCCCAATCCTTGGAATGTGACTGCCGTACCACCTCAAAACTTCCAAAATTCAAAAGCCAAAATGGAAGTTCCTCACACAGCATTTGTGAAACCTTGTCATACCTGCGTTGGAAATGGCCGTATTCGTTGTGAGAATTGTGTGGGGCAAGGGAGGGTGAGTGTTTCTTTGTATAGTTTAATTTACGTATTAAAAAATACATTCCTTTTTATATAAGCATAAATTTTTGAAAGTAGAAATATTTCATTCCCATATTTGTAGTCATTAATAAAATAATTAGCTCATTAAATTTTTTTTTATTCTAAATTTTATTATTTTGAGGGATGTTTCATTGACTTATTAATTACTCTTAATAAACAAAGTATTTTTATTAGTGGAATAGCAATTTGTGTATAAAAAATGTACTATTGTAGCCATCTATTAGGCAATGTAGTTAAGGAATGATTAAATATACAGATAGTTATAACCCTAAAATTATTTATATGTGTACAGGTTTTGACATCTTACAAATTATATCCTTATATACTGAATACTATTTCCTTTTAAGTATAATCCTGTATTCCTATTATTATACTTTGTCCACCAAATGGGAAGTTAAGTTTTGACATCAAATGGAGAAAAACTTTTACCCCCTGTTCTAAGCTGAGGGAGGAGGGTGATTTCAAAGAAATCATAAAGTGGCTCGTGATCCCTACGTGGTTAGTAACTCTCTCGCTTAGAGGTTCGGTACATGAAAAACACTAGAATTCCAAAGAAATAGAACAGAAGACATGTAAAGTTTTAAAGATATTTATTTAAGGTCATATATTTTTCATTTAAGATTGACAATATTTAAGTATTATTTATTTATTAGCCTGGCGGAGAGATGCGTATATCGCAGGAATATAAAAAAGGGACTTACCTAACATCTTTATGTATTTGGGCTAGCTGTGCACGATACACCTTCTATCTAGGTGGGTGTCAGGGAAGAAAGTGGCAGATTTTTGTATAAGCTTTACTCGACAAAAACCCGCCAACAAGTCTGATTGGCTAAAACCCTAAAACTGTTTCTTTCTAATCCAATCAATTTAAATATTTACAGTTGCTAAGCGTGGGAGGAGAGCGACGAAGGTCAAGGGAATGACTCATTTCCGTCACTTGGTGGGAGGAAGTCCCTATTATAAAAATTACTATATCTGAACGCCCTAAGGGTTACTTGCCCGATAAAAGGTGTTGTAATATCTTACAACAATACCCTCCTGCCTATGCAAATTTAAAAAAACTCTTCTCAAACTGACAGCTCATTGTAAATTTAACGTTTGGTCTTTACCAACGTCAATAAGTCTGTCATTCATAACTTCCCATAAATCTTAACTTCTCCTTTAAATCTCAAATTAGCCAACTGCTTTTCTCACTTCATTATCCTCTTTTCCCAAATTTTCAAATGTGTTCCTGTACACTCTCTCCGCCCTTTCAAATTAAATACACATAATACAATTCACATTTTTTTCAAATCATACAATACACATGCAACCAAACATAAAAAATATTAAAATATATCAATTTAAAAATTCAACTATGAAATTGCTTCTTGTTTTTTCCATTTGTATTCACAGTTCAAAATCCACTTCACCTGCTTTATTGTCCAACAGAGTGAAATGTGCTGTCTGGCCCAAGCTTCCATTTAAGCAAATAAAACTCATCTAAAGACAAAATTTTAAAATCCCATTCTGAAAGTTTGGAATGATTTTTTTTCCACCTGAAAAGAATGTCAAAGCAAATCTTAAAAAAACAATACAAAAGTACGTAGTTCTGTTGGGAAGTGGAATTGTCTCTTGTCTCTAAGTAATAAAGAGTGTTCCATTCCTTGTCAAAAGAGAAGGTTGAAGATTGTCCATTCCGAGCAAATCTCCAGTGTGGTTCTTTTGCCTCCCCGCGGGCAAAACAGACCTTTCCTTTCTTTTTTTTCTTGTCGCACTCCTGACCCTGTCGTAGGAAAGAGTGACACTGTTTTCTGTGCTGGATGGTCCATTTGATGTTCTTGTTTAGGGAGTCCGTGCAGTTCCCTCTTTCTTCTTTGGCGATGATTCAATGGCTGTCTCCCTTGGAGCACTGGGTTCATGGCGATTTGATGACGGTTGGCGATTTCTCGGCGGTCTTTCCTGTAGATGATCTTTCATCTCGGCGGTCTTTCCTGTAGATGATCTTTCATCTCGGCTGGCGATTGGCGATTTCTCGGCGGTCTTTCCTGTCAATGATCTTTCATCTCGACTGTCGATTGGCGATTTGATGGCGATTTCTCGGCGGTCTTTCCTGTAGATGATATTGGCGATTTGATGGCGATTTCTCAGTGTTTCTTGTAGATGATATTGGCGATTTGATGGCGATTTCTCAGTGGTCTTTCCTGTAGATGATATTGGTGATTTGATGGTGATTTCTCAGTGGTCTTTCCTGTAGATGATATTGGCGATTTGATGGCGATTTCTCAGTGGTCTTTCCTGTAGATGATATTGGCGATTTGGTGACGGTATCCTCCTCTTGGATATCCTTCTCCCTTCGTCTCGATCAGGAAAATTTTTATGCTGCCGGTATCCTCCTCTTGGATTTTTCTTTGTTCTTGAAGGAGAGATTCGATGATGTAGATATCCTTGTAAACCATCACTTCTAATCTTCGCGAGCTGGTGCCTGTTGAGGTAGGTGACCCTTGCCTGTTGTTTGACCTGAGTTTCCATCGTCCCCCCTGAAGACTGTTAAATTATCATGGTTTTCTGCTATGCATTCAAAGATCTGAGTCTACACTAAAATCCCCAAATCTGTGTAAAAAATTATTTATTTTGCTATAATGGCATCCAAAAGACAAATTTATTAAAGTAATAATTTTTTTTTCTACGTTAAATAATCTCTTTTTGTGGCTAATTTACGTAATTTCGTTACACTTACCTTCCATTCTAAACCCAATTTTTCGTCTTGCAACATGACAGTGTTTCTGGTTAACGTCTTTTTTATCTTAAACGGGCCTTCAAAGGTATTCCTTCCCACTTTGCTAAGGATTTCAACCATAACATTATCCCCTTCTGCGAACATAATATTGTTACTCTTTTCTATCAAATATTGTGACACTTTATTTTGTCTATCCACCATGTTTTTATCCGCTTGCTTATAAACTTCCCTAGCGGTTTTTTGTACTTCTTCTACAAACCTTGGACTATCCCAGTTTTCTTCTAACGTACAATCTCCAATTAAGTTTTGAAATAACTGCGGGGTTTCTCTTCCAAAATGTACCTGGTTCGGTCTCATTTTCAGAGTGGAATGCCAAGAGCTATTATGATATGCAACATGAAAATCAATGGCCAATTTTAAACTGTATCCTTCGTATTGTAAACATGCCAAAGTGTTTTTTAAACTTTTATGGCAAGCTTCAATCTTGCCAGCTTGAAAAGGTGAGAAACTTAAGGAATGTTTTAATTGTACACCGCATAATTTTGTAAGATGGTACATCACTTGACCTGTAAAAGCCGTTCCTAGATCTGAGTGTATACTTTCCACTTTGTGGTATGTTGTGAAATATTCTAACAGATGTTTTGCAATAGTCTCTGCCTTTTGGTTATTCATTAAGTATGCTCGAAAATGCTTAGAATACGCGTCTACGCATGTAAAAATATACAAATCAGTGTTTTTAACATATACTACATCAATATATAGTTGCTCTCCAGGTCTTTTTGGCAAAATAACCTTTCCACTTGGCCACTTCCTATTCCTAACGGGCTTAAATTTTTTGCAAATTTCACATGACAAAATTTTAGATTTAAGATCACCATACGCTCCATTCCAAAAATATTGTTGGGTTAAATTTTCCCATTCCTTTGAAATTCCAAAGTGTGAAAAATGTATAATCTTTAGAGCTTCTCCTCTCAGTTGATCCGGTATAACAATAGTTTTAATAAAACCTCCCAACTTTTCCCTTCTAATATGCATCAAAAGACAGCTCTCTGGGTCAACGTAAAATTCATGTAACTTAGCTTTGTTTATCAACTTACTATTTTTTATAAGGTTCCTCATTTCTATTATTTTGGGATCTTTTAACTGTTCATTTAAAATTCTTTCATTTGACATGTTAATGATATTTCCCTTATTTAAAACACTTACACACTTGTTTTCAGTTAACTTACCTGAACCCCATATTTTCTCTTCTGCAGATTCATACTCTTCTGTCTCTATAGCTTGACCAATTAAAACATTTATTCTTTCATTTTGTCTTACTTGATTAACAACTGGTTCGTTTGTACTTTCTATCACTTCTGTTGATGCAGTGTGTATATCACTTTCGTGTTCGTGTTCCCAAATCATTCTAGAGAGCATGTCAGGTAACAAGTTTTTTTTTCCCTCTAAATATATAAATTTGAAATCGTAATTTTCTGATAATTCCAAAAGCCAATTGTTCATAATGCTTGTAAGATTTTGAAGTCTTAAATTGTATTTTAAACACTGATGATCAGAAATTAATACAAAACGTTTACCAATTAAGTATTCTCTGAAATGGCGACAACTCTGTAATATCGCATACAGCTCCAATTTAGTTGCTGTGTACCTCTTTTGACTTCCCTTTAGCGTTCTGGAAAAATAACTAATGGGCTTCAAAATGCCCTCTCTTTTCTGAAGCAGTACGCTTGATATATTTAAGCCTGAGGCGTCACATTGTAAATAAAATTTCTCCTGTAAATTAGGTTGTATTACAATAGGTGCTCTGAAAAATTGTGCCTGTAATGTTTCAAAGGCCTTGTTGCAAATATCATCCCAGTTAAATCTTGTACCCTTACACAAAAGTGCTTCCAAAGGAGCTGTTAATTCTGCGAAATCCCCAATCAAAGTTCAAAAGTAATTGCATACCCCCAAAAACCTTTTGATTTCTTTTGTGTTTCTTGGCCTAGCAAAATTTACCACTTTATCAATATTTTGCTGATTAGGCTGTATGCCATCTTGACTTATTTCGAACCCCAGGAAACTTATTTTTGTTTTCATAAACTGACATTTGCTAGGTGCCAAAGTTAAATTGTAGCTTTTTAATCTCTCAAAGACCTGCTCCAATACCTCTAGCATTTCTTCTTCAGTATCAGATGTACACACCACATCATCTAAATAACAGTTTACATTTTTTTCGAGTCCCTGAAATACAACCTCCATTAGTTCAGAAAAATAAGCTGAACTATTCTTCCATCCATAAACTAATCTTTGATATCTAAAACATCCCCATAATCCTGAATTAAAGGCTAATTTTTCTCCTAATTTCTCATTAATTGCTATTTGATTAAAGGCGGCCTGCATGTCAATTGAGCTTAAGTACTTCTTTTTTCTTAACGAACAAAGTAGATCCTTAATTCTCGGTGGGTGTACTTGTTTCTGTACCGTTATCTGGTTTAATAAGCGTAGGTCAATTGCTAATCGATATTTAATATTTTCAGCATTTGTGGAAGCATTTTTCAAATTTTTCTTCTTTACCAGTACCATTGGTGCTACCCAAAGACTGTCTGTCGGTACGATTATTTCTGCGTCAATTAATTCTTGAATTTGTTTTTTCGCTGGGCCTTGTAGGACAAAAGGTATCTGATAAGCTTTGTATGACCTCGGAATATTGCTCGTTAGTTCAATTTTTGGTTGCACAATGTCACAATGCCCTAAGCTTTTTAATGATCCCGAAAATACCTGATAGTTGTCCTCTAACAATTTACTTAATTTCGCTTTTATATCCTGTTCAATATTTCGTAAATCAAAATCTTCCATTTTGAATTCCTCTCTTCTTAGCTTTAATACCGCTGGCGAGGCTTGAATTAAATTGACCTTTTCTTCATTTTCATTCGTATTATTTTCTTCATCCTTTCGTATGCTCGAAATTTCTCCCATTTTCATTCTCTTATTTAAAGTTATCGTATGTGGCTCTAAATTAGTGATAAATGCATTGATTTTATTATCCTCACAGGTGCATACGGACTGTAAAAATTCAATGTCTGATTTTAGCTTTTTAGGTTCTAACAAAACTTCCGTCCCATTTTGTATATCATGTTTTGCCTTCAATTGCACAACTGTTGTTTCTCCCGGTTTTATTGTTACTTTGTTTATTAAAGCAACAGGCATATTGCTTATCTCATCATCCAAAAGGTTTATATTGTTTAGTCTCAAATCAATCTTGTTTCCTTCAAATTTAAAATATCCCTTACTTATATTTAATTTCGTGTCATATTTGTGGAATAGATCAATTCCCAATATGACTTCGTTATTGTTCTCCTAATTTACCTGTAGCAACAAAAAAAGGATGTGTGATTGATTTTTCTGCTATGTTGATTCTTATCATTGCGCAGCATATGAATTTCATCTCTGCCCCTGTTACAGTGGTAATCTTAACATTTGTAGATATTAATCTAGTCTTCTGTTGTTGTTTAACTTTATAGTATAAATCTTTTCCGAACACAGAGATTGACGCCCCTGAATCAACCAAAGCTTTCACTTTCACATTGTTTATTGTTATCTTAATTATAGGTAGATTTCCATTATTTTTGTCATTCACTGTCCCTACTCTTTCTGCTTGACCGTCACTATGTAGATTTTGTGTTGTCTGACCCACCCCTTCATTATCTATGCGAGTAAAGTGGGCGTGCTTTGGGACAGTTTGTTCAACGTCATCGTTTAACGGTTGGGCTGGGGTGGGGGACCTACTTCTAAAAAATGCTTTGCCTCTTGTTCTGTGGGGGAATTTCGTGTTTGTTCATTTTCTTGCCTAGCATAATTTTATCTATTTTGACCGCGTCCCCTGTTAAATTGTCCTCTGCCCCCTGAATAATTTTGAGCGTAAAATCCACCCCTTCTATTGCCTCTGCTGTATCTTTCTCTATTATTTTGTGCTACTTGTTGTATGTCGTGATAAACCCTGCACTGACTTAAAAGGTGATCCGTGGCAGAACAAGCCAAACAAAAATAATTTTGTGCATTATTGTATTATCTGTTTGTGGGAGGAAAATTTTGGTATGCTCTTGGGGCATAATCTCTTCCTTGGAAATTTCGACTTGTTGTAGGTGCATTGTTAAAATATTCCCCTCTAGGTGTCCCTGCTTCGCGTACCTGAAGGTTATTAATTTTTTCCTCTAACAATTTAATTTTGTTTTCTAAGTATTCCCTGTTTTCATCAATGCCTTCTTCTTCCTGGGATTTCATTAAGTTGTTAATCCTAATCTTTGTGACAGTTTCGTGAGCGCTTTGTATATTGGATGCTAATTTGATCGTCTCCTCGAACGTTCCCGGATTCATTTTTAACACATCAACTTGAATTTTTGGTCGTAGAGCGCTGATTAATTTTGCTTGCCTTAATTTATCCAACATTTGTTTTGTTTCATTAGTGGTGATGTTACCAGATTGGCCTAAATAATTATTAGATGCCAGTACGATCCTATGTGTTAAACACTTTATCGTTTCCTCAGCTCTCATTTTTATATTACTGAATTCCAACTGTCTTGCATTTAAATCGAATTCTTTCCCAAAATAATCCAAGAACGCTTTTTTGAGTTCCTCATAATTCTTAAGGTTAGCAATCGTTTGGTCTGATACAATAAATTCTCTTGCTTTTCTCTTTAGCCTAGTTTTTAGAAAAGCGATTTTTTCTTCATTATTCCAATTAGCCAATTGTGCTATATTCTCGAATTGATCGAAAAAATATTCGCATTCACCGTTGCCGTGCTCTCCGTCATAGATCTGAGTCAAATTAACAAACGCGCTGTAATTTCTCTTTTTCGAAGATTCTTCCGTTTGCCGTTCCATTGTATTTAAACTATCACTTAACTCTTCGTTATATGCCATAGCTATTGATTTAATTTCTTTTTAGCCCTGATTTATTATTTTTAATTCCTGTATTTTTTTTCCTGTTCCTAATAGCATTTACTGCTATAATTTTACTTGGATGTGTCATACAACATATGAAATCTCTTTTGTTTTCCTTTTTAAGCGTTGTTCTGATTTTCGCATACATCATACATTATTCTATGTCCTTCGTCCTTTCTTCCTGGAATTCATAGCGTTCAGTTAAAAGAACAAATTTGTTCAATAGTCATTAAAAAAAATCCTGACGGCATCAATTGTTCTAAGCTGAGGGAGGAGGGTGATTTCAAAGAAATCATAAAGTGGCTCATGATCCCTACGTGGTTAGTAACTCTCTCGCTTAGAGGTTCGTTACTTGAAAAACACTAGAATTCCAAAGAAATAGAACAGAAGACATGTAAAGTTTTAAAGATATTTATTTAAGATCAAATATTTTTCATTTCAGATTGACAATATTTAAGTATTATTTATTTATTTATTAGCCTGGCGGAGAGATGCGTATATCGCAGGAATATAAAAAAGGGACTTACCTAACATCTTTACGTATTTGGGCTAGCTGTGCACGATACACCTTCTATCTAGGTGGGTGTCAGGGAAGAAAGTGGCAGATTTTTGTATAAGCTTTACTCGACAAAAACCCGCCAACAAGTCTGATTGGCTAAAACCCTAAAACTGTTTCTTTCTAATCCAATCAATTTAAATATTTACAGTTGCTAAGCGTGGGAGGAGAGCGATGAAGGTCAAGGGAATGACTCATTTCCGTCACTTGGTGGGAGGAAGTCCCTATTATAAAAATTACTATATCTGAACCCCCTAAGGGTTACTTGCCCGATAAAAGGTGTTGTAATATCTTACAACACCCCCAAATAAATAACTTTCAGGTTCTCGGTTCTTATTAATACTGTTTTATAGATATCCTGAAGTTCAATATCAGTTATGAGACCTAATTTATTCTCAGCAGTAGAGAATGCTTAACCTATTCTCCAAACTATTTTTTTCCTCGTGCCACTGTTAACTTCATGTTAAAGAGAGGCCTTTGAAGGGATGCAATATTATAACTAACCACCTTTTCTCAATTATTAGTGTTTATACCATGGTCATGTACAATTTTACTCACAATTTGTTTCTGTCTAATTTTTGCCTGTCGAACATGAAATGGGTTGTTGCTTGCTTTTTTTTGTTGTTGATCATCAATATTCTTAAAACAGACGTGAGTCTGTTATTTCAGTTCATCGAAGCATTTTGATGAACTGGCTGATTTCTATTTCTGCTCTATCACATGATCTTGTGGTGTCAGATTTTAAAAATTGTGCTTGCATCATCTTTCTAATGACAGATTTTAGTTGTTGTATGCAAAAAATATTATTGGGGCTAATGATACTAACATTGGTATTGCAAAGTAAACTGCTTAAAATAACAACTCAATAAAGAGTAATTTCTTTAGCTGCAAATCATTTTTAAATTTAATAAATTACAATACTGTCTCATATTAGAATAAAAACTAATATGACTTAAAAGATAAGGATTTTATTTTTGAAATTAAAATTTACCAATTTGTTTTATTCTAAATACATTACACATTTCAGAAACAATGCACTTGGTGTAAAGGTCGTGGTAGAAGGACTCAGTTCGATCGCGATGAAATATGCACTTCATGTAATGGTACTGGATTTGATAGGTTAGTATTTGAAAACTTTCACATTTTGATCCAACAGATCTAATATTCAAGCTACCAGTTGTTATGGAATATTCTTGATTTCATATTTTTAAACCAATTTTTATTTCATCTTTCACTACTGACCATTAGTGATCCTAAAAACTACTTGACGTGTAATGTTTATTTGAATTATAGATGAAAAAATGTACGTATTCTTTTAAAATAGTACTTGGATAATTGTTTCCCCTTTTAAATTAATTATTTTTTAAAAATTTATTTGGTGTAATCCTTATTGGCTACTTTAAATGTCTCCTTTTAGAAGCTTACAAATTAATCTCAATTTTAAATTATAAACTACTTTAGTCTTATCTAAATTTATTTTTTCTTCTTTTTTTCAGTTTATTATAGTATACATGTGTATTCCAATGCTATGATAATAAATTTATTAATAGATACTAATTATTAAAAAGCATATTTAGTTCACTATTCCTAAGACTAGGTTTTTGCCTTTTAATAACACAATTTTTACTAAGTGTAGTATATATAAAATTATATGTTAAATTTGAAATGTTGAACTCCTCAGATTAATTTATGTTGTCAATAACTTCAAAGTTCTTTGTGTGTTCAGCTCTCAAAATGTTTTCTTATGTTTCTTTTAATTAGTTGGGGTTCAAGTAAACAGTTAAATTGTGTTTTTATTTTTGTAGATGCTTTTCATGCAGTGGAACAGGTCAAATTAAGTGTAAAACATGTGATGGGAAAGGAAATCTAAAGGGTTTTGTAGAATTAACTGTTTCTTGGTAAGATTGCAATAGCTTGTACAATTACTAATTTGAACTATTATAAGCATTTAATTTTTTTTTTTGTGAAGAATATCTCCATGAAAACTAAAACACATGTTTAATGAAAAACAAACAGAATAATTCATGACTGAATTAAATTACATTGGATTTTCTTTTTAATATTCCAATCCAACAAATATAATTCACAAGTTTTAACACCTTGATAATTACTAAATCTATAAATTTTTTATCAATCAGTTTGAAAATTAATTCAATAATTAAAAATTTACCAACTGAATTGTAATTTTTTTTTTTCATTCTAACACTTAAAGGTGTGTTTTATTACTTATTCAAAATATTAAGTTCTTTTTCTTATTGAAATAAGATTCATTTTAAAAAGTGACAATATTAAAATGTAATTTTTAGGTATAACAGGGGTCGCAGACGTCCTATATGTCCTATAAATCCTATATTTTTTTAAAAAATCGGAAAAAACGTCCTATATTGTCCTATATTTTTTAATTGTCCTATATATCCTATATTTCTACGTTGATTCGACCTATATTTTCTTCGAATTCGTAATAACGGCGCCGTTTGTTGTGATTTTTTATATTTCGGATTCTTTGTCGCGATCGTAAGTAAAAGAGACATGAGCAATGTTTGCAAGCGGCTGCTTCTTATTTCTTGTAACGTCACGTACTGCACAACCTACAACTCAACTCGATTCAACTAGACCGCGAGATTTGTGAAGTGTAAACATGGAAACTTTTTCATAGCACGCGGGCTTGAATTTCTGATCTGTTTTCTCCCTCAATGTAGTAATTAATTGGTAATAATGCAGCAAGATAGCGAAAAAGAAAGCTATCCAGAAACTAAACTCTGCCTCGGGAACAACGGATATAAAAAACTTGCAGGACTGAAAAAACGACATTTCTAATGCACAGTCAGTAATTGATGTCAGGAAACAAAAGGGTTAAAGTTTACTGTTTGGTGTCGGATAGCGATATTTTCAAAAAAGTCACTAACATTGAAAACGTTATGTTGTCCAAGTGCAGGAAAACCAAGTCAACGGGTTGCCACATTCGGCGCTAAATCGTCCACTTTTCGCCGCCAATCTATCCGACACCAAATAGTAAATCTGAACCAAAAAAAGACTGAAAAGCTAACAAGAGTTAAGATTAACTGTACGGTCCCCCTTGGCGACTTTTTGCAAGTTGGCGATTCGACGCCGAATGTGTTTTGACGTCATTTTGGATTTGGCAGCACAGCCTTTTGATGTCATTTACAATTTGGCGATTTTTTTTTTTTTAGTCGCCAAGGAGGACCGTACAGTTGATCTTAACCCAAACAGGAAATAGGGATAAAAAGAAAATACTTAAAAGAAATTGGGGCAGTTCTAAGCATTTATAGATGCTGGAAGACACAAGATTGCAAATAATGTAATTAATAAAACTTATTTATTGATGAATACTAAGGATGTGTGTGGAATATTGAGGTAATAACGAATAAAGGATGACATATTCAGGATCAGGCAATTCTTTTTTTAATGGCGTGTTTTCTAGTCTCTTAAATTCAGTATAATGAGTTTTAAAGGGAGACAGTTATTTTCTAAGTACTTAATTATAGATATTTCTCTGTTAAAAAGGATAATTTATGTTAATTGGTACTGTGTGAAAGTCCTCCTAAGTTTGTCTTATATGTTCATTTCAATGACGTTTCATTTAAAGTTTTAATTAATGAAATATGTTACGAGTTAATTTTAAAGTTCAGTAGAGACTGTGTGCAGTTATTTGATGTTTTATATTGTCCTATATTTTTTTTGTAAAAATCCTATATATTTTTATTTTGTCACTTTGACCCCTGGTATAATAATAAACTATGTAATACACTTCAAAAGCAGTGATGTGTAAAATTAAAAGGTAGTGGAAAAAAAGTTAGTCAACAAATCTCAACATTTTATCAGAAATTTTACCCTTATTTAAAATACGGTAAAAGTTAATCTTTTAAAATAAATTCAGTGGTGTCATTTGATTTCAAATATTTAGTAACGCGTGAATGTGAAATTTCAATAATGTTATTATTTTCTTATTTTTGCTTATAGATTTAAAAGAAAATTGTTTTATCTTAAAATTCAAACAATTATCTAATTATGCCTTCTGAGTACATTAAAGTATTATGTTTAAAAATAATCTGTACTTGTAAGTTTTAGCTATATAATTAGTACTTTGGTTTAAGAAAAAACTTAATTACTTTGCTTTAAAAATGCATTTTCATGTGTCTTCAGATATTCAGAAATCATACAGTTCAGTGGATTTCAGGTTTCTTTTTTACTGAAATGTCAATTCTTTGAATGCACCTAAAAAAATAAAAAAAACGGGTTTAATTAGATTAACCTGTTTGTCAATATACTATAATTGTTTGACTCTTTAATTTTTTTGAAAATTTTAGGTTTTTTTGCAGTGATGTTCAGATTTTTTTTTGTGTGGAAGATGTACCATATTTGAATATTCTCAAACTTAATTTCTAAGAACCAGCCTTCAAAATTGAATTTTTACTTAATGGTTCTTTGATTCTAATTTTCATCGCACATATGTTTTTGATAAAAAATATTTGTCAATATATTTTATCTTTGCTTTATTTACAAAATCATTTTACAGGACAAATCATACTGATGACTTTATATCGGAAACTTCTCGAATGCCGAAGGAGCTGGTATTGCAAGTAACTGGTCAAGTTGCCTATGAAGAGGAAAATCCTAGGGTTGGTTTTATGTCTAATTTTTTAGTTTTACTATTTTTTATTTTTATACCTTGTGAGAATGTTTTTTATTTCACATGTATTAAAATTAAATGCAGGTGTTCCCAATTGCTCACGCTACTGAACAAGCTGTCCGTAATGCATCCACTGGTTTAGTGAACAAGCACAGCTCTGCATTTACTAATGAGCGTATACTGAAACAGGTAAAGATAGAAATTTGTTTTTGTCTGTAATTTATTGTAAATTGAAGTAGTTATGGATATTTAGTTAGATGACTTAACCTTTAACTGTTGTGGTTGGGTTGTTTGTTGTTTTTGGCACAAGGGCAACACATGGTCTATACTGCTCCAAACAAATTTGTGAACAGCAGTTTAAAATTTAAGAAACATACTATCAAAAAAAATTAATATAAAAGTCAAAGAGGAAATATTTTAGGAAGTGGAAGTGTTCCTCAAAAAATGACTTGCGGTTTGTCAGACCGCATACAGCAGTTAAAGGTTAAAGAAGTTTTATTGTATAAATGTATATGTAGTTTGAAGGGCCTTTCCCCTTTAAAAATTCAGGCATATTCATACATTTGTTGAGATGGCATTAACCCCTGAAATTAGGTTTCCATGGAGGACGTTCTATAATGCTGTTAGTCCTTAGTAGAAACTTATGTGTAGTGGGAAAAATGAAAACAGCTGCTATTAAAAGCTAGTGCTTGTGGATGAAATTCGTTTCGAGTGTCTTTTTTATTCCAACATGACTACTTGTTCTAGATAAAGAGTTATGCTTTATAATGATTTAAAATTATAAGTTATTTAAAAGTTTATTAATTTTTTTGTTAATAATGTTTGCTTTAATACATTTAGTTAAGTTTCTACTTCTGCCTTGTTCTTGGGCCTGCAATGGTCTTGAATTATGTTTATTGATTATGCCTTTTTGTCTGAGAATAGCAGAGAATAGCATTGTCTTGCACAACTTCCCCTTCTAGCTCCTACATTATACACCTTCATTGCTCACAGAAAAATTATTGTAGACAAAACTCTTATCTTCATATCAATGGAATCCGTTAAACCCCTACTGATTTAGTATTACCGGTATATTTATGTAAAGTTGAACTATTATGTACAAAAAGTCTTACTTCAATCGAACAGTAAACAAAATCTGCTCAGGTATTAGCTATATTGTTGTAAGATTGTTTGAATTTTTTTGATGAATTTGTGGTGATCTTTTTAAGTCTCTCGGAACTTTCCTCTTGAAAATGAACATAATGATTTATAATAGAAGAAAAATTAATTTTAAATCATGCATGTGGGAACCAACAGTCATTCTCCCCTATCATTGTGGCAGCGCCCTCTGGCGAGATGGACCAGAAGCACTGTATAAACTCTAAATCAAACACTTCCTGTATATCTGCCGCGCATGATGCACGCGCGTAGTATGCTCTTTCAATATAAAACTACTTAATAAAATAAGAGGCCAATTCCCTGTCTCGTCACTTTCTCCCTGCCGGTACACTCATCTCCACATGCATATAACTTAATTTCAAATGCATTACCATATTAAAAGGAATAATAAGTTTGATGCAGATTGTTCGAACTTTTTTTAATGATAAAAAGTACCCCAAAAATGGATATATTTTGTAGCAATCAACGTTGTTAGCGCTATGGAGACGCATGTAATTGAAAACAAAGTTTTAGATACTAAAATACTATGGACATTGAAAATCATAAAAAATCATGGCTCTTATGAATTAAATGAAAATATTGATAAATTTTGTAATTGATGTATGTTAGCCGATAGCATGACTGCATCTAAATTCTAAATTTTCATGTGGAGAAAAAAAACTGCATATTATATAGTATTTGTAATCAAGCCTTCAGAGTAGATTAAAAGACAGTTTAATCACTAAGACTTGTATTATTATTTGATGAAAGTTTGAAAGTTCACATATGATATTGAAGTCTTTATGATGAAACAAGACAATTAAATGGATGTTCACATATGATATTGACGTAATTACCAAGTGAGTACTAGCTACTTTACTTCTGTTTTTATGGAACATGATTATTGGAAGGTTTTCTTTTTTTATTGTAAACTTAAAATTTTCTTTCATTGAAACCTAAAAAAACATTTTTTTTTGTATTTACTCGATTTGAATGTGCACCATTTGCCAATAAAAAAAAATTGTATTTTTTTTTAATGTATTTGTGTTGATAACGCATCCTTGAAAAGTACTTACAAAGTCTTTGAATTTTTTTCTCCTTCAAGTGTATGAACCATGATATGTTCTTATATCAAAAATAGTTCATTCAGAAGAGCACATTTTGATGAATACCTTGGCTTATGACAAAAGTAAACAAGCTGATAAAATGACTTGGCAACATTTTGTAATCTGAATTAAATTGACGATTGAGCATTTTATAATTTTAATATTAATAGTTTTGGAGGAAGAAAAGGATACATCATGGAATACATTAAAAAAGAATATTGTTCAAGCTTCCTTAAAATAAAGGAAATAATTTATTCATAACAGTATTTGAATACTTATACAAATTTCCCCTTCAATGTACCTAAATTGCCTTAAAGAGGATTTTCCCCCAATGTGAATACATAATCATGTGGGTTTGCTGTAACTCAGTGGTTAGGGAGCTTACATGTGGAACATTGTTATTCGATTCTTAAAATTTTTTTCTGTTTTTTGCGGATGGACATTTATCCATATTCATATCAGTGAATTCCAGAAGAAATTGTGGTAGGTTGAGACCACTTGGTGAGCAGTGCTGAATACACTGCCACTCTTCCTTGCTTTATGATATATCCCTTGCTGTGGTCACAAAATTATGCATCCCTTACTTTCACATCCTCACGTCAGTTTGTTGTGGTAGTGTTTAGCCTTATATAGTTGTGTTCAATATAAGAAGTCAATGTAATGCTTGTTTGTTTATTATAAATCAAAATAAAACTCTTATAGGATAAAGCTAGATTTTTAGTTTGGAAGAATATAAATTTTTCCTAATGCTTTATATACTTTAGAAATCCTCTGTGTTTCTATACTTAAATTGAGTTCTTAAAAAATAACATGCTAGGGCAATGCTTTTTTCCTTTTTATAAATCAATGAAATAAAAATTCATACAGACTGAAATCAGATTTCTGTTTGCATCCATTTGATTTTTATGGTCATTTTTAATACAAAGAATGCCTTCTATATAATTATATATGAGCAATTTTAAAACAGTTTATTTTTTTCCCCTGCAGAGGCAGTGCCTGCGAGTAATTCCTATTGGCCAAGTAAAATATGAATGGAAAGGCAAAACAGATGAATTTTTTGTTTATGGATATGAACATAAAGTGTATTTCAAAGAGTACCCACAAAAATGTTGCTGCACCATTATGTAAATTGGCATTTCCACTCTTGCCACAGCTGAAAATTGATTTTTTTTTGTAAATGTTGATGTTACATGCACATGGTGCTTTTTTTATTTGAACCTGATGGATTCATCTAATACTATATCTAATACTAACTGTTATTTTGTTTAAAAATTTTTCAAGTGCTATTTTACGCTTTCTGTAATGCATCATTTTCGATTGTGAGCTTAATGTGTGCCTTTAATATGGTATTTGAATACCAGTTGTTGATATTTTTATTCTTCTTCAAGTGCTCTATCAAAATATATTTGCATATCTAATTTTGATATTGGAAAATGGGAAGTGTATTAGTTGATAAAACTTAGTATTTTTTTTTAATAATTATATGGTATCCTGAGCTTTATATATTTTTCTTGTCATGAATCTTATTTGAAAATTAAGTGATGCAATTCTTATTTTGAAATCTGTATTTCGTATAACAGATGTTTCATTAAGATTCTTGTAAAGTTGTTAAAACAGAACTGATAGTCCTATTTTGCACATTTATGTTTTAAATCTATTTTTGATTTTTTTATATTCCGATCTCTATTTTTTTTTACATTTAATGTTAAATGTTATCAATTTTGTAAATGTGGAAAGTTTAATAAATATTTTGAAAGACTGAAATACTTTTAAAGTATTTTTTACTTTGAGCTAATTTAGAATTGAGTTGAATGTGATACCTATGTTCTGGTGTTGAGTCACTTGTTTCATAATTTTATTTTCAATTGTAGCAAAAAGTTTCATTACTAAAGCTTGACTTTTTTTAATCAAATTTTAATGTGTTTTCCCACTAACTTTCTAAACTGGTCTTAATGGAGTTTTAAATTGCCTGATATGTATTTTTGGAATTGGTTGACTCCTGCTACGATTCCTACTTAAAATATAATCGGGTGAGATTTTTGCGCCTTTTGGTAGATTTTCGCTTTTTATGTAAAATTCAGGGCACCCAGCACTACTTTTCCTACTTTTTCAAAGTTTCTTTTATATAATTTATACTACGTGCACCATTTTTTTTTTTTTGCTTGTGGTTTCCCTGAAAGCTGGGTTTTGCAATCTACACACAGTAAATATTGGGTTTTGCAATCTACACATGGTCCACAATGTCTTCAGAAAAGCAGTAAATGATTTCATTGTAGACTTGCACTACTTCTTTAAACAGTCCCCTGCCAGAGTTGAGGAATTAAAAGATTTGCAAGTTGAACTTGGATTCAAGAATCTTAAGCTTGTTGAAAGAAGGTGGCTGAATCTTGGTCCTGCTTTAGACAGGCTTGTCTTTTTGGCCCGTGGTTTCTGAATATTTTTTAAAAAGGTTGCCCAAAAGTGACCTAAAGATTTCTGAAAACGCTTGTTATTTGAGGATTGTGATGTGTCTGAAAAGGCCCAATGCTACTTTGGTGAAAGTACACTTCCTTCTCTCCTTGGCAAATACCCTGCAACCTTTATTAGCTCTTTTTCAATGAGAAGGACCTTTGATACATCTTGTGTATGAAAGGATGGATTCCTTAGTAAGAAAGTTGTATGGCCATTTCTTAAAGATAATGAAATTTAAAAAAAAATGAGTATAAGAACTGTAGCTGTTAAAGTTTCCGGCAATAGACTTTGAACTTGACGAGGATGAACTTGAAATTGGTGTTCAATCTCAAAAGTATTTGACAAAGGTTAAGGAAACTCGTTAAAAAGAGTTGATGGTATTAATGCGAAAATGTCTAAAAAATGTAGCTCAAGAATTTCTAGAGAAAACCCTTTCACTTAATATTGTGATAAAAGAAGCAAGGTGTCTGAAGCCAGAAAATATATCCAAGTCCTGGTCTTTAAAAGCAGTTAAAAATCTTTCATCCAATGTTCACCTAAGCCCTCCGTTAAACGTTGACTTAATAGGTGATGAGTGGAGGGTTTTGCAATATGAGAACATTCCAAAAGACTGGTACACGTGCGAAATTGAAGATGAAGTATTTCTTAGACAGATTGATTATTTCTTTAATAACATCTTCTCTCTTAGGAATGATCTAGAACAGGAAAATATCCTGAGCTTACAAGATTGGTTAAGGTTATCCTCGTGCTTCCGCATGGAAATGCAGATATGAAACGAGGGTTTTCTCAAACATCAAACTTCTTGAAAGACTCCAGAACGGGTCTCACTCAAGCTTTAATAAGTGCACTACAAAGGACAAAAGATGGATTAACGGTATACAATAAGTGTCATTTAGTCCGAATTCCTAGAGAATTTATAAAAAGGGTACATCAGCATATTAAGTTATGTATGGAAAAAATTGAAGAAGATTAGAGGATTGCATCTGAACTAAAACAACAAAAGGAAGGAGACCAGAAAGAGCTTGAAAGAAAGAAGGTAGATATGGAGAAGAAAACACTAACTGCTAAGGAAGCAATTCGTAAAGAAAGGTCATTAGAAAAAGTAAAAAAGGAAGCAACAATTGAGATGGACACTTACAAAACATTAGTTGATGAAGTGAATGAAAGAATAACTAGTGGTATGGAACATCGCACAACTTTCAATTACACTATATTACTGATGTGAATTTGTGTCGTTTACTGTTTTTATATTTCCATCATTCGTTTAGAAAAAATAGCCAATTTGGCGATATACTTTTCGATAATTCTTAAATTATCCTTTCTTATAAGGGAAACTGAAAAGAGGAGAAAAAACGATCATTCATAAGCTATGTTCTAGCAAAGAGAACTCTGTGTTAAAGGCATTCATTTTTCCACTTTTTACGCCATTGAAGCATTTTTAAGGGAATTTAGGAGGTGGGGATGTTTATGACACCTTAAGAGGCATTAGCACAGCAATTTTTATCGAAATCGTTTGAGCCGTTTTTTAGCAATCATTGAAAAACAAGATTTTTTCAATGGCAGCTACCTTATGCGCATACACAATTTTGACGAAAACTTTAAAGGTAGGACATTGGGCCTTCACCAACCTGTTCACCAAATTTGAACATCGTTGGTCAATTTGTTCGGGAGTTATGCTGACCACGTGCACAGACATTTTTTCTAGATCACTTTTTTGAGATCAGGATGTTCCAAAACGTGGAGATATGCAAAAAAATCAATTTTTTTAACGAATCCTATACTTTTATTACCCTATGTATTACATATGGGTAATCGAAAGTAAAAAACGCACTAAAAAATCAGGATTTAAAGGGTGTGAAAATTGGACAAACAATGCTGGAGGTTGCTTGCAAAACAGTTCAGGAAGGGATTTCAAATTTAAACCAAATCAGAAATGAGCAAAAGGAAATTGAAAAGACTAAAAGAACAATGTTATAGACTTTTTTTACTCTAATCAAAGTTAAAAACAAACAAAGTAAAAATAACATTTTTATTGTATGGCTAGCTGAATACCCGTGCTTCGCTACGAAATTTTAACGTCTGAAATATTTTAGCTAGCTATGAGACCTCGCGTTGCGGAAATCCATCATTGGTGTATAGGACCCAGTTTTTGGCGCTTCGCTCGCTGGAAGGTTCATTGCAACGCAAAATCGAGCTCGGTTCATTCGCTGAAATTTCATTGACACATAAGTACAGGCTTACTTCACTCGCTGAAAGGTTCATTACTATGCAAGAATAGGCTTGCTTCTCTCGCTGAAAGGTTTCATTGTTGCATAAGCAAAAGCTCGCTTCACTCACTAAAATCTATAATTGCTACGTAAATCCTTAATATTAGAAGCCTCTCCCTTGTCGAGACACAAAAAAAATCCTCCCGTTAATACAATAATACAACACCCCTTTAAGATTATTTTAACACGTGTTTGTGAAAAGCCAAATTAGAAGGTCAAAACTACTTACGTTGAAACTTTCAGTGTTCTAGGCCTGTTAGAAGTCGCTTTTTGTGAAAATATTAATTAAAAAAATTAATCAAATTAAATTTTTTTTTTTTTTTTTTTGTCAGTAGTTCAATTAGAATGCCAAAACTACTTGTGTTGAAAATATCAGAACTGTAGCCCAAGTAGAAATCGTTTTGTAAAATATTTGTTAATTAAAAAAGAACTGAATAAAAATTTGAAATTCTGTTTTTCAAAAGTCCAATTAGAAGGCTACACTACTTCTGTTGAAAATTTCAGAGCTGTAGCCCTATTAGAAATCGTTCTGTAAAATATTTATTAATTAAAAAAGAACTAAATAAAAATTTAACATTCTGTTTTTCAAAAGTCCAATTAGAAGCCAAAACTACTTATGTTGAAAATTTCAGTGCTGTATTTCTATTTGAAGTCACTTGGTAAAAAAAAACAATTAATTAAAGTATTATTTAAAAAAGAACTAATAAAAATTTTAACATTCTGTTTGACATACATAAAATTGAAGGCCAAAACTTCTTGTGTTGAAAATTTCAGAGCTCTACTCCAATTTTAAGTAGGTTTCTACAGAGCCACAGACAGACACACAGCTTGTTTTAATATTATAGATTACTAAGGGTTTGCTTTGCGTTAAATGTTCCTTCAGAAGTCATCCATGCCTGTTTTTTATTTTTAAGCTTAATTTTATATTTAACTATTATAATCTATCCAACTGGGACCAAACGGGCGCTTTTTGTACGAGATTTGCATTTAATTCTTTTTTAAATATTATATTTAATATACATTTCACTTGATCTCTAGAATGTTCATTTTAAAATAAAAATATTGTCAACAAATTAGTATGCATTTGAAATAGACGTTTTTGTTTGTTTCCTACTTTAAGGAAAACAAATCCTACTTTTCAGCAAAAATGTCCTACTTTTTAAACTTCAAAATCCACTGGGAGGCTTGAAAATTTCCAACCCCCCCCCCCCTCCCCGCTGCCCTTTTCTCCCTGTTTCGTGGATCCGCGTTTTTTCCAGTCTGGACCAGTTTTTCTAGTTAAGAGTATACTTTTTCTCATGTCTGGGCAAAACAAAATTTCCTTCTTTGCTCCCCTTTTCTTGCAGATTACTTCAAAAGTGGTGACCGAGATATACTTCGACTGTGATAGGTTGCAAATGGCACTGCCCTTCTATGATTGGTTATTGAAGTCACATGACCACCTCAGTGTTTGGGGTTCTGCGCATGCGCGCAAACAACCAAAACATGCACATATATGGATGGAATCCAAAGCGCTACAATATCGCTCTTTGACATAAAAACTTTTAAATGTTTTCTTTTAAAATATATAATCGGAAGAAAAATTGTTAAATGGCACATTTGCATTGTTTTCTTAATTATAGAGATTTGAATTTACCGAAATGTAGTTAATAAATGTACAAGTATTGTACATTGGATTGCACAACATGTATCTTGGTGCTAAAACACTTTCCTTATAAATACAGTGCTTCATTCTGATTGAATTGTACGTTTGCTGGAAAACATTGTTTAACATTACTAATTTAAATTAAATGGTTATTATGTCAAATTGAAGTACTTTTACATGCAACAAAATAAGATTTTGTTTTATACACTTTTTAAATTAGTCAATTTTATGTGTAGTTTGTGTGGTTGGGATTTCCCTTATCTGTTTTTACAACTGAAATTTGGAGAATACTAGAGTACTATGTTTTCAGAGCAATATGTTTCACTTATTAATTTCTTCCCAAATATTTGAAAAGTAATTATATAGCGTTAGAAATTTCATTTTATCTTTAAAATTGGTAAATCATCCCTTCCATACACTTTTCTTTGTCAAATTTTTGGATATTGTCCCTTCTGCATGCTTTTTGACGAATTTTTCGATTTCTTCCTTAATCTCTGACCAAGACATCCTATGGCACTGATTCAGGTGTCTTCTGTCCTAACAGAAAAATAAAGCTGCCATTCTCTCTGGGCAAGTTGGCTACTGTATTTCAGGTTGAGGTTCTTGCAATCACTGCCTATGCCTACAACTGTCTAGATAGGTTTTTTTAAGAGGGTCATAAAGATTTTCTCTGACAGCCAAGCTACCCAAAAGGCCTTAAAGAGTCACTGCTTTACCTCTAAAGCAGGGTGGGAATGCCACAATGTACTTGAAGACCTGGCTGAAGGAAACAAAGTGTCTCTTCTCTGGGTCCCTGGTCACTGTTACATTGAGGGAAATGAAATGGTAGACCAATTAGCAAAACATGGTTCTAAAATGTCTTTTGTCGGACCAAAATCTGTTTTGGGTCAGCCCCACAATGCTGTCAGGAAAACTATCAAGAGTTTATTTGAATGAATCCTATCAAGCATGGCTTCAATCTAAGATCAAAGACAAGCCAAAGAGCTCAATCAACAGTCACCCTGGACTAGATCGAGGGAACTACTAAAATTGAGCAGAAGAGAAATAAAGGTCGCTGGCCTTTTAACTGGACATTGCACCTTAAATAGCCATCTTAATCTGTTAGGTGTAGTAGATGACCCACTATGCAGGGTCTGTCATATGACAGAGGAGAGTTCTACGCATGTGTTATGTAAATGTAACTTTTACTCTGCCCAACGATTTGAACATCTGGGATACCATTGTATTGACGCCTGGGGACTGTCAAATGTTCCAATCAGGTCTATACTGAAATTTATTTCAGCAACCGGTCTTCTTTAGATCAAATAGAGGGTTTCAGTACAATAGACTTCAGTCGCGGTGCTGGTACTCAGTAGAGTCACCCCCATTCATAAGTCATATTCTCTGACCAATCACATTCTTGGATTTTTAAAACATTTTGCGTATCAATTATAGTAAAATTTTTTTACTCGCGTGTGATTTCAGTCTTTTTGCTTTTTTGCCTATCTTGCCCTGTATGAATGCAAAATCTTCATAGAAATTCAAAGAAGCATTTTAATGAGTAAACAGTGCTTAGGGGTGTCTTCAGACAAAATAAAGACATTTAACATAATGTAATTGTTATTGAATTGTGGAGAGACATACTTCATTATTTAAGCATGAAGTAATAAATTCAATGAATCTCTTCTTAAAAAATAATTCAAAGCTTTACAGTAGGAATAGTCTTATGAAATATTATTGCAGATGCAACTTTTGTAACTATTGTTGATGATTAAGGTGTGACCGCTACTCGTCTTGTGGTACTTTATATTGACAAAAAATGAAAAGGCTAATATTATCTTAGCAATAGAAAAGGATTGTTTCGAAATTTGTGATTGAAGTTGTTGTGAAGCACTTTATTACTTGTTTAACTTGATGCATTTTATATCCATCATTAACTAAGTCAACCAATTGATTCGATAAAGTGTGTCTCGCTAGATCAACAGTAGGTAGTTAGGAATACCTTGTCATGTTAAAACTGATTCTTTTTCTAATAATAATTGCAGATTTCATTCCTTTTGCGTGATAGTTCTTTTTGATGAGATTTGTTATCCTGAGGTGAGATTCGTTTTTAAAATTAGGAAATTAGTTTTCTTAAAACTGAAACTCCTTTTTCTGAAATCTAGACCGCGAGGTTGCGGGTTCGAGTCCCGTGTTGGCATGGATGTTTGTAAATGTATGTTGGTTTGTTAAATGACGAAATGTTTCGGCGCATTATAGCCCTCGTGTTGCTGACGGCGCCAGATAATCTGAATACAACCAACCTTTTTCTGAAAAGGAAAATACATTTTTTATTCTGCTATATTTTTATTAAGTTCTACATAAGTTGACAATATAAAGTTATAGAGGAATGTTGAATCTCTACTAAACTGATAAAACAAGTTAAAATGATCTTCAGAAACACTAAGTACAAAATGCTTAGTGAACTTAAGACTTTCAGAGGATTGTATCATCTATCATTACTCTTTTTAATCCCAGTGTGGGAAATATGTTTCTAAATATGAGTGAAGTTGTTAGGGATTAAAGTTTTTAGCTTCAAAAATATGCAATTGATTTTGACTGTAATTGATTTTGATTGTATATAGTACTTTTAATTTTTTTACTGAGATTGACTTGCATTTGTAATTTTATCAAAAATGTAACAGTTGATAAAAAAATTTAGAGATTAAGTGTGGTGTTAACTTATAATAATGTTCCATTCCATACGGAATTAATATGAGTTGCTGCAGTAAGCAAGATTGTTGCCTGGCGATCATTAGTACAAGACTTGTTGCCTGGTAATCATTACTAAAGTGTTTAGTTACACTCGCCAATAGACATTAAGACGTAGAGAATATTTCTTTTGTTCTCGCTTATACCATGGAAGGTGCTGAAGGATCTTGGAAAAGTAATGGGCTCACTGACAAATAGAATTCGGAGCTTTAGAAATGGTACAGTCAATTCGTGATAACTCGGAAGTCTTGTAAGTCGAATATTCATTTATCTCGGAAGTTTTGATTAGGTCTCAAGACAATTTAATGTTTTTCAACACTAAATTATCTCCATATCTCAAAGTGTACATCATTTAAGTTGAAGTTTTTGTGAAAATTTTATTATTGTAACATGGAAAAAAACCACCACAAAATACTACTAAAAAAAAAATCTATTTTTATAATTTTTTTCTCTTAACATCGTGTTTTACAATTTAACTTGTTACCGGGAAAAACCCGTTTACATTGACGCGTAAAGAAAGTAAATGGGCTTTTGCCTTAACATTCCATTCCATATTTAAAGTGTGAGTCAATGGTGTTGGTTTACGTTGGCTTTGAATAATGTTAAAACGTAAGTTGAATACGCTTAGTCTAACTCAAAAACTTAAATTGATCAATGAAACTGAACAAAATCTGCGATATAAAAAGAAATACGTTGCTTTAAAGAACATAATTCAGAGTGGCCACAGAACCGGGAAATCAGGGAAATGTCGGGGAGCTTTCCGATTCTGGAAAAAATCAGGGAACTTCTTAAAATTTCATGAAAATCAGGGAAATGTTGTATTGTTTAAGGCACGTTCATCCATATTTTGGCGCTATTTACTTGGAGATTTGTAGTGGTAAGCCATTAGAAGTTTAATGTTACAGAATAATTTAAACTTTTCATTACCGCAAAACTATTTTTTAAAAAATTGCATATTATCTCTTTAGCATACATGTTCTATTTGATCAGGGTATCTAGACATCTGGAAAACCTAAGAAAATTGGAGAAATTTGAAAAAAAGTTTGCCCTAAAATCAGGGAATTTTTTAGAAATCTGTCAGGGAAATCAGTTAATTATCAGGGCACTTTTTTTCCTGAATTTTATGGCCACCTTGTAACTCTTCCTAATACTCTTATAACCATTTTGAAAAACAAAGACGATTTTTAGAAGACATGCATAGAAACTCGATCCATCATGTAAATGAGTGAAGGTCTTTCTTGCGCCGCGTGGCCCAGTCGGGAGAGTATCGTTCTCGCAACTAGAAGGTTGCGAGCCCTGAGGTTGCGAGTTCGGGCCTGGGACCGACTAAAGACCGCCGTGTTTGCTAATGGTGACTGAAGCACGTTAAATCAGTCATGGTCGCAAAGTCCTCCAAGTTCCCATACAAATCAATACCTCTGGGGGTGGCAAAGCCAAGTCTTCTGCTGGAATTTTCTGCTTGGTATTGCCTCTAAATTAAGAAGTTCCACATACGGTCGGTAGTGTGGCCATCTATTGGGTAGCTACCAAAAGAGGTAGAAATGAACTCTTCGGTGGCTATAGGTAGACTTGCGCACTCCCACTCGCGAGTGTGCGCTTACATCCTGTGCAGTACTGCCCACTACCGATCTGTACGGGATATGGGGTTGGTACAAAATGTTTAAGCAGAGGTGCCTTAGTCCCCATAGTCCTTGATAAGAAGAAGGTCTTTCTTGGTGTCGAAGCTTCTGTATGAAAATGGTTTCAGACATCGAAACCAGAATTCCAAAATCCCTCTTAGTGGAACGACGTTAAAAGAAAAGGCGAAGGACTTTACTAAAAGTTGAAGGATTTATAGCAAGTGCAAGATGGTTAGAAAATTTAAAGCAAGACACAATATTGTTTTCCGGACTCTACATGAATAAGAAAAAGATGTCTAATGAAATACGCCTTGAATAGAAAATAACTCCCGAGTGACTTCCGATAACTCGAAGAATTTGTCCAGTCCCTTGAACTTCCGAGTTATCGCTAGTTGACTCTAGTTAAGCAATGCAAAATATAATGAAATTTATGTAGTTGAATTAAAAAGATGATCGGGGAAAATATTCACCGAATAAAAAAACAAAAAGGTTTTCATCTCGGAGCATGCTGCCTTCTGCCTTTAAAAAGAGATGGGACCAAGATTTGAATACAAAAAGAGAAGGGTGTGGGGTGGGAAGCCAATGAAGAAGACACATTGACTGGGAAAGAAAGAAAGGCTGCCGCAGGTTGAAGTTCTGAAGGGGGGAGATGCATTTTAGTGTTTTTGACAGGAAAATCGTCAAATTTTTTAATTTTGCTTTCCCTCCATTTTTGAGAGTTTTTTTTTAATGAAAAGTAAAACTTTATTTGAATAATTTTAAATATGTATTAATGGCAAACATGCATGTAGTTTCTCTCACATTCCAATCATCAATAATTTTATTTGATGAACTTTTACTCGAAGACAAAAGTTTACCATCATTGTGTCTTTTATGAGCATGGAACCGGTTGCCGAATACTACTTTGTCATTTTTGTGTGTGTTAATTTGTATAATTATTTATTGCAATATTGAGTATCAACTGCACGAGACCGTTATCGAATTATTATAATCAACCCTCTTATTACCCCTGATGACACACACACGGCAACTCTATCCAGAAAGACACAGGTTCAAAGGTCACTGTGTTCCAACGCCTAATTTATTTCTGCAAGACCACTTCTCAGAAACCATGCGACTACAAATTTTCGAATTTGCATTCACCTGAGCTCCTCGATGGATAATCATCTTTCCCCTTCCCGTCTTCGACGAAGGCATCTTCCATCGAAATCTACTACCACCGCAAAAAAAAAAAGCAAAAAGCGACGAAAGATAAAAAGTAAATCATCTAATTCAAACGTATGATTTGCTTATTGGTATTCCTTTATTATAGCTTTCCACGGGCCTTTCTGTCGCCTGTGTGACAACACTCTCACTGCTTGACCGCAGACTTAGTAATAGGAAAAAAAACACGGCGAGATGGAACATATTTTCCCATGGAATGTGATAGGCCTGGATGACGAATTATTCGGACAATAAAGTAGGAGAGGTTTCGTGCTCCGTAAAGCAGAAGACGTTCAGGTGAGGATGGTGAAAGGACCTTAGGGGTATTGAAGTCAATGTCCACGATCTTGTAAGGTTCAAGGCCAGTGCAGTGCCCGCAGTCGTAGGCGCCATCGCTGTTTGTTTACGCACGGGCCACACCAATATCTTCCAATTATTAAAACCCTCGATGATACACCAAATATGGCATGTAATAATGATCGATAGAGCTTTAGTATGGAAATAAAAGGCTTGGAATTCAGGAACGTGTCTTGAGAGATGCCGTATTGCGGGGAATTCTGTTCGAATTCTTGAGTAAAAGAGATTTGTTTAATTGTATGACTTGTTCCAGTGAATGAGGCAATTTGTTGTTTACGTTTATTACTACATGGATGTATAATTTTACCGCACATCTACCTTCCTGAATTTCAGTAAACGATTGCTTTCTTTGCACAACAAAACACTTCTTGTGTTCGCATTTTGTTTTTCGTTAAAAGGATTCTCCGTAATATTCCATTGGAAAAATAATATTGGGCTGGCTAACTTATTCGGCTTAATTTCACTTGCAATTACTAGTATTTTGAAAGAGAATGGATATGGGATGCTTGATTAATTTTGACTCATCGTAAAACAATATTTATTAAAAAACAACAACAACAATGAGATTCGGGTTGAAATTTGGGAATAAAATCGAATCGCACTCTTTCCCCCCCCCCCCCCATTGTCTTTGATGTTTTTTGCTTTGTTCTTAGAAAGTCCCATTGCTAAGAAATTTATAAGGAAATGTAGACAGCAATTTAAAAAAATAAAATTATTTCATTCGCCAAAAAGGAAAATAACTAGCTTGAAATTCAAACGGATGAGCTTATGCAACTTTGGCAGTTGAAAGCTGGAAGTAAACTCGGTTCTTAAATTTCGACTATTATTAATCGACCTAAGACTTCAAATTATTGAGTTATTCCTAATGGATGCAAATACAAAGAAAAACACAAATCTGACAGGCCGCGTGTGCCGAATAAACCAGATAATCGTCAAACCAAAAGACTGTCGAGTGCCCAACGAATTTCGGTTCGTGAATTTCAAAAGGTCATTAGGACTTTTATTGTCAAAGTATACGATTTGTAGACGAATTTCGGAAACAGGAACAGTGATTTATTGCAAAATGCAAAAGATACTAGCTCTGGAGAGACATCAAAAGTCATAGAGAATATTGTGGTCGCGAAATCATATGTCATATGTACCAAAATAGCAATCAGTGGTATTTAGAGATGATAAAAATGGAATCTAGTTAGTCTAGATGGCTGGACATCGTACTGGCATGACTTGCAGAAGGAACCTCGTCATTTTTTTAGTTCAGACAAGATGGTGGCTCGGTGATGTTTGGACTGCCTTTTGCTACAAGCCAAATGTCACAGCATTACACTAATACAGTGTTGGATATTCGGCTGCCCTTTGCTGAGCTTCAAGGTGGACATTCGTAAAAGTTTCAGCAAGACAGTACTTCTATCCACACTGTTGACAATACAAATTCCTGATTTAATTATCAGAATTTAGAAGTTGTTGACTGGCCAGCGTATAGCCCAGACAATAACACCAGTAGAGAATCTTTAAGGCATCATGTGTCACCAAGTTTACAGCAATTTTAGACAATAATCTTCTATAAATGAACCCATAGATCTATAGATGATATATGATACCAAATCGAGTCCCAAACCATGAAAAATTTAGTTTCTTCAATGGAAACTCATTCTTATGAACTAATCAACAAGAATAGATCCACAATAAAGCTTTAAATCATGTTTATTTTAATTTCATTTCATTTTTGTCTAAACTTTTGAGACAATGTTAATTTGTATTGTTACCAATTAATAATTTGCAATATGCACTATATATATATATATATATATATATATATATATATATATATATATATATATATATATATATATATATATATATATATATATATATATATATATATATATATATATATATATATATATATATATATATATATATATATATATATATATATATATATATACATAATACATAATACATATATTTTATGAAGTAATGCGTGACATTTCTCTGAGGTATGTTTAAAATGTTTTCATACTTCCCTAGTGTTAAATCATGTTTGTTATTGTTAGTTAATTTTCCCAGTGAGATGGTTGAACTCATAATTACGGAGTAATCTTATAACTACATATTTTAAACTAAGGTTGCACTACCTTTATATTTAGAAAGTCGAATAAAAGGATTTTAAATTATTCTTTAAAAACAGATGACGATTTTTAATTGCATATTCGACTAATAAAAGCCTTGGCCGCTAAATAGTTAAATTTATAATTACGACTGAACCTCTTTTGAAACATAATTTAAACCTTGCATTCCAACATCAATCAAGTTTCAATGTTTTTTTTTCTTTTTTTTCTTCTTTTTTTTTTTTTTTCTCAAAATTATTTATTCAAGCGGCAGAGGATTACATTATATGCGCAGTTATTCAAATCTGTTTTTATGTTTTTGTTAATTGGATTGTGCATCTCAAAGGCGTCAATCCATATTTATAATAATAGCTTAAACTTGTTTTCGCATGGTAAAAGTTCATGTGAGTGCATGTATTGTTGGAAATGAATGGATGGATTTCTGAGTCTTGCAATAAAACGTATACGAGCGCTAAAGCTATTGAAATGATGTTAATATCTTTTTTGATGGGAAATTGAATAGGGGAGAAAATAAACAATATAAAGTTTTAGGCTTCCTTCCGTATTTTTTTTGATTACTCAAAGAAAAGCTATCTCGTCTTTCTCATTATTTTTTGCATAGTTCCTGATTGATTTTTGCATAGGTACCTGAATTATTAAATTTAAATGAACTAATTCTATTGTGGCTATTACCAACTGAGATCAATAGTAACTGTTTTAAAATTCGAATTTTTTTGGACACGTAGTAGAGTGAAAAATTCAATAACGTATGAATTTCATACAAGTTAATATTTTTATAAAATAGTTGAAATTTTTTGTTTGATTTTTTTGAAATTTATGTACTTCATTAACAGCTTATTGTGTTTTCCGATTTATAGGTGATGGTGAGAGTTTTGTTACTCCAAGGTATTTTTCTTTCTGGGGAGGTGAAGGTTTCTAGTTAAATGTGTTTCAAGTGAATCACATAACTGTTATGGCCAAATGTAAATAAAGTACGAGTTGTTGCATTTAACATGCTAATTTATTAGAATTTTCAATCTCATAAGAAAATTACCATATGGTTATCATTTATAGGGATCATGGGTACGTTAAAATGAACGCGTTATGTTAAAACAACCCTTTACATGAAAATCAAGTACGGAATGCCTTCTTGCACATTTTAGCTACCACTTTAAGCTGCTATTGAACTGCTTATACTTCAACTAATTAATTAAAATAATTAAATGTCAATGTCACCAAACGGATATCTATGAAAATATTTTTATTTAATAAAGTTGTTTTATGAATGCAGTTAATGTTTATAGGTTTGTTTAGAATGCTCGTGTTGGTTTTCTTCATTCAAAGCTCTGTAAGAAATTTTTTGTAAAAGTGTTTATGTGTCGAGATAGTTTCTCATATGGAATGGACAAAAAAAAAAAAAAAAAAAAAACAACCCTAATTAATGTTTTAATTTTTTTTTTTTTTTAATAATAGTATAAACTCGACCTTTGGGAATAAGGATCGGTTGTGCTTGAGATTGCCTGGCGCAAGACCTATACGCGGGTTGTGGCGTGCCTGAATAGCATTAGATCAGGATGTGGTTTACTGAACTGAGAGTTGTCCTAGATCAAAAGAGAATAGAGAAAAGGGGGGGGGGGGGAAGAGGAGAGTCAGAGAGTGGCATTCGGGGATGCCTTTCAAAAGGAATCTATTGTGTCTCAAATGTGGGACCTGGAAATTTCACCAGACTACAGTCGACGACTCACTTCCGTTTACGTGTTTACTCACCCAAAAAAACAGAGGTTAGGGAATCAAGGGAGTCGTATGGATTGTAAAAATAAAAAATAAACCTGTATGAGATTAACACAAATCTCTAAGTATTTTGATTAGTATGTATGCGAAATGATTGAAATACCAGAACTTTTTTTTAAAGTTGAAATATCAGAAAAAAGCGGGTTATATATGTTGCGGCATTGCACGAATGTCAATTAAGAATATAAAGTTTTAGGCTTCCTTCCGTATTTTTTTGATGACTCAAATAAAAGCTATTTGACCTTCTCATTACTTTTTTCATAGTTCCTGATTACTATTTGCATAGGTACCTGAATAATTGAATTTAAATGAACTAATTCTATGGTGGCTATACAACGAATCTACCAACTGCGATCATGAGTGGCTGTTTTAAAATTCAACGTTTTTTGGACACGTAGAGGGAAAAATTCAATAATGTCATTGGGATCGGAATTTATGTTTCGGTTTAAAAATAATAACTCCAGAAATTAGTGTTTCTGTAATTCTTTTAGATCAGAAGTGCATTCATTTAAAGCTTTTTACAAATTAAATGGATTTCTAGAATAAGGTGCTTAAAAGGCATTTTTAAGAACTTCACCCCTTAAAAGTAATTAAAAACTACACTTAAATGCACGAAGTAAAAGTTATTGGAAACGGGCATGAGAGTGTTATTGAAGACATTGATGATTAATCATAACAATCGTTACTGTTAATACAACAAATAGAAGTTTTTTTTTTCCATCGATGTTCCAATAGTTTTACAGTTTCTTAACACAAAAAAATATGTAATATTATGTTACACTCTCAAAACGTTGTGTGCATAAAGTATTTACCTATTTATTAAATTGACTGCAATTTACAGTAAAAGTCTATAAAAGCACGAATTTAATTGAAAAGAGCTTGTGCGAACTTCCCCGTACGTTCTATGTGGTCGAGTGAAAAAGTGTCGGATAAAAGGCTATTTTGATCTAGAATATGACCTTATTAGGAAACATTAGATATAACCTCAGGTGCATCTCATTATAGGTACTTCCGTGGAACCCTGTCGGACCTTCCAACCAGTGATTCTTTTCGGGTCAAGTTCACTGTTAATAAAGTCTACATTGTTCGCTCACCTTATTTGTACAGGTGGGAAAATCGTTCTGGATTGATGTTCTATTTAACAATTTTCATTAAACAATAAAACGTACTACATTGAGGCTGCAGAGAAGTTGCAATTTTCAACAAAAGCTTTTCTTTTTCGCTATAAAGGTGATCAATATTGAAGTAAGTATTTAGAAAAAACAACAACTTTATGTTGCAAACATGCATATAATATTTTTATTGCTATAAATTTGCATGACACATTTTTGCCGAATATATCTTAGTAAAATATGAAAATATGAACCAGTTAAATAAATAACTGTGGAAAAGTTTTTCAGTTCTTAAAATTGTAACATTTGATCTTAAATCAAGGGCTTCTACATAACTATAGAATAAAACATTACATAGAATGTTTTATCTTTCTTATATGTATATTATCTATTTCAAATACTTTATTAATTATTTAGAAATCAGGCTAGTGCTAATATGCTTTATGAAAGTGCTTCAAAGTATATGAATTAACACATATGTTATTAAAATATAATGTTAATCTTCATTGTAAGTCAATGAGTATTTATCACGATGCACTAGACTAGAATCTATCTCTCATGAGTTTCACTTTACTTTAAATGCAGTATAAACTTGGTTTTGTTTAAAACGTTCCTTTATTCTGTAAGTGATTTCATTTTCTCTGAATTTGGGAAATTTTTTAAAAATAATTATTATTTGAGAGAATGGTTAATAAGATTCTACTGTGTATTTAAAAAGTAATTTTCAAATTTTTAATTGAGGTTTTATAAGCGTCGAGTGCCTACTTTCGGAAAAAAAAACAACACTTTTATACGGTTCCTGTTTAATCGCATTTAAACAAAGACCTTCTTAATTCAACTTGTTTATGTACATAAATATATTCAGAGACATATATATGCTATATATAAAGACTACTGGCGAAATTTGAATGGAACCTTTTA
Source organism: Linyphia triangularis (assembly GCA_963978545.1). Lineage (NCBI taxonomy): Eukaryota > Metazoa > Arthropoda > Arachnida > Araneae > Linyphiidae > Linyphia > Linyphia triangularis. Next base: position 38,656,135 of record OZ021722.1, on the reverse strand, counting down.
AGTATTGTTAATAATTTTTAAGACCACTAAATTTTATATTTGGAAGCGTCTGGAAAATCAAGGAAATTCCGAATTACGTAGTACAGACTTCGAAATGAAATAAAACGAATTAAATAAAAAATTTTGTTTGAATCATAACTGTCTAAGAAAATATAATTTGATGAATGTGGTATTTTAAGAATTGATAATGAATCTGATTGAATTTGATTTTGAAGAAGTGTTTTGTGTGTAGAAAAGCTTGTAGATTCGTATTAAAATTCATAAAGATACTTGTTTCAGAGAAGATTCCTAGGGTACAATTTGGACTTCGTAGTAAATTACAAAATAAAATAATTTTAATCAACTTGAAAATGTGTTAAAAAATCTTTACTGGAATCCATTTTTCGACATTTTGAAAAAGGCTCCCAATTATCTTAAAGGGGTGGGTGGGGGGGGGGGGGGAGGAAAAAAAAAACAGGGAAAAACAAACAAACTAGTAGGTATTTACAATTTTTTTTTTTTTTTAGAGTTGTAATGGCGCATTCCTCTTGAATTTGTTCTGATAAGAATTGAGATTTTTATTAATGCATTATTATACAGGTAATGTTTGGTTTCGATTTACATAATTAATTTGGTGCTTAGTTCAAAAATTCGAAATTTGTTAGGTATTTATATACACAAACAATAATGACAAACGACTGTGTACTCAAGGGACTTTTACGATGATCTAGTTTATTTTCTTCTCACATCTAACTGATGTAAGCGCAGGGAGATGATATGCGCGTTGTGGTTGGTTAATGAAACGTGAAAATTAGAATGTGTTTTTGTAGGTGTATTATGATTGGTCACAAGCGTGTTTCCATGTAAAGGAACAGTTCTCTAAATAATGCCATTTGACTTATTCTACTTACACTGAGTCAATGGTAAATAATTTACTACAAATTATATTTTCTCTAACAGAATGACAAATTGAATTCTGGGGATACAGTTACTTTTTAGCATATTTTGAAGACTTTCAAACTTTATTTTGAACGTTATTGAAAATATTTGATATTACGTTTTTCTAATTATCGTTTGGTGTATTTTTTTTTTTATCTCTAATTAGTTACATTTTAAGAATTTTAGAAAACTACAGTTTTGAGAGTAAAACCATTTTAAAAGCGGCATTAATGATAAAATCACGAATATGATTTTATTTTACAGACACTTGTTTAATACAAGTAACACTTATAAATTCTACTATTAAAGATTATTTGTAAGTATTACAATAAAAAAAAATAACATATTTATGTAGTTACGTGATAGAACAGAGGTAAACGAGAAAGAGATGAAAAGGAATAATTAATGAACGAAATAAATGTGAAGTGAAAGATATCTTGAAAGAAATGTGATGTAAAAGGCAAGGTAAGACATTTTTAACTATAAAAAACTTAAAAAGTTCTGAATGTTTTTTTTTTTTTATAAGAGTGCGAAAGGTTCACAAACGTTGTTTTGGTTCTATTATGCAATAAAATTTAAAATGTTTTATTACAATGTGTAAAGTGTTTGTGATCTGGAATACATTTAATTATGTTTATTAAAACGTTATAAAATTGTGATGTTTCACTAAATTTTTTTTTTATGGAATAAACGAAATTATATCACAAAGAAGTTTTTTTTTGCATGGACCGTCCTCTCCAGGGAAAACTAACTGCAGAAATCTAATATTTTGCAAGTATATATTTTGCTAAAACACTTCCACCCCCCCCCCCTTTTTAAAATTTCGGCTTAATTTTGGAGTTATTAAATGTTTAAATTTAAAAAAAAATTAAATTTCATGCTTACGTGATTGATGTTTGTATTTGTTGAAACAATGGGGAAAAAAACATACCTACAATGACCTTTTATTATTATACTTTACGCTATATTACTTTTAAAACAATAACATTAAAATAAGTTTAAAATATTAAAAATTTACTTTTTGAGCATTACTTATATTCCATTGAATAAATCAATATTATTAACACATTTGTATTAGATTAAAGTGATGCCTTAAGTTTATAGATCTTACACTTCTTATTTCTCCTAGCAATCTAATACACTCTTTTGAATTCGAGAGTAGAATGCTTTCAAGAACATGTTGTTTTGCAGTGAAGACCGCGAATTAATTGATGAGGTTGGTTTTATTAGAAATATGAACTTAATTAATACGCATTCCTACCTTATATGAAATTCATTAAAAAAAGACACTAAAAAAATTAGAGATATAATCCGAATTAAAACATTTGTGAATCGAAATTGAGCTAAAACTGCTAAAAAAGCAAAATTAGAACTGGTTGTATTGACAAAATACTTCGACAGGTCGAAAACACGGCAGTTCTGGGAGTCCGGCGTCGCGAATCCTTGGCGCCTCTTGACCCTCAGGCCTACTATTTTAAAAAAATATCTTATCTTTATTCATTCATTCGGACATGCTCAAGTTCAAATGAATATGAACTGCTCAATCATCAACACAAGGGTTAATGGTATATTATTGTATACTGATGGGTACTTATACTCGCAGAACCATGACACTTGGGAACAGTCTGGAATGCCTGAAAGGAACTTAAAAAATTGTTTTGAATCTTTCCAGCCAATATATTCTATTCAACTTTTTGATTATTAGTTGACTTTCAGTATTTTTTTTTTTTTTTTTTTTTTTGCACTGAGATGTTTAATGGTTTTTTAGGTTGAGTTAGGCGACAGGACTGATTGAAAATAACCTTTTTAAAGGAATAAGTAACTGAATGGTTATGGTAAAGAGTTAATTTTATGTGCTTTTTCAGAAAATAGTAAATTGTATAATTTTTTGTTTACATTTCGTTTCAAAACAACAACACGTATGTTATAAAATGTTTTTATTCCAAAAAATTTAAAATTTTGGGTTCTAAAATATTTTATAAATAGTTCAGGAGCAAGAGATATTGTTACCACGGAATTTGAAGTTGTCAAAAATCCCTTTCTTTGGATACAACTGTTGTGTTATATGTATGTACTTTTTAGAAAAATCAATAAAAAAAACAAATATTTCCTGCTAAAATTATGAATCCTTTCATAATTATAATAAAAAAAAGAAAAAAAAAAGGGGGTAAATATTTAATTTGGAAGTGTATAACGAGTTAATTGGGATATAATACGGATAATAAATAAATGTCATTTCTTGATTTCACTCATTAATTTTGAACCATTGGTGGATATAGCTTTAAATTATCTATTTGGTATTGTATATTTTCACATAAAGTAGAATAAATAAATAAATAAATAAATAAATAAATAAATAAATAAATAAATAAATAAATAAATAAATAAATAAATAAATAAATAAATAAATAAATAAATAAATAAATAAATAAATAAATAAATAAATAAATAAATAAATAAATAAATAAATAAATAAATAAATAAATAAATAAATAAATAAATAAATAAATAAATAAATAAATAAATAAATAAATAAATAAATAAATAAATAAATAAATAAATAAATAAATAAATAAATAAATAAATAAATAAATAAATAAATAAATAAATAAATAAATAAATAAATAAATAAATAAATAAATAAATAAATAAATAAATAAATAAATAAATAAATAAATAAATAAATAAATAAATAAATAAATAAATAAATAAATAAATAAATAAATAAATAAATAAATAAATAAATAAATAAATAAATAAATAAATAAATAAATAAATAAATAAATAAATAAATAAATAAATAAATAAATAAATAAAAAAGAAAATTGAAATTGGGTAATATTAGGAACTGACAACGATCTTGAATTAGATAATTATTGTCGGTATAGTAAAAAAAAATTATCGACCCCCACTTTCTCTTTAAGAGGGTTTATCAGCCTGCCCCTGGCTTATAGAGGTAAAGAATTATTATTATTATTTTTTTTTTTTGCCACAATATCTGAGGAAGTTTGCTTTAAAACTTATGAATTTTTATACCAGGTATAACATCGGCAATAAAAGAACATTAGCAAAATTTAAAGGGAAAATATCTGGTAGATTTTTATTAGTAAGTTAGCTTATAAAAACATAAAAAAACATCCAGTTTTTTCTCTACGAAATTTGTTAATAATATTTTATTATTGTTGTTTATACCCATTAAAAAGTTAATATATTTCATTGCAGAAAGGACTTCGACAGATAATGTGTCTAAAATAATTAAGCAGTAGGTTATGAAAAGGGAATGTCTTGCAATCTTGAGGATGATTTACATGTTACCCGTCGGCGTACCAGTTGAGGTCGCCTGTCATTATATGCCTGCGTTAAAAACGTGCAAATGCTCAATTCCAGTCACAGGAGAAGCCAGTTTGTCAGGTGATCACCTGCAACTGGCAGCTCCAGTAGATCAAACTTTTTTTTTATTTACTGGCGCGTCAACTCCCATCATCTGCGCTCTCCCGTGAGCAAAGACAGGCGGAGCAATGCTCGCTCATTATCTGGATAGTTCCAGTGATAGCAGTGTGTAAACGGCAAGCTGACTGTCCGATCAACACGTGACAGTGATCTTCCAATAAATTTACTGGTTGGAATTCCAGGCATTGGCAGCGTGTAAAGTAACCTTTAAATAAATCATTTATTAAAACTATATCAATAATAGAGGCTGCATGGGGGGGGGGGGGCGTCACATGGTTGTCAAATAGTCTAAGCAATCCATTGCCAAGCCAGGTTTTATATACAGAGTATTCGGACTAAAAATATCCGAAAGTTATGGTTTATTTTTTATTGAACTACCCATTAAAATGAAAATCATTTATTTAAATAGTAAGAACATCTTCTCAAGTTTTAATATCCATGGATTTCGATGTGTGCACCTTTTGTAACGCGAAAAACGTCTAAACGGTAATCCAATTATCTCCAAGTGTTTCGTAGCATATCAGGATTTATTAAACAAATTGCTTAATTGATACGTTTCTTCAACTCATTCACAGTTCAAATTTTTTTGTTTATACACAACAGATTTAATGAATCTTCCAAGATGAACATACCCCTTAACAGTGTGCTCTGCGAAGAAAATAGACCAATGATGCCATTTACGTGCATTCTTAACCACACATTGAATTAAGGTGTATCCCTTTCTTGTTCAAAAAATCTCGGAGGGGTTTCCAATACACGAAAAAGCAGTCTATTATATTCTAATAGGTAGTTCCGTATAACTTTTGGGTACTATGAAGGTCTATGGAGTTATTTGATAAGAGTAAACAGGGGTCTATCCAGGTTTTTGTTACAGGGTCCTATTTTTGAGAAAAAATATAAATTTTGTGAAAAATTTCTAATTTTATATATTTTGAGACTATTGGTTTGGCGTCCATGACGTCACTTCCTTAAAATCAACATGTGGGCAAGCGAGCCATTTTCTCCTTTTGGCATAAAATAAACTTTGTAATTTTGTAATTGGTCCATTTTCAAACTGGAAATTATATAAAGGTTCCGTTTTTTTTACTTGGAATTTCGTGAAAGGTCAGTTTGTTGGACATGGAATTTTGTGAAGGGTCCTTTTGTTGATAATGGAATTTTGTGAAGGGTCCGTTTTTCTTACATGGAATTTTGTGAAGGGTCCTTAAAAGGACCCAAATTTCCTTCTGCATAGACCCGTGGTAAAAATACAAGAATATTTAGAAAAATTCTTGACCCTTAAAAGATAGTGACGCTTGTTAATTTATTTTGATTGTCCCAAAAGTGACTTCCTATTTTTAAAAAATTAACATCTCAACATATTATACATTTTATGGGATTACAAGTACTTGAATATTTATTGGATATTAAATTAAAATTAGAAAATCAATCTGTATTTTACCGATCTTTTGAGTAAAAGTTAACATCTCGAAAAGCAGAAATTAATTTTTCGAGGTGCTAATTTTCTAAAGCAAGTCCTCTAAAAATTGCCTTAAAAATCTTTTCACTTGATATATAATAGCGCGTGTCTGCAATCGCATCATTTGTTGCTTTAGTCTGGTAATGTTGGCCTTAGACCGTCGGATCGATGGAAGATTCTTACAACTTTACAGTATAATAAAAGCTTAACGTACAAGTTATGTTATGCACATTTACCTAAAAATAAAATTATATATAATATTTTTTTTCATTTCTAACCCGACTCATAAGAGTTAAAATAAAGAATGTAAATCATTAATATTATTTAAATAAATAGATGCTAACAGTTTCCATATAATTTGTTACTTTATTGTATTTCGCGACTTATTTTCAGAAATTCGTTTTTTAAGTCAATTATCGACATTTTGAACACATACCAAATGATTTCTATCATTATTGAAAATGTATGACGCTTATTTCTTAGACATCGGGATTTATATTTAAGGAATGAATTTTTTCATGGCGTTCACGTAGCGCATGCATTTCCGTTCCTTTCAGTATTTTGGAATCTTTAGAAAACTAGAATTCTGCATCATGAAAAGGTGACAACTTTACTGATCACAAGCAATTGTTAGAATATAATAGTCACGAATGTCATTCTATTAATTCATGGCTGTTCTGCCTTTACTTCATAATCTTCCTTTCAATGGCAAGCACGTATTTCTTTTCAATTATTGATCACTATAATGTAGAAAGAATATTCTTTGTTAATTAGTCTTTTTCATAGATCTTTTTTTAATTGCAATTTGTGTCGATCATAATCGCACCGGATTTCTAACCCTACTTCAAAGCAATTTTATATTCTTTGTTGCAATAATTACACTTTTGTTTCAATAATTAACTTCCGTTGCTTCTTCTAAATGTGAAAGATTTATAGTTTTTGGACAGAAAATACAAAAATGGTATAACAAACAAATGTAACGTTGATGGTCATTTCATTCTTTGAACTGATTTGTAGTGGAAAGCCAATGGGTTCGTAACTCCATCCGTTTGCGTGCAATTCACGGTTAACAAATGTTACAAACACGTGCTATGCATGAAATTGTTGGGTGAGAGAATGAAGTAAAATGTCTAAAGTCGGGTTTAAGTGTTTCTCACTTGGAAGTCCTTATGGTACAGTGGAATCCCTGAAATTAATTTTTGTATTTTGGGTGGAGAGGAAGTTAAGGGGAGGGGGGGAGGGAGGGATAGGGGTTCATATCGTAAACGAAATGTCAAATCTACAAGTTTTGTTATTATAAGTGGTATTTAAATTGAAAACTATCTTTTAATAATAGGAAATTACTGTTCAAATATTATAAGAGCATTTATATCAGTATTCTACTTTATTTATTTTATTGGAATAAATATTTTTTTTTTTTTAAAGCAGCAATTAAAATAGTTTTCGTATTTTAGTTTTTTGCATTGATAACATTCATTCGAGTTGCCATAGGGAGGAACATTCCCCTTTGTTGTATAACCTAAGTTCCTCCTTCGTCCGTCATAACCTCTGACATAGCGGTGATTAAAATATACAAAGATAATGTTTTTTTTTTTTATTGTTTTAAAAATAATTATCAGTTATCTCTTCAGAGGACGGACCGAAATATTGGTATATGTTTAATTAATTTAAACTTTTAAATTAATAAATTGCAACTATTATAAGTTTAAACTTTTTTTTAATTATAAACTAAAAAACATTGATCGCACAAAGAGTTTTTAAGAGCTCCTATGTTTAATTATTTTAGTTACCTTTTGTTAATTAACTTTTTTTATCTAAACAATAGCACACGAATTGATTTAATTTTTGTACTAGTTTAACAATACTAATTAGTTAATTAGTATGTCTGTAAAATGCAAATTAAAAAATGTAGAAAATTATACATCTGTATGTGAATTAGAGCTATATTAAAATTTTATTTGAACGTTGATTTAATTTTTTTTAATATTAGTTAAGAGTCATATTTAAAATGACTTATTTTGCATTTTGGAAGACGACTATAGATGATAAAGTGTTAGATTCGTACAATAGAATAATTATTAAGCAAAAGACATTTTAAAAAAGAAACTGATTTTGTGTTATTCAAATGGATTTTCATATATATCATTTTGGTTTAGTTCAAACAGGGCTATTGATATGCAAAAGCAACTATATAAAATCATTCCAATTGCCAAATTTTCGTAGTAACTAACTTTTCCTTTGCAAATCGTAATACACAGTGAAAAGTATCTGGAAGAGTTTTTAAAATTTACGTTAAGGTGATAAATCGAACCTATTGGTATTAGAGTGCATTTAAAGGGATAAAAATAATAATTTGATAGAATTTATAAAAATATTCCTGCTTTTTTTATTGAATATATATATATATATATATTATCATTCAGACAGGCAGTGAAATTTATTTTTTTTCCAAATTTTATCAACAGAAATTGTTATAAATTTTTCATTAGTTTAAGAAATGAAAAGTCGATAACAGATTACTTGTTTGATAGTTTGAAAGAGGGATGTTTGGGGAAACATTACACGATTCAATTATAAAATTTAAAAATGGGTTCTTTAAATATTAGGACCGTTTTTAAATAAAGCAAATCTATTTTATATGTGAAAACAGAATAATTGATATTTCTACAATCCAAAATAAAATAAGGTACGTTATGTCTAATAACCATAAGAAAGGATCTAAAAATACAATAATTTCCTTTTAAATAAATGCGCTTACATTTTTGAATTAATGTTTCAATTTATTTTAAAAACGTGCCAAGACCTCTCTGCACTGGTATTCTGATTACATAGTTGGACTTGTTTCCTGTCCGAAGTAGGTTTTTCCAACAATCTAGGGTTAAAATGCCATGTCCAACAGGTGGGTGAACGACCTGTTGTGTCTGAGCGACCTTGCCCGACGTTCGAGGGCCTCATAGACCTTTCGCTTTCGACATCTCACGGTGAAGGATGACACAAAAGTTGAACAAGGTATGTCGCTCTCTCGTGGACAGATCAACGTGAGGGAAACGTCAGGTCTGTGGCACATCCAAGAGTCGTTGTACTCCATCCAAATGAAGATGCTATGACACCTTGTACTTTCGCCCAGCGCAGCACACAACCTATTTATGACCATTATAAAATCGTAAATCCTGTAATGATGGCAGAAATATGCCAACCATTATGCTAATCAGTGACTTGATATACTTTCGAGTCGATTCATCATTAGTCTGAAACTGGTTCTTGTGTCAATTGATGATGTCTTATTTATTTAATTTCCTTCAATTTATAGATTTGTCGATAGTAATAATCCAATAAAAAAAACTAGTATGTTTGCTGTTGTTTTACAAACGTCAGTTAAAATTTTAAGTTTTAGCCATTATTTTATAATTCAATCTTATTAAAAAGTGAATATGGACATTAATAATGTAACTCTAAAATTAAAAATTTATAAATTTTACAATGTAAAGATTTTTAAGCAACTGAAAGACAAAGCGATAAACAATTATTCATGCATTTTTTGACAAAGGAAAAGATTTAGTTTTAAAAATATTAGTTTGACGTATTTCATTTTACCACCAGGTATCTTCAATAATTTTGGTGTGATCAATATGCAGTTTTTAAATGAAATACTCATAAGAAAGTATAATTATAATTTTTTTTGACTTGCTATTTATATCCATGAACATAAACATGTTTAAATGATGCCCACAATAGGCTTTTGCTCTCATCCCTTCAATTTTATATGCCAAAAAATAATGTTACCCATGAAGTTTGCGTCTAGGAAATGTAAAGTGGCCTTCCGTAATCCAATGAGTCTATTATGAAGCCGCATAGCGGAGAAGTCTGAGTTACTGCGCTTATCTCAAAAAGTGAATCGTATATAAGAAAAAAAGAAACTACAAAAGTTGTATAATAGCATCGTGTTAGTAGGGAAAGACACCTAATGCAAATGAATTCTTTGAATAAAACGCTCATAACACTCGTTTGTTTTCTGGCATTTTCTAACTCTGTTACGTCAAGAACGACGTTTTGGAAACAAGTAAAAAGTCGTTAATAAGTTGAAATTTACAAATAACATATACAAGAATATTCCGGAGGTATTGACGATGTACTTGTCTATTCTTATTTATGAAACATTTCCCGAGATAACAGGGTTGGTAAACGCGAACAAATAAAAGAGCGTTGTACGTGTTCTATTTAAAGCATTGATTTGCACATGTGTATTTTCCTATTTTTCCCATACTGTTCTACAACTTTGTAATTGCCGATTCTCATGTATTGTATAAAGTTTTTGAGCTAGGTACTCTATTCCAGAGTTTGCCTATCGGATAGCATAAGACCACTCTACTATATCTAGAAACTATTTTAAATAATAGTCATCATATTTGAGCAGTGACAAAGGATTTTAGGGGACACTCTGTATTCATAACCAAATATTATAATAACTTAATAATGCGTTTTTCCTAAGCCGATACGTACAAAGATTGTAATATTCGGAAGGTTGTTTGAGTATACAGCCGTGTATTAAGACGCATAAATGTATCGTAAAAATGCCTTGCTGCAAACTATGAAAACTGATCTATTACAATCAAGAATGATGGCAGTATGTAAACTTGGTTTGCTTAGTTGTCAAAAAGCAGATCCTTGAAGGATTTTTTATGGAAATTATATGTCATCTCACAAAAAACTGCAATAAGAACAGTCTAGTTCTTTGTTTCATCACATATGCGCGCAGTTTTGTATGATAAATATGGAAAATATACAGAAAATAAAAATCGTCCGTCTGATGTAACGTCTAAACGAAACTGCGATAAAAAATCTTTTATAAACAGTTAAATGGGTAGAAAAACATAGTGTTAATAAATGAATATTAATTCATATAAGTCCTGTTTTAAGATTCGAAAAGAGTGTGTCTTGCGAAGAAAACCTCTCCAGGCGTTGTATAATTGACGTCAGAGGGTGCAAGCGCTAAAAATTGAACGGTTTGTGTTTGACGTCAGAAGTAAAACGGGAGGAATACTGATAGCTTCATTCAAGTGTATAAAATTATTCACTATATTGTGTGCCAGGAGACCAACACCGTGAAGTGATTTTTCAAGGGCCATATCAAGCTTTATCGGATGACTTACTAAACTCTTTCTCGAGATTTGGGCAATTGTGGGGCAGTATGTCTTGGCGTATACTTGGAATATCTGACACCTGTTAACTCATCCGATATTGGCAAGATTAATTGGAACATGCATTTAAGCATGTTCCAATTTTTTCGAATAATTTGCAGAACAAGATAATTCATTGCTTAAAACAATACAATTTCTAAACAATTCTTTCAGTGTCTTGTAGTAATGTAACAATTAGAATCACTTTAAGAATTATAATTAAAAATTAGAGATGGTGAAAATGATTCCAAAAGACTTTTTCGTATGACTTTTGATTTCCAACATTCTTAGTGTGCATTTACGTAATATATATCACGAGTTTAGTTATCAAAACAATTTGAGACCAATACTTTTATTGCTAGAGATTTTTCTCAAATTGTGAAAATTTTGGAAGTATTCAAGCTATTTTCAATATATATGGGGTATTTCACGCTATTGCTTTAAATATTAATTTATTTACCTCTCTAAGTCTGACAATATATTTATAACGAGCAATTCAAAACGAAATAAGTATTAAAACTATATTGTTATCGACTGCTTTTAGACTATTTTGATAGAATTTATATCAATTTCGGATGCATTATCATGTTAGAAAATTGAATTCAATCTACCAAGTATGCCAAGTTCATTCATTCATAAACTTTTAATGTATTTATAATACTATTAAGAAGGAATTTTTAAAAATGTATAAACATTTACAGACTGGCTATTTAGAGTTGTATATAACGTATTTTTAGAACTTTATAATTATTTAAATTTTGCAGGATATCTAACTATCTATAGTTTGTTTTATACGTATCTTTATTTTTCTAAATCTAATCCAAAAGCTTATTTTTATGAAAATGAATGAAGTGTAAATTAACTAAATAAACCTTGGGGCTTCAATATGTCTGGAAATAAATAATAAAATCAAAAATTTAAAATGAAAATAAAAAACTGTTTCAATGTTATAATTTTTACAAAGTTTTACATTTTGAAATCTAATAACTTATTGTCCCATTTAATGAATTTGACAAAAATTAGATATTCCAACCTTTTCTGAATTAAAACCTTATCTAATTTAAATAATTCAAGTATCAATATTTTTTTTTTGTCTTGGTGCAAATAAAACATTACCTTGAAATAAGAAGAAAACTATAAATACTTTTAACAAGCATAAGTTTCAGACAACAAATCACTAAAAATGCATTTGTATTTGCCATCTTTCTACATAATACTTAAAGTTGAGAACATGTTGTAATCAAATTAAATTTTACGTTGTTTGTAGAGAAGCATGTATTGTTTAATATTTTTCTTTATTTTGTCTGTTGCCTAAATTTTAAAAACTGTTGGTATCTTATTTTGAATATCAATACTATGGACTTTTTTTTTAAATAATTACCAATAATTTTTTTTATTAATAAGATAAATTGAAATCTATTAATATGATAATTTTAAAGCAATAAGATATCTGAAAAAATATCTTTAAAAATTTAAAATAATTTATAAACGAATTTATAATTAAAAAAGAACAAACTTTTCAAAGAGTTCATAAAATGAAATGAAATTATATTCGAAATGCAAATTTGAATAATTTGGTTAAGTACCTGAAATACTATTCCTTTTTACATGAAAAGGTTTTGCAAGACATATTTTATTCAGGGATTTGAACTCTGGTACTATTTTCCTCGAGGGAAAGTAGTTCTTCCCATATGTCCCTTGTAACCTCTCACGTTTATCTGTTAAATGAATAAGCAACCTGAGCACGATTTTTTTTTTAATAGTTTTCGGACAAGAATATTTTATTTTTGCGTGATATCTATTCTTATCAGAACTCATTTGTATTCTTTGCAGAAAAATGTACTTAAGATAGGGTTATTTAATGTTCTTAGTATTTATGTTCTTTTAATAAAGTACTATAAGTCACAAAATATATTTCACAATTTTATTTAAATGTAAATTGAAGTTTATGTGCCGGGCACAGTGAATTATTGGACTGTTAAAAACTTATGACAATATTATAAATCCAATTTTATAAATGTACATCAATTGGACACATTTTTTTATCAATAAAAAAGGCAAATTCCATAAGTTTTTCAGAAAATTATTATACTGGCTTGATAAAGGCATAAGAACGTATTGTAGAAAATTGAGTACATATTGGATATTTGCGATACTAACGGTGTACTTTAAAGAAGAAAATTGACGAGAATTATCATATTCTAAACAATGAAAAGAATCTTTAAGAAATTTTTAAACTGGAGTATAACTTAATTTTTAGCAAACAAGTTATATGAATTACCTTTTTAAGAAATTTCTAAAAAGGTTATAATTATTTAATCGTAAGTCGGTGATTGGATCACAAAATTGTCTATTTCTCAATTTAATAAATAATTTATGGACTGCATGTAGTACGAGTTTTCTGGACTACAGTGCACAACATACTGAGTATGAAGATGTCAATGTAATTTAAAAATGCTTTAAAAATAATTTTAAAGCATAAAAATGCTATAATTTATTTTTTAATTTTTTTTTTTTTTTGTAATTTTGCACATTGATAGAAAGCCATCAGTCGTTAAAAAGACATAATTAAAACTTAATCTTTCAAATCCTGATATTTTAAAAAGATTATTTGTTATTTGCAAATTTGAATTAGTAAATAAAAATTGATTTATTGTATATTTTCATCTTTTCTACTGAAGTACATTTATACTTAGCACGCACAAAATCGATTTATTTTAAAAGCGTTATACAACTATTTCAAATTAATCTCAATTCATAATAGTAAGACGATTCAAGAAGCCCAGGGCAACTGAATAGTCTTTTGATCTAATCAAAAGGACAAGACGGGCTCAATTTCTTATTTTCAAATCTGTTATGAAATCATTATATAAATCAAGTCAAGGGACGAGTTTGTACTTCAGCAGGTGCGTAGTTGTAACTAATCGATGACATACGTTAGCTGACCTTTGGCGGAGTTGAAAAAATGAAAAAGAACCATGACAAATCGGTCGGAGTGTCCTCTGGGCAGTTTGATTGGACACCTTCAGAAGAACGCACTCAGCCTTGTTGAATAAAAGCAAAACAGAGCCTCCAGCTTCGATGTAAAGGTGCAATGAACTGCGACGAGTTTGAAAGACCGCCAGCTAGAAAACTTGGGACATCGGTTGCTATGAGGAACGAAATGGAAACATGACGCTCCATGGCACACCATGTCCTTGCAGACTTCACAGAGTCCTGAGAAAAAGGGGAGTCGAAATTCTCGCGAATGAATTATTTATCAACATTACACTTCTATTGCACAATGGATTTTTCTGAGAAACACTAGGCGCGCACACACATATGGGTGTTTAGCGCGAAGTTTGGTTAGAGGTTTCTTGAAAAAGTGACGTGCCAGACATTTAAGATTTTCTTATTTTCTCTAATCGGAGACTGAAAGTTCCATCAATTTTGTTAAGTGGAGGGTTTTGTCAGGAATTTAAGTAGGGGTACCTGAAGCGAAAAGTGCGGGGTGCTTCTTAGAAGACTTAACTTATGTTTTTCTATGAACACTTTTTTTATGCTGATTTTTTCAAGGATTTTTTTAAAATGAAAATCTGAAGGGCATCCAATTCTTAAATTGCAATGAAAATACTTAAAGTTACAGTCAATCTTTACTTGTATAAAAAAACAACCGATGATCACTCACTATACCAATGATACATAACACTTTTTAACTGATTATTATTGTAATAAACATTTCTGGGTAGATTGTTATACATGGTGATCAATTAAAAGCGTTTGTTTTTGTATTACTTACATTTTTACTGTATATGTTACAAGATTTTTAACACTTTAACTAATTTATTATGTCTATATTTTATGTGCGGGTATCGTTTGTTTCACTTTCTAAAGATATTCACTTTAGAACAACGACGTGTTATTGTTTGTATTCAAAATGGGGACGAACATTTCCCGTAAGAAATGATAATGTAAAAAATTTAAATTTAATCCAATTTTGTTTTTCAAAAAAAAAAAAAAAAAAAAAAAAAAAAAAAAAAATCGCAGACCTAAATAAGATTGCTTATCTCCATTACTGTTTCACCTTCCAAATAAAGTTCCAACGGTTCAACTTTGTTGGAAATCGTCTCCTATCCTCAATCAAGATTAAAAAACCCACACTGAATTAGAAAAGTTGCCATATCCGTCAGATTTTTAAGGGTGTTACGAAAAACCAAAGGGTACTTTTTTAAAATGATCACCATGTAACTGAATTAAACTGCACAAATTTAAAGTATATCAACGCTTTAATTTTTTTTTTTATCATACATTATCGGATAGCAAACATTAAAATAAAAGTGAAGAACTTACACTCATCAATGCAACAACTCATGTTTATGCCTTTTTCTGAGGCATTCAGTTATCTCTTCAATTACTACTGCGTAACATTTTTGTAAAGTTGCGTCATGTAAATTAAATATAAAGGATATAGTTCTAGTAGAAAATAAAATATAAAATTTGATTTAATTACAGAAAAGCTGTTTGATCAAGCCATCTTAGAAATAATTTAAACGTGCTTTATAATCGACCATTTATAAATATACTGTAGTTATGCTGATGTAAGTATTTTAAATTGCTTTTGAATGCAAATAATGATTTGTGAATTTTCACAAAAAGGCTATTTAGAGTACAGAACACTCGGTGGGTGTGATTACGCTAGCTCTTGTTCAGCTTTTCGAAAATTACTGTTAAAATTTAAATTTTATGTAATGTGCCTTGTTTCATCAAAATTATAGAAGGTCATTCCAATTTCAACGCAATTAATATCCAAAAGAAAAACACATTTGCATATCTATAGTATAATTAAACCAAACTTTTCTTTAATAGTTTTTTTGTTATCTTATTTTATATTAGCTTTATAGCAACGTAATTATTTTTTTTATGGCTTACTCTTCATGACCGAAAACTGTGTTACATCACAGATACAAAAAATAATAAGTTTCCTGATAGCATAAAACTTTTTGTAAGAATTTTCATTTAAATATTCACAAGAATCGTTGATATTAATTTGTTTTCCAAAGAGTATAGTATAAGGTTCAAAGTGCTAGAGGAGCGTAAAACTAGAAATAAGAAGGAAAACCCGATTAATGCAATTAAATATAATGGGTTAAAGAAAATAGAATTTAAGTTACATGAACACAATGTTAACCTTGGGTATTAGGCTGCATATCCGGAATTTAATGATATTATTAATGAAGTTAAATAATATTATTATAACAAAATTCAAGTAAATGAAGGTTGAAGAAATTTTGTTTTTATTGTTCGTAGCCATTTTGAATGTTAAAATAATATCTGAACTAAATGCATAAAAATTATGTTGAAATTCTAAAACACGTTTTTTTTAATTAAAAAAAAAAAAAAAAAAAACCTTCGAAAATATATTTGAAAATGTCATTAACCCCAAAATGCAAAATTTAAATTAATAATTTTAATTCAAAATATATTTCATTAAGGAACAAGTTCTATTCAGTAACTGTCATTAAAAGGTCACTTCTACACTTGTTTTTACAGTGGCGCATCAGGTTGAGATATTATGCAAGTTCTTTTTCTCAACTGTACACGATTGAAATTGAACTCTTTAGGTTAAAGACAAAAGAAAAAAATCCTTGTAAATTTAGACTTATAAATTAAACTGTCTCTAAGTTGGAAAGTTTGACTACAAACCGAGAAAACTTGTCACCAAATAATCAAGTAATCCGATTAAATAAAAGTAAGATAAGATTAAAAAGATGTTAAAAATGAAGAATCGCACGGGATCAAAGCAAAAGAAGAAAAATCTGTTCAAATTCCAATAAGAATTTAAAAAAATTGCAAATTTATAAAATGTTAGGTATAAAGTGAAGAAAAGCTATTTCTGAGGTAACCAGTTGAAAATAAAATATAGAATTTGATTTAATTACAGGAAGGCTGTTTGATCAAGCCATCTTATAAATAATTTAAACGTGCTTTATAATCGAAAATTTATAAATGTACTATAGACGCCTAAACGTTTTAACGGATTAAACTTAAAGATTGAAAATTAATTGAGATTTACTGTACAGATAAGAAAAGATTAGTAATGTTGCAACTGCACTCGTCCTCCCATTCCTCAAAAGAATTTAACAGTAACAAGGCAAACTATCTTACCTAAAATATAATCGCTATTCATTAACTTGTAAGGTCTAATCCTTAAGCCGAAAATCATTCAATTTCATACATTTCTTTTATCACTCATACCTTATTTTTTAATATTAACACAGTAGTTGGGAAAAAATTCGTAATAAAAATACATTCTTGTCCTTAATTGGGTTATCTCCAAACTACAGTACTGCGTGGCCATCGTTGCAACAATTTTAAACTTCTTTAGACACGCAATCTTTTTCTTTTCTACGTTCATACCACTTTACCTAACTCCAATTTGTGAATAAAAATTAAGTTGGAGTAAAAGACTAGTTTGAGACGAAAGTTAGTTTTGCACAGAGTATGAAGAAAATAAGTTTTAAAGTCAAATAATTATAAATATATTTTTTTTAAATATTGCACAAATTCTAAGGGTTTTTTTTTTTTTTTTTTTTTTTTTTTTTTTTAAATTGTGTGATATTTAGATATATTCAAGGAAAATAACATTATATTATTTTAAGCATTTTTCTTCAAGAAAATAGTAATTGTATATAGAGTTGGTTTATTCGTTATATCTAAACTTTCAAAAAACTCATACTCTATTATTTTGAATGCAAGATAAATCTAATTGAAAGAGATATTGTAAAATAATTAATAATAATGATACATTTCTACATCCTGTTACTTTGATGTCTTTTCTTTTAATCTGAAATAAAATTGAACTTTTGTTTTTATCTATAAATGTATTTACGTAAATCAATAAAAGTTTTAAAACATAAAACATTGAATGTTCTTATATCAATTCCCTTTCTTTAGTATGAAACAGTATTTGGCTCCAACCATGCGTATAATATAACTTCACGGACCAACTCAATGTATGTATCTTTTTATACAATTTAATTTAGATGTTCATATTTTATTTTGTAACTAACTAAACAAAGTGTCGAATACTGGGCTTTTTGGTATATCTGATACTGTTTATACTGACATTAAGGTGGCAAATAATGAAGCTTTCTCATCGAATGAAGTTTTTATGTTTTTTTATTTTTATTTTGGACACAAATATCGTAAAATTAAAAAAATATGAAAGTAAAGAAATAGGTCTTTCATTACATATTTTTAAAGGAGCATATAATTAATACACAATACAAAAAAAAAAAAAAAAAAATATTTAGCGTGTCATTTTCTACACTAAGTGACCTAATTTTGAGGCTTTTACCTTCGGCACCTCATATTCAGGCAGTCTAAATTCTCACAAAAAAAAAAAAAAAAAAAAAAAAAAAAAGTCGCGATGTTTCTTGAAAATATTTGGATTTACAACTGACTAGGTAGTTTTGTGATGTATATTGCACGAGAAATGCATTTATAAAATATCATTTGTATTAATCAAGTGATTTTCCTTACAAGAATCCTTCAATAAAAGACTCACACATTAAATAAGACGAAAGCTTTATTTCATTCTATTAAATAGAGTATACAACAGTAAAACAAAAGCGCCTCTTATCAATGGAGGACGCCTCTAACCCCAGGCGTTTGCCGACACCACAACATCGCACCTAGGGGTGATGTCCGGGAGATCCGGACGGCCTCAAGAGATCCAGCTCGGCCATCCACGGCTCCCTTAACCCCCATTTTCGCGCTGCTTATTTTAAATATTTGTGAACAAGAGGCTTCTCGAATCCAACAGTGTCGCGAGAGCAGAGTTCAATAAAAACAGTCCATTTTTTGTTAGATCTATTTCTCCTGACAATCCGGGTTCGAGATTATAGGGGGTTTACTTTCCAGCTCTTCTTACTCAGATTTCGGGGCCTCTGGTTCTGCTACGGGGGTGGATGCTGCTGGCTCTTCGGATGCCTTGACGGCTTCGGGTGCTTTCTCAGCTTCGGGTGCCTTGGCAGGTTCGGCAGCTTTTTCAGCTTCTGGTGCCTTGGCTTCAGAAGATTCCTCGGGCTGGGCTGCTGTGGATACGGGGCTGGGTTGATCAGGTTGTGCCTCGGAAGAAGCGGGCTCAGCAATGGGTGCCTTGGCTGGTTCGACGGAGGCTACAAATACAAAAGCATTGAATATAAATTATAATTAGTATTAAGAGAATAAAAATATTGATACATACATGAAATTTACTGGTTTCGGTGTCGAAATTGATTTGTTAAAGTGGTTTGAATACAGCCGTTATGTTTTAATTTGTTAGATAGCAACTTTTTGTTATCACTACCGGAATCAATTTTATAAATAAAGGAATATGCATTTCGTGCAATAATTCAACAGGAGATAAATAGACTGTTTAAATTTTTATGCTGCCGTAGTTGTAGAATGTTGGTTCATTTTTAAATGATCGAGATTGGCTGCAATAGTTGTGTATTTGCAAGCTTCTTTAAATTTAGCTCGTTCTCGCTCTCTTAATTAAAACTAAAAATGCTTCTTTTCCGGAAAATCTTCCTCATGCAATCAAATTTTAAAATTATTTCATGGTAATTATTGCGAAAAACACGCAAACATAAACACACACACACACACACACACACACACACACACACACACACACACACACACACACACACACACACACACACACACACACACACACACACACACACACACACACACACACACACACACACACACACACACACACACACACACACACACACACACACACACACACACACACACACACACACACACACACACACACACACACACACACACACACACACACACACACACACACACACACACACACACACACACACACACACACACATACACAAAAACGCCATTAACTTACTAACATTTAAATAAACCATTAAAATATCAAGTTGGATACAATATTATTTAAGTTCAGCTTCAAAAAACTTCTATTGCCTAGAATTTCCACTCGGATAATTAAAATGTATCGTATCTTAAAGTTTATGTCAAACATAAATACTGCAGTTAAAAATGCTGTGGACCAATTAATTAGATTTGGTATTTTAATGATTTCTGATAGAAATAACATTATATTATTAAATTTTTGATTGCTTGTTTAAACTATAGAAGGATTTTTGTCTTGTTAAAACTATTGAGTAGATACTTTATATATTAATGATTGTTTTTGAAAATGTCATAATTTAATGCTTATTTTTTTATTTTATCGCAAATAATTTTAATTATAAATTAAAAGATATAATTAAGAATTATTTATACTTTCAATAAATTCTTTGTCGCAAAAATTTGTATAGAAGATACTCAACACTTTTTGCCTTTAAAAATCTTAATATTACATTAAGTTAATATTACTTTTGTGTTTACCTTTGTCAGTGGAACATTTTCCGTTATTTTATACTGTAACATTATTATATACTGACAGTTGTAATGCCAAGCAGTACATGTCACGCTCAAACTATTTTATAAAACAACTCTTCAGTTTTAATTGATGTTTGCTATAAACATTAAAAGGTACAGTATTTAAAAGTTTTTTTAGTTATTATGACACCCACATAACTCTAATTTTCAAAATAACTCGATAAACTTAAATATCATACTGATGTGTTTGGACTTGAACTCTGTCTAGTTAATATAGTTTAGAAGAATTTCAAAATGATATTTAAACCGTATCTGTATTGATATATTAAAATTAAACAACCTACCATCAGCTGATTCTGGTTGAACAGGGGCTGCTTTTGGAGCTTCTTTAGCGTCTTCTTCATCACTTCGCCCTTCTACTTTGACTTCATCTCCGATTTCTTTCTGTTGTTCAGATGAAGATTCCAAAGCTTGTTTCTCTAATGGAGCATCAGCTTTGACTTCTTCTTGCGGTTGTTCTGTCTAAAAGTTTTAGTATGATTTTTACATGTTAGAATTATAATGACTGATGGTAGAAAGATGTTCGATTAAGCAACTATTAATTGTAAAAAATATCAATTTTATCTTTATTTGCTAATTATATTCATTGAAGTTTTTTATGTTTTTAAAGTTCAAATATTTGTAGTGTTTCATGAAAAGGATTAATTTCACAAATAATAAATTCACGTCAATTTTGTTCCACATATCCATTCAATTTAAGAACAGTAAGGAAAAGGTATTAAAAAGTTTTTAATGTGTAAACGAGGGATTATAGTTAACATTATTTTAAAAACTACAAAAATATATCCTTTGTAGTATTTCGTATTAAGCTTTATTAAAAAATCATATAACTTTAGTAGGGGAAAAAAAAGGAAAGAATTGCAAATTTAAAAGAAAAAAAAAAGTGTGTTGTGTTTTTTGTTTGTGATCGAAAAAGTACAACTGTACTTTTACGATTTATTATATTTTGATTTTACTTCTAATAATAACAAATCTTGAAGAAAATTGAAAAATAAATTTTTCTGTTGTGTTTCTAGTAAAATTTTTGTAACTTCGATAATCAAAATTTACAATTTTACCCACTTGAATAACTAGACGTAATGAATAATTATATATTACTTCATGAATAATTCCTTAGTATAGATTTAATAATTATTTTTCATTACCCTTTTACATACATTTTTTATATCCTGTATTACCTGGGATACTGCCTTCTCCTCAGGCTGTTCTTCTGACTGTTCTTCTGCAGGGGCTTTTACTTCTGCTTGTGCTTCCTCGGGCTTCTTTGGTTCCTCTTCGGGAGCCTTTACAGGTTCCTTGGCAGGGGCGTCTTCGGGCTGCTCCTGGGCTGCTTTTTCTGGCTTTTCGCTTACTTCTTGCTTTGGAGATTCTTCGAGATGATCATCTTCCCTCACCGAAGACTTATCTTCGTCTTTAGGTTCTACGACAACCTTGTCAGTCACTAAAAGAGACACAAATTGTGTTATGAACAAGTAGTCTACTTTACTGTACTAACAGACAGTCTAAACTGCATTCGTACCCACAATTCACATTGGATTTCTTTACAAACTGAGAATACAATAGTTTGATAAAAAGATAAAGCCTGGTTGATTAATAATTCAGGATGTGTGTAATTTTTATGAATCTACCCTCCTTACTCTGTAAAACTCTCTTACTCTGTAAATTACTCTGTAAAACATTAATTATTTGTTTCATTTAGCTTGTTTTTTCTTCTCAATATCATGCTTGCTTATTCTCTGTAGCTAAAATAGTGCTCTTTTTTCAAACGCAATTAATTATTTTGAAATTATCTACTCACTTCTTGAAAACACAAAAATATTAAAGTTCACATTAAGTAAAGCTCAAACCTATTATATATTCCATTTGATTGCTTGCCGACCAAACGGTATAGTGGTTAACGTGCTAGCTTCTAGACCGCGAGGTTGCGGGTTCCAGTCCCGTGTTTGGCATGGGTGTTTGTAAATGTATGTTGGCTTGTCTAATGACGAATGTTTCGGCGCATTATAGCCCTCGTGTTGCTGACGGCGCCAGATAATCTGAAAACAACCAACCATTTGATTGCTTAATAAGGATGGTTTTAAGAGTGAAACAGTATTTTTTAAAGTATAAAATGGAAAATTCTAATTAGTTTTTTTAAATAAAGATTTTCTTCCTATGATGTAGATTATTGTATGTTAATAAATTAAAATATTATTTTAATGTTTTTTTTTTTTTTTAAATTGATACAAAGTTAATATTTATAACTGGTTAAAACATGTGTATTCCTATCATAATGCACAAGTAATATAATTGCTAATTTTTAGTTTCTATTACTTAGAAAATTAGTAACCACTAAAAATACATACGTCTTTGCTATCTGATATGCAAGCTATGAGTCTATCTAAAATCAACGCATAATTGGACGAAAATAACTGATGCAAGTCTGCATTTTCTGTCTTTTGTTTTTGTATTATATCGGGGTTGACCTTGGCTCTAACATTCTTTTAAAAGAGATAAGTATGCGTCAGCTATGGTTTTAAAATTCATCTCCCATGTCATCGAAAACAAAGTGGGAAGCGCCATCTCCTTGACCATCTACCTTTACAGCAAACTATCAACAGGAAACGATTGCGCAAGCGTTCTGGTCTTTTCACAAAAACTGTGTACTGATAATCTTTAAACTGAGTAACAAAAAAGCCTAATTATTTCATTTCAGAGAAGGAGTCATTAGTGCCCAACGCCGAAAAGCTGATGTCATCCTATGCATGGTGATTGCCGAGGATTGCCGAGTGATGTTTTGGGAAGTGCTATCTACCAGAAGTCGAGGTCGTCTTTCTGGAAGCTTCGAAGTGCAAGGTAAACCAGGTTTTTAGTTTAGGGAGATAATAGATTTAAATAACAGGAGCGCCAAGGATGATTGCGGGAGTCAAGGGCGGGTTAGCGTCTGTTATGGTAATGCTTGTAAATTCCCCCACCATCAATTATGAAATCCATTAAGGTAGTGTTTAAAATGATAAGAAGCACAAGCCGATTAAGTATTTTATTGATTGAAATGTATTTGTAAAAGCCTTTCACGGCACGATTTTTCCTTTTTTTTTAGTCCTTATGCTAATTATTCAAATTACGTAAGCTTAAAAAATAAGTGCGAGTGTTTAAAGCAATTGCATGTGTTCAGTGTAATAATATTGAATAATTGAGTCCTTAAGTGATTTCAGAAAAATATTTGCAGTTTTTTGGTTTACATATTTTGTTTTTAAAGAGATATGCGGAGCGTAACCAGGTTGAAACATTTACGATTATTTGTTTCGTAACATTTAATTTTCAATGTTAAAAAAAATCTTTACTTTTAATGTTATTTAAGTTTTTTTAAAAACAGCTTTTATTTTCATTTGCAGTTAAACTTGAAATCATTGATACAACCTATCCAATAATAGTTTTTTTCTCTTTTGTTTTCTTTACTACGCCGCAATTGCAGAGCACGTTTTTGAATACAAGAATAATGCTCGCTCCATGAAGAGAATTTGAAAATTTTAATATATCCTATTGAATAAATGAAAAAAAATTGACATTACTGTTTGACATTATCCAATTAAATATCTTCATAATTTGATTTCAAAATAAGAATTTAAATAAGTAAATAAATCATCATGGTTACCTATCCAATCCATTGTTTTTATAGTTTAGTTAAAACAACCAATATGTTAAGATATTTTAACAACACTTACTGACAGACAATGTAGAAAATTCTCTACAATAACCTTTTCGTTAATTAAGAAATGATTTTAAAATCCTACAGAAGAATATTATATTTATATTATTCTCAAACATTTGAAGGCTATGGCAGTGAACTTATAATGTCTAGTCAGATAAATTAGGCAGATAGAATTTTCTGTTGTGAACAAGTTTGCAATGTATTTAGAATTAAATTGGGTTGAAATGAGTTTTGAAGTATATTATATTTTTTACATCACCATCTTCCATTGTTATCTAGAATTTTGGTAAAAAAAACAACAACACTAATTTGTTGTGATCCTTGATAAGAACAATGATAAGATTTGATGAATGTTTATTTAAAAAGGTCATAAAACGATACCACCATTAAAATACGTTTTAAAATCAATCTAGTTTAGAACAACATCCTAATTAGAAAGTGGTTTGTTTTAAATCTGGTTTAACAGTTTATTTCTATTTAGCAATCATTTTATCTATTGGGACAAGATCGATAGATTGCAATTACTTACTACCTATTTCAAAACAGAATATAGATTAATCAAATGTAATCTAGTAAATATTTAAATGGAAAACAATTAAGCAGGTGTAATTAATGTTTGAGACCTTATTTTACTTTAATTTGTAAGTGCATGACTTTTATTTAATTCAAGAAAACATGGGGCAAATCAGTCGCAAATTTATCATACATAATAATCTTTAGAGGAAAGTCCACTGAATATAAGATTAATTTATTAAACAGATCCTGTATTTTAAGAAAATATTGAAAGTTAAACAGGTTAGACGAGATCTCGTGTTTTTTCTACTATGTTTTACGTGATCCGAATAAGCTGTACCTTGAAGGCTCAGACACTGTAATTAAAGGAGGTTGAACTCGTGCTCGTGGATGTCATTGAATGGACTAGACACTTGGGAGTCACAAACCTCAATGAATTGAATGTTTTTTTAGGGATGTTACATGATATCTTTCTCGCTGTTGCATCACATTTGTTTGAGTCTTACATTGTATATTTATAGGTATTATTTAAAAGAAGGAATTGAAAATTGGTTTTTCTTTTGCCGGCGTTTTATCCCTCCCGATATTTTTTGTTCTTTTTTACGATAAAAATAAATTATGTAATATTAAGCTTAAGATCTTCTAAACATTGGTAAAATTTTCATGTTCTATTTATAGGTAATATTTCAATGTAAAATTTATCAAAGTGTTTAAGTTACAGTATAATTTCAGATTGTAATAAAAGTGTTTAAGTTACAGTATAATTTCAGATTGTAATAAAAGCGTATATGCATTAAATTTTATCCTGTATTTAATAACTATGAATATATCCACCATTTAAAAGTATTTGTGAGGGAACTTATGAATACATTAAATATTATCTGAAACTGAATGTTTTAAAGTTTTTAATTTTAAGAAAGTATTCTTTGTCACTTTATACTAAAAATTGATGGAATTTAGTAGTGAAAGCAAAGTTAGATTTGTTTTCTAAGTTCGTCAAAATATTGAAGCTTTTCGTATTTTGAAAGTTAGCATTTTGTTTATAATTAGTTGCAATTAAATGGGTTCATTATATGCGCTATAAATATTACCAAAAATTCTTCTTTTATAATTAAACCTCCTTTTATTACATTTTAAGATATATATGTTCCTTAAATAATTTAGTTAAAATGTATTCTTAAAATTGTTAAAACATTTCTTTATTTAGTTAATTTTGTTACCTTGTATTTAATAACTATGATAAGATTGATACATGTCAAGACGAATGAAATATTTTGCGCATTTAGAATTTGATATTCATAAATGGCGAGAACTATGTCCTTTAAAAAATACGAAATTTCGGAAAGACATAATTTAAGGTTTTATAACATCAATGTTCCATGAATATATTTTCGTGATTTAAATCTAAGGGAAATTGATAAGAATATATTGAAAATATTTGAACACCTATTAGAAATTAACGTAGTATGTATGATATTTTTGAAGTAATTAAAAATATATGTAGGATTTTTATTATCCCATATCAATTGTTTACCGTACATTTCAATTTCCTCTTGTAAAGACAGATGGCACTGCAAGACGATGTTTCTTTTTTTTTTTGTTATTACGAATAAGTATTCGTACTCCACGATTTTTTTTTAAGCAGAAGCCCACCGGCTCTCCACTCTATCGGTCAGTTTATTTTGGGTGCACTCAACTCACTTCGCTAATTGGGTAATGTACTAATTAAACACTTAGTTTTCGTCGACTTGTGCTGCCATTTGGCTAGTAATATTTAATACTTTTCCCCCCTTTGTTTTATTTGAAAGTGATTGTGATGTTTCGTCCAATAAATTTAATTGTACTTTCTGTTTCTGATTTGGAAGTTTATTTCTCTTTTATTTCATTTTTGCTTCCCTAAATAAATCCCCTAGACATTTAAAAAACCGAACTACTAACCCCTACATATATATAAAGACGTTTTAAGAATGTAACTTTTTTACTTAGTTATTTATTTGAAATTTATTTGAATTTATAAAACTTATTCAAATGATATTATAAATATAAAGAAGAAATAAAATTTAAGATGGTAATCTATAATATAGAAACACATAATATGAAAGGTATTTACAGTAGTTTGTTTACTCATCAACCACTTGAAGCAACGGTAACTTTTTACAATTATTACACTGAATCTACTGCTGTGTTGATTAGAGAGAAAATACTATTTACACCAAAGTCACGTTTTTGGAATTCAGTATGAAAAGATCAAATTTAATCAAAAAATAGAAAACATAAACTCTAATAGTTCTTGACTGAATAATGTTAAATCGAGTTTCTTAGAATGGCTTTTATATCAGCATCTTTCATTATTAGTTTATGAAATGTTAGTTTATCATACTTACTGAGTTACATCGACAATTCAAAATTCAGTATTGCACCGTACATGAACATTATCCCAGCATATAGAATAAAATCGATTTTTTTTTTAGACTAACGATATCTATAGGGCTTTGTTTTTGGTTGTATACCAAAATTGGCAATTTTACTGAAAGCCCATTTTGTTGCAAAACTTATTACACATACAAAAAAATATCTCACCAGCAGCTGGTTCTTCAGTAACCGGAGCAGGCTTCTCTTCTACCTTTTCAGGAACAGGAGCAGGGGTCTGGGGAATGTTCTCCTTTTGTGCCTCCGCCTTCACCTCTTCCGCATCTCGCCTTTGTCGGGGTGCCCCTTCGGAGGCGGACACCAACAACAGGGCAAACAGGCACACTGCAACGAATCTCATGATTTCAAGAGAAGAAAAGAAAGAGCTAAATTTGGACGGAAAAGGATGGAGTCTGTTAGGGTGATGGAGCGAGTATGAAGAGCAAGGGACCGGAGCTCGCCCTCTCATAGTCAATCCTCCTCCCCCCTTTCATCCCCCTGGATGGTATTGGGCGACATCTGGCGGCGGAGGGCCATCACGAACAGCTCGTATTTTATGGCACTTCGTGTGATGCCTTGGATAAATTATCCATACTTTTACGAAATAGGATTTTTTTTTGTCGTCTCTGCTTTACCTAAAGAAGACAATTTCCTTGCTTTCATCATTTGGAAATTCTGCAGTTTTCTTTTTTATTGGAGAGGAGGGGAGAGCGGGGAGGGGGGGGGGGGGGGTGATACGCGATTTGGATCCCAAATTTTTCTCAGGCATTTCTGTTTTTTTGCATGTATTTTTGTATAAACGTTTTGGGTTGATGCAAAAAAAATCATTCGTTGAGTGTGGAGGTACTTGAGTGAGTATGCTCTGCAATAAAAAGATAAACAAGCTTCACGAACTTATAAACAGTGAGAACTTACTATGCCATTCTGGCCATTCCGTGGTATATCCCAATGTGCGATCAAATTGTTTAAAATGTTTCTATACCGAATTTTTTTATAATTTAAAGTAACTTTGTAAACGACAGTGATTTGTGTTATTCTACAAAATTATCTCTACATACAAATTTATTAAAATTGATTTATTTTGATTAGCTAACAAAAATAGTTTTACTTAAGAAAACCAAATTTAAAAATTAGAATGAAAAACGTGCATGAATTTCTAACTTTACTAGAATTATTTCATGATTGATAAAACAGATTACATGCATACTTGACTTCCTTTGGTTATTAATAAAAAATTTAAGCAAATTCGATTAATTGAATTCCTTCAATTGAATACAATTTCATTTTAAAATCTATTTCAAACAGAACTTTGAATATTTAAAATACTACCTTAAGGAATAATTCTTTTAGATAAATTGTAATTTTAATAAAAGCTTTACCAAGGAAGTTGATTATAAAAGTTGTACATTAATATGGTGGGTATTTCAAATTGATTAATAGTATTTCCTTCTGCATAAATCAGTGTTCTTTTTTATGACTTAAAGCCTGGGAAATAATAATAATAGCTCTGAAAGTATATAGCTAGCTCTGATATTAATTTTGAATTCATCCATTCTTCATTAATGCACTTATTTTGAAATTTGCATGCCTAAATTTTAAATGTTAGGTTGTGTTTTCGAAATAATGTAAATACGTTTTGGTTATCTAATTTTAAAACTTTGTGAATTATCTGAAGACGTGGAAATGCCATGGTTTCAAATAAATAAAAAAATTAAATGTTTGGGGAAAAGCGAGCAATAATAAATTGAATCTTTGACTACATAACTCTAATTTACCCACAAAGAGAAACATGTTTTGGTTACAGCTGTATAAACGTGAAAGACTCTGTGAAGAATTTTAATGCTCTATTAAAATACATGGCTGCTTGAACGAAGTTGTCGTAAAAGGCTATAGTTCATGTTTAAATTATCTTGATACTCGTGCTTTTTTAAGAAATAAAATAAAAAATATAATTTTACAACTTTTTTTAACCATTTAATATTAATTAAAATTTTAATAGCTTACTTTAATACTAAAACTTAAGAAAGTGTTCTTCCCTACAATTCGACAGAAAGAAATTGTGAAAGTCTCTAAACACAGGCTGATTAGCGGAAGCAATTTCCTGATTATTATTTTAATGTAACACATACTATCAATAATATTAAAATCGCGATACTGGGCAGACCAAGTGAGATTTATGTGTGCTTCTTTAGTTCTTTCAATCGTTCATAACTTGGAAAGTTTACCTGCATATAAGGTGCAATATCATTTTTTAAAACACTCTCTCATTGATGGAAGTAATGTTTGCACAAAAGGATGGATCGTGTCTGCTAAAATTTGATATTGTTCTTCTCTTTTAGGATTACAATAGGTTCTTCACCTCAGCACTCCAATACGATAGCTAATATTTTTTTAGCAGTGAATTATATGCTCCAAGTCCAAATTTCTGACCGCTCAGAAAATCTGTAAGGTCTGACATCTTGCTCTAAATGCACACAAGCACAACACTTATGTTTTTATTCCGTAGTACTTTGTAGTAAACATTCATACAAACAAATTCTGAAGTTTTTTTGTTGTTTTTTTCAATGAAAAATAAACGCATGAAATACACAATATTATTGGTACTATTTCCATATATTTTGATAGTCAAATTTACAAGTTTTACTGATGAAACATGTTTATCAGATTGAATATCTAAATAAGATAAGTGATTACACAAATATTCAGCTGGAACTTCTAATCATAAGTGCTAGAAATTTACACCTCAAAATTTATTGTATAGTACATCAAATGAGGTGATTTAGTGATTAGTTAGTTGACTTTGTGCCATACGTGTTTTCTAAGGCATATGTGCTACCTGTGGGTATTTAGCCAATTATAGAGTAAATAAAAAATTATCTAGCTGTTAGTTAAGTAAATGGTGGTTTTCAACTGTCTCTGTAGTTATCTCAAAAAGCTATCTAGTTTACTTGAAAAATTTCGTATTAACTTCGTCTGGATTGCCCATTAAATTTGGGTGTAGATAAAAAGTACGTTTTATTTTCGATTGTACAACCTTTTGAAAAGTTGCCTAGTAATCTGAGCTTTCATATTTCAGTTATTTTACGAGTTATGACGTAAATAATAAGTAACGATTTTGACGGGTGTGATTTAGCTCATTTATGGTTTTTCGTAGTTTTCCCCATCTTTTTTACTGATAAAAAAAGGTATTCCCCCCCACCCCCATGTGTTTTAGATGTGTGGGTTAATTAAAATGTTTTAGACTGAAAAAAAACGCTTGACGTTAGAAACACCCGATTATTTCTAAGTGGATCTACTTTGGGGCTTTGTTATTGAAATCAATATTTTTCTCACATTTTCTAAGAAACGAAATATGTAGAATTCCATATCAGTTGAATAAAATGCGCTATTATAAGATATTTATGGGAATTGAGGAAGAAAGCAAGTGTTATAACCGTTTACCAATTCCCTGGAGTGAGATTTTAGCTAACAAAAAAAAAAAAAAAAAAAAAAAAAAAAATTCACCGTTCATCTACTAATTACTTGAAATTATTTTCGAACATATAAATTGGAAGCTGAGATTATCTGTTTTGTATCAGTTATCTATTTTGTATCAATATTTGTTTGTGGCTTTCAATCACGTCAATTAAATGTTGAGATATATAACTTAATAAACTTCATAAGTGGCAACTCTGAAAAATTCTCAGCTTGCTCCGAAT
This sequence comes from Linyphia triangularis, assembly GCA_963978545.1. Taxonomy (NCBI): domain Eukaryota; kingdom Metazoa; phylum Arthropoda; class Arachnida; order Araneae; family Linyphiidae; genus Linyphia; species Linyphia triangularis. The sequence continues at coordinate 38,625,361 of OZ021722.1, read as the reverse complement.
TCCTAATATTGGATTGCAACTCTAAAGTTCGGGTAAACTGTAAGCAGTGAAATGTAAAAGAAATTCGTTAAATTAAGATAATATTCGTATGGGCAGTGGCTATGTAAAAAGCATAAAAAGCTTATTTGCTTGGTTAATTATTTGTTTAAGCTTATCTTAGAAACTTATACCATTGAAAAATCTCTAAGCCCGTATTGCTCATGGTATTTATAATTCTTTTATACAAGAATCTTAAAATTATTATTTTATTATATTGAAATGAATATCCTATAAAAAAAAGAGATATTTTTAGCAACTGAAATTTTTTTTTTGTTATCTATATTTAGTTTCGGAATCGAGGTTATCAATTGATTTTTAATTGAGTTTTGAATCATTATTTGTGGTTTCACTCATGGCACTATATGTGGATAAATAATTTCTAATTTTAGAAAAAAAAAAAATGTAAAAATTGTCAAAATGGAAACTTTTTTAGTGTTCATAGTTAACTATGGAAAAAAAAAAGTATTTTGGAAAGTTTTTGAGACAAAGCTGAATATGGTCTGCAATTAACTACAAAAGAAAATATTTCCGGTAATCTTCTGGAAAATATTATTCAAGATGTGCATTTAAGAATTGAATATTTACATAAAAACAGATTTGGCACTTATTATTTTGCGACAAGGAGGAAATATATTTTAAAAGAAGATGACACAGCGAACTTGCAGAAGTCTTCATCTTTAATAGAGTTCCTTGAAGTTCAGAAGGCACTTAGGAGAAAAGAACATGTTTCATTATTCACTGCAATAATAAAACTGAACTGAAAAAGAAGGTCACTTAGTTAGATGCCGTGATTCATAAATATAATTGTATATTTGTCAAGAAACACTTATCACTGTACATGACTGTTTATTACTGTTTTTGCAAAAATAGGTGGAAGGGGGTGACTTGACCGCTATAAGATGATAGGACAATTCGAGATAGTAGAGCAGTCGGCAGAGGATTTTTCAACGAAGCAGTTCAAATGTCAAAACTCACAATGGTCCTTCACAAAAAGGTTTATTATTATTATCTTAAAAAAATTTAATAATAATAATAATGATAATAATAGAAAAAAGTTAGTTTAATTAATATTATTAAAAATTTTCATGTACCGTTAGCAACTGAAAGAGGTGTATTGTGCAACCAAAATGAAAATGTACTTTGAAGTGAATTAATATTCGAATTGGAGACTGATGACTTTTTTTTTAAAGGTAAACAATTCACATTAGAGAAAAGCTCCTCGAGTCAAAATGAAGTTAGAAATTTCTGTAATTCCTCAGTCAGGTAGATTATGGATTTTTAAGAGGCAAAATCTGTTGTATTACATGAAGTAAAATAATGACACAAATTCGAATTTATAAAAATTTAAATTATACTTACCCAATTTTTTTTTATTTGATCTGAATAATTATTGAAATATTTAATAAACAAAGTATAAATACAATTAGATTATTACAATTTAGTTCCTATACTGTGCAATTCTTAACTTTATTTCCAATATCACGTGCGGTTCACTTGAAATTAGCATATTTATATAAATGCTCCACAGGTGATGTGTTCTTGAAATTTATTTCATTTGGTATGGGAATAAAATGTTACATAGTGTAAAAACTAGATGTAACATTCAACGTTAAAATGTATAGTTTTTAAGTTAAAAATATTTCACAATTATATATTTGGCACTAGACTGAAATTTCCTAGAACTTGAGTCATCAGTGAATCTTCTATTTCAGCTCCATTCCACATGTGACACTTAAATAAATATTAATCACTGTTAACTCATAAAATTTTCATTTACTTTTTATTTAGATTATTTTAAAACCCTTTTGATTGATCTTTTAATACATTAATATTAGTATCAGGAAAAATTGGTTTTATGGAATAATGCAATTTACACAAGCAAGTCACCATTTGTTTCTCAAACGTGAGAAGGCCGTGTAAAAAAAAAAGTTAATTATCAGATGCTACAATTTCAAGGATCGCCTCTATTAATTTGCAATTACTAAAATCTTGAACCAATCGTGCCTATTACTTTTACTACTCTTTTAATAGAAAAATAAAGATAGAAAATGAAAACATTGCTAAATTCTTAAAATATATTTTATTAAATATTATCTTATCTTACTGAATATGATAAAAAGACTGAATACTTCCAACAAATGTTCAATTTAAATAAACTTTTATTTAAATAATGCAATGAATTACAAGTATAGTAGAATGAAAACAAAACTCTGCATGTTATTTATATTACGTTACAAGACTTAAAATTGTTAAATATTTCAACCGCTGAGAATATGATTAAATTTAGTGACATGATCTTTGTTGAACTAAAAATCTGAGCAACTTCTATAATTGTGACACTTTAAAATGGAATTGAGTTTGCAGATTTTAATTATAAGAATTAGGCAAACGTTGATAGTTTTATGAGAAGAACTTGAAGTATATTATGTGCACCTCCTAGCCGACGTAGAATCGTAGAATCTTAATCTTTTTTTTATAATGAAAGTGTTTACCCCTCCTCTTTTCTCCTAAAAATACTATAAAGTTACACCAAAACTTTATTTTAACTCTAAAATGACTAAATCTTCGTTAAGTGAAAGGTAATTTTGAAAAGTAAGCCATTATTTCCACTTTTAAGCAAAGAAAACAACTTTATAAACTTCCAAGGGCAAGCAACAAGTTACCTAAAATCAAAATCTTATTTGTTTAAATATTCAATATTCATTCAACCTTTCCTTTTATTTTATTGATTTTAAGAATAAAAAAAATAATTTCGTTCCGAAATTAGCCTTCATGCCTTTCTGATTATGTTCGTCATCACGGATTTCCTGTTTAATAACGTAATAACTGTTTTTAGTGAAATATTGCTCGTGACTTCTGAACACTCCACGATTGGATGCAAAAACTTCGGTTTTGACGTTGGCAATTATTATTCAGCCAGCCTTAGTAGTTATTGTCTGGTATAGGCATTAGTTAAAGCTTATTAATGTTACTTTTATGTTATTTACATTCATACTTTGCTGATGACATCATTTCTTAATTTAATTTCCTCTCTCTATTACTAACTGTAATATTTTCAAAATACCTTTATGTAATATTGATAGCTCTTGGTTTTGTACCTCCAACAAAATTACATTGTCCAAAAAAACTTAAAGAAGTTGCAAATTTGTTACATCTGAATTCTGAAACAAAGTATGAGAGACTACTTAAAATATATTTGCATGATTGTCAGAAACATAATCATACACTCAAAGGATGGTAAATTGAGTATAATAATAGAATGCAGAAAAAGTATACATATTAAATTATTTTTTCTACTAATTTAATATAAAACTTATTAATTTACTTTATTTTACAATATCAATTTTATTTTAAAGCTGATAAATAATAATATAAAGTCGTGTATATATATGATTTTATTTCTTGTTTATGATGAATTGATTGCGTTAGAGAATGATTTTCATAAGATCGGAGAAGTGGTTTTAAATTAAAATTTAAGCTGGGGTTAAATTGACGAAATAAAAATCTAAATAAAACAGTGGTTTTAAAAGGACGTATTAAAAAGCTTTAATTCTTTTACATATCATTAAAACATTATTTTGTGCATAAAAATAGCACAATGAAACATAAAAAATTATTATTTTGCTAAAATAGCACTAAATACCTCATTTAATTATTAAAAAAAAATTAACATATTAAAAACAGAAGGAAAATGATTTGAGGATGGTCGTTAAAAATGATAAAAACATTTATAAGCTAAATGCTTCCCCATCAATGTTTGAGTGTTGTGATTGATTAGTGTTTTGAGTTTAATGGTTCATTGTATTTTATTGATAATTTGATTGAATTGTTCTAAAAAATTAAACAGTTGACACTTCATTTTGGGATTTTTGTTGTGTTGGTAAAATTGCTTGAGCCATTCTTCTGAAATCAATCCCTATCTGTGGGTTTCACCGTTATGCGCTGTTAAATGCAATATATTTTCATTGAGTAACTACAAACAATCTAGATTCCGACTAGTGCAGTTTGAATTAACCCATTGGTATTCGTGCAATAGAAGTGCTGGGTTATTCTGGCAGTCAGTAATAAATAATATTTTTTACGATGCTCTTTTAAAACCTTTCCCTTTCATTGTTAGTTTAATGGATGGTTAATTTACCATGATTACTTTTATGTCATATATTGTGTCTGTTATTTGCAATTCTCACACGAATATGGGCTTTCTACAAAAGCTATATCAATACTCTCATAGTGAACCCTAAACAGGTGAACCCTAAACAAAAACAACCCTAAACAACCTCGGAAATAAAATTTATCTGACAAATTTGGACTAGATGATCTAAAGATCGTACGCATCGGGCACCTCAATTGTGTTTTACGAAAAGTAAAGGAATATACAGCGGTAATTAGCAATGCGACCACGTATTAAGAACGCTTGTTTTGTGCACTTAATTAGTAATAGTTAAATTTTTGGTAAACATCTTTAAGTTTATTTTTGCCTACTTGATGTTCTAAATTATAATGTTTGTTCTTCAATATAGTTTCGTTATCTATGATAAACAAATATATTCTGGATATTTTTGAGTGACAATTGGCGACTGTTGTGTTATATTTTAACATTCCAATAAAAAAATTGTAACATGGATAATCAGTAAGTCTGATATAAAATAGAAGTTTCTAAAATTAAATTCAAAATCTGCATATGTCTTAAATTATTATCGTTATTCCCCCTACGAGGTTATAAGCAATAGAAATTTTTATAGTTCTCCAACCAATTTTATAGTTAACCACATTTCTAATTATATGAAATAATATATTATACAGTGAGGAGGATAAAACTTTCTTCTTTAATGTTCGAACACATTATGAAACATATAATTGATTTTTGAAGTTAAAAGTGTGACAATAGAAACCACTAACACACGATACAATTATCGCTTTAACAATTTTGTTAAATTAATATTAATTAATTCATTAAACAGTTTTACCATGCGCATCACATACTACTATTGATTTTAAATACACATGAACCATCAACGTCTTTTCGTTAAAATACCCTCAAACAAGAAATATCGGTGTCCACTCGAAGAGAATGTGGTTCTCCTGCAGAATTTATGAATGAAAGGATATCCGGATGAACCGAGGGTGAAGAAACCATTATATAAGGGGCCTAAAGTAGTGCCTTGGAATTCAAGTTCACACACAATGTCTGAAATATTAATCCACCTTTGCTAGACGGTTCGCCTCTAAAAAGGGTAGTATATTTCGAAAGTGCGACCGGTTGCTGTTACGAAAGTCTGCCCTTTATTTTTATTTTTGTCTCACCTGTCTCAGCCGAGAAGAGATAAGCACTGCCATGGACATGAATGGCACTTTATAAAGAAGCCCCGACCCTGTCTCCATTCAATGCAGCATTTTTGTGGAGAGCCCTTCCTGGGTCACACCATCTTCAAGCCGTCCACAGGCGATTACTGAAAGCCATAAAGTTCACTGCCCTGCTTGTCTTATAATGTGCGTCGGTTGGAGAGTTTAAGGCTGTTTTATGGTTTCCCAATTTGCATTTTTCTATTCCCCCCTTGGAGAATGAAAATAAGCACCAAGCGTGTTTGACGGGATTTTCGGCCGGATTTAGTGACGGGCGTTTCGAGGCGGATGTTAGGATGAATGTTTGAAAAGTTGAAATAGTCAAATATGTGTTTTTCTTGTAACGTCAAGTAGTCTCTTTTTTTGTTCTGCCGTGACAAACTATTAAAATTCCCTTTACCGCACTTACTATAGTTTATTATCTAAGTACAGATTCATGGAAGACACATGTCAATTATTTTGCCTCACTTCCTCTTCAATAAATCTATTGAATATAAAAGAAATATTGGTGAATGTTTACACGTTCCGAAAATAGTAGAAAGTTATTCAAATAATGTCGTAAGGAAACGATCAATAAAATATTTTTAGATATTTCCGGCAACTATTTAAACATATTTAAGAATTATAATGCTAGTGTAATTGACATATGACTTCCTACTAATACATTTCAGTTAAAAAGAGGCTGCATTAGGAACTTGGGGTCTTTTTCAGTATTAGAAGTCAAAGATATTACTATTCATATTGATACCTAGAAATATGGCAAATACGAATAATATGCAGTTGATAGAAGAGAAATTCAATTATTATCTTAGTATGCAAATAAATCAGTAAAGAGTCATTGAATTATAAATATAGTTTAAAAAGTGTTTAACTTCACAATAATAGATTCCTCATTGAAGCAAGAAATTGGAAAGTCAGGGATAAATGTAATAGTTCATTTATTAAGAAGGATCGTTAACCTACCCCCGTAATTATACACTAGTTTATAAAAACTTAAAAAAAAAAAAAAAATACTGTCTGATAGTTTCTTTAAATTTCTTGATTAAAAATCATTCTTTAAGCCTCTTGCTAAATTAAAATTCAATCAATGGAGATCAGTAAAATTTTCATGTTTACTTTACTGAACATTTTTAGGTATTATATTAATATTATACTCAATTGTTTTTTAAAAGTTTAATGCTTAACTTAGATAAAAGATTGATTTAATATGTTTATAAATATCCTTAAAAATTCCTTCGAGGATCTTGAAATTCTTAATGGCTTCTGTCGCGCGTTGTATCTATATTCGTTAGCTTCTACATAATTTCTGAAGGATTTATGTTTGTTATACCACAAGAGGTCATAGTAAAGCTCAAGTTTTAGGTTTTATTGATGATCTTGGTAATTTAAGATACACTTTTATTTGAACTCGGCCTTTTGAACTTTTACACACAAATCATAGTTATACAACATCTGAATACGGTCCTGAAAATATAAAAAATATAATACCCGATATTTTCCTTATTTTCTAGATAATTTTATATTTTTCACCCGTACACAAGTAGTTAAAAATAATAACAAGTAATTGAGAAGAAACAGTTATGTGTTGTTTAATTTTCCTTTATGATATTTATGAGTCTTTTATTTTCTTCATGTTTATTATATCAATATTCTATCGCTTACTTTTATGTTTAAAATCTTCACTATAGCATGCTTTTTGTAACTACAGAATATGTGAAGTTTGTTATTTTCTAGAACACATCTGTAACAGGAAATATTTCAAAAAAACAAAACTCTTCTAACTGTATCTCTTTTTATTTGCACAAACGTTTTACAAGTGCCTAAGAAGGTCAAGTGTCATTCTAGATAATATATTTTTTTTACATATTTTATTTAGTAGGTCAAAAACAATACTGTGAGTTGTCATGAAACATTTCCTTTTCCTCCACGTGGCCGAAGAGAGTAAAGCACTGAAACTAGTGAAAGTCTCTGGAAAAAGATTTTTTATGAATAACCTTTAAAGGATTCACATTGTACTGCATTAAAATGAGGACTAGTTGAGATTAAATGCCCTTCTTCAAAACAAATAATCATTTTCCTCACTAAATATCAAAACTCACAAGTCATTCACGAGCAATGGTAACATTCTAAGCTACACGTTTATAATTAAAATTATGGAGAATGGAGTTTGGAAAATATAATCTCTATTGCTTACACTGATAATGACAATGATTTTATTTGTTTTTTGTACGTAAAAGTACGAGAATAATCAAGAGGGGGAATTATAGGAAGTTTAATCCGTTGTTCGTTATGCACTGTCTGATATGATTATAAAGAAATCTTACAGCACATTTTTATTTTGAATTTGCTGGAATTTGTGCTCAAATATAATGCATTATAGTTAAAAGTAAAAATGTTTTTAATTAAAAAATGGAGCAACTTCTTATTCTTTTTTTCTTTCTTTATTTCATGTGTACTTTTAAGTATGAAATTTTGGAATAATTTTCCATATTTTTACTAAATGTGAGCATAAGTTTTGGTTGAGAAAATTTTATTTGAAAGACTGTTTTTGCATATGCTGCGTATTTCTGTCACTTAAAATTAGAGAAAATCCTGCTCTTATTTTTGCTTGTTTAATGTTATGTAATAAATTGATGTTATTTAACAATATAAGCAAATGCAAAGTAAGAATTCCTAAAGCTTTGGACATTCGGGTCAGAGATGTGGCAAGGGTTGTAAAACATAAATATTCCAAAATGACAAATTCCAATTTTCCATAAATATTCCAATTTTCTAAAATAATTAACACAAAAACAAAGTTTTTAAAATAAATCCTTTACATGTATTGACAACTCTTATGCCCCTAAAATTGATAGAATGCATCGTCATCGAGAACGAGACTAATCTGTCAAGTTTAAGTTCGATTATATGACTGCAAGTAGGTTGATTAGCTCTCAGTGCGACAAAAGAAACGTGTGTAAAAACGGACTTTTAGTGATACCTACCAAAACTTGATAAAAAGCATTGTATAACGCATCTTGGTAAAACGCACAAGTCTATCTGTCAAGTTTCAGATCGATTGTATGACCGCAAATAAATTAATTAGTTCTCAGAAGCGTCAATAGAAGTGTGTGTTAAAGTGGACTTTTTGTGACAGACCTCAAAACTGGATAGATTGCATTCTCCACAAAGATTAATCTATATGCCAAGATTCAGCTCTATTGGATAACACCAAACTGGTTAAATATACCTCCTCTGTTTTGCAAAGAAACACACACAAACATAATATTATATAAAGGATTTTAATAGTAGAATTGTAATTAATTGTTACTAATTATCTAAGTATAATCTTTTGATGTCAGATTTCCTCCTTGAAAGTGATTTAAATGTTATATAAGATACTTGAAAAGTATGTAAGATATTAATTGAGGGCCTGAGAACCAAAGGGGTCCAAGTGTCTTTTCTCAACTTTTGAGAAAATACACTTTAATTTTTTTTATTTATATTTGTTGTTGAAAGGCTAACCTCTGGAATGAAGATATCACTAGTCTTCATAGAATTATATATAAATAAGAAGCTGTAAAGTGAATTTTCTCGAAAGGTTAGAAAAGTCACTTAGATCTCTTTGTTTTCAATCCCTCAATTGCGATTTTGAACATTTACAGTTTGTTCTTTTGCTGCTGTGCTTTATTACTTTAAGTACAACTTAAATAATTTTTTTTTTCAACATGATCAAATGCAATTGGAAATTTATATTAAGTAATTATGTGTTACATTTAAATTTGCATTATCTTAATGTTTTTATTTATATATAATAAAGTAATATTCTCAACTATTAATTGTAGTATGAGCCCTTCAGAAGTTTTTCTGTATAGGGTATCTGAAAAATAATGATGGATATATTTCTCATGAAATACGTAAACATAATGCAACCATTTCTAATATTGTGTTTTGTTAAATCTCCGATTTGTATTTAAAGTATAATTTCACTACTAAAATATTTTAGTGAAATACTCTATTTATAAATTTAAATGCTCATACATTTCTCCATCTATCATTTTGCTTTCTTGCTATCGTTATGTATGAATTTTATTATTTTTTAATTTAAGAAAACATGCTACGAAATGAAATGTTTTTAATACTTAAAATCGCGATTTTAAACACCAAAGTAAACATGCCAACATTATATCAAAATTGATTTTAAATTGCATTTTAAGATTACTGTACTTGTATTAAGTTTTTTTCCAACTGTTTCACACATAACAAGCAAATACATTCCAAGTCAATCTGGAACTGAAATATGAACTACAAAAAACTGCAATCGGGATAATTACGAATACCTTACCGTATCACTTACAATATTTATAGCGCAATAGATCCAAAACGTAAACCTAAGTTCTCAGTATTGATCAATGGTATTAATAGAACAGTTGCCTAGTAACAATGATTAAGACCCCTTCTACATTGAGTAAGGTTATCTGGTCGAGAATGTAACAAACACTTTTTCCGCCACAAAATACATTTAAGTAAAGGACAACTGATAAATTCTAATAAATATCTCATAATAAACATCGAATGTGTGACGTATGGCGTGTATGGTAACCATTCGGTCGGATGTACCGATCTAGGACACGTCCTCGATAAAAGGGGACACACGCATAACCTCATACGTTTTCTATCAGAGTGAGACTCTTAAAAAATGCACGGTACGATATTAGTATTTTAGTGAAACATGGATATAATATTTCATAAAAGGAAATGTTGATAGACTTTTTGAATATTTTGCTGTAGTTTCAAAATTTACTTCATGAAAGTTGGCCGTTCTTTAATTTGAATGAAATAATTACAATCAAACAAATTAAAGGGAAACTAATTCAATCGATATATAGTAGATTGTAAGTGATACATACCATTATTCAAATTAGAAGACATAAGTTGTTCATTGGAGTTTTAAAATTTAAAGTTTACATGATTAAAAGTTTAATATCAATTAAAAGTCTCAATTACTATCCCATTAAATGTGTCTTTTGTCAGGATTAAGTAAAATCACTTAATCAGACAATTTTTTTTTTTTCATTTATAAATTAAGCTTATATACCCAAAATGAGTAAATAGTACAGTTGCGAACTTTAGGAGTAAAAAACATGTTTTAAAGCAAGACATATTTTCAAAAGATTTATGTTTTGCCATCATCTTTTAATATTAAATCAATTAAATATTTAAAGACAATCCATAAATTATACATAAAAACATACGTTTTCCTAATTAGTATGTTTTTTTTTCAATAAATGATTGCTTTTTCTTAATCTTAATACAAAATTTTATCTATTCCCGATTCTTTTGCCTTGTAAAGTTTTGTAGAGGTTTTGAAACGAAGAACATTATTTAAGAAAAAATACTTTTAGAATTTAATATAATAGTTACATAGGTTTAGGAACAACCAATATGCTTAATTTACAGACTTTAAAACTGTTTTTTAAATACATACAACTAAAGTTTAGCAAAGTTGAAATACAGGAAATTTTAGAAAAACTTTAAATTTCAGAACATTTTAAACCAAGCTTTCATAGAAGAATGCAGAAATCTATTTTTTTCTTCTTCAAAATATCAAATACTTTTTCAATTGGGACTGTGAATAAAATAACTTAAGAAGAAATGTTGTGTTCGTAACTTTTTTTGCTAACACAGGTGCTTTAAACGTTGTTTAGATGTGCTACTACTATTCACTTCAGTTTAGTGTACTTTAGAAATTAACATTAAGTAATTCCCTTTTTTTTTCTAATGTCGACGGTATGTCCGGAAATCTTTCAAAAACATATTCTCCAGTATATCGGGATTATTGATTTTTCTCGGCTATTACAAAGATAAGAAATGGACTCATTGCTCGTTCCTACTAAGTTAAGAATAGTAACTGCGTAGTAAAACATTAGCACGTGTTTCGACATAATTTTGAATGCTGTCTATTTTTATATACCAAGAAAAGAAACAAAAAACCGTGCGCATTATAAACTACAAGCACACTCTTAAGCTTATTTATAAAAGTGTTTGATAGGTAGTGTATTTGTAAGCATGGTTCCGGCTGTTTATTTCTTCCGCTATCAAGGATTTCTAGAGTAATGTTTAAAAGTTTTTCTATCTAAACAAAAGAAAAAAATTCCAAAATATCTAATGACTCCACAAAGTACTTTGAAATTACTTGTATTTTAATTTAAAGATATGAACTAATATGCAATGAAATGGTCGCCTTAATTTCTCAAATTAAAACTATTTTCAAAAGAAGTTCACTTTTTAAAACGTACAATGAAGAAAAACCAAACAAATGTTCCATATTACATTCAATAATGCGTTTTGTACTAATTATTTATTTCTTTGCTTTACATACGAATGTGGATTTCATTTACAATATAAACTACATATATGTAAGAAACAGCATAAAAACGTTATCAAAATCACTCACAAAGTATTAAAAAAACCCGACTAATTTAAATTAAATTCAGAATGTTTACTTAAAAAAGTAATTCAGCATGTTACGAATGTATAAGTCATTTGTAGTATAAACTAGGTATGTGTAAAAGAAAACATTACAAAAACGCTATCAAATTGCTTACAGGCGCAAAACCTTAAAAAAATAAATAAAAATAAACATTTAAATTAAATGTAAGATGTTTTCTACCTGACTAAAACTCAATGTTTACTTTTAACAACAGCTATACTTTTTTCTACTAATCTTCGTACTATACATCCAATAGCTTTGAAATCTTCTGATATTGCACCACTATTCTCGAACTTTCGAAGGTTTGTGCGTTTATTGATGCGAAGTCACCTCCGAATGGCGGCGGATGTTCTTTTTATAGGCAACAATTAATTTCCACAGAACGTGCCGAGTATCATAAGGATAATCAATTACTTTGCTTCAGCGCTTCTTTCAACCTTTTGCGGCGTCAGGTCGAAGAGAAGAGATTGGATTGAGTAATATATTTCAGGGATATTCATTTGAGGATTCATTTAGGGTATTTTTGAGAGAGTCGTGGATTTTTAACTGATTTTAGCTGTATTTGGGGTGCTGAATCTAAATTTGAAATCAGTTCTTTTTCTATCAGCTCTACTTTTTTAGATCAGTGTTTCTTTAACGCTTTATTTCTACACGAAAGGTGCAATTCTAACTTCCTTTTGTGAAGTCCTAAATCACATTTACAAGAGTTGACTATTATTTCTGTTTAGTATATATTAATGGAATCAATCGATACAACTGTAGCAAGTGTACTTATCCTAATTGGTCTCGGTAAGACGTCCGCTCCTTCATTCTGAGGAAGTGCCGATACCACCGGTTCCCCAGCTACCAAAGCTCTGTAAGGACGAGTATTGTCCCTCTCATCACCCTTCTGATATTAATGAAGGTGATAGTGATTATGATGGGATATCTTCAATTCTTCAACATTTCAACCAGTATGAATTAAATGACCTCCTCAGAGATCTCCACTTTTCAAAATGAAGCTTCTGAATTACTGGCTTCCAGGTTGGAAAAAAAAAAAAAAATACGAACAAGGAACTAAAATTAGTTTTTACCGTACAAGAGAATAGGATTTGCTAGTCTTCTTCTGTCAAGAAGACAATCTTGTCATTTGCTACAAAATTAAAGAATTCTTCGAAAAAAGGAGACTTCCAGAATATTTTCGGGATAATTGGCGCCTGTTTATTGACAGCTCAAAGCGAAGTTTGAAATGTGCCTTTCCTTTTACAAAATAGGTACAAATGTGTTTCAATACTAATTGCTCACTCAACAAATATGAATGAAAAATATAACAACATATCTTTGGTATTGGAGGAGAAAAAGTATCATGTACTTCAATGGATGATTTGTGTGGACTTAAAAATGGTAAACTGTTTCATTGGACAGCAAAGTGGCAACACAAAATATCCTTGCTTCTTGGAACAAGGCGAAATATTTCACAAGCATATTAAAACTAGGAACGACCGCTTCCAAGGAGGATGCGATACACACATGATGGCAGATTACTGCTGGAGTTCAAAAAGGGACTGTTCCAAAATGCATTCAAGAATGTCACGGAAAAGAAATTTCTTAAGCGTTCAGTGACTATAGTTAATTTCATTGATGGCTTTTTACTCTATCTTTGTATATTATAATATTTCTATAATATAATAATAAAAAAATCCGTGTTTAGTTTTTTATTTGATCCATTGATTTAACTTAAAATAGCGTAATGTATATTTGGGTAATTCTCTGTTGTGCACACGAGACATTTTAGTTCTTTTTTCTACTCAGAAACAAATTAGAATTCTAAAATTATGATGAATCTAACAGCTATGAGATAATACAGAGTCATAATATGTCATAATACAGAGAGAGATATGCAGCAACATAACTCTGCCTCAAGAAAAACGGATAAAAACGACTTGTGATTATTGCAGGGCTACTAAAGAACATTTTGAGTGCTCAATCAATAATTGATGAAGGAAACAAAAGGGTTAAGATTTACTGTATGATGTCGGATGACGATTTTTTTTATTCGGAATCCGATTCGGATTCTGCGCCACGAATTATTTACATCAAACGGCGCCTAATTAGGGCAACCATAGGTAGTTTTCCTGCTGTTAAAAAAGTGACGGGCTGCCATTTTTTGGCAAAAATCCCCTTGGCGCAGAATCCGTACCGGATTCGGAATATTAGCCACGATTTTTTCATAAAAGTTGCCAAAATTGAAAATGACTTCTATGTTGTGATGTCAAATCCAAACGGTCATAAGGGTTTCCGGAAAACCAAGTCCCCGGTTTACCACATTCGGCGCTAAATCTCCCACTTTTCGCCGCCAATCCAACCGACACTGAACAGTAAATCTGAACCAACAAAAGACTGCAAACAGGGATAAAAAGAAAATACTTAAAGAAATTGGAGCAGTTCAAGCAGTTATAGATACTGGAAGCAAAAGACTCAAGATTGCAAATAATGTAATTAATAAAACTTGATTTAGGGATAGAATATTGAGGCAATAACGGATGACATATTCAGGATCAGGCGATTTCTTTTTTTCTTAAAGGTGTGTTTTCTATTCTCTTAAATACAATATAACGAGTAATTTTTAAGTTCAGTAGCAACTGTGTGCAGTTATTTGATGTTTTAAATTGTCCTATATTTAAAAAAAAAAATCCTATATATTCTTATTTTGTCACTTTGACCCCTGCATTCTTGTATATAATACAAAAAAAAAAAGAAGAAATACAGTAGGTTTTGGCATGGAATCTCTTAAATATTTCACGCTTAAGGGGGTACGATATCTAATGATAGAAAAATTATTTATAAATAACTTTGTAACAAAAACTATATTTAAATATACGGTACTATTTGCAAGCCCTTAAAATAATGAACAGATTTATTTATTAAACAAATTTAAATAAGAAAAAGTGCTTAATGATTGATGTTTATTTTTTATATATGGCAATTCATTTTTTAGAGTTTAATGATTCCTTTGACAGATAATCATGAAGAAATTAATTATTTTCAAGCAGAATTTTGATTAAGTAATTAAAATAAAATAAAACAAAGTTACAATTTTATATTTTTTCGATGTAGAAGGTACTCTACAAGAGGAAACTTCTGTAGAGGGTACTTTATGGGAGAGGGCTAATTAGAGAGTATTTTGGAATTCTATGAAAGAGGACTCAACTGTAGAGGGTGTTCTATGTAGGGGATGTGTCAATTAGGGCCTGCAACTTTCTCTCCCTTCTTTGAGTCGTACTTTAAACTATTGTACATCAAATGTATTACTGTTTTAAAAATACTGTAGTTATATGCTTTAAACAATTTCTTTCATTTTATTTGTTTATAAATCGAACTTAAAGGTTAAAATAACTCAATTGGATACTGTGAGCTGCAAGTGATGGATGTACGAGATATAATTTATCACCAAACAGACCAGCTATACAAACCGTGTGAAGTTATCCTTTTTCAATTCAAGTTTCATTACATTTCTCAGCAATAGAATAAAATTTCTAATTCTGATGAATTTCCAAAAAAAAAAAAAAAAAAAAAAAAAAAAAAAAAATATATATATATATATATATATATATATATATATATATATATATATATATATATATATATATATATATATATATATATATATATATATATATATATATATATATATATATATATATATATATATATATATATATATATATATATATATATATATATATATATATATATATATATATATATATATATATATATATATATATATATATATATATATATATATATATATATATATATATATATATATATATATATATATATATATATATATATATATATATATATATATATATATATATATATATATATATATATATATATATATATATATATATATATATTCTAAGCTATATTTAACGTGCAGCTACAAACGGGTCCATAATTAAAGAAAAAACAGAGTTTTCTCACTATGAAAAATATTTGCAAAAGAGAGTTGACTTTTACAAGCGAGGCAATAATTTGCTTCAGTATAAAGTCAAAATCAATCTAGGCTGGATTAAAAAGAAATTATTTGTGAGAAAAATCAAAGCAAACAATTATTGGGTCTTTTTCAGAAAATGTTTACATTGTTGGAAACAGAGTTGTTATGAATCTAATAAGAAGTTCAAAGATTTGTAGGATTATTTAAAAAACGCAACCTTCTTTTCATCCTATAAATATGCAATATTCCCCCAAACATAATGTCTTCCAAAATGTTTCTCCAAAGCATATTTTTTTTCCATCAGATGTATATATATAAATAAAAATAATCGAAGCAGAATGAGGAAATTGTAAGGGTTCATTCTTACTGTTGGTATTATTACCCTTTAAAGCAGTGTTAGCCACTACGCGGGCCGGATTTGGTCCGCGACAGATTTCTCTGCGGCCCGCCGGCACCACAGAAGATTAAAAAAAAAAAAAAAAAAAAAATCAAATTCCAAAGTGTGGACTTTTTTTTTTACATAATTTTAATTCATCCGATATAACATGTGTTAATTACGTAGAACAGAGTTCTCCACTACGTGCCCGAAGAAACCATATGAAGAATTTTTAGCAAGGTGGAAGAATATATATAGGAATATATATCAATATACATATCTTCAAGAATATATATAGGAATAAACTGAACGACTACGACCACCATCGTCTCACCTCACAATTGATGTCGACTAAAACGGAGTAATCTAGAAGTTCAGTTTAAATATTTTATTAAAAGTTAGGTCAAGTCTCATTGTAACGTTGAAACAAAGGATTAACTTCTTTTTAAGACTTTGATTTATTAATAATAAAAAGATTATTATTTTTTAAATTATGTGAAAAATCAAATATCAATTGTAGTTTTATTAGGATGAAAAAAAAAAAACCCAGTTTTTAGAAATGCTATATATTGTTATATAGATAATAATTAAAGATACATATTTTGGTGTATCCGGCCTGCGAAAAGCTACAATTTATGTCGTCATTCGGCCCGCCTCTAAAAGTTAGTGGCGAACGCTGCCTGTAAGTGTGGTTTTGAGATGTACTTTCTTTTTTAGTGGTGCCATCTGTAGGAAAAGACACAAAAACCTGTCTTTTTTTTTAAAGATTTTTTGCACTAGCTATAAATTTTTTAATTGATATTAATCAAAATTATAATTCAATTAATTATTATTTTTATTTTTTAATCAAAATATCAAGATATTAAGATTTCTACAGCTATTAAGTCTATGGAACAGAAAAGGCTGACTCCTTTAGAATAAAAACTTAACATTAATCTCTCTATATATATAAAGCAAAGCCCTCACTCATTCACTGACTCACTGATTCGTCAATAATTCTCCCACTTCCCACATGTCCACAACTGCGAAAATTGGTACAAATATCAACAATAGTAAACACAGAAAAAGTAAGCTGTTTCGATTTTGATTAACCAACTTTAAGGAGAGAGAAAGGGTTAAACGTTCCAAACGAGGGATATTCGAATGCCCCATTTCCCACATGTTCACAACTCTGAACATTGGTACAAATGTTAGCAAAGACAAACATAGAAGTAAGCTATACCGATCTCGATTAACCAACTTTAAAGGGTCGAAAAGGGGTTGAACATTATAAACGAGGGATATCCGAATAACCCACTTCCAATGTTGTCACAATTCTGATATTTGGTGCAAATGTTAAGAAGGGCAAATATAGAAAAAATAAGTTATTCCAATATCAATTCATGAATTTTTAAGGGTTGAAAAGTCATCTAAAGTGTAGAATACATGAATGTCTTTTGATTTCTAAAATGCACATGATAAAATTTCGTAGCGTAGCACGGGTATTCAGCTAGTATAAATTAATATGTATTTTAATAAGTTTCATAATTTGTATCAAATTTATATCTTTTGATAGTGAAGATATAAAAATAGAATTAAATCATTAAGCTTCAAAAAGTAATATTGATTTATTCATATCTGTATCATGCATTACATTTTTTTTAAATGAATTTCTCTCCTAAAATTAAGTACAGGTCGATTTCATAAACTGTCTCAATTTTGTTTCACATATGTTATCTACATTCGTATAGGCTTCAGCCAATACGTTTTTGTTATCATTATACCTTACATCTTATACCATTATTATTTATACTGACATTGTATTTGCTGAATGATAAAGTAATTGTTATTAGGGCTTGAATACTGCTAAAATCTCATAATTAAGTAATTTAGCAGTTGCATTTTTATGAATACAGAAGACACGTTTATTGAGGTTATGTAGTAGGATATGAAACATAGCGTGCAGTGTACTTTAAAACTTAAAATAATCTATAATTTTAAATTTTTTTTTTTGGTTATATTAGTTTAGTGTGACCAGATGTCCCGATTTTGGCGGGACGCTCCTGCTTTCACCTTGATGTGCCGCTGACCGAATATCCCACCAAACTGTCCCGCTTTACCGTTACATATAATGCTAAAAAAAACAACAAAAAAAAAACAACACCTAGAGGCAGAAGAGTTCCCTACTGGCAGAAGAGTGTCCTGATTTTTAGCCTGAAAAATCTGGTCACGTTATGTTAGTTACTATGAAGTCCTATTTAAAAGTGAAAAGTAAGGATAAGTTTTACTTCTAATTATAGATGGCAGCACCAAATGAGAGTTGTAAGATATTTTATACTGACTTTCACAAGGGTGTTTTTTATTATATTTAGGTAAGGGGGGGGGGGAGAAAGTGTAAAAGATATTTAGGTTTTATAGACTCCCTTTTTTCGGTGATAATTTGGTGATTGTTGGGTCTCTCTTAAAGCAAATATGTGAAATTGGATGTGAGAATGAAGTCCAGTGATCAGAAATAAGTAAAATTAATTTTATTACTAAAAATAGGCTAGAAAGTTGGGATCGAAAAGCTTTATAAAAATGTAAAAATAAAGTGAACATGAGATTCTCAGAAGGTTGTGGATTATTTGTTGTTGGGAACTACTTTATTTTTTAAAAAAATATTTTTCATAAAAAACAATAAAAATAGTATCTAAATTGTACCATCACGCACGTTTTATTGTGATTTTCAAACCTTTTACTAGCGGATATTGTTGAAAATTTGCACGCAATTTTTGAGTTAAAAAGTTTTGAAAGTTCTTGATGGAGCCAACCTAGAAAGAATAAGTTTTTTCTAGCTTTGGACGTATAAACGTTGCGCTAATATATCTTATTCGTTTTTCTTACTATTTTATCGAAATGCAACAAATGAGTTTGTCGAGTTTTGTCTTAAAACAACAGTTTCTACTGTTTTGTTTTATAAAATGTTTTAGATTCTTTCCTTAAAGCTTTTTTCTTACAGCTCAGAAATATAGTGCGCAAAATTTTGATGAAACTACTCGCTACTTCTGGTTATTTATCATCACTCTTTGGAGGAAATAATATGTGTCACTTGATAGGCAAATATATATTTGTTTTTGAATAAAGATTTAATAAATTTTTGTGATACTTGAAGCAGAATTTTTAAGAGTGTTAAAAACTGAGAATTTAAAGTTAACTTAACATATGTATCCCTTAAGTCTAGCCGTCTAAATTGAGTTTGTACTTTGAAATTTTAATAATTCTTTCTTCTTATGTACATTTTTTTTTTGTTTTTATTAATACATTCAATGGGTATTTTATTTTTATCTCAATTTGTGCCTTGGATTGCATTTCAGAAGACTTGAAATGAAAAATATGATTTAAAAAGATAATTGAAATGTATTGGCAATTTAACTTAAATGTAATGGTTAAAAATAAGTAACTTTTAGAACAACTACACACATATTTTTCAGAATTTAAGGTTACTATTTTAATGTTTTCAACAAAAATTTTAGTATTGTTAAAATTTCAGATAATTTTAGATGAACTTAGTAGAATAATCAAGATTTATGGAGATATAATCAAGAGTAATAATACTACTATAGTGGTTGAGATAAAAAAAAGTATGATTTTTTAATATTTTTTATAAATATTATGAAAAGTAGAGTCCACTAGTGTGACATGTAAAAAATAAAAGGCTTAAGTGAATAATTTAATGAAATTAAATTTAAAATAAAAAGTTATATAAGTGACATAACTTTTACAATTGGTTAAATATTATACAACTTAAAAAGTGATAAAACACAATAATTTTAGTGCATACATTCGATTTTCGTAAGATTTTTGGAAACAATATTTTGAATGTTAATTTATGAAAAATAACCTAAATAGAATAGAGTGTAACAGTGTAGGGTGTCACCTGATGTAGAACAAATTTCCTTATTTTTTCCAGTTATAATATGCAAATAATTAATTTTAAGTTTCAAATCCTCAAAAGGTAGATAAGAAACATATTTTGAAAGAAAAAGTTGTCCTATTTCACTTATTAATTGACTTCAATAAAATTACCAATAACCCAGAAAGTTGATTAAATATCAATCACTTTAAAAAAAAATGGGAGGAAAATTCAGTTTTGAAAAATTTACCTAGAATCCATATTCACTTAAAAATTCTAATTTTCTAAATTCCAAATTCAAAGCATTTTAAATCAAACATACAAAGTAAAAATAAAACAAAAAGTGCCTATAATGTACGTAGTTTATTGGTTTAAGATGCTTTTGTAATGTATTAGGCTATTTATATGTTCAGGAATATACATATTAACAAAAGTAATGTACCCATTCTCTTCCCCCTTGGACATCTACTTTCATGGATGTTACAATTTTTTTTTTTTCTTGTGATGAATTCTCTTTTTCGATTTTATTTCATGATATTAACAAAACAAAGCTATTTCATCATATATTACCAATTCCAACAATTATTTAAAAAATTTAATTGATAATTTAAATTTCATTGAGGTACACGGATATGACATCTCATCTCAGTATTTTCTCTATCAATTCTAATTACTTGACAAAATTATTCATAAATAACGTCTGTAGCTTATTTTTTGCACATGAACAAAACATCTGCCTAATGTATAATTTCTTTATCAAAATAGTACTACTACCAGTTGAAAACGAGTTAATGACACTTTTTTGGGTGTTCACGGATGTGACCTATTGCTCTGGTTACAGGTATAAAACTTGAAATAAAATTAACATAAAACTTAAAATTGACTAGTAAGTGTTAGAAATGTGTTTTAAAGCGTTTTTAACATAAAAATGTAGTTCAAAGAATTTTAATTGTGTTTAATTTAAAAAATATTAGCCTTGAAAAAGTCAAAATAGTAACTAGTGACGTTTCACTTTTGTGACATTCTGTTTAGAAGTACAATTTGAGTAATAATCAAAAGATTTTATTACAATTTTAAATTGAAATTGATTATATCAGTCCTAGTAAGGTTGTTTATAATTATAAAAATATTTTTATTAGTATACATTTTATGATAAACACCATACACAAATTCCTGATTTTCCATAGAGTGACACATATATAAAACCTCCAAATACCTTTTTCAATTTGATGTGTAAATAAAGTAATCTCTCAGTTAATTTGGAGCTCGTAAATATCTGTGTAAATTTTGGTCATGGTTGTGGTTATGAAAAATCTTAGTATGATTGGGTGACACGTAATCAAAATATTAGAACAAATATGTCATTTTATAAAAAACGAAGTAGAATGAGGGAAGCGAAGAGACTTTCATAGAGTTAAAAATGCTGAATTACACTCGTTTAACCAAATCCACGAAATCAAAGATAAAAAGGAATCACTCACTGGTTTCTCGAAAAGTAGAATTTGAATGTATTTAAAAAAAGCAAGAAGAACCCATATAGCCCTTGTCAATATGGCTTTTGTGTTGGTCGAAAACCATTTTTCTTGACTGTTATCCGCGTCGTCTCAAAATATCGTACTGAAAATAATTAAACTGCTTTGCAACCAATAAAAGCACTTTGCCAGCATTTAAACTCTAGAGCTTTGACAACAATTGGATTTCCTAAAAAGTGTTAATTAATAGTTATGAATTCCAGAGAGAGTGGCTTGAGCACCAACAGGGAACAGGGCAAAGGAGAACATTTTCACCTCTTTGGCATTTGAAAATTAAAATGATTAAATTAAAGGGATAGAGAAGTGTGAGAGTTTTATATTAAAGTCGTGAACACAAAATTAATTCATAAGTATTAATTAACACTTTTTAGGAAATGGAAATCCGATGGTCAAGATCCGAAAAATCAAGTTTTGAATACAAACGTCTTCTTGCAACCCATGTATGTGATCTTCACCCCCTAGTAAATAATCCTGCTGGTGCGGATGGACCGGTCCCGACGTGTTACATTTTTTAAGTTTCGAGGAAAATCTGGAGACAGCTAAATTGTTCGAGAAATTTGTAGGGATTTATAAAAATGCATGAGGGGGAATATTTGGTGCTGCCATCTAGCTTTCATTCTCTTTAGAAAATCCATGTATTTTATTGTATAACCTTGGAAGCTAAGTTGTTAAAATGTTAACAGAGGTTTTTTTTTTTAAAGAAGAAGAAAAAGGAAAAAACTGTTAGAAAATAGGAATACCACAATCTCACCGTATAGAAACCAACCTTAAGCGTGAATTTCGGTGACAAGTTTTGTTGTATAATTTATACATTTTGAAACTGGGAATGGAATAATTCTACGTAAAATTAACTAAAAGTAATGATTCTTCACCCTTCTAATTTTTATTACAATAAAACCCTTTGGTTGTGAGGTTTAAAAATGTAAAATTATGCTGGATATATCTAACATTTTAAGAGCACGTGTTTTTTTATCAGAAAAATATGCTTAAACAACTATTTATTTTTTATTTTTATGGATCTTTCACTGAAGGGAAATATAGCGCATTTGACCTCGACATCCTCTACATCCACGAAAACTGTTTTCGATGAGATAAGCGCTTTCAATAGGGATTAGGGAATCTTCAAATATAGAACACAATATTTGAGAAGTGCTATGTATTTAGATTTTTTTCAAATTTATTAAATTTTCTTCGTTGATGAAACAAACGTCAAACAACCAGTGCTAGAAGTGTGGGTAGACGCGGGGTGACGCGTCCCCCCACTTGTTCAGAAAATACCCATGCGTCTCCCCACTTCTAAAAACACTGAAATCCATCCCCCCACTTCTAAAACTACCGAAATATATTCCCCCAATTTTAAAAAACATTCAATCCGTCTAAAAATTAAAAGGGGAGAAGGGGGGGGGGGGGGGAAATAGAATTAACCATTTTCATTACTTCTGCTTTTTCTGGCTGTTTGTTATTTTTTATACTTTCATTTTTGTTTTGTTTAAAGCAGATTCAGTCAATTTTTCTTGGAATTGCGCGGCGAGTTTCGGCGCCCGTTGTCTGGGATTATTGAGGAGTGGATAGAAAAAGACATATTTATTGCACTATCATTTCCTGTTTTGTCCTCGATCATTTACTTTAAAATGTTTTGCATTTTGTTGATTATTAGTACAAAACCGTGTATTCCTCGAACTTAACCATTAACTCTTACTTCTGATTCTAAACGGCATTTGTATTCGTAATCCATCTAGTACAAAACAAGATGAGATTGATATATTTGGCTTCAAAACTGTAAGAAAAATGACTCCGATACGCTACAGAACGTTGAGGAAGGAGCAGTGGAAAATGTGCAAGTGCATCAAGTTGAAGAGACCACGTGGAGAGAGAATCTAGCACGTGGCAGCAACAGTAAGCAAAAACGCACTGCAGTAATGATTATCCAAAGTATTGGACACAAAATGATACGCACCTTCAGAAATACAACGAGTATCCATGGCTGATTTGTGAAGAACAAAAACTTGGATGCAACACATACAAAAGGCGGCTAAAAGGCTTGGAACCAGAAAAAAACAAGGTTTCAAACTTTCTAACGAATAGGTAGGGTGTAATATTTTACCACATGGAGACAAGGAATTTGACTAACGAGAATCTTTAAGAAAGCAGATTTTTAAACACAAAACCAGTAAAACTCGTAAATGTGCAGGAAAAATTATCCATAAAGCCAAACGAGAAAGCTGAAAAATGCAAACATTTCCTTTAAGAAGGTAAAATATCATTTTGTAATTTCTTTTTACTTTCAATTTTTGAATGCACGATACAATACTTGTATATACTATCAATGCCAAAATTGTTGAAACAAATTCATTTTATCACTGTCTTCCGAGTCATGTAATTCAAAATTGTATAATTTTTTATTTTTTCCCGATTATATTTTTCAGTTTTTATCACTAATTTTGTTTATAAATTTCTTTGAACATTAAGCAATAATGGGCATGGAATATTAGATAGTACTAAAATTAATTAAGCATAGATTTTCTTCTTAAAAATATACCAAGCATGTAGGGAAATGTGAAATGTAATGACACAGAGAAAAAGTTTTAAGTCACTGAAAAAAAGCCTATTTAAATCATAGTGTTATAAAAATGTATTATACTACTTTGTATAAAGATATAGGTATTTTCACTTGGTCAAATTTTAACTTTGGAGGAACTAGAAAAAAATATAAAGACAAAGTATTTTTAAAAAAATAAAATAATAATAATAAAAAAAAATAAAATAGAATTCCTTATTAATTTAATTTTATGAAAGTATGCTTATTTAGAGACAATATTTAAATAAACAGTTATGTATATAATGTTGAATTATTACTTACTTCATCTCTTACTTCCTAGTAAAAAAACTAAGTCGCAGAATATTCATTAAAATAACAATAAATTTTGAACCCTTGTTCGTGTTGAAAATTGTTTCCTTTCTACTAGTTAATTATTATTTATTTAATTGTTATAAATTTATTGTTATTAGAAACGAAATTATTAAATTTATCGTTAAGGGGGTGCACTTGTCAGCTTGTCACTAACTTTTGGCCGTCCCCCCACCTTTTTTTTCCAATTCTACCACTGCAAACAACTATTTGCTATGATAAACTTTGAATTGTTTGAGGTCCACATAATGAATTAACAAGCATTTCTACTATCATTAGTTTGCTATTTTTTATGAATTGAAGTAGACAATTCCAATCAATAATTTTATCTTACACTTGATGGTTATATATTCTTTGACAAGGTAAATTACTTGAGCTGTGATGATAACAATAATAATAATAATAATAATAATAAGTAAGGATACATCGCCACATTGACACTTTTGAATAGAAGCCACTAATGAAGATGGAATAAGATGCCATTTTTTCAAGTAAATAGTGAATCTGCATAGCAATCGTAATTTCTTTATGCAAAAAAGTTTTACTAATATTGTTTAAATTGTTTAGTTATCTCATTAGTTTATGTTTTCTTATTTGCTTTTCGTATAGTTTAAATAGGGAAAATGTCTCACAAGTTTTTAGATTAGCCATGCTGTTAATTTGAATTGCCGATTTTCATTCAAAGATATGCACTCATTTATAGTTAATATTTCTGTTCGAATGTAAGAAAAGTTAAATTATTCATTATATTGATTAATTGTTTATAATGCTTGTTATCCTGCGTAAAATATCCCAAGAGCCATTTCAAAGAATTCGTAGAAATAATTTGTAGTTCTTTTACAAGATAGTTTTGGAAGAAGCTCTTTTGACTCTTTATTTCACGTTAATAGAATAGCATATATACACATTGAATTATTATTAGTATAAAGTTAAAATTGAACCAAATATAATTTGGTACATATAATACAATTACAAGAACGGTACATAGGGTTTATAGGAGAGGGGGAGACATAGTCCCAAAAATTACAAGGGATTAACTGCTTAAATAAAAAATATGCTCCATCTGTTATAGCATATCCTATACTAAACTCCAACTTAACTTGACATCACTATACTAAACTTCAACTTAACTAGACATCACTTAGACGGTAGATCGTGACAGTGCTCATGGGTATTTAATCCATTTTGGCGGAGTGAAGACATAATTCTCGCCAAACCTTATAGCCTTTTATTCTCTACAGGGTTGTGGTTTGGCTAACATTATGCTTTCACGCCACCAAAATGGATTAAATACCTATGAACACTGTGACGATCTACCGTCTAGTGATGTCAAGTTAAGTTGAAGTTTAGAATAGTTCCTTTCTGCTTCGAAAGAAATTAATAGTGTTTAACACGTTCTGGGCTGGATTCCTAATCCCCTCTCGCCTATGTGTGGTATGTATCCGGCTAATTTAAATTTAAGCCAGTCTGTATGTCAATGGTTGATACTTGTTTACACGAAACAACTTCGGTGTTTTTTTTTTTTTTTTTTTTTTTTTTTTTTTTTTTTTTTAAATCTGCTCCATAGAAGCATAAAAATGTAATTTTATCATCAGACTTACATTTTTAACTATTGTACCAAATTTAAGACAGTGTGTTAAACAGTTTAATAAATAAATATATTCGTTATTAGGAAAAGGACATTTCCAAGCAAGATAAAGATTTGGATGTTGACATATGATGTTGGTATTTATGGATGTTGGAAATCTCTGAATCAAGAACAAATTATAATATTTCAGATATGTGAATTTATTTTGAAGTTATGACTAAACTGAGTATGAATTAAGCCAATAATTTTAATTCTTAAAATTCTGCTTCTAATTATGATAAAAACCTAAATTTTAAGTATAATGCAAATATCTTACGTCTCACTATTGCACCAAAGATTTTATAATATCATAATTGATTCGTTAAATATAAAAAGTTCGTCATCATAATTAAAAGGAAACTTCCAGAAGAAACCAGAATTTGTAGAAAATGGGCACACATGCAGTATTTAACCTTTAAATCAAGAGGAAATAATAACATTTAGATATATTTGATGAATTACAATTAAAAGTAAAGTAGGTTTGATATTCCTTCAATGAATATCGTCACGAACTATTGTCCACGCCTTGAGTTAAACCGGCGTCGCGTTGACCAAGTTCGACAGTTCTAGCATCACTAAGTCATAAAAAAGAGGGAATTCAACTTGGTGCACTATCTTTTCAAATGTTTTCTTTCTATCACAAAAATACATACATATCGTCTAAAAAACATCTAAACGTTAAAAAAAAATCTGTTAAGTAGAATGGTCTGCTAAAAAATTTATGAAATCTAATTTTTGCCGTCTAGCAGTCACGTCTTGTTTGTTTGGGATAGTTAAATTGCGAATATTAAATGAAATATTTCCAGGTTGCATTTTTCCTCGAGAAAAATGGGCATTTTATATTTAACAAAATGATCAATACAAGTTATACTAAGCACATTACATATTGTTGCGTAGATGGGTTCGAAAGATTTGAAGCCAAAGCAGATCAAAACTTGCAGAAATTTATTCCGATATAACTCTTCGTAGATTTTCTTACAACTCCAGAACTTCTCGTTCTAGTAGACTCAACACAGCTCTTTTCACAACAATAGAGCACAAAACAGCAGTTAAAAACTTGACAACACAACTGCTAAAATCGCTGCAAAAGACAATGCAATACAGTTTGCTTTAGAACTACTCTGAATGCTCACTGAGACTCAGTATCTCAACTCAGTAATTCCAGTCAAGTAACGGACTCAACTAACTAATTCAACTCACGGCAGGCCTTATATAGGAGTCAAACCTTCTTGAAACTTCTAGAAGTAGATATTTGGAGAACTTTCCAGATCGTAGTCGAAAAGTCCTATACATGTGCATGGGGACCATAAATGTCGCTAAGTTTGGCAACATCTGGCTTCCCACCGTTATCTCTGTAAAACTCGTTATCAAGCATTAAGACACATATTGCAGGGAAGCCAAGTTAAGACAAACTATTGCACTGCCTTATGCGAAATGTACATAAATTTTCCTATTTACAAAATTAACACTACGAAATATTTACAAATATGCAAAAATTCGTAACAATATAAATTAGTAGTTAATGTTCTATTAATAACATGGTCTAACTTTGTAATATTCAAATTAAGCATGTAGTATATAATCTAACCAGTAACTTTCGATATTCCAAAGGGTTTTCGTCTGTGTTCGTAATATTAAGTGTTCAAACATTAAAATAATAAAATAAGCTTCTTCACCAATAAAACATTTTCTCACCAAACTTTATCAAAATATATCATTTTTAAAATTACATTTTTAAGTACGTTTAATTTTTAATAATCTTACGTAACGCTTTTAAAACAACGATGAGTGGTATATTTTCGAACGACAGTATCAGCATATTTATCCAGTTACAATATGGGTGGAATTATAAAGCGGTTTCTCAGAAGAAGAAAAAAAAAAAAAAAAAAAATGCTTTTTCTGTCGAAGTACCTTCAAAGAGACTAAAAACTGACGTCAACATCCAAACCGTTCCATCAAGGTCTTGGGGGTCAAGGGGTCGATGTAAGAAAACCACGGGATGAGTTGTTCACAAAAAAAGAAGTGTCCTCAACAGTTTTTGGAACAATAACCATTCTGAGGAACTTTTGAATCGTCTGGCGAAATTTCACTGCGCAATGGAGTTCGTTGGAGTTGTTGTTAAAAAGTTATCTGTAGATTTACTATAAAATGTTTCTCTAATTGCACAAGGACATATGACTGTTGTTTGCATAAAAATAAGAACCATTTGGTTATTATATAGAGGGTATGAAATTATATAGAAAATTAGGAGTTGTACTGCCATTTTTATGGTTAACAAATTTCGGTTTCATAGTGATTGATATTGTTTAATTCCCTGAGGGACATATTATTTCATTTGATTGTCAAAATACACACGATTATATATCGCTTCATTTGAATATCAGTTGAATGCGTTTTCGATAGAATATAAATAAACCAATCACTGAATATTCATCAGCTTGAATATCAATATAACAAGGATATAGAATAAAAATTATGTGGTTTATATTAAAATTAGTTTGAGAATATTCCCAAGTGAGAGAAAAAGTGACGAGTGTTATGATTGTGGAATTTTTCAAAGCGCACTTTTTGTCGTATCAAGCACTATGAATTCCACAATTCAAAAGTAGATGATATAAAAATAGATTTATAAATATAAGTCATGTCAAGCTTTAAAATCATAACAAAGAAATGTATCCCATTTCATAACATTAAAATCAGAATACATTAATATCATAACATAATAAAATCAAACCAGAATTCTTATCATAACATATAAAATAAAATTATTATTTTCTTTTTAACTAAAAAACTAAGTTCGGTTCAGTCTGTTTGGTTGTTTTTCTGAGAAGCTCATTATTATTATTCTCGCTTTTTCAAGCTTCAGCGTTGCAAAATTTATACAGTATTGTTTGAATTCTTAGTCCAATGCTCCTAGAATTAGAACAATAAGTTGTTTTATTCCATCTTTATGAGTTAACTTTCTCAAAATATGAAATAGTTTTAATCCTATCAATGTCGAGCTTCTTGTTGTTACCAAATACTATTTCGAAGCTAAATCAACTATTTATTAAAAGAGATAAATATTTATCCAGCGAATGTATTATCTAGGGACTTTATGATTAAAGTTTTACTTTCAAAAAGTCGATATAAAAGAGCCGCTGATAAAAAATACCTGAAATTGGAACTTAATACAAACGAAGGTAGGAGAAATGGTGTGACATTAAAAATACTATTTCGAATTATTTTGTATGTCACACCATTTCACCCTTCTTCGCGAATATTCAGGTGATTCTGACGAGTGGTTCATTTTTTACAGTTATTTGAAAGTTGAACTTTCCTTATAATCACCTTATAAAAGAAGGATACAAAAATGGTGTAGAAAAATAAACACATTGAAATATTTGCATATTTATTACTAAAAACGGGTAATAATTAAAATAAATTTACTCTTACATTTCAATATAGTAATAAATATTTTGTATATTAAAATAGTAAAAGAACAAAAAAAAAAAAAAAAAAAAAAAAAAAAATATGGTTCGAAATTTACTATTAAATAACATTTCCAAGTGTTAAGAAGAAATTTTTGTAAAGGTAATCCGCAACTAAGATTAATCTTAAAACTTTTTGAATTAAAAATTAATTATCTGTTCTTTAATATGAGAAAGCCTTGACCATAATTTTTTTAATTGAATTAACTTTGACGTGTTATTTTATTTTGGTAAAATTTACTAAAGATAATTAAAATTATCATTACGTTACCCATATCATTCAAGTATTCAAGCTTGAATAAATGAATGGGCAGACATTAAATAGAAATGGGAATATTTAAATAAGATAAATGCGTTTAAAAAAAAAGAGATCGATCAGTTTCAGGCACTTTTAAAACAACTAAATTTCGAATAAGAGCCATTAATATTACAAAAAAAAAAAAAAAAAAAAAAATGCAGCTAATTTTTAAAACTTTTTTTCTTCTGTTTTACCTGCAATTTGTTTTAAGTTTGCCATTACAAATCAGTTAACAAAATGTTTTACGATAAAGTT
Source organism: Linyphia triangularis (assembly GCA_963978545.1). NCBI lineage: Eukaryota > Metazoa > Arthropoda > Arachnida > Araneae > Linyphiidae > Linyphia > Linyphia triangularis. Next base: position 38,595,185 of record OZ021722.1, on the reverse strand, counting down.
TTGAAGGTACTGCTCAGTCTTTATTCTCAACGTGAGTAGACACGCAAGAGATTGTGAAAGGTTGTTTGATGTTAGTTATCAGGCTGCCTGTTTAGTTTTCCGGCTTTTCTTACATTTAAGATCCAATATTCCTCGAAAGTCCTCTCGGAAGGGTTTTCCCCTTAATACAGATCTTGATCTATATTTAGAGGTAGCATAACCTTCGTGCAATTTTTTTCGCTAGAAATCTCCTATATAGCCAACCAACCGACTGATCAACTAGAGCAGTAAAAAAGAGGGGGACATTTTTATAGTAACTAAACGATAGACTTCATTTCTTGATACTTAAATAATGTTTCAGATAGTTATGAGTAGTAGGCTTCTTTAAACATAACCAGACAATTCGCATTCAGAATCATCCTATAAATAGACAAATAGCATATAAATATGTTTCAAAATGATCTATAAATCTATCTAAATTATGAGAGATAGATATCCTGCATGCCTTTGTATTTATTCACAAGCGTAACTTGGCATCCTGTTGTTTCCTCCGTTCGCCAATTATCTAGAAAATGGCAAAAGCTTTAAGAACCTAATCGTAGCTTTTCCTTGAAACAATGATAGAGATCATATTGCTTGCTGGTAGAAAAGTGTCTAAAGCCTGATAAGAACTTTTTTCTTCTTTTTTGTACCCGCACATTTTTAATGGCTTATTTTAATATTTTTAAGTAGAACGGTTTTTATTGAATAATGACTTCGAAGCGCAACAAATATTACACGCTTGTGTGAGTAATATTTTTAAGTCAAATATCCAAGAAAATTTTACCCAATGGTTTGAGAGTTTCTTTTATTTAAGAAAACAATTCGAAAAAGTGTTTGTGAATTCATTCGCTCTGAACAAACAATCTGACGATTGGACGATGAATTGTGGTGTGTGTTTTCCCAATGAAGCGTAATGACAACTCACCTTGCTGGTGAGTGACGTCACTTCCGGAGATAAGATAAAGGGGGGGGGGGGGGAAGGGGATGATGCCTGATGAAGGTGCATCCCAGACCGGTGTCCGAAAGAAGAAAGTGATCCGGAGGTTCAGGATGGTGTTGTGGATGCTCCTGCTGTTGTTGACCGTTGATGCACAGCAAATCAGAATACCGGCTTATGTCGGCAGAACTCAAAGCAGACCAGGTAAGATCTTTATATACTTTAACGATATATTTGAATATTTAAAGATACATATTTTTTAGGAATATAAGTTTTGTACAGAAAGTGAAGCATAATGTAATTTATGAATGGATATATCAGCGTCACGGATTACAGTCAGATATTACAGATGAAACTATTTCAGTGTGAAGGTTTTTATTGTAACTGATTTTGTATGGAATGATTTTCTATGGTTTAAAAGATATCGTAAGTGTAGATGCAACATAAATAAACTAGGGTTCAACTAAAATAAAAGCAACTAACGTCATATATTAGAAACAATGCGAGTCTAAAAAGCTTTTTGAAATTTTCTTAAATAGTAAATATATCTCTTACGATAATTTACTTCTAAAGTATAGAAGAATACACGAAATGTATTGATAAAATGCGCCGAGTATTGTACAGATTTAAAAGTAGGCAAATAAGAAATGTAGTAATTATTCTTTCAAAAGGTATTTAAAAGCAATTGAAAATTTTAAAATATATCATTGTATTAAATGAAGAAATACACTTTTACAGTTCTATGACACATTTGTAGGTTTTGAAATTTTCGATGGTTGGAAGACTATATCAGCCTTTCATCCTTTAAGTGGATCGATTAAATGAGAACCAAGCATGCTTGGGAACTAAACACTGGAGGTTCCGCGTCAGACTGACCATCTGACCGGAACATTGGTGCTGAATTAGCACCCCAGGGCCCATGGTCAAATAAGCTGGATTAGGAACAGCAGGCCATTTCTACGGGGCTGTTACGCCACTGAATTTAGTTAAGTTTTTGTAAGTCTATATGGGATGGATTGAACATTTTAAATTAGCAATGTGAATGGATCAATGGATTTTACTTCAACTTATTGAAAAGTAGGACATCCTGTTTGTTTCCATGAATTATTCTAATGCATTAGGTTCATTAGAATAAATAATGTTATTATTATTGGGCCAAATGAAGCTACTTGATCCTAAATAGTGTCATCAACATATCTAAACTCTCCCTTAGTTCGTCATTACGCCTGTATTTATTCATTACTTTATTATAAATTAAGTAAAAATGATTGCATGTTACGTAAATAGTTCTAAATTTCTATAGAATGAAGGAAGAAATGGAATTTCTAAGTGTTCACCATAATGGTTCCAAACTCATAGTTGTATTACAGACAGTTCACATTTAAAATACATTAATGTTGAAAAACTGCCTTTAAATAACTATCTTTTCCAATTAAAGAAATGTAATTTCACCAGCAAAACACGCTTACTACACATGATTTATTAGGCAAGACAATTAGAATTATTTATTAGGTAAAGTTTTCTTAAACTATTTAGCAGAAAATGGATATTTGTACTTTATTGTAGCAATAAATTCATACTGAATTATTAATTTGAATAATCCAGATAATGAAAGAGCTGAAGGATTCAAAGAATATTTTTCAGGGTTTCATTTTCTAAGTCTTTATTTTGGTGTCATTCCAAAAAGCATGATGCCTCTTACAATTAATTAGGAGGAAAAATGCTTTATTTACTAAGGAATATATTTACAATTTTAGCGCAAAACTATAGGATACTCTATACATACATGTGAGAAAGTTAGTTCTAATAAATGCAAGTTCATCATTCAGCATGAGTTTGGAGAAACCATCAGGGATACTTATAACATACCTGAGAGGAATTAAGTTTTTATGAGGGTAAATCAATAAATTATCTACGATTTTGAGAAAATCTATGGTATATTCACAACATATATGTGAGGAATTAGTTTTAATAACTGCAAGTCACTCAATTGCTACGATTTTTGGGGAAACTTACACGATTAACAATATACAGATGAGGAATTAAGTTTTAATGAATGTGTTATTCAATTACTACAATTTTGGGACAATCCCGTGGGATACTCCCAACAGACATGCGAGGAATTTACTTTCAAAGATTGTAAGTCAATCAATTATATTGAATAAGGGGAAAATCTAAGGAATACACATAACATGCGAGAAATTATGTATTAATCCGTATAAGTCAATTAATTAGTGTCCAAAGAGATTAAGGTTGAAATCATATGCAGTTTCTTTTAGATATAAATTCACATGTTTAATTAATATCTAAATATTTTAAAAGAAAATGTTTTTATACAGTCCCACAAATAATAATATTTTAAAGTTTCAAGGAGACTTTTAATACGATTGCTAACTCTATGACACCTGTGTACGTAGTTTGTGTAGTTTGATGGTGCTCTGTCTGTGTGTTCACCAAATTGAAAAATTATAGTTTAATCAGCCCATTTTATAATTTCCGAGTATGAGATAGTTCGAAGTCTAATAGTATTCACGTAATAATTTCGACTTTGGAATTTCCACACAACAGGATCAAAAACCACAATTTAAATCCCCGCTTCAAGTACAAACACATGGTAAAAGCGTACATGCAAAATATACGTCAAGGGTTTTTTCGGTTTCAGTTGGCAAATTTCTTTTAAATTTTTTTTTACCAATGCAAACTAAAAAATTCAACCTCTTATATAAATGCAACAGTTGGGGGCAAATTACTATATGGTCGACTGCATGTTTACAATTAGTGATGGTCTTCACGAGGAAATTTCTGCATGATTACGAAACGGTAGCGAATCTTTTCCTCATCCCATCACTGCCCACTTTACCGTTGAGGTTAAGGTTAAATGCAAATACCTCCCACCGCCTCAGGTTATGGTTACGGATGTTTTTTAATGTGCAATATCGTGGTTTCTTTGTTCAGAAGAAGGGTGATTTCTAGGTGACGGAATGAAGTAGTTCTTTCGATGGGAATGTCAGTTCTCTTAATTGTTTAGTTTCAAAACTTATTGGCATGGTGGATTTTGAATGATTGCTAGAGCAGCAAATTAAAAGATATTTAAAAACATTTCAAGGAAATGATTGAGACCAACAGCTGAAGTTTATCTTTTGCTTTTGCTACATAATAAAACCCAGTGTATAACAATGCTTTATCATATTTCATACAACAACGTATTTGTATTGCATGCATTTCATAACTTCTTTTTTTGTAAAAGCTATATCCGAGCAATATTACAAAAATTGTTGTCTAATTTTTGAAATTTGAATGTTTGCCATCAAATTTTAATTTTGAAATGGATAGTTTTGAATTTTATCTTTTATTCATCTTCATAAATATAAACCCAATAGTTCAGTTATTTTTTTACGCAGCTTGAAACTGCGTTTTTAGAACTTCTCATAAGATACTATAATGTTGATTTTTATAGTTATAATTGACTAAATAAATTAGTTTTAGGTATTTATACTTCCGCAGTAACGCACTTCAAATTTTTTATAATATTTTTAAATTACTTGAGGCCTTAATTTATTGTTAAGGACACAAAAGTGTAATTTTAGAGTAATATATTTAAAATTTGAAGGTAAAAAATATTTAGAAAGAGAATAAATTCATCCATTAATTTTAAATAATAAAAATGTGTTTACTAGTGTATAAATTTTAACTCTTTTCTTTATAAGTTTATAGTTCGCTAATAATTAAAAATAAGTTAGTTAATATTGAAAAACAAAATTTGAAATACGATATTTTATTATTCATATAATTCGGGAAATTAAGCAATAAAAACTAAGAATAGTTAGTGATTGAAATATTCACTTTTTCGTTTCGATACAATTAACTTTTTTGAAATATCGAAATATACTGATAGTAAAGAAATTTACTGAACGTCTATCTTCTTCACCACTAAGTCAGGTTAGTTGTCCTACATTATTTATATGATCTTCGAAAAGAAAAGGGAGAGAACTCATAAAATATTATTCAATACTATTGCTATAAATAATATTGAAATGAAAGGGTATAAAAAGATGTAAGCTAGTATGTAATTTGTTTTTTAAATCCTTTATAATAATTATGATTTTGTTTGTGTGTGTGCGCGTTTGTTTGTGGCAGGCAAAATTGATATCGTCATCCAATCGAGCCGAAATTTGCAGCTTCTTTCAGATTACATTTTTATTTTCCATTTTACTAACCAGAATGTTAATTCGATTAATTTGATTTAAAATAATTTTACGATGAACTTGTACATGAATGCAAGAGTTAAAAGTTTGGAGTATGGAAATTTCAATTGCAAATTAATGCGACAAAAAATGGCGATTGTTAGTACATCCATCAACGACTGTTTCTCCTCGGATTCACTTACAAGAATATTTATTGAAAAACATATCTCCAATTTCGCCATTTTGGCGGTGTTTTTTTAGCCAATGAAATTATTATCGCCAATCTGGTCATTTTTTTTTATTAACGAAAACATGGAAACGGGATTTTACACCAATTCATGGCGTTATTTGATCCGCACAGAATCCTAGTTCTGAGCTAAAAATATCCAATGTCTTGACCCCGACCAGAAAAAAAAAATGTATGGGCATTCTAATGTTTAAAATTTATGTAAATGGTAAAACTTACGGAAGATCTTAAAATGGCCATTGAAAACAGGTGGAAAAGCATCTCCAAGGAAAATTTGATTTTTTAAAAATAATTTTTGGATCATCACCATTTTTTCAATAATATCTTAAAAAGTGTTTTTAATATTTCTTCCAGCTTTCTACACATACAAAGACAAAATAAAAGTTAAATTTATATATATAATAATTTATATATATACATACACACACGTATATATATATATATATATATATATATATATATATATATATATATATATATATATATATATATATATATATATATATATATATATATATATATATATATATATATATATATATATATATATATATATATATATATATATATATATATATATATATATATATATATATATATATATGTGGGATTTCCCCCCCCGACTTGAGCACTTCGGATCGTATTGGTTAGGAGCAGTACTACGTCACTGCGTGACGTTGCTGCTTCCTGCCAGCCGTTTTATTTGAATTTCATTCCACGCTATGTAACTAAATTTGTAAGACGTATTTGTAAGAGCTCTTCGGAGCGATGTACTAAATATTCAACAATAGCTCTTTTAAAATTCCTTTAGACACCGACCGTTAAATAAACTATGTTCATGTTAAAAAGAAGATTTTATTTCAAACTCAGCATCCCTACAAATTGGGCGTTCGGCCGGGATTGATTTATTTTCCCGCGATTGATTTGTTTTCCCGCGATTGATTTATTTTCCCGCGATTGATTTCTTTCTCGAGATTTCTTTTCGAATGTAACAGATCAACAAATCTGCATCAAACTGAAAACCTGCTTTCACCTGAAGTTTTTTTTTAATTCCGAAGTGTCCGATGTTGTTCACGGTGCCCCAGCCAGAAGTGTGCCTCTTCCAAACCGTCCAGTAGTGCTTCAACGACGTAATTTTGGTTCAGAACTGTCCAGTCAAGCCTATAGTTCTCGAAAGGACTTAAGTTTCAGTGACCAGTTCCTGTTTGGACATTAAATTCAAGTGAACAGTTCCTGTTTGGACTTGAAATCCCCTGTCCAGTTCTTGTTCTGACGTGAAGTGACTGCTGGAAGACGTTTTGAATTGCAGCGAAAATCGGAGTTCCAGATAAGCCATTTACAACTTTATTCAAAATATTTTATATTAATTTTAGTGATAATTAAGAATTTTAATATTTAGTTGGAACAATACTTTAATATTATTTTGTCACTAAGTAATTATTTTTTGGAATGTGTTCTTTAAAATTGTTTCGTTTTAAAATACGTTATGTATTAACGATTTGGAAATAGAGGAAGCAAAAAAAAAAAAAAAAAAAAGTTGATCATTCTGTTTCGAGTATTTAAAATAGACAGGAAGTACCAGCTGCATTTGCCATTTGATTTTTTTTTATCTTTTCTTTTTAGGGTTGCTGAATAAAAAAATATTGTGTTGTCTTATTTTTTTTCCCCTAATCATATGGCCTCTGCAACTGAAGTTTTATTTATTTTTTGTTGAACTAGTTGGAATTATGTTTTTCAGAAAAGAGTTTTTGGAAAGATATTTTCTTTAATGTTACATGTAAATGATAAATTTGTGGAATCGTTGTGGTATTGTTTATATTTTGATAGGATTGTTTCATTTATCCGGTATCAAATAATAGCAGTTGTTGTTATGCCACATTATAAAAGATAGAATTTAATTGATTTGTGAAATTCTAGTGTTAATATTTCTTTGGTGTGCTTTTTTACTGTCGTCGTGCAGTGTTAACGGAAAAGTTAAAGTGTTTTTAAAAGCAAAAGCCAAAAGGCTGTTTGGGGAATATTAGACATTGTTTTTCTTAAGAAAAGAAAACTATTTAGAATTTCTAGAAATCTGTATTTGCAGTCGTAAAATAAGAATTTGATTAATTTGTGAAATTCTGGTTGTAATATTTCTTTAGTATGCTTTTTACTGTCGTCGAGCAGTATTAACTTGAATGTTAAGGTATTTTTAAAGCATAAGCCAAAAGGTTGTTTAAGAAATATTGGGTGTAGTTTTTTTAAGAAAAGAAAACTATTTAGAATTTCTAGAAATCTGTACTTGTAGTCGTAAAATAGAATTTGATTAATTTGTGAAATTCTGGTGGTAATATTTCTTTAGTATGCTTTTTACTGTCGTCGAGCAGTATTAACTTGAATGTTAAGGTATTTTTAAAGCATAAGCCAAAAGGTTGTTTAAGAAATATTGGGTGTAGTTTTTTTTAAGAAAAGAAAACTTTAGAATTTCTGTGAATTTGATTTAGCTACTCATTGGGAGTTAGTTTAAAATATATATTTTTAAAAATTGAAGTTGCTATGCAATCAATTGTGGTTTGATAAATTGTATTTTGCAGTATAATTTATGTGTGTAATGATTTGTATAAGAATTGCTATATTAATTTTTATTAGACAGTATTATTGACAAGGTCTAATTTAATGGTAAAGATTAATTAGTGGGTATAGATTGTTCTCTGCTGTTTTGATTGGGGAAATAATTGAATACAGTTAAGGATTCTAATTAAAATTCCCTGGAACCGTCAATAAGTTGAAAGTTCCTTGTAACGGTTCATTCTTATTTAAAGTTTAAACCCACGTGAAATATAGTTGAAAATTATTAAAAGGTTAATATTTTCGCATTGTTTTTGTTCGAAAGTTATCATGTCCTATTTAAGTAAAGGTCGTAAGACTGACTTAGTTGAGGTCGCTGAGGAGTTGGGTTTGACTCCGGCTGATGGAAGTAAGGTAGCAGATATCAGAAAACTGATTTTAGAAAGTGATGACTATGATGAAGAAACGACGCGTATAATTTTGAATCGAATCATCGAAGAGAGGACGGAGCAAGAGGTACGAACCCGAGAACGTGAAGAGAGGGAAACTCGACTTGAGATGCAACGCTTGGAGGTTCAGCGCATGCAACTGCAGACTGCTGCTGTGGTTCCAAGACGAAGTGAAGAAACTCAACAGAAGATCCCGCTTGCTCAGATAACACCTAAATTCGATGAGAAAAAAGACGAAATGGGGTTGTTCCTTATCAACTTTGAAAGACGCGCAGAAATGGCTAGAGTTCCTAAGGAAGATTGGGTAGCCTACCTACTTCATGTGATGCCATCAGATATCTCGAACATGCTTGCTCGAGAGTCGGTTGAAAATGCAAACAATTTTGATTATGTCAAAGAATTAATTTTGAAGAAATACAAATTAACCTCTGAAAAATTGAAGAACTTGTTTTATCGACATGTCAAAGGTCCAGATAAGACATGGAGGAGCTACGCACATGAGCTGAGCTGCTATTTTAAAGAATGGATAGCTGATTTAAAAGTCGACTCTTTTGAAGACTTAGTGGACTTGCTCATCACTGAACAGTTAAAATTTAGAGCTCCAGAAGACATAAAAGAACACTTTTTCAAAGAATGGTTAAATCTGAAAAAGCCAGACGATCTCGCTGAAATGTTCGATGAATTTGAAAGTTTGAAGGAGAGTCTCACAAAGAGAAATTTTCATTGGAAACCTTACAGAAAATTTAGTGAAAATCGCACTAGTCAAGAGCATTCAGGCTACAAGGGATTGAGGCATGTTAAGTCTGAAACTGAAGACAACAGACCAATGTCTGGTCAACGCAAGTTTCACGGACAGAAGAAGCTCATTTGCTTTGAATGTGGTTCTCCAGAACATCTGCGCAATTCATGTCCTAAAGTCGTTCGAGACAAGAACAATAAGGCTGAGAAAGATCGTGAAAAAACTCCTGAAACACACCTGGTGCAAGTTGCCGTAGGATCAAATGAACCCAAAGATTATCCGGATGTCGATCTTAATAAATTTGTGAAGAAAATCAAATTGGGTGAAGTATCCGCTACAGCACTTCTAGACACAGGCAGTACACGTAATATCTTACGAGATGACATCTACAGAAAAATTAAGCCCCTTCCTTTACTGTCGAAAAATACATCAGTTTTGACCGGCCTAGGCAAAGGTCTAGTTAAAACCATGGGATCGTTCCAGCAAGTAGTCGACATTGACGGACACGTTTGCCGACTTGACTTTCAAGTTATCCCTGTTGAGGATTTCAATTTTGAAGCCATCATTGGGTCAGCATTTTTAGCTCATGCTCCCTGTCCTTTTCATAAGAAGACAGAAACTCTCTTGGATGAGTCAGCTGAATGGATATTCTTAACAGAAGATGGAACAGAGAATGAGTTGGATCTTAATCATATCAAGGAAGCAAATCTTCGTCGAAGTGTAACAGACCTTGTAACCTCCTACCAACCGAAGAAAACAAAGTTCACTGATATTTCAATGAAAATAATTTTGGAAGATGAAATACCAGTTTACCAAAGAGCCCGTCGACTATCGTTTTCTGAACGACAAGAAGTCAACAAGCAAATAGATGAGTGGTTGAAGGATGGAATTGTTCGTCCCAGTTCATCAGATTATGCAAGTCCTGTGGTACTTGTCAAGAAGAAAGATCTCACAACACGAATCTGCGTGGACTACAGACAATTAAATCGCAAGCTTGTTAAAGATAGATTTCCGCTGCCCTTGATTGAAGATGTTCTTGACCGGTTGCAAGATGCCAGAGTGTTCAGCACCTTAGACTTGAAGAATGGATTTTTCCATGTGCCAGTTGAAGAAAACAGTCGCAAGTACACATCATTCATTGTTCCGGATGGACAGTATGAATTTTTAAAAGTTCCTTTTGGACTTAGTACAAGTCCAAGTGTATTCCAGAGATATGTGTACAGTGTATTCAGAGATCTAATGAAAGAAGGCGTTATTGTTATTTATATGGATGATTTGATAATTCCGTCAAACGATGAAGCAGAAGGTGTAGAGAAATTGAAAATTGTTCTTCAAAGAGCATCCGAATATGGACTGGAAATAAAGACAAAGAAATGTCAGTTTTTAAAGCACTCAGTAGAATTTCTGGGTCACATTGTTGAAAATGGAACAGTTCGTCCATCGAGTGAGAAGACACTCGCCGTTAAAAAATTTCCTATTCCAACAAATGTTAAGCAAGTACAAAGTTTCCTTGGCCTCACAGGTTACTTCAGGAAGTTTATTCAAGGGTATTCGAAGATCGCAAAACCACTTAGTGATCTCCTTCGAAAGGACTGCCCATTTGTGTTCGGGTATGATCAAAAGGATGCCTGCGAGAAACTTAAATCCCTTCTCGCCACAAGCCCCGTTTTACATCTATTCAAGCCAGGTCGAAAAACTGAATTGCACACAGACGCCAGCAAAGAAGGTTTCGGTGCCGTACTTCTTCAGGAGTCTGACGATGGACAATTACATCCCGTCCATTTCATGTCTAAAAAAACCAGTCCAGCGGAAGAGAAATATAGCAGTTATGAATTGGAGGTTCTCGCAATTGTAGAAGCCTTAAAAAAGCTGCGGGTGTATCTGATGGGAAGCAAATTTAAAATCGTGACAGACTGCTCTGCTTTTCAGATGACAATGAACAAAAAAGATCTAGTAACCAGGATTGCAAGGTGGGCTCTACTTTTAGAAGAATTCGATTACGAGATAGTTCATAGATCAGGGCAAAGAATGAAACATATTGATGCCTTGAGTAGAAATCCAGTAATGATTATTGATGAAACTGTAACTGCAAGATTGAAAGTTGCTCAATGCAAAGATGAGTACATAACAACACTGAAATCATTAGTAAAAGAGGACAGCCACCAAGAATATTTCTTGAAGAATGACATTTTGTACAAGTACGAAAATGGTCGAGAATTAATGGTTGCACCCAAAGGGATGCAGACTGAATTGATTAAATCAGCCCACGAAAAAGGACATTTTTCAGTTGCGAAAACAAAAGAAATTGCAAAACGAGACTTCTTCATTCCTGATCTTCATTCCCAGACTGAAACAGTGGTTGCCAATTGCATACCGTGTATCTTGGCAAATAAGAAAAGCTGCAAGAAAGAAGGAATGTTGCATCCGATTCCCAAAGAAGATTCGCCTTTGCATACTTATCATGTGGATTTTATTGGACCGATGACTTCCACGAACAAACAGTATCAGCATATACTAACTGTAGTGGATGCTTTCACCAAGTTCGTTTGACTCTATCCTGTAAAGTCGGTATCAGCTGAAGATGCATTGGAAAAGATTAAACTCCAGCAAAAAACCTTTGGTAATCCCGTTCGCATTATTTCTGACAGAGGTTCCGCTTTCACATCAAATGCCTTTAAAGAATATTGTGATACTGAAGGTATTCAGCATCTACAAATTACAACTGGAGTGCCTCGCGGAAATGGTCAAGTTGAGAGAATCCATAGAACATTAATACCCGTCCTAGCTAAACTAGCTCTCGATGAACCGACAAAATGGTTCAAGTATGTATCAAGAGTACAGAGAGTTTTAAACAGTTCAGTTAGTAGAAGCACCAAATACACTCCATTTGAATTGTTAACTGGTATTAAAATGAGGAACAAAGAAGATCTCATTGTAAAAGAAATTTTAACCGAAGAAATGATGGATTACTATAATAACCAAAGGAATCAACTCAGAAGAGAAGCCAAAGAAAACATCCTTAAAATACAAGATGAAAATAAAAAACAACATAACAGAAAATGCAAAAAGGCTACTACGTATAAACTGGGCGACTTAGTAGCTATCCAAAGAACTCAATTTGGTACAGGACTGAAGCTAAGACCTAAATTCTTCGGCCCATACGAAGTCACCAAAGTTAATGGTAGGGACAGATACGAGGTAGCTAAAATAGGGAATCATGCAGGCCCAAATCAAACCACCTCTTCAGCTGACCTCATGAAACCATTTGGGTAGCCCCTTCTAAAAAAAAAATATTTTTTTTTTTCATCATAAGTATAATTGTGTTTGTGTATTTGTATATTCTAATAATGTGTTCATATTCATAACGATATTTAAAATGCACAATTTAATGTTTAATTGTATAATTACTATAAAATTATGTGTGTTTAACGATTCGCAGTGCTCTTGATAAGTATTTTAATTTTTTTTTAAAGTTTTAAGTACGCCGCTGTGGTCAGCGACATGTCAGGACGGCCGATTTGTGGGATTTCCCCCCCGACTTGAGCACTTCGGATCGTATTGGTTAGGAGCAGTACTACGTCACTGCGTGACGTTGCTGCTTCCTGCCAGCCGTTTTATTTGAATTTCATTCCACGCTATGTAACTAAATTTGTAAGAGCTCTTCGGAGCGATGTACTAAATATTCAACAATAGCTCTTTTAAAATTCCTTTAGACACCGACCGTTAAATAAACTATGTTCATGTTAAAAAGAAGATTTTATTTCAAACTCAGCATCCCTACATATATATATATATATATATATATATATATATATATATATATATATATATATATATATATATATATATATATATATATATATATATATATATATATATATATATATATATATATATATATATATATATATATATATATATATATATATATATATATATATAAAATGTTTGTATTATTTACATACATACAAGAATATTCGACCGATAATACAATATTAGTGTCTACTAATTTAAGAGTGTTTTAGGAACAAATATGAATTTTCAGATTAATTAATTCAAAGCAGTTTGTAATAAACTAAGACTGGAACTCTCTACTAATAAAATACAGCCGATTCTTTTTGGAAGAGATCTCTCTCAGACAGATTCACTAGTTTTAAAGTAGCAAGACAATCTATAAAAATAGTTAAAACACTAAAAATGTTAGGTATTACGTTGTACTGTTCTTTGATTTTTATACCTCATGAATAGAAATTTAAAGAAATAGTTTTAACAAAAATATTTGTGTTCTTAAATTTCCCTCCGGCTTTCTGCATCTAGTACAACTACACCATGGTCGGAGAAAGATGATCTCAGCACAGAGATCATTCTCATTAAAAATCCTTAAATGCTATAGAAATACATTGAATCAAGCCCTATTTGTTTTAACTGTAATTTCACCAACTATGTCTCAAAGGTTGACTAAGATACATGAAATGAAAACCGACTATAAAGCCTTCTTTATAGAAGAATATATAATGTGGTGTCAATGAAATAGAGAGATCAAATATGAAGAAACAAATGGATGTAACAACTAAGATCGATAATCTATAGATTATCGATATTAGTTGTTACATCCATTTGTTTCTTCATATTTGATCTCTCTATTACATTTACACCACATTATACGATTCATCAATGATTTTTATAAAAATCATTGATGAATCGTCTAACTCTATATAGAATAGGGTATTAATATTTACATACAGAAAAAAAGCAAAATAATCCACAGGATGTGATTTTTTAATCGTTAGGCAAGAAAAACCAGAAGCAATAGCCATTTCTTTACGTAAAAACACGGTTTTCAATCTAAGAGTCATGCTATACAAAAGGCATTTGAATTCTCCATCTGTAATAAACTACAACAAGTAATGCTCTATACACACAGCTTATCCTATATTATGTCTATTTCATCACCATTTCCAAAATCACCAATAGCATTGCAAATTATCAATGACATCAAAGATAATTAAAAACTTGGAACTGTATTTTTTTTGCATTCTGTTTAATTTTCATAAATATGAATATGTAATTATATAAATAATGCAGTTTTTCACTTGGCCTTAACATATTTTCCAGCACTGTACAATATTACCCCCCCCCCCCCACCCACATTAAGTATTCCAGAAATAAATTTCTTTATGTTCGTGATGTAATCAACATCACAAATTTAAAATCTGCAATTTTGAAGTTAGAATGCTCTCTGTCACCCTTTGGGCACACTTCTTATTGACGAAAATCAGTTAATAGTTTTAATGGTAACAAAAAAATTGAAGAATGTAACCTTTTGGGTCACAGGTGAGACTCTTTGAGACTTTTGGTGAGCGTAAATCGCGAATATTTTCTATTCTGGCCACGCGACAAGGAAATGGTAAAGTACACTAATGTAATAAATGCTTTGCTCCACACCCACACAGGGTCGAAGGTGACGAATATAAATGCTTAACTCAAGCTACTCGTAATGTACTAATATAATTTCAAGGTAAGGGTTCAACAGACGAATATCCTTGATGAAAAATGATTTCGCTTTGAAATATGTAATTATGAATTATGGAATTTGGTGACAATTTATTTAGAATATTCATTTATATGATTGGGATGTTGATTATACAAAATATTTAAAATGGAGAATAATGTTTTGTATTCTATTAATATTATTTGCTTGGTAGTTATTGGTGGTTCCACAACTTTAATATTTTATAATAAAGTTCAGTAAGGTATATAAATTGGAATTTGTAAATGAATTCTTTATCATTTTCATTTCAAACTGTATTTGTAATTTGAATACCTTTTGAATTAAGCATGAATATAAAATGTTTCTCTTTTATAACCACTCTCCCATATAAAGTTGCTTAGTTTTATCTTACTTATAAAACACGTAAAAATAATGTAACTTTTACAAGATATGTCATCATTTTATGATTGTTTGAAGGTTTTAATCTATTTCACTCTCTCCATAGTTATTCGGGTAATTCCATCTGATAGTGTTGTCGTAAGAATAAGAAAACCAGACCAGCCAGCATTGGGGACAATAACGATTCCAAGAGACTCTTCAGTCACTCGAATACAGGTAATTTTACTCTGATACTAATAACATGTTCTACAGGTGTGAATGAGGGATTTCGTGCAGACAATATTTTAAAAACATCAGCTTGCTTCACGTTCAGATACTACTGCCTAAATATTTCCTTTACATAAGAAGAAATATTTATTTACTTTACCTTTTTCTTAATTCTTCGTTCAGTTTATAATATTTTTAGTCAATAGATTAAATATTTTGTAGAGTTGGGATAGAACGCTGATTAGTATGATAAGAATTACAAAAATATATAGTTTTAGCTTTTTTTGTACTTCATATTTTGATTTGGAATATGTACTTATGAAGAGTGCATAGTCAAGGACATTCAACACATTTAATGAGACGTTACTTCTTTTAATACTTTATTTTACGATATGCTTTAAATTTCTAAAGAAACATACAATGTAATACTATAAATAATAATCAAATTTTAAAATCTGAAAATAAAATATTCTATTAGCACTTGAACTGCAATTGGAAAAGTTCACGCCTCTTTTTCTATGATGGCTTTAATTAGTACACTAACTTTGCATTAAAAATAAAATACAGTTTAAGTAACTTAAATTAATAATATGCTTTTACTATGTATATTATTTGAATATTTTTACCTGATAAGGAAAATGTTCCTTGCGTTAATAAGTATAATTTCAATGTTTCCATCTTTTAAGTTGATTAAGTTATTTGACTTGAAAGGCAAATTATAACCCGAAATATATATATATATATATATATATATATATATATATATATATATATATATATATATATATATATATATATATATATATATATATATATTGTGTTTTCTGATAATTGGATTTTTTTCTTCCTTTGAAATATATAATATTGAGCTAAAAAGGGGGTGACATAAATTATAAATGAGTTGTGTAAAGTATTATAGCATAATGAATGACATAACTTAACAGAAAAAAATAATTAACATTGAGACAAAATAAGAATATATGAGCTTTCCGAATAAAGTAAGGAATTTCTTTCGTCTGTTGCCGAAATTCCCTTACCCCTTTATTTCCTGAATTTTTTAAAGTGCGTGCTTTTTTAATGTGTCTGATAACTGTGCTGTAACTGCCATGCAACAATTGATGAACAAACTTCACAGAAGTGGACTTCAAACTCCCTATGGGTCTCATAGCATTTAAGTTAATACAGTACCATAATGGGACGTAAAATTCCCGTCATTAAATAAAGGGTTAGATAAAAGTATTTTGTTAATAGTCATACTTTCAATTTAGTTTGCTAAATGGGAAAATATTTGATTTACATGATTAGAAAAAAAAATCTCAAAAAGTGATTCCTAAATATGCTTATTAACAACTATAGAAATAAAGTTTCGCCTATATTATTGAATTCCGAAGACAGTATATAGCTAACATTCATCAACTAACCATTTGAAGCATAATATGCGCTTCTGGAATTGCACTTGTGATCGTATAAAAAGAAGAAGGAAAAAAAAAAAAAAAAAAAAGTATTTACACCCATTCCAATAATTGCTTTTGGGAATGTGTAATTTGTCTAGAGTGCAGCATAAAAAACCCCTTCCCGAATGATACGAATAGCTATTTAAATGATAGGGTAGAGTGAATTGCATTTTTGGAAGCACGAGAACTGTAATGATTTTCTTTCTAATGCTTTCTTTATTTCTTCAACGCAAGATGTCAAATAAACAAATTTCTGAATATAAGAGAGTGAATAGACTTTTGTAGCTTTAGCTTTATAATATCCAAGAGGAGTATTGCATAAAAAGATATAATAGGTTTATGTTTTCTTTTATTGCTATGGCAAAATATTCGGGGTATTCCCAATTTGTTTTTGTATTGATAAGTTACAATGGAGGTTTATACGGAAAAATAATAAGTTTACCTCCAAACCAGTTTAGTTTTTCTTAGAAGTTTATTGTCATTACAATATCAATTTAGTATTTATTGTTAATGTAATTGATGAGAAATGCAGCTCATAGTTTGTGGAAATATTCAAAGTTTTTTATTTTTTTATTCACATTTAATGGCATCGATTGAGATAAAGTTTTCTTGAGAAAATTGTAGCATATCCAATTATTTGAGAAGCAGAGAAATATATACATATTTAAAATTCAAAGTTATTTTTCGAAAAAATGATTAGCTTGATATTGTTTACATTATAATTTGCATAGTTAATATTTCTTAAAAACACTTTTTATTTAAATGCAGTTGATATTTTTTGGAAGCATTAAGAGTTTTTGTTTTATTTTCATTTAATGAAGTCTATTCTTATCCATATTCAATTATTTGAAGGGGAAAAAAGATGTGTACATTCAATTAAAATTTTTTTTTTTTAAACAAACTATTAAATTTAAAGTCACTTTAAATTGTTTTCATTCTAATTAGATTTTTTAATGATTCTTTGAAAAATATCCTCTGTAATATTAAATGTGTTTCTTATTAAGTATATGTTTAATTTTTACTGAAACTAATTTGATTTTTTTCTTCTAATTCTCTTTCCGTGAAAGAATTTTATGCTAGCTAAGTTTAATTCTTTAAAACATTCATTCATCACTTAAAATTAGCATTCACCGCCCTTTGTTCGCGGTCCCACTAAAACTACTGGCATTTTTAGAAGACTTAGAACGTTGTAATTTGGATTTTAAGTAATTTTTTACTCAAATGGGGGCTCAATTATATTTTGAAGTGTAAAATTTTCTCAAGAAGGTTTTGCAACATAAAAATTTCAACATTCACAAAATTAAATTTTGAAGCCCAGAAGACGTTAAAAGCTGGAATTTGGAATTCAAACAAGGTAATAGGTGCACGGACATATTTTGGAACACAAAGCTTCTCAGGAAGTGATAAAGTGCCTTAATCATTAAAAGAACGCGCGTTCTCAAAATTCTAATTTTGAAGTCAAAAAGATGTAAAAATAAGTTATAAGCTAAACCGGATTTATTTCCCCCAAAAATACAAAAAAGGAGATTTGTTAAGATAATAAACTTACTCTATTAAAAGTTTGTGAAATATAAACAACAAAGTTTTAGCCATTTTTCGGCTTCGAACACCGAAAATGGATGGTGCACATCATTGTCTTGGAATATTTTAGTATAATTAATTTAGTAACTAATTTTAGCTTCAACTGATTCGTCAATGTACTTAATGACCTTTTTTAAGTGTGTATAGCCTTTTGGCTGTGTTAAGAATTTTTTTGCGTAAGATGTATACGAGTACAATATTATGCCGAAATATCGTTGGAACAATATCTGTGTGAAGGATGTTGGGAAAAAAGCTACCCGGAGTTTTTTTTTTTTTAAACTGACAAACTGTTTTGTATTTGTGTATTACTGTTTTGTGATTGTGCATTGAATTGTAGGAAACCCAGAAAACTTCCACCAAGCAGTCCGACAGCTGATACAAGACTATCGTCCCAATCGCTACTATGTCTTCTTACTTTACAAAATGGGGAAAATAAACAGGAAGTTACAGATGATATTATTAGTGGATTCAGTAAAAACATTACTAGTTATTTTCTCCCCGCCGTAGGTTAAGTAATACATCGTGAATACAAAACTTTCTGTAGATAAAACGAAAAATGAGTTATTTAGTAAAACAGCACAGTTGTTAGAAAAGTAAATGTATTTCGAGAATTTAGAAACAAATTCTGCCAAGCATATAAGACTTGTAATATTGAAATATATTCATAGTCTATAGAGCAATTATGTTCAATGTTCTTTAATTTGCTATTCATATGGAAATGAATTTATTAGAAATTTAACAATCCTAATAATGTTGTTGGAATATTAGGAGTCTTATAGCTTCATAACATCAAAGATATTCCAGGAACAAACACAGTTTGTTCTAAACGATAAAGTATCAAATGCTTGAAATGCTTTTTTCCTAGTGTCACTGGGTACCTGGTATACTAGAGTAGACAAAAGGGAGTTCTTCAAATAAAAAGGCTGCCTTAATGGTTTGATGGTATCATAGCCATAACTAAATCCATAATAATACGTTTTAAGAGATTATATATGAGATTACTGATGGAGACTTGCAAGATATTGTGAAAAAGAAAAGTCGCCCATGACTAAAAATGCATGGTCCGAAGAAAAATACAGCAAGTATAACAATGTTGTGAGTTATATAGAAATTCTCGATCTATATTACTATCAAAAAGTTTATATACTTATTTGGCTTGCATGGAAACAGAACCCAGGGAGTAGAATTGTTGTTAGAGCAGATGGTATAGTCCAGGGAATAGAGACATTTTGCTTTGCAAAAGGTTATGTAGTTCTGATTTTTTAATATGTTATAAAGGTTGGTCTCGTGGTTTATAAACCAAGTTTTCGACCTCTTAACCCTTGTGCGTTCTCTGTGGTGCACCAAAAACTGAGCCGCTTTTCAGTTTATACGTCATAACTCTTTGTCAATGCATCTTAGAAACAAACGTTAAATTTAAAAGTTGTAGAATATTAAATTTTCTACAACTTTTGTATACAAAGTTTTTTTGTAGACCTATTATGGAATTAGTTATGTCGCATCAAAGTCAAAACTTTTTCGTAAAAATGCTACTTTTTTAAGATTTGTGTCAAGTTTTTTTATTATATCTCCATAGTGGTACGTCTTAGAGAAAAAGTTGGTGAATAAAAGTTGTAGAGCAATAAATTTTCTACAAGTTTCATATTAAGGTATTTTCTAGGACTAATAACAAAGGAGTTACTCTGCTTTGTGTATTTTCCGTGGTACACCAAAAAAAAATACGTTTTTCAGTTTGTAGATCATAACTCTTTTGCAATGCATTTTAAAAACAAACATTAATTTTAAAAATTGTAGAATATTAAATTTTCTACAACTTTTGTGCACAATTTGCTTTTGTAAAGCTATGATGGAAAGAGTTACGTAGCATCAAAGTAAAAACTTTTTCGTAAAAATGCTGCTTTTTAAGTTTTTTGCCGAGTTTTTCAATTATATCTTCATAACAATAAGTCGTAGGGAAAAATATACTATACAAAAGTTGCAGATCTATAAATATATTATAAGTTTTACACTAAAAGTTACTATTTAGGACTAATAACTAAGGACCTATTCTTCTTTGAAGGTTTACGAGATAATAACCTATAATATTTTATGTATAGGTAGAGGTTTAAAAATAGCTTCTTACTGCAGAGTCTGACAATTTTAATAAAAAAATAAAACAATATATATATAATACTAATGATAATGTAAAATAAAAAGTGGAAATATATCAATATATCAATCAAATATATCAATATATCAATCAAATATATCAATATACACACAATAACGGTAATATCAATTCACCATTTTCACCATTGTACAACAAAAACCTTCTGAATTCTGAAATTTTGGATTTTTTACCAATAAAATTTACACAAAGCAGAGTAACTCCTTTGTTATTAGTCCTAGAAAATACCTTAATATGAAACTTGTAGAAAATTTATTGCTCTACAACTTTTATTCACCAACTTTTTCTCTAAGACGTACCACTATGGAGATATAATAAAAAAACTTGACACAAATCTTAAAAAAGTAGCATTTTTACGAAAAAGTTTTGACTTTGATGCGACATAACTAATTCCATAATAGGTCTACAAAAAAACTTTGTATACAAAAGTTGTAGAAAATTTAATATTCTACAACTTTTAAATTTAACGTTTGTTTCTAAGATGCATTGACAAAGAGTTATGACGTATAAACTGAAAAGCGGCTCAGTTTTTGGTGCACCACAGAGAACGCACAAGGGTTAAGAGGTCGAAAACTTGGTTTATAAACCACGAGACCAACCTTTATAACATATTAAAAAATCAGAACTACATAACCTTTTGCAAAGCAAAATGTCTCTATTCCCTGGACTATACCATCTGCTCTAACAACAATTCTACTCCCTGGGTTCTGTTTCCATGCAAGCCAAATAAGTATATAAACTTTTTGATAGTAATATAGATCGAGAATTTCTATATAACTCACAACATTGTTATACTTGCTGTATTTTTCTTCGGACCATGCATTTTTAGTCATGGGCGACTTTTCTTTTTCACAATATCTTGCAAGTCTCCATCAGTAATCTCATATATAATCTCTTAAAACGTATTATTATGGATTTAGTTATGGCTATGATACCATCAAACCATTAAGGCAGCCTTTTTATTTGAAGAACTCCCTTTTGTCTACTCTAGTATACCAGGTACCCAGTGACACTAGGAAAAAAGCATTTCAAGCATTTGATACTTTATCGTTTAGAACAAACTGTGTTTGTTCCTGGAATATCTTTGATGTTATGAAGCTATAAGACTCCTAATATTCCAACAACATTATTAGGATTGTTAAATTTCTAATAAATTCATTTCCATATGAATAGCAAATTAAGGTAAGACTCCTTTTTCAGTCTCTATTCCCCGGACTAGTACGGTCATTCTTGTTTCTTTGGTGCAAAACTAAAAGCAATTAGAAAACTGTAAAGAGCAGTTGGATAGACTATCCTATAAAGCACAACACGTTTAATGGACCTTATAGATAATACCAAAATACTTGGCATTACTTTGCCTTGATTAGTAACTGTTTCATGTAAATTTAAGGGATTATATATTTACACTGTCTCAATACACGAGGTCGACCTGATGGCTGTGGGGTTATCGCTCTGGTCTCACATGCCAAAGGTGCCGATTTCGAATCCTGGGTTAGGAATGGATGTTCGTTGTGGTTGGGAATCCATATTAAGCTGTAGGTCCTTTCCTGTTCCCGACTTTCCTGATTAGCCGTTATTGTGCACAAAAATAGGTCGTTGAGAGTACAAACCAAACCTCAACACACGAGTAAAGGTTAAACCTTTAAAAATAATTTTTCATTATTCAGCACTCTTGAAGTTTGCAGATAGTCTTAGAAAGACAGCACGTCTGAAAAAGAATGTCTTTATTTACTGTGTTCCCTATATCTCTAGGAGTTGAAAAATGTGAATATGAATAGAAGGATGTATACCCCCCATGGTAATTGAATAATTTTTTTTCTCCTATAAAGCCAATATTTTGCAACATCAGTGACACATGGCCAGATATAAATTAAAATAAAATGTGCTGAATAGGATTAACTATCTTAATATTCGAAGCATTTATCCTACACTGCTTTTCTGGTCAAGAACTGATATGCGTGAGAAACTGAAAAGAAGTTTTGTCAATATCGGCTGAGGCAAACCAAGAAAATTCTCACCAATATGCCGATTCTTCTAAAAATTGATGGTATTTATCTTATGGTAAGTAGTTAGAATTATGTGACTTTAGGATACCATGATAATAATGAAATATGAAGATATGAAGAGGAATGGTGACAGTGACGAAAGTGTGGTTCAGAGGTGATAAATATAGATATGTTAATAGGCTTTGAACATCCCAAACTGTGGATTTTCTGTAAAAAACTATAGAATTAGTCATTACAATGATTGAATCAATATAAGCTTAAGATAATTAATAAATACATTTTTATACTCATTAGTGCTCTGATTTTGGTGATTTTTCGTTCATTTTTGAGGTTCCACTCTGAAAAACGGCTGAAATCTCGTTAAGTAAATATTTGATAAACTGAACTTTTTGTTATTAAACTACCTTTACTACAAAGATTTAAGTCTGTAGAATCAAAAAATAGGAAGCTATAGCCTTTCCAGGCTTCGATGTTGTAAATTAGGATTAACGTAGAATCAAATAGGAAGCTATAGCCTTTCCAAGCTTCGATGTTGTAAATTAGGATTAACGGTCTATTGTGTTGTTGATTTTTCGTCAAGATTCGATAAAAAAGTTTAAAAAAAAAAAAATCTTAATTGATTCTTTTTTATTATCTATGTAGGATAGGAAAGCAATTTGGTGACGATGTCGATAAAATCAAAACTTTGACAAACAATTTTCACAAAACTATAATTAAGTTGGTTGGAATAAAACTGAATGTCTCTTTTCAGCCAGTACTGTTTGCGCCGAGAATAACTCCAAGAGTGAATGTGTTAGATGCTCTGCACCAGATGAGGCTTCGGAGGATGGCATCCCTCATCAAATCCACCAATCTACAAGCTTTTCTGCAACAAGCGGGTATACAATTATACAATTCTCAAAGTGTTATCTAGAGTTACTTTTATTAATAATTAGTATTGCATGCTTACAGAGAATGCTTTTTTAATAATGTGAATTTAAAGTAATATGTTCGAGTGTACATTAGTCTTATAAATTAAAATTTTATTTACTGTTCTTTATGCTTATTATTGAAATAAGAATTTTGTTGTTTATTGGTAGTTCATTTATTATTTTTCTCTGTCTATAATATAAAATAAATTCGTTTATCAAAAAGTTAAATATGTTTCTTGATGTATAGATTAACACTCAAAACATGATTTTTTTTTTTTTTAAATACTAAAAAACGTTTGTCACGTAGGTAGATTGGACTCTTTCGATTCAATATTGAAGCGGGAAGAAAGCGTCAATTGGATCATGTTTTTTTGAGGTTTTGTACTTTCACTTTGAATAGAAGACAAATTTGTTTCACATTTCTAATTGTGTTGCATACATCAATACGAAGGGAGTTGTTACATTAGTACAAATAGAGTTGTTAAACTAACACAAGTAGTAGATGTTGTATAACATTTGTGGTATTTTAAGAAATTGATAGTTACATTGTCAGATCTGCAATTTATCTTACTTTGCGCATTCACTCAAACAAATGTGGTTAGGTAACAGAGACTACGGTTCGAAACTTTTACACTTAAGCAGACCTATATTTACACCTTCAAAAGGGATATTACCTGGACATTTTCAAATACACATTTTAAATAAAATAGCCTTTAACATTTAATGCATTTTATAAATCGTAAAATACTTCACCTTAATGACCGACGCTGCCTTTATCCCTTAAGATGTTCAAACGTCCTAATTTGGTGTCAAAAAAAGAACAATTGCCAAAGTTTGTAAATAATGTTCCACAATTCACAGTGTGTTTTGTTGTAGGACCAGTGACGTTGTTCGCCCCTACTGACGAGGCATTCTCTTTGATGTCGACCCCTAGCGACCAGAAGCGGATGCGGGACTTTGTTCTACAACATGTGGTGAGGGGATGGGTGATGCCCACAGATGTCCGGAATGATGTCACCTTGGCCAGTCTGAGGACAAACGGGACACCGCTTAGACTTAATGTATACGAGGAAGGACAGGTGAGAAAAGAAATGCACTCAGGAAATTGAAGGGATATTTTTTACTTTAAAGATTGTGGTCAACTCTGAAAGAAAATTGAGATCCTGTTGGGGATGATTCGTAAAAACGTCCAGTATGCTAAACTCTTATTTACTTCTATGAATGTCAGATGACATGCATTGGGAAAAATTTTAAACCAATGATACTTGTTGCATATTGTTGATGAAGAAGCACTGTTAGGTAAGCCTATGCATTTTATACCAAGGCAATTCTTTCGTTACCATAGAAAAAATCTTTTGTCGAATTCCAAGAGGTTTCTTTCTTGGTACAATCCATGATTTGAAAGTGTTTAAATCATTTTCATGAGATATGAATGCAGTATTTATTCGTAAAATTTTAGACTAAATTCTTAGGAATAAAAGTCTATTATTTTGAGTTAGTAATTCAATCCATCCAACATTTTCGGCGATTTGAAAGGCATGATCCATGGTCATATCAACATATGTGCAGGGACTTTACTCTTAAAACTTAGACACCAAGCGAACACCATACGCAGGGCTCTCCTATATTTCAATCGTCAGTGGATGTCGATTGGAGTCTCTAAAACACAATCTATTGAGGCCCACATATAAGTTCATCTCACTAACCTGTTCATCTCCAACTATTTCTTTTAAAAGCTTTAAATCTTGGAATGACACCTAATTTCATTGTGATACTGAGTAGGATATTACCGTGTTTATAGATGCTGAGTGTCTCAGGTTCCCAGTTCCTAGACGATGCTCTGGACGCGGAGAACGTGCGCATCCAACCCGTCGATAGAGTTCTCTATCCCATCTCCAATGAAGATTTGGTGACTGAAGTAAGACTCACTTTCCCTCGTCTCAGCGAATTGCTTCTGAAAGCTTCCCTCACAGACCAACTGACAAGTAAGCTTAATTTAAAGGGAAAAGGTATTTTAAATGATGTAAAAGAGCAAAATATTGTTTCTCAATTGTATGCAAAATAACGGAATTTTATAATTTGTTTACTTAATTAAATTAAAAAAAATTAATTTTAAATTTGAACAGATAATGCACTTTGCGAGTAGTATCCTTTTAATTTAGAACTGCATGTTATAAAATGTACAGTACGTAGTAATGTATGCAACTAATTTTCTATTTTGAAATATTGTTTATTAGAATTAGCGCTCTGACAAAACGTTTAGAAGAAAATATTTTACATGAATATGTATAATTCGTAACTTTTTGTTTCAGGTGGAACTTTTACGTTGTTTGCTCCCACGGACGAAGCATTTGCATCCTTGACTCCAGATATTCAAGAGAAGTTGATGCAAAATTCAACCCTTTTGCATAGTGAGTTATCATTTAATTAATTAAAACAATAAGTTATACGTTTAGACATCAAAGATCTATGAATTTAGTCTTTGGAACAACTACATTAAGAAAAGGCACCGGATATTTGTACTTTAAGTTTTTCTCAATAGTATATTAATAGATGATGAAAAATTTACTTTTTAACACTTCTAGTTCAATTAACATTCTGTTTTGTTCGTAATAAAAACCCATAAATTTCGTCATTTCAAATAAGAATTCATGATATTGAATGAAATTTTTTAGTAAGTTACTTTCTATGAGTGCATGCAAGTTTATTTTGAAGATCAAGTTGAAAATTGAGGATTTAAGTATTACCATTTTTTTAAAATTCAAAATACAAATTTATCTTCATCAGAAAAGCTTTAATAAAGTTATGATGTTTATATATATATATATATATATATATATATATATATATATATATATATATATATATATATATATATATATATATATATATATATATTATAAGTTGAAGTATAAAATATATATATATATATATATATATATATATATATATATATATATATATATATATATATATATATATATATATATATATATATATATTTTTAAAATTGGAATACTAAAGGGAATATTTCGCATAGATAATAACACAAATATTTTGCTAAACTAAAATATTTTATATACTTCTAGAAGTGCTTCTGAACCATGTGGTTCCTGGTACTCACTACAGCGCAGTACTAGCACATGGGTACTCACTCAGGTCGCTTGGAGGGGAACCAATTCATTTCACCAATAGACGAGGTGAGTATTCCTCCAATAAACAACACCATGTTAAAACTTTTCTATTATATACCAAGAAACAACCATTATTTAAAAAAATGACCAATGAAGATGAAGGGAAAGTCCCGTTATTTTAATATATCTGAAATATATCAGTAGAAATAGCTTCCCACAATAATTTCAAACTTTGGTTGATAGTTTGGTCTTTTTGCTTCCAATGCAGATTTCTAACATTCTCTTGAAAAGTGCTTATAGGCCAACAAATTGAAATCTTCCCTCTTCAGTTAAACTTAATTGTAGATTTAAACCACAATTATCTCTATACCTATGATAATATTATAAATCTCTCCATAGGTCTCATCCTCGCAAACGGGGTCCCCGTTGTAAAATCAGACATCTCCGTGACCAACGGCGTGATACATGCAATCAACAGACTCTTACTGCCTCCAGAACTGTTCGAAAGGAGGAGACCTGCCACCATTGCACCACCTCCTTTCGTGAACACACCATTGCCAGGTAAGAAAAAGTATTCCCATTCATAGGAAGCAATAACAAGTCGTGATTTTATTTGAAAATGCATCCCCTATTTTTTAAAATAAAATTACCTCAAGTTCAATATTTCAAAATAGTATAAAAACAAAATTTTTGGGCAGGCTTAAGTCATTAATTAAGGTTTTTCAGAAAACTTCATTTCCATGAGTCTGATCATAATAAGCTAAAAATCATAGGTTTTATTATCATATTTTCTTCAAAATTTAACAAACATTTATATTAATTTTTTTTTAATGTAGATAGTTTGTATAAGTAAGTGGGATTCAGCTGCTTCATTATCTTAGATTTTTATTCTGCTGAAACAGTTTTAATTTGAAGTTGCTAAGATGAATTACAAATGCCTATTTAATATTTTTTACTTATTTAATAAACCGCAGAATGATTTTAGTTAGAAGCGTATGATTTGTCGTCGAACTAAAGCTGAATTACGCATGCTCTATCTATATCAACATCTTTCTAAACCAAAGAATAATAATCAACAATAATTGTTTCTAAAATTACATTGAAGATGGGATGGAGTCACTGATGACATATCGTTCAATCATTGAAAGGCGACAAAAAATCAATGAGGCAATAAAATTCTTATCGTTTTCCTTAGTGATCAAGCCCAGTGAGGAATACATTCCAGTGCCCGTGTACATGGAGCCACCTCCAGCCATTCCCCGATCCTTGACCAAGACCATCTCTGACCCCCTCCAACTGCCCGATGGCCGAAAGATGACCTTCAACTCGGCAAACTCGTTACTTAGAAGATCCTTGCTTCTCAGCACGCTCAAGAACAACGGTGATTCTATTCCTATTTGCTGATTGCTGGGTAGCATGACTAATAGAGCTTATTCTGTCTATTTGGGAGTGCTAGATTTCAATGGTTTAAGAGTTAGATGCTAAATTTTAAGCCATATAATAGAAACCACATACAGATCACAGTGATTTTTTTAATACTAATTGGCAAATAAGAATTTGACATGCAATATGACCAATAAAATATATAGAAATAAAATAAATTATTAAAATAAACCATAAAGACAATTGCAACATTACGAAATATATAATTTCAGTTAGTATCACAATTGCTTTTAGTTTTTAGTTTGAATAATGAGAATATTTTATAATATTAAAAAATATGCTTTTTTAATTTTTTTTTTATAATTATTCAGTTACTTGTTTCAATTTTTAACATGAAAAAAAAAATATATTTGTGAAATATACCAATATAAAAGAAGAAATATAATTTCAAATACATAATTCTGGTTTTTAATGTAAATAGTCAAATCAGTCTGCAAACCTGAAATCGAAACCCATGGTAAGTTTTAAACCAATTCAAATAGTAACGTTTTGAAACCATCAAGTTGCAGCAGATCTTCCCTAGCTTTTGATTGCAACTAAATCTGTGTCCGATATGGAATTTGAGTTAAAATAATACTTATTTTTTTACTATTTCTGATTCAACCGTGCAGGTTCTGAAATGGGTTATACCATGTTGGTGCCAACCGACGCCGCCTTTTCCGCCATCGGACAAAGTGGCCTAGATCGTCTCCGTCGTAATTCAAGACTATTAAGGAGGATGCTTCTCTGCCAGATGATGGAGGGAAAGATCAATCTGACAGGGGGAGATGGGGATAGACCCATCAGGTCACTCGGAGGGACCATTATCATCAGCTCACTGGACGGAGGAAACGTATGTGTTCATGGAGATGATAGTTTGCTTTACAGCCAGGCACACACATTTAAATTATACTAACAACAAACATACCTACCTACATTATAAAATAGAAAAATAATTATTCTTTCATGATGTTATTCATTCAGTATTATACGGGTCATTTCAACAAATTTCTTTATCCGCAAATCAGTTGCTTAGTCTATCAATTGAATATTTCGAAATTGAATATTTTGTGCCAAAAAGGGTATATTAGTAAAGAATTTTTCACTGTATGAATCTCATTCAAATGATAAGAATGACTTCATATTTTTTTTTTTTTTCATTTACAATAAACATTTCCCATAAAAACCATAGAAAATTGTAATAAACTATCAAAATATATTAGGCTAATCTATGTTATAATTGATTTTGACGTGATATGAATACATATTATTATCGCGTTGGATATTAACATTCACATACATATTACGAGATATCTAAAATTCTTTAGAAATATAATGTTTCAAAATGAAAATTTAATAAATGTTCAAACACTCTTCTTTTTGTCAGAGCATGATGGTAGGAGGAGCCCGCGTGCTTTCCGTTCGCCAGGCAACTGACGGTATGGTCCTGGTTACTGACAGAGTGACCTTCCCTCCAGCTTCCAGAAATGTGGCCGAAGCACTAGTACCCTTCACCAAGCTGAAGGGCATAGTGACAAATCGGCCTCGTATACAGGAATCACTTATCACTGGTTAGTTGTTCATGGATAATAATAAATTTTAGATCTATTGACGGTCTTTGTTTCAATCAATTTTGTATTGATTAATGATGATAATTTTATTTAAAGAACTATTCTTTCATCATTTTATGGAAAATATGTGAATTAGTTAGATATTATAGGTCTAAGAATTTTTCAATGTTCTACTCTTCCAGTAGCACAACTACGCTGGCCACTATCGCTCGAGATTGCCAATCTCGGTGGGACCCCGTTTTAAATCGGCGGTTGTTACGGATTTTTGCCAATCTCGCCCAAGGCTGGATAAAATATACTGGATGTTTTGAAACGTTGATGCGCGATTTTAAAATTGAAATATTATAATTATAAGAAAAGTCGTAGGGTAAAAATATGTTTTATGATGTTTTTGACCTGCTTATTAAAAAAAAAAAAAAAAAAAAAAAATCATTTGTAATGGACTGCTACTTGAATTTCGATTAGGATTGGTCAGTTTTCCAGAATTCCTGTTTTTGACTTCTAATAGTACTGCTGTGTACCTAGCACTTAACCTTCCCCCTAACGTATCAAATGAGTTTTTTTCCTTCTAAATTTGCTGATAGATTTAAATTCATATTTTCCAGACGGATCAGTGTACACAATTTTTGCTCCTACGGATGCAGCTCTATCAACTCTTCTTCCCTCGCAGCTGCAGGATAAAAGCTTTATATCTGGTAAGCATAAAAATAACAAAACTTAATTCTAAATACTTAGTTTTAAACTTTCAGTTACATGCAACTTTTATATAAGTTTGCTTCATACATAAACAAAAATTTATCTTCCAATTGCTATGTTTCAGAACTTTTTTGGTCACACGTAGTTCCTGGTGCCTATTACAGAAGTAAATTAACGCCTGGTCTACGACTGACAACAGTCCGGGGAAATAATATTGTAATACATCGTAGTCCAACAGGTAAGTTTTCTTAAACATTTCGTCAGTCGTTAATTTACTACCTCAAGGATAAGCGACAGATGGGCATAAGCGCAAATCTCAAACTTTTAAAAACATTTTAAGACTTTTTTTGCTTGTAAAAGAGTAATCTATTATAAGGAAGACAGGCGTCTCAATAGAGCAAACACAATGTCATTTCTACCGGAAGTGTCATTTGTGTTCGTATTGACTAATTCTATTTTTTTCATATAAATATTTGATGTAGTCTGATAAATAGGTATGTGGGAAAAAGTTATTTATCTAAAAAGGGTGATAGGCTAAGAAGAAATTAGTTATAGCTAAAATGGTTTGTTTCAATCGCACTTCGTGAAAATTATGCTCTCATATACAGAAAAAGAGAAAGGAAACTTAAGAAGAAAAAAAACACCCGATTAAGTGCGAGCACTCACAATCGAGTGTTCCATACCTAAATGTGTCTTCACTGGCTTCAATATGGTAATTCGGAGACAGTTCCTTGAACAAGTTATTTTAAGAGTTAAAACATTTCAGCCACACATCTATTTGAAGGATTTTAAAATATTTCGATTGGAAAATTATATTAAAGATGAAAATTTGGATGAATCCACTGATCTTGAAATATCTAAGTGGAAGAGGGACCCCATACGCTTGATCAGTAATCCAACACGTTACCACCTAAGTTAGAGTATGCTTGTTCATGTGAAAAGCGGGAATAAAAAGCTTATCTTTTAGATCATAGCCGTAATTACAATTTAAGTCGTTTTAATAAACAAAATATTTAACTTGAAACTATTAATAGTTATTTACGTTCTATTTTTTTAATCATATTTCTCAGCCAGTCTGTTTCAGAATTCATTAGTATCAGAATAGTTGGTAATCAGAATTATTGAAGAGAAAAATATCTTCTAGAAAAATTATGTGTTTTGTTGAAAAGTCATGCATGTAATAAATTTTTGATATCCTCTCATCTCATCTGTAGCAGACATGAAACTTTTATGTCAAAAATAAAATAGATTTATCAATTCATTTCAATCTACTAAGATGCGCGTAACTATTTTAAATTAATTCATACTCTATGCATATTTTTTGTTGTACTAAATAATTCTTAAAAGAAATATTACACTTTGAAAAAGTGCAACTTATAATTTTAAAAACAATATTAGAGTTTGCTGTCATACATGAAAAAGTAAAATTAAAACATAATTTCATTTTTTAACCCTCGTATTTTTAACTATTTTACAGGTGCATTATTTGTGAATGAAAATCCTGTCAATGCAGAGGAGATTATAGCAGGAAATGGTGTCATTCATCCTATTGATACTTTACTTTTCTTGCCGAATCCACGTAAGTATATATAATCTTGATAGCCGTATTTTACTCATTTAAGGATCGTTGTTTCTTTTGATGAATTGAATTGCCTGATTATATTTATTCTTACTTTGTTTAAATAGTCATAGTTGTATCAATTTCAATTTACATTATTTTGCATATTGCCTCAACTACAAAGAAAAATGATGAAATATGAGATTTCTCTGTGTGATACATTTATTCCTTTTGTGAGCTTATCAATGTTTTCGAATTTACACAAAAAATGTCTCTTATAAATGCCGATTAATATAAACTATTCTGGAAATTTAAATTTATGTTCAACTCTATCTTTGCTGACTATTGTTTAGCTGTTTCTGTGTCCAGTATACCGGTGACAGAGCACGACGAAGATTTGTACAAAGTTGCTAATGAATTTAATGCGACCCTTTTCTTGGATTGGATGAAGAAGGCTCACTTTCAAAACTTACTGAAGACAAAAGGTACATGATGTATATTGTTTAAAGTTAAATTGAAGTAATGTTACTGTACTATTAACATTTGCACATTGATGTTTTAGTGCGTTTGATTAATTCTGAAATAAAGTTCAGCGTATGGTTTTAATATGATATGAGATTAAAAGAAAAGAAAACTTTAAAAGAATTTTTAAAGAAAAATTTCACTCTAATTAAAGACTTAACAGAAAACAAACATGAAATTATTTCATTACGTTTTTGCACATTTTGTTTGTAAAGGAGGTTTTTTTACTTACATATTTATCTTCTGAAGATATAACAATACATTTTATTAATATCTTGATTGATATAGATAAAGTGCAATAATTTAATTATTACATTTTCCTATATTTCTTAGAATTGGTATTGCTTAATTATTAATATATATATATATATATATATATATATATATATATATATATATATATATATATATATATATATATATATATATATATATATATATATATATATATATATTACTACTCTCCAAATATGGTTTGTGTCGTTTAGTCGTCGAGAATAATATAACCACTTTTTTTTCTCTTTACCATTCAAAGCCAATGTCCACCCCTTTTTTCCATCATAAATAAAAACCTGTAACTTCCAAATCGGTCACTCCAATCCTCTCCAAATCGGTCACTCTATAAAGACTATAAAATTTAATAATTTCGAAAAACCTTTTTTAGATATCTAAAAACAGTAAAATAAATATTCACTAAACCAATATAATATAGCATTTTTAAACTGCGCATCCAATCAGTAGTTCAACAGTTTCATGTCGTGGAATATACAAACCCACTATCAATTTTACCTAAACAATATGAGTGCAATTGAAAAATACACAATTATGCAAATAACTCTTTTGTTATAGCTTTGATATCGAGGGGTTGCACA
The DNA here is from genome assembly GCA_963978545.1 of Linyphia triangularis. Lineage (NCBI taxonomy): Eukaryota > Metazoa > Arthropoda > Arachnida > Araneae > Linyphiidae > Linyphia > Linyphia triangularis. Next base: position 38,562,073 of record OZ021722.1, on the reverse strand, counting down.
CTATTCTTACCAAGTAATGCTGCCATCAACAAGATGTCCACCACCTTACGTTCTGTAATCCTCGGAGACAGATCTCGTCTGAAGAAGTTCATATTATTCCATGTTAGTCCCCGGACATTCAGCTGGGAGACTGTTCGTGACAATTCTTACATCCCATCACTACTATCAGGACAGAAGATTAGATGTAACATCTACGCGGATAGAACGGTAATTTATATAGGGCATTATGAATCAAAATCAAAAAGTGTAGATCTAGTTAAATATGCACTACAAAAGGGCAATATAATAATTAAATAAATCATTTGAGAAACCTCGTAAGGCATTTTAATGTTTATTTAAGAATCTATTACATTCAGTGCTGTTTTTGTTTGACAAAATTTTCAAGTAACATTTGGTGCTTCTCAAATAATCTATTAAAATGAACAGTAATATGTAGAAACCAAACAAGCACCAAAATTTGAAAAAATAAGTCATGGGAATCTTGGGGATTATGGTTTATCTTCTCAAGCTGTGTCGAAATAAGCTTAATTTAGAAAATTTAACTAAACATTAATGAAATCAGTGACGTTCAATGTAATCCATTGAGGTGAAAGCAATTTTTCCGCATTTTTTTGAAGAATTATAACTTTGTCGTTTGTGTTTGGTTTTTATACATAACCGGTATATTAAAATGAAGATAACCAATTTCTGGGTTTCCAGTGAGATTCTTAGGGAATTTGCTTTTCGCATAGTGGGAAACAAGACAACTTTTATTTCAGGCGGCCCAAAATATATTACTAAACAACTCTCATCTAGTTGTTAATCAGTTTTGTCGGAAAGTAGACTATTCCATATTAGTCTCAGAAACTTGAGTTTCTATACCTTCGAAAAGTCGATGGGTTTAAACCGCAGGATGTGTAATTAATGGGTTTAAACTGGGTAAAACTTTTTAAAATACAAGGAACTTTTTTTGTCGTAAAATTGCTTTTATTTTCTGAGGAGAAAATGACTAAAAAATAATGGAATTAAATTATTTTAAATTGTGTTTAAGTACTTCTGGAGTAAGTATAAATTTATACAGAAGACGTTTTTGGAAATGAATGACTCAACTCATGGTTGGAAGTGTAATAATATGTATTTACAATGTTACTAAAAATGTTCTTTACAGAAGTAATTTGTTTTTCTACAGCCCGGTGTACTAACCGCCAATGGTTGCAGGGTGACTGCCATGCGGCCATTATCACCAGGTAGTAATGCCACAGTCGCTGTCATTGACGAAGTTATGTCTCCGCCGCCAGGTGACTTGACCATCACAGTCGCTAAGACGCCCATGCTAACGAACTTCTCTAAAATACTCACAGTTGCGGGATTCAAAGATATGGTATCAGGTAGATATTCCGTATTATGGATATCTTTCATTGTGGAAAGGTTAAAAATCAATACTTTTTATGAATTGAAATTTTATTTTTCCGTATTATAATTTTCGTTTCAGACAGTTCACAGATGGTTTAATGTGCTCTTAATTTTAACGCTTTCTTCTTTTAAGCCTTTTAGTGAATAATTATTTCAAGTGTTTAAATTCCGATTATTATTTTTTTGCAGTCTCTTATCCCTTGTAAACATGGGCATCAGTATTGCACAGCTGTAATATACACAATAATTTTATGATATTAACATTTCGACAAATCATGGTTATAAAGTTCCAGATAAGTTTCACATGTATGTTTTAAATATATTAGATATAAATGGTCTTCAAGAAGCTTCAGAAAACTTTTTAAGTTTAATTACTAAGTTAATTTTTCTTTTAAATTAGATAAGAAATGACGGAAGATCAACCTCTTGAATAAAAAGATTACTTAATACTTTTATATTTAAAATAAAATTTAAGTGAAAGGGTTGAAAAATTTACGGTTAAGTTCCCTGAAGAACCTTTTTCTAATTTGAGCATTTTCAAAGACAATTGCCTTCTATGTGTTTATTTATAGTTTTAACTAATGTAAACTAATCACTATGCCTTTCTAGATGGTGGTCCTTATACTCTGTTTGCTCCTAATGCTTGTGCTTTCTCTCAAATCAATCCTGAAGAATATCAGCGTTTAATAAATAACAGGAAAAACGCTATTGGTAAGTAGAATAGGAAAATATTTTTTGGCCTACCTGTGACCAGATTATGTCTTCAGAAACGTATTCAATCCATGTTTTATGATTAATTTTGTTTCAAATTTTGATATCAGAATGTGTTTCTCATATCTGTACCACACACCAAACGAGTGTAATGTTGAATTTTATTTTGTTTTGTGCAGACTTTGTCTTAAAGTTCAATTTCCTTTGGGACATAACAGCATAACTCTTTTATAAATATTTCAAAATCATTTAGTGACAGTTATTATAGAGTGTTATATATGCTCAGATATGACTTAGAATCGTTTTGTGATGAAGATATTAGAATAGAAATACCAAAACTCTGTATAATATTACGCTCGCTAAATGCTTTAGATTTTTTTGAGTAAGTTACGATACGTTAGTGCTCATTATAAAATGAACTTAGATATAATTTGCAATAAAATAAAAATAGTCAAATTATCTTGTCTTTATGAAGCAAAAAATTCAACTTTAAAAAGTGACTTTAACTTACTTTACAATAACAAGATTTAATGTTATTATTATTATTTTTTTTTTTTTAAATTCGTCTATACTAGAAGACAACATGACTTGAGCTCACTCAATACTTTACAACGATAGGAGAACCGGTTCCTACAGCATATTCAGTGAGCTAAATTCATCCTGTCTTCAAGTACAGTACATATTTGATTCATTATAGTTTTGTTTCAATTGACAATATTACTACTCTTTTGAATAACTATTTATATACGGATGAGAAATTTAGAGTTAATAATATTCCCTAAAATGTATGTAAACGTTTATAATAATATATAATAAAATGAAATGTTCCTTTGTTATTTTAGAGTTTGTTAAACACTACTTGGTGAAAGGCTGTTATTACAGTAATGGACTTCAGGACTCACAAACCTTGCTGACGGTAGCCAATACATATCTGGCTGTACAAGTCACACCAGGTATAATGTTTAGATATTACAGTTTCTTTGATTAATATAACAGTCCTTTAATTAGATTAAATTTAAGTTACTAATAGCAGAAGGTAGTAAAATAGTTTTATTATTTTATAACTTTATATGTTTTTATGAAGATTTTATTATCAAGAGAATCAAGTCGTATTTTGATAAAAGCAGTTTTTCTGGCCGGATCACCTTTCGTCATTATCTTGGAGTTATTTATTGTATTATATTATAATTCAGTAGGTGTTGCATATTCTAGAACTGGGACATTACGTCAAATTTACTATCTATAAGACTCCAAGGATAATAGCAATTTATCAAGTATATTTAATACGCAATAAATTTAAGAAATTTAAATTATAATTTTAGTTATTTAGTAAAAGTTGTCAGCAAGTTTTAATGTTAAAGAATTATATTAAAACTAGGAGCGATTAAAAAAAAAAAAAATAAAAAAAAAAATAGAATAGTAAATAGTATATATATATATATATATATATATATATATATATATATATATATATATATATATATATATATATATATATATATATATATATATATATATATATATATATATATATATATATATATATATATATATATATATATATATATATATATATATATATATATATATATATATATATATATATATATATATATATATATATATATATATATTTTCCTTCATGTAAGAGCTGATGTTGAAATGAAATATTAGAATGCTAGAGTTATAATATCAAACAGAAAGTAATATAAAACTTTATAATTTTTATACTCACTATTTGTGCTGCAAGGTAAGTTAAAAGCTACCTAGGAAATATTTTATTTAATTACAATATTAAGTTAAATAATTAAATTTATAAATTAGCTTCATTTTATAATGGTGCATATAGGAAGTACAAGAATATAATTAAAAAAAAATAAAAAATAAAAATAAAGTGTATAAAATATTTAATTCCAAAATGAGAACTTAATGACAGGTAAATACTGAAAATTTAATTATTATTAAACAAATTATTCGTACTCACAGATTGTTGAGTTTAATTTCTTCTTTACTAATACAATATTATTATTATTATTATTATTTTTTTTTTTTTTTTTTTTTTTTTTTTTTTTTTTTGAGGATTTTGTACATGAATGTATCTAAATTTCTGTATTTTATTTTAGAATGCATTCTTGTTTCCGGTTCAAAAATTCTGTACGGTGATATGAGTGCAACAGACGGAGTTCTACACGTCATTGCTAGTCTTCTCCTTTCATGATCTGCTGTGTAGTTGCCATATTTATTTAAAATCATTCCTTTTAATCGCTATTTCTGTTATCTTTGTTATCATAAAAATCAGTCGTTGAGTTTTATTCTTAAGTGGGAAGATTTTCCAGTTAAATATATTTCCATGTTAGAAGTAAAACTTTACAGAACATTTTCTTCTCAGAAAATATTGTTTTAATAATACTTAAAAAATTTTAATTTTAAAACGTAAGTTGCTTTTCTTGGCCTCATTTCAGATTTTATTTTTTCATTTGTTATTTTTATTTAGTTGCATATGTCTAAATAACAGGTTTTTAATTCTAAAATGTTAAGTAAAGAGGATTTTTTTTTGTATAATTACTGAATTCATGTATTACAATTTTGATGTATATTTTTTTTTCTTTTTTTCAATCCTATTTTTTATACTTAAGATTTTTAAACGGTTTTTTGGTTGAAAAATTAAATTAATAGCTTCACATTTTATCATAAAATTATTTTGTAAAATCAATACACATTTATATACTTAATTAATTTAATCCATGAAACATTGCATTTAAAAATGCCAGTGTGCACGCAAATAAACACAATTTATTTCCTTTTGGTACTTTTAATGGCTGATTAGTAGATGTAAATTTCTTAATTACATATTTAATTAATACTATGATTAAGTTGAAACAGTATAATAATTCGAAAAATATGACATTTATTTATCAAAAAGAATACAAATCATTTATTTAAACAAACACTACATGTGATAACAACTTGTAAACTAAGTATCAAAGTTACTTAAAGTCAATTTATATTTTTTAATTTTTAAGTTACAATACATATTATAATATAAAATAAAATTATAAAATATTTCCTGAATATTATTGACTATAGGAATTAAGGAATTTTGTAAAATAATACAAATATGATTCCAACACTACAACATCATTAAAAATTTCCATATTTTAAACTAAATTCGTTTAAAAATACTTAACTATGGTTACATTATTAAAATAGTAAATTATTAAATAGTAAAATTGATTGTTTTATTGTTATTTTAGTAAATTTTGTATAAAATATAAGATTTTTACGAACTCATGAGTATTCAATACTCCTTAAATGGATTATATATAATTAATATTCATATTTTTTTTTTTTTTACAAATACTTACAACTTTGTTCATAAAATAATACCCATAGAAAGAGAGAAAATTCTGTTTGCCATATAGATTGGAAATTTAATTTAAGTATTTATTTTTTCTTTGTATTCAGAATTTTTGTACAAAACGGAAAATTATATTTCGTTAACCTACAGAAAACTTGGTATGAAAAAAATCAAAAGATTAAATTTAATTAAATAAAATCAAAAGATTTTGTATTTACTAGTCATTAAACAAACTTACACAATTAATAATGAAGTTAATTGTGTATATTAACTCTACGAGTAAATAAATGCAATGTTAACATATATGTTATCAAAATTATCATTAACTACAGAAAGCATATCGGGACTAATTTTGTCTTACAATTTTAGGTTTTTGTTATAAGATTTCCATAGAAGTTTATTTTATTGATGATTTCAATGAAAGTATCAAGCAATTCAATAATTAAAAACTTTTCATCCTAAATAAGATATATTTTTATTAAATAATAGAAAGACGCTTTGAAAAATAATACTATATGCTATTGACAAACCATGGTTGTGATAATGATGTATCATTCATATATAGGAAAATTTATTTGTGCAATTGAACATTTCTGTCATTTACTTAAATGAATCCGACTCCAATGAATGTACACCACGAACACTTCTTACATAACTCCCATTGCTTTTCGAAGAAAACAGGGTTCAGAAGTATAACAACTAAATAAAACAGTAAATTGGTCCTTATGATTAAAAAAACTAAATAAAACAGTAAATTGGCCCTTATGATTGAAAAAAACTAAATAAAAAAGAAGGGTTTTGGGAATGATGGTACTCAGAACTCGCTTTCTTGTGAGGAGTACGAGAGGTTCCGGCGGACGGAGTTGTTTTTCTGCTTGGGACAGTCTTCTGTGTCGTGGACGTCGAAAATATCACAGATGTCACAGAAGAGACGGGACGTGGAACGGTTGTGAGGTAGGCCACTGAAAGAGAAGAATTCATTTGAGCGTAACTTTGAAGGTGGTGCAGACAGTACTGGCTACAGTACGTTCCATTGTATAGTATTATGCAGAGGTATTTATGGGAGGGGGTCTAATGAATATCACCTATGAATATGAGCTCTATTTGAAGAAATTCCCGTTGGAGAAATGACACCAGATTTATTTTATTCAAGTCATTTGTCACATCATGAAGACGAATAGGTAAAAAAAGTAATAAAGAAGACCTTTAATGGACTGGTTGGAACAACTATAATAACAATTTTATCATGCAATGCAGATTATTACAGGTATGCCACAGTCAACTGCCATGTCCTCGGGGTAAGGAAATATGCAAACAGGAACATTCGGATGTGCTTTCAAACTTTTTTTGTGATTCGTCACAAGCATACTTGCACATACAAGCACACGGTTTACCATGTTTGTATGTGCAAACTCTACTCAAATTAATGTCTTTAATAACTTTAATTGACTATCCCTAACTTTTTTTTAAATAAAAATTGTTTTAAAGTTAATAAATAATCTATATTTTACCCATTTCTGCAATTTAATTACGTACAATAATATTTTCAAAGTATCACACCTAAAAAAATATTTTTGATAATACATGGCAAAATATGACATTATTTATTTAAATTTAAAGCACGATTTATTCATCTTTATTTATTATTGAAAAGAATGTGATATTAGAATCGGAAAGTATGTTAGCCAGATGACAATGTTTTTACTTATTATATGCCCATTCAACGCTGGTGGTCAATCAATTGACTATAAAGTCGAGTGTGTATTCGAAATAAAACTTCGCGGATGGAGATGAAAGTGGAATTTCATCATGCCCTTTAGGCATCTGATTAGATGGAGGGTAGCAAAATTAAATAATATGCCTTCCATAGAGGACAATTGCACTCCTCATGTGTTCCGAGAGGAATACTGGAGAGCTTCGTTTTGTTGCAGATGCTTTCAGAAACATCTGATAAACGGAAATTTTCTGATTTGTGTTTTTATTAGGAGAAAATGGGAGGAGGATAGTAAAAATGGATTCAAAATCAATTTTGTTTACTGATTAAGACATGCTATAATACAGTTACCAAATTATTTGGGTAACTTTATCCCAAAATGAAAAAATAGGGATGATGTGATTTTTCAAATCAAGGAAGTTCTCTAAAAAGGGATGGCGTTTACCCGCAAAGTTATTTTAAATAACTTTTTGTTATCATCGTAAACCAAAACAAGTCCCCATAGTAACACCTTTACAAATAAATTTCAATTTCACATATTTAAATTCAAGCATTCGATTTTGTAAGGGTTCCCATGGTAACATATCAAAACAAATCGTGACGTCAAATACTTCTGGAGATCAATGATATCATCATGCATAAAGTCCTTTGAATTTCCCTTTTAAAAAAAGTATAAAAGTATATTGCAATTACAATTCCCCGAAGTAGCTATTTCGCAGAAGAAAGTATAATGTTTCCTGTTTCATCCATAATCGTACCGATACGTACGATACAAAATCGTATACACAGGTCAAGTAGATTTCAGAACAAACCTCATAATTTTGAATGTGCTTAGAGGGGATGGTGGTTCTCTTACATAATTTGTCCTGAAACTATAATACCAGTGTGCGGTGCCATATCTGTGCTTTGCTATCTGGAGAAAAAAACAACTTTGTAATCTTGTGAACTCAATAGATTTAAACATGTATTGCATATATAAAAGTAAAAAAACTTGTGATATTTCATTTTATATGCAAACACATAGTTTGTTACATTACCTTTATTGAATTTCGTTTGATTAAATTAGGTTCCTAGGAGGATTACTAATTTGCGAATCGGCTAATATATTTTTGAATATGGATTTTTTCAAAAGTTCTTTTATCTTGCCTTTTTGGGAAATATTTTATGTTGTTTTGAATAAAAAATACCGAGTACAAATTTTTGATGTTTTCACGACATTACATCTAAAATGAAAATTATACTCTCAAGATTAATTAAGAATTAAGTGGGAACCTGTTCATACAAATCTTTAGTCTGCCTGAAAGTCAATGCGAATTTCAATTGTAAAATAAACATATATACGTAGCAAGCTTTGCTTTTTCACAACTATCTTAATCTAAAATTTTAAATACATCGATTGTTTTACGTTATATAATTAAACCCATTTGTTCAATTTTCTTATATTTCATTTTGGATCAATGGTGCTTTTTTTTTCCACACAAGTCAAGTTAAATAACTTTTGTATCGAATTACAAAATTTTAATGTACTTACAATTGCAGATGTCCGTCAAATATAACTTCTGTTTCCAGAATATCTAGCCTTGATCGAAGGTCATCATTTTTGTGTTGCATGTCCACAATGACACTATTCATAAAATTAACCTGCATGAAATACAAAAGATTAAAAACACACATTGAATTTACAAAATATATTTCACAGCTAAAGTGTTTATCGGTTATATACTAAAAAATTTAGTAATAAATTGTGTTTATCTTTGTTTTTCATAACTATGCTTTCTCTTTAAAATGAGTGTTCTTGTAGTGAAGTTTCCTGCTTACTTATAAAACTCCGTTCTTGTTCTCACGTCCCAATTCAATGCCATTTAAAAAAATATATATATATATATTTTTGTTGTTGTCCTAATCTGCATAAAAAGTTTCACACTGAATAGGTTAGTATTCAACTTTCCGCTTATAAATAAATATTACGCTTCAAAATACGCTTATAAATATAGATAAATACTGATATTTAGAGCATCATTATGATCTTCCTTTTATAGATACAGTAGGTTCTTATATAAAGATGTAGAAAATATTTCTTGATTAATTTTGATTATTTTGAAACGTTTCTTTTTAAATTTCATGTATTCTCAATCAACTTTTCACCTCTTTTAATTATGCCAACTTTTTAATACTTACATCAATTAAAAAATTGCTTAATTTAAAGTTTTAATCACCATGTGAATTTTTTTTTAAAAATTCAAGCAAAAGCAGTACCTGTTGTTCTAATGCATCCTTTTCATTTCTAAGTTCTTCATAACTGTAATCTAAAAAAAAAAAAAAAAAAACAATTTAGCATTATAAATTGCTATGAAAAAGTAATTAAAATGAATTAAATTGATAAAAATTTGATATTGTTACATACATCTACTCTTTTCTGCTAGTTTTTTCAGTTAATAAGATGATGCATGAAAAATATACAAAACATGAAATACATAATACATAACCGAAAAATGGTTCATTTATAGAGATATAGAATATAAAATTGTTCTGGCATTCTATATTAATTTGCAGTAGTTTAATGTTAAAAATCTTAGGATTCGGGAAAAAATTATGGCAAAATTTTTAAGGAATTCTTAGGAATAGAAATTGAATCTAACTAAAAGTGCAAAAAAGCTTGGAATCTCAAAACGTGGACAAAAAAAATATAATTTAGTTAGTGTTTATATTCAGCGTATCCGAAATGTATAACTTTACAAAAAAGTATAAATTTTATGTACAAACCATGTTTCACTTGGTATAAAGAAAAGAAGGTATGAATTACCTGGTTCATGTTTTCCATTTTTCAAAGCAGACATCTCGACTTGTAAGGCTGCTATACTACTTTCTAAAGTAGATTTTTCTTTATCCAATCGTTCTTTTTCTAGAATCTGAGAAAGTGTATTTGATAAGTGCAAGAATATGTCAGTATAATTGCAAGAAAATAATACGTCGTGAACAAAATGATTATTAGGTTTTTAATATTTGTTATTTACAATTTTTGCGTAAATAATTTTTCAAAGTTTTATTTTGATCAGTTTCTGTGCAAGCTTAAAGATTGGAGAGTAAAAAAATACATGTGATAATAGCTTTTTATCACTTCAAACCCCACCAAATTATTGGAATAAGTATATTTATTAAAAAACTTAATTACTGCTTAATAACTTTCAGTGAAACCATAATTATTCAAATATTATAAGTGTATTTCAAGCAATTTTATGAACAACATTGGATTACTAAAAGGAAGTGTTCTTTTAATTCTCTAAGAGATAAGCTAAAATATTACTTTCTCTTTAATTCTGTTCAAAGCACAATAAAAATTACACAGATAGATCCCCCCCCCCCCCCATGACAGGAGTCGACATAGCAATGCTTTGGATTACTTGAATGTGCATATTTCATCAACTGGGTATGTTACATAGAGATTTACAAAAAATGTTTAAAATAAATACTTTGAAGTTCTAGATGCTACTAATTACAAAACAAAGCATCGAACACTTTGTATTCATAAAAAACAATGAATGTGTTGCGGGATCGTTTTTTTATGCTTTTACTCACTTGCTGTTGTTTATGGGATGCTATTCTTTCTTCAATCAACAGCTGCGTTGCTTCCAGACTTCTTTTAATCGACTGTTTCTCTGACTCAGCTTCGGACAGCCTGAGAAAAGAAACAGAAACCTCAACACTGAGAGTGGAAGTGAAGTGCATAAACTAAAACAGAAATAGTTTGTGCGATAATAGCTACATGGGGAGAATTTTCTGGGCCACGATTTTCAAGGGCATAGCCACGGAAGGATTTAGAGGGAGTAGAACTGAATAAGTTTGTGTTCATTATAAGATAAGAAAGATTTATGAAGTAAAATTAATAATACTAAAACTCAAACCAATACATAAGACAAACCAATCTTAATTTTAGAAACCAAAATTTTTTATGTGTTGTTAAGTGGTTAAATGAAAATTGTTGATATTGCTTCTTAAAACGATTTTTTCGATAAAAAATATTGATTTTAGTACTTTATTAAATCGAAAATTTTTCACTTTGCACCTTCAATAACATACATCCAAGGTACAGAATTATGCCTTCGTAGTAGAGTAGGCTTATACAATTTAAATTTATAATTGAGTTGCTGTTATAACTTTGTGTTTCTAAACTTCATATTTCTTTTAAAAATAAAAACAATTGATCTCAATTTTCAAAATTATATTGCATCGTATGTATAATATCCAAGAATATAAAGTGAACCTTCTTATCTTCCTCATGAATTCATTGCTCTATAAAATATAGTAATTAAGATACACATAACGGCAACGAATTAGTCGTTTTATGCATTATTTAAAAGATGTTGCTGTAAAGACGATAATTAGAAGCACTTTTTGAAAATATACGCTATATTTCTTGTAATTTAGAAATAAGAGTTAAGTTTGCACGTTCTGAAAGATGCATTATAATCTAAAATAGTATATAATTGTTGTTTTATTATGTGTTTTACATTTTGCACTGGAATATATATACCGTGCATTTGTATTTTATTTTTATTGAATGCTTAGTTTATCTTCTTAAAATGAATCTTAGTTGAAAATGTGAATTACAGTACGTGCAATATTAGAAAAGTTACGAAAAGGTAAATCGCATTTTTTAAAAATTTTATTTAATGCAAATCGATGATAATGTGACAATTTAATGAAAGCTTTACAAAATTTGTTTAAAACTGTTCGAAATACACGAATTCAACCATACACCGATAAATACATATACAAAATGAAATAACTATTTATGTAGTCCCAAGGAATATCTTACTGTATTTGTGTGGCTGTTCCAGAAACCAATATAATATAGATATAAAATAGTAATTTTTCCTATTTAATCCCATTTTTATTTTTAGACTCTATTAATTGCAATGAGTGCCACAAAAGGTCGATATGAATGAAGAAGTATAATAGTAGTATTTAGAAACTTTCTATAAAAAGTTAGATACTGGGTAATTCCAAACAAATAAATTCGAAAAGTCATCAATGTAAAATGACAGTGAAGAATTCGATGAAGGATTTCGATGGTATGAGGATTTTAATTTACTCGTACTTATGAAAATTATTTTGTGAGGTCAAAAGTTGTTTTCTAACCTCATCAAGAGATGTCGCTACTGTTTTTTATTGCTTAAATGGTGGAAATATCCTGACACTGCAGTTAATCACTTTTTATCTCAATTTCTGCTGGTATTAATGAATTGAAACTATTCATATAAATAAGTAGAATCGCCAAATTTGCATAAAATCGAAATGAAGTGCAAGTGAATGCCAGATTTCAGGTTTATCTGAAAACCGAAAAGATCCGTATTTTTAATTAATATTTACTAATGTACTCATGAGATGGCGCTGTAATTCTTTGAGAGTAAATATGTGGAAGTAAAATGAACTGTTTTAAACACATAAGCTACTCGATACTATTTTTTTTTATCCAACCTGTTTTAAATGATTACATTAATTTTTTTATTAAAAAAATTTGAATTGTCTTTCGAACTAAATTTTTTGAAAATAAAATCAGAATAAAATCCTGAAATTAAAAAAATATATATTTATTTATATTTTGTAACAATACTGTTATTATCTTAAAAGAAGTTTTTTAAAATACATATTGTGTTACTTAAAGTTATACAAATAATTTAGCTATTAGCGTTTGTATGTGAATAAGATTTCAAATTATTAGGGAAATAGAAAAATAAATACGTTCTTTTTAATTTTTTTAGAATCTCGACATGTTTTATAATATCTCTTTAGATTTGTCCAATTTAATTTTTTTTTAAACACGTTCTATATCTCTATTTACAATTAGATACACTTATTTTGCATTATCTTGTTTATGGATAGAAAATTTGTAAATGAGGTAATTTTTTTTTCTTCTTTTTTTTTTTTTTCGTGTTGACCATCACATTTGTTTGTGTTCTACATTAAAATGATTTCATGTAACTGTTTTTGTGTAACTGTTGTGAAATATTTTATAGATAAAAAAATTTACAACAAATTGTAACTCATATTTTTAAATTTTGGATAATTTTTATTTTGATTTTTTTGGATTTTTTAAATTTGATTTAGAAAGCTGAACATGAAATATCCACTACCAATATTTTACAATTGGTTCGCATCCAAGACCGTACCTATTCAATTTCGGAAAGATTTTCGACCCCCCCCCCCTGTCTCCTCTGTTATGCTAAGTCCCATTTGATCAACCCTCTCCCTTAAAATAACGTCACATTTCTGATTCGCTTCCCCCCTCTTCCTATAAACTAATTTAATTAATTTTGACATCCCCCTCTGTTTCTAAACATATAGTTTTTAAACGAATTCTGATAAAGTAAAGTTCGACTTATTGCAGATTAGTTTTTATTAATATGGTTCTTGGCCAAATGATCCATTCAAATGATTTAAACTAATTCTTTTTAAACTTCAAATTAAAAGAAAAACGTTATTAAATTCCTTCCCCCCCCAAGTGAAATTGTTACTTCGTGGAAGTGATTACTCCTTCCTTCCATGTCACGGTTCATCACTTTCGCCAATCCCCTCCTTCTCCCTTCAACGCGTGATGTAATTTTTGTACATCCCCTTAAACGAAAATGGAGAAGGTTGCGAAAAATCAACCAGTTAATTCCCGTTATTAACAAGTTAGAAAGTATATACCTGAGTAGTGTAATATATAGTAGTTTAATCTAAAATATATAATGGAAAATATTTCGGAGTAATAGAGGGTTTAACCCTATAAACCCTTCTCCTGGATACGTCTCTGATCGCACATGCGTGTTTCGAGAGGGATTTATTCTATATATTTTTTATTTCATATTTGAGCTCATATATAACTCGTTAAAATGGCAGATTTTGTACTGGTACGGGTAAATAAGAATTTGGTAATGAGAACTAGCTCTTTCTTAGCCCAGCTAAAGTTTAATCGGGCCTAAGCGAACAAAGAATTATCTCCCTGTATGCAAGCTTTAATTACATATACTACATTCTTTAAAGTTGAAACAGCAAATTACGCGTTGTTTTTTCTGAACATAAAGATTTTTTTCTCTCTTTTCACGTGCATGTTTAAAATAAGCATGATGGTTTTTATAAAAATATATTCTTTTTAATCTTTTTAAAAAAAATGTGTAAATTTTGTAACAGTGTATGTGGAGGCAATTGCATTGAAATCTTGTTAGTATTTTTGTCACAGAAATATTTGTTTTTAGTCATGATGGGCATGCACAAACTGAGGTTAATTTGTTCTGATGTGACCACTAAATTAATAAATTTTCAATTGAATACACTTCTTTTTGTCACAGAAGAAATATTTGTTTTAGTCATGAGGAACATCATACACAAACTGAGGTTAATTTATTCTGGTGTGATTAATAAATTATTAATTTTTCAATTGAATAGAGGAAATTTGAAGTAAGAATCAGACAAAGTCGGGTATGTATGTCTTTTCTTATTTGTATGTCTTTTACATTTCATTCTTAAGAAGACATATTTTATATCTTCACATAAACCATTTGCGATCAATACTCTGCTAAAAATACTATAGGAGGCCTTGAGAAAGTTCATGCCATGAAACATCTCGGTAACAAATCACGAGAGAGACGGTGAATCAATGAAACTCAATGTAGAATCATCAGTTCTCAAATAAATAATTGGTGTTTCACGACATTGTTCTCGAGATTACGTGAGTTACACCAGTCTCACGGATGTCGTAACACGTTGTGGTATGACTCAGAACACTTTTATCGACAATTATTCAGTCAATCAATTTGGTGATGCGATTATTACCATTGCTTATTCTTCCAATTTTTTACGTACGTAGGGCTTGATTAGAAGACACACAAAAAAATTCTACTTGTTAGTTTCCCAATTTCACCCTAAAAATTTAATATCTTTATTATTTTTTAGTCATTGTACCCCTGTGCAAACTGCGGACATCTCAATTACTTCTCACCAATTAGTTTCTTATAATAGGGTATATCAAAGTATAAAATGGTTCAGTCGTTGATGACAAGGGTCTTAAGTTATGTTATTCATGAACCATACGGCGAGAGATTGGTCTTGTTATGTTTTTAGCCTTAAATGAGTTATACAATATACATATCGAACAGGGTGTCCATATCATTATATTCGCTGCTTTTTGATGAGTTTCATTATGGCAAGTTTTTATACCTGCTGTATGTACCATGACTGGAACATTGTGGAGTATATTTTATTATCAAAACCATCTCTGAAATGTATAATGACCAAGTCCTTAAAACAAGCCTTATAATTGTACCTGAAGTTTATTTACCGAACTATCTAGTACTTATTGCTAGTAAATAAGAATTCAACAAGAATTTGTACACCCGTTACAAAATCATCTTGATAGCAACTTTTTAAAAAAAATATGAACACAGTATATCTATTTGAAACACTTTTGCTTTCACAAAATCAAAAATCTTTTTAATGGATTATTAAAAACATTTTTTTTTTATTAAAATTTGTTTAACTAATTTTAGTAAAAAAGCGCGATACAATTAATCAAAAACCATTTAGACGATATTTTAATTCTGAAACTACATAAGCCAAGAGCTTTGCATATTTTTCTTGAAAACAAAGACAAAACGCACATGAGATAAAGTGTGAAAAAAAAAAAAAAAAAAAAAAAGGATTTTATAACACTTTTTTAAAAGAGAATTAATCATCCACCACCTTTTCCATAAAAATGTTAAAGTTGTTAATGTTAATAGAAAAATGAAATCCAGAAGAAAAAAAATAAATTAGAATGTTATATTGAAAACCTTTATTCCCAACATGCTACAATAAGTTAGTGACAAAGTTTGTTCAGTTTGAAACAAACAGTTATACACCTATCTTCTCAATTATGATGAACACAAAACAACTTGGAAGACACCGATGGATGCACTTTGGTTATTGGTATAGTATGCGATCGATTTTTTAGAAAAATATAATTTCAGTGATATACGACTTACCACTTAAAATCTATTTAAACAATATTGATATCATAGGGTTTCTGTTAACATTCCGTATGTAAAAGCAGACATTCTTTGCACAACAATAGTGAGAATCCAATAGAATAATGTTCAAGTTTAATATAATGAAGGATTTATATTAGAATAGGTGTAAGACTAACGACAGTGAATTGAGGACCTGAATTTATAGCTTTCAAATCTGATGGGTAATTTTTAATGCCTTGACAACTTTATTTAAAAAAAAAAAATCAAAAAATTACGTAATTCTTTAATTATATTATAACTATGAAATAGCTATGACCACGTAAGATTTCAGATGTAAAATCCCTTTTTGCAATGAATTTCTTATTTTGCTCAATTGTATTGTGTAGAGTTCTCTCTTTATTTCGATGCAAAATTTTTGTTCAGGCTTGTTTCGATTAACGAGAGTTTTGTGAATTTATTTGGATTTTTTTAATACTTTTTTTTTCTACTCCTTACAAGTTATAATTATTTATCTAATCTAGTCATTACTAAATTTACGGTAAATCTCTATCTACTTCGTTAAAGGTCTTTTTCGTTGAATTCAGAACATACAAATCAAATACTTGAGATGTAAGTTGTAAAAAAAAAAAAAAAAAGAAAAAAAAAAAAAAAAAAGCGCAACGGACAAGCTTGTCGAAGCTCTTTCCAGTGGTCTAAAATTCTTTGCCTAAAAAGAATCTGAAGTTGTTAGGGAAGATACTGATGCTGAGAAGAGTACGAAAGGATGGAAAACTGCGTAGTTTGTTAAAAAGAGAGGAGAAAGAAGAATGGTTGAGGTTTCTACCTCCTCTTCAGGGTTTCCATCTCTTGTTTCAGACCGTTCTCTACCTGAAAAAAAAAATTAGAAATATATTATGAACAAGAATTTGCAATTATTAGACATAACTAGATATGTAGAGGTAAAATAAACTAATCGTCTTTTTGTGTTTTAAAACATATTTTTTTTCTAGGATTAGGTACTTTAGTCGGTTGTTATCACGATAGATTGATTTTAGTGGAGACTAGGGACGAATGAGACACTTGCAATAACTTCTAAATATTTTTTTTTCTTAATTTCTGATTCGTCCACCAGGTGAAGTAACCATAGTTTCATATTTATATAGCTAGGAATCATTTTAATGGCAGGTTTTTATGAGGTTATGTAACAAAAAAACCATTTTGCAACACTAAAAGTAAGTACTTTCCTATATTTTCAATATAAGTTTTCAATATCTTTCATTATTGTTAACATAATTGTTTTCAATGTTTTGTAGATCTAGTAATTTAACTTTTATTAATTAGCAGTTAGGTCAAGCCTAAAACCAGTATGTTTTTAATAATAAGTTATTTTATTAAATGTGGTGTGTAGGGAGGGATGGGACAGAAAGCCTGAGGAAGGTCCCATGCGTCCCTATGATATCTCCAGTCAAACTACTATGCTTACTATACAAATGTTTTAGTTTGTACAGTCAGCATAATTGTTTGTCTGGAGATATCTATTCCCTACGATATCTAATCCTATGATATATTAATCCCTATGATATATTAATTGTGTAACAAATAAGACAATTTATATTTACAACTTGAAGTGATGTTAGATAAAATAAAGATTAAAAAATAATCAATAAACTTTAGGTACAAATGGGAAAACTGTTTCTGTCCTTTTTCCATAATATTTTTGAAAATTATGCATGTATTTTAACTTTCACACACATGTACCTTCTTTCCCTCACATGAGAGAAGGGTGGGACATTTATCTTGCTCTTTTAATTTTCTCATTAAACTAATATAAAAATAACTACCATCATATTTATATTTTTAGCTGTGTTAAAATGTTTCAAGATATTATTTTAAAAATTTCAATGTTGCATCAACAGAAAATAATTCATTAGGAATCCCATTTATACGAGTTCTATCCTTCCCTACTCTACCCTATAGAGAGTTTGGCAATATACAAAATTTTGTTAATTTTTCTTGATTAAAATTTTTCGGCACCAATTAGGTACCATAACTCATTTCTGTTAAATTAATGAATAATTGTGAAAATTACACATGGATCTTAAATAAAAGTAATGGAATAAGTAATTATGAATTTAATGTAGTAGATAACGTAGTTTTTCCTTCAAGGTACTTTTTCGTTAATAATGTTAAAGGAGTGAAACCTATTCATGCAAAGGTTAAAATTCAAAGTTTGCTATAAATATTTGCAACTTTTATGTAACAATGCCGAATATAAGACGATGATCTGTTCCACATGACCCAGCTTTCAAACACTTCAAACAGTATTTCATTTGAGGAGATGATGGTACTATGGACATGGAACAACGGCAACTTAACGAGATATAGCGTGGTATCTTATATTTATAACTGTGTTAGAGTCGGTCCCTTCCTCCCTATCTACAACAATTTTGATAATTGTTTCTTAGTTCTTTCACAATTGTTGATAGTTCTTTCACAATTGTCTCTAATACATAATGGCAAACATCGTGTTAGGAAAGACTAATTCTTAACACAATTGTAAAAGGTTATTTAATTGTACTGAGGTTTCAATTTAGTATTTTAAAGCACATATCTTGAAAGCAGAACAGATTTGAAGTGTTGCGGGGAGAATAGAACATAAAATTACAATAACAGTAAAATAAAACAAGTTGTATTGCGACAGTTATTGTCACGAATAGGTTACTTCGACACATATTTGTATTGTGGTACTTCCAAGTCCAGACACAAAGCATTGTACATTGTATAATTTGATCACATTTGGCGACAGAAACATACCGTTGTTAAGGCTGAAGATAAATGATAACCAAAACCCTGCCAATTAAAAGTTTCTTGCTGTTAATAATAATATCGCTAAGTTACAGACACTAGGAGATAAAACTACTCACCTAATATTCACATTCTAATTCCATATATTTATCGTAGTGAAGAAAAAAATGAATATAAAAATACATATGTATTGACTTAAATATTCTCCATGTTTTCAGGTACATCAATAAGCGAGTGGAAAGCCTGTTAGATATTAAGGAAGTATCGTGTATTGCAAGAATGCATTACCTGCATTTGATCTTGGCTTTTAGTAGTGAGTTTCGTCTGTAACTGGTCTCTCTCTCCCTCTGTGTACTTGAGTCGATGTTGCATTTCCTCAACAATACGCCTCTGCTCCTCACTACAGTGAAAAGTACATTTTAAATTATTAGTGAATTAAAAAATATTAAGTTTACAAATATATTTTTAACATTTAATAATAATATGATATTAATAACCACGTTTATAATTAAGGAAATATTTGTGTGTGGAATTTCTTGAGAAACTAATTGTACGACATTACTCAGAATGATAAAATTCCTCTTTTTTCCACTTTTTATTTTCAATGATTTGAAATAATTAATTTTGGACTTCGAAAATCCGAACTTGATCCTTTATCTTCTTGATTTTTTTATACTTTTATTTCTTAACTATAAATTTGAAGATCTAATTTTTTTGTTAGTATGTAACTTCGTGAATGAAATAAATTAACTTTATTTTGAGTAGTGGTTTATGAGGTTATTTTGTAAGCATTTTGGACAACCCAATTTTCATCACAACCATATTGAGTGTAAATAGCGAAATGAGCAAAAGATTAAAAAATAATGAAAGGTTCTTCTTTTAATTAAAATTTCCGAATAACCATTTTAAAGCAGATATCGGAAA
Source organism: Linyphia triangularis (assembly GCA_963978545.1). Classification (NCBI taxonomy): domain Eukaryota; kingdom Metazoa; phylum Arthropoda; class Arachnida; order Araneae; family Linyphiidae; genus Linyphia; species Linyphia triangularis. Next base: position 38,542,203 of record OZ021722.1, on the reverse strand, counting down.
AAGAGTACTTTGGACTAAATAATCAGTTATACAAATTCCAAAAATTATTGTATCATAAAAATTCCATAAAGCATAACCAAGTCTATTAATTGCTTTCATAAAATTTCAAAAAATTTTATAGCCTTGATCTTTACAATGACATTTGAAACAAATTTCCCTTACATTTATGAAATAAAAAATATTTTTTATTAGTATCCCCGCCGTCGGGACGCCGCGATGAAAACAGTCAATCTAGTCTTCCCCGAACATTTCTTTTTCTTTTTTCTTCATAAATTAAGATAAGTTTCGTTGCACGTGTGCGCGACTTCCGCTCGAGTGTTGACCTCATCTTTCTTTCAATCCATTCTTGCTCATCAAGTTTTAAAAGACGAATTTCATGCCCAAATTTGGATTGAAGTTTCGAATTGACGGTGAAGGGAGAAATGTTTATTTCAATTAGTTTTTGACCTGCAGTCGTTTCTTGTATACTTGACCTCGTTCATTAGAGGATTAAAACTTCTTTTAATTAGACTTATTACGAGCTGTTTGATTTTTATCGCAAAATAAATTTTCTTTATGTGGTGAAATTTTTTTTCTCTCAACAACATAAAAAAAATAATAAAAAGCAAATAATTTTTGGTAAGAAATATGATCAGTTTTTAAATGCAAAAGCAAGATAATCCTTTATCAGTAAACTACGTCATACTCCCTTTATGATAAAAAATCAAGCACTTCATATGTTTGTAAGTTTAAATTTACAGCTATCGATGTTTGGATTATTCTAATATTTTGCATGTATTACATTCCAAGTTCACTCCCAGCAAATGATGATTCTCAATATAATTGAATTAGTATACATTGACCAATAGTTAGTTGTTAATTCATGACCGTTTGAAAATCTCTTTTCATATAGTAAGAACTCAACTGATAGTAAGTACTCTATCACAGTGAAAAAATGTTACCCTTAATATCATAACTTATAAAGTTCTACCTATTTGAAACACAAAAAGACAAAGTATAAATCAATTCAGACGAATATAAGTTAGGAAACGTGCTGGTAGAAGACAATCCAACAGCGCGTACTTAGATAATCGTAGTAGCAGCCCTTCATTTAGATAGGTATCCTCCCTGTGGATTTTGCACCAAATAAGCTGCTTCTTTTAAAACTAAGTCAAGTTCCCTTTTTTTTCTAATTTTTTTACTAATTTTTTTTATTTCACTGATGACTTAATATCTGTTGCCAACTTGGATCTGTTATAAAAGAAGGTAATGATTTGGTGCGAAATGAATAAAATTTCCTGTTTATTTCTTTATCGAAAATTAATGCTGTGGGCTTTTCAGACAAAAAATTATCATAATTACATAAAGACATATTTGACTGTAGGTTTTATTCCAACTAATTCGATGTCGATTTTCCAACAATTTCAACCATTTTTTTTTACCCGCAGGCAGTTATATTCTTAAGCAGATAGTATTTCTTTATATTCTATATATAAAAAAAATTCCGAATGATATTCGATGGGGTATCAAAACTGTCAGCTGCCTCTGGATCTACTTATTTATCATTAGTACTTAACACGGCGAAGTGTCTAGCTGTTTAAACTGGTCCTACATCCACGGCAAAGCTTAGTTGGAGTAATTAATACTATTTAGAGTAAGAAAAGTTCAGGTATCTCTCTTATTGGAAACCATTCTATGGAAAAGTACTCATTACCAGGGGTGTAGTGGGGTCAGTTCAAGCCGGTACGGCGTACCGGTATTTATTTGAGAGTTGAAACAGCGTACCGGCTCTAAAAGAAATACTGAAACTTTTTGAGAGCCTTTGCGGAGGAATTTTCAAGGTTCATTAATTTTTATTAAAAGTATCTTGAAAATTGATAATTTTGTTACTACTTTCAAAGAGAACAATGTTTTGGAGCATTCATATTGGGACCAAAACAGCTGGCCAGGTGAAATACGTTCAGGTTTTGGTGAGTATGAGATCAGTTTACTGTACAGACGATTGTTTACCATTTTTAAAAACTTTGTCTGCATATCGATATTTTCTGGACAACGGCGGGCGAAGAAATCCTGATGATTTAATGCCATTGATGAACTTTTCTAAAGTCATTCCCGGAAGATCTTCAGAATGCGAGCTTGGATTCAGCCCTCTTGAACATTATTACATAACAATCGAAATCGCGTCTAATAATTCCACATGTGGCAAGGCAAATCTTATGTTTATTAAAATCAATGGTCCACCAAAAGAGGAAACCACACGAATATGACATTAACTGATTAAGACCAGGGTTGTAGTGGGGCCGTTACGGTGTATCGGTACCTTTTTGAGAGCTGGTACGCCGTACCGACACTTTTTTTTTTAATTAATTAATAATAACAACTCATAAATCTTTATACATGTATTGTGATAAAAGTTAGTGAGAAAATAAATATGCAAGTTAAAAGTACAGTCAACTCGGGATAACTCGAAGTTCAAGGGACTGGCCAAATTCTTCGAGTTATCCGAAGTTCGAGTTATCGGAAGTCACTCGGCAGTTATTTCTATTCAAGGAATATTTCATCACACATCTTTTGCTCGTTCACGTGGAGTCCGGAAGACAATATTGGGCCTTGCTTTAAACTTTTCTAGCCATTCTTCACTTACTATAAATCCTTCAACTTTTAGTAAACGAGTAAAGTCCTTCACCTTTTCTTTAAATATCATCTCACTAAGAGGGATTTTTGAATTCTGGTTTCGATATGTCTCAAACCATTTTAATACAGCAGCTTCGACACCAAGAAAGGCCTTCACTCATTTACACGATGGATCGAGTTGCTATGCATGTGTTCACAAAATCATCTTTGTTTTTCAAAATGGTTGAAAGAGTATTCGGAAGAATTATGTTCTTTACAGCAACTTCTTTCTTCTTACATCGCAGATTTTGTTCAGTTTCATTGATTAATTTAACCCTTTGAGTTGGACTAAGCGTATTCAGTTTACGTTTTAACATTATTCAAAGTCAACGTAAACCAACACCATTGACTCACGCTTTAAATATGGAATGGAATGAAAAGGCAAAAGCCTGTTTACTTTCAATACGCGTTAATGCAAACGGTATTTTCCCGGTAACAAGTTAAATTGTAAAACACGATGAAAAGAGGAAAAATAAATATCGTTTTTTTTTGTTTGTTTTTTTAAATTAATATTTTGTGAATTTTTTTTTTTGTATGTTATGATAATAAAATTTTCACAAAAACTTCGACTTAAAAGATGACACTTCGAGATATATCGATAATTTAGTGTTAAAAAACATCAATTTGTCTTGGGGAGTAATGAAAAATTCGAGAAAAACGAATATTCGACCTACGAGACTTCGAGTTATCGCGAATTGACTGTATTTAGCGTGTGTTTTTTTTTTTTTTTTTTTTTTTTTTTTTGTATGGTAAATTATGTAAAATACTGTGGATTTGCATTTTATAATTAAAAATTCCCAGCTACATTTGGGGTTACTGCCACGATCGGCAAGCTTGCATACCAATAATTTTTTTTTTTAGCCCTACAACCCTGCTCGTAACAACCCCATGAATTCTCAATAACAAACTTTGTGTAGGGTGGGGGGGACTACTTACATCTGCAAGTGCAGGTCCTGCACCACTTCCGCGTCGAACTTGGTCTCCGCCAACTTCTCCATAAGGTCCTCCCTGTGGGTTTTGAACTCGTTGCGCAGATGCTGTACTTGCGACTTCAGCAAGTTCACTTCCGAGGAAGCGCGAATGGCCTCCCCTTCCCAGTGTGCGCGGGACTGCTCGCTCATCTGGAGCCGCTTGCAGGTCTGCCACAAGAAAAATTCATTAAGTTATTTAGAAGTGGAACAAGATTGAATTTTGGTGCTTAGTTTGTGCTTTGAAACTAAAACAACTCCTGACAATAACTTAAGTTTTGAGAAAGAACGGATTGTTCTGACGTTAACAACTATAAATACAGAGTTTTATAACGCATGTATGTATTTGGCATTTACTTGAATTTGAATCCATTTACACTTCATGCAAACTGGAGTTCAGATTTATAGTTAATCCCCGTCTCTAACAAAATTTATAATATTAACCAGTCATACGGTGTACAAGACATACCGAGTAATTTGCGCTTCTAGACACCATCCAACTCACAGCAAAGAGAGGGAAGCATAAGGTTAGGAAGATAATGTAGTGTCTTGTAACTATTACCTTTCCCACTTTACAGAAAATGACATTTTAATACGCGGTGCAAATGTTACAGGTAAAGTCCGATTTCAAACTAAACTAGTTTTTCTTAAACGCCCCAAAATAAACTAGTATTTCCAAGACCAAACTAGTTTGGCCTGCAAATACGCACGGGGTAGCTGCAATTAAACTTCCTTGTATAGAGTCATGCAAGGGCTGTTCTTATGAACTTATCTTCATAAAATGTTATGCACATAATGATGATTTCTGGTTCAAAGTTGTCTATATCTATTTTAGAAAAAACTCATAGAAATAGAAACAACATATAATTAAACTATTCCATTCATTAATATAACTACATGCACACATTTGCACTAATTTTTTTTTTCTCTCAATGCGTCGAACAAGTCTCAAAACCATGCTTGCAATAAATAATAGCTGTAAGAAATAATTGTAGAAAATATCAAAAACAAGGAACAGATAACGTATTCTGCTACATATTGCATGAGGCGGCAAGGACAATCAGTGTTGAAAATTGAAAGGTGTTTAGTGTTCACCTCTTCCTTCTCAACCCTGAGAAGATCCCTTTCTGCTTGCAATCGACTGATCTGCTCCCTCAGCCGCTCTCCGCTCTCAGTCTTCAGTTCCGCTTCCTGCAGTCGCGCTTCTTGGCGAGAAAGACGAGCCTCCGCCTCTACTCGAGCCGATTCCAGCTCGCCCTGAATATGGGACAGTTGTCTCTCCAGTTCACGGATCTTCTTCGAATTGTGCTCCTCAGATTCCTTTATTGGAAATGGGATAGTGAATTGAAGGTGTATGGAATAACACAATTTGTATATTACATAAGTGACTATAAGGTGACAACTCTATCAGGGTGGCCACAAAATTCAAGAAAAAAGTTCCCTGATAATTCCATGATTTTCCTGATAGCCTTCTAAAAAATTCCCTGATTTTACGGCCAACTTTTTTTTCTCTTTCCAATTTCCCCAACTTCTCAAGATGTGTAGACACCCTGAACAAAATGAAACCTGAACACTCTGAAAATAATTTTGTCGGTAATGATAAGTTTAAATTATACCGCAACATTAAACTTTCAACGACCATCACCAGAATTCTCCGGCTAAATGGCGCCAAAATATGAATGAACGGGGAAACGTACGTACATTCAGAACAAAGAAAATTTCCCTGATTTTCGTGAAATTTAAAAAAATTCCTTCACATTTCCCAGATTTTTTCCAAAATCAGAAAGTTCTCTGACATTTTTTTGATTTCCAGGTTTTCCATATTCTGTGGCTACTCTGTTTATGTTTTTCAGACAGGAAGCAACAAGGAGTCATCTTAAGAATATGAAAATTTGGAACTGAGTAATTTTGGGGGAGCATTATAATGTAATAAGCTATTATGTAGGAGGCAATCAAGTATTAATATGATGCCACTACACTGCTACAAGATGGAAGATTCTAGGACCATCAAAAGTCATGTGATTGGAATTATATATATATTATATATATATATATATATATATATATATGTTGAAAGCATAATCCAAATTCATTTCTGATTTCCAATAAGTGTTGAATAAATAAAAAGGTTCTTTATAGACTCAAACCCATTTAACGCCAAATCGATGGGGCAGCCGAAATTATTCTCGTTAACCGAATTTTGTGCTAAACGAATAAATTAACGTTAAGTTTTAAGTACGGAGGATTGCTTTTCTCTTTAAAGGGGATTTCATGTTAAGCGATTTCACGTTAACGGGTTTGACTTTTTTTTTTATGTGTGATAAAAATCCAACGGATGTCTTAAATGAGTAAAAACAAACATTATTCAAGACAAACTACACTCATTTCTCGATAGCAAAATAATATGTATGCTGGTAACTTTACCCACCAAATAATACGTAAATGGTTCTATTTAAAAAAAAAATGTATATTTTTACATTAGCACTTCCACTGTATGACAAAAATTACAATCAAACCCTGCTAACGCAAAGTCGATGGAGCCGCTGAAATAGTTCGCATTAAACAAATTTCATGTTAAACGAATAAATCAACGTTAAGTTTTAAGTACGGAAAAAAGGTTTTACTTCGCGTTAAACGGAATTTCATACTAAGCGATTTCGCGTTAACGGAGTTTGACTGTACATACAAGTGTTTTAAGTTCTGAAACCTCTACGTTTATGATCTCGCATCGATTCACGTCCATCAACATCAAACCACGTGACTTCACAACATAATCCACAACTACCTTGCATTCACTTCAGCCACATCCACTCTACCGAAGAAATGGAGTAATTTACGGCATTCAAACTCTCCACCAGAACTATCATCCCCTGTTCCGTTATGGAAATTCAAACTATTTCCTGACATCTCTATTATATAGTAAGAGAGTGTAAGAAAAAAAAGAAAAAGAAAAAAAAAAGATTCAATCTTACCGTACTCCTCTTTTTCTCCTTCCTTGTCTCCTCCCTGTGCTCCTCCATCAGTGATCTCATCTTCTCCTCCGCCTCCCGCCTCTGTTTTTCTTTCTCCTCCCTGAGGCGATCCACCTCTTTCCTAGCATTCTCCGCCTCTTTCTTCCATTTAGACGCCTCCCTGCACATACATAGAAATGCTTGAAATTTTCATGGAATAGTTTTCTATAGCTTGGTATTTAAACAGAAAGGTAAGAACAGATATAATAGTAATAGTAGACAGAAATAATAGACTGTAATCACGAAGTTTGAAAGTAATGTTAAGAAAGTCTTTCTTTTTATATTAAGTATTTATTTCTTAGTCGGAAATCATGTCATCGTCATCTGTTAGCAAACATTTATATTTTTTTCAATAATTCAATTTCTTGTGTGGAGTTTAGATTGTTATCGAAAGGATATAAAATTATGCTCGGCTGTTGATGTGGTCGGTTAAAATGTATTCTTTTAAAAATATTTTGGAAGACAATGAGTAAAAAATAATGCATTAAGTTTATGGAATATGTAAAAGACTTAATGGGTTTAATCATTCTAATTCCTTATAAAATTCCAACATGAATACGAATTACGACAGGTTGTTATATTTACCATTCCATTTAAATTTTTAATTGAAGCAAAATATTTTTTCATTTTAATACTACTACTTATCAAATAAAAAACTTCTTACTAACCCTTTGAGGTTTTTTTTTTTTTTTTTTTTTTTTTTTTTTTTTTTTTTTAATTTTTAGTTCGTAAAATATTTTGTCGTAGGTAATTACAAAAAACAATTTTAAATTGTATATACGTTATTTATTTTTCCAAGAACTGATTTTAGTGAGACATATATCCCAATGAGTCACCAAAAGACCTATAATACTTCTAATTAGTTATTTATGATCAATGCTTTTATTTATTGCAATTAGTAAGAATGGAGTATGTAACATCCTTTTTGTCAGTAATTTAATCAACTCAACCAATTTAGATAATACATCCGATGTTTGGGTGTGGTAATAAATATAGATTCGTAGGAAAGTACATGACTGATGTATTCGTATCTTTCGTCTCCATAGAAACTATTTCATCTTCTTTATTGTTGTTCGGGTCCTCCATTTCTTCTGTTACTTTTTCACCCAAATTTTCAATTTCCCTTAACTATTGTATTTATGGCATGCTATGAAGTATTTTTCTTTACATCTATCTGCAGTTTAGTTCATAAGTGAGAAGATTGGAGGACACAATAAAATATTAACATAAATTTGTAAAACGTATGAAATTTATTAAGATTAAATTTCATATTTTGGGGAAAAGTAGATTTTCAATATCTCCACAACGACACCTCTACTCTACTAATGCAATTTGTAAGGCTTTTTTTCAGGAATATGAATTTCAAGATTAAAACAAATCTAGTGAGGGGAAACAAGTGTATGACAAAGCATTAAAGCTTCTTTAATGACATTATTCTTTTAGAGAATTTTCTTTTCTATCATGAGCAAAAATTATATTCTAGCCTTAGTTATAAAGTCTTTAAACTTTAACTATTTAATCACTATTAATCAAGAGCGTAAGATGTTTAAAGTATACTGTGATGAGTGAAAGATATTTCTGTTCTCCAGGGTGAATTTTAAAAAGTATAAGTCGCAAAGGTGGGAAAGCAAATCCTCAAAAATGTGTGTTTTGGATAGAGATATGAATTTGCATGATTTCTGAAAGGGTTTCGTTACACACCTAATTTTTTAAAATAGAATTTGTTGAAGATTTTAACATTTAAAAAATCTAATCTGCGGAGACTCCTCTGTTTTGATTTGAGGGAAAAGTACTATCAGAACACAGTTGAATAGGATGTAGGACTAAACCTTGGAAGTTAGACGAACTGAATAATACTTTAAAACGAGCTCTCACTTTTCCCTGTCCTGTACTCTAGTAAGTAGGGCCTGCTCCTTGGGTGTGGATTCAGGAGACACAAGTTGCTGTTCAAGACGTTTCTTATCACCCTCCAAGTGACTCACTTGTTCTTGAGAAGCTTGTAGTCGACGTTCCATTTCTGAGATAAAAGAAATTCTTCTATTAAATGGTTTTGGAATCGCAAAAATGAAAATTGTACTTTTTTCCACTGTTATAAATGTTGTTTGAATTAGCGTTTAGTTTGTAGTGATCACTTATTGGAAGCATATGCATTTATATCTGTCATAACTTAAATTTATTGTCTAATAGCAAAATTTTTTTTACTTGCAACAAATGTAGATTAACAGCATCGAAATTTCATATAATCTTTAATCAGAAGTTGAATATAAATTTACACAATTAAAATATTATAGAGCAAAAATGGTATTTAAATGTCAATAAGTAAATAAAAATGCAATTATCAACATTAAAAAGATTTTTACAAAAAACCATTATAATTTTTAAAGAAATTTTGTAAGATTTTCTAAAAAATAGTTATAAAATACAGAAATTTATATTTAATACAATACTTTTACATATGAATTCAGCACAGTATAACATATTTGTAGGAGTATTTAACAAATTAATACTGTATTAAAGATAAGAATATTATATTTGTGGTACAGCATTTTATACCTAATGTCTTTTCTTTAGAAGCGTGTAACTCTTCTCCCAGATTAACACATTTGGTTTCAAACTTTTGAAGTTTTACGTTCAAATCTGCAAAAGAAAACACAGAAAATAACGCTTATTTTGATTTAGTTACGAATACAACTGCAACATTGAAGTTAACAACTTTATATGTATTTTAAAATTTTATCTTTTAATTCTTATCTTTGGTGATAATGGGACTGTTTAATAAATTCTACAAATATACACACAGAATATATAGAAGTACTATTTGACAAACTGCATTACACGGTTATAACGTGATTGGATAGTATTTTTCGAAAATGTCTAAAGTGACATTTTTATTGTAATTAAGCTTATATTAGTGGGGTGATATAAAGAGTTCAAAAATTAAGTCTCAAAACACTGAAATAATTTTTGAACTAAATGAAGCTATTTAATTAACAAGTGTCTACCCAGAGTAAAATAGGCATGCGATATTATCTAAGAGTGGTTGCAGCACTTCTAGTGATGATCCTCGTAATTTGTAATTTCAAAGGTTATGAAAGATAGTGAAATCATGTTAATTACATAAGAGATGAGAGTCTGCGGTGTTACACAAAAAGATGCTTCAGTTGTAAAAATAATTTAACTAAAAGCCCGAAATCCCTATGTGAATCAATGAAAATTTCAATATGAAATTAAGCAAATTGTGCGATAGAAATTGGCACTAAAAGGCCGGTCCTTCCCTCGTTTCTATTTCTGTACATTATTCCAACTTATTAAAATAAGTTAAGCTTGCTCACATGTGTTATCTATGTTTGTGGTTATGTTCATGTTTAGCGGTTACCGTAGTAACAGGTGGTCAAACAATTTTGGTCAATTCTTTTTTTTTTATGCGGTAGAAAGCACTCACAACTTCGACCGAAAACATGAAATTCAAAACTCAACTACTTTGCCAAATACTAAAATAATAAAAGTTTTACTACTAAAATAATAAAAGTTGCAATCAAAAGCGTTACATTTTTGGTACACCCTTGTATATACGGAGGACAGTTTTTTTTTTTTCACTATATTTTACGTTGGACGTCAAAACCAGATGTCCGCATAATACACCCACAGCTACAGTTATATCAGCTACCGCACATCCGTTACACAAAGTTAGTTTTAATTTAAGCTAAAACGATATTCTTTTTTTCTAAGGTGCTTTAAAAGTTTCTAGGACTGAGTTTCATTTCCCGTTTTATTTCGCATTGCGTTTACCTATTTGAATACATTTTTGTTTTAATTCCTTAAGCCATTTATGCTGGGTATTAATAGTAGAAATATTTGCATTTCAGAACTTCTAATTAAGTTTTTTTACAAGTAGGACATCATTTCATGCTAAATTGAAGACGTTCAGCACTTTTGTAATTGAAATGTTTTCGTATCAATTATAGTTTTTGAGATATAGTATAAAATTTATGAATATAACCACTAAAGTTATTGCAATCAATGTAATATAAATCATTTTATGTTAAAAGTTGCAAAGTCTTTCATGAAAAAACTTTGAAACTAATAGAGAAAATTTGAGTTTTTTTTCATAAAAATTTAAAGGATACATTGCGTTTTAATCCAACAAATTTAAAGGATACATTGCGTTTTAATGCAACAAATTTCAATAAAATTATGACAATCTATGACAAATTTGTATACGATTTCATTACCGTCAATAGTATCCAATTGTCTCGCCTGACGAGTTTTGTTCTTTTCCAACTCTTTTTCCTGAAATGTAGTTGAATGTAAATGGCTAATTTAAATTAAATTGCACATTTTAAATACGTATATAAAAGCCAATTGTCTTTTATGTTGATTGATAAACATGCACATTTTAAATAAGTATAACAAAACCCATTGTCTTTTTTCGTAACTTGATAAACTAAGCTATCAAACTTGCTAGGTCATATGAAACGCACATCATTGATTACAATTATTAAGTTAAAGTAATTTTCATGTACCCGTTTTACAGCACAGCGTTTTTTTAAACATATGTATGATATGACATTTTGTACTAATTCTTTGGCCTGAGCAAATGAATATAGTAATTCCAATTCAGGCTTTCTTGAGATAAACAGTTTTAAATATTCAGCAATTCAATCTTTTAAATGGTATATCTCATTATTCAGACAAGTTTGAATGGAAAAATAGATTGCAGTGAGGTAATAAAATATAGCTGAATAATCTGGAGTGTAGGGACTTGAGCAACATGTTTTTATAAAGTATTAATTTAATTAAAACCTACCAGTAAAATACTGAGGTTTCATGATTTGACCAAATTTACTAATTCGACAGTTTTAATTTTGCTGGATGTCTCATTATTGGATAGACGATAATTCAATGTGATTTCACAGAAGTGTCTTTAAACTTTTAAAGACAGCAAAACTTTTAATAGTTGAACTCTGATATTAGGTCATTGAAATGCCCTAATGGAGAGACTCACCATGAAGGGCTTAAAGTTTAAACCCCCTGGCTGGTTATTGAATATTAGTTTAGGTGTTTAATTACCAGAATAGATATATTAAAAAAAAAATGCCATCATGATTTTGTTTACCAATTCCGCCATTCTGTCCAGCAAGTTCTGTACTTCTCTCTTCTTATTGTCAAGGCTGAGCTGAGCCTGGAGAAGAGCTTCTTCCTTCTTCATTAGCTCATCTGCCTTCAGCAGAGGAGTAGAAGGCTTAGGCTACAGGAAAACGAACATTTAACTCAAAGACATTGCAGGAAGGCACAGTTTTGTAGAAGGCATAAATGAGCAAATTATAGCTGTATTAATTAGGTAATAGACAGGTTTTAATTATGTAAAATTTTTAAAAATTACTCCTAAAATGAAAAATAAGTTTAAATATGTATTAAGAAATATAGATTTTCAGTTCTTTATCGATACGTGTGCTTAAAAAAAAATGTAAATAAACTAGCCAAAAAATAAACATATTGACCTATGCTCTTATTAAAATATCGATATTCTTTTTCGAGCAATGATGTATAGGGAAAAACAAATAAATTTAATTTGTTACTTAAAAGTGTTTTCTGCTTCTCTTCGCATGTTGAACTGACCTGTTTCATTGTCTGCAGTTCGCGAATTTTGATTTCTGCTTGTCTTAATTTCTCACGTAGTGTCTTCGATTCTTCGTTTAACCTTTTTGTTTCATCTTTTAGTATACTATCCTGCAACAAATAGAAATCATTTTAAACAGAGTACATAAATACGATATCATTAAACCGGTTTTTAATCAAGTTTCATAGGTAAAATAGTATAGACTAACTTTGTAAAAGACTTTTATCTTCTTTTATCTTAAGATTGATATTTTTCTAATTATTTCTGTGATAATAATTTATAACCGTCCTTCCGTGACCATTCAATATTTTATTATTTGTAATAAATTTAAAACCTAGCGTTGAAGCCACAGTTATAAAAATCTGTATAATAATGATAAAATGCTTAATCTTGCGGTTAAGTAGAGAACACTTATCGAGATAATTAAATCTCCGATAACTAATTATGTTTGAGATTGAATATTTCATAACTAACACATTTTAAGAAAAATACGTGTAAGAGTTTCTGAGTGAGTATTGTTAAATATTGATTGAATGATGCGTGCAATTTTCTTGAAATTATTCTCATGCAAATTATTCTCCTTGGCTGTAGAAATGTTAAAAATATATATGCAAATGTAGAGATTATTTTTATGAAATATTTTGAAAATAAAAATATATTTTGAAGAAATTCACGATGCTTTAAACATCATATAAAGCAAAATATCTCGAATAATCTAATATGCTAATGTTTTTCTAAATATATTACTGACAAATTATATAAAAATGCCATAAAAATTGAAAACATGCATTCAATAGAGGCTCACGTCTTCTTTAAATAAGCTTGATCAAAAGGAGAAAATTCTAATTAAAAAAAAAAAAAAAAAAAAAAAAAAAAAACCGCACAGACAGTCTATAAAATTATTTTCTTTATCGTGTTTTGCACATCATTTTGGAAACTAAAATACATTCGTTTCTTTCGAATTCATATACTATTTAATACGCTATCTCCCAAACAATTTTTAAGTGGTAAAACGTTTTCTTTCAAGTAATCTTCTAGTCAAATTTTATCACGTAATCGTGGGCAAGAGAAGGATGCTCTGATAAGAAGCAATTCGAGTGAGTCAAAGATGATTCCAATTGAAACGTGGGTTTGTTATTACTCACAGGAGTGGCTCCTCTCGCCGCCATCTCACTCTTCCTCTTCTCCTGATCGAGACATCTTTGCAACTCCTCAATCTTACGACGTTCCTTCTCCCTCTCTGCCTGAAAAAAGCAAATCGGAAGCAGACATATATAAATTGATTAAAGCTCCAAGTATAGTTTCTTTAAGTATTGAAACGTATAACAATTTACCAAAATAATAACACCAAGTAATGATCAGAATTATATTTATCAAAATGTACACGGTTATTCATAATTGAAGTATATCTGTTAAAAAGCGCATGAAGCTTGTATCAACAGATCATCATAAAATTTTGCAAACTTACAACTGAGATCATGAGAAAATGAGATATAAATAATTATCAGATCAAACTTTCAGCACCAGATTGGATTGTAGAACTCTAAGAACAAATATAATTTGGAAATTAACTTTGAAGATTGGCCTCATTGGGAGAGTTGTAAATGAAGTTTTAGCCAAAATGACAATAATACATTAGAGTTTTGAATATATCCTCTAAAACTGTTATTGAAGCGCTGTTTGCGAAAATGTAGACGATTTTTATGACAGATTTTTATTTTAAAAACATGATTTTTCTATCATCTCAGAAGTACAAGTATACAAAATTTTACTAGATAGGATAATTTCTACAGGTTTCAGACAGGATACTTTTAATAATGAATAATCTTTATTTTTTTGCTCTGTTCACTATGAACGATTTCACCAACCGAAACTTAAAGCAATATTAATTAACATTATTCCATTCTTTTGGTATAAATAATGTAAGCCTTTGTCTGCAATTTATACACTTGGACTTGCAGCATTTGAGGAAAATTTTATTGAATTTTCAGTTGCTCAGTTCGATCAATTTTAATAGTATAAATCTCTAAATTAATATCGTTGCGAGGTTTTAGGAAATTGATTGAAGATTTGATTGCGGTTATATATATCTTTTTGATCCATCTCTATTACCATTTAAATTCTCAGGAACAACTAATTTTAAATTTCCTACATTATTTATTTTCATCAACACACAGATATATATAATTATATTTTGTTTTAAATAACTTAACAGAAATGGCTAAATGTAAAAATGTTTTCACTCATAATTTTAGTGTTTCTGTGACATCGGACTTTTAATATTTGACACCCTGTTAATCTTTTGCTGAAAATTAGGCTAATGTAACATTTGAGTATTCACTTTATTTTCTAGTTCATTGGAAGTTTATTAAAGGATTGCACTTTATTCAGTTCCCATAAAATATTAATTTTAACAGAATGGTACAGTACAATAGGGGGCCAAAGATTTAAATGATGTATAACTTTAAAACATGAGCTTCATTATAAAGGAGGAAAACTATTGGAAGTAACGATTTCCCACCAATGAGAGTTCCTTTCCAATGGTAATAAAACGTCGCGCGTTCAATTCCAAGAACTAATTTTAAGAACACTAAATATGCTATTATCGAGTTCACTAGAAAAATAAACATAGTGATTGCTCAAAAGAAAACTGAACAAACCGCATGAAATTCATATAGTTGTAACGTTTCAGTTAAATTCTACGAAAACAGCTGGACAAGAGGAAGCGATAAAGATTAACATTAAATCCAAATGAACCAATATTGGTAATTCCTTATCAAGTACATTTGAAGCTCATAAGTATAGTTCATGAAGGGTATGCTATAAATCTAGCTCTGTATAATACAAGTATAACACTATCCCATCGATGTTTGTTCAGTCAATGCTTAGACAATACAGTTAATATGCTTAAAATATGCAACTTTTATTCCCAAGAGGTAGAACATATTTAAATTTAAAAAAAAAAAAAAAAAAAAAAAAAATCAATGTAAGGACATACAAAAACTCTAATTAGGAAATTTAACTTTCAGAAATTAAACTAAAAATATGAGATTTTGCTTGGAATGAACTAAACTTTTAAGCAATACTCTGCATTTCAAAAAATTTTCGATAATAAGACAAATGTGTATCGAGTCAAATTACCTCCAAATCGTCTTTTCCAATGCATTCTTCTTCTATTCGGAATTCCAATTCTTCAACTTTCCTAAAAAAAAATCGACACAAATTGTTTAAAAAAAAAAAAAAAAAAAAAAAAAAAAAATTACTAAAAATGTAAGATTTTTTTTTTTTTTTAAAATACTCAATTGCCACATTTCAGAGTTAAAATTGAAGATAAACAATATAAAATGTTATAAATTTCAAGAAATATGGTGGCATATGCAGTACCTTTATTGCATTTAAAAAAAAGGTATTATAGATTAATTCTATTTTTTTTCCAAAAGGATAATGAAATAAAAATGAAATATACTCGCATAATTCTGTTATGCACTTTTATTAACATAAACCAGTGAAAATGAATTAAAATTTATAAAGGAGCTTATGGTATTTTGGAATGAGGATTTTGGGGAAATAATTTATTCGCTTTTTGCAAAGAAAAAAAAAAAAAAAAAAACTTTTATTTAATCAATGGATATTTAAATTTTTTTTAGCTAGATTTAAAAACGTCGTTTAAACTTTAATGATGAATTATCTCGCTACCACATACTTGCGTTCTTCTTCGAGTTTGGTCGCCAAGCTTCTTCTCTCCGCTTCGGCCGTCTCCAGCAGTTGGCGAAGTCTTTGAGCTCGTTTTTCGCTTTCCTCGCTGTATTTCCTTTGATCATCCTGTATTAATTAAATACAAACATAAGTTATATTTGTTTGAACACAACACTATGTTTAAATTTATGCAATAGCAAATAAGACCTCAATATTTCTGGAAAGAATTACAACTTGTATGCTTAAATTAGGGACAGTTTAAAAGTGGGATCTAGAAGCCCAAAGCACATTCTATCAATATCAATTTGTTATATACTTTTAAAACAGATAATGACACTACAATTATATAATTAAAAGTGTTTGTCATGTTGCCTTACGTGCCACAGCCAATTTAGGTTCAAACGAAGTAATAAAAACCAAACACACTGTGGCATGTGACAGCGATTTGTAAGGGTTAACTTAAGGGGAAAGGGAATTTGCCAAAAGTAGTTGTACATTATTGCGTTTCAAAAAATCTTTTTTAAATTTTAAAACTGCTCAATGTCTACTTAAAATTACTATGAAACTCATTACAATTATGCGTAGAATCATTAATAAACACGTAATTGAATCTTGCTCGATTGCGATATTTTTTTATATAAAACAATTATCGAGAGCATAACAACAGCATTAAAACAGATTTTGGAAGAAGCACAATTTTAAGAGCTGTTTTACAATAATTTTTTTTTTAGCGTCCTCTAAAAAATTGGGTTAGTATGATTTTTAAAACCTCATTAGAGTAGTTGGAAATTTATCGAGTTTAGAGTACTTTTAATTCTTTTTATCAATCATTAACTACCCCATTAGCACAAATACGCAGGCCAATATCTCTCAACATTGGCTTATCTCAATGGGGATCCTTGTAGAATGGCAGCTACAACGGATTTTGGCCAATCTAGCCAAGTGCTGGGTAAAATGTATTAAAAGGTTGGAAGAGTTTTAAAAATGAAATATATTTTTATAAGAAAGGACAGAAGGGTAAAAATGTGTTTTATGATGTTTTTGACATATTTTTTTTTTTTTAAATTTCGTGTATTATGGAAAGATGCTCGAGTTTCGGCATGATTGACCAATCTTTCCGACATTGGAAAATACCGTTGTGCTACTTGAGTGATTATCATTGTATTAAAATATATTGGGTACACATATAAATACTAAAGTCAGTAATTTTACGTACGATTTATAATAACAGGTATACTGAAATTACAAAATAAAATAAAAACTTACTGTTCGAAAACTGAAAATAAAGCCTACATTTCTATAAACTATCCTATAAATAATTGTACTTAGACAGTTTTTTTATTGCACCACAGAAAATTGCAAAATGTTTTCAAACCTGCGAACTTTGTGTTGATCCCTGTTGACTGACATTCTCTTTGTCTGAATCCTAAAACAAAAAACACAAAAATATGGATTAAAAAGCTTTACTATTCTTAAAATAGGATGAATATAACCACAACTTTGAAACTTTATTTAAATCACCTTTCAACGAACCAAAAAAAGTAAAAAACACATTCCATTTTGGTTTATTTTATTCACTATTTCAACTATAAATAAAAAGGTATTGAATTTTTAAAAACTTTTTTATGATCGGTACATTCTGTAAAAGTAAAGTTTAAAATTGGTTTTAAACCAATTATCTTAATTTCTGTGAATTATGTATATTCTGTGTTATGTATACTGCGCCATTATTTTTAGGTTTAATTTTCAAAATGGTTTAAATTATTACATATTTATTCCACTATCATAATTTAGTTAGAATATGTGGGTTGAATAGCAACAAAATTTCAAATGTTTTATTTAACTAAACTATTTTTATTTTCCTTCAATTTTTGTAGTTGCTATGGCTCTATTGAATAATCCAAAGCAAAAAATTTCCAACATTACAAATCATTAGTTTTTTTTTTAAAGTTACGTTTATGTTAAAATACTCATACACATTTTTTTTCGATAAAAATAATTCTTTAAAGTGTTCTAACTCTATTCCTTTGTTTTTTACAATTTTACATATAACCACAGAATAATGTCTATAGTGATAGAAATCGATACTTTTAATTATTAGTTTTTTTAAAACATTACTGAGGTCTACAAAAATCTATATACAAAACTAATGGAAATTGAATACAAAAGGCTTTTCTTTAAGGGTCAAAATAATAGATAAAACTCTTTTAAACAATGTTTCACATTTTGGAACACGGACAATTTCAAATGTCTTATAACAGCATTTTATTTAACTTAAATTTTATATGCAGTGTACACATAAGCTGTAAAGAAATAGTTTATAAATATCTTTACCATGGATAATTATGCATTTGGTTAGTTTAAAAACAACTTGTCCCTCAAGAAATAATGAAATAAATCTAATTTTCTTGCATGTTATTTACTTATTTAAAAAAAAATAATAATAACAAACATCTTGATTTAATTTCATTAAGAGGTGAAAATTATATTTATAGGATATGAGGTCATGAAATTGATTTCGAAATCATGAATATTCTGAACTAGTAATTTGTAGCTAGGATTAAGACACTATTAATTAATCACTTGGTAATTACATATTTCGGACACAAATTAAAACTCTTAGGTAGTAATTATACATTGCAATAGAAACCCATGACCTGTTTGGGATTCTTGAGGAAAACCGGAGTTCTAGGAATTGTCTTGGGAACTCCCCAGTAATTATAGAGATTTTTTTTTTTGTAAGCATTGTATAGAAAATGATTATGTTAAAACTATAGAAAATATGCAATAGGAATTTACTAAATGAAACCATTCACTGTATAAATAATAAAATATATCATATATTTTAGAAAGATATATTTTTTTAAAATTATTACAGTTAATTTATAATATGATATTCTCAATTTCCATTTTACTCAAGATATCAAGTTTTCAATATACTTTAATTATTTTATTAGCCAACTAATTTCTTTTACACATTTTTTTTACTTTCATAATGCATACCGACTTATTCATTAGATTAATTTTATAGATAATAATTGCGCAAAACAAATTATATCCCACGTTTTGGTGCTTCGTTTAAACTATTGAAAATAATTAGTTCCTGTATAAATTACTAAAGACATATATTTTATAATATATTTCAATTTATTTTTAGACTTACTAGATTTATTTTTGAAAGTTTAAAGGACAAAGCCAGGTTTTTCAAGATCATTGTTTGAATAACTGTAATCAATAATTATTGTAGATGCTTTAAGTTGAATAACAACTGGGGGAAAATATACTTGTGTTTATCCACAAAATGTTTGTTCAGAAATGCTTATTATACCAAAATGTCAAATTATTATCAATATTATTGATGATATTTACAACTCACGGAAAGTTAAAAAGGTTTCCGTTATGTATTCTTTCGTTTTGATTTGTGAATTTTTTTTAAAAAAAGTAGAAATTATAAACGAAGTTTGTAATAGGTATGCTAAGTATTGGTATCTAATATTAATATTTCAATGTTCTTCACCCATTACGATCGCGATCACTGGAAAAAGAATTGAACTATCTACATTAAATATAAAAAGTGATATTAAGGTCTGTTTTATTTAAGAACATTTATGTATTTTGTATTTAAATGACTCATAACTCTCAATATTTTATTTTTTATAAAAACCTTTCATAAAGTGTATGTTTTATAATATAAATATTTTGCGATCAGCTTGAGTTATATAAAAATGTTTGTTTAATACTATTTTTTATAAATACCAAAAGATTTTCTGTAAACTTATTATAATTAATACTTATGATTAAAAAATGTTAAGTTAAAAAATTTTGATATTTATTTTCAATATTCACAAAATGTCATTTGAAATTCTCAAGTTGCAGAAATCCTGTTTAAGGATTAGTTAAAGGTATTCTATTAAATTAGAATAAAATTGTCCCTTGTTTGTGTTGTGTATAGGTAATAACCATAAACTTGTGTTTCTTAAAATAAAGTATCTATTTTAATATCAAAAATTAAAAAAAATTATTCTAGAAATGTTCATTAACATTCACATGGATCCACATAATTTACCCATTCTTTTTATAAAAATTCCTGTCATTTTACATATTTTTTTTAATGAAATAACACAAAAGGAAAAAATTAGATCATAAATATGCCTATTATTGAGGCTGCTGAAAATTAGTGGAGTGAAATTCTTGTGTTTTTACAAGTTCTTAAATTTTTTTCTTTGGACCCAAAACATCATATGAAATAAAAATGAAAAACAAATTGTGTAAGTAAGGAAGTGTCTGAACTTTCATTATACATTTATTTAAAAAAAAAAAAATTCCCAAAATAAATGACATTTCCTTTTTTTTAGGGACATAACATTGGATTTATCTTTAATATTCATTATTCGCAACGGCTGCAGTAGTTTTTTTTTTTTAAATATGCATAATTTCCTTCTTAGCTTAAAACTGGTTTTATTGTTTTCAGTATCTTTAAAAAAATTTCAAAATTATTTACACATGCAATAGAAGATATTTAATATAAGATATGAAAATGATTTTTACATACCAAAGGAAATATTCCTATTGTGTCACTGTTCTTTTAATTACTTTATAGAAATTAATTATGTGGAAAACGATTTTTTATGTAATTAAAAATAACCATAATTTCATTTCTTTTATAATTGTCCTTAGATTAAGTTTCAAAAGTAATTGAAAATCGTAAAAATATGTTAATAAATTTTACAAATTAATGTAGGAATAGACAATTATTTTTATATTTGATTAATTTTCACTGACTTTGCTCACGGCATTATTGTGGTATTTTCTTGTCGTCAACATAAATAAAATAAATAAAAAAATTTAAACTAATCACATTATAACTGTAAAAATAAATTTTATTTTCCAACAAATGTCAAACAAGCAGCGAAGATTTGACAAATTTGGAAATTTTTCAAATTTGGACAGATTTCACAAATTTGGAAATTACTGGTACATGACGTCACGAAGTATCAAGTGCGTAGATGAAAAATTAGTTAGTTAAAGCATTTTCATTCATTATTCTTTACAATTTCATTTCATTAGCCAGTTTTATTCAATTTGAGAAAAATAAATGGACTTTTTGAAATGGGATTTCAAGTAATCGTCATTGGCATGAAAAAAAATTGACATATCATAATAACACGATTCATCATTCAAACATCATTTCAAAATTAACACGAATTTCAAATTCAATTAACCAATCAGAGAAATGCATGGACTCATGTTCAAACATTTCGGTGGTGAATAACATTATCATGCTCATATGCTGAATAGAATTTTTCTGGATTTTTCCAATATATATATATTTCCCCTTTCTTTTTTTTATTTAAAAAAAAAAATTATTATCCTATTATTATCGTCTGCGTTTTCTTTATTTTCGTATCGTATTAATTAAATAGTTCTAAATTTATTTGTAGTTTCATAATCTGTAAGTGTATCCAACAAACTAACAGTTGGAAACAATCTTAAAAACAAAAGTGTAGTAAGAGCTAAATTTTCTTTTAAAAATGTAAGTTAAATATTTATAAATGCTATTTCTATTTTTCAAGATACAAATGGGAATATATATTCAAAGTGCTTTTACAAAAACCGCTATGTTCTAATTAGATTGCGTTCTAATTAGATATAATAGAAAGCTGAACTAACCGTTAAAATGGTAAGTAGAATGTTTTATTTTTATAACGGTTCATTAGTTTAAAAAATTACACTTTTTAAACTACTTTTTTATTAGTTTCCAAATGTTATGTTGTTTTAAAATTAAATATTAATTTAATTTAAAGTAATTTAATATTAAAATTTTCGAAATTTTAAATTTGTTTTAAGCTATCATGGAACTTTCAATAGTAATTAAATTTTGCTAGCAGACAATAATTTATCGCAAGGTATGAATCATCTTCGTATGATATTTTCAACATTGACGCCGCGTACTTTTGTTGATTGACAGGTGGGGGCGTTTGATGCCTCAATCTGTTTCTCTTTGTCAGTTGATGACATCTATTGACGTTAAGGAATGTCGCACTTCGTTCTCGATTTACCATGATAAGAAAACACGTCATCTAACTATTATTTTCTTTTAACTAGAAAACCTATTTGATCGATGAGCATGGTGATAAAAAGACAAGTGCAGATTGTTATCTAGTGAAAAAGTTTGCATTAACCTCACCATCAGAAAGTAAATAACAAAGATCAATTATTGTACTTAAAAAATCATTTGACGTCTCGTAGTATTCAAATTATTTCTATTTATTGAATGTTGTAGTTCCTTAAGATCCTTCAATGTTATCTATGTTATATTGCTACTCTATTATTTTCAATTATTTTATTCACATTTACTGGTTTAAGAATACGTGTTTTTTAAAGTAGGTTTAAAATTTGTAAGGCACTTTTTGATTTTAATTGTTGAGTTTTTTTTTAGGGTGATCTGGGGTGACTAATGGACACTTCTGAGGAGGCCTAATTAAAGCACTTGCCTTTATCTAATTGGCTTGAAATATGGCAGATAGAATCGACGACGATTACAACGCATTCTATCAAGTTTTGGGAACAGTCACTGTCGCTTTTAGACACTCTTAAATTGATTCCACCTATTACTAATAAACCTAGTTCCCGTCATCCAATCGAGCTGAAACTTTTAAACTTTGTGGGTACACTCGTTGTCAATGGCAAAGCTTTCTATCAAGTTTTGGGACTGTCACTCAAAGGTCGATCTTACACAAGATTCTATTGACTTATCAGCTTTTTTCTCATGTTCTATTATCCAGATACCAAGATTAATTTAAATATGTTCAATTTGGCAATATTTAATGCCTGAAACCGTCCCCTACTAAAGTTGAGGAGACAAAATCTTCAAAGAACTAATTAACCCACTGGCCATCATCCAATCAAACTAAATCTTGGCAGATAGACTCATTGTGGATCACAATGTATTTTAGGGGTAGTAAGAAAATTTAGTAAATAGTTTGGAATGGATGTTTTCTTCGTAGTGGTCAAACACTATGAAAATTCTATCTGACCTCAATAAGTTGCAATTGTATATAAAAATTGGTAAAGCATAAAGGATTTATATTAACTTTGTTTATATAGATTATATTATTACCTTTCAGAAAATAATTATTTAAAACAAGTTTCTAAAATTAAACTAAAAAACCTCTAACCAAATTTACAGAAATAAGTAAAATTGTGTATCATATTATTTTAAAGCAATAAATATAGAAACAATTTGCCATAGAAGCATTTTGTAAGGTAACTTTTCTTGATATCAAAGTTGTCTCTCTGAAGCATTATACATATGTTTCGAAAATGTTGTAATGCTGATCCTAACACTTTATTACAACAGCTAATTTAAATTATAAAAATGTTTTTTTTTTTTTTTTTTTTTTTTTTTTTTCTTCTTCTTTTTTTCTTCTTCTCCCCACCCTTTTTTTTTTTTATTTAAAATAGTTTGATATTTTTGATAAGTTTGGAAAACAAAATTGTAATCTGTTTATTTTACAAAAATTTCATATTGCAAAATTTTAAAGTTGGTTGGGTTAGAATGACTGGAAAGGAAAAGATCTCAATATGTGGTTACGAATTAATGGACGAATTTTTGTAGGATAATTTTTCAATACATATTTGGCTGAAATATCTATCATATTGTTAAAATCTAGTTACTAAATACTTAGGTTTAAAAACTAGCACATAAACTAATATTTTCATATCGTTATTTTAATAAATATAAATTTTAAATACTTTCAACCATTAAAAAATAGAGCATTATGAATAAGCATGCATTGTGTACATTTTAGTTACTAATCGGAATGCCATCTTTTCAGTCTTTAATTTCCAATAAATTTTCATATAATTAAGCATTTTTAAAAGAAGAATGGTTTCCAAAAATAAGTTTCAAATCATAAAAAACGAGAATCGACTACTAATAGAATAAAATCTTTATTAATCAACTATAATAACAAGGGTGGGCTGGTAGTCGTCTACAAAATGAGGGTTAGCCGTTATACATGCAGCAGGGAAGGAGGGGGTGCAGATATAGGAGGAGAAGCCGGCTCGTCAGGATTATACACAGGATCCATTGTTAGATTCCATTTCATGCACGCAAGCCCTGCGAACACACAAACAGCACACAAGTGAGAAAGAGGCACATGCACAATCAGCATGGGTAGAAAGACAGGTGTGCTCGAAACACGCGAGCCAAATTTAATGGATAAGCGGCATTTGAGTCGATAAGGAATAGGAATACAACGTAACATGCATTTCATGGAGGCAAAACTAGCAATGTAAAGCAAATGTTTCAAGACAACTCTTTTAGTATATATTAAGGGGATATTCAAAATTATTCTTTTTGTGTACGTATGTATCTCTGACTAGAAAAATCCAAATACTAAATATAATCGCGAAATGTGTCTTCTGATGCAATACCATTGTTATAAGATGGAAATGTGCTTTTTCTGATTATTTGTGTAGACTTTATATTGAAATTAATATTTATTCCAACAATGTATATTTTATAAAAAAAAAAAGAAAAAAAAAAAAAAAAAAAAAAAAAAATGGAAATATAAAAAGGGAGTACACAGAAAAGTTTTTTGAAATTAACTATTGTATTCTGTTTTAGATTCTGGAAATGCAAATGAAGGAAAAACGTTATTTGCAATATAGTGCAATAAATGGAAATGCACCGATTTTGCTTTGACATTGCCTCGAATTGGCGAAATTTTACCATCTGAATTTCTATTGGCTCCAACTTTACGAGCACACCTTTCTTTCTAACCATACTATACTGCATAACAAGCAATTTAAGAACATGCAAAAAATAGGGGGAGCAGATTGAAAGCAACAATGGGTCTTGCAACGGGTTCTTTATATTTTGACTTGTAAAATTGTTGAGGGTTTATACATATTATATTTTTAATAAAAATAACGTAGAGTTTTTGTTTTGCAAAAAAATTTCGCAGATTTTTATTGCTTTAGAATAAAACCAGGAAAAATATCCAAAAATTATTTTTAAAGTCACGCTATGTTACCAATCAAAAATTATAAAACTTAAACTTCACTCTTGAAACTAAAGTTCATACTTATGCCACAAATTCTCATTTTGAATATTGTTGTAAAATTGTTTCTAACAAGTTTGTATATAAAGACCAGAGGGTGAAGGGTTTGAGTCCACTTTTTTTGTAAAAATAGACTTAAGAGTGTAATCTTATTAACACAGTAAAGGTATTGACTAAAAGGGATCATGAAGGGGAAATAATGATACATTTTGAGAGTTTCGAGAAATAATTTACTCAAAATTATAACACTTAACGTGCTTCTATGAGTTTTCAAACTTTTAAGCTCCTTTTTCCTTAAATTCATTTTCAGTGAAAAACAGTTCTTTTCCACTAGAATTTGTGTTGTTTCGTTTTAAAACATCTACTTTTTTTACTAATCTTTGAGCTACTCATGCAAAAGTAAAGCACATTACAGATCACAGAACGTATCACTATAACGAAAATAAAACAAGACAAAGAGTCCCCAGCGAGAGCATTCATTCAGTCTGAAGGAATTTATAGCAAATGAAACGGTATCTCCGACAAAGTGGAACTTCATACCCATAAATTGCTAATACCCTCCAACGTCATAAAAGTGGTTCATTCCCGCGTTCTTAATAATGAAATGAACACTTAACAGGAAATTTTAAAATAATAACAGTCTGAAAGTTTTTCGAGATGGTAATTGGTCCCAAACATCCAAATAAACTCTTTGGGACAAACTCGTAAATTTTCGTTTTCTTTGACAAGTAAAGAAATACATGTAAACACCCGATGTACTTTTGTAAATATGTTAACTAAAATGATTTTTAAAATTTTTTTTTACGAGTTTAAAGAATTAGTTTTATCCCTTTGTCTTGTGCATTTAAGTATTCTTATATCACAAGAGATATTTTTTTTAATTAAACCAGGTATTAATGACTTGCAACATATTACAGACATTAACACAGCATTTATAATTTAGAGGTTTGTTAAATTTGACTTAGTTTGCTCATTGTTTTTGTTTTTCTTTTTGTCAAATTTACAATATTCCCAAAATTAAATTTAAAAAAAAAAAAAAAAAAAAAAAAAAAAAATTGAACCTTAAATTAGTAAAACTGTTTGACTGTAAACCTAAATCGATATAGAGGTAATTCTATATAACTTTTGCTGGGATATATTTTAGAAAAAAATTATTGCATAATTAAGAATTGACTGAGCAAATGGTACCTGAAAATAGCCAATTTAAAATGGCTTGTCCAATTATACTGGACTGGAGGATGAGTCACCTTAAATAACAGAAAAAGCAATAAACATGCATTTTATGTTTTAAACGGCAACTTTCAAATGAATTACATTAACATCATAAACTTATTTTTTTTCTTCTTAAAACAAGATTGCATATTAAATAAACGGTGGGGAAATTATTAATTTTTTTTCTAATTTTACGTAAGAATCGATCCTCACCATGTGAGTTCTCCGATGCCTGTCCAAACTTCCGGTAATACGGCTGACTTTATGTGCAGGAGAAAATAGGCCATAATTTGGTGGGCAACGGAAATACCTATTAATCAGAAACAAAAATATGTTATTATATAGGATTACATAATTATATTAGGATTGTAATAGTAATAATCATCAGAAGTACTGTATCATAATTATAATATATAAATATGAGAAAGTTGAGTTGTTGATTGTATTTTCAAATACATGCAATCTCTTAAGTACTGTAAGACAACTAACTTAGCATAAATATAAGAAAGCTATGTTTGAAAATTTTTCAAAAATTGACTGCGAAATAGTAATATTTTATATTAAAAATGATGTTTTATAAATATTACTTTAAATTTTGCGTTCTAAAAAAGAAAATGTATTTGACACTTCTGTTTTTAATCATAATATTTTGTATGAATGCAAATTTCGTGAATAAGAATTTTTGCTGTCAAAATATTGATTTCAAGCATTCAAAATTAAACTTAAGAAATTATGATTTTTTTTTTTCATTAGGAATTTTCTATCTCTGTGTCATGAAATAAATTTCAACTTTCTTGACAATGCTATATTTTTAATAAAAGTTAAAAAAAATGAATTTACTCAAAATATTCATTACACGTTTAATAACTGCATGTGTCCTATTGTCTAAACAAAAACCTTAAATTATCAGTTTTGAAATAATTTTTTTCTCAACGAAATGGTCAAAAAGTTCCCTTTTTTACAGGGATAATGAAGCATAGTTTATGGAAACTTTATCTCAGAACATGACAGTAACAAAATATAAATTGTAGTAGGAATTTTAGGGTCAGGTATTCTAAACGTCAACGTGAATTGAGTCCTTAGAGTAGGATTGATGTGTACAAAATTCTTTAAATGTCTAGTTATCTGTAGTGTATTGTGAATTTTTAGAACCTTAAAAATCAACAAACATAAAGGGAAGAAATTCACTAATATATTTAAATAAAAACCTGGTCATTTAATGATTTATATCACGTCACGTTATTACCTTGAGTTTGTGACGGTAATTTATTAATACAATATTTTCTCTAAGAACCTACTGTATTTTAAATAAATATTCACTTAGAACGAAGTGCGCAGTTGGAAGTCCTGCATTGTTTATGAGTATATTTTATTCATTTTGACAGAAACCTTTTAGAGAATTAGATTTTTGAACACACACCTTGGCCTTAAATATTCAGGACATCAAAAGAACGGACGTTATTATACTATATGTCATCCCAAAATTCATCGTTGAAAAATGTTTTCCCGTTCCATTCTCTTCTCAAGGATACACCAATGTAAAGAGAACATATTTATGGATCCTTTCCCACTTTAGAAAAAAAAGAAAGAAAAGGTGAAGTAACAAGTTAAACACCGGAAATTCGTGGCTAAACACATATTGCGCAGTGAACAAATACACAGTTTAAAAGTCGGTATTCTTGGAAAGAAAGGAACGGAAAGGAGTAATGAAATCGTGCGTAATTAAGACGTGTTCGTGACCGAGATTTCGACGCTGGACGTGTCAGCAGCTGTGCTGAGAAACGATTCCGTTGTCGTCGTCGAAATTAAACTAATGATGAATGTTTTTTCAACGCCTTCAGAACGTGAACAAACCATAAGGTATCCCATTCAAGAATAAGAATGAAGGATGATTCATCGGAGAAAACTATCGAAAAGATATTATTTATGTTCTGAACATAACGTTTGTGTTAGGAAGTATTTGATACAATAACTCTTTTGGTATTTTTTAGACTATAGTTAGGCACCAAAAAGGATATTTCTATTGAATATATTTTTAACCTGTAATTTTACAATAGTTTTACCAAGAGTAAACTAAGAAAATACCTGGCATTTTTTAATGTATTCTAGGATTTTAAAAGATTTTTTGTACCTTGAAATTTGGATGGATAATAAGCATAGCTAGAAACTGAGATGGATAAAATCAGGTAAAAGATAGGAAATGTAAGGTAATGTTATTAAGTTAAAAAAATGTAGGTATTCAGCTATTTTTATATTAACATTGTATCTATAGTGTATTCGTTTCGAATGACAAGTACAATTGGCTTAAAGTTGTCATATTTGAACACGCAATGAACAAGAATAACATAAGAATGTTTTGATTATGCAACAAAACTATTGAACAATAATATAGACGTTTTGGACATTGTAATTATATGAATATTAACTTGTTTGTGGTGAAATAAAATGCGAAGAAACGTTTTTCAAAGCGTAGCACAGGGAGATGATTGCAAAATGATAAAGAACGGCTAAAACGTATTTTCATAAATAAGCCATTTACTCAGTAGCCTGATATTCTTGGTTGAGCCCCCTGCAGCCTTCATAAAGAAACTGCTACAAAGTTTGTTTATGAAACGACATAAAATTATATTCCGAAGAACTATTACTTATTAGAGCATCTCTATTAACGTTAACATCTCAAAGCACAATTAATTTATTGATTTCAGGGTTACTCAGAAAAATAAATTGCATTTGAAATCAAACATGTTACGTCATCATTATTTACAATGAACCTTACCGATACATTTCATTTTTAAGATTGAAAATCTTGATTTTGAAACTAAGGCTATTCAAAATTATTCGAATTTTTGAATCAAAGCAAAACTATAAATTTGAGAAACATATTGTTACTCCGATAAAAAAGTTCAATAAATATGTGATTCATTACTTTGATTATTTCTATACAGGGAATTTTACAATTTAAGAGCTTACGATCTTCTTTGAGCAACGCTTTATCTATTATAGATCTGTAATCGTAAAAGGAAAGTAATGATGACAGAATAAAGACAAGACATAGGTCGAAAACAATCGTGTCTTTGTGTCGGAGTTTTTCATGGACATTGTCTGATTTCTTTAATAACATAGATCCATTTTCATTGACCATTATCATTTGATACTCGCTAGAGTTGAAAATGAGACTTAAAGACTGTCAGTCGGCCTCCAACGCTTTGCTAAGTATTCTAAAAAAGAAGCATCGCTTAGAGTCAACTAAAATTATCTCTTTGTTAGCTATAACAAAGTACAACGAATTACTAATGAATTCTTGCAATATAAGAAGACATTTTTATTTCCTGAACAATGCTTACTTTTCAATGAAATGAAGCAAAAAAAAAAAAAAAAAAATGAAATTTTTTGTTTAACAACCAGTTTAATACCACTAAATACTTTATCAAAATAAGTTTTTAATTCGGTGCTTCAATTTAGAGCTCAGATATTTTGAACAAGACTTGAGATACAAAATTGTTTTTGACACAAAAGCAGTTCTCCATATGAATGTATAATTTTAAGTTTTCGGGATTTTCAACTTATGTACCTTCTGACTCAGATTTTTCTCAGTTATGCTACGTTTTCATTATAAATAAATTATTTTGCGCGAAAATTTTAAACAAAGATAATTGTTTCATGTAAATTTGAAATCCAAAATATTACATATTATATTCTTGTTAAACCAGCGGGTTATCTCTTATGGGAATATGACTTAAGTATGTTTCGAAATATCCTGTGTAATCTGCAAGGCTTTTTATACAGAACAGAGTATTATCAAGTTATTTTCTATAAAAGGAGTTGACCTACTCATCCTTCCCAAAATAGTCAGTCAGCCCACATAACTTTCATATACAAAAGCATCAATTCAATCTTTGTTGACGCCCTGACTTTTTCAACTTTCAAAGAGTATTTTCTTTCTAATTGTTACTGGTAGAAATATATTTTTTTACATGTTTAGTGTCTACTTTTCAATATTTTTTAAAAACTCTTTTACACCTTGTTTCATGACACCAATTAATTTTTTTTTCAGCCCACACATTTTCAAATTTTATAAAAAACAAACAAAAAAAAACAGAGTAGTACATGTGGCTATCTTTGACTCTTTCGATTGATTTTTGTGATTCTGCTGACATGAAAAAAAAGTGTTAAAGGAGTTTAAAAATATAGAGATTTTGTTTAGATTTGAAGCTTAATAATTTTATAAGAATTATGCTTTAAAAAGTAAAACATATTATTATCATTTGGAATGAGAGTCTTTTCGAATAAGACGACAAATCAAAAAATTTGTCATAGAAAATGTACCTATTTATCTAAAGAAAATATACTGCAAAGTGAAAATTCATTTAAATAAAGTCAAAACAAATCAAAACACAATTGTTCAAAATATGTTAGATTTCGATAATTTACTTGGAAGCATTAAATAGAAATCCAATCATACTTTTAAAAAGTATGATTGGATTATTTTAATTATAGATATATAAATTAATTAATAGGTTAAAATAAATCTTCTGAATATATTATAATCAAATATTGAGATAAAAATAAAAAATAAATAATTAGTTATTATCAAAAGAATTTTTTTTTTAATTTTTTAAAATATAATAATCTATAGGTGTGCTTTAAGTGTTAAAATTCCTTGATTGATGTCTTCTACCAACACTTGGTATAAACAAAATTAAATCTTGCATGTAAAAATATTAAGATAATTTTTTAGAGCTCTGTAAACCATAATTTTTTTTTATTATTATTATTATTATTTTTTTTTTTTTTAATTTATTTTTTTATCGTAAAATGGAAGAGCTTTATATTTCGAGTCATATGATAAAAAAAAATACTTTTATGATTAAAAGGAAATCACTTAAAAATCTATCACTAAAAATCAAAAGTTAAAAGTAAACGTCTAAATAGATTTTACATTAGTAATTAATTTACCATAGCGTAATTAATGTAATGGATAAACTGTCGTTATTAAATAAAAATTTAACTCACGATTTGAGAATCATTATATTTTCTACTATCACTCAATGGGGAAAAGAGAACGTTTTTAATTATTTTTATACAACCCAGTTTTATAAAATTCGATCATCAAGCATTTGTATGTTTTATAACAAACGATAAGTAATCTAGTTTCGTTTGTAATGATGTATACTATACAAGTAACAAAGATGTCTTAATACTCTTAAACCAATCTACTTCTGCCCAGTACAAATATTCACTGTGAACTCTTAAAATAAGTTTTCTATTTGTGGAGTGTGTGTCGACCGTGAATTATCCTGATAGAAGAGAGCTATTCAAACATAAACAAGGGCGTCGGAGATGAGTGAAGATAAGTGTGAAGTATTCCACATAAAAAAAGTACTTTTTAAAAGCTCGAGATAATACGTTTTAAGATAAAAACTACAACTATCAATAAGTTCTATTTCTACAAACTTTCAACGAAAATCAGTGCACATTTCAAATAATTTGTTCCTTATAGCTTATTTTTTTAATAAAAGTTTATTGTTTGATAAATGGAAAACTTAGGACATTAAAATTGGATTGCTAGTTAGAAAATAGAAATATGACAGATAATTTTGAACTTAGCTTTTTTTTTTTTTTTTTTTTTTCATTTTTTTTTTCCTTCTCATTTTTTTGGATTGATTGAACTAAGAATGGATTTTTTCTAGCATCTCTGCTGGCCGTTCTGAAATTATAATTTCCGCGTTAAGTGAGGTCACGCTGGAAAAGGAAGTTCTAAATTCAAATAATAATATCGAAATACTGATTCAACAATACTGCAATTTCAAAAATGCGTAATATAACAGCAAAGTTTAATGCAATTTTATTCAATAGTTTTAAGTGCACTCCTTTAAAAATGTTTTAGATTAATGTTCCATTAAATATTCCAATGCGCCACGCGCCATTTAGCTATTGTACAAAGAAGTTGCAAAACATTTGTGTTAGAACATTTTATACAAATATTAAAAATTTTTAATTTTCAACTCTCTATTTTTAAATATACCACAAAATTGTGGAAAGCAATATTTTTTCAATACCATGTAAATTTTCAGTAAAACTTTGTGGCATTTGAATTTTTTTTTATTTGGCATCTTATCTAAAAGTCGATGCACATGATTGTCCAACAACTTCTGTTCCATAGTAGAAGCGTACCAAAAATCACAATAAAAAGTATATTAAAGTCATTGTTACCAAAAACATTGTCAAAATCATCATTCCAAACAAAGAAATATTTATCCAAATACACTCACCTCTTTCCAGCCACGGTTCCATCATTCTTCCCCAGAGGTTCATCTAATTCCACTCCTGCCCACTCTCCACTTGCGAAGTCCGTGTGTCCCAGGTACTTGAGGATTCCTGTCTTTGGCGGTCCGGTCGAACTGGTCACAGTGACACGGTCCCCTTCTCGAAGATTTCTGGCCCCTGGAGAAGGGGTTCTCGTTGGGGTGAGACAACGTTGGAGAGGGGGAGGAGTGGGAGAAAGACTGCTGTCACCTAGTTTGCTAGGAGGCGGTGTAGCGTGGAGGAGGGGGTATCTAAAGAGAGCAAAATGATTTGATTGGTGAATTCATGAAATTAATAATTTATTTTTAATTTAATTTAATTTTTATGTTATATAGGATCATCGTAAGGAATTGTATCACGATCTCATCAAGAACCTCACTTAGTTAAAACGAATAGCAAATATAATTGAGATTGAAAAATGCTTGTCTGTGAAAATTATGAGTAAATTCTCTTATGTTGTCATTTATACAAAACACATGGTGGACGATTTGTGGAAATATAGTATAATTTTTTTTTATAATTTTATTTTTTCGCTTTGCACTTATTTCTAAACTTGAAATGTAATTTAAATTTACTTTAATGGCATTTTTTTGGTTTGTAGGTTAAAGGGGAAGTTTTTATAATCATCAAAGCCTATATATATTTAAATACTCTATTCTACTTTCGTAAAATGTAAAATTATTACTCATTACATACTTATCCCATCTATTTATTAAAAATCCGCCTATCTCTTAATTTCTCTCTTAATTTATTTTCCAAGAATTCGCAAAGCAAAATACTTTAGTTGATTAGCATTGGGCCGTTATATCTTTTTCGTACTTCATAGAAAGAAGAAAAAAAAAAAAAAAAACATAGTTTAACTTCCACAAACACTGCTTCCACCTATTCCCTTTTATTATCCTACCTGGTAAGTTTGTGCAGCCGTGCGAACACTCCTCTCTTTGGTTCGCACTGGAAGTAGTGCACCCCTGCCACTGTGCCGTCATTCTTGCCCGAGTGGTCGTCCAACACGACGCCCGCCCAGTCGCCCGGCGCAAAGCGGGTCTCGCCCAAATACTGGATATACCCGGGTTTCGTGCCGTTCACCCACACTCGGTCGCCGATGATGAAGTCATCGGTGTTCTCAGTCAAAATGGCGTCCTCTGTAAAACCAAAAGCGAAATTATTTCAAGTCACTTGGAGATTTGTTATAGGAATGTAAATAGTAAATAGCAATTCAAATCATGGTAATTTCGTAGTGTTGTCCAAGTTTCTAAAATGAGACTTTGAAAGAGTGTATCCCTTTCCGTCATTTAAAATTCGTTAAACGATTGAAAGGAATGCAGTTACTTTTGTTAAATGAAAATGAATAATGGAAGAGAGCCAATTAGTGGAAGGGACTTATTAGGCACTAATCGCCAGCATTTATAATTAATGCTCCATTAAATCAATTAATTAAAGCAGTCATTAAAACAACAATAACTTGGCAGTTAATGTTTTGTATTTCAAGGGGAATGTTCTACTGTCCTTCTCATTACTGCTTTATAATATTGTTATCATTTATACGTCCGTTATACTATATTTTAAAATAAAGTGTTGAAAATTTATAAATAATTTGTTCTCAAGTCACATTATAAATCGAAACTCATATTAGGACCATGTTGTCTAAACGGATTAAAAATAATTTTGGACAACTGTATTGAAACAATCCGTTTGAAGATTACGCACATGAGAGAATATTTTAACCAATAATGAAACTCAAATATATATATATATATATATATATATATATATATATATATATATATATATATATATATATATATATATATATATATATATATATATATATATATATATATATATATATATATATATATATATATATATATATATATATATATATATATATATATATATATATATATATATATATATATATATATATATATATATATATATATATATATATATATATATACACAAGGCCTTTACTTACTTACTTACTTACCTTATGATATTACACGAACGTCGTTTTATGTCGACACGCTTAATATACATAATTGAGTAGGTATGCTAAAATAATCAGCGTTTAACACCTTGACTTTAAGACAAGGTCATTTCAACCGCCCTTTTACAGCAGCGACAGTTATCATTTGCTTCAAAGTTGCATTTGGGTACTATATTATTTTTAAAAAAAATTATTATTTAAAAACCTGTTACTCAATAATAACGAGGAACTCTATAGTGATATTTCGGTAATTATTTTGCAATATATAATACTCTAAATGCATTTTCTAAGACAACTATAATTTGTGCTTTAAAAAAACAAACCATTCATTAGACTTTGAGAATATGTTTGAGATATTTGTCTAGTAAATTTAAATATTGATCTGCTAAAGTAATTAGAAGATCATATGAAAAATAAACACAATTTTAACCAAAAAGGGTTTTTACATTAAAGATTTAAAATAATTTTTCTATTTGTGGAATAGTTAGGGTTACATAATACCCATGAACTGATGGAGTAAGTAATACAACTACATGTATTTCATAAAATATATAAAATACCTAAGTCATTAGTTTTTGGGAATGACAAAAATTCGAAAATTATCGATATTATTTTTATTGATGATACAAAAACGAGAATTATTTTTATTAAAAATACAAAAATGAGTATTAGTTCTACTGAAAGAATAAAGGTAATATTAAATTGTAAATAATATCCATTTTAGGTTACACATTATATTAATGTAGACAAAATATATATCCTTCTGTCTGAAGTTAACACATTCAACAAATACTATAAGCACGTGCAATATGTCGAATGAAAGGTAGTGTTGGGACGAGTTCCCGTATGAAAATTTAACCTGAAGCTACGTACAGCCAGTAGAACCGGTGGCCGAACCCGAAAGTAAGTTAATTAACAATTTCCTAACTTTAAAATAAAATTGTAATGTCTCTTTACAAGGCGACTTTGTTTCTTCGCTACATATTCATGAACATTTGATTTAAAAAATGGGGGAAATGGATGTTTCAATATTTTGACAGGCCAAGAGTTACAGTTTCATAAAGTTAATTATAAACATGAAGTTGAGATGAAACTAACGTAATAATTTATGGAATTAAAAAAATATTCTTTTTAAAATAGAGGAAATTAGCAGCTCATTAATTAGGTTTCAGAAACCTAATTATCCTTATGTGTTTGTTAGTGTTGTGAAACTTGCATTCAATGTATATATTACATCTGTATGCTACCTGCAATTGGCCTAAGTCGTGGATAGAAAAAAAATTCGAAGTAGTTTTTTTGTGAGTAAAAGTATGTAAAAATAATAGAAATTCCAGCATTCCATTACTCATCAGTTACCATTTTTATTAAGTAGTAAATTGTAGTGTAATAAAGAATCTCTTGCTTTAACAAAATATTCTGACTAGAAATAATGTAGTCAGCGTATTTTCAATATTTCTTCACTACTCAATAGTTTGCTTATTTAATAAAAATAGAAACCGAATAACCATTGTTCACATTTCTAATATTTTAATTTTATTTGAAATAACATTTTTATGATTCATCTGAGAGTTAGTTAACAAACAAAATAAACATTAAAACCGAGGACATTTATGGGTAACTTCACTGGCAGAGACTAGCATTTCAAGAATTTTTATTGCATAGATGTTAACAAATTAAGACTCAATTTAAAAAAAATAATTTATTTTCAATTAAACTAATTTAGATGTTGATTGTTTATAACATATATTTTATGGGAATAATATGCTTTTCTTTTCTGTAAAAATATATCACATTCTCCACTGTTATAAAACAATACAATTGTGTTATTTGTTATAAGTCACCTTCTATTATATAGATATTTTTGAAGTCAGAATTAAGGAAAATACTTGTTAGAAGAACTTTTGTCTATAAAAGAACAGCCATGGAAGAAAGATTTATGACAAAGCCAAAGCAATCTGGCAGTTCTAAAATATTGCGCAAGAGTTTACGTTTATTTTCAGTTTGCGAAACCAATCGAAAGGCAATGTATTAAGGTATTTTAAGAAATTTTAGAAACAAACTGAATTTGACATGTGTGCTACACATATATTTTTAGAATATTTTTGCTTCAAAACATTTCAATGCACTTAAGGGTGCACTCATGTAGAGTCATCAAAATTAACTTAAGTTATCAAACATTGTCTTAAGCAAAGTTTATACTTAACTTGGCTTATGAAAACTGTTTAAAGTAAACTGTTTGCAGTGGAACTATTTTCAAACTTTAAATCTTCAAACCTAACTCACTTTCAACTTCGAATTTCTAAAATAGTTTAGGGAACGAAGCGGAAGTTATGGTTTATGTTTCTCTTCACAACTTGTTCTCCCACTCACTAATATTTCTTGAGCAATATCGACGTTATTGCGCTTGAATGAAAGGGGACGCTCATCCATGAATACCTTAGAAATAAAAATTGATTTTTATATCTTAATTGATAGATGGGGAAATTCTTTTCGTCGTTTGGAAACAGAATAAATGTAAACATTTTATATTTTTGTTTCTCAGTACACGTTGCTATTTTAAATGTTTCTCTCATGGAAATTTTGAATATGATGCCGTTAAAGTATTTCATGTTAATTTGCTAATTGAATTTTTCAAGCCGGATAGCTAACTTTTTCTATTGATTTTTAAAATATAAATATTTTTAAAGATTATAAACATCAAGTGAGTATTCGAAATTAAATCTTTGGCTTTTGCATCGTCACTCGGGCTTCTTTGCAATTCTATCTCGCATAACGGGCATATTTTGTCTTATAAGTTAATACAATCAAGAAATAAAACTATCTTAAACTTTTGAAAAAGTAAATTGGTTTGTTATTTTATTTACTGACGATACTCAATTCGAACACCTAGTTGTTCCTAACATATCTTGTTCGGTCAATAAACACAAGACAGAGAATGATAAGGAGGAGAAAAGGCGTGGGTCAATTGGGCATACGGTTGGCTTTCAAGGGGATTTTCCCACAATTGTAAATTGTTAGGAACAAAAAAAGACTATACATAGGATTTCCGTAAGCAAATAGAGACAATTCCTCACAGAAGCCTAGGGAGTGTATCCGTTATTTTGTAAAAGCAAGGCTACCATTGCTACGAATCCAAACCTGAGGTAAATGTGTGGAAGGGGATTAGGGAAATGTCCTGCCTCTTAAACACTTCTTGTAACATTGACTTTGAAATATTTAATAGGATACAGTCAGGCGCGTATCCAAGGGGAGGTATATGGGGATATATTCCTTCCCGAAATTTTTCATTTCGCTATTAGAGCGTCAAAATTAAAGTACTTTATTGTTTAAAATGATACATTTATTTAAAATGATTTAAATTTCTAAATATACTTAGAAAAAATATCTGTTATCGTGATTGCTAAATGCATGCGGCATTAATAACAAAAATGGTTGCCAAGATTTGGTAACTTATAATTTCATATCCCCTCCCCGAAAAAAAATTATGGCTACGCTCCTGGATACAGTGCCGTTAAAAAGGAACATTAGATACAATTAAAATGAGAGGGGAGGGGATACTGTTGAGCGACGCCGTATTAAATAGCGGGGGAGAAAGAGAGAGGGCTTTCATCACTTTGCCTTTATTCAATCATAATGAAGCTAATGCTACGCTTAAGTATTGTCCAAGCATCGAGAGATGCATGGTTAAATTTTAATATTTTTTATTCAAAAATTTGAAACTGATTTGTTATCAGATATTGACTTGCATATTTTTTCAAGCGTCACGTAGCCATCAGAGGGGGGGGGGGGGGGTGAGAAGACACTGGCTTGAATAACACAGAAAATGAAAGACTTAGCGGCCAAAAACAACCTTGCGTTGTTTATAAACAGCACGATAACATATTTCATCACAATCAAACCAACTCACTCCATCTCATTTGTATCGCATTTTTCCCAATCAATGCTTCCAGCCCTTTAATCACAACACAGCAAGAGCGTGTATTTCCACATCCTTTGCATATTAACAAATTCCAGCCGTGATATTAAAAAGAGCTGCTTCCATAATATGAAACCGGTTCGTTTAAACGGGCCTTTCGATGACTGCTTCGCTCCGCTATCCCAGAGTAAAAAAAGAAAAGGGTGGTGGGGTTCGGGCTTTGTGTGAGTCAGTCCGTTTCGCCTAAAATGGAGTGTGAGGCCTAACGACGGACTTCTGACGTCATGTTCGTGATCACCGCCCTCCGTGTTGAGATGTTGGTGTGTTTCTTGTGTGTCTTTTTGACATTTGTCTGAGATAGTGGGGCACCCGAAGGTGTGAGTGTCGCCTTTTCAACATCTGGTGTAGAAAGGAAGAGGGGATGCCAAGGGAGATTTGGAGGCGAATTATATGCTTTAATTTCTCTTAATATATATTTTTGTTTGAAGGTGTGTGATTGTTTACTTTGAGCATTGGGAAGAATATTGTTTTTTAGTTGAAAAGCCGTGAAAGCGTGATATGGATATGTTCCAGTGAACTATATTTAAACTAAATGAGTCGTTATATAATAAGTATCCTTTGAAATAACTCCTGTAACTTTAATTCTGGATTTTAAAATTCGACATTTGGAAGTAAAATTCACAATCCATATTTTCGAATCATTTAATGAATTAAATAATAATAAAATCAGTGAAAAAGATTATTTGCCATTACAAAAAAAAAAAAAAAAAAAAAAAAAAAAAAAATGTATGGAAAATTAGTAGGAAGGACAAGCTTGTTTTTCCTTACACTTTAAAGTGTTCGATATTTTTTAACGGAAAATAAAATTTCTTAAAAATATCACTGCATGAGCTTTTGTAAAACAAAAATTCAATGGACAGTTGTGGTTTTAGAAACTATAGCATAGTTTTAAAGAACTTTAAACAATAGTTCTTATTGTTAACTACCTTTCCACCACTGAAAAATGGCACACGTGAAATTTTTAAAAATTTACTTTTCATTTATGTAATGAATAATAAAAATTGGAATTCATATAAAAATGGTTGTCATTCACTACCAGGTATGTTTTGAATTAAAACAGTAATGGTGTATTTCAAAATCTCTACCGTTAGACAACTCAACTGCGTTATTTACAATAAATATAACTGCATTTTATTAAAAAAAAAAGAATATTCTTTTAATAATAAATGAAATTGCGCCCTAAATAAATTAAAGATTAAATTTAAGAAATTCTTCAGAGCACATGTGGAATGTTATAACCACGTGGTAAAAGTGGTTTACAACAACTTCTTTTGATCTGATTGACTCTGCATTCTCTAAACTAAGATTTTTCCTTGAAACTTCTTAATATCTCAATTATTAATGTGTAACAAGTTTTGTAGAACAGCGGAAATGTAACAAAAGGATTTCAATACAAAAACTTTTACCAAACATTTTACCATTTCTTGAAAAAAAAAAAAAGAAGAAAAAAAAAAAGGTATCCTAAAATACGGCAAGTCAATATGTGGACGTAAACTATTATATAACTCCAAAAAGAATACGCACATTAAAGTATGAAATATCAATTTCAAATGAAAGGAAGAAACACGATCCTTATCCAGTATGATCTCAAATGCCTGAAGAATTTTTATTACACTTTTTTACGAATAAAGTGTCTTCTCAACAAAAAGAAAAAGATAATTCACTTTGAGCACATTGTTCTCGAAAGTCGTGATCGAACGTTAGCCTAGAGCTTTATAAAAGCGTGAGACATAAATTACTTATAATGGAGAATAATGGTTACAAAATCGCATTTCTGGTGAATTTCTTCACACTATTGTATCGAAGTGTTATGCTCACAATTCCCATTCACTTTTTGGGGTGAATTATACTCATAGGATTTGGGAAAACAACTTCAAAAATTTTGACTTGCTACAAGAATACATGTTGCATCTTACAAAGAATTGTGATTCTTATGAATTTCTAACATTCAATCATTTGTAATTAGTTTATATTATAAAAAATATACGTTCTCCTTTCTGCTTTTGGTTTTTTGCGAAATTAATATTTAGTTTTAACATGCATCTTATGTGATTAAGGCATTGAAAGTTGCGGTATTTTAATAATCAGCGTATAGGTACGGAACTCTCGAAAATCAAAACATTCACACATTACTAGATTTTTAAAATACTTTATCCTAATTTGAACAGTATAAATATGAAATTATAAGTAAGAGTTTTTAAAAATATTTTATTGAATAGTTATATTATTAGAAAATTTTGTATGCATGATAAAGAATATTAATATATTTTAAGAATTGGGTGTATTTTTGATAAATCAATATATTACATAACATTAAAATACAATTTAATA
Organism: Linyphia triangularis; assembly: GCA_963978545.1. Classification (NCBI taxonomy): domain Eukaryota; kingdom Metazoa; phylum Arthropoda; class Arachnida; order Araneae; family Linyphiidae; genus Linyphia; species Linyphia triangularis. The sequence continues at coordinate 38,501,373 of OZ021722.1, read as the reverse complement.
AAATAACAAACCCAGAATTAGCATAGTTACATCTTGAATACCAATTTTACCACCTAACCTAACCTTATTATTTTTGCTAAAATTAAAATTAATGAAATACCATATCATTGCAAACAAAACAAACTTGTGGCTTTTAATGTATTCACACTATAAAAATTAAGAAAGAAAAAGAAGCACGCAAAATTTGAAAAGCATTTAATTCAAAAGAAACAATAACAATACTTTTAAAAATCAACTAAAACAATAGAAATAACTCACCTCTGCTTTTCGGTCTCTCCGTGTCCATATCGGAGGAAGGCATTTCTGAAACTAATAATCGCATTCCGCGATATTCTTACACACGGGAAAGCAAATCGCGCCCTCTAGCGCAAGACGTGGGCGATACTTAAGGCCACTTTTTAGCGTCCTACCTGCACTGCTATGGTTTCGCGGCCGATAAAAATGCTGATATTTTGCCTCAATTAGTGCCCCCTCGCGCTAGAAAGCCATATTCGATGCAGCCTTGAGATTGTCATCACTATCATTATTCATTTACGAATATACTAGAATTTGTATAGATGGTGCAATGCGGCAAAAGATCGTTCTTTGGTTTTTATTTGTTCAAACTTAGGGAGGTTATATACTTTTTGGGGATTTATTATCAAAAAGTGATTTTTTTACAAAAAGTTTAGTTTTAAATATTTGTTTTAAGTGCACTGATGTAAGACGAAGTATAATTATAAATTAAAATTTTGTTTTATTAGAAATTTGCAAAAGTAGTGATTTTTCCACCATTAATATTTAAAAAAAAAAAAAAAAAATTTCCAAACCAAATTATTTCTTGCTTGTATTTTAATCTCATCAACTGAAGTGGATATCTTTGTCTGTACTTGGAATTAAGTTCTTAATGTTTGAATTTAAAATGCTTTCAAACTAAAAGAAATGCACTGGTCTCATTATAAACAAAAACCAAAAGAAACAGCATTAAAAATAGTAAACATGAATATAAATAAACATGAATATATACTACCGTGGAGTTAATACTGTGACAAAAAAAAACTTTTTCTGCCTCAAAGTTTTTAAATGTAAAGAAAAGGGTTACTTATAATTTTATTGAAAGATGACAAACAACTGAAAATGTTTTTCATTTTTTACAATCAAAATGCTTCTCAAATTTTAAAATTAAACTTTAAAAAATGTATACATGTTATTGATCTAATATCAAAAGAGCTACCGGTAAAAATAGTTAACTGCAAATCCCTTTTTCCTTGACCATCACCTTATAGTGGAAGAAAAATTTTAAAGGGGCATTTTCCCCCTATCAGAAAGTCATTTCCTTTATTAGCTTCTCGAAGACTCCATTAACGCCTTATTTCAATAATTCATTGGAAACGACGATTACATTATTGACTATCAATTTTCATTTACAGTAGCTTAAAAATCATTTTGGGAAAACACTTTATGTATTGAAGCTATTTCTTCGATACTTTACTTTATTCAATGAGCATATTTGGAGGATATTTGATATTTTGTTTCTTAAGAATAAATTTCTGTTTAATTGGAATGATTTAGTATAAATATTAAGTTTCAAAAACAGCTTTTAGTTATGGATTTCCAGATCTTTTTCCAATCTATTTTTTTTTTTTTTTGTGGGCAAGGGGGGGGGGGGGATTTCTTGAGGAGGAAAAAAACAAACAGTTGAAGTGAATAGTTTGTACTAAGGCTCGCTCGAGGGGAGGGGGGGGGGGGGGTCAACAATTCCTGAAAAACTACAATTTCTATAGAATTTGTCTGTTAGATATGTGCGGTATGTAATTTTCGCATTATTAATTTGTGCCAAGTAATTTGCGCCATACACAGATTTTTTTGTTTTGTTTTTTTGTTTCAAAGGTAAGTGTAAATAGTTTTTTAGTACTCATGTTTGTAACTTTATTATCACCAAATGAGCAACTTATTAAATGAGGATTCAATGCTCTCGCATTACTGCACATTACTTTAACGAAGAAATATGACCTCAAGGGCACATTGAAACTTTTAATTATAGGGTTCGTAGGGATGCAATTAAGCTTTTTAAGATACCACAAAGTGTAGCATATAGAAATAGTGTTTAAAACGTTTAAGAAAAGGACGAGTATTCATAAATAATCAATAAATAAATACTAGATTAAATATTAGGATAATTTGGTGTGAATAACTTTACAAAGAAGTTCAGATACTATTTTGATGACAATGATTTTCAAAATTTTTAATTGCTCACTCTACAAAAATATTAATACTGAAGAAAAAAGGTTACTATTTCGATTGATTTCTACAATGTATGAGAAAGTATTACTATACATCACAATACAATACATGAAAATAAAAATTTATTAAATAAATAAATAAATAAATAAATAAATAAATAAATGAATGAATGAATGAATGAATGAATGAATGAATGAATGAATGAATGAATGAATGAATGAATGAATGAATGAATGAATGAATGAATGAATAAATAAATAAATAAATAAATAAATAAATAAATAAATAAATAAATAAATAAATAAATAAATAAATAAATAAATAAATAAATAAATAAATAAATAAATAAATAAATAGGATAATTTTTAGCTATAATGACAGTTCTAGAACAACAATTACACGATACATATTGAAAACTTCATCGAAATGTTTTCTTTTGTTTTAAAATTTCTTTCAACTGTTCAGACGTCTACGGTTCAGTCTGTAAACCCTTCCATATAAGCGACCAGTAAGTATGAGTATTCATATAAGTATCAGACTGTAAATCCTTCCACATAAATTCTTCCGTAAAGTCATATAATTCGACCTGTCGGGGTATAAATTATGAACGATATGTATGTTTAAATATAATTTTCACATATTCTCAATGGCATGTGTACCAAATTTTGGGAAGATAAGTTCTTTTGAACCCGGTTTTAAACTTCCTCCGTTCGGTCATGGCCACCCTCTATGAAGTATTTACATATTTTATAAGTATACGTATTTTTTAATGCATAAATACTTAAGATTATTAATTTTTCTGTATTAGAAATCAGAATTTGCTTTAATATTGAAATAATATTCTTTATATTATAATATGTAATTATTATTTATACAATTATTTCTTTTTGTGGTCCAAGCAGCGTTTGGCAAGATAGGAATTTGTATTTTGCTTTCAAACTTGAGCACATTTTATGTATTTCATGAAAGTTCATTCAGTAAGTCATTTTTTCAACATTAACAAAATATATGTGAAAGTTTAGTATCCACTAACGTTTTCATACTTAGAATTATTATTATTTTTTTTTTTTTTTGAAAAAGCAGATATCATATTTGAGTTTTATTCCAAACTAGCTGAACACCCGGGTGTACGAAATTTTATCATGTGCATTTTAATAATCAAAAGGCATTCATTCATTTTACAATCCGGTGTTTGAATATCCCTCGTTTGGAAAGTTTGACCCCTTATCGACCAAATAAAATAAGTTAATTGAGATTGGAATGTGCTCTTGATTCCAAATTTCATAGTTGTGATTGAATTGAAAGTGTGACATTGAGATGTTCCTCCTGTGGTTTGAACGTTTCGACCCCTTTTTGCCCTTTTTAAATTATTTAATTGATGGCGGAATAGCTAACTTTATCTATGCTTGGCCTTGTAGACATTTCTACCGAGATCAGAGCTACTATCAGAGCTGTGACTACATTGAAAGAGGGACATATGAATATCCCTCGTCTAGAACCTTTGACCCTTTTTCGACCCTTTAATGGTGATTAATCGGTATTGGATTAACTTACTTTAACTGTGCTTGTCCTTGGTACCATATTTCTAAGTTGTGATTACATTGGAAGAAGGACATTTCAATATTTAATTTTTAGAACGTTTTGACACATTTTCGTCCCCTTAATATTGCTTAATCGACATTGGAATAGTTTACTTTTTCTATGCTTGCCTTTGTTGTCATTTGTACCAACTAACAAAGTTGTGAGTACATTGTAAATGGGACATTTGAATACCACCCATTCGGAACTTTACCCCTTAAATTTGGTCAATCGAGATCAGAATAGCTTGCTTTTTCAATGTTTACTCTTCTTGACTTTTGTACTGCGAGAGCTGTGATAACTTTGGAAAGGGACATTTGAATATTCATCGTTTGGATCATTGTCCCCTTTTCGACCCCTTAAAGTTAGTTAATCGAGATCGGAATAGATTACTTTTTCAATGTTTGTTCTTCTTGACATTAAAATCAAATATTAAAGTTGTGAGTATATTGGAAGGGGATATTCGAATATCCACCGTTTTGAACATTTGACTCCTTTTCGACCCCTTAAAGTTGATTAATCGACATCGGAGAAGCTTACTTTTTCTATTTTTCTCCTACTTGACATTTGTACTAAATATCAGAGTTGGGACTACATTGGAAGGGGGCATTCGAATATCCCTCGTTTGGAACATTTGACAGCTTTTAGACCCCTTAAAGTTGGTTAATAGAGATCGGAATAGCTTACTTTTTTTCAGTTTGTTCTTCTTGAGATTTGTACCAAATATTAAAGTTGTGACTATATTGGAAAGGGATATTCGAATATCCATCATTTGGAAAATTTGACCCATATTCGACCTCTTAAAGTTGATTAATCGACATCGGAATAGCTTACTTTTCTATATTTGTCTTTGTTGACATTTATACCAATTTTCAGAGCTGTGACTATATGGGAAATGGGAGGATAAGTGATGAGTGAATGAGTGAGTGAGTGATGGCTTTGCCTTATATATAGAGATATATATATTATGCAGAAAGCTCTAAAAATTAAAGTGTACAATCATCTCAAATAGTAATGCAGATATTTTTTTAAATAGTTAAATAACGGTTAGTTCGAGCTAAACTATGGATATTTATTAAAAATATGTTCGAGAGAAAAACAATGGGTCACATTGAACAACTTTAGTGAGACCATTTGTCTTATTCATTATCTCTAACAGATTTGTTTTGAAAATTTTAATACGTAATTTTCATGTTGAAGGTAAACGGTTGTATATATGATATTTAATGTTTAAGGTATATCTTTAGGTCTCTAATTAAGCTTAAATTCTAAATATTAGCATTTCACACACATTTAAACTGAAAGCAAACGTGTCTGCTGTTGATCTCATTACAAAGAAGACATTTGTAATCTATATATATATATATATATTATATATATATATATATATATAGGACAGATTTAGGAAAATAATAGGAAAGATTTTTTTTCTGTGTTAATCACTCCATCTAAACTATTTAACCAACTTTTTATGATTATGATCATTTAAAGGAGATTGAACTGTATATTTGCCAAAATGTTCCAAAACTTAAAAAAATAACTTTTTAGTTAGTTTAATTCATTACGGCATTGATTTCTTAATGATATGAGTGGGCAACAATCTACTGTTTACATTTGTGGTATTTTTTATAAACCACATATTTAGATGAAATTAATGACTCATTTGTTTAAAATCGAATGGTTTCAAATTTTGCTTTTAAAAATGTTTTTTGTTATTGGGATACTGATTGTTTTTTGGTTTTACATTCAAATGCAGGATTTATTTTCCGGCGATTCATTAAAATGCAGTTTCTGCGACTTTTTTCATCATCATGTTATCCAGGAATTTTATTCGGATTTTAAAGGCTTGTTAAGAAATGATTTTTGACTTTGTAAATGTTCATTAAAAACAGCAGTAAATTTTAGTAGTTTTGTTTGGAGCTGAACTAACAACATTCAAATAATTTATAATTCTAATTACAAACCGTTAATACTTTGGCTTGTCGATGCTTTTACGCGTCATTTAAACATGTAAAGATTTAAGCTTGTCTCCAACTGATGTGTCAACTGATATACTGGTAACGGAAGCTTACTCTTTTTCCATCACATTTTATGAAAAACCATTGTTTCGATGAGTTGTGTAAGGGAAAGTAATTTATCATTAAATGTTTTATGGGCAAACCTGATAAAGAGTGTGAAGCCGTAGCACTGCGGGATTGGTAAGCGTCAGCAAGCACCCCTGATTATAATAAGCGTGGTGAGCCCTCATTATAATTACAAGCTTTGAAAATAAGCATAGGAATAAACGACAACTTTGCTGCTTTTATTAGTGTGCCTAAAAAATATGAATAAACAATCTGAATGAATTAAGGACTAATCAGAACAGGAGCTGAAATCTAAAGTTATTCAATTTGATCCCTCTTTCAAGTCTTTTTTCTGAGTACATTTTATTGTTTTTGAAATAAATACCCGTAGTTTAGTTAGAAGCAGCTGGTGTTTTATTTCTATTGAAAATCATTGGAATATCCTTTGAGATTACTTTTCCTAGAACACTTACGACTAACAATTAAATCAAACATATTACGGCTCAGTGTAACCTGATATATATACCAGAGACTATTTCAAGGTCTGTTAATCTAAAGACGTTGTCCAATGTAAACTTCTTTCACCAATACTCAGGTAGAAAACTTGAATCAAAGAAACTCTCAACGACCGACCAACTTAATAAAATCAGGCATGACCCACAAACACAGCAAAAACACGATCCATATATCCTTCAATTAACAACTCAAGAGGCAACATCAGAGGTGGGTGGTCGCTACAAAAATTGCGACTGATTTCTTAATCACAACAAACCTGCAGAGAAAAACATCACAGAAGTGGATGGCTGCTTCATGAGGAATGCAACCATTCTCTTTGGCGGAGGTGGTCCCACAAGGTCAACTACTTCGCCCCCTCTTCTTGGAGCCCACTCTTGGAGCATCCCACTCTCTCGACAAGTGCTGTTTAACATGGAGAAATAGGTAAACACGCATAAAAAAATACGGTTGCCGAACATCCGTGAAGTTAGCAGAGTGGACGGATGAGGTGACCTTGCCTTGCTGATGACCGGGAGATGGACAAATTGGAGGTGATTGGAGTTGTGATCGGTTTCCTGTTTCACCACCTATTGGTTCATTTGGGTGTTCTTAATTTGTTTGTCGGATGTAGTGATTGAGAAATCCGTGTTGCGATGACATTCACAGTGTCATTCTGTACTGTGAAAAAGTATTGATGCATGGCTGATATGTTTTAGAGTGACAACTATGCAATGCCATGTAATGAAGCTGTAAGAAAGCGAGTAATATTGGTCTCATTCATATGATATTGACATATTGACAACTCTTAATACATTTAAATCCTCACATACATTACAAGAAACATTTCATAGTATGCAAATTTTATTTTAATAATAATAATAATAATAATAATAATAATAATAATAATAATAATAATAATAATAATAATAATAATAATAATAATAATAATAATAATAATAATAATAATAATAATAATAATAATAATAATAATAATAATAATAATAATAATAATAATAATAATAATAATAATAATAATAATAATAATAATAATAATAATAATAATAATAATAATAATAATAATAATGATAATGATAATTCAACGGCCTCAATTGTGACATTGAACTTTTAATGCTAATCATGGTTATGGATTATAATAATTATTATAATAATTATGGATTATAATAATTATGGATTATAATAATTATGGATTATAATAATTATGGATTATAATAATTATGGATTATAATAATTATGGATTATAATAATTATTATAATCCATATCATTGGATTTTAATAATTATTGTAATTAAAACATAATTTTTTATTTGTATTATGTAATTGGAATTCCCATTTTCTTTTTTAATGCATTTTCATTCTGTAATTGTACAACTAAAAATACAAGTTTCATTTTAATAAAATGTGTAGTAAATATCATATTGGGAACATGTTAAATTTGATTTCATAAAAATATAAAAGTTATTTCTTCTTTTTTGAAAGAAAATGTTTTTGAAAAATGTGTGTAAAACTTTTTAGTATTAGAAACCTAGTCAACCTTCATAAAATATGAAGTACACATGATTTTCCTTAGCTTAAGTGAATATATAAGGAAAAACGTCAAAACTTTAACAAACGCCTTGGATCGATTCCTAATATTTTTAATCACAAATAATATTGAAATGTTTGTTTTTTAAAATTTAAAAGCAAACTTGAAAGCAGCATGCATCGGATGCCTATAAAAAAGATAGCTGGAGAGCAACCACAACAGTAAAACACATAAAAAGCAAAATCTTCTAAAATTAGCTTGCCATTGTACCGAGCCCGTGGACATTAGTTATGAGACGAAGGTTAAATTCAAATCAGTCGTCAACCCGCTGCGCAAGGTAAAAGAGAAGCTAATAGTCGGCACGCATTTTGAATTTAAAACACAACTTCCTAGCTCATGAACACTAAATAAATGCTTTGTTCTAAAACAAATGCATTTACTCGTGAAAAATTTAACAATTAACCAGCAGGTATGCAAACAATTTAGCATCTATTTTAAGGAGAACAGCCTTCAGAATAGCTGATAGAGCTAGCTTTCGATGGGTATGCAACTTTACTAAATTTAATAAGTCAAAATTTGATTTCAATTAAGTTTTGAAATATTAATGACGACTACGCTTGTGAAAAAAGGACCATTATCTGAATATTTATAATTAAAACATTCTGAACAAATTAAAACTTCAAAATTTCAAATTTAAACTTATTCATTCTGAATAAATTCAATCATTCTGAAACAAATTCTAACCACTGTTGTAAATATAAAAATGCGTTTTTAACTAAAAGATGGATGCAACTACTTTTGTATTGATACCGAAACCTTTTATTAATATTCACTGGTTTATAGCTGGTAGAGATTTTCATATATATATTTTAATGTGAAATTTGAAACATTTTAAAATCACAGATCTGAGAGCTAAAGGTGATAAAAAATTAAGTGAAAATTTCAATATTTTTTGTTTCGATTGCTTAAAACTTAATCAACATTTTATAAACCTATAATAAGTTGGTAAACGTATTATAAAATTTGGAGAGAAAAGTATATATTCGGAATATATTTGTAAAATTTTAAATACTTAAAATTTACAAACTTTGACACGTTGACTTGAAGGTGTTGTTTGAAGACATCCCCATTCATGGTTATAACTTTCTCTATACTAGTGAATAATATGATTTTTCAATCACCTTAAGTTTAAGTCCTAAAAATATTTAATTTCTTAAAAAGTATTCAAGTGATTAGCTTGCCTGATGTAATCGGATGAACGGGACACTTAGCTGTAAAACAAAACTTGATTTATTAAAAACTGTTTAAATTTAAAAAATAATCCCGATTTTTATTTATCAGGAAGGGAGAACTTTAAAAAATATATAAAAATAAAAAAATATATATAGAAACAAATTAAAATTTTTGCATATGAGAAAATATATATTTTCTTCAACTTCAGCACAGCGTTTGATGTTCCAACCAAATCATATTTAGCTATGGGTGCATCGTTTTTATGATGTTTATGTTGAAAACCTTTTTTTATAATAAAACCACTCGGTGTCCTCTTGACCTCCATCGTCATCATCAAATAATACTCTTCTTAGGATACTTTTCAGTAGCTTGCTTTCTTTAAATAATTTTTCCCTGCTTCTTCAATTACTTATTTTCCCTACTTCACTATCTTAATACCTAATATTCTAATAATCTCAAATACATTCTAATATGGACTTGCCCTCAACATCAAAGTAAAATCTTTCAATCTATTCTACTAAATTTTTTTATCATAATTATAATTCAATGTAATAAAAATAAAGATCTGACTAATCGTCACAGATTGATTCCATAATAATAAATACACAAACTGGACATTTTTATATTACATCAGGATGATAATAAGCCACAAGAATTACATTAACAAATGGAATCGGGGTTCTCAAGATGTCTGAGGGCATTTGATGTTAAGACCACCTACAGTTTAAATGTTTTTAGATATTTTGATTGTTTCAAGCCACTGCCATTCTTCTCAATTAAAAGTGAGTTTATGAAGTTAGAAAATGATAGATACTACGTCGCAGTATATATTTATATTTTCTGTAAGAGTAAAGTTAAGAATTTATTATCTATTTCCGTTAATATTCTTTTGCTTAAAACTTAGAATTTTAAGTACGAAATTGTTTTACGCAGCTATTTAGACATTGAGGAATTGATGTATGAAGAAACTAAAACTTTTAAAATTTCACCACCAGGCTCTTTGAGAACTTATAATGGAAGTTGGCAGTTAAATTTACGCTCCGAACTTTATTGAGGAAGTTATGAATGAAGTTTGATACTAAAACCAACTGCAATCCAATACATTTTAAATATGGTCGGCTTAGAGTGAATTATTGCTAATTTCAAACTGTCAAAGTTTTCCTGAGTGCAAATAGCAAAAAATATATTCTTATATCTAAGTATGTTTTATAATTGTGGTCATTGAAAAGTTATTTTTAAATATGTGAACTATTCTCTTAAGCAAATAGTTTTATTTATTCATATATTTTATTATTCATATTATATTTTAAATAATTAAAATTCTATTTTTAATGAAATCCAATTTTTTTAAATTGTTTTTATATTTATTTTAACATATTATTTCCCTATTGTTTCAGTAATGCCTATACAAAATTTAATGAAGATATGTTTATTTATGCATGTTCTAAACAGCGTCAATCGAATTAATGACCATGTTTTATTTAGGAGGTCTTGTTTATATTTTAAAATCGTCTAATGATAGTAAATTTAATTACCAAAAATAGTTATTATATTTTTATCCTATGGTGATATAAATGCTTCTGTATACATTAAAATGAAAGGAGTGTATCAAATATATGCACTTAATTTAGGGATAAGATTTAAGATATTTCGTACCAAAACGTGTCGAATAAGCAACAAATACGGTGGCCCGTAAATCACGAAAATCAATTATTACTTTTAGTGGTTTTCACTAAACATTTACTCGATTGCAATTATTTGCATTACCCCAAAATCTCCCATCACAGTTATAGTCGTGTAATACTCAAAATCTATAAAAATAACAATTTCCTTGAGAATACTTTATGATAATAATTATGAATTCATGTAAGTCGCAAACAAAATTATTATTATTATTTTTGTTATTTTTTTGCACATTAAAATCGTTAGAAAATTGCGTAACGTGTATTTGTATTCTTATACTTTATTATATTTTCTTACTGGTTGATATTTGATTTAATCAGAAATTATTCTAGCAGATGGCAGCACGAACGAATTTATTGAGGATCGTTATTTATCTTGAATTCTTTTGTATAAAGCTGATACGACACAATATATTAAAAAATAGTAATGAATAATAATATTTGAGCTTCAACATACAAAGATTTGATCCCGGTATACAGTTAAAAAAATTTATAAAAAAATCATATGGATTTTTTCAATAATATATTTCAATATATGACTAATATACATAAGATGAATTTTCTATTTCTTCTTCGTTGTTTGACTATTGAGAAACTATTCCATATTCTATAATCACAAAAAACGTGAGTTTCCAAAGAAAAGAAAGCTAGTTCGGTATTATTATCATTTGTAGCCACTTAACTGCCAGTACATTTTCATATGCATAGTAAATAGCAAAACAAAACTCCAATGAGGATGTACTTTCAAGTAAACAAAAATATTTCTTCAAATGTCCTCAGCAGCATGTGCAGCAGCAACACTTCTGAGGGTAGTTTTCAAAATAGACTTTCTTCTGGAATCCGTACACATACAGTTCGCCTTGTTTTCTTTTCCACGAGTACAAAGCTTTTGTTAATGGGACAGCACGAAGAGTATGTCTCTGAAATGCAGATTTGTTTGCAATCGTTAAAGGAACAATATTTGTACGAAAATATTATTTGATGGGTATGATTTTTATGAGTTAGATTTAGGATAGAAACAAAACAGGCTAAAATGACTAAATGTTAACTAGATGTAACCCTAGTAATCTTCCCATTAAATTCACTGGATATTTTTTTAGTATAGAATAGTATTTTGTGTGGTAAAAGTAGCATTTTGAAACATTTCAATAATATTTTCTTAAAATAACTTCCATGAGTTCTTAGACGTTTTTTCCCCTAAGTTTTCGGCTATTTTTGTTGCAAATATTATCGCCGATTTTGCCAAATTTTGTTTTACTAATTGTTGCTCAGAATCTCTCGAGACACCAATTTCTTATACAATAATGCAATGAAATAGATATATTTATTCTACGCCAGCGGTCTATTATTACCTGCATTCTGATGAGTTCCTGGGAAAAAGCCGTTTGGTGTTTTGTTACCATTTGTCGCGACGCCATATTTACGGTCTCATCAGGTGCATGATTTATCGGCTGAACCTGAAAAGATATGCATCATTTTTATGTTGATGCTTTCAAAATAAACCTTTAAAGAAATTTCTATTTTTCAAATTTAGGTTGATTTTAAAAGTTTAATTTCTTATAATTTTAATTTAATTTTAAGTATTGCTATTATCAAACTTTTTATTCGAAACATGTCATCAATTATTATTGGATTGCTCTGTTCAGATACTTTTTAAAATAGTTCTCTTTTCCAATATATAAGTGGCAAAGCAGGTCAGCGTGTGCACACAAACCTATTTCAAAATATCTACATCTCAGGGTCAATTAGATATTTTTTTCAACTTTAATTGTATATATTGGTAAATTTATTTATACACTCACTTCCAACAGGAGTGGAAAATGTTTTATTTCCGTAAGCTAATCTGAATTAAAGAAGCTGATATTTGCTGCAAAGGTAGAAGGAAGTAATGGAAATATGTTAGGTAACAGCCAATCATGGTTTCTCGTAGAGAAATATACAAAACAGCCAGTAGTATAAGTAGCCGGCACTATAAAGGGTTACAGGAGTTGCATATAAGTGCTGATGAAGGGTGTTTAGAACATTCGTACGATTTGTTTTGAAGCTAGACGTGTTTCTATGACTTCCAGAAGACGAATGGAAGATTCTGAGGGCTCGCAGGTTGTCGGACGCATTGAAGCAGGACAGTCTATAACAGATGTAGCTCTTTTCTTCGACGTTTATCATTCCGTCATTTTAGGATTATGGAAACAATTCCAAACCAGCCAGTCAGTTGTCCGAAGACCTGTAGCCCGGTAGTTCAAGGGTTACGATCCCCGCTGAAGATGGATATATTGCTGTTGTAGCCAAGGCGGAATCGAAGATCACCCTCCACGTGTGTGACATGTATGGTTGCAGCGGCCATGTCGAAGGCTACACATGAATGGTCTGTACACTAGAGAGGGCCGAACAAAATAAAGGTTTTTAGATCATAATCTAATAGTGCGGAAAAGTTGCTATAGGTCTATAGAAACCAAAAGAAGCAAACATTTTTGAAATAAAAAAATATTTGACCCTTGCGCATCAAGGTCAAAGTTTCGAAAATGTTGCCATTTTTACTCATTTTTCTTTTTTCTAAAACATTGCTTCTGAGATTTATATTTTTTGTGGTCTATCGATATATGATGTATGAGCACTAAAGAAATCATTTGTCACAATTATGATATTCTAAGTCGAAGGGGGGGAGGAGGTGGGAGGGCGTATTTCAACCAAAATTTCACCTTGACCATTATAGGTTCAACTGACTATGAAGTGGGACATCGCGATTAACCCCTCACACATACATTACGAAGTGTGCAGCTCTTAGCTCATTTAAATGACTCAGAACTCACCACGTGTAGGTGGCTGCACGTCGAGTTCCACCCTCACCCTTCCCAACCATCCAACCATCAGCAAGGTTTTTTTTTTGCACAGAAATATTTATTTGTGCTCCTTTATTTCTACAAGATTAAATTCTCTTTTATGATTAAATTTAGGCATAATATTCCTTGATAGAAGTGTAGATCGAATCAAACCATCCCGAGTTTCTGAGTCACAAACCTTCTTTGCTGCCTCTGTGACAAGCTGTGCTTTTAGAATGCGCCTCAAACCAAGTTCCCTTATATTCTTCCTTTCGTCAAACACCATTGCTATGAGCAAGTTTTCAGGATGGACAAAAAATCCATTGCGCTGTATCACTGGATCTATTAATTGTAGAAGATTTTCAGGTAAGTACCTTGATTATCGTATTGCCTTGAAAACATGTTTTGGTCCATCTATGAAAGAACTCTCCTTCTTAATAACAAACCAAACTGGAATATAGCACTTCAAAAGGAATGTAACTATCTGTTTCAGTTCATGTGAGGGTTCTTTTGATGATATGTACAACCTTACATCACTATTAGCAGTCGTCAACCATCTAGAATTAGATAGAGGCCCAGGATCAGAAACAGCAAGATCTGGTGGGCAAAATCCCTTTAATATAGCTCGAGCTATATTGATAAGATATTTTTGATCTTAGACCCCATTGTGAAGCTGTACGGTGAAGCAGTTGATCCTTCTTTCTTTTTAATGGACGATAATGCGCGTCCCCATACAGCTGCCATAGTTGACAACTTTCTGGAGAGTGAGTGGCCGACTTACTCATCGGTCCTTAAACCAATTGAAAAACGTTGGGAGGCCTCGTCCGTGCTGTATTTAGACATTCCTCACCTCCAGCCACTCTCAGAGATTTAGAAGCTGTCCTACAGAAAGAATGGCGATTACTGGACTCTGCGGTGCTTGATCACCTTGTAACAAGCATGATTACACGCTGTACACTTTATATGTAAGTGAGGGTACTCACCTACCCTAATGTCGGTTTTTGTTGTTTGTTTTGAATTTTAGCATCATTTTGTTAATGATGCAAATATGACGTAATCTAATAATTTATGAAAATTCCATTTTTTTTACCACTATTTGTAATTCTTTGTTTTATTTCATGAATAAACATGGAGCTACTTACTTGTGTACTATTTTGTGTCAATCAAAGCAGTTCTTATCAATTTTTTCGCATTTTACGCTCCGTGCTTAACTTTTGGAAGTGAGTGTATATTAACTTAATTTATTTCAAAAATACTTGAGTAAAATTTTCTGAAATATGCTGTTCTAGAAGAAAACCACAACTTTCTCAAATCATCAGTTGTTACTTTAAGGTTCACAAAAAATTAAACTTAAATACTTGCTTTGGGGTTCTGTTCTTTAAAAATTTCTCTTCCTGAAGCCTCTAAGATGAGTGTTTTTGGCAGATTGGAAGTATCAGTGACGTAACTTTCGATGTGGTTTATCCTGTTTAAAAATGTATTTCAGAAATTATTTTTATCTCAATGAAACAGACAACAGTGGGAAATGATTTCCTTAGTTTATTCTTAAGGAAAATGTGAACACTAGCTAGATTTTCTAAAAACCTTTCAATTGTAAAATTCTAATTTTGCATTTTTATTGAATAAAAAAATAATCAAAAACACGCTTCAAAATTAATAATTTACATAAATTGACTACACATACCTATACTTAATTAATTAATTACACTTTGATTATAAATGAAAATTATATAAGTGTGTAAAACTTAATAATAACTAAATTATGCACAATTTTAACAAAAGCGATGGTGAAGTATGATGTGTTTATTTATTACTATTGAATTAAAAATAGATAATGTGAAAAATGATAATATTTGTTCAAATTATAAACTAAACTATTCTTTCCAATTAATCCAAATTTATGATCTCACCAAGTTACTATGAGTAATCTGAAATGCTTCAGTCGTCCTTTTCCATCGCAAGTACCACATTTAACTTGGCCAGTCCCACTGCAAGTCCAACATCTAAAAAAAAAAATAATAATAATAATAATATTATATTTTCATATTCAGATACAACTTGGGAAATTTATTATTTTACTACCAAAAAGTTAATAAATAAATAAATAAATAAATAAATAAATAAATAAATAAATAAATAAATAAATAAATAAATAAATAAATAAATAAATAAATAAATAAATAAATAAATAAATAAATAAATAAATAAATAAATATTTTGAAGGATTTAAAATATACACGATCTCCAATGTAATTATTTTTACTATCTTAACTTTACTTAATCATAAGTTAATTCGTTTCTATTAAATTCACAAGTTCAAAGGATTTCCAACTACTTTGTATACTGTGATAACTCATTATATCGATACTAAGTCGTATTTTAATTTGACAATAATAAATCTCCTAAAGCCGCATTTACATTGTAAAACAAGAGATGGCAGTAAATTTGTGTCCTTAATTGAACATTTTGATTTTTTTTTAAATAAAAAATTGGCAAATACAAATAGTTTAGGAATATACTGGTGAGGTGACAGAAAATTACCGAAACTGTTGAAAATCGTTCTCAAATGAATTGAAGTAAACCAATAACCAAATAATCAATAGCTTTATAAATAATGAACATCCTATTTTACTAGTTAACATGCTAACATTTAATTTTCAATGAGGAAAGGAGTACATTTCATTATCCCCGCCAAAACATTTATAAATAAGAGGCGTTAGCAATGTGTATTAAGTCATCACTGGGGCAAATTAATAATACACTCATGTCCATAAATTAAGGATAATTCAGTTTTTCCCTAATAACTTCTCAGTGGAGCAGCATAGACACTTGAAATTCACTTCAAAGAGACATCTTTATGCAACATAATGATAATTAAAATAACCCAGTCGCAAATTGAAATGCAAAGTGAACAGCGGGGGCATATGCAAAAGAATGGAGTACCATTAGTGTGCAGTTGTACAGATGCATTTACATTAAAAATCACTCAACACATGGAGTTGACTTTTAGTGTGAGATATGATCTTCCCTGTCATCAATATTTACTTGGCACAGTATTCTCATACTTAACATGAGTTACTTGATGAATTGTAGTGGCTAAATTGTTCGCCCCACTTTTTGAACTGTTTGTAAGGGATAGAAAGTTTCTAATACATCAAGTCTTAACACAATTCATATCGTAGAAGCGTCCCACACATGCTTGAAGAAATTTGGATTAGAGGAGTGACCTGGCTTACTTATAGGGGCGATATTGATATTTTTTAATCGCTTATCCAAGGCAAAAGTGGAATAAAATTTGCCATAAGTATCAATAAATACCATTTAGAAACCGATATATCACCATTAAAAACTTGTCGAGATCAAGTTAACATAATTACAGAGAAAAAGTGGAACTTAATTATCTTTTGGTCTCTTGGGGAGCTTATATAACCAAGTCAACATACTGCCCCCACAGACCAAATCATTTTAACATCAGATACTATTTACTGAAAATAATTTTGTCAGTCTCATGAGTAATATTGGACATCAGAGGATCTGTAGAAAGGTGGGAATTTGATATTTCATGGTAAATGCCAGTTCAAGATAATGATTTGGTGGGAAAAGAGTTTTGGTCTTTATATTCAATTTGTTGAATTTGTTTAATAAGCTCCCCAAGAGCGCAAAAAATAATTAAATTCCACTTTTTTACTGTAATTACGTTAACTTGATTTAGACACGTCTTTAATTGTGAAATATCAGTTTCCAAATCGCTTTTATTGATAGTTATGGTTTATTTTATTCCACTTTTGTTTTGGATAAAGGATTAAAAATATGAGTATCGCCCCTATAAGTACGCCAGATCACTCCTCTACTCCAAATTTCATCAAACATGTGTGGGACGGTTCTACGATTTCATTGTGTAAAAATTTAATGCATTGGGAACTTTCCATCACTTGCAAACATTTCAAAAGGAGGGACGAGCAATTTAGGCGCTAGAATTCATCAAGTAACTCATGTTAAGTATGAGAATACTGTGCCAAGTAAATATTGATGACAGGGAAGATCATATCTCACACTAAAAGTCAACTCCATGTGTTGAGTGATTTTTAATGTAAATGCATCTGTACAACTGCACACTAATGGTACTCCATTCTTTTGCATATGCCCCGCTGTACACTTGGCATTTCATTCTGCGACTGAGTTGTTTTAATTATCGTTTTGTTGTATAAAGATGTGTCTTTGAAGTAAATTTCAAGTGTCTATGCTACTCCACTGAGAAGTTATTAGGGAAAAACTGAACTATCCTTAATTTATGGACATGAGTGTAACTTAGCCAATTTGGCTCAGATTTAAAATAAGGAAAGATTTGTTAAACGAAAATCACCTGCTTCTTTCTTCATTGAAAATTACGAAGTGGTAAGTTACCGTATCGGATACACAGTATTTGCCATGTTGTGAAATATTTCGTTATCGGTTTCAGTTCAACTTATTCTAAGTTTATTTTTTAAAAGTTTCTGCGATCCCTCATCAGATCGGTATATTCTTAAACTACTATACTAAACTTCAATTTAACTAGACATCACTTAGACGGTAGATCGTCAGAGTGCTCATAGGTATTTAATCCATTTTGGCGGAGTGAAGACATAATTCTCGCCAAACCTTATAGTCTTTTGTTCTCTACAGGGTTGTGGTTTGGTGAACATTATGCTTTCAAGCCGCCAAAATGGATTAAATACCTATGAGCACTGTGACGATCTATCGTCTAAGTGATGTCTAGTTAAGTTGAAGTTTAGTATAGTACTTCTCTACATTCTATTAAAATGTGATGCCAAATTGGCAACCACTTTTAGCTCTGTAGGGTGACTGTAGATTTAAGTTACTAAAATTTTATATTCTATATTTTTTTTATCTCATAACACGCTTGAAGATTTGTCAATAACGTAATAGTTTCGTAAATTTTATATTATTATTAAATAATGATTTAAAATGCACAAAATGCGTTCATTTATTAAAAGATAAATTTGTATTTTGCAATTTAATAAGAAAATATATTGAGGAATAAAATGTAGCAAGCGTGTAATGTTAAATGTGCATCTTAAATACCTAGTGCATAGAAACAATGCACAATTCATGATTAATTTAAATTAACTGAGTTATACCAAATTAGCTCAATATCCAATATTTTATTATGTGCATTTGAACAATCAAAAAACATTCAAGCTTTTTACATTTCGGTTTGATCCCGTTTCGACCACTGAAAATTAGTTTATCAGAATCGGAATACCTTACTATATCTATGCTTGTCCTCTTTTGACATTTGTACTAAATATCAGAGTTGTTACTATATTTAAAGTGAGACATTGCCCTCGTTTGGAACATTAGAGCCCTTTTCAACACCTTAAAAATTATTAATCGACATTGAAATACTTAAATTTTCTATGCTTACCTTAATTGACATTTGTGCCAAATACCAGGGTTGTTACTATATTAGAAGTGGAACATTTGAATATCCTTCGTTTGGAAGGTTTGACCCCTTTTCGATCTTTTAAATTTAGTTAATCTAGATTAGAATAGCTTATTTTTTCAATGTTTGTCCTTGTTGACATCTGTATCAAATATCAGAGCTGTAACTGTATTGGAACTGGTACTTTTGAATATCCCTCGTTTAATCCACTTTTCGATCACTTAAAGTTGGTTAATCGAGATTGGAATAGCTTACTTTTTCCTATGTTTGTTCTTGTTGACGTTTGTACCAATTTTCAAAGTTGTGACTATGAAAAAAGTTTTTCTTTTATATATAGAGAGATTTGTAAAGTACTTGAGCCTCTGAAGTGAAACTTTATAAACAGTACATTCCTCATGTTTGTATATAAATTATTTGATGCATTTTGTTGGAGATTTAACATGAATTTACATTTCAATCTCCCTTTTGGTATAATCTTTTCATTGTGTCTTTTCCAATTTTACTTTTTAAAATACATTATGTATTGTTAATTTATTTAGTTTAAACACTTTATTGTAAGAAGAATATGAAAAGACCACAGGGACAACATATGATATAAACAAATACTCAAGTTAAATTTTATTGATAAAAAAAGTAGTTTGAAGATGAAGTCATTGAAAATTTAGCATGCTTGAAAACGTTATTAAAAGTTATTGTTGCAAACTTTTTTCAAAAGTATTATCTATTCTTAGTGCACAAAAAATGTAACTTCTGGCAATACTGAATTAACATATATATTTTGTGGTCATAATCACAATTTCTGGTCTTCTTTTCAGGTCACAATTTCTGACATAACAATTAATTAATTTTTGTCTGTATAAGTTGTATGGATTTAGAATTAAGATATGAAATAATTTTAATAACAAAACCAATAAACGAATGAGATATCTCAAAGGGAATTAAGGTGAATGTGCAGAACGTTAAATTGGAAGGAAATTGTCATTCGGGGCAAAAGAAGGCCGTCATTACACAGAATTACCATGGAGAAGAACAGATTCAAACTCACTTGAGATAATCTGTATTTCTCATATTTATTGTACTGACCTTTGTCTACCAGTACCAGAGCAACTTGTACAACGTTCTCCTCTCCTTCTTCCCATACCACTACAGGCCCAGCAGCTGCTCTAAGAACAAGAGAAAATATATCACTCTTTGAATATATTGTACGTATTGCTTTCACATAATAAACTTTAATTCAAAATCTAAAACGTTTGACAGCATCGTTAAAATAATGCATGAATAAATTTTTTTCATTTGAGAAAGGAGACAAATCCATTTTTACATATCCTTTAAAATGCAGTTAACTGAATATAAGTCATTCTCAGTAAAACGCACAAAAGCTTGTCGCAACAATTTTTTCCCAATTTTTTTTTTTTTTTGTGGATATTTCTGTTAATAGATTTTAATGCAATCAAAACTTCTCAAAACAAGTAATATAAATTTTGGGTTTTTTTTAATGTTAAAAATGTACGTCCACGGACATGATTTGTCATGTCTGTGGACTGTAGCAATTTCAGAACTGCTTGCTTTATAAATATTTTAATTTCATTTCATATTTCCTTGATGTCTTTATTTAATATTAGCTATAAGGTATGTTAATCAATGTTATGCCTGGGTATAAACGGGACCGCCACGAAATTAAGTAGTTATGTACCGTTATTTCGGGCTAGGTACAGTACCCCCCCCCCCCCCAAAAAAAAAAAAAAAAAAAAAAAAAACAGAACGATGGCTATATCTTCGGTTCTAATTATCGTAGAATCTTACGGTTTGCACCAAAATGTTTTGCTTACGATTTTCTATATATCATTTTTTTTTCTTGAGGGACCGTTTACTAAGTAAAAGAAACGCTATCTTCGAAAATTTCAATACGAACCCTTATTTTTTTATCATTTCATTCGATTCAGAATACATCATTTACTCTATATACCAAATTTCAATACATTATGTTGAAAAACACGTCAATTATGAGCGAAAATATTTCGACCATTTTTTGACCGATCTTCAGGGAGAATTTCCATAAAACGAAAGGTATTTTTAAGGTTCTTCTTCACAGCGGGAGAAATCGAGCGGTCAATGTGGCACTTTTCACGAAGATTAAAAAATACAAGTATTAGTCTAAAATTGCATAGAAACTACTTGGATTTATAGTGTCATGTTTAAGATTAATACAAAAATAGCAAGTAAACGCAAAAGTAACATAATTTATTTACAACATTAAAGATGTACATTCTTCACACGAAATAAATAAAATATCGAAAACTGTAATTGCAGAAATATAACGAATACTACTGATAATTAGAAAATTAATAAATATTAAATGTAGGCATTAGTAAACAGTGTTTAGCAAAGCATGAATATTTTACAGAAATATTTCACTATAAACACAAATGTAACTAGATCGTTGAAATTATTTCTAAAATGAAAAAGTCACATGATTCAGCAAAATTTTTAAAGGATAACTTATTGAAATTGCTTAAAAAATGTTGTTTTAAATAAATAGAATTTAAGAAAGCAAATTAAAAAAAAAAAATTATAGTTTACAGAAAAAATAATTAATAATTTAAAAAACTAAAAAACACGCTTTAATAGAAAATCAAACTAAAAAGTAGAAAATAATCAATAGATTAAAAAACTAAGAAACACGCTTTAATAGAAAAGTGAACTAAAAAGTAGAAGATAATTTTAAATATGTTTGAAATAAGAATAGAGTGATTAACAAGAAATATTTATTTTATCGTACAAAAGCGTGGGGTGCTTTTTAAGATATTTTCATAATGGCTCTACTTTTACCAATATCTGTCATTAAATATTTACAAAAATTGACATGAAGCACCCCACGCTTTTTTACGATAAAATAAATATTTCTTGTTAATCACTATTCTTATTTCAAACTTATTTAAAATTATCTTCTACTTTTTAGTTCACTTTCCTATTAAAGCGTGTTTCTTAGTTTTTAAACTATCGGTTATACGATAATTGAACGTTATGCGATTTTCCACACCTCTAGTTTACCTTGAATTAATCTTTGATAGTTTTCAAAAGTCGTCTACTATAAGGTCCCTTAAAGTGAGCGTTTTTTACATTTTCTCTAAAAAATCGAGAACTAATAGTCAAAATGGAAAGAAAAAAATTATGGGGGGGGGGGGTTAGACCATGGTAAATCTAATGAAAGCAAAAAACATATATGTTTCTATTCAAAAATTTTTTTAATTGATTTATTAATTAATAATTAATTATTAAAAAAGAAATTGATTCAAAAGCTGATTGCTATTTATGTTTGGCCATTTACAAACTAACCTTTTGAAAAAAAAATTACTGAAATATATTAATTATTTAAGTATTTATGGCCAAAACACCAACTTTTTTATTTAACATTAATTTATCATTTTCTTTTTATCATTTAAATTACAAACCATTCATTAGAAAATTACGAATTTTTGTATTTCGCATTCTTTTTTAATGCTGAATCCAAATATGGAATAATATTATGAGGTTGCTATTGAACTTTTTAAAGTTTGGTTTTGTTTTAATATGTAGATGACCCCTCATGATAAAAAAAAACTACATACAATTATTAAAAACCTTTCACGATTTACAACGGTACCTTTTGTTTGTTATTTCAACAATTAGAACAAAAGAAATAGCCATCGTTCTGTTTTTTTGGGGGGGTACTGTACAACCAGATTGCGCTCTGTCTTAAGCGTTGCTAAGCGATGGATGAAAATGTAAACAAACTATTCTACGAACTGGATTGTACCCACGGTATTGAAATTTATCGATAGCTAAAATATTTATTTTTATCCTTTTTTTATTTAATTAACCAGCTGAAATGTGGAAAGAATAATTCTATAAAGGAATGACTTTCAAGTATGTAAACTTTACAGGTAAGTTGTATTATGTTATTAATGTATTGCTTTCAAACTTTTAGTGTTCCAGGTTAGGCTTAATCCTATCGTAACTCAAACAATCTCTCATAGAAATTAAAAGAAGTTTTATTTCATAATTCTATTTTAAATATTCTTTTGAAAATATAATTTTGTAAAACTGAAAATGTGAAATTTTAAGATGTTTGTTTCCTACTGATACAACTATCATGCAAACATTTGCTGATTTTTTAACATCATTAAAAATAGTTAGAAAGTAATCTTTCTATTTATTACTTGATTTAAGTTGAAATTATATTTTAATGGCTGTACTCGTAAACAAAACCTGATGATTTTTCTTTTCTTAGTTCCAAGGAAAGTTACAAGATTATATGATACCGATGGAAGAATTTACCAGTTAGAAGAATATACGATAAAATCTAAAAGAAAATGTAAACATAGCAAAAAAAGACTGGTTGTTGTGTGTTCAAGAATACCGAATTATTTTTTATTGCCTGAACATTCAAAAAGTGCCAATAAGTATTTGACAGAATATTTCCATAGAAAGGGATCTGTCTGTATTTTTTTTAATTTTTTTTTTTTTTTTTTTTTAAATTTTTTTTTTATAAATAATCCCGAATTAAAATGGCTCTTGAAATGCAATGCTAATAAAGATGGTTCATAGTTAAAAAAGAATATAACAATGTTCTCAAGTCGAGCTCTTTTGAAAAATAAAAGATGTACTTCACTACTTTTTATTTCAGTAGTTAGTTTCATTTATTGATGCTGTTTTTTTTGTTTCTTTAACTATCAATTTTATGAATGCTAAAAAGTTATTTATAATTTTTTTTTTTACTGACATTTATTTGTAAATATATATAAAACATATTCTTAGGGAGTAATTTTTATGATTTCATTTTGACACTTATTTTCAAGTCAACGAAGTCTTAAATGTTTTCCCATCTGATGACTGTGATTAGATCTCTGCCCATGCTTGCCGAAGATGCCGGGTTCGAATCACGGATAAGGCAAGGATATTTATTGTGGTTCGGAATAAACTTTAAGCTGTAGGTCCCATTCTTCCTCATTAGCCGTCATTGTGTATAAGAATATATCGTTGAGCTCATAAATCAATTAACTTATTTATTTAAAAATGAAAATACCTATTTGAAATAATTTATCATGTTCTTCTTGAGGAAATACATTGCATAAAAATGAAATTTTAATCAGAATTTTAAGTGCTAGCACTTTACAATTTTTAAATTCCTATTATATTCAAAGTTGAAATAAAGTTTTTGTATAGTAATTTAGTGTTTGTATTTTTGTAATGTTTATTCTTTTAAATGCATACTGTTTTAATGTATTGCTTGTTATGGTATTGAAACTATTAAAAGATATGTTAGTTTATGAATATATTTCGGAGGATTTTCAACTTGAATAATCTACTATAAAAGGTTTGAATATTAGTAATATTGAAAAAATCCAGTAGTAATTTCAAGAATTTGCCGCAGTGTTTTAATTTAAATCCCACTCTCAGTGCTTTTACTTCGTGAAATTAAATGTTGTATCTGAATATTCTACAATTAAACAACTTAACGTATTAAAACAGTTTATAACTCACTACATAATATTTTATAGAAATTACCAGAGATGTTTCATTACATCTGTGGATTACGGACTACGGTAGACGGCCTTTGTGTTTTCATCCATCGCTTAGCGTGATGTCATCAAACTTAGTACCGGGCCCTATACAGAGTAGAGTCTGTTAGATTCGCGGCTGTCCCGGTATAAAGCTTTATTGAGTAGTAATATCGTTTTAATTAATGCAATAGCTCTTGTCTCAAGGCTGGCGCATCATGTCCGTACATAGGCGCCAACTTTTTACTTTTACCACGGGGGCGATATTCGGTGGATAAACTGTATGTGGAGAGGGGTAGAGAGGGGGGGGGGGGAATTGACTCAAGATTTCCCGACACCACTCTTTTCGTGATCTACCTACTGAATATATTGGACTACCACCTAATAATTATTTTTTCAAACTGTTTGATTTATATTGCAAAGTTATTTGTCTAAAATTAGTTCAGAAACATTTTATGAAAAAAGTAGGAGAACTAACCAGTTAATTCATCTTAATAAAATATTAACGTATAGTATTGAAATAAATTATTTTATATGAAGATTCACTAAAATGAAGAAAGCAAATTTTAATGATTCTGGATAACAATTTTTTAAAAAAGAATCTATACTCATAATTACAAAAAATGCTTACAGTAATCTCATCATTACACAATTATTTATTCTAATATCATAGAATACTTTAAAATATATCTGTATCTCGGAAGAAAAGCCTACAATGACCAAATTTTTTTGAAATTGTGGTTTTGGCACCGTCTTACATAACACTTTCAGCTCTTTCTAGTGGAATGATGCACTATGTTAGGTTAAATTATAACAGATTAGTCGCTTTTGAAAAGCACTATGTTTCATCTTAACAAAAGAGAGAAAAGTCGTAACTGTAACATTCATTTGGCTCTCCTGTAAAATTTGCTTTTTGTAACATAGTGCGCTTTCCTTCCGGACTACAGATATATTTTTATGAAATTGCTAAAAAGAACTGTTACATTTAATTGATTCCCATTTGAGTGGATAGCGTCAATGTGTTCATAAAAATTGTGTTTACTTTCTATTTTAATGCTATTTTTTTTTATTTTTTTTTTTTTATTTTTTTTTTAGAACATTACCAAAGATCCTTTTTAAATCTTTTATTTTAACTTTGTTGTAGTATGTAGGATGGGTGAGTATGTCGATGGCGGGCAAATCTGAGTAGGCCTAATTAACCCCCATGAAGTCATTCAATCGGCCTGAAACTTGGCAGATAGATTCGATGTAGATGAACATGCATTCTATCAAATTTTGGAGGCTGCTACTGTCACAGAATACTAATAAACTAACTTGTCGTCATCCAATCGCCCTGAAATAGCATTTAACCGATCTTTGAAGAAACTCTTTCCTGTTGGCAAAATTGTTTTACTAAATAAATAATAAAATTTTCTAATCAGAATAAGTAAAAGATATTTGGATGTGAATGCATAAATTCGAATTTATTTTTAGTAAATAAATTTAAAAAAGTAGTTTATCGCATATTTTGCTGATAGAGATGTTGTTAATGTTTAAAATTAGATGCAAATCTGCTTTTAACGAGCTCCCGCTGACAGCAGATACGTCGATGTGTTAATGAACATAAAAATTGACAATGCTTATAAAGGATTTCTATTAAAACTTTGTTTTTATGTGTTGTAGTATTTATTACTCAATATTTTATGGTGGAAAAACACATTTTTATAAATTTTTAGAGCGGAAGCGAAATGATACATTTATATCGCTGTTGGTAGATCACGATCCTTTGCCACCGTGTAATTGGCGCTTATGGTTACATGCCTAGAGATTTTTAGCAAATTAATTTTTCAGTTATAAAACCCTCTAAACTCCATACCTCTAGTAACACCCTTCTTTGCTATATATTTTTATAGACCTTTTTAATTATTAATTTTCAAGACAGAAGAAACATTTTTGCTAAGTTTCATCAACGGACAATTATTATTATTATTATTATTATTATTATTTTTTTCTGATGGTTTTAATAATACTAGAATAAAAAACATCAATCATATTACCATGTATGGCATAATGAGAACAATTTATAATTTCAGGAAGGGATACATCCTCTTATCATATACATCCCTTAGTTATGCGCCTACCGTATGCGCAATTAGGAAGGGCAAGCTGGAGGAATCCCGCGCCCAGATTGAGAGAAAATTGGCCAGCAAGCAGTAGTTGCACAATGGATGATAGATGTCAATGATAGAGCGCCAATAATAGGAAAATGTAAAAAAATATTCTTATTAGACTCAAAATGTTCAGTGTCATCATGCTTTACTTGTTTACTGTTTTCACTTCCATGTATTTGTGTAATTTTCATTACAAAAGAAGCCTAGCTAGGATATGTAATTGCATGTCCATGTATCCGATGGAATCCGCATTATGGCATATCACTTAAATATGTTAATGCATGACCTGTTGAACAATTTCGATCAAAATAATTATTTTTAATAATTATCATATTCAAGTACGGGGTTTTTTAAAATTGAAATATTAATTCTGGAACAATCTAGGCATGTAACGCATGGTTTTGGAGTATTTTTTGATGCTAAATCGAATGGAAATTAAAAAAAAAAAAAAAAAAAAAAAAAAATACAAGATTATTTATGCAACCAATATAAAAAAAAGTTACAGTTCTTTTAATAAACGAAAATACATGTAAGTAGCGAGGAAATGTGATATACGACATAAGAAAAGAAAACATTCTTCCTTTCTTGAATCTTGGCAAAAACGTTTTTTCATGAGAATAAAGAAACTATAGAGTCTATAAAATTATCTGGCATTGAAGGGTGTTTTTGAGGGCATGAGGGGAAAAAGTTTTTTGTTTTTTTTTAAACTGAAAATTAATTTTGCTAAAACCTAGTTATCTGACACATATGTGTGGTGATTTTTTTTTTTTTTAACGCTAAAAAAAAAAAAAAAAAAAAAAAAAAAAAAAAAAAAAAAAAGCGACATAACATCCTATAAAAGTTAAAGTCATTTTATAGTCCTTTATATAAGTTCGATTTTGAACGTGTGTGACTGGGGTATATTAATGGTTATTAAATCTGCGGAGGCCTAACTAACCCATTTGTCGTCATCTAATCGGGCGGCTGAAACTTGGCAGATAGATTTGATGTTAATGACAATGCATTCTATCAAATTTTGACGGCTGTCACTGTCACTAACAGGTTGATTTTACGAAATACCAATAAACCAATTTGCCGTATCCGATCGAGCTGAAATAGCATTTAACCGAACATTGTGAAAAAACTCTTTCCTGTTGCTAAAATTGTTTTAATAAATACATAATAAAATTGTTTTAATCAGAATAAATAAAATTTTTTGGATGTGAGTGCATAAATTCACATTCAATTTTAATAAATAAATTTTGAAACATAGTATGCCGCACATTTTGGTGATAGAAATGTTTTTAACATTTAAATTTAGATTCAGACACTAAGCACGCGCTGTTTACAGATTCGTCGCTATGTTAATGAATATAAAAATGGGCAATGCATATAAAGGCTTTATATTAAAAACTTTGTTTTTATGGGTTATATTTTTACTTAATATTTTATAGTGGAAAAACGCATTTTTATAGATTTTTAGAGAGGGAGCAAAATGATTCCTTACCCCCGCATTAGAAGCAGAACGAGGGCGATTGCCCCCTTTGCCCCGCGTAGTTGGCGCTTATGTGACCATAGACAGTAGGGCGTATCGAAAAAAACCTTTAAGTTTCTAACGATGCCACTATGTTCACATATTTACCAAAAATTTTTTAGTAGAATTGTCTCCCGGAATTTAGTCTTATTTAAGTCCCCCGGAATGAAACTGAAGTTTGATTTTTTTTTTTTTTTTTTTTTGTGTGTGTGGCAAAAACGAATATTTAAAGAAAAAATTTAAAACATAAATATAAAGTAAATTTTTATTCTCAAGAATAAAATTTTGAAGTTTAGAATATTAATTAACTGTAATAAAAAATATATATCTGCCATTTCACATTTAGGTCTCCTGGAGTCTAGGTGAAAACCTTAATTTTTTTTTCTTCAAAATACTGATATTTTTCAATTTCCAACCCATTCTTTTGGTTCATTTCAATTATTTTATTTATAGGTTAGGTATAGTAGTACAACATTTTGAAATATCGGGAATATCATTTTATGAAATGGAGTATACTTAACTCAAGTGTTAAGTCATGTCACTTCTGCACGCATTTTGGACACGCAACTCTAGACAGTGGCGCTAGACGAAACGTAGTATCATCCTTACAATTTATGAAAGAAAGCTGCATTGATGAGAAAACTATTCAAGGTCTTGGTTATGATGGTATTGCCTGAAATACTGAAGTCTCTAATTGATCAATTAAGTTATTCGAAAATATTTTAAAATAACCGATACAAGCAGTTCTTTGTTTACTTCATTTAGCAAATTAACTCTTAGGAAAGATGTGATTACCCTTGATGGCTCAATTTCTTAACGTACTTATTTCACTGTCCAATTGGAAAAAACGTTTAACGCTTTCCAGAAGTTGATTTTAAGAAGTTGAACACCGACCATAAATATTGGAAAATATGTCAGGTTGTATTAACAATTAAATGCACCTAAGGTTTAGCAAGCAGAAACCCTAGAAATATCTCCCATTCAAGATGACTGAAACTGGCAAATCGAATTTCATGTTTATATATTGTATCACTTGATCCAACTTCGCAGTTTATAAAAATTGCTGAGTTTGTAATGAAAATTAATACTTCCTTATGGTTTACAATATAATGTCATCCTAGAATTATTTATGCATCAAAAAACATTTTTATGATAATAATACAACGCATCTAGTACTTAGAAGATGATCTTAAGTATCTTGTTTAATCAACTCTATAAAGTGCTTTTATAGAAAACTCAGAACATCACTTTTTGGGAATGTTATTTGACTCCCGAAAACATATTCCATGTCTGACAAGCAAAAGGATACAAAAAGTTCTTCAAACAAAGTTACCAGCAAAAATTCATTTGGAGGAAAAAATAAAACCTTCATAGATCTTCTTAATTGATAGTCTATAATAGTAATGGAGCGAAGTCGTCATAACTGACTTAGGCAAACAGGAGCTATAGTTCATAGTTGAAACAGGAACTAATGATAGAAAAGAGTTTAAAATATCCTCTCACATACAAGCACGTTTTTTCTAGAATCACTGCCAAGAATTGTGTGTCCAAAATATGTTGAATATAGTTCTTATACCAAAGATGAGTGTTCTCATTCATTTATGCGACCATATTTACTACTTACAATTTCTATACTTATTGCTTCATTCTTTCGTTTATATAAATAGAGTAAAAAATAGTTGAACTAATACATGATGGTATTTTACCCTTTATTCAATTTCATTTACATTTAAAAAAAAAAAAAAAAAAAAAAGAATTATTTTTGCATTTCAACAAGTTTTAGAACACTCGGATCTCAAAAAGTGATCTAGAAAAAATGTCTGTCTGTGTGTATGTGTGTGTGTTTACGTGGTCAGCATAACTCCCGAACAAATTGACCTACGATGTTCAAATTTGGTGTGAGGGTTGGCGATAGCACACTGACCTATCATTAAGGTTTTCGTCAAAATCGCGCATGAAATTGGCTAGTACCCGTTCAAAGGCATTATTGTAAGTGGTATGCCAGTAGTAAGTCAAATGTTGAGAACATATGAGGAGGGCTATGCAAAAGCAAATAAAGTCACAAAAGATATTATTATGAATTGATTTCTTTTTTGCCTCATTTCGATCTACTATTATAGTCAGTTTCACTTAAAAAAACACCCATCCAACACTTTTTGAGCTTTAAGAATCGATAATCTGTGCAAAAAACAACTTTTCCATTGCTATCTGTCTCAGCCTAATGACGAGCTAAAATTGAGTCATGTGATGATTCCCATAATATACCATGTCCATGTGATTGTGTTGTTATTGTGAATTTTTTTTGTTTTGTTGGAACAGAGGTTTTGACTTTTAAGTGTTGTTTATTAGTTCACATTTAATTATACACTGTATTTTATTGTTTAATCGAGTACAAATTAATGAAGAAGGTTTGATTAGCTTAAAAAAGACAATATTAAAGCTAGAAGGAAACCTAAAACTGTTGAAGTACTGACAAAGAAGAAATTACATACAGTGCTCATTTGGAGAGCAATTCTTTCATGCCATGTCATCGCAACAACACACAGTAAAAGTGCTACGATTGTCAAACCACCAGATGCAGCTAAAATTAAAAAAAAAAATCTATCTTTGAATTTTCAGGTAAGTCTGAACAAAAGTTTAAAATAAGTTTATACCTAACTTTTTGTAACGTAAAAAGAAGACAAAAGTGTTAACCTTAGGCCAATAACCCTAACACTAAAACTACATGGATTTCAACTATAGCATTTTTAACAGTAAAGGAAAAGTGATTTCCGTCTATATTTTTATGCACCTAACTAAAGCATCAATGTTGCACAGTATAGCTAAAAGGTAATAGAAAATAAAAACATAAGAAGCTTGTGATGGAGATCAAACTAATCAGTTGGCAAAAAAAGTTGCTGGAAAATTTTTGAGCGAATTTGAAGGTTTAGAAAGAGAGCTGCTACAATCACTAAAAGTCTAAGCGATTTACTTGCACTTCGATCTCAACATGACAAAATTGTATAATATGTACAATAATTCTATTGGAGTAGGTTACAAGTGAAAAAGTCTGTTTCTTAAAGTATTTATTGAAATTAACTTTGGTTCCATCACGAGTTTTTTAAATCGAATGAAGTAAATTAATCTTAATAATTAAAAAACAAAACTTTGATAACAGAATTAATTACCATTCTTATAAAATAAAACGAGAATTTGCTTATTGCTTATCCCTACTTCGTAAAATGTTACGTGTTTTTTTTTTTATTTTTTTTTATGATAAGTCAACATTGTTCATGGAAACACAAACATCTTCACTCAGTCCAAGCACAAAGAAATGTGTCCAAATTTTAATATTAAATAACTAAATATTAAATATATTCCTATCAAAAACTTCCTTCAAATATTGGGGTTGGATATTAAATGAAAATTAATAATACATTTTTATTGGTGAGAGGTTTAAAATAAATTAATCAACAGTTTTTTTGCGTTTTACCCATTTTTTTTTAATGAAGTTGTTTGCTTTGCATGGTACCTACTAACATGCTAATTTATAATAGATTTCCTTGTAGCTTGTATTTAAACTTTTTCGTATATTCTTTTCAAACCATTCAATCCACATAAATTTCAAAAAGTTGTTCAATTAGGCATCATAATTAGCTGTAGATGGTTATCTAATAGGATTTAAACTTGGTCAATGAGAAAATTTGAATTGAGTCTTGATTCCATTTGACTTTATTATAGTTCAACCCCATTTGACATTATTATCGCATAGATAGTTTAAATCCTGCCATGAAGTCCATTACTTAAGCATATAATTCAATTTTAGGATGAGTGTACAGAGAGTGTTTTATAATTCACTGTCAAGGACCCCAGATTCATATTCCATTCACTTTGTCAAGGCTGCTTAGAAAAGCAACAGATTAAATGCATCGTAAAAATATGATCTCGATTCTTTTGCCTCGCTATCCAAAAAGAGTTTAACAAATATCTCTCATTCGATATACAAATATGCGACAGTCATTCATGCTCGACAGTATTATCTCATTCATTAAAAAAAATAAAAAAATAAAAAATATGATATGTGTTTTCTGGAAATGTCAATAAGACAGTTCAAAATTTTCACAGTACCATTCTCAAATAGCGTTTCACTCACCCCTCCTCGTCCGTAGCATGAGCTGCATCGCACCCTACAGTTACCGACGCACCTTCCGCACTCCTTGACGTAAGCCGTGTGAGGGATCTCCAGTTTACGTTGTGCGTTCTGGAAGATGGCAGGAATAGGAACCACCACTGTCCAAGGTTCGGGAGGTTGGCCGTTCTCGGGACCGTCGATTGGCTGGCCTGTCGGGTTTAATAGGTAAAGATTTAGTTATGCCAAGAAATGGGTTTCAATTAAAAGCTTTCTCTTTCATTGACATTGTGAGGTACTTCATCATAGATGTTGCAGAATTTTTGGTAGAAAGTTTGGTCTCTCAGAACCAAAAGAGCCGAAGTCTAAATTTGACAGTTTCTTTTTTGCTGCAGATTATTTTATAAAAGTTCGTTTCTATCGCAGCCTATTGAAAAGTTCAAATAATTTAACGAGAGTTAAAAAAGAGCTTTATAAAGAGAGTCCAATGGGAGCATAAGAAACAGGTTTTGGTTGTTTTACCTTTCAAATAAGTTACGAAATTGTGATTTGAGTTCATTTGATTTTGATGTTGAGAATTAAATTTTGATTTAAAAAATCGTACAACAATTAAAAATACACCAGAATAAAATCGCAACTTTGTTTAAATAAATGATGTTTCTCTGTACTAATTTTGAATTATTATATGAGAGGATTTAGATCGAGCAATTTCGAAATGCTAACAAATTTTCCAAACTGTGTCAACACTACTTTTTAAATAGATTTAGCCTTCCATACTTTGAGCACAAATAATTAATATAAATAACCATGAAAAAAATATTACGGAGCCCATTTCACGTTATATTAGACTGTAATACAGCAAATTGTCATTACCCCTGAAAGGCTCCGTTCGTTGATGCGATTCTCTTTTTTCGCCAAATGTTTCAAGTTGGTACTGCAAAGGAAATGGAAGCACAACTTTAGATCGTAATATTTTTATGATCATAGGTGGAAAATATTAAAAATAAGTTAGCTGAACTCTTTTTGATACCTACGTGATATGTACAGATATTTAATATCTGAGGAAATTCTGTTTTCCGGACAAACTTAGATCCGTAGCAGCAATGTTCCGATACGTAGTCAAGGCAGGCATTGCGTATGTCATCAGCAGAGAGACTGCCTAACCTACAACGATTGAATATGTGTATTTTAAATGTATGAGTTAAAAATTTTCTCTCGAATGAAATTTGTGCAATATTTTGAACACTTCTTTTTATTTATAGTTCACATAATTACTGCTTGAAAGTAATATAGAAATATAAAGTTGAAATGTAAGATAATGTAAAATTAGAGATTTAACACGTAAAGTTTTAATCATAACAATGTAGTAGAGTATTAATTAATGACTGTTAATATACTTACTCTACAACTGACATACGTTCCTGTGTAGGGATCTCAAAAGGAGGAGCGGTTGGAGGGTTTATAAAACCTAATATATAATACATTCAAATATTAGTAAAAGGCATTTTTTAAAAAAACTTTTAGTTAGTAAAAGTGGAAGTTTCTTAAAAATACATATGAAGTTAAAATAATTGTTTTTTTATTACATATATTTTAAATATTGTTATTTTTTATTTTTTTATTTTTTAAACTTCTTAAATTTCTTATATATGTCGTTATAGCTTAAATAGATTTAGATGCACTCTTTATAATACTAATATTTATACTTAAGAACTGCAGTAGCCATTTTTTGCTCAGTACAATTTTTTTTTTATCATAGAAGCTAAATAAAATAGCGATAGTATAGGTTTGTTGGCCATATATTTCATTTCTATACATTTATATGGTTTATTTAGTAGTTTCTGTTGGATATGGCACTCCTGATTTTGAATCTGTTCAATACAAAATTCAGAACTTTGAGCACTTTTGCCAAAATGAACAGACTTTTTAATTGAAAGTTTAAATTGTAAGTATTTATTTAATATCATTAAAAACTATATGGAGAGGATTTATGTAGAGGATTTTCACATGATGTATCAGAAGCATAATCTGCATGAGTTAAAGTAATGTATAAAATGGCATTATCAAGGTATATAATCTGTTTTATACATTAACTAGTTATAGATTTGCTTCTCATTCCACTCTCAGACTGGAAGAGGACAGAATGAAAGATTCATATACGTATGAGTTGAGGTCTCAAATGAAGGTGAAATGTGGAAGGCGAAAAGTCAACTAAACGTTATAATTCTGAAAACTTTGTGCCATAATGTGGACTATTTAACAAAACTCAAAGTTGAGTAATTACAGGTTGACTATGTACAACATGGCTTCAAGTGAAAGATACTGCAGAATTAAAAGAATTGTGAGAATAATCCGAGATATCTATTTACCTTTTCTAAAAAAACCTGTCGAATCAGCATTACGATTTTTATAATAGATCGATATAAAAAAGTTTAAATGATAAGTCATTCATTGAATCAGTAAAATAGAACATTGATAAAACCATTATTTGAAATCTCAATCTGTAATCCGATGCTTTTTGGTTAACTCAAAATAAATCTTAAAAATAAATCGGACTATTGAAAAACTTATAAATTATCATTAAGATATGTATTACTATTAAAAGATTCTGAAAGACAATAATGCTGTAGGGATATGCTTCTCACCTTCGTCCCTTTCGAAACCATCATTGTCAAATGGGGCTGCTTCACAATCTGCAAATGCCAGAGAACAAATTTAAGTAGATCATTTTGAGGGTGGCTTCAGTCACAAATAGTAGCTCGAACGCTGCCGTAAGCTTCATTTTACAATAAAAAAACACATTTGCTGTTTGGGTTTGAGCTTCCGATTGTCTATTTATGTCACTTATAAAGTGCTTAACACAGCCATATAAGTCTCGTAATTTTTGAGCATCTAGAAGAATACGACACATTTGCAATTAAACAAGTGTTTTTTCCCGGTCCTACAGTTTAGTTACCAAGAATACAGTAATTACGTGATATTACAACTAATATGAAGTAATTACTGTACGTGCATAATAATACTAAATTACGCGATTTTTTTCTGATAGGTGCGTTATTTTTACCTACATCAGTTTAATGGGAAATAGTTACTGTTTTGACCATTGAGCTGAAATATATGAACTTCTAATGAAAGATAGTTCGATTTTTCATATTGGTGATGACTACAAAGGTGTTTCATTAAAATCAGAAATTAAATTTTCTAAGTTAAAATACATCAGATCATTGCATCATCGTGGAGCGTTATTGGTTAACAGAGAAAGTGATCTAAAAATTGTTTGGCAACTTCTTTTGATCTGACAGACATTACATGGAAAACATGTCATAAAATTTCAGAGCACAAAATATGCTTAATACTACAAAAATATGTTGAAACACTTTGAGGCAATCAATTTTTTTTAGCAATTGTTTTCAAAATGTTTACAAACAAAATTCGATTTATTTACATAATTAGAAATTGGTTTAGTCACAAAGAATAATGTTCGTGTGTTACAGAGAACATTTACTTACATAATTTTTAAACAACCTTTATGCATTCTTATGGTAAAATTTGCTGTAATGGAGAGCAAATACTTTATTTTGGTAATTGTTAAGAGTAATAAAAGTTGTATGTGAGTGTTTTGGTGAGTACTAATTTAACAACATATAGAAATTGTCTAGAAAAACAGGCCTGTTTCATTTTTAAACAAATATGTCCTCATTGCTATAGAGAGGTTATTTAATTAATACCAAAATTAAATAGCATTCCATCTACATAATTTAGAGGCATCACGTTATGAATAAAGTTAATTATTTATAACGAAATGCAATTTTTGTGCTTCTATGTGAAATAATTATCAGTATTGTCTGACTCCATTTTAGATAATTAATATGAATTATTCATACATTCATATTAATTAAAATACTTTTAGACAATTGCTTGGTTACTTGCATCAATTGCTTTCCCGAGTAGGGACGGTTATTCTCATTTACGTTTGTGGCATTGCATGTCTACAAATATGAGTAACAGTTTCACTTCACAATAAGCACAGGTAAAAAATTCAAGTTGTGGGAGTTCATGGAAGGTTTATTAAAGTACGTATTTAATTTAAGCCTATTTTTAAAATGTTATTGTTTTTGAATTTTATCGTCACTAGTTTAAATGGCTTCTTATTCTAAAGAACACCATACAAATGTTTCGAATTCGAAAATTTAAACTTTAAGAACTGCTCCTGTTTAAAGATATATGGAATCTTGTTCGATCGTTTTCTATTACTTTGAACTATAATTCTATACTCTTGTCATAAAAGAGCAATGTCTACTTTCAAAACTGGTTCTGAACTTAATATCAATGTAGAGAACAATGCTAATGAGGATTCTTACACTGAAGAAATTGATGAACTTAACTCATCAAAATCTTCGAAATGTCAATTTCCTTGTGCAATATTAGGAAAGTCTTCTGTACATGCTTTATCACAGCTGGGACAAGCTAAAAGCGGACGACGTCAAATATTCTGGACCGTAGTCTTGCTGACGTCAATGTGTGGATGTATTTATGAAGTAAACAGCTTCCTAACCACTTTTTTACAGTACCCGGTTCTTATCGGCGTGGAAGTTCAAAATAAAAATCCGCAGGAATTTCCAGCTGTAACCGTGTGTAATTTGAACAGATTAAGGGATAAACACGTTGAATGTGCTGAAAAAAGTTCAAGCTGGTTTAAATGTTATCAAGATTATTTAAGGCGCCCACAACCAACGAGACCTCCTTTTTTCACAGAAATCAAGGCCCTGTTTTCAGTGACAAATCTAACAAGTGAATCAGAAAAGAATTATAAAAAGCGCGCCAGAGAAATTTTGAGTGGTTACTCCAACTTGGATGTGGATAGCAGAAATTGCTACGGACACAGACTTCACAATTTGATCAAACGCTGCTCTTTCAATTCCGTCAATTGCAAACATGCTGACTTCACTTATTTCTACAACAAGCAGTATGGAAACTGCTACACATTTAACAAATACAACAAAGAAGAGATGGATTACCGTACTGTGAAAAAGATTGGATCTGAAAGTGGCTTGGAATTGGTGCTGGACATAGAAATGGACTCGTACGCTGAGATCAGTCCCTCCATTGGAGCCAGAGTTACAATCCACAGCCCTCAAGAAGATCCCAACCCCTTGGAAGACGGAATAAATATCATTCCTGGATTTGAATCCCACATATCCTTAGTTAAAACTTCACACCACAGGTTACCGCCACCTTACAGAGATTTATGTGAGAATTATGAAGTGTCTGGTAACTTTCAAAGGAGCCAGCTGACATGCACCAACGAGTGTATGCAGCGCAATAGTATGCACAAATGTGGATGCGTCGACCCTTTTTTACCAAATTACTCAAATATGATCCTCTGCAACCTGGTGAATGAAACTCAGATGTCGTGTCTGGTGCGAGTCTTGGAGGAAATGAGCACAGACAAAGTTTCTTGTGACTGTCCTTTACCTTGTTTGAGTAACATTTACGATCTTCAGATTACATCTACTAAGTGGAAACCTCGGGTTCAATCTACCGATAAATATTTCGGAGAGACTTATGATCCTTACTTTTGCAGTTCAGGATATGTTATCGACACGTTTGAATCCTACGCTAAATTGAAGGTATTTTTCAGAAGTTTAGATAATGATATTTATGCTCAGAAACCGATGTACTCGGACTCTGAGCTATATTCACATTTAGGAGGAAATTTGAGTTTGTGGTTAGGCTTATCTTTTGTAGCTATGTATGAATTTGCTGAACATATATTTATCTTTTTAAAGCATTTTCTTTTTGCATAGAATAAGTTGAAAAAGTAAAACTTCAAATCACAGCTGTTCTCTTTTAAATCTTATATTTGTTTTCAATTGTAGATATTCTTCAAAGTTGTGAAATGACTGTTGCTTATAAAAAAAAAAAGCTTGATGAATTTAAAATGGGACATAAATATGTTAACCTTTTTCTATTGAGATTTAAAATTTATGCACTCCTAACTACTTTATATACATAAAATGTTACTTTTAATTTAAAATGTTTTATTAATTAAAACTCTAAATGTCTGTTTTATTTAAAACTTGTGCAAAACTCATATTGTGAATAAAATTTTGCAACTGTAAAGAGCACTATTTTTCAACAAACTTGTCATATTTTAGAAATTCCATTTATAACTGAAGTTTAAAAATATGGAATCATAAGAATAAGTGAGTATAATAGATCCTCACAATGGGGGGGGGGGGGACTTATTTTCTAAATTTTTCATTTTAAATATTTTATTTCAATTGCCCTTAACGAATGAAGAATGAAATATTATTAAAATTCATTTTAAATCCCCTATATCCCCTAAATATTTCTAGCAGTTTATATGGAAAATCTGGAATTATTAAGACATACGCGAAATTTGAGTAAAGTATGCATTTTTTTCTTCTTTTTTTTAATTTTTTATAATTTTTTATTTTTTCAAACTAATCCCGAATTCATTACTTTTAAAATAATACCATTTTCTTTCTGAGATTCGCGTTACTTTTTAAATTACAGTGGGTTTTGTGAAACTGTTTTGTATCACATTAATTAGTGTAGTAAACTTTAAACGATTTTTCTGAAGAATTACATTTTGATGTTATATGACTTTCCACCAATTGTCATAACTTTATTATAAATGGTCCGATTTACAAAATTCTAATTATATTTTGTAGACAATAGTTGTGAATATGTTTCCATAAAAAAATCTAATATATATTGTTATAATTTTTTTATAGATTATAATTTTCATTTTTTCAAATTTTTTATTTAAAAATTTATAATAAAAGAATATTGAAGTCAAATTCACAATTCTTTATGGAAACATGCATCAATATTATATCTTTCATTTGCAATACAAATAATACCTCTAAGTTAGTTATAAGTTTATTTATGTCCTTTCGAATAACGTCCTAATTAGTCATATTAATTTCAATTAGATAATTAAAAATGTAACAGGAAAAAAGTTTATTTATAAAAATACATTATTTTTAATTCTGATATTCTGCCAAAAGGTTTCAAATTCTAACACACAAATTAACGAAAATCACCACAAATTAACGTAAATGTATACCTAGCAATCATTGAATCTGTAAATGATGATTAGAATAGGAAAAAAGCTCCATCAAAGAAATTTAAAATATCACAATTAACCAATCACATTAAAGCTATATTGGCTATACTGGCTATATAAAGCTATATTGTATAGTGATATATCTATTATTAATCATGAAGAGTGAACACAAACTTAAATACTCTGTAAAGGAATGGCATTTACTTTGATTATATTCTACTTAAATAATAATCTAAACTGCCACTTTTCTTATATAAAAAGTTTTATGCATTTTTTTCTTCTTTTTTTTTTTTTTTTTGTTTAATAGTTTTACTTCTTATATTTATTTTGCCCGATCATGTACTGCTGTGGATCTGCTTTACGATAAAGGAAAAATTGGTATTAATTTCCATCAGGATTTATGTATGAATTTATGGGCGTAAGTTTGAATCTGACATTCTTAGTAGAATTCATTTGTACGAAACTTACTTTCTTGGCTTTTGTCGTAGCTTGGAGGCGGCACTTCGTCCATCATTTTTCTTGATTGATGCTCCGATCCCCAGTGCAGTTCTTTATTACATCTCCAGTCTGATACCAGCTAGTGTTTCACCTTGTAAAAAGTTTAATATTACTTTATGAATTTATTACTAATGCAGTTTAATGTCAGATTGATTTAACTGGTAATAGAAGTCTGAATTATGTTACGTTATGATGTCGGTTGGCTGCTTTGGATATATATTTCCTGGCGCTAAGATACACTAAGGCAATACTGCGCGGCAACTTTATAGCTTTAATACATAGAAATACGCCGTGTAATGTTGAACTTGATCAGATGACGAAGTTCCGACACATGAGCTGACACTTGTCTCTCTCTCTTCACACTGATGAGGATGTCAAAACCTCATGTATTTTAATGCCACAATTGTTTAATTTTGTGTACAAAAAATTTTTGGTAAGAATAATCAACAACGGAACATTCTATCTTTAGTATTAACACTTCAAAGTCTTTTATCAGATAAATAGAAAACTTTTATTGGGGCAATCACTATATTTACTTTATCAAACGGACAATAAACATTTATCCGCTAGACATGTTACTTATCGATTAACGTCATAAAATACTTTTGCCTATCCGATTTGCTTTTAAAATAGCAAATAAATATTAAGTAAGAGGAAGGAGCAAAAATATATTTTTATTTATTATTTGTTACCGAAATAATGTTATGATAGGATTACTGTACAATATTACGAGTTAAAAATGACTTGTACGCCCGAAATCGAAATGTTTCACATTTTAAATAACATTCATAGAGAAAGAATGTACAATGAATACAAACTAATTATTATAGAGTTAAATCATTGATCATTAAGAAATCATTTGTTC
This sequence comes from Linyphia triangularis, assembly GCA_963978545.1. Classification (NCBI taxonomy): domain Eukaryota; kingdom Metazoa; phylum Arthropoda; class Arachnida; order Araneae; family Linyphiidae; genus Linyphia; species Linyphia triangularis. The sequence continues at coordinate 38,460,524 of OZ021722.1, read as the reverse complement.
CTATTTTATATTTAGAAAGTTTAATTGTTATTAACTTATTTAAATTAAATCTATGTTTAAATTTTACTCACTTATATTACCATGAAATACTTTGGCAGCTAATTTGTGCTAATTCGACATCTTACATTTTCTTTGAATTGGTTTTGCAAGCTTTAAAATCATATAAAATCATCAAAATCATCCAATTATTAAAGTCTTTAATTAATAATCAACATTTAAGATTACTTTTGTATAGCTTTTATATTACCCAACAAATCTTCTCTTAATTAGTCGTACATTTTTAATCTTGTGCAGAATTATAAATAAAGTGTCAATTATCGTTCGCTGGTTCTCCGAAAGTGTTAGAAAATTGTTCAATACTATTTCAATAAAATTATTGCAATTTAAAATGTAAGTAATCAACCAAAAGAGTATCTTCATAAATTAAAACAAATTAATTATTTTAAAGCTAAGTAATCTCGTTGATACAATAAATTAAATACACATCATTTTCTTGAAGAATAAAGTTCCGCTGAAAATTCTTTTAAAACACTTTTAAGTTTTATTGCGTAATATTAGACATCATTGAAAGGATAGATAAACATAGAGTAAAAAAAAAAAACCTTTATAACTTTCAAATCAATAAAGACTGCCAAGGAAGTGCGGGCAATTCTTCCTGAAATATTAGCAACATCACTTACCTTAAAAAGTAACTGCACTTTTGTCATATACCCTACGTAATGACAAAATACAATGCAAATATCTATTATCATTCTCTACTGCCTTATCTCACCTCCAGTCAAACATTTACCTTTATCAATATTTCAGTTTAGGATATCTGATTATGCCCAAAAGTAGAGTTTCATATGATTCTTGTTGATTGTTTAGTTGTTGTATTCTTTTTTCTTAGCATAAGTCTCAATTTTAAATAAGTCAAAATACAAAGTGAACAATTCCAATCAGCTGTAAATGTTGCATATTTAATGATTTTTTTAAATATTATTTTTATACATCAACGTACAGAAAAAAAATCAAGAAAGATGCATACATTTTGTAATAAATCTCAGGTGGTCTTTTATATACGAGTAAGTATTTTCAAATTAATTTATATTAACTTATGTTGTATGTGTGCTTGTGGTGGTCAAAAATTTTGGTGAACTATTTAAGCAGTTTGATGTAATCCAATCGAACTGAAACTTAGGCAATAGGCTCATTGTCGTAGACAATGCATTCTATAAAGTTTTGGATCTGTCACTAAATGACCACTTCTACACACGGTCTAGTGAAGTACTTCAGATCCAAATACCACATCATCAGCAAATACAATTTTTATTTAATAACTGAGACTTTCTTATGTTAAAGTTGATGATAAATTATAAAAGAAACATGTCATGTTAATGTCTTTGAATCCATTATATTAACTCCAATTTTGTTTGTGTCAGGCAAAATTTTCTGAATAACGCATTGGCCTTCGTCTAATCGAGCTGTAATGGTAGATAGACTTGTTTTCGATAATAATGCTTTCTTATCAAGTTTTTTGGGGGAAAAAACAATTTCGAAAACGATGCTTTATTCACAGTCAAATTCTATGAAAGATCTGAGCCCAAAATTACTTAAATAAGTTACAATTGTATACAGGATAATTCTAAAGTATCTGACAAAAATTTAAAGGTAGGCTGAAAGAACAGAAAACAGCACATTTTGTAAGGGATTGTGTGTAAGGAAATAGCATAAGTAGTAAGAAAAGGAAAGTTCTGCTCCATGCGGAGTTGTGCGTTGCAAAGAAGCAGGGTAAGAGCGCATGGCAAGGATGGTGATTAAAAAGAGACTGACACGTATAATAATCCCAGTAGACTGCTTTCAGATACGATCTAAACTAGCCCTCAAACACCTTAACGCGTCTTTTGTGCACACAATGTCTATTACGAAATATGCTTATTCTTGATCCCTCTACCTGCCTTTACATATGTGCCACCTATTTTTGAAACATCCAATATAAAAGTTGGTAATGCATATAAAGAATTAACATCGGTTTTCTGTGCTATTTCTAAAATTTTTTTTATTTATTATTTTTATTTTATTTTAGTGCTAATTTATAATCATTACGCATGCGACACCAGTTCTTCAAAATGACTTAAGTTCCCCCAAAAACGGGACAAATCATACTATAATACGTTACATACGCATTTTTTAGTAAAAAAAATTGGAATTTTTGAATTCCGTTAATAATCAGAAAGCTGCGAGGCCATTTGAGACATTTCAGTGAAGTGGTATGTGACATTATCAAGCATAAGATTCGTTAACTAACTTTTAAATTTATTTCATTTCACAAAATGTTCAACATAGGAAAGATAAAATAATCCACAACATGCGCTAAGTCATATTTGTAATTTTTTTATCTATTACATCAAACCAGTGACACTTATTGTCGGAATGGAGTAACACATTCATCAATATTTCAAAAATTGGAGAATTTTCAAATCGGAAGGAGGCATATATCAGACAATGATTAATCAACACCCAGCCGTCTTTGTACGGTTAACTAATGGGAAAATAAGCAACTTTTAGAATATTATAGTGCATTATTATTTGATACTGATATGACGGTAAGGAGATGATGGATTGAATAAAAAATTATTTTTACTTACATTTCTGTATTTATTGATATTATAGAGTATTCGAGAGTTACAGATTTGCGTACAACCACATTTTTAATTTTAGCAACAAAAAAAAAAAGTATAACAAAATGGTAATATTTTTCTTTATTATTATTATTATTATTATTATTATTATTATTATTATTATTATTATTATTATTATTATTATTATTATTATTATTATTATTATTATTATTATTATACTGAATTTTTATTAGATTTCTACAAACTGGTTGTAAAACAAAATTAGACGGCATAGTTAAATTAAACGTAGTCAAAGAAATTTTTGATATTATAGCATTTTGGAGGCAATGTGCAAGAAAATCCCGTTGATAAAGTGCAATTGTTTCAAGAAGTACATTAAGATGCAAACATATTTATTTATAAAAATATACTTTGAAGAGTTCATGTTTGTATTGATGGTAGTAGGCCAAAGTGGCATTATTTTAACTCGAGTAGAAATTTCAAATATAAATGTATAAAATTGCTTATGATATGCAATAATAGATTTTTTTTTATAAAATTTTTTATAAGCTTGAGTAATGAAATATATAACATTTCAGAATGTATAATGTTTATTTAAATAATTAATGAAATATACGTCTTGACTGGAATCATATATTCTAATTTTTTAATATTTGTTTTCATTTCAACTCATTCGTGATGTCTTTTACTTTAATTTCTTATGTCCTTTTAAAAAATACTACATCTTTTAGTGGTTTGGTATCTCCTGCCTTCAACGTTTACAGGCATAGATCTTATCCAAACTATTCTCTAGTCCTTTTTATGTATATCTCATCATAAGGAGCACACAATTAGTTCTTTTCTAAAATTAATTTGAGCAAAAAATTATTAAAATACTGTTTATTTTATTTTTGTTGCTGCTATGCTTAAAGTCATTTTCTCAAAGTTATTTAAGTAGATTTGTGTGAAAATTTTAATACTAATAAAAATTTGATTGAAAAAAATGTATGCATAGATTTAATACAAATTTTAAATAAATATCTATTTACAGTAGTAAACAACATTAAGTTAATCAAATAGAAAGAAAGAAGGAAAAAAAAAAGAAGAAAAAAAAAAGAGTCAGTTGTAAATTGTTATAATAATGCAAATGGCACTGCTAGATTATTTTAGAATCCGTATCTATAATTTTTAACTCTAGAAGTTTACACATGTTCAGCAACATGTGCAGCAACAGCATTTTTGTGGGTAGTTTTCAAAGTACACTTTTTTCTGGAATCCGTACACATAAAATTCGCCCTGTTTCTTCTTCCATATATATGTTCCTCTCGTAACTGGGATAGCCCACAAAGTATGTCTCTGCAACGAAAATAAAATTAATAAAATTTTTTAGAATAATATTAAAATAGTAACAACAATGATAATAATAATAATAATAATAATAATAATAATAATAATAATAATAATAATAATAATAATAATAATAATAATAATAATAATAATAATAATAATAATAATAATAATAATAATAATAATAATAATAATAATAATAATAATAATAATAATAATAATAATAATAATAATAATATATGACAGAGAGACTTTGTGTGGTAAATTTTATCACATTAAGAATTCTGGATCCGTTGTGACTATGCAATTTTTTTAATTCAATTATTTATCCTAACTTTTGACAAAGAATCATAGTTCAAAGTAGAGACTTAAGTCGTTCCCAACTCAATAGCTGAGAAAACACAAAACCATTAAAAGAAACTCTGAGCTACAAACACAGCAGCTCAATTGGAGGGGAGGGGGGGAAATAACGCGTTGGAACTGGACTGTACCAAACTTGAATAATTCTTTTACAGGTTGGTGACATTCTCCAAAATTCTAGGAATTCCCAGATAAACTTAACCCTTGCCACTACTTTAATCTTTGTATTTTCGACTCTTCTTACAAATTAAACATTAATGCAATTAATTAGTATTTACCAAACATTTACATTATGTATAATTATTTACAATTTCTGGAACGTAACATTAGCAAGCATGCTTCTTTATACTTATGGTTTTATCTTACCTGTCTCAGTTGTAGTTCCGAAGGGAATGCTCCTTTGTGGGAGTTGATCAGACGAACGGACGCTTCGTTTACTGTCCTATCTGGGATATGAGAGATTGGTTGGACCTAACAATAAGCAATGGACAAATAGAACGAACCAGTTAGATTTAAAGGTAATGATATCCATTTTCAGAAAATCACAAAAATACCAATTTTCAGCAAATCACAAAAAAGATCTGTAGTATATAAGATGCGTTTTAAATGTGTAACTCAAACTGTGGGTTACTCAATAATTTTAATTTTAAATATTCATTGCTATGCTACAATTATAAATGTAGATGTTTTTTTTTTAATTGAATTGCACCACTTTTGAGCCGTTTACAATATATTCTAATGCCTATAACTCAATTGGATAATGAGAAAATGATATCTGAAACTAAAATAAGCATCAGTTCAAAATTTTGCTTCTAGATAGCGATGTGGAACTTTTAAGATTTATAAAGAAATTAACTAAACTGACAAGCCTTTATAGGAAAGTTGTGAATGAAGTTGTAGTAACATTTCGTATGTATATGTTATGCGTGTATAAGGTATTATGGAGATCTGTTGGTTTCTGCACGATCCAAACTATTCTAAACTGCTTTTTTCTTATGAATTTATAACATGTGATTCAAAATCTACTCCCTATCGTAAAGTATTTTCAATAAACTTACCTGGGAATTTTCTTCTTTAAACATTTCTCTTCCACTGACGTTTTTAATAAGATCTGGAGGTAAACGCATGGTATCGGAAACAAAATCATCTACGTGGTTTCTCCTAAAACATTTGTTCTCTATATTACACAAAAATGCAGTACAAAAAGTTTATATTGCTTACAATACATTGTAGAATTACAAAAGTATATATTTATAAAAATCTCTCAAAACTACAATCAATCTGAACCACTTAAATTGAAGTCATATGTTCAATAGTCTGAATTTGGATGACTTTCTTTCTTTTGTATATTTATAACATTGGTGATTTAGACAATTCAAAATTTGATTAATTGGCTTTGAACGTTTACCCTGAATAGAGATGCAGGTATTTAATACATAATTATGTCCCCCAAAAGTGTACTCTAGAAAGTACAATGAATTTATTTGTTGAATCAGAAATTCCACAAGAAATTTCTACTAATACCAGTAAGTAAACATTCCATTTATTTTACGGTTAGTGTTTGGTAAATATCCAGTTTTCTTGTTACTTACATATTGCAAAATAGTACTGAATCGTTGTTTTCAATATTTATCACAATTGTTAATATATTTTTATTTTTATTTTTTTATTTATTAATTAACGTTATTGAAATCCTATTTTCAACGATTTTACTTGTAGTCATTTACAAAAATGTATTAGTCTTATTGTAATTTAAAAAAAAAAAAAAAAAATTGCATTCTGGCTAATGCAACTAGTTTTCAAAAAGTTAGAATTTTTTATTTTTTTTAATTCTTATTCTTTAAAAATTGTCAAAACATATTTTAAAGGCTATTCATGTAGTAAAATTATATTTTGAACAGATAAACGTTTCCTCAAAGCTGATTGTATTGATGCTAATAAAAAAATGATAAAATGACACATAAAGCAACGATTTAAATTTCTATGTTTCTAAATGTAACGGCTTAATATTAAGATAATAAAAATGAGCTACTTACCAAGTAACATATAGTTTTTTATAGTGTTTTAATTTTCCAGTACCGCTACAAGTAGAACACTGTTCATCACCACTTCCATGGCAACTAGAGCATCTAAGGTCAATACAGACAAGATGGGTTACATGCATTGCAAGTAATAATACATAACTTGCTCAAACTATATATATTAAAAGGGATTAATTGAAGTTAGTCGAAAACTGTTTTAAATATACCGAATAAAAATTTATTGATAGTGATACAGGCATTTGTCTCGGAATTTTTTCGCCAATACTTTTGTTGTAGAATTAAAAAAAAAAAGAAGAAATAATTTCAATTCAATTAAAATTGATGTTAAAAATGATAATCAAATACAAAGGTGTTGTGGAGGTGGACTCAATACAAAGTGGTGTGAATCCAATGGAGAAAATCAAAAATAATTATTTATTGAAACAACTTTCATGTAGAGGTGGAATTTTTTTTTTAAATGCAATTGTACAACATTTATTACAAAAGACTGTAATTGAATTTTTTATAATGAAATTAGCATACAATATTTGATTCTTTTGATAAAAATATTATTTAACATCTAAAAAATATGAAACTACTCTGTAAGAATAATATTTTCTATTCGGGATAGTTAATGAAACACATTGCAGAACCTCACTATATCATGAGTCAATTTTTACACGCATGTGAAAAACCAAAATTTATTTTTGCAAAAATGCGCAGACCGCAGATCACCATTCGATGCTCCCAAATACGTCCACACTAAATCATGTCAAATTCTATCTTACTGGAAACAGTTTGTTCCAGATAACTCATTTTCTTAAGAATCACGTTGATCACTAAACCCATAAATATCATCAACATACATATTCTCTTCAAATCGTTCTAATATAATTAACAACAGCAAGCTTTTGGTAATTTAACATAAAAATGTTACTTTTTCTCGCATTTTACAGTGGGTGCTTAAGTTTAATGCCGCTTTTAAATGTGCTTTATATTCATATTTGGTCCAAGTTTGACCCCCTAACCCCATTTTTCCCCCCCTTTTTGTAAAATCTGACTTTCTTGGTTCAAAATTTGAACTACTTCCCGTTTCATGGTTGTTATATATATATATATATATATATATATATATATATATATATATATATATATATATATATATATATATATATATATATATATATATATATATATATATATATATATATATATATATATATATATATATATAACTAACGCCCGATCATAATGACACTTCCCGGTGCAGCTCGACTCTTAGATTTCCATTTATACATTCCCCTTTCTCCCATCCTCCCTCATACTCGATTTCACCACCTCAACGACAAAACATACGAATGAAATTATCCTCGATCACCAGAATCAGTCAAGATACCTATAGAAAAAGACCTGGTTCAAATTGGTTCGATAGATCTCGAGTTAACTCTATATTGTGGGTCCCTTTGTGGATAAGTTTTTCGAAATCTCATGGAGAAAGTTACCTTCATCTTGTTGGTTCAAACTGGTTCGATAGATCTCGAGTTAACTCTATGGTAGTGTGTTCCTTTGTGGATAAGTTTTTCGAAAATTCATATAGAAAGTGATCATTATCTTGTTGTTTCAAATTGGTTCGATAGATCTCAAGTTAACTTCATAGTAGTGGATCTCTCTGTGGATTAGTTTTTCAAAATCTCATGGAGAAAGTGACCTTCATCTTGTTTTGAAAGTCAAATGAGACATTTTTTATTAATATTGTAAGAAAATTTTAGACTTGTTAAAAAACACACATCCACCTACACACTATATACAGACAAAAGTATATAATCTATTTATAGACTTAAAATATAACTGTATATATAAATTAAAAGTACAAACGATCTTGTTCCTGATCCTCCGCAACTTGAGCAACTGCTATCATCACTGTCTCTACCACTACCGCTGCAACTTGAACAGCTTTCCTAAAAAAAAAATTAATATCATAAATTTGTTTGAATATTACATATTCTAAATAGTTAATACCCTTATTAGACATTAAATATATACATCCACCAAAATGAAAGGTGTTGTATTTATATTTGAAGTTAAAATTAGCCCTCCTCATGAAAATGCAAGAACAAAAGTGACTGGAACGGAAGTATTCCTCTGAATTAAGGTAAGATTTTTAAATAGTGTCATTTCAAAGTTAGTTACTGCAGAATTTAAGAGCAATGTCTTTACCTTGCACAATCACAAATATTTTAGTGATTGAATTTGTTAATCGATAATGACGTTTCCTCCTTTGTTATAGTACCAAAATTTTCTTATAAAATTACATAAATGGGATTTGTCCAAATTACCAATGCAAAAACAATTTCGGTTTACGCAACAGGGTCCGAAACCATCCCATAGTCATGGTGAGCAAGCAAAAAACTTACCGATCCAAATCCATTGCAAGAATAGCAAGAGACTCGTCCATCCCCGCTACAATTGTGACATCGCTTCACATAAGCAGTATGAGGGATTTCCTCCACTGTCCAGTCATCTTTGAATCTGGTGGGCATTCGTACACTGATGTCCCAAGGATCTGGAGGTGGGCCATTCTCGGGACCGTCTATCTCCTGGCCTGAAACAGAAATAGGGATACAGCATTCTAAGTTTCGCTGATGCAAAGGGAAATCATAATTAGCTTTACTAATTGTCAGTAAGGATTGAACTATTTCCTATAGTTATTAAAACGTTCCATGATATGAAGTAGTAGCCGAAGCAGATTCTCTTTTCTCAGTAAATGTTTCCAGTTTGTACTAAAACACATAAAAGTAACTTTCTGAAAATGTTATATATCTGTATATGACCATTAGAAAAGCGGACAATCCCCAATAAAAAAATCTTTTATTTTGGCCAACAAAATACCTCGTCATAAAGAAATTTGTTAGATAAAAATAAAAAACAATTTCTATATTTACGTATGTTCTATTTTGTAAATGTCAAGAGTATTATATTGATTTATTTCCCTCTTATAAATATCTTTTTTGAAGTATTTAGTACTGCAAGAATGCGATTTGTCATTTGAAGATTGAACACTTCCTAGTATTATAAAGTGGGTAACTTGTTCATCTGTGGGGTAAATATAACACATAGATTTTTCGATCAATGAAATTATTTCAAACAAGAAGACATTAAACAGCAATGGAATTCAGGGTTTTTATGAATCGATTGATGTTTATGCTATTTAAATATTTCTATATTCAAAAGAATTATAAACTCATAAAAAAATTAAACATTTATTTAATACAATGTCTTCTGGTACACAATTAAGTTAGGCTAATTTTTAGCTTCGAATAAACAGATAATAATTCAAGAAAATAGAAATTCCATTCCGTATTTATTTTACCCAAGATTTTTTTTTTTTTTCCTTTTTTTTTAAACATTATTAGATTATTTTTTTTAACAAAAGTATAGCCTCAGGACTTCAAGTAATATTTCACCATTTTTTTTAAAAAACTCGAATTTGTTCCATTTACTGACATTCTTAAATAAATATTAATGAGAATATTTTGGCTAATTTTTTATATTCCTAGATTTTCTATTTCAGCCTCAACTTGTGTTATTTGTTAAGATTACAAAAGTATCTAGAATCATTTTAGGATGGATGGAAACCAGCGTTGTGGACAGTTCACTCCACTTCAAGGAGCGAGCTTATCACGCACTCACTTTATTATGAGGTCCTGGGGACATTATCAATTTTGTACAGCTCTCAAAACATTGTAAAACATCTTAATTATATAAAACAACAGTGTTCAAGGGAAAAAGATAAATAAGTACTAAGCTAAAAGAAAAATAAGAATATGAGATCAAGTCACTCCGCTTTACGGTAAATTATTAATAGGAGGAATGTTGTTAACGTAGTGTACATACTAGAAATGAGTAGCTATTGTATATATCAGCAAGTATCATGTCTCGAATGAATGTAGAACCGTAACAGCAATCCTCAGCTGCGTACTCGTAACAAGCTTCCCTGAGTTCTTCGTCCGTCAAAGCACCGAAACTGAAAAAGTAATTTAGCATTTTACTAAAAAGCAACTCAGAAATTTCTTTTTAGATTTCTCCATCAGAGAAAGTTTTCCCAATTAAATGGAACTGCCAAATGGGGACCTATACTATCACAGGGTGACTTATAGGATCGAGATTACTAACTGGTAAATGGGGAAGGAACAATCGGAAACTTCGGAATGACTCAGCAATGCAGGGATGAATGCGATGGTCTGATGCATTATTCACTCGTTTTCTGGACTTAACATATATTGATTACCTCTTGTAGAAGTGCATCAAAACACCGGTGTATGACTACTCTGTTTACAACATCGAAGAACTGGTAGCATGCATTGCAGTTGCTGGTAGTGAAGTCTAAATGGTATCATCTGCCTCGTCGAGAAATCCTTTGAAACCTTGCATTGCTATGTTCATCTGGCTACACCAACTTTTCTTATAAGTTTGCAACTAAAAGTGCTAGTCTACCGTCTAATGCTGAGGCAGTTCTGCATATTTCCAACTTTGTGCCCAATTATTTAGTGAGTATTTTTACGCTAGCTAATTTTTTGGAAATATATCTTTCAAGAGAGTTTTCTTTGTTACTCTGTTAAGACACACTCATGGGAATTATTACTAAGTGAGTATCTCCAGTTCATAACTCTAAAGTAGAATATTCGAATGACAAGAAGTAGATGTTACTGGAAAGGTACATTTTAAGGAACATGCGTCGTTGTGGAATGTGAGAACATTTTATTTAACTTTAGTTTATTTATTAACCCAATTCATACATTATTTAAAAAAAATCGGTAATGTACTCTAAGATTTAGAGAGTATACCCTCATTGTATTTAATAAATAGGAAAAGGAACTGAAAGTAAATATGGAAGTTTGAGTCTATATATGACTGTTTGAACAAAAAAATAGACGTTGCATGATAACAACTACACCAATACAAATTGTAACTATGTAAAGTAACTCAAAAACCCTATATTAACAAGTATTCTTCGTACAAAAATCAAATTAAATTCTTAATGAAATATGCATCTAAAATACTAGAACTCTCTTAACTATTTATTAACCTTAAACTTATAGCTATCTTTAGAATTTAATTTGTTTTAAAAACATATTTGTACCTTACAAAAGGAGGTCTTTCATTAGTTTGTAACTCAAACATTGGTGCTGTTGGTAGTCTTGAGTTACCTGTAACATTGATAAGAAGCTGTTGAATTATTTAATAGATCTAAATAATAAAGAAAATTAATAGCGACTTATAACAACTTTCAAGCATCGAAAATTTCGGCAAAGTGAAACAAAAAGAAATATAAAAAATCTAAAGTTATAATTAAAATATGATTAATCCCCCCTAATTTGATAGCTATGGGTATGATGTAAATATATCTTAGAATTTGTATAGATAATATTCAAACTAGTACCTGTTTCTGGTACAAAACCTTCATTTACATAAGGGGAGCTGGAAGTAACTCCTGAAGCTAAAACAATACAAAAATTTAACTGGAAGGACTAAATTCAATCAATATTTTACGGATATGCATAATTAGAATAAAATCTGTTAACCCTTTTAAAGAATGAAAGTCTTATTTGAAAATGAAACATTAACTTATAAATAGCAGAATGTTGAAATAACCTGTTTCTTACTAATAGGATTTTACCCTTTCCCTTTTAGCTTTTTTATTACATTTACCTGTCGAGATTCAATTGTTATTTTTAATTTGTTTCTAAAAAATGAATGCTAAATTCATAAGACTAAAGAGAAACAGGGTTAAAAAGTTAAAAGTCATAAAATTTTAGCGACAAAATTATTTTTAAGGGATATTTAATGAAATATCTTTAATTAAACTACTTATTCTATAATACAACACATTACCTTACACTCATTATTTCCATGCTACCCAAGAGAAAAAAAGAAAATTTTAACTTACTTTTATCTAATTAAAGTGATCAAGTTAATTTTTTTTTTTTTTAACATAAACACATTTTAATAGATAATCAATTCCTATTGTAAGGGATATCACTTGACATATCCACTAGACATATTAAAACATCTCCTAAAATTAAGCTAACCAAATTTGAAAAAGTAATTACCTGCTGAACTGGCTTCGTAACTTGGAGGAGGTTTCGCATCAGCCATTGTAAAAAAAAAATTGGAAGAACTTTTAGAATTTTTCCTGAGGAAAGAATTGCTAACAATTAAAACAAAAACTAAATTTGTTAAATTTTGTGCAATAAAACACATAAAAATCAGATTATTCAGCTTTGAGATAACGCTCATCAACCAGTTGTTATCTAAAAGCTAAGTATTATCTTAATGCACTAAGCGCATAATACACATTAAACTACTAAAAAACAAATAATGTTCTAATATTACAGTACTTGGAACAGACTGTAATACCATAATACAATCTTAGAACCAAAAACAAAGATGTGAATGTATTTGTGGGAGAAGGGGGGGGGGGGGGAATTAATTTAATCACAGATTCTTAATTTTTTCAAACACAATTTTAAATATATCATACCTTATGGCAGTTCAGTATATGTAATAAAAAAAAAGCTTATAAGCAGACGTATAAAATTAATGGTGATCTAGTACTTTCGATGTTTTATTGTTGTAATGAATAAATTTATTGATTAAGTAGGTAAAACTTTAGTTTAACCTTAAAGTTCTGAAGCTGAGTTTAGCCAGAAAAGAAAAAAAAATTCTCATAGTTTTCACATAGCCTATCAAAACAGATAAATGCCGATCATTTAAGCAATTAACTTAACAGTTAAAGCTACGAAAATGTCTTTAAAGCCGCTATGACCTTCTTCCCTCAAAGGAGGTTTAGTATTACAGTAAAAATTCCTTAATGTATTTTTTGATGAAGCTCATTATTTACGTGAATTTGAAATAAAATTGTTTTTATGCAATACACACTTATAGTATTTTACATGAATTTGCTTTGTTGAAAAATGCCGTTTTTCAAGGAAGGCATTGGAGTGAGAATAGAATAAAACATGCTCTAGAACAGATGCAAAAGCATTCCTTATTGTTGTTTAAATGTTAAAGCACCCATTAGTGTTTGTGGTGCTCCAAAACCATTTAACATAGATTAGAAAACTGTTTGAAAAAGTATTAAATAAGCTAAATTAAAGGTAAAATGTCATCTAAAGGAAATTATAATAATGGGCTAATGTTTAGGGAGATATTAGAAGACCTTCTAAGAGTTGATTTAAAATAGATAAAGTTGCAGAGTTTCCAGCTCTTATGAGACAACTCCAAGATAATGGTTCTTAGTATTAATTTTGATGGTGAATATCTAATTATGGTTATGTCAAATAAAATTAACGTACATATGAAAGAATTTTATAAATTAAATATATATTGTTTCCTATATATGTGGATCATTGTCCACATGTACTCATTTTACAGCTATTTCACATAAACTCGTCAAGCCATCCTTGCCGTAGTCCAAATCTTTGTTCTACATAAAGAAATATCCAATAATTGGAAAACATTTATTTTTTGAATTTGCTATAAAAAATACTAACGTTTTGTAACATGAAATGTTTTCAGATGAAAGTGAATGAAATTCTAAGCACTTACCTTAGAGATTATAATTTGAAACTTAAATTTTACAAAAATACATAATTAAAATCTCTAAGCATGGTCTGGATTCAACTGCCCCTCCTATACATCTATATATTGCATAAACATTTTCAATCTTTTATGAAAAATCTAAAATGCGTTATTTCATTAATAAAGTAATGTATCAGGAATAAACAAAATTTATCAAATTAGAAACAATATCATAAAATAAGGAACTTTTAAACAAAATGAAGCTAATCTGAAAATAAAATGATAAAATCAAAAATTACCTTTACGATATTTCCTGTTGTAAAACTAAGAACAACCCTCCCTTCTAAAATACATTTCCTTTATAAATATTTGTTATACTCTACGAAACCCTTTAACGCTAATCAGAAATTGGAGATAATCAGCTTTATCATACACTTGACAATGTAGGTGGGATAAAATGAGCAATTGTCTATGATATACGAAACAATTGGAACCCACACATTTATTTTTATGCTATCTAGTGTCATATTTTCCTAATTACAAGTTTACCTGAAACATGATATAATATCATTGAAATATAATAAATGTACAATTTATATTTTTAATAAGTTTATATTCACTTGATTCAATAATTAAAATATATAATACTCAGAAGATAATAACTAATATGTGTTATGAAAAGATGAATATTATACAGCAAAAAAAATATTACTATACTATGCAAAGATAAATACACTCATGTCCATGAATTAAGAATAATTCAGTTTTTCCCTAATAACTTCACAATGGAGCAGCAGAGACACATGATATTCACATCAAAAAGATATCTTTATGTAACATATCTATAAGTAAAACAAATCAGTTGCAAATTGAAATGCAAAGTGTAGAGTGGGGGCATATGCAAAAGAATGGAGTACCATATGCATTTACATTAAAAAATTACGCAACTCATAGAGTCGACTTTTAGTGTGAGATATGATCTTCCCAGTCATCATTGTTTACTAAGTCGAATACAGTGTTTAATAAAAAAGTCGAATATAGTGTTTACTAAAAAAGTCGAATTTAATTATCTTTTGCGCCCCTGGCGAGCCTAATAAAGCAAACTAACATATTGCCTCAAAAGATCAAAACTCTTTTCCCATCAAATCACTATCTTGAATTGGCGTTTACCACTTAATATCATATTCCCAACTTTCTACAGATCCTTCTGGCGTCCAATATATGAGAATGAATATACTATTTTCAGTAAAAAGTGTTTGATGTTAAAAAGTGTTAGTCTTGGAAGCAAAATGTTGGATTGCTTTATTAAGCTCCCCAGGACTGCAAAAGATAATTAAATTCGGCTTTTTTACTGTAATTACGTTAACTTGATTTAGACAAGTCTTTAATGGTGAAATACCGATTTCTAAATCGTGTTAATTGATGCTTATGGCAAATTTTATCCCACTTTTGCTTTGTATAAACGATTAAAAAATATGAATATCGCCACTATAAGAAAGCCAGATCACTCCTCGAATCCAAATTTCATCCAGCATTTGTGGGACCCTTCTACGATATGCATTGTGTAAAGATTTAATGTATTGGGAACTTTCCATCACTTGCAAACAGTCCAGAAGGTGGGATGAACAATTTAGCCACTAGAATTCATCAAGAAACTCATGTTAAGTATGAGAATACGATGTCAAGTAAACATTGATGACAAGGGAGATCATATCTCACTCTGAAAGTCAACTCAATGATTTGCGTAATTTTTTAATGTAAATATATCTGGTACATTAATGGTACATCACATTAATGCTACTTCATTCTTTTGGATATGCTCCCCACTGTACACTTTGCTTTTCAATTTGCGACTGAGTTTTACTTTTAGATATATACGTTACATAAAGATGTCTTTCATGTGTCTTCATGTCTTTCATGTGTATTTCATGTGTCTATGCTGGTCCACTGAGAAGTTATTAGGGGAAAACTTAATGATCCTTAATTTATGGATATGAGTGTAAATTACTATATAAAAAAGAAGAGAGAGAAATCAAAAAGTCCATTTCTATACTATGTAAAGATAACTACTATATATACACTCACTTGCATTATACACGGTGAGGAAAATGTTAATTTCCGTATGCCAATCTGAATTAAAGAAGCTGAAATTTGCTGCAAAGGTTGAAGAAAGTATGCAAATGTCAATCAAGGTTTCAGGTCGATAAATATGCAAAACAGGCAGTCGTATAAGAAGCCGGCACTGTGAAGGGTTGCAAGAGTTTCATGTAAGTGCTGGTGAAAGGTGTTTAGAACATTCGTATGATTTGTTTCAAGCTAGACGTGTTTCTATGGCTTCCAGAAGACGAATGAAAGATTCTGAGCGCTGGCGAGTTGTCGGACGCATTGAAGCAGAACAGTCTATCCCAGATGTTGCTCTTTTATTTGGCGTTCATCACTCCGTCGTTTCACGATTATGGAAACAATTCCAAACCTAGCAAACAGTTGTCCGAAGACCTGTAGCCGGTCGTCCAAGGGTAACAATACCCCGCGGAAGATCGATATATTGCTGTTGTAGCCAAGCGGAATCTAAGATCGCCCTCCACACGTGCTTGACATCTATGGTTGCAGAAGCCATTGGTAAGACGATATCTGCCACTACTGTTCGTAGTAGGCTACACATGAATGGTATGTACGCCCGGGTACAACGAGTTAGTGTTCCTTTATCCGTTCAATCGAAAGGGGCACGATTAAAGTGGTGCCGCCAACATGTGAATTGAACTGAGTCTGATTAGAACAACGTTATGTTCACAGATGAGTCCAGATTTACCTTACAACTCGATGATAAGCGTTTAAGGTTCTGGGGGGAACAAGGCACACGCAATTAGCCCCAAAACATCACCGAACATCACGCATTCGGAGATGGAAGCATCATGGTATGGATATGGATTTCATTGCGATATCGCACCTACCTGCACATCATCAGGCGAGGTTATGTGACGGCTGTACGGTATCGAGATAAAGTTTCAGACCCCATTGTGAAATTATACGCTGTAGAAGTTAGTCCTTCTGTCGTTTTAATGGACGATAAAGTGAATCCCCATAGAGCTGCCATCGCTAACGACTTTCTGGAGTGAGAGGATTGCGCGAATGGAGTGGACGGCTTACTCGCCGGACCTTAATCCAATTGAAGATCTTTGGGATACCCTCTGCCGTGGATACCCTCTTTGGGATACCCTCTGCTGTAGAGATTACTGCACTCTGTTACAATTGATAACCTCGTAAAAAGTATGATCACACGCTATATACTTTGTATGCATGTGATGAGTGCTCACATACCCTATTAATGTCGTTTTATGTTGTAGTTGTTTTTTTAATTGAAACATCATTTTGTTAAATAAGCAAATATGACATCATCTTATTATTTATGAAAATCCATTTTTTTAATATTTTTTTTTTAAATCAATCTCTGTTTGTAATTCTTTATTTTGTTTCATGAGTTAATATAGAGCTACTTACTTGCAGCATTTCGTGTCAATCAAAGCAGTACTTGTCCATTTTTCTGCTCCGTGCTTAATTTTTGGAAGTGAGTGTACTATATATATATTCATCAATTTGTTTCCTTTTTTTTTTTTTTTTTTTTTTTTTTTTCTTTCTTTAAATATGAGATAAAAAAAATTAGCGGGCACCTCAGTAATTTTGTACTTTGTCCATATTTTTAAAATTAATTTATATTTGAATTTATAATAAATTTATATTTGAAAACCTTACGTCAATGCATATGCTGTGGATCCCCTTGGTTTTTGTCTTTTGCTATTTTAATTTTTTATTTATAATAGATAGACACTAAATGAAAACAATTTAAGTCATTTCATTAAGGGATCATTTTCACACCTACTCACCAAATTTTAGAGGTTTTATAGAAAGTGGTTTCTAAATGCACTGGACTAGAAGATTGTAACAAAAAAGTATAGAGAATGATTCTTGCTAGGACTTCCTCTTAAGCAAATGTCTTAGATTAACTACGAAAATCTTCTGCCCAAACACAATTACAAATGAAATGCTATTACAAAAATCAAAACTACGACTAATAGCTGATGAAATTAAAGGTAGAAGATACGTAACTGGTCATATCTTGAGAATGAGAGGTGATGAAATCCCAAATGTTGCCCTCACTTGGGAAACAAAGGGAAGATGCCTACCTGGACGTCCTAGACTAACGTGAAGACGGATGGTGGAGAGCCTGGAGAGAAGCAATTGTTGCTGCGAGGGATAGGAGAGATTGGAGAGCTAGACTAAAGGTCTTATACGCTACTGGGCATGATAGGAAACGATAGTGGATAGAAATATTACCAACACAACATGAACTATGAAAGAACGCGTCATTGCGCTACTGCTGTTGTGACGAATTTTAAAAGGAAAATGTTATTAAAAGGATGGAACGAAGTGGAATTCCGTTTGAACGTACGTCATGTGATTGAAATCAAACATTGAATATACTGGTGAAAGTATGCATCTTTTGGTGTATCATCCATCTTTATAGATTTTGTACTTATACATTAAAAGTGTATTAAAACGAATGAATCATTCGTGCTAGACCTATATAATTACATATTTAGGAAGTTGCTAACAGGACTCCAACAGTTCAAGATAAAATGGAAAATGATCATAAAAAGTATATGATTATTTTATTCGATGAGATGATGTTGTAAGTGCTTAATGTGATAAGAAGTAAACTAATAGCAATTGAATGTTCATATGCTTACAATAAATGTATATACACATGAAATGCAATAAATTTTAATGTTCATAAGAAAATAATAAATTAAAATTGTTAGTAACACTTTTACTCAAACAAACCCACTGATCAAATGGCAGCTTCTTAGGCTTGCGTATTATTTTAAAAACATTAAAAAACAATGCTAGTAATGCTTGTCAGTATGCTTAAGATTTACTTTCGCTAGTATTAATTTGATAAAATCATTAGCATCGGTAATATATAAACACTTCACTGAATAAAAAATATTATTTGACGGGTGCAAAAAACGAAGGGGCAATCTCAAACCTTTGTCAAAACTGAGATTCTCGTGTCATCTAGCATCATCTGAGGGGAACTACCTGTCCCCCAACTTTATTTTGAGAATGGAAGCGTTACATCAAGACAGAAAAATGAAGCAAGTATAGCAGAACAGAGGAAAAAGCATGGACAATGCTACGGCATTTGAAATAAGTTGGATTTTTTACATTGTTTATAAATCGTACCTTCATACAATGTACCCAAATACTCTAACACAAATGAATTATTAGTTTGCTTGGATTTGAATGAAAAACTTAGTTTCTTTTGTACAGTATTGCATGGGACACTAATGAAAGTGTTAATTAAATCTATTCGGTTCATAAGATACGAAAGATTGCATTGAGTTTTCTGAAAAATCCTTACCAACTAGCATATTTATTTAAATTTTAATTAATGTAATAAATAATAGTACTCAGTGTTTTAGTAGTCATAATAAATAATAGTATTCAGAGTTTTAGCTTCAAAGGCCATCGAGTATTCCGATGATAAAAATGCACCTTCATCAAAATAACGTTTCAAGATTCAAACGGTTTTTTCTTCGGGATGTCGCTCCTCTCAATGTTTTATAAAGATAATTCTCATAATCTATGGAAATAAAATTATAATAGAAGAATCTGGACTATCATCTTAACTTTTTATATCATAAAAAATATTTACATGAAGCAGTGAGGCAAAATAAAATTTTAATTAGTACAAAAATAAAAAAATCAGTATAATTAACATTTCAAACAGAAGTGGGGAAGGATTCAGAAACACATTTTAATATATGAATGCATAAATGCAAAAGCAACTGAACAAACTCTAAAATTTTGAATACATTGGATGAGACAAAAGCGTATACTTCAATTTTAATTAATTTTAAAAAGTTATTTTTATTAATACTGGAATCCACTACAAAAGTTTTGTATAAAAATAACTTGTGAAATATTATTTATATAATCCTAAATACTAAATTCTATTTTAACAGCATGTACAGCAACAACATTGTTGTGGGTAGTGTTCGAAATAGACTTTCTTCTCAAAGCCGTACACGTAGAATTCGTCTTGCCAGCGTTTCCATGAATACTTGGCCCTTGTAAAGGGAACAGCCCATAATGTATGTTTCTGAAAAGAACAAAAAAATCATTTGTAAAAAGCCCTTACTTTTCAATGATACTGCGTAAAATGATAATAGTATTAGGGCTATCTATGTCACTACATTTTTTTCCCCCTTCAAAACTCAGGCTGTATTTACGATGCATCCGTTCAAAAACATCTTTAATTTTTTCCCCCCGCAATAGTACGGCATTTTGAATCAATGAGACATAAGGGAAGCTTTATACAAAGTATCTAATATTAGGCAACTTTTTCCTGTTACTTGTTAGCATTTAAATTTTGATCTAATGAAGTTCTATCTTTTAGTAAAGGTAAATAAATCCAACTAAAAATGTCACATGTATACAAAGTTTTAATAATGATAAAACAAAGAATAAGGATATTCTAATTATTTGATTAGTAATAACTTCACTGTTTTTATGATATTCATAAATTATGTAAACTTCGAAACAAATTTGAAATGTTGTTCAAAGAACAAATTTGTTTGCAGGTTAGTTTTTTGATTTAAATATATATATTTAAATCAAATGATGCTGAAAATTCAACCAGCCATAAATGACAATCGAGTCCATTTTTCAAAGACAAGCATATCAAAAGCGGTTTTGCCAGTTTTCCCTAAAAATTCCTCTGCACCCATATAAATTTTTAATGAAATTTATCAATATTCCCACAATTGCCGTTGTAAGAACTTGAAAAGGGTTGAGTCTATTGTCATATTTATAAGACATATTTTAAAGTCGTATGTGGACATAACTAGAAACTCAGATTTTCATCCTTGTCTTCTTTTTCTATCCATAGGTAAGCATGTAAAAAAATACACAATCAGTTGCAGTGCATATTTTCGAATCTATTAATTCACCTGTGCAAGTATCTGTTCTTCTCTGAAGGAGGTTCTGTGCTTTCTAATCAGTTGAGATGATGCCTCGATAACTGCAATGTCTGGAATATGGGTCAGAGGAAACACCTAGAATTAGAAAAGTTCACCTATAGCAAACATTATGCTCCTTACAAATCTGTAACCTAGAGAAACAGGACACTATATCGACTTTTTCAATAATCTTGTTATTATTATAATAAGTGTTTTTCGTGTTTTTTCACGAGGTAAGTAACAGTATTTTGTGCAGGGTTCTATAACGGTGATATTAGTTGTTAAAGAATTTAGAGTTAAAGGTTAGAAACAGCATTAAGAGGTCAGTTTCTTAACTTCTCTTGTAAAATGTAAAGAAACTTCGAGTGAATGATATTTAAAGAAATTTAGTTTACAGGTTTAAAAAGAAGTCCTGTATTTAACTCCGGAGTTATTTCAACGCAGTTTAGTTCCACAAATATTATTTTTAGAAAAAAATCCTCTGATAAAACCTTTCTAGAGGTAGGGATCAAAATTGAACTTGTTTTTAAAATTATTTAGAAACAAGTTCAATTTTGATCCCTATCTCTAAAAACGACGTTTTATCAGTGGATTTTTATCTGAAAATAATCTTTGTGGAACTAAACTGCGTTGAAGTAACTCCCGAGTTATATACAGTGCTTCTTTTTAAACCTACAAACTAAATTTCTTTAAATATCATTCACTCGAAGTTTCTCTACATTTTACAAGAGAAGTTAAGAAACTGACCTCTTAATGTATTCAAAAAGGTAGAAAAGAATAGAAAGATGGAAATTTGGAGAATGCCATTTGGTGGCACTAGTTTCGAAATATATTAAGTAATGCTAAAATAACATGAATTATATATGTTACTAGACTTCAAGTACTAGTAAATATTAATTTAAAATCAAAAGTGTGTAGTTTAATATAATATCCAAGATATAATGATTAAGTAAACGTAAAAGTTTTTGTAAGGATCGATCTCTGAAAATGGTTATTCAAAATCGTCTATTATCTCAAATGTTTAAAAATTTAATACAAATTATTGCAGGTTTTAGAAGGTGAGAATCGTAAAAATAATAATATCACAAAAAGTGTTGTCAAAACAAAGAAAAAGCAGGTAATTCCTCTACAAGTACAATAAGCCTTCCCTATTTACTAGAAATATTTTTCATAGAATCGATGTTACAAAACACTTTAATTATTTCTTTTTAAAATTTAAATTTAATTTATTTCTGATTTTCCTCCTTCAATAGGCTACGTTAAATTTCAATTTGAAAACAGTAATAGAAAAGTAAATGCATAATAAATTAATTAAATTAAAAATAAATGTGGTACGATTTTTTTTTAAATAACTCAGAAAAAAAAAAAACCCTGTTAAGTAGCCAAGTTATATATTAAATGATTTTAAAAGTTTTGTAGATTGTGAGAACAGAACTTTAAGGATGAAATTACTTGTGTATCCTCTTCTATGGTAATTTGTTTGCCATTGACTGCTCGGATGAGTTTTTTAGGTAAATTCATTGAATCGGAAATGAATTCATCCACGTGATTTGTCCTGAAATTCAGATTAGTTTAGCACTATTACCTTTTATAATTAACTAATTTCTCAAATACCTCTCTTTCTATAGTAAAATTCCTGAAACATAAATCGTTGTATAATTAAATTCAAAACTATACTTAAAATACAATATTAACTGCTATTTTAGGGATACTCTATAGCAATACCTAAAAGTTATAAATTACAAGATTCTTTAATACAATTAACACTTACCAATTGACTATCAATTGCTTAAAACGCTTCACTTTACCATGTCCACTACAAGGGGAACATTGCACCCGACCACTGCTATCACATGAAGAACACCTTAACAAATAAGCAATAAGTGATAATATTTATAAAGAAAAGGCAAATGAATCTGTCGTGAATACTTTTCCAATAAACTGACAATGGCAGATTAGAGGGTAGCAGAGTGACATAAATATACTTTGGTTGTTTAGAACAAGTTTCATACGCTTATAATTAGCCCTCTTGCTTTTTACAACATAAATTAAACCAAACACGTTGTAATATTTTAATTAGTTAAGTTTAAAGCATCGCCATGAGTGTTTTGTTCATATTATCTGTTACAGCTCTTACATTTAAAATTATTAAGTAAGAAATCAATAAATGGATTATAGATTAAGTCCTGAAATTCTATTAAAAACGATTCAAAGGATCTATTAAAATTTGATGTTAAAGAAAATGACAATACTCAGTATCTGATCTCTGTACGTGTATGCATTCACATTTATGGCTTGTTTACATTTTTTTTTTTTTTTTTTTTTTTTTTTTTTTTTTAGAATAAAGCATAAATTAGGTTTTATATAAATTACGCGTCGTTTATGTTTCACACTCTGTGAATAGTTTAAAAATAGTTAGTAGTTTTAAAATGACTATCTGGATTTATGCTTGAAGAAATATCTTGTTAAAAACTTAACTGGTGTACTGTAAACTGGATTACTGACAGTAAATTAGTATTTACTAAAAAAAATTGATTGACTTCAAAGCACTGATCTTAAAGAAACTAACACGTTTAAATTAAATTGCATAGCAATGAAACAACTTTTTTTTAATAATAAAGCGTAAATTATTCATTATAAATTACATTACTTTTTTTTTTTTTAATTTACATCCAATCTGTAACTTTCATGAATAACATTTCATTCTTTTTCATAGTCATCAATGATTTAAAATCTAATGTTGGTGTTGGATTTTACTTTTATATTTTTGAGATTATGTTTAAAAGAAAATTCATAGTAGTGCATGTAGCAGAAAATACAAACGTCTTCCTGCCTCTTCCAGCACATGACGTACACTGGCCATCTTCACTATTCCGTCCCCTACCATCGCATCTGGTGCATTTGTTCTGAAAAGAAATTAAAACAACCTAAATAGATTCTTAGATTTGGGGATTGATTTGAAGAAAGTAAGAAACTGTTACAACACGTAAATTTTAGCGAAACCCATCCCAAATACAAGCTTACTTATTGGCCAGGAAATAGAGAAACCTTGCCAAGTTTCCTTTGCACAATGTAAGAAAGTAATAAGTGTGTAATGTAAAACCATATTTCGTGTGTGCTTGGTATTTTGTTTTAACTTCAATTCGTCAAATAAGTTGATTTAGTGCTACGCTTTGTAATTTCAGCGTTCATCTTTATCTCATTCTTAGTTCGTTGCTTTATGGTCATTAGTGCATATTTCAGGTGTTCGTTGAGACAAGTTATTTTATAAGTTCAAATATATGTCGAGTATCCCATACACATTGAAGGAAAGCAATATGTTGAGAAATTTAAGTATAACAGTTTGATGACATTTCGTTGGAATTTAAATTATCGAATGTTAATCTTTATGAGGTCGCAAATATTAAGAAAAGAGTAATGCTATTAATGTGAAAGCTATTGATTATCAAATGAGTACAACATTTAATATTATTTTTTAATTATATCCGACTCCCCTTTTTGAGTTAAGTAGTTATATTAACTGAATTCTGCAGTAAAACTGTGTGGTGCACTTAAGATAATATTTACATTTGATTTATTTAAGATTATATATTCGTCAGATTAACATCGAACTTCGCCGGAAGAATAGATTGCTGAGTAATGTGAATGACTAATGACTTTCAAAAGTTAAAAATTTCGTTAATTGAAAGTCAAAATTAGAATCAATTTACGTCGAATGTCGTAAATAGAATTAATTTACAACATTCTACTGTCGACAGTTGTAAAAAGTATCCATTAAAAGAATTTTTCCGTTGAAAGTCGTAAATCGAATTAATCAACAGAATTATTTTGTTGAAAACCATAAATATAATCAATTAACAGAACTATTCTGTTCAAAAACGTAAATAGAAACTATTAACAGAATTTTTCAGCTGAAAGCTATAAAAAGAATGAATTTTCATGATTTTTCCTGATGAAAGTTACAAATAGAATCAATTAAGCGAATGATTTCGTTGATAGTCAAAAATAATAAAATACCTTGCCCTTCTATTGAGTAGTCGTTAAGGAATCAACCGAATTTGTTTGTCGAAAGTGGTAAAATGCGTCAATTAACAGCATTCTTTGGTTAAAATTCGTCAATTAAGAGTGAGTAAAGAATTTCACATACGAATCCGTCTCCATAGCAATAGGAAAACCTGACGCGTCCACCTCCAGAACATGTTGAGCACAGTTCTATAGAAGCAGTGTGAGGGATTTCTGCATAGGTTCTGTCGTTGATGAACTTCAGTGGATCCCGCACTCTTATATCCCATGGAGCTGGAGATGGTCCGTTTTCAGGTCCATCTATACTTTGACCTGCTCAGAACAAAAAATAGTTGCTTAAAATTGTGATCATAATGAACGTTTTCAAATTTTCGTCGTTAATTTTATTTGAATTATGAGAAATCAAGTTGATGTTTCTTTGTTACTCCATAGTCCTTATGCAGAGTTTTGCAGAACATAATTTGCTCGAATATTTATTTAAAACTTAGGATTTTTTTTATTAGATATAAAAGAAGATAGGTATAGGCAAAGACATTTGAAGGAATAGTAAAATTAAGTGTTTTATTTTAACCAAAAGCATTTAAAAAACAGTTTCTTAGAAAATAATTATTTCAGAGTTTCCACCATGTTGGAGCAAGTTAGAGAATCCAGAATTACTTGTCCGTTTTTTATTTTATAGAAGTTTTAAGTGATGGAGTCTCAGTCAATTCGTCATTTCCTGTGTGCAGGAATAAATAAAAACACATTGGGATTAACCAATGAAATATGAATTAATTTATTTTAAACGTGTGTTGTGATTGATTACAAACACATCACAAGTGTTGTTATTTGATGTCATTAACATAATAACTTAGATTCATTGCTTATAGTTAAGAAGTCGGGTACTAATTTTTCGGCAGACATTTTGTTCTGGAAAGTATTTCTGATCCATGGAACTGATAAAAAATACTGTCGAACACTTTTAAACTAATTTATTTTCATATTACGGAGACATGCCTGATGTAGCTGAGATATGGGATGAATTTTATCATTGTCATCTCGATATAGTGAATATGCATAAATATGCATATGTTGTCATAGTTACATCAAAACTACTACCTCGGAATCCCTAAATACGAGCATAATTGTCAAGGTTCCATCTTCCACAATGGAGCTTATGCATGGCTACGTCATAGTCAACATTAGCGGCAAAATGAAATGTGCGTTATGATTGGCTAATCAAATATGAAAATTCGAATTTATTTGCAAAGGTGTATTGTGATTAGTCACAAGTATATCACAAGTGTAGCCATACTATGTAACTTTA
Organism: Linyphia triangularis; assembly: GCA_963978545.1. Taxonomy (NCBI): domain Eukaryota; kingdom Metazoa; phylum Arthropoda; class Arachnida; order Araneae; family Linyphiidae; genus Linyphia; species Linyphia triangularis. The sequence goes on along the minus strand of OZ021722.1, from coordinate 38,434,267 downwards.
ATCTAAATAACACCTTTCATAAAGGTCATCAGGAAAAAGATAATATTACGACACTATTATCAACTTTTTAAGTATTTTGGGTGCGAGGCTGAGAAATTCTTTTATTGAACTTGACCTGCACTATCCGAACTGAATGAAATAATACCAAAGAACTGATGAAATTTACCATTATGAATGTTTGAGAAAATTCAAGAATTTGATAACTCAAAGAGAATATAAGGTCCTTATTACATTTTGCTTTTAATAAATAATAATTTTATTTGAAATGATAATTTCTTACATTAAATATTCTATTCTAATGTTAAAAAGTTTTTCTTATTCTACAACCATATACGAACTTACAATCAACGTCCTTATAATCAAAGGCACCAGAAAAGATAGATTCGGTTAAATTATATTTAGAATAAACACACTTATAATAATAATTCCTTTTATTAAAAGTAAGAAATCGGAATGTTGTTTACCAAAATTAAATTTGTTCACGTTAAAAATAAAATAAATAGTTTGAATATAAATACATAAAAAGAAAACGAATCAAAGTACTGTTCGAATACTAAAAAATTCATCTGCTGAAATACGAAATTCCTTTTTTTAAATCAATTGAACGATTTTCTTAACACTTTAAATATTTAGGCATTTTTACTAAAAATAAAAGTCATAATTAGAAGTGAAAATGTCTTTTAAAATGTCCTTAAATGAAAAATTCGATACGAATGGGTGTTAGGTTGTCAAAAATGTAATTAAATTTTACAGATTAAGTCAACAGAAAATAAAAATTTCTTTTCACTTTTAAATGAAAATGAAAGTAGTTTTCTTCCAACTTATAAATCTTAAAACCTACAACTAGGACACACTTGTTCGGCAGCTAAGCTAATACTCTATAATAATTGCAAGTTGCTTGAAATCTGAAGACGGCCTGCAACAGTTTTATAAATGTAACTGAAATAATAAAAAAATAAGGGTTCGAATTTTTTCTTTGAGGGCACTGTACAATATGACATATACTTAAACTTCATTTGATTGTTTTCTTTATCTAAAACTTAATTTTCAATCTTCTTCCGTTTATGCAGTTTATTTTCATTTAAGTTGTTTAAAGTGTCACATTTCCATCTGATGTTAAAAATAGGAACTAAACTCATCTCGCTTCTTCCCAAATCATTTCAATGTGTTTTCAGTAAAATGCTTACCAGCATTTAATGCAGATTATATTACTAAAATAGACTTCAGGGGTCACTGTAAACTGTTCAATCAATGTTAACCACCCTCTGTTGTAAAATAACTATAACGTATCATAATATAAATAATTTCCTCTATGACTTTAAAATTGTTTGCACAAAAATATGGAAATGTATTTACCGTAATATGCCTCACTTGTCCACTTTGACTCTCTTTTCTCTCCAAAAGATTCCAGTTCATACTGAAAATTAATATAAAGATAATAAGTGTACGTTTGTAAATAATATTAAAGACATGTTTTAAAATATGTAATTGCGTAACTTACGTGAAACGAGTAAGTATTTAAAATATCCAAAAGAACCATGTTTTTGATGAATCTGGACCCATAACAACAGTGGTCCGTAATGTATTCGTAACAAGCGTCCCTCAAAGCTTGGTCACTCAGAGCACCGAAACTGAAAAAACATATATCGATTCTATTATGAAATTTTTTTGATTGCAAACTCTCACCAAGAATTGCTTATGATTATGGAATCACGTAAGATGATTACGTTCAAAACTTATTTAATAATATTTTTTAGAGTGTCTTTGCATAAGGCAGGAGCTGATAAAGTTTTCATAATCTAATAGTGATGGTAAATTGAGGATTAGAAATGGTAAATGACCTAAGTCCAAAAAGGAAAATTTTTCAGGAGAGTCGAAAAATGATCGCCTTTGGTGCTTAAGGCAATGATTAAGTACATTCTTCAGATTGAATTTGAACTATTTAGGAGTTCTTCGCATTTTGGACATTAGTCTTAGTCTTTAGGACTTATTACTTTAGGATTAGGCTTAGTCTTTAGGACATTTTTCCGTAAAAAAAAATCTTTTTTTTTTTTTTTTTTTTTTTTTTTTTGGCATTTCGATTTTTTTTTTTTTTTTTTGGTACTTAGGTCGTTTTCCATTTTTAGTCCTCAATTCATGTAGAATTAGAGAATCAGTGAAAGAGTCAATGTTTAGTTTGTTCGATCTATGTGTTGTGAATAAGTTACCTCTTAATAATTAATAGCATATTTCACTTGGTCAATAAATTCACAAGTAAAATAATATGGATTATTGTTTTGAACCAGCGTTGCCCTGAAGAGGAAAATGCTCCTTGAATAAGAAACTATATAATATCATTAAACATAATGTAACTGATACATATTGAAAAAGCATATTTACCACTAATCTTACAAATGATTTTACTAAATCTATTACCGAATAATTGGGGAGTAGGAAGAACAAGGGAAGAAGTTATTGGCCCCTCACTTTTGCTCATTTAATGATTTTGGCAGTGATTTCTCCAAAAAACTTGATGTTTGCCCCTTCTCTTACTTTTGGCAATTTTCGGAAACAAATCGCCACCACCAAGAAGATTTATTTTCTCAACTATATTGGGGGGGGGGGGGGAAGGAAAGAAGAAGAAGTTCAATTAGTGTTCTTATCGTTTGCTTACGCTATAAATGAGGACCTTTCGGGTATCTGTACTTGCATAGGAGGTGCTGTTGGAGGTCTAAAAGCATCTGAAAAACATTAGAAAATTAGAGAGATACACTGACGGAAAAATATTAAATGTTTTCTTAATAACTCTTTTGCGAAATGTCTTAGACACATGAAATTGCCACCTTTATGTATAATCTATAATAATAAAACAAAGTGTTTGTGTGTCTATCTGTGGATCTACAGAAAGCCACTTAAATAAGAATAGAGCTCTGATATTTTCAACATAAATAGTTTTGACATTCTAATTGTACCTTTGACTAACAGATTATTAAAATTTTAATTAGTTCTTTTTTATTTAATTTAATTTTTTTTTTTACGAAGTAACTTCAAAGAGAGGTACAACTCTGAAATTTTCAACATAAGCACTTTACCCTTCTAATTGGAATTTTGAAAAACAGAATGCACAAATTTTAATTAGTTCTTTTTTTTAATTATTTTTTTAATTAATTAAAGGAATTTTTTTTTTAAAAACGATTTCTAACAAGGCTACAGCTCTGAAATTTTCAACATATATAGTTTTAGCCTTTTAATTGGACTTTTGAAAAAAAGAGTGTTAAAATTCTGATTAGATTTTTTAATTAATTAAAAAATATTGTAAAACATGAATTTTAATAAGGCTACAGCTTTGAAATTTTCATCGCAAGTAGTTTTGGCTTACAAATTGGACTTTTGATAAACATAACGTTAAATTTTAATAAAACTTTTTATTTAATTTTTTAATTAAGTTTTTTTTACTAAGAGTCTTCGAAAAGAATAGAGCTCTGCCATTTTCACCATACGTAGTTTTGGCCTTCTTATTGGACTTTTGACAAATAAAATATTAAAATTTTAATTAGTTTTTTAATTAATTTTTAATTAATATTTCTACAAAGTGACTTCTAATAGGCCTAGAGCTCTGAAAATTTCAACATAAGTAGTTTGGACATTTTAATTGTGTTTTTCATAAACACATGTTAAAATATTCTATGAGGTTTTGTATAATTGGATTAACAGACGAAAATTGATTTTTTCTGGACAGGAAAGAGGGTTCTAATATTAAAAGTATACGTAGCAATTTATTTTGAGGGAGTGAAATAAGCTTATGCTTAAGCAGAAATTAATCTTTCATCGAGCAAAGCAAGTACATGCTTGCTTAACAATTAACCTTCCAACGAGCAAAGCAAGATTGTGCTTGCATAGCAATGGACTTTTCAACGAGTAAAAGAGCTCATGCTTATGAGTCAATGAACTTTTCAGCAAGCAAAGCGAGGTGTTTTTGAGTAACAATGAAACTTTACAGCAAGAGAAGGGAGTTTAGTTTTGCGTAGAAATGAATCTTTCTGCTAGTGAAGCGAGCCCGTTCACGAAGTGCCAAAACTGGGATCTACACACCATTGACGGGTCTCAGCATCGCGGGATCACGTTGCTAATAATGAATAAAATAACAGTTTCAAAACTAAATACAGCACGTCTGGTGGGATGTAAAGATCTCAAAGGACTCCCATCCAATAGATTTATATTGAATGGAATCAAACAGGTCTCAACAAAAGCATCATTGCAAAAAACTAACAACTCAAAGAGTTGGTATTTAATAACAGGCATAATCTTCTCAAGCATCAATATTCACTTTGCAGTGTATTCTTATACTAAAAATAAGGTTCTTAAAGATAGGAGCATATAAGAGTTTCGGTGGTTAACATTAACTCTTCCTCTCTTATCTGCTCCCAACTCATTAAATTTCGCCATGAAGTGTATCTCCCTGAAGCATGCATGGTGGATTTTATAGTAGCAGAGTGCATTCATATTTGCGTGTATATAGGAATGATGTTCTAACTTTTTAAGCAAAGGTAGAAAAAAATGTGTCATAATTGTCCATAAACACGAATCCGAAATCAATATTTTATTATAATAGCATTATATAGGAGTTTGAAATAGAGTAGACCATTAGTCAATCTAGACACTTACTATAATTTACTAACTCTCTATATCTAATACTATGCGATGAGTTATTGATTGTTGGATAACGCATTTTGACCCAATATTGGAAAAGATAAACGACTAAAATGTAGAGACATTACTCATATACTTACATACGAACACTTCATTAATATTAATACCCTAAACATGTATCGAGATGACTCCTTTTGGCAGTATTTAATGAGTTGATAACTTCATAGCTTGAAAACAACTCCAATAGTATTAGAAAATGCAATGTTGCAACCAGAGCTCGTAGAGAACTATGTGAATGCATTAGCTCTCCCCAAGCTGATGTTCTGGGAGAGTATATCTTCTATGAAGGCCCATTTGTTTGAATTGTTGGAATTTTAGCAATCCATGAATTAAGTCTTTGCAGAGTCACTAAAATGTTATTAGCAAGAAACTGTTACATACTTAAGATTCAGGCACCAGTTTTTACAAACTAAATAAACAATTGTCAGTCTTAAGCAAGCATTGAACATTGGGAATTTCAGATACATTTATGTTAGAATGAACTATTCAGCAGTTTTGAATAAAAGATACCTATTTCAGGCTCATTTCCTTTATTGATAGATGAGGTGGCAGCTATAAACAGTTGAACAACATAATTAGTAACACTTTAAAATGTTCTAGATTTATACTGATACACACCTGTTTACTTTGTAATCAAGTACTAAAATGTAATCAAGTACTAAAAATTTTTCTGTAATCAAGAACTAAAAGATATGTATGATTACTAGAATTAAATTTTTAAATCATTTTTTTTACTAAAAATTAAATAAAATGTTTAATTGAAAATTGATACTTTAATAAAACACTGAAATTTTCTGCTTTTTGTGTTGAGCACAATTTCTGTAATAATATGAACTTTGTAAGGAGTTATTGGAACGAAAAGAATTATAAACATACAATGAAAGAAAGTATTATTATACATGCACCCTTCAGATATATATGAAAATTAATATTTTAGTACTTCCATGAATTAGGAATATCAAATGCAATTAGTAGTGAAAATTGATCTTAATGCGATTACAATTTACTTAAAGTCACAATGATCCATTTCTACTCTAATAGTTTGCTTTTGAAATATTTTTGAGTTGTATGTAACAAATAAGTTTATATTAAATTGTGCATAGACTTGAATTTTAAGTTTTTCTTGTGAAAAAAGGCAACTTGTTACAGATAAATACATTTCTCATTGAGCATCGAGGCTGAGGGTCTAAAAAATATATATAATACAATTTTTGTACAATTATTTTCTGGAATACTACTTTGCTTGACTAAAACTAAGCAAATAATTTGAAAATATTTTATTACCTGCTATTGTCTCTTCATAACTTGGTGGTTTATATTCATTCATTTTTCAGAAAGTGATATTTAAATTCAACTTAATATAAGAAAATACCTACAACAAAAACATACATTTGTTTTTTATCAAAAGTTTAAATTTGGATATCTAATTTTTAAGTTATAGATATTTGTGAATATATAGGACTACAATCTTCAATTCATAAATTACACTTGAGTTTTTAATAAAAGGTTCAACGCGCCTTTTTGTTTAGTAATGTTAAACAGTGAAATACAAATAATTTTAAATGGTTTAACAGATATTCAAGTATTGTTGTGTGAAATGAGTAATGATTGATATTCAGGTTAGTCTGAATATCAATCCGTAATCTATGTGAGGTTATTAACTCATAATTGAAAGATCATAGAAAGACATTAAATTAACTCATATTGAAGTAATCACATTAAAAAAATTAATAGTATATATAAACACTTACTATATTAAACCAGAAAAACTAGACCCAAAAACCTAAAAACTTACTTTTAGGAAATAAAAGGAAACAATTCTGGTGATTAAAGAATGAAAGAGTACTTTCTTTTTCCTCCAGAGACTTTTTCAGGTGAGGTACACAATCAGGAAAGTTGGTAGTGGTAGTATTGATAACGAGACAAAATTTTTTATCAGACAACGGCTTATGTGGTCGTACTGAACGTAATATTATTATCTATTCATTGATTTCATAATATAAATACGATTTTATTTGGTAAAAAAACACGCAGTTTTGTTATTTCTTTTATACATTGATAAAGTCAAAATGACACTATTTCAATTCGTAACTTTCACCTCTAACAGACAAGATGAACTATTTAAACAATAGAAAAATAAATTTCTTATCAAATATTTTCTTAGAAAAAGTGACAATACTTTTTAAATATCAGTTAATTTGTTAATAAGTCTTAATGTGTTAATAATCGTATCTTCGTGCACCTTTTCTTAATGTAATATCATTTGCTCAGAGTGAAAAGATGTGAACTTCAAATTATCAAAATTTTCAGGAGAGAAGGGCTTTTGCTTATCACTCATTTACCACAAATTTCTTTCAGTGATCAAGTTAAAGCTTGCACTAATCGATGGGTCTGCTCTTCCAGTTTTCAAATATGCAAGAAAGGGACTTGAGACCAAAAAGGGAGTTGGAACCTTTTCACTCTAAGATGACGATCACTCAAATTGGTTCCTTACCTTCATGTCCATATTTATCTTGAGGTTGTTTTCTGTTTTTTGCTTTTATTTAATCATAAATAGTACATAATTAGTACTTAAATTTCTTTTTCATAGAAATGAATTTGTTCTCAGTGTTGAGGGATAAAAGTTTTTAAATTTGATGACTGTTAATAATGTTACTGATTTTCGTGTTTTTTCTTTGTTAAGAACTTAAAAATCAAACATAAATAAAAAAATAAAAAAAATTGTTAAGAAATTGCAGTATAATGTTTTTTTAAAAAAGATTTCGATAATCCGGGATATTTTTTTCTTCAGAAATAAAAGTTCGGAAAATGCTCAGCTTGAATTATATTAAGTGCTTGATATAAATACACGTTAGGTCATACGTATTGTATGAAAAACTCCTATGTACTAAGTGTAACGTATAAAATGGTATAAATCTTTGAATTAATCTTGTATGAAAAAACTTAAACCCTAACATTATGTATACAGATTAGTGTTAAAAATTAAATTGATTTACTGAATTATTTTTGTTGTATTGATGGAAAGTTATGGTAAACAAATAAAACTTAATTTTTTAACAATGCATAATGTAAATTTCTTTGTGATTAAAATTTCCTATAATTTCCTAGTATTAAAAAATAGAGCTAGAAAGAAAATATCTGTAAAAGATATACCGAAAACTTGAACGATAATGCTAATGCAATTATGTAATTATGTGAGGGTAATGCTATGTAATAATGTTAAAGAGATATTATGTAACATTAAAGTCATATGTATTTCTATTAAATATCTAAACAGCATTTTTTTCACAAGCATTGTTTTTATTCAGGGCATAAAGATCATACAACTTCTAAAAAATGCGCATTTTTTCTGATTGCAAAAAAATAGGTGACATAAGCTACACATATGATATTTGTAACTATAACTGGAAATGTTAAAAATAAATAAAAATTAGTAAGTGTAGTAGTTTTGAGTACAAATTTCATTTTCATTTTATTATATTGTTGTTCCAAGTTTATACTGCATCAGACATAATACTTGCTGATTATACTTTCAAGAAAAGTTTGCATTTTATTAAAATTTTCTTCGTTATCACAGATCATCTCGTAGCTTATATCTATTTATTTCATTCAACATTTTGTCATTTGTACTCTTATGAAATAAAAAAAAAATCATTCTCAGCAGCATGTGCAGCAACAGCATTGTTGTGGATAGTGTTCAAAATACACTTTCTTCTCGAAACCGTACACGTAGAACTCGTCCTGCCATTTCTTCCACAAATACTTGGCCCGAGTCAACGGCACAGCCCACACTGTATGTTTCTAGAAAACACAATAATTCTTATTTTAGTGAGGACAAATACTTTTTTATATACGTTAAGCATTATATTTATTATTTTGCGCGTACTCTCTTGTAGAGAAGGCAACTTGAAATACTCCCAAAGATACTTTACGACTGTATTCGGGACAGGTTAAAAGGTTGCAAAAAAATGAAGATGAAACTATTCAAACTAAATAAAACATTTAATTAAAATGCATTAAATTTGGTATAATTATAAAAAAATAAACATAAAATCGACAGTTTCACTTTACTAATATGCGCAACACCGGACAAAAGACAACAAGTCAAAAGATGCAGTAAACAGTTGATGCAGAAGTAGGAGTGAACCGACATAAAACGCTTGGAAATTATATGGTGCAAATATAGATTAAAAATTGACATAAAAGTAATCAGCATAAAAATCTTGAAAGGACTATGTAGAAATATTCTGAAGAAAGGGAAGTCATTCAAGGAGTTGATGGCTAAAAGTCTTACTTAGAAATGTATCCTTTATCAGACTTTTTACTGTCCCACTTTAAACTAGGTTGGAAATTTAGCAATGGAACTGAATTTTTTTCTCTTCTAAAAGGCTATTTAAAAAAAAAAAAAAGTGTGATCTAAAGTATTATCTAGAAAGTGTGAGAAAATAAACACTTTAAAATTTCGTGTTGAAATTTAGAAATGATTAATGTTGAAATTTAGAAATAATTAATGTTGAAATTTAGAAATGATTAATGTTGAAATTTATAAATGATTAATGTTGAAATTTAGTTGAGTAGATTATACACAATTTAGAGCATTGTGCAAGATTTGGTCTCTTGTTGGGCCAGTGTATGTAAGAATATGTAAATATAATTTGTATCAATATGTCTGGTTGAATTTAGTACTTGAAAGTCCAATTGAATTTAATCTAGTTATTAATTAGTCGAATCGAGAAGATTATGCATTTAAAGCACAAAAAGTAAATAAAAATCCAAATTCATAAAGACGTAATTTTTTTAAAGAACCAACAGTTTTAATACCATATTATTCTAACGCAATTAAAACAATTATTACTTCTTTATCCCAAATATTACATAGATAGTAAGGGTTGAAGATAGTATTTTATATATATATATATATATATATATATATATATATATATATATATATATATATATATATATATATATATATATATATATATATATATATATATATATATATATATATATATATATATATATATATATATATATATATATATATATATATATATATATATATATATATATATATATATATATATATATATATATATATATATATATATATATATATATATATATATATATATATATATATATATATATATATATATATATATATATATATATATATATATATATATATATATATATATATATATATATATATATATAAGTACAAAGTATTTATTCATATCTCATTAGGTAAATCCTAAAAGCTACATTTAGTCACCTGTGCCAGTATTCGTTCTTGAGTCTCGTATGTTTTGTGTTTTCTGATTAATCTAATGGATGCTTCGTTCACTGTACTGTCTGGTATGTGAGAAATTGGAAATATCTGAAATGAAAATTATCAATGAAAAATAATTTTAGATAAAATAAATTAAGATACATACATTTTAAAGAGAGCACAAAACCTTCATTTCAGTCAATATCTCATTTGGAAGTTAGTTGCTTTCTCCAATGCCCAATTACCAAATTTGTAAAGAATGCAAATAAAAAATTACAAATTTGAATTATATTGCATTGTTTTAGCATTAAAAATCTTTAATTTTAAATCTAATGTTATAATTAAAATTAATACAACGTACTTCATAAAAATATACATGTTATCGAGACCTTCCAATTGCAAATTTCGTATTGCGACAGTATTTTTTGAAATCTGGAATAAACTATTATACAAAGCTTTTACGGGCAAAATCTTTCCATCTGTCTCCGTAACCCTGATTTCACTTCAGTCTTTAAAAGTGAATTAATCGCAATTGAACAGGGCATTGAAGATGTAATCAACGAGCGTGACTTTGGAGATCTCTGGATCCTTTCGGACAGTCCCTTCAACATCTACACAATTGGACTAAAGTTGGAGACAAAACAAGCATCTCCATCCTTCTTAAACTTTAACTTATTTCAAAGCGCCACGACGTTCATTTTCAGTGGATACCATTCCACGTTGACATCTTTGGAAATGAGCAAGCGGACCGCTTAGCTAAGGAGGGTTGCAGTCACTCAACACCTTCCTCTTCAGCTCTTTCATACTCGGAGCATCAGTCCAAAATCAAAAGTCCTCTCTCCAAAAAGTGGAAGACCCCTCCCTCTCATCACTGGTATGCAGCCAAGAAACTGGGCTCTTCACTTGTATCTATTGGTGATAGAGCGTCTCGAACGGCAATTTCTAGATTGGCAAGTGGACACACGAAGAGTCTCTTGTACTCTGAGGGTAGAAAAACTTACCCTGTCTGCTCCAAATGTGAAGCTCAACAGGCTTCTGCCGAACATATCCTGGACTGCTTGGGTCTTTCCAAAGAGGACTTATACGCTATACCACTTCTTGTCATCGACTTTTTGAGGGTCAACAATTTGTTGGATCTTGTCTGACTTCGTCAGACAGGTGGAGGATAAGAAACAACAACAACAAAGCTTTTACAAAATGATTATACATTTTCCTGTATCCCTATTAAATTTCCCAGTCAAAATCAAAACGTTATGCACTTAAATTATGCATGACATTAAAACTATATGTGACATGAATATCATACAGGTTATAGAGTTTTTATATGCATAGACTGTAAGGGTAAAAAGTTAAACTAAAAGAAATCTTTCATACCAAATTTGAAATTATATCTTGAATCAGAATTTTTATCTTGAATCCCTGAAATAAAAGCTTGACAGTACGTTTTGCCACCAAAATCGTCTCTTTTGTTACTTTTGTAACATTTTAACTTATGTAAAAAAAAAATGTCTACTAAAACTTTCCCACATTTGCTCGTTTGTTTCTTCGAATCTTATTTCCAAATAGATACTGATACTTTTATAGTTCAAAGAAATCCTTTTAGTAAATTTAACATTTATTCTAAATCCTTAAATTAATTTAAAAACTCATCCATAGTTTCCAAAGAGAAGAACCGAATGCATAATACAGGGAAACTGTGATTTAGTGACGTACTCTGTCAACAGCAACAATAACAGCTGTAATCCTGAAACTAAAAGTTTTTCAATTTTATCAACACGATGTTGTGGGGAGTAGAATTACTTGCGTATTTTGTTCCTTGAATATTTCTCTACCGTTGACATCTTTGATAAGCTCTTTTGGTAACTTCATTGAGTCAGAAATAAAATCATCCACATGATTTTCCCTATAAGTAGAAACATAATTTCTTGTAACAACATTTAATGTTATTCAATACTTTTAATAAAAAAAATAATGTAGAATGTTAGAACTAAAGTTACGAGAAATATTTTAGAATAGTTCACTTACAAGTTATTAAATTTTATTCTTAGTTCTTTTTTATTGATTTTTTATTCAAATAAAATAAGTTTCAATAACAAAATATGTTAACAAATTTACTCACCACGTGACAATCAGTTTTTTGTATTGTTTCACTTTACCTTGACCGCTGCAGTTTGAGCAATCCACGCGACCTCTTCCATCGCATCTATAACATCTATACACAAATAACATCCAATCAATACGAAACCTTTGTTTGTATATTAGGAGTTATAATGTGTTATAATTAGGAGTTAATATGTTGTCATTTATTTGTACAAACATATTTTTTACTCCTAATTAATATCAATTAACAAAGAAATGGTAACTAAAAAAGTGACTAATTAAAACTAAATGTATTTTAATACTTATTTCACTCCACAGTTCCCCCGATTTATTATAATAAAATGTAACAGATAAGCTTTACTTCAAATTGATCCCATGTGCTTGGTATGTAAATAGTGCAAAATGAAATAACAGCAATTAACTCTCTTCTTCTTCTACCAAGTTGGATTGTGACAGTAACTCTTACTAAAAGTTCGCTCACACAAACATTTTTATTGCGGTACATCAGTAAAAGTTAAAGCCTTTAAAATTTGAAGGAATTTAATGATTGAAATTTTACAACATATGGTACAAATACTCTTTCAATTTAAAAATTTATCATCGAATTAGATTGGTGTGACGAGAAAATTATCCACAAAATATTTGACCGGATATCCAAATCCCAAACCAATATATTTATTTGGAGCCAATATATTAGCCGGAGACAATATATTAGATATTGATTCGACGCTTCCGGTTGAACTACAAACACTTTTCTTGAAACTTCTGCTTCAGTTTTATAAAAACCTACTAAATTTATTGAAACCTTAAGAGTGACATATGCTTCAAGTCTGTCACATTTTAGTCGTAACGATTTTCAAATTGACTTCCGGTGGCCATTTCTAGATCATTCATAGTGTTAACTTCCTCTGAGTGTCTATCGAGACCTTTTATTTGACACATCGCGGGTGTACTTGTATGTCTCATTTGTACTTTTGCCATGCAATGCTGACCTCTAGCGGGCAGAACTTTTGTGTAAGCATTTTACTAGTTTGTTCTGTATAGAAAAACAAAAAACGTTAAAAATGGAATTTGCGAACTTTTTCCTTCCCCTTCCATCACAACTTGTGCACTTGTTGTCTTCTCTATCTTTCCCTCGGCCATCGCACCAGTTGCATGGGTTCTGAAAAAAAAAGATATATCAAGTTTAGACGAGACTTTTATAGGTGAAAATTGGTTCATCTTTGTAAGCTTTTCATTCTGTAGTATCTAAATTCTCTCATAACTGGTGTTTACTATTTTTTGTCAAATTAAAATTATATTTTAAGGATTATCCGAAATTGAAAGCATTAAAAATCGTAATATACACCAATTTAGTCGAAGAAAATTAGGAACTACAACCATATTGATTATTTTAATGGTAAGATATTTTAAGTCTTTTTCGGTTAATTCAAACATCGATTTTAGCTTTAATCTGAGTTACCTCAGAATCAATTTCAGATTTGATATTCTTCTTCTTTAGGGGCCAATTAAAAGTAAAATCAGTAATTTTTAAATAAACTTTCCATTAAAAGCATCCCACTTTTTACTCTTTCTTAACTTATTTTGTGCTATCTTACTATTTACATTAATTCTCTGTGTCTAATGGTTAAAATTATAAATCCTGTAGCAACATTTCAGAACACCTTGTTAAGTATAGGTGTTAATATAAGTGTGTTGATGCATATGATATGATGCACTTACAAATCCGTCTCCACAGCAATTGGTACATCTGACACGTCCATCACCAGAGCAAGACGAACACCTTTCCACGGTAGCAGTGTGTGGCAATTCCAAATTAGATCTACTATTTTTGAATTTGGCTGGTTCTCGTACGCTCACATCCCAAACAGCTGGAGTAGGTCCATTTTCAGGCCCATCGATTGCTCCACCTGTATCAATAAAATGTTGCTCACCAATAATGTATGTTTATGCATAGAACTCTTTCGATCGTGAGAGTAAGGAGAACCAACATACATTTAAAACTGGCATTTGTTGATGAAATACCGGGTGATAATAAAGAATAAGAAAATAGTTTAAATTCTGAAAACTGCAAAAATAGTGAACAAATTACAATAGCATTTTCTAATACTACTGTAGTATAAATTTTGAATGGTTAACGATACTGAATGTCTGATTTTTGGTATCTTATTAAAAAGTTTGGATTAATCTCCAAGAACTTCTATAAAGATAGGGTTCCATTGAGATAGGATAAGTTAATCACTTGTAATATTTTAATTTAAAATTTGTGCTATATTTAGTATGCATACAGTAAGATTAAATGATTTTACAATTGGATGTACAAAATTTCTAACTTTCGTCATAAGCTATCCTACGTAAAATTTACTTTTTAGAAGCATACATTACTATAATCCAAATGAATAATCAAATTTAAACAAAAATACGGCTGAGTATTTATTCGATATTTCTTTTACAAAGCAACATACACAATAACATATATAGTATTTATTGCGCATTTTTTCTGAAGGAATTTAATTCTTTAGTAACGCGGCAGGTTTTTTTTTTCTCAAAGTAAGTTATAAACTAGAAAAATCTCTCTCACTTTCAAATTTTTTTGAAATGTAATACAAAGAGGCATTGCTATTTGTTTTCTTAATTATTATTTATTTGCTGTATGGTTCAACGCTGTTGCGGACCATTTGAAAGGTATCAGTTCTGTGTTACATTGACTCGGAATTTCTTCAGATTAAATGTTGTTGCTGCTCAGCTTCCAAACTTCAATAACAGATGCATGTTTGTTCATTGTAATAGCTCACTCGGTCATTCTCCAGTCGATGTTGCTTTTGCAGCGGTGATTCACTAGCTCTCTTAGTGGCATATGCTCTATACTTAGCATTTATATTCGTTCTTTTCTTCGCGACATATTAGCAAATGTGGAAATGGTTTTAAAGTTTTCAGTGAATTTCAATAATCTTCGCCGAATCTATGATTGAGGCTGCAAGTGATGAAATCAAATTGAGTGTAAATAATGCCTTGCGATGCTAGATTCTATATATATTTTGCCTCAGTCTCATCAAATGAAGTTAGATTCATAATTTAAATTAATCCAGGCAGAAAAATTTGACCATTTAAAATTTTGTATATTTTATAAATAAGTACAAAACACCAGTAAACATACCCAACAAAATATGCCTGGTGTCAATAGTGCTTCTATAGACTCTGTTTTAAAAATAATCATGAACATATATTATACCAAGTTTTTAAATTATTAAAAAAAAATGTAGTAGGCATTGAAATGATAGCGTTATCTACCAAATTGTTCACCAACTGCAAAATTATCGCCCATGTGGCATTGATATAATGTAATAGTACGAATATTGGTCAACGCGGTGCCACACAACTCACCTAATGATATACGTAGGTGTTTTACATTAGAAAACCTTCTTATATTTGATCTTGTAATGGACACATTCCGGAAAAAAGTTTTCCAATATTTTTTTTCATGCCATTAAATTTTAATAAAAGCGACTTTTAATCGAATTTAAAAATTGTTTCTACAATCGCCAAGTACTAAAGCTTCTATGTACCAAATTTCATACCTCTAGGTGCAAAACAGTGGATTTGTATGACGTACAGACACTCGCCTTTATATAGATTGATACTTATCTAGATTTTATTTTTAAGACTAAACATAGTATTTTATAATGTAACCAGTGTTCGCCAGTTAAGTATTTCCAAACGGTATTTTCACCCCCTCTCTATATTTTAAGGGGTATTTTTCAAATTCAAACGGTATATTTTAGACTAAAACAAAATAAGTTTTTTCTTAACAAAATGAATAACTTCAACAGTAGCAGTGATACACGATCGCGATTTCAAGTATCAGAGCTGAAATATGCTTCTTAAATGCTTACTAAAAACACTTGATGGTTATAAACCTTAAACTAACAATTACACTATGCCGTCTGGTGGCACCACGTTGATGTCATGCAATAAACGATCGGGCCAATGCGGACGACACCTCGAAAACTATCGGGCAAATGACGGCGAAGTAAAACTTGACGATCCCGAAAACTTGCCGGCGATAGGCGAAATGATCAGAACTTTTGAAAAAATCCCAGGGACCAAAAAAAAAAAAAAAAGAATCCCGATTAGACGTGCTGACAGCATAGTGTTAGTCTACGTTTTCCGTCACCTTTTTCTCTATTTTGTGCAAGAAGAGATGATGTAAAAAACCAGCGAAATACTCTTAATCAAGGGACGTACAAAATGGACATTCGTGCTAACTAAGCACTCGGAAATTGTGGGACGGCCCCCTAATCCACCTACTAATAAAGCCCGTGGTATCAGCAACTATTCAAAGACTTCAATTAGTCACTGGTTTTATTTGTGCGAGGCACATTTGAACGTGAATGAGCATGCACGAAATGTGATTTCGGAGAGGGTGATCTGCATATTGCATTAAACTGGAAAATAAACAATTTATTTATTTATTTATTTTTTCAGAAAAGGACGCTCTTTTCCAAGAAAAAGGCATGGAGGTAGCGCTGCCCTACGAAAAACTGCTAGTATGATCTCTGGTTTTATAAAATAGATGATTATTTTTTTTAAATTTAAGCATGATGTACCGGTGCGGGAATTTAAGCATGAAGTTAATTCTATGGAGGGAAATTGATTTTCAAAGCTTGTTCACCCATATTTCACGCATTTTGGCGAACTCTAAATGTAACTGTTGCTTATCATTGTAAACACACTTCTTTACTTCTATTTAAAATAAAACCAAATTATTTGTTAACTTACAATGCATTTTCGAAAAAAAATTCCATAATTAATATACTGGTTTGGATTCAACAAAGGATTTATTAGCAAGAATAGCTACCATAGTAAGAAGTAGTTGTCCATTTCGTCTCTCTTCTTTCCCCGAATGTTTCAAGTCTGTACTGAAATAAGAAAATCATATATGAAATAGTTATAGATGCATAATACAATGAAAGACAAAAACAAAACTCAACTCATATATTAAAATACTAATCTGACTTACATGGAACGTGTAACTATTGAATATGTCTACCAGAATCATGTTCTTGATAAATCTAGATCCGTAACAGCATTTGTCTTCAATATACTTATAACAAACTTCCCTTAATTCTCCATCGGTCAAAACGCCGAAGCTGAAAAAGTATGCTTATATTATACAAAAGAATCTAAGTACTTATGGCAGTGATTTATGCATGACTAGATATTGTTATTTATAGCATTTATTTTGATTTTTTCTCAAATACCAAACATACAATATATATTCTATATTCAATACGAATTACAACACAAAAATTGATTACAACACAAAAATAAGGAGTTTTTACAAATATTATACCTCTAGCAAATATCTCTAGCAACAGAAACATTTTATTTAATTTGTCTTGAAATATAGTGTATTTCCATACAGAAAATATAATATTTTCACTTGTTTTGCTGTATTCTATCTTAAATTTAGTACTAACTAAGTATTAGTAACTAAATTTAGTAACTAAGTAGTTCTGAATATAGCTTTTATAAGTAAGGATAGAGTTTTTATTTTCATTCTTAATTTAGCATGGAATAAATCAATACACTAATTGCTATTTTTTTTTTATCAGAAATGTTTATTATTATTACTTTATAAATGGTGGTCTTTCGGGAGTCGACGTTTCCATTGGAGGTGCGGTCGGTGGTTTGGAAGTTCCTGGTAAGAATGAGAGGAAATAGTCAATAAAATCTCTAATGTATCTCAAATTAAACAATGTAATATTTCAATTCGAATTAAACTTTTGACTTCCTGCACATGTATTTAACATGAGTATACCATTAAGCAGACTCCGCTTGACGTTTTGTTTTTATATGTATCAATACAGTACAAATAGACATGTATTCGGAGGTCTTCACTCCTTAAGATTCCTCTGATCAAATTCTTATTTAAATTTATATACTTTCGTTATATGTTTTCAATATTTGATTTCCAATTGGTAACAATTGGTATTTACATTCCAAATGGTGCTGCTGTATTCGCGTCACAATTTTTTTTTCTTGTTTTTTTTTTATTTTTTTTTATTTTTTTTTATTTTTCTTCTTTCTTTTAATTTTATTAAAAATAAAAAGCATGTCTTCCCAATATTTATACCACTAAACAATAATTAAAAATGTCTTTTATTGGGTTTTGTATTAATACACAAACCTTCTCGGTAAAACCTTCCCGATTAAAAACGCAACTCTTCAAAATAATAATTCGACAAATCTGATAACTTATTTTGAACATTCTTACTTAACTAAATGAGCAGTTAAAGATATTAATTTTATGAAACGCATTTCATTGTTGCTCTAATAACTTATTTACCTGTATTTAGTAAACGAAGAAGTTTAAATAAAACCATCTTTATACTTTACTAAATTAAATATAACTGAGGAGTTTTTTTAACAAAATGCAAATACCTTCATCTTGTTCATATCCCTCATTGATGCGTGGGGCAGAAGATGTTACTCCGGAGGCTAAAAAAATGTAAGAAACAATCTGTTTCGACTTAATTTACCAAGAGAGTCCATAAACTTCTGTAAACACACACTTTTAAAAGGGTGAATAACATTTGAAGATATAAATGTAAAGTAATCTTGTGTAACATTTTACTCTAAAAGAATTTAAATCCATTTTATGTACGAGCTAAGAAATGTCTAATTATGTATCATAAGTAATGCATTCATACATATTTACAATTTCATAATTAACCAATTTCATTTACATTTTCATTATCTGTAGACCCAGATAGCTCAAAATAAGTAATTTCTGTTATTTCTTACCTTCTACAGTTGCACCGTAACTTGGAGGTTTGATGTCATCCATTTTTTCTGCAAAGTGGTGTTTTTCTAAATAGAATAAAAATAAAAATAAAAAAATTATTGAATTAAAAATTAAAAAAAAAAAAAAATGTAATACGACAATTAATATCACTGGATATGTATGTAAAATATGCAATATTTATAGATCAAAACACTCTGTTAAGTTTAACGACATATTACGAAAAAGCCAGAACATTAGGATTGGAATAAAATATCGCCATATTAACGAGTTTGACGATAAACTTAGTAACAAAATTCATCACTGAAAACCCAACTTTGAATCCCATATCTCTAATTGTAGCCAAGATGTGAGTGAGCTTCATTAAAATTTACTATAAAAGCATTTTTCCAAACGAGTTACTTCCAGTTCAAATTTGTGGCTAAGTTTACACAACTTATTTGTTCCTTCAAACTGATATATAATATATGTTGGAAGCTTTCACAGTTGAGAAAAAAATATATATCCGGTCTAAACTTTTGCAATGAAATACCCCTCGACGAGACCATTTATTTGACACATCGCTCGTGCTATATATATATATATATATATATATATATATATATATATATATATATATATATATATATATATATATATATATATATATATATATATATTAAATGTTGCGAATTCAGTTTCTGTACAGATTAATTAAATGAGATATAGATTAATTAAATTATAACATGGTATTTCAAAAACAAACAATCAAATAGTGTAAAGCTAAATGTAAAGTAACGTAATTCTTTTTAATTTTAATAATATGAAACACTGCAATAAGAAGCATTAAAGAATTATCTTCCTATATTGAAGATATCTTGAAGTCATGTTGTCTCAAGCATTCAATATCGATCGTGATCTAAACATTCAAAATTATTGTTTTTCTGCCCAGTAAAATAAATAACATATATTTAGAATACAAACAATTTACACTATATAAATTCGTATTTGAGCATTTAATTAAATTTCCTGCAACATATCTGTGCCAAAATCAAAGTTTAATATTTAGCTTTCCCTGATCAAAATAAATCAAGTAAAAACCATGGAAAAGTATTTAAAATCAAAACTATATTAGAGTTGTTCAATTATACAATTCATATGAAAACTAAATGGCGTAATTTTAAGCTGACAGAAAAATCGTAAGGCGCAACACCAAATTTTAGATCAAACTTAGAAAAAAATAACAACTGAACTTATAATCAGTCATTAACAGGACAAATAGGCATGAAAATATTTTATAACAACTTAAATAAATTTATTGCACACATTGATAAATATTTTCTGAGCTATTCATTATAAAGAGTTTGCCTTTAAAAGAAAATGAATTTTAACTTACCTTCAAGAGAGTACAAAAAGCTGTTGTTAATGCAGACTTTTTCTCCCGAGACACAGTTCAGATGAGATATTTTTAATCGTTATCAACTCTTTCAGATTAGTTGGCAAAAAATGATATTACTTTATCAGACAATTGAATATGTGGGAGGATCGCACTAGATTGATTCACTTTTAATGTAATACTAAAAGCAATGTTTACGTTTTACTGTATGATTGTATAAATTTTCAGTATTGTGTCCTTAAAAAGACTTTCAATCTTATGATTCTGTTGATTACTTATTAGCAATCACTTTTAAATATGTAAAGCGTTACCTTTTAGCTAAATTTCAGTTCTATTTTTTCATCTTATTTTATTCAAAATAGCTACTTTATAGATATTAGCATGTGCCGATTTTAAATCAATGATGTACAAGATAATTGCATTTTTTACTTGGTTATAATAATTTTTAACCCAAGCAATTAAAAAATTAAAAGAACTATCTCATGTTATTATGCATTCATATCTCTGGCCTCCCTATGTTTCGTGACAGAATGTCACGAGACGTCACGGTATCAAACTCCCGCTTAGCACTTTGTAGTCCCTGATTTCAAAGACCGTAGACGCGATGGTGATTGTGGCAAATAACCTCTTGTCTATTGTTTTGATTAATGGTGTGTGTTTAATTCATTCAAGAATCAACAACGTGAAAGTTTCCTTTTGAAAGATGGTCCAGAAATACGTTTTCTCAAGACATTAAAACAATTTTTGTCTTCCACATGATGCTTCAACGGTGTTCTAGCTTAGAATAACCTCTTGTAACCAACGTTATCATATCTAAATATTTCATTGACGAGTTGCATAGTGGAAAATTTCTTCCAATCTAGGGTGTTTTGTTTAATCTATGCTAAGCATTACTTTGCTAGCTATCTGAAAGATTAATACAAAAATGATAAATTTAAATTATACTAAAGGATAAAAGCTAAAACTCAATACTAAAGAGTATAAGTTAAATTAAGTACCACTTCATTTCGTTAACAAATATAAATATTCAAACTAAATATCAAAAACAAACTTCTCTAATACACTTTATATTTATTCAAAATGACTATTACGTATTAATGCTGCATAATATTTATGTTATTACAAAAACATTAACATTATGCAGGGCCTAGGGGAAAAAAGCACTTTTATTTTAGAATAATGAAATGTATGGCACAAATTTTCTATTTTGGAAACTGGAAAAAAACAATAAATATGTATGAAAAAGCATTTGAAATAAAATAATTTCACGAATAAAATTTAGATTTATAATTTTTATTGGTAGACAAAACTTATACTTGATCAGACAAGAAGCATTGTTTGTAAATTAAGTATTTCAAGACATATTTGCAATAGATCTATTAGATTAAAGGCATATGTGCTTGCAAACAAAAGTATAAAATTTTTCCCAAACAACCTTAAGTATATTTTTGAAACTTTTGCATTTTATTAAAAATCCATTTCTTTCTCACAAATCAATGTGTGTAGCTTGCAGTTATTATAGTCTTTTTATTGTTTTTTGTTGTTTCAATATGGTATTAAATGTCGCATCCTTTTTAAAGCAGGCGCAGCTCATCAGGATTGTTGATAATAACGTTGGAAACAGACTTTATTATCGACACCGAACTGGTAGAACTGACAGTTCTTCCACAACAACTTGACCCGTATCATGGGGCAGCCCACAAAGTGTACCTAAGAAAAAGAATACACATATGAATTTAAATTGTGATAGTAATTGATAATCATGTATTAAACCGACTAAGCTCGATATTTTTTTAGTTCTTAGTTCTTTTTTTGAAAACTAAACTAAGTTTCTCCTAGAGTATAAATAAAATGTCAGAAATAAAGTTTTTAAATTTTAAATTAAAAAAAAAGAGCCAGGGAATAGTAGAAAATGTAACGATTAATAGATACTTAATTTAGTCACACACACACACACACACACACACACACACACACACACACACACACACACACACACACACACACACACACACACACACACACACACACACACACACACACACAACTTTAAAAGTATCAAACATTCCTCAAATGCTATAATGTTTCTTTGATATAGTCATTAAATATTACAGATGTGCCAATGTTCAAGCTCTAAAAGGCCTAGAAGTACCTTATAATTATAACCAAACATTTTGTGCAATTTTTTATGGCAAAATGTCTGTTCAAGTGTTTTTTAACATTTCGATTTATGAAACCTTTTCAGACGAAATCTTAAAATTAGTACACTTCTTAACCATTTAAATCTGATCGTAAAAATATTCGTATTTCTGTGATTGTTAAAAGCAGAGTTATAAGTAAAGCAGAAACAGCCGAATTAATTTCGGGAAAATAAATATCTGCAATGCACATAGACTGACTGAACTTAATTAAATGTTCTACCGTATACCTAGATTATACCTTTGAGTACTTTTATAGTAGAAGGAGCGAGCGATAACAAATAGAAACCGTTTTATAGCTTCATAAATAAATGAGAAAGGTGATTTCTTATAAATTTTTCTAGATTGAATGCCTCACAAAACTTGGAAAGAATTAAATAAGCAAACATCATTATTTATACGGATTCTGTTCTCCTAAACATACATAACTAACAAAAAAAAAACTAAGCTGTTAAAAAGGTTTCCTCCAGAATGTTTTATATTTCTACTTAAAGGCAGTATTGGTTAATCGAATTCATAATAGCTCCACTTGAATAGAAACCCGTATATATTAATGAATTTATTCTTCACACTACCTTAAATTTTATAATTTACCCTGCAATCTCCACAGAAGTCACAGTTTCGAGACAAACTGTTTACAGAAGGTTTGGGCAAGTTGATCTTTATATAGCAGGCAACCATCAGTTTGCCACCTCCTGATGTCTGCTCTAGAAGTTCGCGATAACAGTGGAACCTCGGCAATGGAGTCACCACAAAAAATCGAAATGTCATGTACAGTGACGACGAGTTCAGATTAAGAAACTGATTCTCGTCGTAACACTGATTCTCGTTTCGAGAGAGCGTGGGACCCATTTTTACGAAACAAACATCATGAAAAAACATCGTTTCACAAGCAGGGGTGTTATCCTTTCGCACAAACCTCCACATTAGGGTGGTTAAAAAAAAAAAAAATTCTGCTTAAGACCAAGACCCCACCTAATTTTTTTTACATTTGCCCATAGTATTTGTCTCCTAAAATTTCAGCTTCCTATTCCTATTTGAAAGTGGCGCTCAATGACCATTCATTTTTACACTTTTTTGAAATTTCGCATAATTTTCGTGTTTTATCCCTATAAGAACACCTGTCTACATTTTTTTTTTAAAGTTTTTTATGGTTGTTTAATACATGCAGTTTAGTTTGGCAACAGTTCTTTTATATACTGTATCTGGAAACATCAACATTATAAAAGCATCGCTAACAAAATATCCAATTGTGAAGCATTTCATTTGATAGTTCCAGCAGTCGCAGTTTGGGACATGATCCACAAGCGCTTCCTCTTCCAAGAGGGGCCAAAAATCAAGAAGGAAAAAAAACAGAAAAGAATATGCTGAGTTATCAATGGGTAAACTCAAACCTGACTGTCATATAGTCCTTCATTGGGATGACAATCTTCTGCCAAAATCTTTTGAATTATAAAAGACCAATCGTTTGCCTGTATATGTTTCGGGAGATAGAATCTAAAAACGTCGAGTGGTGGTAGGACAGCAAAAAATATTTCGAAAACTGTTTTCATGCTAGTAAGGCAATGGGAATTAAAAATAAAAATCAGACGTTTAGTTTTGATACTACGAATGTAACTACTGATTGTGTATAAGAGGTATGCATTAACGTGGAGAAAAAAATTGGACTTTAACTATTGTGGCTAGCTTGCTGGGACCATGTCATGGAATTAATATTGGAAAAGTTATTTAAGTTGTGCTAGACCTTCATGTTTCACAGAGGTTTCTTTCTTCAACATACTTAAAACCGTTTGAAAAAGCATTGCACAAATAAGCTTTCAGGGTTTAAAACTGGAAAAAAAAAATAATTTAAGTTTCAATTGTAGCCTTTCTTTAATCTATGGATAAATCTATGATAATTAGAGATGATTATAAAGAAGTAATTCTGTTGACTGTAATCGTTTTGGGCAATATATCAGAGAAAATCAATTGGAGAGCAGTTTAATCAATTCATTTCACACGGTGGATGGTTAAACTCTTATATATTTTAAAATCTTTTTGTTCAGAGATCAGCAAGAGATTTTTGCATAACTAATAGAGATGAGAAATGTAAATCCAGCGATTTGTATAGTTTAGGGCTCTTTTGTTTAGTAAAACATGGATAGAAGCCCCACTTGCTTCTGAAGATTCTGGAGGTGACCTGAACTTGTGGAAAAACATTAAAAAGTATAAAATAATCGATTATAAAATTGGAATTGCAGCTAGAAAGTTTTGAAAAATCTTATATGGTATCTTTCAAATTAATTGTTTGGTTTGGCCATATTTTCACAAAGAATTACAGCAAAAGAAAATTTAAAGTATTGCAGATGTGAATAACTCAAAAGATTCCAGAAAATAGAGGGTTCGAACTATTAAAATGTTGAAAGATGTAAGTCTTGGCGATTTTATAACAAAAAGAACTCTTGATATTTTATCGTGTTTGAATATTAGCGATTCTTTTGTATCCATTTCACCTAAAGAATGAGAGAATAATATCCCTTTCACAAGTGGGAACAATATTATGGAACTTAAAGTGGTAAGCGATAATGCTGAAAGAGGTGTACAGCTAATACACGAATTTAATATTTTATTTACACATGATAAGGATGATAAGCAGTTTCTTTTACTAGTTTTTGAAGCAAACTGAAAGACAATACCTAGAAAGACAACCAAACGACCTATGCTTAATTGAAAAGGAAATATATATTTATAAAGCTATATCTATATATTTAGTAGGCAAGGCGTAAATTTGTCACAGTCACAACTTCTAAACTGCTCAACCGATTCTTATGATCAATAGGTATCCTTTGAAGGAAGGTCCTTTAATTTCAATGAATTGTTCTTACTAGGAGATTGAGTGTCGTTTAAAAATGTATTTTCCGATCGACCATTTTCAGCATACTGAAAAATATCGCCAAGTGGTTCTTTAATGTTCGGTTAAATGATGAAATAAAACGCACTATAACACCGCATTACTTAGTAATATAGTATTTAAGGTTACTAATGACTTATTTTGAATGCTTTTCATGGTTTTATACCCTCTAATTTATTGGGGCAATTTTATCAGAATTTCATATGTTTAATGAATAGTACTAGGGATTGACGAGCGTTAGTGAGCAGGGGCTAAGCCTTCTAGTTATTAATTATTTCATACACTTTTACTAACTTATTTAACATTTTCAATTATTGAATAAGTAAAAACTTTCTTTGAGAAAATTGCTTTCAATTTTACTTATTGACAAATCCACTACAAATACCCAAAAACACACAAAATACGACACTTTACTACTCACTGAGTGCCATCTTTTAATTGGAGTAAGATACTGAAAAAAATGTCTAGAACATTTATATGGGTAGACGTAAAAAAAATGAGAGAGTGTCCTGATCTCTAGCTAAAAAAAAAATTTTACCATATATTTTTGAACCACCCTACTCCACATCTTTGATAAGGGATCTGTTACCAATAAGCGGTACAAAAACGAAGTGCTTGAACTACTGTTCACCTTTATAGAGGTGTTGTTGATTCTGATTTTGTTTTGATGGATGATAACGCGACTCCTCACCGTTCAGACCCGGTCGTCGACTTCCTTGAAAATGAAAACATTAAGCATACCAACTCTCATGACCTCAATCCGATAGAACATGTGTAGGGCATGCTCGGGTGAGTTATTGCAGCCTTTTGTCCCCCAACAAGCTCAGTTCCAAAATTAAGGAGGTCTGGGACACAAAAAAAATTCAATTCTCAAAAAAAAAAAAAAATTATTATTATTGTACAAAATAATACAAATATTGCTAAGCAATATGGCATAAAAATTTTGTTTCTATCTTTAGTAGAGCTTGAAATATTTAAGTTTTTGTTACATGACAACAGTATCTCAGACATGTTATCTTGAAACTTTGAAACTGTTTTTCTATGTGATGGCTTTTTGTCTCTTTTTTTAGTTTAAATTTATATAAGTTAAAAACTACCTGTTATAAATCTATAAAACTTTCCAAAATTATTTTTCATACAATTTTTTTTAATTTGTCTTTATGAATTAGGTGTTTTTATTTAACTTTTGTTTTAAAAAATGTTTTTGCAACTATGGATTTTATACAGTTTTTTTTTTTTTTTTTTTAAATATTTTTTTTAAAAAATTTTCTAATTACTTTATTGAAAAATCATTATGACTATTTTCGATATGAATCATCAGAAGTAATTTTATGCAAAAATGAAATGATTTTATAAAAAAGTTTTTAAGATATATCAAATTTAGGAAATATCAAAATTTTGAAGTATTTAAATTTAAAAAAAATATATATATATATTTTTTAAATTTGAAAATTTAAAATAGCTTTTTAAGTTTCAAAGCATCATAAATTACTGCATAAAAGAATTCAGAAAAATACTTCTAAAAATAAAGATTTTAGAATTTTGAGTCCCAGACCCCCCTAAAACAAACCCTCTTTCTTGCAGGTTTGGGAATCTATGATCACAGAAATAATCAAAACCCTTATCGAAACATGAAAAATCGTTGTGAAGCATTTTGGGCAGTCCGAAATTTTCTGCTTTCCAATGCTTAAATTATAACTTTGCAATGAAACTGAAAACCATTTTTTGGTAATTTTTCTGATGACCTTATTATTTGGATAAAATAAGTCATTTTATCATAGTTTTATATTGGTTCCTTCTTCAACATATTTACACCTGTACACCAAATTTCATTTCCTTCTGATGTATATATTTTTTAAATATTAAAAACACATTCATTCTAAACTTTTGGTAATGAGTGTATAAACTAATGGGATGATGCATCGCCCAGCTTTCAATTGCACTACAATACTGGTCACCACTGATCTCTACTACAACTTCTAGGTAACGCATGCTTGCTTATTGACTTCAAATAGAAGAAGGCTTTATAATCACCGTAGAAATCTATACTGCTAACTTCCCCCAAAACTAGTTAAAATTTATTTTTAACTAGGGGCAATCTATTTCAAAGTATTATGAGGGGGGGGGGGAGTTTTCTAATGACATCATCAGCTTACAGTGCAGAAACCGCTTATAAGCAATCCAGAAGTTGTAGATCCGTGCTGGTCTCGGCCTTAAAATTTAAAACGAGTTACCATCATCTACCATTTGTGTTTTCATATTAGTTTCGGATTTGGCAAGTTTGACGATAACTATTTTTACAAATCTCAAAAAGTTGGCGACCGTCGTAATATTTCTGACGACATAAGTAGTTTTCAATTTCTAAGCTTGGTTGAGAAAATTGTTACCGTACAGAACAGACAAGTAGAGGTATTTAGCTTTTGTATTCATGACTTGAAGTGAGAAGCGGTGCATAGATGGCGCTGTAAATCGGACGAAACCACAGAGACTTTTCGCAACTTCCGGTTGGTGTTTGATCTCTGTGTTTGTGGATACAAATTGTGACTTTTTGAGTCTTAGTATTAATCCATATTTATAAATTTTAATCATTATGAATAAAGTGTAGTCAAGAAGGAAGTACGGGCGATGTTGCTTCGTTCCGTAATGTGGTATAAAATATAGGTATGAAATGTGGTATTAAATATAGTATGTTCATATAGACTGAGAGGCGACTGCAATTTTTGGACCCCATCGAACATCATTCTGAATTTTTTATAGAAATTAGAGAAAAGTGAGTAGATTACGAATCCACTGGTTTGCCGTGTCAAAAATGGCCAAAACTGATCAAAAATCGACTTTTAATAAGTTGAACTAAATCCATTTGCCAAATGCGTCATAACTTGCCAGATAATGAGCATTTTTTTTTTTTATTTGGTAACCCTCACTCTATAATTTTAAATTAAGAAGGTTGCAGATGTGTGACTATGGCTTACTTGCATCTTTCACTGATGAGCCAAATTGGCAATAAGCATTACGTCACTGATGACGTAATTGATGTCGCCAATTTGGCTTACTTTTAAAGGATACAAGTTTTCCGAACCAGAGATCAGAAATCGTTTGCGCTTTTTTTCATTGAAAATCAAAATGCAGTGGATTGCCAGATGAAAAGTTTGTTCTCTTTTTGGCACGTTAAGACATATTTTGCAATCGGATTTTAGTTCAACTCATTCCAAGTCGATTTTTGATCAGTTTCGGCCATTTTTGCCACAACAGACCAGTGGATTTCGTATTCTACTAAATTTTCTCCAAATTCTATAAAAAATTCAGAATGATGTTCGATGGGGTCCAAAAAATTGCAGTATCCTCTCGGACTAATAGAATAAATTTTGTTTGTACACAATGAATGAATTAAAAATTTAACTTTTCACATTTTACCAGGTATCAGCTTTTAAGATGGGTTTGCAAGAACCACCACTTTTGATATAAAATATTGTAATCAATATTGGTGCATAATATAAAAATTAAAAATTTCTAAATTGATATCCTTAGGCTTGGTTAGAAAAATTGTAAGTCTTTAATAACATTGCAACTAAAACTGATAACAAAGTACATATCTAAAACTAAAAAAAAAATTATGTTAACAAATATATGTTAATTTTTTTTTTAATATCACATGAAAGTAAACACATTTCTGGTAACTTATGTTACCCAAAATTATCCATTTTAAAATCAATGAAATACTTGTTTCAATCCTTTTTAATATTGAAGTAATATAGTAATTAAAAAATCCTTAATATAACTGTCGGCAAAAAATAAATTATTTTATACATTTTTTTAATCGCACCACCCACTTCCATCAAAATTGAACAAACTCAACCGGAATTCGAGTGTTGTTCACTTTTAGAAATTAATTTATTAAAAGAAGGAACTACCAGGAATGAACTTTGAATCTTTTTGTACAAAAAATTCTATAAATTAGATTCTTTATTAAAATTTGTTCCTCTTTGCACGACGGAATGAACCTTAAATATTTTAGTAGACACCATTTGAAGTTATAATACATCTTTTATAATGACCTACACAAATAATTCACTCTAACACCTTAAAAAAAAAATTATTAAAAACATGACATTTAATTTAAAGTACTGTATAAATTTGTGTAGCGTTACAAAAAATACAGCCTAATCTGTAAAAATACAAACTTGTCAAGCAAATGAAGTTAATATTAAATATATTATTTATGTCTTAAAATGTAAAATTATATCATATGAGCTGAAACTTTTGAAGAAAAAAAAAATCTTTATTTCATCAAATTGGGTATCTAAAACAAAATTTGGTACATATAAATGTTTCCGAACGAGACTTCTGGCCTATGTCTGGTATCGTCAACAAACAGTTTGTTTTAAAAAAATATCCAATTGATCGGATTAATCGATCCCTCCATCTATAATTAATTTCTCTTTGTATATTATCTGAGCTAAAAGCTCCAATTTTTTAAAATAGTCGCTGCTCATTTGAGTTTTTAAATGCAAAACAAACCTTGAATCGAAATGACAAATGCATTAAAAACAAACGGAGATACTCTGCCGGAAGTGAATAACCGGAAGACGCGGGAAGTCTGCCAATCAGAGAGTACTTGGGATTTGTTTCCAAACATCAACCCATGAATAGGCTAATAAATAAATGTAGTCCAGAAGTTAAAATTAAAAATAGAGATTTTTTGTGACACCAAGTCGATTAGGGACAGTCAAGGTCAATAAAACTCTATTTCACACGTTTATTTAGAGTTATATCTTCTCCAGATACCAATCGTGTATAATTTGAAAACATTTAATAACTGAAATCTCCACTTGTTATAGTTAAAAATATGTGGCACCAAAAACCGTACAATTCAGATATTTCTTATAAAAAAAATATCATCAAGATTCTGAGTTTAGAGATGACATTGGTGAGAAAACTTAACTCGAAAAATAAAAGTTTTAATCCGATTTCTATTTAAAACTAAGATGTGAAATTCTCATAGAGTTACTATAAAGCAAACGTCAGGTCGAACTTCAAAGTTTTGAGTATCTGGGAACCCCACATCCATCCATCTACGAACACAATGGACAATTCCCCCAATTTTTGAAATTTTTTTATTCAATCCTAAATGTTTCGAAAAGGCCATAAACACAAAATTTTCTGCTCACTACTATTTCTGCTCTTTTTTTTTAAATTTGCAATCTACGTTTGCTTAGTTATTTTGGCGGGGAAAACGACCCATTCGGCTCAAAGCTAATGTGACGTCACTTGTTTCGAACTTGGCTTGAATCTTGGCATGAAGAGCAGCAACGGAAACCAATTTTTCAAGTTTCTCGCAAATAGCGCCAACCGGCACAGAATATAGCAATTGTCTAAAAAACTCGCCCCAACTATATATGACAGAAATCTCACGATAACCATAGAAACGGAAGGAAGTTTTGACGTCACAGCTAAAATGTAGCGTTTTAATCATACTGCAATCAGACGAGGTTTTCGGGCATTTTCTTTTCTTAATATTTAAATTTTTAAAAATTTAACGAACTTTTGTTTGAATATTTGGAATCAGAAAGAAATCCTTCATACATATAAATTAATTTCACTCATTTTTATTAAATGCGGGAATTATCCATCATCTTTAAATGAATTTTATGCATGGATTTTTTTGCTTAGCCAATTGTAAACGAGTATTTCATTCCCCAGGCAAATATAGCAATTGATTGTGATGTCTGCTTATAAAAGCTCCACTGAAAGGAAAACTTTACAGCTTTAATAATGGCAATGATCGCAAAAGAAAGCTACTAATTTATTCCCCTTTTATTGTATTGAAGTATTTTAATCAAAACGTTGTTTGTTAATAGAAGAAGCTTTCACAGTTTTCTACGTATTCTACTTATAATTTAATGATTAAGGAATAATAATTTTAAGAGGAAGGTTATTCGCACACATGGAATTGTCCCCATTTAGGTTTTCTTTGTTCATAAAGATTTAATTGAACTTGGTGATCACCGATTCCATACTCAAAGAACAATGCAGTCCAACGTAAAAAAAATTGCCGAACATTCTGAAACTTTCTCAAAAGATATGAATTCAAAAATTTTAGAAACAAGACATGGCAAGAAACAAATTGACAATCAAGATTCAGTCCGTATGCCTGTCATTGTCCAACTCGAACCGTCACTCGCAGAAAAACTTGCCATTAAGCGTGCAGTTGCTGACGAACTCGAAGAGAAACTTCAAACTCTTCGGGAAGAATTTGACGAGAGATTAAGTTTGGCTGATAGCATGAAGCAAGAACTGAATCGCCGTGAAGCGCAGTTAATGGAATCAGTTCAAAAGATTGAGAGCTACATGCAAAAGATTTATTCTCTGAAAAGGGTAGCTGAAGACATGTATGAAAGATTTGAAGAGTTAGTTAAAGAGTCTGAAACTCGTAAACAGAGTCTATTAGAGGAATGTTTTGATGTTTCTATGAAACGTAATACTGCAATTAGGCTTCTGGAAAATTTCCGACCATCAAAGGTGCACTTGAAAGATTTGGCTTATGGTAAGATTCGGTTAAAAACTGAAAATAAGATACTTCGTATTAAAATATTAGAAAAGTCGCCACAGATAATTTCATTCCTTCTTTGCAACCCGATTCAATTTGTAATTGATAGAAATAAGATTATTTAATTATAAACTTGGTGGTTTTGTGCACTTTTTTCGTGTGGATGTAATATATTTTCTTCATTGATGGACTCACTTCTCAAACACTGAAAAGGATGTTGAAACCCTTTGAAACCCTCCCTTTACCCTTTGAAACATTACATGTAATGTTACATCATTTTCCTGCATATAATTTTAAGGTTAGAATGCGTTATACGCCCCCCCCCCCCTCCTTTTTTTTGTGGATTTTACGCCAAGTATAGCAACCCGGCGCCTATATGGTTCCATTACAACTTGACATCCATTTTGGCAAACTTGTAGTTCATTTCAGTAGTAGTGTCAATGCAAATTGGAGGCATTTAGCATAGTCGTCAAAGTGGGGAGCGTATAACGCATTTTAACCAATTTTAAACAGTGTATATATTTCTTTTGAAAGTTCAATTTCCATAAATTTACTTGATAGAAACGATAATACAGGCTTTCCAATGTTGACAACAGCAATCAAGAAATTTTGGGATATTTCTGCGCGTACGGCTCTCCAGATCGATTGCTCTGAATTTTTTTAAGAAAATTCGCACCCGAAGATATAAAAACCATCGGTAATTTGGAATTCAAGTGAGTTAGAATTTCAGGGCTGTTTTGGAAAGAGCTTTGCACTTATTTTCTTGAACTTGAATTATCATTGTATCTGAAATTGTATACACTGAAGCTTTTGTCAAAGCTTGATTGCGGGTTTACTGTACTTTAGAGAAGTTTTGTGAGCCTCTGAGTCAAAGAACAAATTATCAGTTTTTATTTTCTCAAAGCAGTGATGTCATTTTCACTGGAAAAGTTCGTAGCAGTAGTCTTCAAATGAGTAGATCTAAAATATGTAAAACAGTAATGTGAATTTCAAATGATTTTACAAGAAAGATAAATACATTTGTTTTCAAATGGGCGCCTAATCATGATTTTAAAGGTGGAAAATTCTTAAAATCATGGAAAGACAATAAAGAAAAAACATCAGGACAAAATGCTCTTAATTCATTTTTGATAATGTTTTGCCCAGATCTTATATTGCAAGTGGATAATTAAAAAAAAAAATTCCGATTTCAGGTCAACCAAACGTATATTCTGCCAAGGGAATGGTTGAGTACTTCCTTGTGCTGAAAGCACTCGAAGAGGATTTTTTAGAAGAGGACGATAGGCGACTTGAGGAAGAGGAGAGAATCAACATCCTGAGACAACAGGTGGTGGAAAGTGCTCGAGCTCACCCAATGCACATCCTGGCTAAAGAGGACACACTACAGAGGATAAAGGCTCAGGCGAAAGACATTCACGCTCGTAATGTGGAGCTGGAGCAACAGGTATGCAAATAAAATTGAAAGACTGGCCAAGAGTGATCTGTTAGGAAAAACAAGCAGGCCATTACGAATTGAGAAACACATGTGTTTGTAATATAAACACAACATTTTGTTATTTTTTAGTTTATTTAAAATTATCTTCTGGTTTCTACTTATGTTTTCCAATGTGGTACTTTTATTAGGTACTCAATGTCTTTAGACATCTTGGCGTTGACTACATCCTCCTCACTTAAAATTTGTTTATTTTAATATTAGTCGAAATACGTTTCGTTTCGAAATCCCTTGACTTTTGAACACCCAAGCTTAAATTCTTGTCATTGTCCAACTCGAACCCTTGGCCTTGCCCCTATTTTCACAGCCCTATTTCCTGTAGGTTTCTTTTTTTAAAAAATGAGCTAAGAATTTTCAATTATAATGAAATAAATTAACTATTCATTTTGTCGTCATCTGTGTACAGATCTTCAAAATTGTTTCTTTCTTTCAAGATATATTAATATACGTCTAAATTACTGCTGTCTAAATTCTTTCATTTAAAATATACTAATATATATATATATATATATATATATATATATATATATATATATATATATATATATATATATATATATATATATATATATATATATATATATATATATATATATATATATATATATATATATATATATATATATATATATATATATATATATATATATATATATATATATATATATATATATATATATATATATATATATATATATATATATATATATATATATGTGTGTGTGTGTGTGTGTTTTACTAGTCAGATAGCGAATTTGATTTACAGATTAATTGTCAGAATTTCCTTTTAACTTTTAAGAGCAGGTTGCGTGATCTATGTAGTAAAATTATTAAAAAGTACCACAATTGCTGTGTATAGCTTGAATAAGCTGGTAAACTATTTTATCTCTCCAAAATCGTAGTCACTGGCACACACACATTTAAGCATCTAAAAATTTTATTTCCGAAACCCGATGCAGGCTATTGTGCTGTTAAATAAAATGTAATAATGTAACAAGCATTTAAGAAAGTATTCCTGCAAAAATAATCTCTTAACTATGTCCTTATAACAACCATAATACTATACAGATCGAAAAGATGTAGAATAAAATTTTAAATTGCCATATGAAGAGATTTTGTACCACTGAAAGCATGCTGTGCTTTTAGCAATCCTTATATAACTCAAGACCGGCATCACATTACGAAGATAGTATGCACCAACAAAGTGTTGGGTAGATAGCAATTCAATTTGTCCTATGTCAAT
The DNA here is from genome assembly GCA_963978545.1 of Linyphia triangularis. Lineage (NCBI taxonomy): Eukaryota > Metazoa > Arthropoda > Arachnida > Araneae > Linyphiidae > Linyphia > Linyphia triangularis. The sequence goes on along the minus strand of OZ021722.1, from coordinate 38,399,653 downwards.
TTATCTTTCTCTAAATATTTTGAGAAGGAAAGAAGGGTGAACAAGACAAAATACGGGGATTGAGCCGGTAATTTTAATTTGTTAGGCAGTAAAACCTAAACTACGACATAATTGACTTGGTTTAGGACACCTAAGAGTTGTTTTTACTTAAGGATCTTCATTCCAGGGAAGATTAGCATGTTTTGGATAGTAAATACTTTTTTAAAAATAATGTGTTTTCATAGTATCACGTGAAATGACTTTTTCGCTCATGTTTTAACAATATTCGAATACAATTTTCAAGTACATTGCTGCATGCTAAAATCAACAAGTACTATAGAGACTTCAATTCTTTGTTTCATTTAAACAGTGTTTGGTGCATATTTTTGTATAAAATTTGTAGTTATTCTTTTAAAAAATGAATTTTTTTCATCTCTTTCAATTTACTATTTTTAAAAAGTTCAATTTCTAAAGTTTACCTGTTTTTAAATACAGTTTATTTGTTTTCCTAGAGTTACTTATCTCTTATGAGCACGATTATTTTGAAATGTCTCAAGAAGTTTTCAGGGCATAGCACCTTGTCTTTTTTGAAGCTCCTACCCTCAAAATACTTATCTTATATGGGTAATTATTAATGATACTTTATAGATTCGTTACGTCCTAAACTCTTTATAAATCATACAGTTTAATTTCTAAGATCTAGAAACTAAATATTTAAAAACGATTTTAAGAATTTTAATGATTTTTTTAATTAATTTTTATTTCGATCTTATTCAAAATTTTAATAACTTTATGCATCTCACATATTTTACAAATAATATGGTTACAATTCTATACATTGTTCTTGTCCTATGTGTTATACATGATGTTCACTACAATATAAAACTTATAGAGGTCAAATACTTTAATGATAGGTGGATAATGCTATGTCTGTAAAACAAAAGCAAGATTTGTTATGGTATGATACCGAGAGGTGGACTAACAAGCTGTGCATATCTACTCAAGAAGCCTTACCTGTAGAGACAGAAGATACAGAAGACAGTATTTTGGGCCAACTGCAGAAAATCTGCAACTTTGTTGTCATGGGAACAAAAATCTCAAATAAGTTGATTGAAAAGTATGCTGTCTAAACACTTACGAAGGATAAAATTTAGATTCAGTCGTGTCTTCACAATCAACTAACAAAGTTATATTTTTCTTGTAGACTGTTAACTTCAACTCATTCCAATGGAAATGACACTTTCTTGTCTTCGTTTATGCAAACCAATACACATACAGAAAATAAATACTATAAACACATATATTTGTTTCTAAAATTATTTCTGATGACCTGAATGACGAGTGTTGGAAAAGTTGTAAAGAAAAAATAATAAATATATATATATCCTCACTTTTGTGTTTTTTTTTTTTTTTTACTTATTAATAATACCCAATATTTGGCAACTTTTATTCAAATTAAAAATTATCCGTGTTAGTACACATCTTCAATTTTCTTCTTTTGAATCAAAAGTAGATGGTTGGATATTTGGAATACGGAAAAGTAAGATTAAAATAAAAAAAAAATCCTGGACTGCTGTATGAAAAGTTAAACGGATTATGGAGTCTTTTAATTTTAATACTATTGCAAATTCTTTTTAAAATAGAATTTATTGAAAATATTACAAAAGCCGAATAATTTCATGTTTAACTAATGATACGTTTAAATGTTCAGATTTTTACTTTGTATGATTGTTGTTGTTCATCGTTGTTGTCTCGTTACCTTGTATGTTATGTTCATTTTTATGAATATGAAAGTCGAATTATTGTACCTACGTCCAACGCAACTTAAGAAACATTCAATTATCAGACTCTTTCAATTTGAATATTGTTCTTTGCAGATATTCTATAATAAAGTGAAGCAATTATCAAAAGAAAATAATTTCTTGAATAATTGTATTGGTGTAAATTTCTTAGACAACAAAATATCGCGATTCGTTTAGTAGTTTAAAACTATTTGTGCCGCCATCTATAAAAAGTAAATGTAACTAGAAATTTTAAACATGACAACTCTTTCTTCATGAGAAATATAACTAAATAATTACCTCGATTTAGAAATGTTTAACAAAACTAAAGTTTCAGTAATTCATTCATTCAAGAGTGGTTAGTTCCCCCCTCACTCTTAGTACTTTTAGTGTTTATGAAATCGATACAATATTTGGCATCCCCCAGATTGCTTACTTTTTAAAACCCAATTTGTCACCCCTGGTTCCGAAAAAAATATTGAACGTGAGAAACGGTTTGATAGTTTGATTAACTCTTTCATACAATTTATCCAGATAAATAAAATAAATTAAAGTTCCAATTTTTTTCTAATATTCTGCAAAAAGCTTTTTGGTTCAACTATATTTTAATGAATATCAAATTAAAGCTTCTTTGAAATTTTTTTTTAAATAAGTGCTCAGCTTTTTGTAATTTGCAGGAATAGCCCAAAGTCATTAATTTTTGTATGACCTTTATTTTACATAAAACCATCTAATAATGTAGACTGCTAGTTTACCTAGTTTGTTTCTTCATTATAATCATGTTTTAAAACGGATGTTTCTATATTTTAAGGCCATTTCCTACACGCTGTTTCCCTTTCTCGCTGAAAATGAAATCTTGCAAGTATATTTTTTTTATTAACATTTCGTAATCCTATATAAGGATATAATAATTCTAATTTAATTCTTAATTTAGCTCATATTTTTAATTCTTGTTTTAATTCTTATTTTTAATTCTTGATTTAATTTTTATTTTTAATTCTTAATTCTGAATTTAATTATTGATACTTAATTATTAATGCCTCTTTTGTTCAACGTTAAATGAACACTAGACAATAATCAAGAATACGCTCTTTCAAATAGACCGCATTCTTAAATGAATCTCCCTTAAAAATTGACATAAGATATCGTTAATCTTATCTATGTTGTTGCCAGCGAACAAAGCATAGGTGCGAGAAGAGAGATGGAAGAAGAAAACGTAAGTAATTTGACACTGCTCGGCTATACGCTTGTTCTATTTTGTTTCTCATTTTCTGCTTGTGCTTTATTTCAAGGTATTAACTCATTAGTTTAAGGGACCAAAGACGATTCAAATCGTGATTTTGTACTAAAAGAATACAAATTATCCGTTGGTATAATGGGATAGTTCATGGTTTCTAAATATGATACAAAGCTTTGAATTCTGTTTCAGTATGCAAAGAAATCTAAAATTTGGTACTTGTAATCGTATTAAGTTATACAACTCCAATAAATTTAAGTGCATTTTTTTTCTTCCCCCCCCCCCCCCGTGCATTTCTCCACGTTTTGGAACACCCTGATTTCAAAAAAATGGTCTAAAAAATATATGTATGTCTGTGTATCTGTGTGTACGTGGTCCCGACATAACTCCCGAACAAATTGAACTACTATGTTCAAATTTGGTGTGCGGGTTGGTAGTGGCCATGGGACCTACTTTAAAAAAAAAAAATCACAATCGCCCATGCGCATCAGGTTAAAAGGCGAAAATATTATGTTTTTCAGCAATTGCTAAAAACGGATCAAACAATTTTGATTAAAATCTCTGAGCAAATACTTCTTAAGGTGTTCTAAGCTTTCCCACCACCGAAATTCCTGTACAAATGCGATGAAGGCGTAAAAAATTGAAAAACGAGTGTCTTTATCACAGAGTTCTTTGCGCTTGATCATCACCCATCAACGATTGATTTTTTCCCGTTTCTCGCGTAAGAAAGGACTATTTATTGCATATAGAATTACATCTCCAACTTCGCCATTTCGGCAGTGCCTTTTTTTCCCTTCTTCTTCGCCCATGTAAAAAATCTGGCCATTTTTATTTAAATGAGTGAAGATCTGGAAAAGGTAAATAACACCATATAAAATTTTAATGCAAATATTATAGTGTAATTGAAAGTTGTGCGATGTTCCACATTCCTAGTTTTCAAGGAGTTTTCTGAAAAGAAAAAAAACTTGTTTGTTTATAGTTGTAGATCAAAGGCATTGAGCACAGCATTAGCTTTTTTAACACTAATCCTAAACAACTGAGAACTAAAAATGGAAAACTACATTAGTACCAAGAAGGAAAAAAAATCGAAATTTTTTTTTAAGGAAAAATGTCCTAAAGACCAAGCTAAACAAAGTGGAGAACTCCCAAAGTGTGAACTCCAGTAGCAATAGTTCAAATTTAATCTGAAGTATGTACTTAACCATTGCCATAAGTACCAGATGCGACTCTCCTGAAAAAATTTCTTTTTTGGACTTCGCTCGATTTTCATTTCTAGTCCTCAAAAATTTTTTGGTCGCAAGGCTTGCGAAAAGATTACATGAAAGAATGTTATGACACATCAAATTTTTCTATGCAACAAAACTTAATTGTATAACTTTATAGTTTAAAACAAAACGTTAATTAATATATTTATACGACAGATTTCACAAAGCGTCTGAATGCTGGATTGGATTTTTAATTAGAACTTATTAATCAACGTTGATAAACTATTCTGAACTTAAGAACCAAACGAACCTAAGTCACAACTGGGAAACTTTTAGGAGAGTAAAAAAACTGTATCCTGCTCCTATTTTATTCTTTATACACTGTTCTGTAACAAAACAGGAAAGTACATTAAGGACTTAGTCAATTAGAATGTTTGCATTGACTCGTGTTATGCTTTCTCGTATATTGAAACAATTCTAAACAAAAGATAACATAAAGACATAAACAATAAACCAGTTTCAGATTGTCCTAAGCCTAAACTACGCCTCTTGAATAATCTCAGATTTAAGTTTCCTATAAGAAATTTAATTAATAAATTTCTTTAGCTAGGGGTCAGAAATATCGATCAAAATAAATATCGATACTAATCTTTGCATAAAAAAAATATCGATACATCGATACATTACTTTTTTTTCTTTTTTGGCTGATGTTAATAACTACTAATAAATGATCTTATCTTTCCACTACATTATGGTTTCTTTTTGGTTAAGGTGCCATTTTATCTGTCTCTCAGCCAAGTCTAAACTTTAGCTTTGAAGTTTTTGAAAAGGGAATAAAGAAAATCGAAAAAACACATGGAACTACAAAACGATCATCAAAAAACTAAAAATGTTTGAAAATATCGATATATCGGTAACTTGTATCGATATTTATACCATCGATATTTCTTTTTAATATCGATAAAAATATCTTCGTATCGATATATCGTCGACCTCTAATGTTTAGTGGTTATATGATTGTAATCTACCCTAGACCTTCTATTCCTGGATCTATTTTCGATCCCCAGAATAAAGTGCGACTTCTGTTCGTGGGAAGTCCCTTATTGGACATCTCTGCCAGGTGTGACGATACTCTTCTTCGTCGCTTTGGACTGAAAGAGGACGACTGCGTTCGAGCGAGAGACGAGCACGATGCCTTGTTCGAGCACCTCTTCTTTAATGAGCAATCAAGATTGGCTGCAGGAGGATCGGCACAGAATGCGGCCCGGGTAGCCAAGTGGATGCTGCGGAGGAAAGGGGATGTGTCTTTTGCAGGTAACTTCAAAGTGTGTTATTTTCCTGTGATTTTAAAATTTTACCTAGCTTTCAAAAGAATCATTGATCATTGTTGAAATAAAATTCTTTTAAGGGTGAAGATCGAAAGGACACCAAATCAGATTTTTTACCTTTTAACTGACCTTCGCATTTCAGAAAACGTGATGGGTGCGTATCCTGAATATGCAATTTTTCTTCATTGCAGTTTATACAGTGACCATTTTAAATCACTCTTAGCCCGTTCTTTCAATAAGTTTGTATGATAAAGCAAAAATCAATGATCAGGACTACCTTTTCGTGTTGTTTTACTAGAATTTTAAATGAAGACCGTAAAGCAGGCCATGGAGTATTTGTCACTCGCCGAACAATCAGAAAAAAATACATGCTTATAGAATTGTATGCTTCCTACACGAACTCTTCGTCGATTAGTGATAATTATAGATATTTAAGGAAATGTTACATTTTAATTACGAATTGGTCAAATCTTTCGATATTGGTAACTGTACTTATACACCGGGCGTTTATTACCCCATCATACAATCATCAATCGTCAGCAATTAAAAGGTTATGATATTATTAAGAAAATACACATTCTCATACATGGCTGTATCTGTATCTAGGTAGAACAGTGGTATTGGTCAATGTCAGAAATAATAAGGTTCTGGTAAGATTGGCCAGTTCCTGCCGAATCTTGAACATCGTTCTAAAATATATGCTTCCTTTCTTATATTAAAACAATATATTTCAATTTTAAATCTCTGCATCGGCATTTCAAATTTATCTGTATATTTTACCCAGCACTGTGCGAGATTGGCCAATATATATATATATAGCACCGGACAGCCTATAACTTTCTACATCAGCAATTTCCAGTTTCGAGCCGATACTGGCCAGCGTATTTGTGCTACTGAGGCAGTACCTACAAGAATGTCAATGAATAAATATTTCGTATTCAATTCTATGACTTGTCTATTTAACCCATGGCCTTATTTTCAGGTTGTTCAGGCGATGACGCCTTGGAGTCGTGGATGAGACGAAAACTGGAATCAGATGACGTTGTGCCTTTATATTTCAAAGTCCCAGAACTGAAAACCGGGGTATGTGCATGTCTGTTGACGCCGACAGAGAAGCGATCCATGTGCACGAGACAAGGAGCAGCCGCAATGTTCACTGTTGTCCACCTTCGTCAACCGGACTTCCAAAAGACCCTGATAAGATCACACTGCGTTTTTGTTGTTGGTTTTTTCCTGGCTCACTCTCCAGACGTGGTTGCTGCATTGGCCGGGATGTGCAATCCTGGACAGGTAACTGTACTACTTTTTAACTAAAGATATTTCTGAGTGCTATTAAATTGTAAGACAGTAAAAGTGCTATTTTAGGTACCTTTGGCTCTTATTATACAAAACTACTCTAGTGGCGCATGCGTGGCAGAGCTTCAGACGCTCGAACAAACCACTCCAAGTGATACATGCAATCAAATTAAGTTTATACTGGGGCACAGCTATGACTAGAGGATGCGTTTGTCGCTTGAGAAGCTCGGACTCTAAGCGATACATGAAAATCGTATGGAGCTTATTATACTGGACCACTGGCCACAGCTGTGGTGGACGTCTTTGCTGACATGCGCGATCGCCACTGGAGTGGATCTATATAATAAGAGCCTTAGTTGAAAATGACGTTTCAATTTCAAAATGAGGATAGAAGGGGGATGATAAATTTCAATAAGTTTTAAGGATATTGTATAAACAAATCGTTGAAAAATGTGTGTACAAGTGTCCAAGTGAATATAAGTATTTATTTTATTTATCCTATGGTGAAAAGTGTATTGATGGCATATGGAAAACTATAATGTATGGATGGATGATTGAATTTATTGTAGTGGAAACAACAATTTTGAGGTTGCAAGAATTAAAAATATTCTCTAATCAATAAATTATGGGAATATTGCAATCGTATACCTTCCATGGTATCAATAGCATAACAACTGGGCAACAATTCTTAGTAAACTTCAATCAAATACTAAACTTGATAGCCTCAAAATGTAATTTTCTGCAAGCATTTATAAGAAATCCAAAGGCACGACGTGTCTAAGCAGGAACACAGTGAAGTGAGAAAACTGTAGAAAAGTTTTGTAAAACTTTTAACTTACTTTTTGAAACACTCATTAATTTACTGAACACTAAATTTGAAAAATTATTAAGTCGCCATTATCATTCTATCTCTATCGTGTTCTTTATTTTCTATTCCACAGAGACTCTTTTATTATCCATAAACGATGACTATCACAAAATCCAGATTTAGGGCTACACTGCATCGTAACCTAATCACTAAAAACAATTTATTCTGTTCCGATGTTATTTAAAAATATAACACGATTATTCTAATCTAAGGTGTTCTCCCTGAGCCTATCTGCCGAGTACGTTTGTCGTGACTTCTTGGAGGCCTTGCTTGGGGTATTGCCCAGGGTGGACGTCCTCTTTGGAAACGAGGCCGAGGTGAAGGCTTTCGCCAAAGCGATGGGTGCGGAAGAGGACGTCACAGGTGAGTGACGTCGTCATGACACATTCATAAAACATTCTGATGGAATCCAATATATTTCAGCCAATAACACCTTTTGCTTTGTAAATAGAGCGAAATTGTTACTTCATTTCGGATGTGATAGGTGGTATTTTTATTAAGTAGCTGAAAAATACAGTTGGAGGATTGTTAAGGGGTTCAAGTTTTGTTTTTGTACAGAGTTTTGATGTTTCGTTATTTAACTACGTATATTTTTCGTCAAACGATTTGATATTGTTCCTTTTTTTTTACGTTTTCATGCAATGTCCATTTTAATATTTGAAGTATTTAATTGAATTTCTCATACAACATAAATAAATATTTCTGCTTCCAATTCATGGGTTAAAAATATCTAAGTAAAGGAAATATTTTCGATTGCACATACTCACTCCATAGAATGAAGGGAGATTTATTCCAACTAGAACTGAAATTAACTAGATTATGAAAACGCAGATTGCTATGCTACTTCTTCCATAATATATCAATCTAAATTAAGCTTACTTTTTGTGCATATACTAATTTAATAGGTGACACAGACGAAGTTTACAAATTTTCAAAGGGACAAAAAAATTATACTCTCACATATCATAAATATGTTCTCAAGTTAACTATTCACGCTGTTTGGATCAGACCACTTACATATCTGATAACAAGATATTTTTGTATTTACTCAATAGTGGATGTGGAAAACTAAAAAGTACCGTATATGTCTTTAAAAAAAGGCTTTGTCAGAAAGCCATCTAGCCGGGTGACTTTGTGACAAAACTTTCACAAACTAAATCACTACATTTGACGGTATTTAAAAAATGAAAGAATTTTAATATCTCTTTCCTCAAAAGGTGTGACTTTTTGTTGAATTTTATCAACGTAGTGCAAAATAGAATAAAAAGGATTTATTTTAAAACAACTAAACTTTCGAGCCAAGTTTTACATTTTATAACGTTGTGATGAGAACAAATTTTAGAAATAAGCTTGTTGATACAAACATTTTACAAATGGAATGGAAAACACTTATGATTTTAATGCATGAAAAATGCGATCTAAAGAAATATTTCAACCAGAAAAAATATAAACAAACTACGAAACTTTTAAAACTTTTAATTTTTTTTCCCAAGTCTGATCAAATTTAATGTTTCAAAACTTAAGCATAATTTGAATCTTCAGTAAATTTTCATTGTTAAGATTTTCTAAATGTAAGACTTTGTAACAAAGCCTATTGGGATTGTCTTTATATTGATAAAATAATTTCTTATTTTAGGACTTAAAATACTTTAAATATTACATCAAATATTATTCACCAACCGTCAAGTATAAAAAGCACATTAACAGACTCGTCCGATTAAATAAATAAACAAACAAACACACAAATAAATAAATAAACAAACAAACAAACACACAAATAAATAAATAAATAAATAAATAAATAAATAAATAAATAAATAAATAAATAAATAAATAAATAATGCTTTTATCAAGTAATTTTACAGGAGAGAAAACACAAAACTTTTTCTGGATCTTATCTACGAAATTTTTTTAATCAAAATATTTTATTGGTAAAGTTGCAAATTCTGAACAGAATCATTTTGAAAACTTACTGACAGACTCTTTGTTACAACTCGTATGACTTTCCATTCCCAACAGTGCAAGAAGCCATTCATATCCTCCGCCAGCAACCACGACCAGCAAACACCACACCTCGTATCTTGGTAATTACACGAGGCCCAGACCCTCTCCTAATCGACGATGGCTCTGACCTAATCAAGATCTTCCCCGTCCAAAAGGATGTCCGAGTGGTCGACAGTGTCGGATGCGGAGATGCACTCTGCGGGGCTTTTCTTGCAACATATATGCTCAACAATGGGGGCGTGGAGAGTGCGGCTACAGCGGGAATTGAGGCAGCATTGCATATACTGAAAGTGGAGGGATGCAATCCCGTATTCTGAACTACAAGATTATGCAATGGCGGATCCAGCCAGGGGGCGTGGGGGGCGCACCCCCCCCCCCTGAGGTGGAGTCTTTTTTTACAATTTACAGAAATAAATAATAATAATAAAAATATTTTTTTCTTCTTTTTTTTCCCAAGTTTTTTTTCAATAAGTTCACGCAACAATTATATTTTAACCTTCATCTAATTTCCGAAAAAGCAACAAAAAGAAAGCTTATTTTTGTACCAAGGTTTTATTTATAGCATTCTCTCTTCCCATTCAAACGGATGTTGGAAGACTGTATAAGTATTCAAACCTCCAACCTCTTGACCTTGAAGATATCTTGGACCCTTGATACCCGATCCCTTTCCTGCCGAGTGGAGATTTTGACTCACATGCGTAATGTCCAACGCCAACCAGGGGGGGGGGGATAATGAGAGGTTCACTATTTGGGTTACCCCCGGAAATGGCCAAACCCATTCAACTGGACATGGTCATAGGCTATACTTAAAACTTTTGAAGGAAAGGAAGAGGAATGTTATTTAGTAACTGCATAAGAACTCGTCCATCTCTAATTTCTGTATCGGCTTGTAAATAAGCGCCATATTTGAATTTCGATTAACAATCCTCTCTTGCACCATACTGGAAAGGTATGCCAATTGTTTGTTTTTTTTACATAAAATAGACTTATAAACAATTTTATAAGAAGTACTATCTGTGTAAAGTAGCACTACAGTTGCAAAATTAATTATTTAAAAAAATATTGCTTTCAAACCCTGTACGAAATTAAACGAATGAATTAAGAAAATAAGTGTGTATGTTTTTTACGATAATTTGAAAAGGTTTGTACAAATATTCACCTGGACATGCTTTCAAATTCTTTTCTTTTTTATTGCAGAAGTAATGCAAGAAATATTGCATTTTATAAGTAATTATAACGCTTACGGCATAATATATATACACACTTTTAGAGAAGGTTAAAATTACTCTAATTTTTTTCTAAGCCTATTTTTCCAAAACATATTTTTTATGAAACTTCTGATTCTTGTTCAAAAGTTTCGCGAAAGATGTAAAATGATATTGCAACTCAAAATGAAGTTCTTAAAATATTTTAAATACAATGATCCTCTTACAATCTCTCTCTTCCAGTTATAATTGAAGAATTGGAACAAAATATTTCAGTATGCGATGTTTTTTTAATTTGTCACGGATTGATATAATTTACCTATTTTGTTTTCATTATTTAAAAAAAATGCCCAGTTTGGCGATTATTCTAAAAAATCGCCGCTGAAACGGTGAAAATTGTGATATATTTTTCAATAAACACTGCATTATCCTTTCTTTTAAGTGCAACAGAGTAGAAACAGTCGTTGATGGGCGTTCGCCATTATCTCATTTCTATGGAGGTGGGAATGATTATAACACCTTTAAAGGCACTTTTATAGCGATTTTATTAATCAAAATAGTTAAAACCATTTTTTGGTAATAGCTGAAAAACGTAATTTTTTCAATATCAGCTACTTAATGCACATGTGCAATTTTGACGAAAACCGTAATGCCAGGTCCCATGGCCATCAATAACCTGTGCATAAAAATTTAACATTGCAGGTCAATCCGTTTTGGGTGTTATGCTGATAACTAACAGGCACACATTTTTTTTTAATAACTCATCACGTTCCAAAACGTGTAGAAATGCAATAAAATCGATTTTTTTTTTTGACCGAATTTAATACTTTTATACCATACGGGTAATTGAAAGTAAAAAAAAAAAAATACGGATGTATAAAATCGCACCAAATACATATATTAGTAATGGTAAAATAGTACCCAAGACCATAAGAAAAACAAAAAAATTTGTTCGTTGATCAAACTTGGCAAAAATGTTCTATATTTTTCATGAAAATGAATATTCAAATGAGTCCATAAAAATATCTAGCAAAGGTTGGTTTTTTTTGGGAGGGGGGGGGAGGGTCAGGGTGTTTTGTGGCTGAAAAATTAATTTTGGAGCAATGTAGGCATGTGACACATGTTTTTAGAGTACTTTTTTTTATGCTGAATCGAATGAAAAAAAGCAAAACGATATAACTAATCTAAAAAAGTTACAGTTCTTTTTTATAAACGAAAACACAGGTAAAATCCAAGGAAAGGTAAAATACTACATTGAAAAATAAAAAATTGGTCAGTTCATGAAACTTAGCAAAAACGTTTTATTGTCATGAGTATAAAGAAACAAAGGAGTTCATAAAAATATCTAGTATAGCAGGGTGTTTTTTGAGGAGTGGGAGGGGGGAGTATTTTTAAACTGAAAAGTAATTTTGGTATAACCTGGGCATTTCACCTTACGCTAAGATAGCGAGTCAGAAATATGACGAAAAAAAAGGGGGGGGGGGTCAATCAAAGGATAAGGATTATCTTGAAGTATATTTCTAGAACACTGCAGAGATTTTTTTTAAATTTAAATTTTTTTTTTTAAGTATTCGATTTCATCCTGGCTAAGGCACAGGTGTTGCGCCCCCCCCCCCCCACTCCCTTAGGAAAATCCTAGATCCGCCACTGAGATTATGGTTCTGGTTTGGAGATGGATTGATATAAATCTTGGATATTATTAAAGATTTTTGTCATTGGTTTTTATAGTTTTTGTTAAATGCTAACTTGGTAACCTCTTTCTGTTTCTCTTTACTTGCTTATTAATGCTGCGTATAAAGGTTATACTTGTGAAAATGGAATTAATTCAAACGAATATTATCGTTGTTAGTAATCCAGTTTTACAAAAACTATTCTCCACTCACCAGCAACATTTATCTAGTAGGCGTACAGAAGTTTATGATTGGCTCACGTAAATTTGAGATTCCTGATGAGAAATAAAAAAATTAAAAAATGCTTTTCTTTTTCTTCCCGGAATAAAACATACAATCCTACATGAAAAAAAAATTCGCTTTATAAAAATTTCTTTAATGGAAGAAAAATTATAAGCAACCCACAATATCATGTAGAAAATTGATTTTAATTACTGACAATTGATTTCATTTTACTGTTAATTAAAGTGATATTAAAGTTTAGTGGACTTCTGTTGAAAGAAGTGAGAATATTTTATATATCCCCAAGACGACAAATAAAAAAAAATAATAAAAAAAAATAAAAAATAAATAAAAAACATTTGCTGAAGTGTTGGTTACCTGAGCTCAAATTGCTGTGAACTGGCGTTGTCTCTGTAATAATTTGGTTCAAATTGGTTCAGTCGATTGCAAGTATGAACATGGCCTTTTCACACCATACCCTCGATTTCACCCACTTAACCACAAAATATCGGGATAAAATTCTGTTCCCAATAATCTGGAGTAGTCAAGATACTACTAGAAAAATAACCCGGTTCAGATAGCTTCAGTAGATCTTAAGTTATGATCATGCCCTTTCTAAACGCAATCCCCACCCCCCCTCTCTCTCTCTCCTTCCCCACTCTCGCTTTCACGATCTCCTCGATTTAAGGCACAGCATCATCAGAATAAAATTCCCGATAATCTGATATAGTCACATTACGTATAGAACGAAGTAAACCTATACATATTGGAATGTTCTATTATTAGAATAATCGATTCTATACGGAACGCACTGGTCTATTGTCTCGAATTAAAAAATTTACTGTTTAAAATATTGCATCACCCCAATAACCATGCAATAATTTAATTAGTTTAAAGGATAAATTAAAATAGACCTTTTATCGAAAATAAAGTAAACGTTCAACTCTGGCAAAGTAAATATTAAAATAGGGGCCATTTCAACTTCATTTGTAATCGAAACGAAACATTGTGTGGTAAAAACCAAGGAATCACATTTTATAGGAGCGAGTATAAAGAAAAATAAATGTTGTTCATCTTTAGTTTTGAAAAATTAAAGGATAAAAGTCATTCCTATCACAATGGAAATGTTTTTTTAAGTCACTTCTATTACAAAAGTTGTCACATTTTTATATGTTTTCTCAAATTGCAGAAAAATACTTGAATGCCGTATAAGCCCACGTCTACTGTAGACTCATAAATTTAGCAACAACGACTCATAACATTCTGTCTGCTTTTTCATCTTTTTTTAAATGTTCCTGTCGGTGGTTTTACAAAACAGTTCCCAACTACAGATATATCGCTTGGAGTTGGGATGGGGGAGAGTATCCCAGACATAGCTTGCGCCTTATATTGCTTTAAAATAATGGAAGAAAATTTGACTATAGAAGACATAAATGATTGACCTTGCAATCCATATATTATCGGGAGGAATGTTTACGGCAATTAAGATTACAGAAGGAAAAAAAAAAAAACAGAAAAAAAACAGGGGACCGCCTTTTAATTAACGGCATCTAGGGTTCTGTAATAAAGAATAAGTGTGTGACTAGTTTATCTTTATAACTTTTGGAGCCTCCATGCTCTGTTAGATAATAGAAAGGCAGTGGTGTAGCGCCAACTTGTTGACATAAATTGGTGTGAAATAATATTCACGTCATATTAAATCTGTCAAGATCACTATGTCCTCAAGTTAGCATGATGTTGATGTGAGGAGGTGCTAGCTATAAAATATAATTGATAAAAAATGCTATGCAACGTTACATACGTTTATGTTTGTTGCCTGCCTTTAAAATATACATAAAAATTTCGTCACGAAAAAAAGTTTCTCTCGGTAAAACAAAGCTATCTTAACCCTCAAGACATTTACTTTCGAGTAGGAAAGATAGAATTTACAATTAAAAACAGTGTTGTAAATTACTAAGTGTCCGAGACAATTACATCTTTCCAGATAATTCCTATTCAGATAATCTTGTTCTGTTTTCCATTTTCTTGATACAATCAAAGTGCCGGAGATAAGTATCTAACATATCTCGCCGAAAGATAAGTCAGGTAATGATAAAGTACCGAAGATAAATGAGCTGTCGGCATTTAAACAAGTGACGTAAACGTACACCAATTATTCAACTTCTTCAAATAAAGTCAAGTATTGTATTAGAACTGATTTAGTAGACAATGAGCATTAAGTGACTTCTCTAACTTAGAAAGAAAATCAGCTTACTTTTGCCAATAAACCTAAAAACTGAAGTACAGTTTTGTTTTTGTTCATAAGTAATTAACTTAGAATACTTTTCATTTGAAAAAATTATGGAAATTCAAAAAGACCACAATGTAAATAAATCCGATGTAAGTATTCATTTTAACCTATAATTTGTGCTCCACATTAAAAGTTAAAAAGTATTGACGAGGTGAAGCAACTGAAGTACTAACAAACAGAAAATAATTGTTTATTTTCTCATTACCTATAAGCTTCATTATCTTTTCTAAATTTCACTGCTTCTCAAAAAACATTCATGTAGAAGAGTTATTTTCCAGTTTATTTGTGTAGGGAATTTCACCTCATTGAAACCAATTTTTGTACCCATATTCTAAGAAATATCGATTCGTTTATTTTTGTGGTTTGAACCGAAACCACTCCCGGATTTAAAGTTTATGGTTCAATGTCCTAAGTTGGTATTTTAGTGGTTTCTATGACCGATCCACACTTTCCATTAACAAAGCAATTAAAGTAAGACTATTCCAAAACAAGAACTTATCATAAATACTTCAAAAATTTCATAGACAACTGAAAGATACCAAGATGGCTAGGAATAAGTTATTGATTATTTTCGAAGTCGAATAAAATTTTTATTGCATATTGCAATATGCTATAAGTGCCGAATAATATTTATGCTTTTACTTATGGTTTTATAAAGTGAAAATGAACCTATTCTATAAAATAAAACTAGTTTAAAGTATTTTTATATAAAGTCAAAATATTAAGTTTTATAGTTTCCAAAGCTTGTATTATCTTCCAAGTCTGTTTGTATAATCAATTTGAAAAATAAATGTCAAAAATCCTGCAAATTATACATAGATCTAAAAAGCTTAGTATTATTTATCGCCCACAATTTACTATGTTGAATATGGCATACCAAATTGGAAAACAGAATATAAAGTAGTTTACCATCGAAACAAAATTGGGTATTAATTATTTTTATATTATTTGTTATATTAAGTTTATTTTTATCCAGAAGCTTTTGCTATTATTTTTATTTCAATTTTTTTTAAATTATTTAATTGATTGGACATATTTTATAAATGAAATATTTTATGAAATTCCACTAAAAAGGACACTTTTACACTGTAAGTGTATAATATATGACTTAAGACTTCCTAAGGAATTTTAAAATTGCATACAGAACAAGAATAGCTGTTTTGCATACACTTTTAGATCTCGTTTTCTGCATAGGAATGTGTTAATTGTTGAGACTCAAATTTGGTAAAACTTTGCTGCGAAAAAATAATTATCACTATTACTTACGCCAGTTCCTTAAAGATTATGAAATTTAGTTCCGTTCGTGTACATTGGAGCAATAGTACAGGAAAAATACGATATTTGAAAAACAAAATTCTATCATTCTTGAAACTTCGGCTATAACATCTTTTTGGCAGTAGAATACAAGATCCGATGAGTCCCCAAAATTTAAAGGGGTGGAGCACTGTTTTTGAGGGGGGGGGGAGGGGGTTAAAGTCTCCAAAGTTAAACTTTTCGATATTGGTCGAGTAAGGTATCGTTTTTTATGCAATTTTTGTGCTGAATTAAATGAAATAACTTTCAGATAGATCGGAACACTAATTTTTAAGATATAATAGGTTTTATGGGTACAATATTCGAAAATCCACATAGAAACACCGACATAAATTTCATTGCACAAAAAGGCTTTAATTTACCAATTATTATTAATTTTTATCATCTTACATAAACTATCAACATCAGAGTCAGTTTATGAGTTTTATTTCATTATGGATGGAAAACTGTCCAATATCATCATACAGAGATGTCCAATATCATCATTCCATTTTAGAATTACTGCTGGTCATTCCTTTACAGTTTTTGCAGAAAACAGAACAACGCACGCCACTTTTAACGCAACCGCATTGTTGGGTTGAACAATATCCTTTACATGTACAAGAAATCAGTTTGTGTATTGCATCAGTGACAGGTTATAAAGTTGTTTATTCAGGGTATAGTTCACTCTTCCTATGAATCTAATCCCCATCTTCTGGAAGTAGTTGATAGCTGAGCCATTTCTGTATTTGGTTAGTACACTCGATATGAGTACTGAGCTCCTCCTGCGTAAGTGGAGGTTATGAATTCCCATCTAGCTGTCTTCTTCTGAAGTGATCTCTGGAAAAACTGTGGCGAAATTGGTCATGGTTACGATCCTTTGCTCCATACGACAAAATGAAAAACGCTCTCCAGCATCTTTCCCGGTAGGCATTCAATTTGGAGAATATTTTGATACAGTTCATTAATATGCTATTAGTTAGAAACAGCTTCAAAACTTTTTTTCTCTTTTCTATGGATTGCACTTGTAGTATTGCATCTATGGGCAAGAAGAATGTAGTTTTCAACATGTGGATGTTGCGGCTGTAAGTTTTTGAGTGATTAATTTGTATCTTGACACGTCTTATTTTCGGATTCAATAGCAATTTAAGTTTCTCCTCTGAGGCGAGTGCAATCATTATGATTAAGATGTACACTGGGTGCCTTGGGATTAAACCTTGGCTGACGATAGTAGGCTGAAGTTCGGCAGATTTCTCTAAGGCTGTTAGAAGAATAAGAATATCTGCACAAACAACATCCTGTTTCACATCAATATTGTTGTTTTGAAGAACAAGTGTGAACATCTTTATTAACTGTTTTTAATTCTGTGAATTTGATAAAAACAGTAACATCAGTGTCATTGGAGCATTGTTGATTACTTTTTCATTTATTTGGATCGAGGGATTTACTGTAGCAAGAGATCACACATTATCGCTTCTTTTGATTTTTACGTCTCCAAATTTTTTCCTAACGACTTGTAAAATAATCTTCTGACCAATACCTTTTGACATGTGACAGTTAATCAAGTCTATACTATTGATGACTATCCCAAGAGATACTACAACTGTAGATGAATTAGAAAAAGGATTATTTAATTTCGATCGTTTTTGTATTTTTGTAATGTAATTGTTGCCTCTCTTCACACAAGTTTCCCAAACATCTACATGTTGTAAAAAAATGTGGTGTCTAAAAAATCTTCAAGTGCTCAAGTAATGTGTGACATTGCCGGTTTCCTTAAAACATGTGAGCTCAAGACATCCACAGTGAACCCTCTTTGAACAATAACTCCCACAACTTTGAACTCTCGATTAACAAGTTGATCAATGCCCATATCAGGTGAAATATCACTGAAAAATGTGTTAGTTCTCACGATAGTGAAATATCCCTTTGCAAACTTATGATAATCAGACTGAAGCATATGTTTTTGCAACTGAGTAGATATTTGCTGAAAATAAATAAGGCATGCTTTTGAATAGTAAATGCATTTCCTTGCTATAAAATATGGAACCATATGTTTAACAGTCATCAAATGCGTCTCCCAAGCACCAGTCCTTTCTGCTAGTATGAATTTTCTTACCAGTTTTGCTATTTCAAGGTAATGGATCCACAACTTAACTGTGGAACTTCTCTGCTTGATACTTTCCAAGACTTCCCACACTTTTTTTTTTTTTTTTTAGATTTTTTAATGTTAGAATCTGTTGAAATTGTTTCTCTTGGTATGATACAGTTTTTGAACTACCCTATCTCTCCTTTCGCTGCCCGTCCACTCTTGGTCCATTTGTATATGTCCTTCAGATGTAAATTATACTAAGCTACAGCCAAGGGCTCTGACAGCATGAGAACAAGCGCTCCCTGAAAGTATATGTTTCGTAGTATTTTCAGCATACACAACAGACAACAACTCTTTGCAGTCCAGTATCCACCATTATGTATCCGAATGAACCAAGGAAGAGCATTAGTAAATGAAATCTTCCTATTCTCACCACAACTTTCTGCAGTAGTGATTCCGGTGGAACTGACAGGGTTAATGCCAATTAATTGCGTTATCCAATACCTTCATATATAAAGGCAAGTCAAAAGTTACAAAAATAGTTTTCAAACCAGGAAGTTGTTCAGCATTAATTGCCATCACTAAAGCTGTATATACAGTTTCAAGATCTGAAGGAGGTGCCATAATAAAAGATAAAGTGATAATGCTAGATTTATCACCGTATTGATTTCCTATAATTGTTTCAGAAAACCACTGCCAACCAGGAATATTTTAATATTTCCACCATTTGTGATTGTGTATAAGGGGAAAGAGTGTAATAATTTACTTTGATTAGGTAAAGCTTATTTAAGACGATAAATGAGAACTCATGGACATCAGACAGCATTTGAAAGGCAATTTGTTTGACGAGAACAATTCCCTTATTTTCAGACTGTATTGATACTGTTTTCGTAGTAATTCGAGCATTTTGGAATCCAAAATTGAATGAGCAGGTGTCATACATTGTATACTATAATTTATCAGAAAATTTCCCTTTCAAAAAACTAATAATCGAAAAACTTGCTTTAGTTTTTAATCAATAAAAATTTCTTCAATGCAGTTTGCTTAATCAATTTAATGATTTTCAAATATTTGACCCACAAAACCTATTTCATCTTAAAAAGAAGAGTTCCAATTTATCTGAAAGTTATTTCATTCGATTCAGCACAAAAAATGCTTAAAAAATGATACCTTACCAATATTAAAAAGTTTGATTTTGGGTGGATTTTACCCCTCCCCCTCCCCTCAAAAACAGTGTTTCACCCCTTTAAATTTTGGGGACTCATCGGATCTTGTATTCTACTACCAAAAAGATGTTATGACCAAAGTTTCAAGAATGAACGAATTTTGTTTTTCAACTGTCCATTTTTGGGCTATTTTTCCTGTACTACAAGTAAATTCTCAGTATCGTCACAAGGAATTTAGTAAATAAAAAATGGTCGATGAAATTTAAAATGAAAGAACAAACAAACCTGTATTTATAATCTATAAATGAGTATAAGACCATTTATAAAAAAGATTTATTGCAATTATGAAATTCGTCTCGATTTTAAATCGTTAATTCTATAAAAAATGGCAGCGTGAAGAATATTTTTGGTATTGCGATGAAATAGGTACTACCTACGGCAATGTGGTGCTAGTTATGACCATGTGAAGAATGCGGTGATAACTTTAGCAATGCATAGATAGTGATGTGCTATTTTGTCATTAATCACATCATTTACACTTGTACAAATTGCAAATATCATTTAACTTTTTAAAACTTCCAAATATTTGTAGGAATAATGAGTGGATAAAGGCTATAGGTGATTTTTTAACAAAATCAAAATTTCTCAATAATTGAATCCCAGATCTTCATTTGATTGTGATAAACGAGGTTTGGTACACGTAAGCAACTAGATGCTAATGTAAAAAAAAAATCTCCCTAAAATCAGAATTCTTCCTTTCCTAATCACATGTATAGGGTACAGCAAGACTCTTGTTCGTTGGTAGTCCAATGCTGGACATCTCTTCCGACTGCGACGACGCTCTTCTTCGTCGCTTCAGCCTAAAAGATGACGACTGCGTGCGAGCAAGAAAGGAGCACGATCCCTTATTTCAGCAACTCTTTCTCAGTGAACATTCGAGGCTCGCTGCAGGAGGATCGGCACAAAATGCAGCCAGGGTCTCCAAGTGGACGCTGGGATCAAGAGGGGAGGTGGCATTCGCAGGTACAGTTAAATTAATATTCACTAATTAAAATTTCACTAAAATATTAATTATTCACCTAGTTCACCACTGAAAATCATACAAATGTAATCTAACTACTCATTTTGAAACCTAAAAAATTGACAAGTCACTTTGTCAAGGAATTCAAACTAGGTCACATCATCAAGCATGCATCACTTTGACTACGCACTCAACAAGGCAGACAATCACTTTCATTATTATTATTATTATCCCCCCAAAAAAACACATTTGAAAAGTAGAAGAACCACCAACCTCAAAAACACAAAAAACTTTCTTACAATAAAAAAATCATAAACATGATGAAAATTTTCAGCCACAAACACAGTGATATAAAAAATGGCCAACCTCTGATTAGAACTCTCGGTTGTGACTCGCTAAAGAATGTCTGCTTACTTAGTTTATTTTCCAAATTTAAGTTCCGCTCCCATAAAAATTTACGCTGCTTGAGGTTGGCGCCCTTCATAGGAATATTAACAATGATTGCGTTTGAAGTAATTTATGGCAGATTATACGGATATTCGAGTTCATGATTTCATTTGGATAGGTAGGAAATACAAAGTGGTGTAAATCTTCATGTTCATGCAACTTTCAAAATAGTATAGAGAAACTGTGTTCAAACGCTTGCATTTGAATATATTTATTAAGAATTTTTTAAGTAGGAAACTGAAGTGTTTGTGGTAAGCTTTTGTTTGGTTGATACAAACATTTTGGAAAGTTTTTATTGTTTGGGTGCTTTAAAGGTTAGTAATTAAGACGGGCGCCAACCTCAAGCAGCGTAAATTTTTATGGGAGCGGAACTTAAATTTTAAAAATAAACTAAGTAAGCAGACATTCTTAAGCGAGTCACAACCGAGAGTTCTAATCAGAGGTTGGCCATTTTTTATATCACTGTGTTTGTGGCTGAAAATTTTCATCATGTTTATGATTTTTTTATTGTAAGAAAGTTTTTTGTGTTTTTGAGGTTGGTGGTTCTTCTACTCTTCTACTTTTCAAAAGTGTTTTTTTGGGGGATATCATAACTTTTTTTTAAACACTGGCGACTTCTATTTTTTGAATTGGCCCGTTTAATCGTTTTTCTATATATCACCTATGGTACACCTGGTACCGGGAATATTCATAATTCTTCAAACTGAGTTCGACGATACCTTAGATGCAATAATTATCTTTAAAATTGATAAACCGGAAGTGGTACCGATAGCATACCTGGTACTTTAAACATTCATAATTCGTCAAAACAAAAGTCCAACATGCCATATTTATCTTGGAATTTGATAAACTGAAAGTGGTACTACCTATGCTATACCTGGTACCTTAAATATTCATAATTTTTCAAGACAAGCCCAACGACACCCAACATGCCATATTTATCTTTAAAATTGATAAACCAGAAGTAGTACTACCCATGGTATACCTGGTATCATGAATATTCATAATTCTTCATGTTGAGTTCAATGATATCTTACATGCTAAAATCTGCTTGAAAATTTACAAATTGGTTGAATGCAGATGGCAGTAACCATCAAAATCGACCACGAGCGAGTAATAGAAACTTGTGTATGGCAACTCAACCCCCAAAACGTAATGAAATACGTTGCCATCGACAAAGAGCCTGTCTGTCAAGTTTCAAAGAGCCTGTCTACCGTTTGGTTAGTTTGTACGCACAACGACCTATTTTAAGGCATAATAACGACTAATCAGTCTGGGACCCACAGCGTAACGTGGATTCCGAATCACAACAAACATCCACACCTAACCCAGGCATCAAATCCGGCACCTTTAACATACAAGGCCAGAGCCTTCATCCCATTGAATATTTATTCTAATAAATTGTTACAAATAAATATTACAAGTTTTTTACAGTCTAAATATTGCAATATAAATTATTTTTATTATACCAAGCATTATTTTAGTTCACATATAATAACCCATTGATATCTGACAAAATTTATAATATTTTCTTAACAACAATTTTAAAATTCACTATGAAATTAAAATTTTGATGATATATGATTCTACGATTTCATTTTACAACGGAAAGTAAACAAAATCAATACATCTTTAAAAACGAATGACATTTGTGCAAATTCCATTAGCCAATCGCAATGCGTGGTTCATTTAGTCCTCTGTAATGAATTGACTGTGACGCCAGCTCGCATAACCTCCACATTTATACTTCATATTTAGCCCATAGTATCTTGCAACAAAATGTGATTGTTTTCATTTTTCAATGGAGATTTCCCGAAATTAAAATGTTTTTGAAAGTTAACTCCCTCTATATTATCATACAGTTCAAATAGCACATGCAACTTGAAGAACAAACATTTCTCTTCAATTCTGTCTCTTCAAAAATTAAATTATTTCAATTTTAAGGATGTTATAAGCCATATAATTATAGTCCAATTCGTTCTGCCTATATTTTAACGTTACGTTAATTCTCACTTAAGCCTAACATGTCTGAAAAACTAACTTCGAAATTATAGCAAACCTGTTTGGCAACTTTTGGCATATATTTCTGAACCACAATTACAAGCTGATCGCCTTTATCTGTCGCCAAATTATGAAATGAAAAAAAGTGGTTTTAAATTAATTAAAAATAGAAAGAAATATTTAATGAGATTCAAACCAGCGTAGGATTTTAAGTTGAAACATTCCGCATCCTATAATTCATTCCGTTTGAAGATCTATAACTTAGTTAGGGCTGGACGATTGTCTAAATTTTTACATCAAAATCGGGCTAGAACTCGTTTTTTTTATTTCGTTTTGGAAATTTCAATATTTGTTTTCTTCGTTGTCTTTTATCCTAGGTCCTCAATTTTTTTTTCTTCGAAAGATATCACCGAGTCGAATCTATGGTATTTTTTGTATAATTATGAGAAGTTTCGTAAGCGCGCTAGAAAATAGTCAATTTCGGCTTTTTCGCTGGAAGTTGTGCAGAGAATAGATACTTACTGTCGTTTCTGCCTTTTTAAGGTTGGCGGAGAAACGACCGTTTCGTCTGATTATTATTATTGTTGTTGTTATTATTATTATTATAACACTGTTAGATGTCAAATTGTTTAAGACATGCCTCTCTTGTAATTTCTACGATGTTTAATTGCTATTGGATTTAACATCGTCAAAACTTCTAAACGGTGATTTTTCCCTATCTTACAATTACAAAACCCTGGCTCTCAACAACTGATACTGACTGTGATATTCCTATACCAGGTTGCGCTGGTAACGACGACTTCGAATCCTGGATGAGGCTAAAGCTGGTATCAGAAGGAGTCGTACCTCTCTACGTGAAAGATCCCGTCACAAGCACAGGCGTGTGTGCCTGTCTTCTCACACCCAGAGGAGAGAGATCCATGTGTGCGAGACAGGGTGCGGCAGCTCTGTTCTCCACCCAACACTTACAAAGGGAGCACATACAAACACACCTGCAGAGGGCGGACTGCGTTTTCGTGGAGGGATATTTTATTGTTCACTCGCCTGATGTTGTGACAGCACTGGCTGAGCGAAGCAATCTCCGTCAGGTATCCATTTGATGATTTATTTACTTATAATGACGTAGAA
Source organism: Linyphia triangularis (assembly GCA_963978545.1). Lineage (NCBI taxonomy): Eukaryota > Metazoa > Arthropoda > Arachnida > Araneae > Linyphiidae > Linyphia > Linyphia triangularis. Next base: position 38,375,423 of record OZ021722.1, on the reverse strand, counting down.
AATGTGTTTTTTTCCCCCTTCTCTTTTTTCTTTCTAATGGCGGGCCCAAGTACTCACAGTGACTTGCAAGTGCTCGCCGTCACTTGGCCACTACAAGGCCGGTAGCGATGGCCACTTGTGAAGGGGCACCCAGTGGAAGAGCAATCGTTGCCCCCAACTTAGGAAATCCACGTCTTACATTCATGTCTTACATTCATGTCTTACCCCGGATTCGAACTGAGACCCAACAGCATGGTTGACTGATGCGCTAACCACTATACTGAATGGGCGACCTGACGTAGAGGAGACAGCTAAATGTTTCTACAGCGCTAATACGCTAATGTATGGAAAATATAAGAAAAATCTATTATTTAAATCCTAAATTTTATGAACAAAGGTAGGAATTGATGAATTTATGAAAAATCAGGAATTAATGATACAATGTTTTGTAAAATATTCTCACTCCTCTCCGATTATGAAATAAATATTGTATTTTAGATTTTTGAGTAAATATGATTGAAGAAATTTACTATACTTTTACATTTATATCTCAAAGAAAATTTTCAAAGCAGTTAATATCTACTTCTAAGCCTAATACTACGTTCCACGATAGAAAATAACCTTTAAAATACAAGGTGTGGTATTAATTTCCAGGATTGATCTAATAACTCTTGAAAATATTATGTGAATTGAATACACATTTAACATATTTGGAAGTAATTTCTATCTGCGGTAATGCTCTTCTGTGCTCGGCTTCAAAAGTTTCGTGAAGTACTTTTATAGTCCTCTTTTAGAATGTTCTTCAATTCTGATGTCACGGTTTTCTTAATGTCTTCGACCTTGCCTATTCATCATGAATTCATTCCACCTGGCAAGACTCTCACTGGGAAGTTTTACGCAATTCTTGCCCGACTTTCGGAAAAGAATTCGCAAAGTACTCGTTTTCAGCAGAAAGGGATTTGGTTTCTTTTGTACTACAATGTTCTGCCCACATTACTTTGCATGTGAAGTGACTTTTAGCCAAGCTTCTAGGTCGTGGAGATGAATCATCTTTCAAACTCTCTGGACTTAACATCAGCAATCTTTTTCATTTTTCGAAACTGAAAATTTGCTGAAGGGGACAAAGTTTGGGGATATCAAAGGCATAAAAAACAGTGATATCAAAACTGAAGAGCATTCCAAAAGAGGGCTTAGAAAGTTGTCTTCAAAACTTTTACAGTCGAGCACAGAAGTGTATTACAACAGTGAAATAATTCACATAATATTTCCCGAATTTATTAGATCAGTCCTGGAAATTAATAGCCGCTTCTTCTGGACTAAATTATTTTACTCAATTACTTTAAAAAATATTAGTTGTATTAAAATGAGAGTCCCAGCTTTTATAATAAGGTTTTATTAGTTAATGGACAAAACAAAAAATGACTTTAGCTTTCGTTACTCTCACAACAATGGTGTTGCAAGAATTTATGGACACCAATCAAAACCCAATTTAACTAATGATCCTAGCAGATCCTAAGCACGCTACTTAATCTTAATAGGTTGCAATTTTTCTGACCCATTCATGATTTTGTCCCTGTAGTTGTTCTCTCTAAGTCTGTCTGCCGAATACGTGTGTCGATCCAACGCAGATCAACTGGAGAAAGTGATCCCAAAGGTAGACGTGCTGTTAGGAAACGAAGCAGAAGTGAAAGCCTTCGCTCAAGCTAAAGGGGCAAGTGATGATGTCACAGGTAACGGTTATGAAATTCAAAAGGGTTCAGCAAAACTTTTAAAGTTTCCAACAATTGATAAAATTTGAAAAAAGAATTTTGCAGTGCTGCTGAAAGTTATAAGATATGATACTTCTAAGTTATAATTGCTAGAATTTGTTACGAAAATAACGCTCATAATGTTCAATAACTTGTATCGTCAAAATAATGAAGAGGATAATGAATATATAAGCAAATAGAGCGAGATAAAGGAATATAATGGAAAATCCCATTTATAACTTTTAAGCACAACTACGGTTTTTTAGGAATAACTGTCCCTGTACGAACGCTATTTGTTGGTTCAAAGTTTTCTTTTTACGAGGTTCCTTTTCTAAAATTACACATCTAAACCTTTAGGAATCAATTGTTACTGAAAACTCATCAACAAAAGTTATTAGTTTTCTCAAACAAATAATTGAAATAAATGGAAATAATATACTTGTGACTTAACGTTTACTGATCGTAAGTATAGTGAAATGAACAAATAATACGAGAATGATTATTTAAAAATCCATGTACATTTCTATCGAAAAGACAATTATTTCAATTTATATAATACTAATATATACTTGCATTGAACCGTAGTAACTCATTCCAATGTCTACCTACAGTTGAAGAAGCCGTTCGAATCATCCGCCAACTCCAGACCTCGGCCAAAACAGACCAACCTCGCATCCTAGTGGTCACTCGCGGTTCCAAACCAGTCATTCTTATAGACGGATCCAACAACCAGAAAGTGTTCGACATTCCAAAGGGTATTCCCGTGGTGGACAGTGTAGGATGTGGGGATGCTCTATCTGGAGCATTTCTAGCCTCTTTCGTCCTCCATGGAGATGCGGAATTGGCAGTGCGGGATGGAATTAATGCTGCTGTACAGATACTGCAAGTGCCGGGATGTGATCCACCGGTTCATGTTAAGTGCGATGCAGCCGTGTTATGTCCTTTAGACATGAATGGGAGTTTTTTTCAATGAAATTGTGCTCGTTGTATAATAAATGTTATCTGTTATGTTAGATGCGCAGACTGCTTGTGTTTCTAGAATTCATTTGTTTATGTTACTAAGTTTGCTTGTTACATGTAATCATCGTTTCTGTGTTATAAGTTCGTTTCCATGATTTTTTTTTTTTTTATTTTTTTTTATTGGTTAATGACACAAATTACAAATGATTTTACAGAAAAAAACTCCGATGACTTTTTGTTATTTCTGTAAGCTCAGTATGTAAAACACGAAGGACATCTTCCTTTTGTTAGTTAAAATCCTTACTCTGAAGCAATTGATGAAAAGTTTAACTGAATTTTAATCAAGCATTGATGATTTTATTAGGGATATTTTACTTCAACTTACACATTTTTTGACAGGAAATAAATATTTGTTACATGATAGAGCATAGAACAGTTTGCTGTAATAACAGGTGTCTCAGTAAGTTTTACATCTGGCTATTAAAGGGTGCAAATGTTGATGAATAAATTTGCCTGATAGTTGACAATGCAAAAATATAGCAGCGTAATACCGAAACTGCATCCGTCAATTAGTTATCTATAATTCGGAAACCAAACCCATGTATGCCAATATACTTCTTTTCATACTTCAAATATCATTATTGTTTTTATACTAGTGTGTGTTTGGACAATTCTTGATACTCAAAATAACAGTTGTGTCACAGTTAAGACTCACTATTTTTTTTATTTTTTTTTATTTTTTTTACTTTTTATTTTCTGACGGTGAGAAACTTTTCATAAAAACTAAAATTGCAAAGTTTATTGTTACTTATGGATACAAAGGCAATTTGTAGTCAGCCAAATTTATATCCTTGCCATAATTTATACTTTAGAGTTTCACGAAAGAGAAAATAAATTAAATGCTATTACTTGAAATATTTTTTTTTAAACACGTGCACGTCTTAAAACACGCACTTCAAACTTTAAATGTTATCAGTGGCATTAGTTATCGAGTTGAAGAAGTGTATTTAAGTTGTTTTTATTATAAGAAATGTTTAACTATAGCTTTTAAATATTGTCCTCTTGAAAGTTAACATTTATTTTTAATGCATTAAGTAAGAAGTGTCTATGCAATTATAGTACATATGCCTTTCGTTGGGAAATGTTGCTTTATTTTAAACTTAAAGGATGCTACCATTTTAATTGGATTTATTTCAACGGTAAGAATTTTTTTATACACACACACACACACACATATATATATATATATATATATATATATATATATATATATATATATATATATATATATATATATATATATATATATATATATATATATGTGTGTGTGTATATATATATATATATATATATATATATATATATATATATTTGGCATTCCAGTACACCGTGAATCTAAGTATATTTTATTAAATTTAAAATAATTTATTTAAACTATAAAGTTTTAGCAATTCACCAAAGTATATCCTCATAGTATAAATTAAACATTCATGACAGAAACAGCATAACAGCATCAAATAATCATATTGGAAGGTTAGGATTATTAAGTTTTATTTCTTTACTTTTAACCTTTGAACAGTTTCGGTAAAGGTTCTGTTCTGACTGAACTTTCAATTTGAACCAGAGAACTAAGTCTGCGCCCATAATTCAAACGTGCTATTTTCGACTAAGAAATTTTATATCAAGAAACTAATGAAACTATTCTTATCGTCACTTTAAATGTAATTAAGTATGGTAACCATTAAAACAATTCTTGTCTTGAGTAGATTTTCACGACGCGCTGATCATTTAAAGGCCGTTTCACACTTTTGACTGTCCAAATAAACTACAATATTGTCAAAAAGATTTCTTTGTGGTACCATTTCGGAAGATTGTAATACTTCTGTTAAAGTTTTTATTAAATTTTACTTTTACGTTATTGTTACGTAATTGTTACTTTTACGTTATAGTAGACGAGGGAAAATAGTGGTTAAAAAAAGATTCCATATCATTTATGAATCATTTGGTGCTTTGTCGCCAATTTTAGCGACTACAATAATCCTTTTAATGAAATTTTCAACCTCTAAATGACAGATGAGATTATAATGGAATAGTACCTTTTAAAACTAAGGTTTCAAAACATTACACAAAATTAAAATGCACTTAAATACCAATATTTTTTATTTTTTTTAAAACAAATAAGTAATACTTTACATTTGCATTTACATTATCTCATTTAAGAAATATAAATTCCTCAGTTTAATGAATTCGGGATTATTTTGATTACTTCGACACAATTAATCTGGTAAAAATATTGGAATATTAAAAACTTTCAATCATGATTAAATAAATTTCATGAACTATGATTTTTCACATTAACTCTTTGTTTTACTAATCTAAAAATATGATGCCGTGACGATCAGCAGGATAATTTCCAGGAAACTTCAAAAGTCTATTTTTTTTTTTTTTTTTTTTTTTTTTTTTTTAAACTTTTTTTTACTTTTTGCCAACCTTGATTTTGAAGGAAGTAAAATCTATTGAAATGATAATTAATTGTCCTATACTTAAGGAACCAACAGACCTAACTAAGTCACAATTGTGTGATTGTACTTAAGAAGGTAAAAACAGAATCAGATTCCCATTGGAATCTTTATAATGTACTGCTAGAATCCTAAATGCTTTAGAATTTTTTGAGATCCGTTGCTGTGGCTTAATGGGAAACGGATTTTTAAGATTTAATCTGCAATAAATTAAAAATCTCCAAATTTCGACTTGGACTCTATTGGTTCTGAAGTGGGGTTAAGTATTAATTTTCTATTAAAATTTAAAAACTAAATAATGTCTCCATTGAATAAACTCACGTCTTTTGTGTGTGAATTTTACCACCTTTCTTCACTTTTTTTCCCCCCTTTTTTTAAAAAAAAAAAAAAAAAAAAAAAACCAGACAGACAGACAGAGAAGGGAGGGGCTGAAACACAATTCTTTGTCCATCTCTCGCTTCACTCTTGTTTAAAACTGAAACATCACTTAAATTAAATATTAAATATATAAACTTTAGCATATGTTTTATGTAACAAAAGATATACGGGACAATATTGAATGGAAATAGACATATAGACATTAAAATTAAGCAAAAAAAAAAAAATCAAAGATGGTATTGGTTAATGTACAACTAAGTAATTTGAGGCATGTGTGGAAACATATTGAAGATTCGATAATAAATTTACTTTCAAGAAAAACTGTCAATAAATGTCAGCTACACAGAGTAAATCAATCCAGTGAAAATTTCGAAATAATATAAATGTTTTTTTATATCGCATGAATAGTTCATGGATGTTAATTTACAAACAATTGTCAGTTTCTTCGCGCATGTAAATTTCATAAATACAAATGGAGAAAATGCTTGTGCTATCATAATTAGGTAAGAGAAATTTCGTAATATTGACAATTTTCAGTTTGAAAAAGTACCGCCTAGTTGATGATTTTTACGATAATATGAACAATTAGTTTTGTCTCCAAACATACGAGTACTAACGCGATAATTAGAAGCAGAGGTACTACTCTGTATTAGAGTTGTTTGATGATAATTACTAATAAATATCTCGTCAACTTGGTGATATTCAATGGTCAGATATACCACCAAAGTTATAAAAATCAAAAACAGATACGACAGTCAAATTTTTGTGCAAAAAAATATATAGTTTATACGATAACTAATAATGTTCTACAAACGATAACGTTTTAGTATTCGTAATTTGTTTTACTAACTGTTTATAAAATTGAAACAAAAAATATTGCTCAGTATTTTTTTTTTTATTTTTTTTTTTTTTTATTTTTTTTTACAATTCTGAAAGAATATTTAATTATTTTTTTTTATTTTTTATTATTATTATTTTCTAGGAGAGATAAAAGTTACGGAACTGTATTAATCTGGTGAGACCTCTAGAAAAAACAAAAATTGATAATACTAACGAAATTCAAGCAATGGACAATTCCCGCATTTTTTAAAAACGAATGAAGTTGATTTATATTTATAAAAAATTTCTTTCTGATTCTAAATATTCCAATAAAAATTCTTTAAAAAAATTAGTTATTTAAATATTAAGAAAAGAAAATGAGCAAACCCCCTCAAATTGCGATCCGCTCAAAACGGGCCGATTTTGAGTATGACGTCAAGTGTCTCGAAAGGTTCGGTGACGTATTCCCTTCGCTCCGTTTATTATGGTGAGGTTTCTACCACAAAATGTCAGCTATATACTCTGTAGTTTCTACTTAGTAGTTGCCGTTTCTCAAATATTTTTGATTGCCTATTTTGTAGTTATTTTTTTTTTTACTTTATTGCAAAAATGGAACCTGGTTTTGGAGGAGGCCAACTGGACAATTTGCCAAAAATTGACTCGACAATGATGGCTGTCTATTTCAGCAAGAATACGGATTTTGTAACAGAGGAAACCTGTGGCGTAAAAGCCAATAGGCAAGATTCCCTGCTTTAATTAACTTGAATGGTTTTGTTGTGCTTGGAATAAAAAGTTTGGTGGGAAAATATCGGTATTTTTTCGTTAAAGGGAGCCGTTGTCAACATCCAAGTCCGGTACGGATACTGGGCCAAAGTAGTTTTTGCCAAAAAATGGCTGCCCGCCATTTTTTTTTAATGACAAGTGAACATAATTTGGCGTGGTTTTATGTAAACAATTCTTGGTGCAGAATCAGTACCGGACTTTAAATTTTGACCCATTACTTTGCATTTGATGTTTACAAAAATTTAGAATAGCTTTCCTAACAAATAGCTTGTTTTAAACTTAAAAGGCAAACATTCTTTAATTTTCCTAATATAAAAATTATCATAAATGTAATTTATTTCAAAATGATCTTCACAAACATAACGTACAGTCTTTGTCGACAGTGGCATATACTTTTCAATGTCCCTCTTCATCGCTTGGCACCACTTTTTTCGAGTATTTTTATTTCATGGTACGTAAATGAAAATTTTGTCAGGAGTTGTTATGGTTGTGCTTTTGCACATTGGCACGATACAATATTTGTAGAAAATGTTAGACATTTTAAGAAAAAATCAATCAAATAATTTGAAAACAAAAGGACGAGAAGACAAGTATTTGAAATTGCCATAATAACAACGTTTTAACAGCCGCAACCGCCACGCGACCTATGGATTGAAACCTATGCTGAAAAGAAGGTCCGTTTTCTCGCAAAAATCTGACAGGCAAACTTAACATGCAAATTTTTTAAAAAAGAAAAAAAAAAAAAAAAAAAAAAGCGTGGAGAATAGAAATTTTTGCGTTAATGGTCATTTCGAGACATTTAGCATCGAATAAAAAAATAAAATAAAAATGCAGGAATTGTCCATTGTTTCAGTAAATGAAGTTTTTTGTGTGGAGGGGAGGAGTGTAAAGAAGAGATATTGTCCTTTACCTATGGTATAAGGATTTGAAATGCCTTTCTACTTTCAATTACTCTATATGTAGAAATATAGAGTAATGAAAGTATTACATTCGGCCAAAAAACAAATGTCGATTTTCTTTCATTTCTCCAAGTTTTGGAGCATCCTAAGTTTAAAAAAGTGGTTTAGGAAAAATGTTTGTCTGTGGTCGGCATAACCCCCGAACTGATTGACCTACGATGTTCAACTTTTGTATACATGTTAGTGGTGGCCATGATACCAGTTATTAAGGTTTAGGTGAAAATAGCATCGTCCATCAATGACTTTTTACCCTCTGTCTCACTTAGATAAAATGATCATATAGTATTTATCCACAAACATACCGCCGAATTTGTTTTTTTTTACAATGTAATAATTATATTTTTAATATCACTAAATGCCTTTTTTTTTTTTTTTTTTTGAATTAATGAAAATATTGTTGCACAAATTGTCTGTATATATTGTAAATAGTGACGTATTATTTCAAAATTCTATTGTAATTTATTTTTATCCAATTTTATTTAGTAATTAATAGCGATTATACAAGTTAGAAAAAGGTGGCAACACCTGAAGTAATCGAGACGTTTCGAGAAATTTCTTTCCGATGAATTGGCTGGAAATTTCGAGAATGTCTCACGCGCTTGTTTATAAAAAGACTGGAGAACGGGAAAGTTTTCAGATTGACTTCGGATTTCGTTGAAAGCTGATCGCTTTGTTTACCTATTGGAGTGAGCTTGTATAATCGCTGGATTCGAAGTTATTTTTGTTGAAGCTTGTGTTGAAGCTTGAGAGTAATTAAACTGTTGCCTGTGAATAAATTTTGTGAGTTTTCTGAAGAGAGAATAAATATTTTTATACCGTTAAACTGTACCATCATTGCCTCAGCGGAAAAATTCGTAACAGTGGTGTCAGAAGTGGGGTCTCGTAGTTTTGAATGCCGACAACTAGAGGAATGATGGAAGACCAAATGAAGCAGTTGATGGAAATGATTGTTGGAATGAAGGCCCAACAGGAAACCACCGCCGCCGAAATAAAAGCTGGACAAGAATCAACCGCTGCTGAAATAAAAGCCGGACAAGAATTAACCGCCGCTGGTCAAGCCCGTCAAGAAACGACAAATGCCGAACTCGCCGCCGCAATCGCCGCCAGCCAAGAATCCACATCAGCTGCTATAATTGGGATTAAAGAAGAAATGCAATCCGAACTAGCTACAATGGTGGAATCTACGATAATAGAGACTACTACAAGTGTTCTACAATCGTTAAAAGAAGAGGTTCTGAGTGAAGTAAGAAAAGAAATCAGTGAGAGTTTTGAGGCGGTTAATGGGAAAGTTGACTGCTTGGGAGAAAAGGTTTCCACCATGAAAGAAGAGCAGGAAAAGTTTAATGACGCTGTTGAAGAAAGGCTACGGAAAATTGAAACTCGCGGAGCTGTAACCATTGCAACGCCTAATTGGGATAACGTTTCCACTCCCTTTATTGCGCCACGTTCCAGCATCAAAGTGACCACTTTTGATGGGAGGTCGTCTTGGCGCGTTTATCAAACGCAGTTTGAAATGATTGCTTCTGCGAATGGTTGGGACGATACTTCGAAAGCATTCCATCTCGCGGCATCTCTTCGAGGTGAAGCTGCTGACATTTTACAAACACTACCTGAAGAGAAGCGGGGAGAATTCGTGGCGCTGGCAAGTGCGTTGGAATTAAGGTTTGGGGAGCAACATCTAAAGGATTATAACAGACTGCAACTGAAAGTGAGACAGCAGAAGGCCAATGAAACTCTTCAAGAATTGGCATCGGATATAGAAAGACTGTCGCTCCTCGCTTTCCCAGACTGTCCCTCGGACGTACGAGATAACCTGTCTCTTCAGTATTTCGTGGATGCCATCAAAGATCCCGACATACAGCAAGCTACCAGGATGTCAGACAGCAAAGATCTAAAGTCCACCCTCGTCGATGCCATGAGAGTAGAAGCCGCACAGCAAGCTTCTAGAAAAGATCGGCGTTTCGTACGTGGAACATTGGCAGACGATTCCTCTGAACTTTTCACGAAGAAGTTTCAAGAACTGGAATACAAGATGGAGCGAATTATGAGAAATATTCCTGGTTCGAAGGATCGAAAAACTAGAGTGGTTTGTTGGCTCTGCAACCGGGAAGGACATTTCAGACGTGATTGCCCTGAATTGGACAGGAGAGGGGACAGACCTTCGTCCGAGCCTCAGCAGTTAAACTAAAGAGCGGCTATCTCGCGAGGCGGAGGTCGCCGTGTAGAGCAGGTGGTGCCCCACTCAGCCTCTATCACATCTCATCCCTTCAAGAACCATGGAGGGCAAGGTCAATGGAACTCCCTGTCGTCTAATAGTTGACTCAGGGGCAAATGTAACCATCTTACGGACGGATGTAGCCCGGCGCCTGGACAGCCAACCTCTTTTCACGGCGCCTTCAGTTTCACTACAGACTGTGACTGGTGACAAAATTTCTGTGCATGGGAAATTAAATGTCAACATCTCTTTTGGATTTCACACCTACACTCACACCGTTTAAGTCGCTGAAATTATTGACCCATGTATTCTTGGATTGGACTTTTTAAAGAGAAATGGAATTACTTTGAATTTCGAGAAAGGCGAGCTTCAAACGGGGAAAGAAGAAGTTCCATTGTTCGGTTTGGACTCGGAAGAGCCGTGTGCATATCGAATAGTAGCTCTTGAAGACATCACCATCCCCTCCATGACAGATTTGGTTGTAAAAGGTTCAACAGAGCTCCCGAATGCCTTCCGATTTGGAGTAACGGACTTCCCATCATCGAATAGCGTCCCGAAAGGAGTGCTAGTAGGAGCGACGCTTGTGGATCTCTCTCAGGAGGTGGTGCATGTGAGAATGGCCAACATCGGTGATTCTACAAGAGTTATCAAGAAGGGGGAAGAAATTGCCACTTGCACACCTGTTACAAGCATTGAAAGAGGATCGAAGGAGCTTCCGACCGCACCACCCGCGGATTTAGTGGACCAGCTTCTCGAAGACTCTCGGTTGGAAAGAAGGCAAGAGACGATTGTCGGTAACCTTATAAAAGAATTTCAAGACATTTTCTCCATGTCATCGAAAGATGTAGGAAGAACAGAGCTTACTCAACATCGAATCGATACTGGGACCCATTTACCTATTAAACAACATCCTCGAAGACTTCCTTTCGCAAAACAAGAGGAGGTCGGGAAACTGTTACAGGAAATGGAAGATAATAGAGTTATCGAACCCTCCTCAAGTCCATGGGCCTCTCCAATCGTACTCGTTCGAAAGAAGGATGGTTCCACCAGGTTTTGTGTGGATTACCGGAAGCTGAACGAAATTACGAAAAAGGACAGCTACCCTCTGCCAAGAATCGATGACACTTTGGACACTCTATCGGGGAACCAGTGGTTTTCGACTTTGGATTTGAAGAGTGGATACTGGCAAGTGGAGATACATCCCGACGATCGTGAGAAGACTGCCTTCACTACCGGCCAAGGATTATGGCAGTTTCAAGTTATGCCGTTTGGCTTGTGTAATGCACCGGCTACGTTCGAGCGACTAATGGAGACTGTGCTTAGAGGACTTTCCTACGAGACCTGTCTGGTATATTTGGACGATATCATTATCACCGGGCGGAGTTTCGATCAACACTTGCAAAATGTGAAGAACGTGTTCTTGAAGCTTAGGGAAGCCCACTTGAAACTTAGCCCATCAAAATGTAAGCTCTTTAGGAGGAAAGTCAGTTATCTCGGACACATCATCTCATCCGATGGAGTAAGCACAGATCCAGCCAAGATTCATGCTGTGCAAATTTGGTCTCGACCGCAAGACGTTCATCAATTGCGAAGCTTCCTAGGACTGTGCACGTATTACCGTAAATTCGTGAAAGGTTTCTCCAAGATCGCCAGACCCTTGCATCGACTAACAGAGAGCAAGCAGAAGTTCCTATGGACTGCCGACTGTGACGACTCCTTCAATCAACTGAAGAGCGCTTTAACATCCGCGCCTGTTTTAGCTTTTCCCGATGTTAACAAGGACTTTGTTTTGGATACAGATGCCAGCAACGAGGGAGTGGGCGCCGTTCTTTCCCAGGAAATTGAAGGACAGGAGAAAGTCATCGCTTATTTTAGTAAGAGCCTGTCAAAATCCGAGCGGAACTACTGCGTCACAAGAAAAGAGTTACTGGCAATAGTAAAAGCCGTTGAGCACTTTCATCATTACTTGTACGGGCGAAAATTCCTTCTAAGAACTGATCATGCGTCTCTGACTTGGTTGCTGAATTTCAAGAATACGGAGGGACAAATAGCAAGGTGGATTCAGCGCCTGCAGGAATACGACATGGATATCCATCACAGAAAAGGAACGTTCCATGGGAATGCAGACGCTCTTTCTAGAAGACCATGTCCGGAGAACTGTCGATTTTGTTCCAATGCCGAGTCTAAGTTTGGGGTTAACACATCGGCCGTTCGGAAAATAACTTCCAAGTCAACTACTTCAGACGTGGATCCTTGGAGTGATCAGAATGTCCGCAAAAGTCAGGTTGAAGATCAGGACTTGAAATCCTCTCATTGAATTCCTGGAAGCGGCTACCGGAAAACCCAGTTGGCAGGAAATTGCATGCTATAGCCCAACAATGAAGAGATATTGGGCTATGTGGGACTCTTTGCACTTGAAGAATGGAGTACTCTACCGTCGATGGGAGTCCGATGACGGCAAAAGCTTCCGGTGGCAATTAATCCTTCCAAGTTCTAGAGTTACCAACGTTCTAGAAGAACTTCACAGCAGTTCTACTGGAGGACATTTTGGTGTCACGAAAACTCTTCAGAAAGTTAGGGAGAGATTCTTCTGGGACAAAGCAAAATCCGACGTGGAGAAGTGGTGCAAGTCCTGTGATGCATGCAATTCACGAAAGGGACCGAAGACCCGAACTCGTGGAAAGTTGCAACGTTACAACGTAGGAGCACCATTCGAAAGAATTGCTTTAGACGTCTTAGGCCCCCTACCTCACACAACTAATAGCAACAAATACATCCTAGTCGTCATGGACTACTTTAGCAAGTGGCCAGAAGCATACGCGATTCCGGATCAGGAAGCCACAACCGTAGCAGAAGTCCTCGTACGGAATTGGATCTCCCGATTTGGCGTACCCCTGCTGATACATTCCGATCAGGGGACGAACTTCAACTCTGCCGTCTTCACTGGGCTGTGTGACTTGCTCGACATGGAGAAGACTCGTACAACTCCCCTGCACCCACAATCCGATGGAATGGTTGAACGATTTAATAGAACGATTCTGAATCATCTCTCCTTGTTTGTTTCCAAGAACCAGCAAGATTGGGATCAGAAACTTCCATTGTTCCTTTTGGCCTACAGAAGTGCTACTCACGAGACCACCGGATATACACCATCTCAAATGATTTTCGGAAGAGACCTCAGACTACCCTGCGACCTCCTCTTTGGACGACCACCGGACACCCCTTCCTCGCCTGTCCAGTATCTAGATGATCTCCAGGCACGTTTGGAAGCCGTACATCGGTTCGCCAGAGAAAGAATCAACATCATGACAGAGCGCATGAAGGTCCGCTACGATGCCAAGGCCACGGAACGTTCATTCCAGGAAGGTGACAAGGTGTGGTTATGGAATCCTAAACGTCGGAAAGGACTCTCCCCTAAGCTCCAGACGAACTGGGAAGGGCCGTATGTGGTCCTTAAGAAGATCAACGACGTCGTGGTAAGGATTCAACGGACACCCTCCTGTAAACCTAGAGTTGTACATAACAATAGACTAGCCCCATATTATAGTAGAAGTGATTGAATTGCTTTTCCTCTTAAGGACTTCACTGCCCGGGACGTGCAGTCTTTAAGAAGGGGGAAATGTTGCACAAATTGTCTGTATATATTGTAAATAGTGACGTATTATTTCAAAATTCTATTGTAATTTATTTTTATCCAATTTTATTTAGTAATTAATAGCGATTATACAAGTTAGAAAAAGGTGGCAACACCTGAAGTAATCGAGACGTTTCGAGAAATTTCTTTCCGATGAATTGGCTGGAAATTTCGAGAATGTCTCACGCGCTTGTTTATAAAAAGACTGGAGAACGGGAAAGTTTTCAGATTGACTTCGGATTTCGTTGAAAGCTGATCGCTTTGTTTACCTATTGGAGTGAGCTTGTATAATCGCTGGATTCGAAGTTATTTTTGTTGAAGCTTGTGTTGAAGCTTGAGAGTAATTAAACTGTTGCCTGTGAATAAATTTTGTGAGTTTTCTGAAGAGAGAATAAATATTTTTATACCGTTAAACTGTACCATCATTGCCTCAGCGGAAAAATTCGTAACAATATGAAAACAAAAACGGTAAATTTCAGCAATCCATTGGAAATATGCAAATGTAAATGCGGTGATCAGTATTAAGTGTAATTGAAGGTTGTGTGATGTTCCACAAATCTAATTATATTAATTTCGAATTTATTTTAGAAGTATTAATAATCAAAATGTTGTTGTTACTAGGGTATTTCTTTTGCCGGATTACTTTCAGCCATGTTGAGTCTGTTTAGTATTCTTCGGATATCTGAGAACTCACTCGGTATTTGGATGTTGGAAAGTGAGTAAAAATTTAATATTTTATAATCTGGACAATGCAGTTTTATATAATGCTATGCGTGCGTTCCGAATTTGATCTTATAACTCGGGAGCTGATGTAAGAAAATTGTCTTAATTCATTATTGTTGAGAGTTGAGATCATTCTTGTGGCAAATTATATGAATCACTGAATATAGGAGTTCTACCGCCAGCTGGTTGAATACAGCGGTGGAAAGCGTTGCCAATTTTTTAATTGAAACCTGACAGTCAAAACTGTTATAACTTGTCAATTAATAGCAATATTTTTTGCTGGTAAACTGTCGCTCATTAATTTTCAATGAGTAAAAGAACAAACAACTTTTTCCCTCGCGTCAAATCGCTGCTTCTTTGACAAACTGAACTATGTTCACAAGGCTATTATCGGGGCCGCCGCGAGATGGCGCTTTCTTTTCCTTCTATGGAAAGAAAGCGCCATCTCGCGGCGGCCCCACTATTATTCATTATTCATTAAATAGGGGGCTCAGCCCCCTGCTCGCTGACGCTCTCCAACCACCAGGATTGCTATGCCATCCCCTTGGCTCGCTTTTCTCGCTTAAAGTGAAGCATTTAAAATATGCCCTAGTAAAAAGCTATTTCAGCTGCATAATGCCATGAAACTGAAATTGTTTTGTTATTTATGAAGAGCCAGAATACTTGCCACGCATTATCCTACGTCGAGACGCGTTAAGCAGGGACAGTGCGGCAACGTAGTAGAATGTTCTTGGAAAACAACAAAAATAAACAGTATCGTACATATATTTAAAAAAGATTGGTTATTTCATTGAACAATTATAATTTACGGGCTGGTTTCGTATGAAGCGCCAAAATATGTAAAGTAGCTTATCGAAATTTCTTAACGAAGCAATCATATGTTCGCATAATCTTTTTTGCGATACTTAGAAAATAAAATAAAACAGTTAAAGGCCAATTATCCGGCATTCAATCAACCGGAATTTTTTGAAAATCAAATTTAGCGAGAAAATTAGCCCTATTTCACCAAAAGTCTTTTTTTTTTTTTTTCCTTCTTTTTTTTTTTTTTAATTTCATATGATATTTTGAAGTTGAGTGGGTGGTTTTATTCGTTATTTTGATAGTTTTCAATTCGTAATAGCTGAATTTGCACTGATTAGAAATGAATATAGGTTCAGATTTACTGCTCAATGCCTCTTAACGACTTTTTGAAAGTTGGCGATTTAGCCCTGAATGCAACCCGGCGACCTCCGGACATGTTCCAGCAGATAACTTTTCCGAAAAGTCTGGTTTATCCGGAATTCTAATCCAAAAGAAATGTACACATCTTGGATCTATTTATGCTTGCATCATCTTAACTATTAAATCAATACGTTTTGAATAGGCAATAATTTCTATATGTAGACTGTAATAAGAAAAACAAAATATAGCGAATTCAAGTTGTTGCTGTTGCCAGATGTATTATTCAAATTTCAAAAGATATATTGTGATTGGACGTTTGAAGTCGTTGCCATTTTGCACACAGAAATACTGCCGAATTTGGACGTTACGCAAGAGAATTATATATATAGATTGACGTCATAAATTAATCAACATCTTGTCAACTTGGCTCAGTTTGTGATAAAAGCATCTATTTGAAAAGCGAGGAAAGAAACCGCTTGTTCTTTTACTCTTTGGAAATTAAACAACGGCAGGTTACCATTTAAAATGAATTTTATTAATTGGCAAGCTATGACAGTTTTGCTATCGCGTTTTAATTGAGTATTCAAAACGCTATTATGCTAACGCTTATCTTAAAACGTTACAGAATGAGGCAGTGAGTGATTGAGTTAGTGTTAAAGGTAATTCTCATAGTAATGGTTTCAACTTATGATGAATTCAAAAGTGTAGTAATAAAGTTTACTTTCTTTTAAATAACTTCATTTAAAAGGGAATCAATAAATGATACATGTTAGACATTGTTAGCTTATAAATTATACATTAAAGCACAAGTTGAGATTGATTCTTCAATGTAGTATGAATAAACCAATTACACTACATAAAAAAATGGAATACAAAGAAACTTAATTAAAAAAAAAGTTTAGTCAAAATTTAAAATACAAGTTGAACCAAGTAATAGTAAAATTTTGATTCCAAGCATAGATTATTAGGATCATAGCAATTATATTATTCTTAGTAAATAGTACATTCTAATGAAGTTCAATCACAAAAATTTCCTATACTAAAAGTTTTCTAAAATTTTCGATGGTTTATTTGTGCAGTTTCATTGGAAAAGGTGGTAGAACTAGAAGTAATTTTATATCGAGGCAACAAAGAACCTGATAATTTTGTTTATCGAATATTGCACATGTATGTGATAAAAAAATATCATATAAGCAGTTTTCAACTTGGGAATTATATATACCACATGTTAAAGGTTTTTTTTTCGGTTTTGCTTTTTTTAGGGGAAATGCAAATTTTCCATTAACACAATTATGGTGTGGTAGTGTAAAAATGACCATGTTTTTTTTCTTTCTTTTATTTTCTCCTCTCTCTCTTTTCTAGTCACCTTTTTCTTAGGAATGCATGGTGTGGCATTCCACGCTGTTCTTCTGCTAGTTTCACTACTCCTGGTATGGGGTGCCATGAAAGACGTTCCGCCACTTTTGACCCCATGGATAGGTTGGTGCCCATTCCTAATCATTGCGATCATTGCCAGCATTTGCCTAACTCTCGAAAAAAATGTAAGAGTCCATTTAAACATCCATAGGGGTATTTATAAACATAAAACACACACATTTTTCAGCAATATTACTGAAGACATTCTTTTTCTTGTTTTTCTCTAATGAATTAAAATGCATTACGACGCAGAAAAAGATTTAAATACTTGGAATTTCTTAAATAGTTTTGGGTTGAAAGAGAGCAGACAAATAAATAAAACACAAAAAAAACTGAAAGAAGATTGCTCTATTTTATGCAGCATTACAATAAGATAGCGAGAGACTGCAGAATGTCTAAATCCCTTTCCTTCACGGAATTGCGGACAGTCAATGGAGTTATCGGGTGAAAATTTAAACAATTTCCTTTATAACTCTAAAGAATGAAGTGATAGCACTGAATGGGAAAGCGTTTGCAACCAAGGGGAAACCTCCAGGTATCAAAAAAGAAAGCTTTAGAAATATAGGAGTGGTTATACGAAATCTGATATTATTTTCGTATGACAACTTCTTGAGTTATCAGAAGCTCCTAAATTCATTGATGCACTAATATTCATAAAATATTTGTATACGAAACACTGAGACCATGGTGAAATAATCTCGAAACAGTTTAACAAAAAATGAAAATGAAGGAATAGTTTGAATCTTTGCTAAAGACCTCTCAGGGACAATTATTTGTGTGATACTTAATTTTTTTTTTCCCCCATCATTTCCCTTTTAGTCTAAAGCTTATTTACTAATCGTTCAATCATACTTAACTTTCATATAAGTCTTTCAAATTTCACATTCCTATCATGTGCGAAAAAATGATCTGGTGCTTATTAATTTTAAATATTACTTTCCAATGGTTTCAAGAGAATGTCCATAACATTTTAAAAAGTTAGTTTAAGTAGAACATGTTCAACGCAGCTTTAACGACCTCAGTTTAATTATGGCCATTCTGTAAATTAAAGTTATACTGAAGCAATGTAATGGTTTAGTTTACCAAACTTCCATGACTTCTTGTTAAAAAATATTTTGTAATATCAGCAATTTGTATTATAAATAAAATTTATTATTTTCAGTCAAAGTATGCTGCTGAACTCATATGCTTCGCAATCATTATTTTTATATTCGTCGTAAGTATTCCAATTTCAAAGTCACTCTTATTCAATAAATAAAGGTGGTTCTCTTTGAATGAATGAGGATTGACCGCAGCATGTGAATAATTAGTCGGTAGAAATTTGTTTAAGAAACGGATACTCAATTTATCACTAAGTACCAAATGTGGTTAATCTAATGGCCAACTTAGTTGGCGTGGTAAGGTGGTCTGTTCTGGTGCTCAGCGCATCGACTAACCTTGAAAATACTAAGTAGTGCAGGATTCTTAGACTCAGCAATACATTTAAAAACAAACACTACTAATATAATCGACAGGTATTACAATAGTAAAATCAATTTGTATAAAAACGTAGATTTGATATATATAAGATTCATTTAATGGGTTCTGTATTATTGTGATTCAATATATTGAGGTTGAATACGAAATTAGAACTACACTTGATAATCATTACAAAATTGTACTTATTAGCGAATGCGATGGATACATTTTGATTATTACATTTTCAGTAATAGCAGAAAACTAGACTACCACTCTTAAATGAGAACTATCCTTATTTAAATTAAAACTCGAAATTCCTATTTCTGGTTTCAGATATATGCAAGTGTGATCGTTACTTCTCATTTCCAACAATTATGTAAAAGCGAGAGACAGCGAAGTAAGTTCACTTTTGTAAAAAATGTAACGTAATTACAGAAGGTCGCCATAAATTACGTTAATTACTCGTTCTTTTCTATGTTCAGTATATGCCGAGGAGCTTGGAAGGCTACCCTCTGGCAGAGTTAGGTTTCCGCAGTTCGCAGCATACTACAACAGTGGAAGTAAGTTTTTCTTCATAACATTCTTGTTTCCCCCTTCGTATGACTGATTCAAATCTCGATACAAAAATACTTTTAGGAAAGCTTATGAATCCTAAAAGTAAACTACATTAAAACTGAAATGTTTGACTGGAAGCCTCGCCCTCTGATAATAGAGGCTTAAGTTCTCCATAGGATGATAGTCGTCTTTACTCGTTTTTTCACCCGTATATATAGAAATAACAAGCACTTTAAGATTACGTTAACTTTTACGAAAAAGTGTTTTTATTCATTTGTGTTTGTTTGCAGTGCCTTCAAGTTCAGCAGGACCTGGTCCACCCTCAGATCCCATAGAACCTACTGACAGGGCCACGATGAGAGATAGATTGAGTCGAAGTTATGCCAGGCTGCTATTAGCCACTCAGCCACGTCACACTCCTAGACCTGAAGCAGTTTAACGTATATTTGTTGATTCCGTAATAGATGTATGATAGTTATAACAGAACATTTTGCAAATTCTAATAAAATATGTATTAAAACAAGTACACAAAATAGCTTTTGTAAAATATTACTGCTAAGAAGAAATAGCTTTGGTTGCTAGCTGAAACGTGGATTGACTTGTATTCGCGTTTCTACATAAGTTATTATTGGTTTACGTTAAGTCTATAGACCAAGCATGGATTCCTATTTAACATTTATTGATTTAAAGCTCTTCCTGTAAAGATTAAAATAAATTGTAATAAAACGCTGCCAATTTTGTATTTTGTAATTTTTTAATTTTTTTTTTTTACAAAAGTGTTACCATTTTAGCGACATCGTCGACAGACTTGGCCAAAAAACTGTCACCGGCGATTATCCAAGTTCCAGTCCGATATTTTGCTTTGCAGTCAAGGTATAAACTATTCATTTTTTTTTCATTTTTTTTTTTTTTTTCACTTCCGATTTATTTTTAGTATGGGAACTTGTCTGGAGGAGGTTTTTCATTTGACATATGGTCACGGGTCTCAGTATATATTGACACCAGACATATGTTACCTCAGACCATCGGAGCCTTTGTATAAGCTTCTTATTGTATTAATGTAGGTTTAGTGAATACGAGGACCAAGTGAAACAAGAATCAATTACGTGTTAAAGCTTCCACTATGGTAAGCAAGTAACTATAACCATCGAACAAAAGCGATCGCTGTTGCCCAAGAGAAATTTCAGGGTTTTGAAATAACATAGTGTGTAAGATCAAAAGTCAAAAATATGCCACAACGTCTTTTAGCAACATAGAAAATCAGTAGTAGAATTTGGTAGTCATTATCAGTTGTTACTTAATCACTGAAGAGATGCGATGTTAAGGAAATCCCCAACCACTCACGCATTTCAGTCACGAATTTAAAATTCTGTAAGAGTCTTAGGGCGTAGGAGAAGGAATTTTGAAACTTGGTTCAAGCTTGCCTCTAGGCAAAACCAATGTAATATCATAGTTTGTCACTTGATTGATATAAAGGGAAATGTTTGGCTTTGTGTATTGATGAACAAGAATAAAAGCTGTCTGTCAAATTTCCTGTTTAAGGTAGTTAAAAAAACTGTTGACTAATTCAATAGGGAATGAACAACTTCTCGACAAAAGAAAGTAGCATAATTGGAATAAGAGAGAAAGTAAAATATTCACATTTATAATTAAAGGAAATAATAAATCGAGGACTACAAATGGAAAACGACCTAAGTACCAAAAATATATAAATATATATTTTTTACGGAAAAATGTTTTAAAGACCAAGCTAAGCAAAGTGGAGAACGCCCAAGTGCGAACTCCAGTAGCAAAATAGTTCAAATTCAATATGGTACTTAGTCATAGCCTTAAGTACCAGATGCGAGTGTTTTTCATTTTTCAGCTCTCCTGAAATTTTTTCTATTTTGGATTTAGGCCTTTTTCCATTTCTAGTCCTCAATTGTTTAAATAGTTTATGAATTTGAGGTTTGTACTTAAGCGAAATACTCTTCTTTGGAAAATTTCAAAATCTTTGAGTTAGGCTTTGCATTTACAGTCTCATAAAGATTGTGAAGAGGTTTATTTCTTTTAGAAAATCTGTAGCATAGAAAATGTGTGCAAAAATGTAAAAAATTCGGTAAGAAATTAAAGAAACAGTTATTTTCATGGATAAAAGTAAATGAATTTCAGTTTTTATATAGCAACTGTAACTTTAATGCCAAATTAATTTATAATTTATCTTTAAAATTCACCGAAATGGAAAGCATTCAATAGCGTGGCAAACACCATTTAAGAAGAGCTTCATGGTGAAGGATATCGAGGACTATAATCAAATTGAGTATTTTAGTTTTCCTACCTAAGGTAATCTTAATTTAATGAATTATTTGCATCTAGGAAAGAATGTATGGAAGCAAAGTCATTATTTCCACATCAAGTTTCAATGAAATGTTTAAAACATATTGTTTAAAAACAGATTGCATACCAGTGCTATAAATGAGATATAAATTTATGTTTCTAAATAAAGAAACGATCCCCTCAATTTTATACTCGCCGTTTGCATATTTTTGTATAGTGACCTCCTGTGAGAAAAAAGGTCAAACTATGCAACTTAAAAAAAATTCTATGAAATTCATGCTATATTTTAATCATACCTTACCTTTTTTTTTTTTATTATTTTTTTATTTTGGAATATTTAAAATCTATATTATTTTCCTATCTTAAATAGTTAAAGAAAGAAATATAGTAAGAAACTTCTTCAGGCACTTTGGATACCAAAAAATTAAAAATAATCACATTTTTACCAAAGATGACAAACATTATGAAAACTTTTCAGTCCAAAATAGGAATACATCAATTTTTAATAAAATTCTTTCGTAAGTAACTACAATTTTGAAGCTGTATTACCAATAATTTTCATTAAACTCATATCAATACTTTGTAATTGGAAATATATTAAAAAAAAAAAATTCAATATTGTCTTTTCTCAAAAATATTAAGTAGGGACTTTTTCCTAAAATTAAGTGGTACTCTTTTTGTAACTACGACTCGTATATGTCTAATCCAAGTCATCCGTCTATCTTGAAATTATTCCTATTTTTGTTGTTTCATTGTATAAATAGACTTGAACGAACACAAATTAAAATTTCAAATGATTGTAAGGGAAGTAAAATTCATTATGTTTAAATATGATTATTGTTGAATAAAAATTATTTCACTCTGAATTATATTCCGTAAAACTTTAAAACACTCAAATAAGGGTTATAATTTTATGGAAACAAATATTGCAATGTCTGCTTACATAGAAAGGAATAGCACGTTAGTCACAACTATCAACATTTCGGAGAGGTAATTGTTTATGCAGCTTCAACTGAAGGACTAAGCGGAAAAAGGACGTATGTGATTTTTTAGTAAATCTGAGTTTTAATAATGTATAAAAGAGGTACATGTCAAACTATCTTCAGACACTAAAAGATTCTATAAAATGCCTCATGGCAGATATTTTGACTTTATCACGCATTTTTTTTTTAAATTTTTTTTTTCAGATGATGAATAGAATCGATGTAGCTTCATGGTTATCGAAATAATTTCAATAACATTTCATTATTTAAATTTGTAATGATAATTTAATAACATTTTTTTTTTAATTTTTAAACAATAATTGTAATTTTTTTTTTTTTTAATTTACTATATGACGCAGGAAGTGAATAAGCAAATAATTCATACTATCACAAACTGTAAGCATCATCCTTTAAACTATATTTTGAATTAAGTACTTAAACTTTACTGGTCAAAATCACGAAACGGGAAAATATGGCTCATCAAGACTTTGATTTTGAAACTTCATGTAAACAAGTTTTTTATTCGTTATTTCAGTAAACTTATTTTAGGAAACTTATTTAGGATATGAATTCAAAGTTTGCACGTTAAATTCTAATACAAAGTTTTTTTTCTTCTTTTTTCTTTCATTGGTATAATCCAGTTAAAAGTGACGTGATGGTAAATAAATACTGATCCATTAAAAAAAAAATTTAGTTTTGTTTCTTATTACTATTTTTTATGATTTTAATAATATTATAACAATGTTTAAAGAGTAAGACCGTATTTCTTATGATTTTTGCATTTTTCTTACAGCAATTTCGAACATTTAATAAACGGCCCACTAATTTTGAAATTAATGGATTTTGTTCAAAATTCTCGAACCTTTTGTCTCTTTTACTTTTATTTTCTTCTAAAAATCATCAAAAACTTGAAATAGTATAAGAAATTAAAAGAAAAGTTGCACCTCATGCTCTTAACATCATTTCGACAACGATGCTCATTTCAGAAACGTTACCTAAATGATCACCTCCGGAATGACGAACTTCCTTTCTACATCGTGTAGCTATTAGACTTAACTGAATACGAGGACTATGTGCAATCATGAATAAGGCGGCATGTCAATGTAAACATTAATGCCAGCAGTTTAATATTTAGCACATTAAAACCTTAAAAATGAACCATCGCCGAAATGATGGATAATAGATGTACGCACGAAGTTAGGACTAAATATCAATCGATTTTAATGCGAAAAATTATATTATGACCACTTTCCTTAACGTGATCACGTGCGAATTAATAGTTTCGCACTAACATGTAAGAAGTTCAGATGTTTACGTTGGATGGTTATGGTTTCGACGTGAAAAACGTTGACGTCATCGAAATGAGACAAAAGTCGGGGACATAGTAAAAAGACCGAATAAATAAGAAACAGTACTAGTTTTCACAAAAAAATTCTTTCTTACTATTGTAGAATATTCAAAGTTAGTAATTAGCTAAAATTTCAAAAGGAAATGAAAACAATTGTCGCATACAAAGCAAATGATTACACTTGATACTCGCCGGGGACAGTCGCCGAAATGACGTTTTCGAAGTTGAAAATTATTTTTTATCAAATTATTTGAATATATTCCCCTATTTTTTTAAGTTTCCTATTAAAAAAATCATAAGGTTTGTATTTCTTTTATTTTCCATGAGCATTTTCTTTAGTTTCACGTATAAAAACACTTGGGATACATTTTGGCCCATCTTTTGATTTGACCCTTAAGCTTTTATTTAACGAAAAAAGACAATACTGTAATTTTTTAAAAATCTGGGTATTTATGTGTGTTATGTTTATTAATTGATTCATTGATTGACTGGAGTGCGTGCGTGTGTGTGTGTTTATTTATTAAATAAATAATTTTGAAAAAAGCTTCTCTGGCGTCTCTTCAACAATAGAGCGCGGGTCATTATCGATCTGTGAACCGGGTGTGGTCTCAACTCGTGCATAAAAACCGGTCACACACGAGTGTCCCTATGAAAGTCACCATGTGTTGTTATCTGTACCGATCTCGGAATACTCTTTTTTCATTTATGAAAGTCTGTCAGTTTACGGTAAGGTTTACGGAATACTCCAAACAAAAAGAAGCAAAACAGACGACACTTTGAAATCGATTAGCTTAAACAGGATTTCCGTTTGAAGAATTTACTCTTGTCTCGAGGTTATGATCAATTGGAAAATTGATTACAATGAATGTTCACTAATTCGAAACATACAGGAAACTTATTAAACATTTTTTAGTAATTTTTTTAAATGACATAACCTTTGATTATTAAATAATTCATTTTCGATTTTTTCCAAATCAAAGTATTAATGGTAAGGGCTCAAAAAGTTTAAAGAAATGTTTCCGTTTGATAATTTTAATTAATATTATATTTTTAGATAAGATGACACACAAAAATATATTAGATTTTTTTAAAAAAAGGGACATTTTATATTTATCTTCTTTGTCTTAAACTATTTTTATATTCAAGTGCTTTTCAAGTACAAACACGGAATTTAATTGTACACACAATATTACACTCTTCAAAATAAGTAAAAAAGAACACTTTCAAAACAGTAATATGAAGAAAATATCTAACCAAAAAGTATTCTAGGAATCTGAATAAATTTAGTTCAAAGATGAAAAGAATCTTTTGCAATCGAAAACAACGTCAACAGGTATGAGTGACGTCACGAGCGATTCTTCGACCACCTGTACCAAAAATCGACTATTTCCCTTCCACGCTTTCCGCACACGCAAGTTCGTGTTTTTGTGTTATTCCATACCTGTTTAGAATTCAGTTCTGCTGGATATCTTGCATGCGGTGGACTGTTTTTTCCTCTCCAACCAGTAACAAGCATTTTCAGGCTCTTATTCTCGAATGAAAACAAATCATGATCATGTATTCGAACTACCATTTCACGTGTGGTAACTATTCTTTGTCTGTAATTCAGCTGTTGCCACTTTTCTGAACATTTATATTTGTAAAAATTCTAATGACTAGTTTCGTAGAAAGTTATGAAGAGAAACCAAACTGTGCTGCTGATATTTTTTCTTTCTCGGTGAGTACATTTTCTGATTATCCATCAATAAAATTCTTAAATACGAAAAGTATATTAAATCTTTAATATAATGAATTTAAAATAATTCCAAAATCTTTAAACTTTGTAATTTATAATTTTTGTTTTCTAATAATTAATGGAACACATTATTAATGAGAGTAAATAGTTGCAATAATAATAATGGCAACTTAATAATAGTTTTATAAATGATTGGAATAATAATAATGGCACTTAATAATAGTTTCATAAATGATTGCGCATAATATCATTAACAATTAAAAACAACCTTCAAAATTGAAGTCTTCGTAATCATTAGTTTCTAAAAACTGTTATATTTTGTGCCTTACATTCTAATAGGTTCTATTTTCTGACAGGTGTTTTACGTTGAATATGAAAAGAAGTTATATTGAATATAAATATCGTTAAAATATAAATTTAAATAATAATAGAAGCATGGAAAGTATATTTATATATAAGTGAATATTAAAATTAAATTTATAATTTAATAATGTTTTCGGAAAAGTAATATAACAGAAATTATATGTTAAAATGTTAAGTAAAATAAACTGGTCTAGAATATTTCGCCTGATTCTTCCTTTAGTATACTTTGAAAAGCATTATCGAAATTCCAAGAATTATGGTTTTGAAATTTGCACACACTTTTTAAAATATCGAAAACATCACTCTGAAAAATAATCGATGCTAAATTTTACAACGACCGTAAAAAAAAAGATATTTTACTAATTCATTATGAGACAAGATATAACCTTAAAAAGGGCCATAAAGTATCTACAATTTATTTTAAATTAAGTAGAGTAAATTATTTTATGTACTAGAAGCTTGCAAAAGTACAAAAAGTTAAAGCTGTCAAAATGTCTAGACATTGTTGAACAAATATAGTTGAATAGTTCCCGTTGAAAAATAAAAATAATACACGCATAAAAAATACATTATTAATCTCAAATCACTCTAAAAATAAATCTATGCGCCGACATTGACAGAAAAAACTTAAGTAGGTATTGCATAATACTTGGGAGTAGCATATTTTTACTAAAGTTCCAGTTATTTCCAGTTCCAAAAAGGCTTATATTTCCTAGTTAATGGGTGTTCCCTTTGGGGTTCAGGAGTTTTATTCTATTTTCATTCTTCCGTCAAATAGCTAATATTCATAGAAAAACTTCAAACAATATGTTTCCGGCTTTGAGTATCAAAGCATTTCCACATTGTAACCTTGAGAAGTTTCCGATTTATATGCGTCAGAGAATCGCGCACTCTACGAGACATAAGCATACCTACTTTTAAAAATGTAATACCTTTGATGGTATATTATCATTTTCTAGGCAAAACAACGTCTTCCACAAAAATATTAATCACAAGAAAATCTTAACATGCCCTTTCTAAAAGCCCATCTGATGGCTGTGTAGTTAAAGTCCTGGCTTTGTATGACAAAGGTTCCGGGTTTGGCATGGATGTTCGTTGTTATTCACCATCCACGTTAAACTGTAGGTCCCGGCCTAATTATCTGTCACACACACAAAACTAGGTCACTGAGTGTGCAAACCCAACCAGCTCTTTCTAAAAGATGATAATTATTATTACTATGTTTGCCATCAGCTGAATAATCTACATACATAGGTAAAATCGTATTTAATACAGATTTAAATACTATAACCTATAAAAATAAAGCTTTTAATATAAATCCTTATATGCATAGCCAATTTTTTTGTGCAATAGCAACTTATTAATCAGATCAAGTTTCATAGTGTTTGACCACTAATAAGAAAACATCTATGAACAATTTACTAGCTTTTTTAATCACTCCAAAACTTGATTGAATACATCGCCATCCACAATGAATATATCTACCAAGAAAAATCTCGATTGGATAACAGCAAGAGGGTTAATTAGCCATCAGAAGATTTTGAAGTGTCAACCTTAATAGGGAAAGGTTTCAGCCATTAAATATCATTAAATTTAACATATTTCAATTAAGTTTGGTACCTGGATAATAGAAAGTGAGTAAAAGCTGATAAATCTGACGTAAGGCAATAGAAACGTGTGTAAAATCGGCCTTTGCGTAACAATTCCAAGACTTGACAGAAAACGTTGTCGTCGACAACGAGTGTACCTGCCAAGTATCTAAGTTTCAGCTCGATTGGATGACGGAAAGTAGGTTTGTTAGTAGTCCGAAGCTACAAAGGAAGCTAGTATAAAGTCAGCTTTTTAGTGACAGTGACAGCCTTCAAAACTTGATATTATGCATTCTTATCGAAAATGAATCTGTCTGTCAAATTTTCGGGCGATTGGATGACGGTAAGTTGGTATATTTGTATTCTGAAGCATAATAGAAGCGTGTGTAAAAGCGACCTTTTAGTGACAATGACAGCTTCCAAAACGACTTTCCTTTATTGACATTAAATCTATCTGACAAGTTTCGGTTCAATTGGAGGACGGAAATTGGATTAATAAGGCCACCACAGATTTGCCCGGCAAACACTCCGTCACAAAATCGATGTTAATATAAAGGATTTAAAAAGAGATATAGTACAAGTTTCTTTAGGTCAAAACAATATTCTTAAAACAGACAAAATAATATAAAAATGGAGGAAATTCCTCGTAAATAGAAATTTCATCGTAAGCATTCAAATCTGCTTCGTTAACATAATTAATTTTTTTCTGACATTTCCTATTATTTTCATATACAAATCTGTCCTATGTCTTGTGAGGGATTAATATCAAAAGAGTAGAATACACAATCCTAGACTGTCATATTTCTTTTAGATCAAAATGTTGACGAGTAAATATATAAAAGTGCATTGCCAACTTGTAAAATATTCTTTATGTGGAGGTAATAATGGCAAAAAATTATAAATTATCTTTTAGAATAAATTGCTACTCTTTCTGACTGTGTTAAAAGGAGTTATAAGGTGTCCACTGTCACAGAAAGAATCCAATGGATAGAAAGAAATTTCTTAAAAGATCATTTTAAGAAAAACTATTGACTAATCCTATTTCATACCTGCCAACTTGTACGAATCATCCGTACAATGTACGGATTTTTACTATTTTGTACGGGTGTACGAACAGCTAAAAAAATCGTACGGATTTCACTGTAATTTTCGTTTTTCCCTAAAACCGTTTTTTTTTTTTCTTCTTTTTTTTTCTTTTAATTTTTTTTTTTTTTAAATATTTTTTCAAGACACCAACGAAACCGAAACGATTTTCCAAAGCTGCCGCGTCAATCAAAATATTTATTCACACTCCAAGATTGCGCATATGTTCAGCACTAAAGCGCGTTGGCGAGGATGCATTGTTTTCTTTTCTGTTGCCGACTAGATTTGGCAAACCAAACCACTGCTTCGATTTTTCGGGCTTTACAAGTTAATAAAGAAGCAGAAAACCGAAAGTGCTTTAGTTTTTTAATTCTACTTTCTTTTGGACTGGACTCCAAAACGTAAATAATAGTACTGGACTTGCGCGTAAATAATAGCACTAAACCACGGCCCCGGGGATGCACTGTTTTCATTTGTGTTGCCAACGGGACCTGGCGAACCAAACAACTATTGCTTTTCCTCAGACTTAAGAGATTAACAAAGAATCTGAAAATCAAAAATGCTTTAGATTTTGGTTCTTCCTTCTGTTTGGACCGTACAATAATGTTGCGCGTATATAATAAAAGCACTTAAGCGCGGCGCCGGAAATTCATTGTTTTCATCTGTGTTGCCGACGGGATTTGGCGAACCAAGCAACTGTTTCGTTGTCTCGAACTTTAGATATTAATAAAGTAGAAAACTGAAAGTGCTTTATTTATTTTTTATTCTTTCTTCTTTTGGACCGTACTCCAACGCTGCGCACTAAATCGCGACGCCGCCGTTTTCAATTGTTTTGGCGGCACTCGCCGAACGACTGTTTCGTTTTCTCGGATTTTAGAGATTAAAGCACTTTCGGTTTTCAGCTTCTTTGTTAGTCTTAATTATTATTTTAAAATATCCAAGTTAAACAATCCTGGTGTAAGATTTCAGAAAATATCAAGTTTTTTTGGAGTTTACTTCAAACCAAGCGGTTTACTTCTAATCATCAGAAATTCAAACAAAGAAACAAATTTTGCATTCTGCTCTATCTATGCATCTGATATTAAGATTTCTCATGGAGGATTTACTGATGTCGAAGTTCATATCAATTCTAAAAAGCACAGTGACAACATCAAATGTAATAATAAGAATTCGAAAGCCTGCATAATTGATATTTGTGCGTGTGATTAAACACTTTGAATACCACCAACTCATTGTATGTTTCACTAGAGTTTTTGTGTCATAAAGCATGTTTTATTTAGGTGTAATGTAGACTAAATCTTAAACCTCATCAGAGATTTCATAGTAAAGTTTAAATTTGATTTATTTTTAAATCCAAGTTAGTTTTTTATTTTATAATTTCCATTTTGTGCTAAAATGTAACAATTTGTTATATTTGAGAGCATTTTTTTTTTTTTTTTTTTTTTTTTTTTTTTTTTTTTTCGTTATAGAATTACTATTATTTCTATATTACATTCATAAATATTGTCGCTATTTGACTTTCATAGGAATGCAAATATTTGTTCCGTAAAAATTGTACTAATTTGAAAATGCCAATGTTGGCAGGTATGCTATTTCTAGAAGTTCATTTCTAATCTAAACACGAAAAATTCAGTCTAAATTTAACTTTGAAGGAATCAGAGAGCTTTGATGATCCGTGACAGTAAAATACAAACATACTATCTAATAACTTAAAATAACAGAAAAAAAAACTTTAAAGAAAGTGGAAGTAGACAAATTGACTTTTCTATACGAAAGTTCGACTGGACTCCAAGATCTAGAAAAATTAGAAAGTGTTTGAAAGGGTAAATAATATAACCCAAAAAACAGAGTTTTTAAAAAATCCTTTATATGCACAGTAAAATTTTAAATTCATTGACACAGGGCCAATATCAAAAACATTTCTATCACAAAATGTGCGGCAAACAACGTTCAAAATTTATTTTTAAAATGAACGTGAATTTATGCTCTAACATCCGAATATCATTTATTTATTCTGATTAAAGTAATTTATTTATTTATTTATTTATTTATTTATTTATTTATTTATTTAAAAAAATTTGGCAACAGGAAAGAGTTTCAACAATGGTCGGTTAAATGCTAGCCAAAGCGCAATTGGATGATGGCAAGTTGGTTTATTAGTATTCCGTAAAAGTGACCTTTTAGTGACAGTTACAGCCCCAAAATTCGATAGAATGCATTATCATCGACATCGAACTTATCATCTGCCAAGTTTCAAGCCGATTGGATGACGGCAAAAGAGTTAATTGGCCTCCGCAGATTCCGCCTACATCGACAAACACACAAAATCGAAGTTAATATAAAGGATTTGAAAAAGGAAACATTGTTTTAGTTTTATGCGGTTTTTCTAGTCAAAAGTTAAATTAAAACTATCCACTTTAGATTCTGCTAAAATTACCTTACCACTAATTCACCTATGCTTTTATTTCTACTACAGCGGGTACCATTGATCCATCCTCAAAAAAGCTTTGTATCATACATGTATAGCCAAAAATAAACCTTTTAATACAATTTGGTGCGTGAAGAAATCAGTTTTCCCAAATACTGATTGTATTTCAATAAATTTTCATAATAATGCTTTGTGAAGTTGAAAAATCATCATTTATCTCATCAATTATTATAGTTATCATTACTGACATCAATTATTAATAAATTCTCTGAAAAAATTCTAATAAAAAATTAATAACTTAGTGTTTATATATAAATGAAAGTATAGGTTAATATATATATAATAAAGAGGACAGAAAAGAAGAAAATGTTCATAAGTCTTTTAAGAATGTAATTTAATTTAAATTAATTTGAAACAACTGAAAGTGCACTTTAGTTTTTGATAAATGTTTACTAGCCCCTTTGTATATTTAAGTATAAAGAAGAATATATATAAATATAAAAGGAAAGCTAATCACATGTTATCGTTCAGATAATACTTTGACAATGTTAAATAAACACAACTCTTTGTCAACAACTTCAACGTAAGTAAACACAGCACTTAAGTACTATTTTCATATTCTAAGACGATGTAAAAATCCATATCAAGAATCGAACTGTAATATTTTCAAGGGAGAACAATTTAATTGCTTTTCCAATTGAAAAGCTTTCATTTTGATTAATTACTCGACATGTACTAGACATTAATAGTACACTATATTGATAGTCATCTGATCAATATACTTGAAATTTCGGTGATATCACAGAGATGTCATCCGGTGGACTAATTAAATAGTGTTCTCGTATGGATGTAAATAATATAATTAAAGTGAAAAATAATTTTGATTGAGTAATTCACAATTTCCCGTTATTACCCATTGTACAACACTGTGGAGTAGAATGTTCACAAAAATTCAATGGAATGAATTAGTATTAAAAGTATTTCAGCAAGTTTTTACGTGAAATTCTCTAATAATAAAAAGAAAGGATCCATTGTCAAAATACAATGGATAAAACGTTGGAAGTTTTGAGTTAGTAACTATTACGTAGCCCTTTTCTTGAAAAAAGTTTTATCTATCTTACCCTTTCTGACACATTAAATTTTAATTGTAATAAGCTTCCCAAAATATCTTAGGAAGTTTTTCGTATTGAAATTGCTTTAATGCCAGAAACCAAAACTCACTGTGTGCCTGCTAAAATTTAAGGTCTCAACAATGGTTGAAATTTAAAACCAATTGTGTTTCGTATTCTAAGAATTTAATTTAAAAGCTAAGTCAAACTTTCATAGAATTCATTTAAGGATGTGTGTTTTGAGTTTGATCCTAAAAAAAAAGTAACATGGTGGGATAATGAATGAACGTTCGTGTATTGTGACCAGTTGATGATATCCATTATTTGATTGGATGGATTACTTTCGATGCAAGAGATCTAGACACCGATAACCAAATACATAAACGATGGTAAACCCTGGACCCAGATAACATAACAAACAGGCCTCTTTCATTTCGTCATTCAAAAATGTTGAGAACCGAGATATTCTCAACATGCATCTTGCTCAGAGATTCAAGCTTTGTTACCGCGTATATGGGTCTTCTCTAATTGTACTCTTAATTGCCTCTGTATATTTAATTCACTTGCTGCAACAAATGTGAGTATTTTATTGAATCTTTGGTTATAAAATTTTACACTTTTTATAAATACTTTTCTATGATTAATTTCATTCGTGATAAAACTCCTTTGTTGGGAAATTATCAATGGAATGCACTTGAAATTTTATTGTAAGATTTCTTATGCTTACCCAGTTTTTACACAGTAACATCGACTGATTAAAACTATGGTTGGTTTTTGAGAAAAATTATGTTGTAGTTATAACAGCTTTTTTTCCAGAAAAGAATTTAAAAAATATGTACATATTTTTTTAGCTCTTGTAGTTAGATTTAGTTGTTTTCAGATTATCTGGCGCCATCAGCAACACGAGGGCTATAATGCGCCGAAACATTCTTGCAGTTAGAAATTAGAATTCAATCGAAGGTGAAACCATTCAGATGTTGAGAATAAAATATTTTATAAAACTAATTTTTCTGTCTCGGTACGAAATGTTTTTTGCTTAATGGAACCTTCTTCTTTATAACAGAGTAGTTCTTTTTTTAGGATAGTGGCATATGGATGAATTCAATCGAACATGAATGAATACTAAAAACTTGTTCTAATTCAATTTCATACTAACTACTTTTCTGAAACAATAGCAGACCGTTTGACGCACTACTCATTGTCTCATCATAAAAAATTTAAAAAAAATATATAGGATCTGAGTTTTTTTTTAAAAGTAACTTTTTATTAATATCTTTCTTTACTTTTATATTTAAAGCTTCAAATTATCACAAAATACTATATTTTTCTTAAATAGTGTGGAAATATATAACTGTTATGCTTGTTTTCTGGTCTCAAAGCTTGATGCTATAATCAACTGTCTGTAAAAATGGTATAGATCACTCGATACATACTGTGTAATACAATATTGTTTTGTTATACTTGAATTTCTAGATTATATTATTTCAATATTTGATCTATTATAACCGTAATAAGAGAGTAATGGAGAATACTGGTAATAATAAAGAACTTCTGAATTTTAAAAATATAGTTTCGAGCGGGGACAGTTAATATTTGCATAACTTATCAAAGAGTAGACTAACCACAATTACGAATAAACAAAGCAACAAACCACGCAATCAAATTTTTCAGAACACAAAACCACAAGATCAATGTCAGTAACCGCACGCCTAGGTACCCTAAAAATTTGAATTAAAAATTGCTTTCATACCGACAACATGCAGCTATGTCATGTGAAGGGTTCATTTATAAAAGTAAGAATAGAACCCAAAATATACAGATTACAGAAAGCGAAAAATATTTAACTTATAATTCCACTGAATATATAGATTATTTAAGTGATCAAGAACCCTTTCTAGTACGAAGTACCAAGCTGTCTTGAAAGGATTTTAATGTGTATAAAAGGCATAATAATAGCTCATATTGTGGTTATTGACAAAACATGATATAATTGCTCTACGGTTTTCAAACACTAACTAAATTTTTCTAACTGAAGTGGTATGAAACTTTAAAGCTTTTTCATTCTAACAAAGTAACTTCGTAATATTTTAGAGTGTTATATTGTATTAAAGTCTTTTTTAAAACTTTGTTCTTATAATAGTCATACAGAAATCATAAATAGTCCTAAGGAAGTTTTAAAAAAAGACAAATATTTAAAATTGCTATTTTTTTGGTTGTTTTTGTAATTATTTTGAAGTAATGTGAGATGTTTAATGAAATTGAATATATTTTTCTCTTATGAATACATATGATTTAACAAAAATAGTAAAACCCTTGATTCACTGACCTATTGATCCTTTTCAACTTCAAGGTCATCTTGCGTTATCGTTCCGCTAAATCTTGATAAATATTTCTGGAAAAACCAGGCTTTCCATTTGAAAACAAACCAATTATACATTCCAACCAGTGGAGTAACTGATGGGCCCCGCTAAGGTCTGCGGCTACGGGGGGCCGGAGCAGCGACTTAAAATATTGTACTCTTAAATAAATCAGAAACTATCAATGACTCGAAAAACAGTGAAATTATCCTACACTGGTTTTCTTCTAATAAAAAACATAATAAAATACTGGAAAATATGATGAATAAAAATAATATACAGACTGCGAGCATTATTTTTGTGTGTAGATTGGTTCAGTGAAGTTTCTTATAAATCTTAGTTCCTTCAATCGTCTACTGACATAAAAAAAAAATAAAAAAAAAAAATAAAAAAATATATCATTTTAAAATGCTTTACAAAAGAAGAAACTTTTCTATTTTTTATTTAGAAACTTGTTTAATTTCATCCTCTATTACGTCTCATTTAATTGCATCTTTGTATGATAGATGTGATAAACGAATGTACCAAGTTTGATAAATTGTATTATATCAATGATTGAAAGAAAACCATTTTATATTAAATTATATTTTAATAGATGTATTACAACATCGATACAAGTTGGACTTTATCTTCGCCCTCAACAAAGGGTTTATTTATTAAATGTCAAATATTTGTGTGATTCTATTTGATAGAATTTGGTCTGAATTTTGCTCGTGCTCAGTTTTTTTTAAACCTGAAACATATGTTACAGTTTACGTAAACTCAAAAACGAAAACTTAGTAATAATTTAAAAAAAATATCAAAATCAAGAGATACATATTGCTCCTTCTGAAATAGGAGACATATGGAGGACACGCAACTAAAATCGTTACGCCACTGATTCCAGCGAAACATAATCAGTTTAAAGTAACCAGAAATGTTTACGAAACTTTACTGATAACCAAATGATACAGAGATATTTCAAAATAAACATCATTATTAGTTAAAATATTCCATAAACAATTTTTACTTTCAATTACCCATACGTATACATAGGGGAATAAAAGTTCAGGATTCGGTATTTAAAAAAAAAAAAAAAAAAAAAAAAAAAAAACGATTTTTTTTTTTTTTTTTTTTTTTTTGCATTTTCCCACGTTTTGGAACATCCTGATTTCAAAAAAGTGATTTAGAAAATATTTCTGTCTGTGTGTCTGCGGTCAGCATAACTCTGGGACAAAATGACCTACAATGTTAAAGTTTGGTGTGAGGGTTGATGATGGCACAAGGACCTACCATTAAGATTTTCGTAAAATTCGCGCATTCGCATAGGGTAGATGCCATTGAAAAATTCATGTTTTTCAGTAATTGCTAAAAAACGGCTCAAACGATTTTGATCAAAATTGCTGTGGTAATACCTCTTAAGGTGTTCTAACCATACCCATCTCCGAAATTTCCGTAAAAACGCTTTAACAGCGTAAAAATTTGAAAAACGAATGCCTTCAACACAGAGTTCTCATTGCTTGAACATAACTCGATCAACAATCGTTTTTTCTCCTCTCCTC
Organism: Linyphia triangularis; assembly: GCA_963978545.1. Taxonomy (NCBI): domain Eukaryota; kingdom Metazoa; phylum Arthropoda; class Arachnida; order Araneae; family Linyphiidae; genus Linyphia; species Linyphia triangularis. The sequence goes on along the minus strand of OZ021722.1, from coordinate 38,339,264 downwards.
AGTTTCACTTATAAAAAAGGGCAATATAAGAATCACCAAAAAGTATAACGCCAAAAAACACCATTTTTTCCCCCTTTTTTTTTTCAAAAGACTTATATAAGAATTATCTCAAAAAATATCGCCAAACTGGCCATTTTCTAAGCGAATGATGAAAATACAAAAATGGTAAATGACACAAATCCACATCAGTAATATAGTGTAATTGAAAGTTATGCGATGTTCCACACCCCTAGTTTTAATGGAAAATACTTCATATAGAATTTTCTTTCTTTCCACTCTCAGATGCCTAGACGTAAGCGGAAATGGAGAACTTTCAACAGAGAAGCGGCTGATAAGAACTTCGAGAGAAGCAATCGGTAAATTTTCGAACTTTATTTGTCGAAAAATTTCACAAATTATCAATGTAAATCAAACTCATGAAGTACACCGACAATCTATAAAATTGTACATAATGTAATGTATGCATCTGATAGTTTAACAAATTATTCAACACCTGATGTATAAATAAATATAAAGTGTGTATTTACTGTAAGAGTAACAGGCCATTTCTAAAGTTTGTACCCATTTCTAAAGTTTCAAGTACTTTAGAAATGAGTATTAAAAAGAATACACTTTTCTTTCTTATAGTATTCAGACATATGTATAACCTATACACATATATTTTATTTATTATCATCTAAAAACTTTTATTTTTATTAAGAAGTATTAAAAGTGTGTTATAGCGTATGTTTAGTTTAACATCCTATCTCCTCGAAGTTTCCCATTTGAATTCATTCTCCAAACGCTCTAACGTTATACATACCTGAGTGGATAAAGCTTTTCTCTTTCAAAAATCATAAAACCTTATGATTAGAATACAAAACGTCTAAAACTGCGTACAAAGTTTGAAAGTTATTATTATCTCACTACCACCAAAAAATCTTTTTTTTCTTACTCGATTTTTTTCATATCAAAGGGAGAGTTCAAAAACTGCTAGTCTCTTCAAAGTATTTTCTATGAAATATAACTGAATTATACTTTTCATTACTTTTTATATTTGATTGAGTTAATACGCATTTTAAAATATATTTAACCATATGTATCCATTCGTTAATGCAAATATTAATCTCATAAAACCCAAAATCACACGGTTTCAAATTTTAGATTTTTGCGATGAAATTCTTTTGGCATTGGTAAAATCTTTCTATTTTTTAACATGTTGGAAAGATTTTAACTGTATATATTAAGTGTATGAATTAAAGACTGTCAAATAAACTCTTCTAGATGATTGCAACGTAAGCCTATCTGTTTCCGGAAATGGAGGAACCATCGTCTCTCCAAATTACCCCGACAAGTACCCGAGTAATGCCGATTGCCGCTGGCTTCTCACGACCGATGATCCGAATGTTACACTATTTCTCAGGATCGACACCTTGCAGTTGGAACCAGACACCAATTGCAGGTAGTTTCATTGATTTGATCATTGTATGAACAGTTTGTTTATTAAATGTAGCGATTTCTCTTATAGGTATTGTTGTGATCAAGATTTAGTAAAAGGTTGTTATAAATAATTATATTTTATGAGCCTCATTCAAGGTATTATTTTGAGTGGCATTTCATTATTTAACACTTGGGAAATTCTTCTAACCATTGGAGTTTTTACTTGTTTGATTTTGTTTGTGGTTGCATATGTTATTGATTTGATGATTTGGATGTATTATGTTTTTAAAAATTAATACTAAGTAATATTATTGTAAAGGTTTTTATTGGTCTTTTCTAAATTTATTTTAAGAACGCCAATGTTTTATTTTACTAGATCTTAGCGCAAAAGCTACTGCTGGTGTTATAGACAGAGTAGAGCAAATACAAACAATAGTGAGGAAAAGGCGTGTAAAAGTATAAGATAATATATTTTTCCAACCATAAAAAGTTATCAATAAATGATGAAAAAAATTCCCATTAAATTGCGTCTTTAAATATTTCAGTAATAATGTATTTTAATATATGTATAATATTTAGTTAAGTGAGACAAGGACAAAATTTCGAGAAAATGTGAGAGTTTCTTATTTGAAAAAAATAGGGTAGTCGTATAAAACAATATACTAAATTTAAATTTAATGTTTGTAAAAAAAACATTAAATATAAATTTATATTGTCTTATACAATTGGCATAAGACAATATATAAAACCATATCAGGTATCTTTCACAATTGATACCGAAAATATATAATTTCAAATTGCATTGTATAACTAAGCTTTGTAAAGCTATTTTAATTACATTGACAAGCTTTATGTAAGGAAGCCAAATAAAAGACGATAATGATTTGTTCAGATGTGAGATAAAGTGTGTTACCCACTTTCCTAATTCTTTTTCAACTGTAGTATGGCTTCGAGACTGCTTGATGTTAATGCTGTAAATATGACAATTAAGTACATAATATAATTACTTTCAAAGATATTTTTTTTGCGCTCGTCGAAATAACTTCAAATTTAGATTATATTCTAATTATGAAAGCAAACTTAATTTTTTAACGCTTAAGCAAAAAAACTATATCAGAGTACCTGAAGTTTCAAAATGTTCAATAGTTCGCCGTCGCCAAAAAAAAAATAGGAATTAAACAAGAAAAGTGTTCAATATGAGTCAGATATAATTTAGCATGTCTCATGTCTGATTTCCCTACGTTTGGATCTGATAACTTGGAGGGGACTTTTTTTTCTCTCCTGGTAGTTTTTGCTTATATTTTATTATAAACTATTTAAAAGTTGCTGATACCTCTTCGTTAAGTAAAGTGTCAGCAACATTCATCATAAGTTCATTTTAAGTTTTAAATATTCAAATGTCCAAGCTGGTCCCACATAAACTTCACCTACCCTATTCACACATCTCAGGTTGGACTATTTGCAGGTTTATCAGGGGTCATCCACCCTCTCTCCCTCCATGGACCCCCTGTGCGGCAACATCAAAGACAAGGTGATCAAGACCAACTCTTCCACGTTGCTCTTACTCTTCCACTCGGACTCCGTGTACGAAGACAGGGGATTCTCCATAGACTACTTCACTCAATCAGCTGGAGGTAAATAAGAAAACACGTACTCATTTAATAACGTAAATAAATTATTGTGAGAGTAACTGATTCTTTAAGATCACTTGTACACTCCTTTTATAGGCGAAGCTTTTTGTTGAATTCGATATTTGATACAGGTCATGAGGAATTTCATAAAACATGTAAGTCTAGTAAAGGGGTGAAAATTTCTAGTTTAAAAGCTGCGATACATTTTTGTGATAGTTGGTGAGATTTTGTAATAAAATCGACACCAAGCTGGACCAATTTGGAGTCAATGACATAAATTCATCAACGATTAAATTTATGTCGATACATAAATTTAATCGTTGATGAATTTATGTCATTGACTCTAAATTGGTCTAGCTTGGTGGCTATTTTATTCATCAACGATTAAATTTATGTCGATCATTGAAAGAGATACAAATTTTTTGAAGTTTCCACAGAAGGTTTTTTACTGTCAAAAGTTTCGGTTCAGTTGTTGTATACTTATTAACCACACATTGACCTTCAAGCTGATATATAGCATGTGTACTTAGCATATGTAGTTTCGGTTAGAGCTAGCTGTACTTTTACAATTTACTCAATTTCCTTAAGAGTGTTAGGATGGTCCCCGCAGTAGATTAAATATATCATTCTGCACACGTCTGAGGAATTTGTAGTTTACTTTTTGGATAGATAACAGAGCATAATAGACGACAGAATATAATAGACACTCGAAAAAAATTACTTAATAGAATAGGTGATATGTGGAAGGAAGGAATTTACTATTATTTTACTAAAGAAAACTAAATTCATTCTTATCATCCATTCAATTATCCTATTACAACTATAATTTTCCTTGCATAGCTTTTTTTTTTCTTCAAGTTAATAGGTTAATAGGTTATTCAAATATTTTCCCCATTTCAACAAGTTAAAACTGTTTTAAGAGTAAAATTACTAAAAACTCCATACCTCTTGATTTAAAAAACACTTCTGGTAGTGTAAAATAATTACAAAGATGTCAATTCAAGAAGGATGTTCCATTCGTGTCAATGACACACACATTTGATTTCTTAAATGGAAGTTTTTATTAAATTGAGTTTAAAAAGTGGTTGAGAGATAAACGTAGAATGCTTATTTTCATTGTAACACAGTTATTATTATTTTTTTTATATAATCATCTTATTTCTAGATTAAATTATTTTATAAAATTTAAAATACCTTATTCTATAAAAAGATATTCAACCGTCTAGAAGAGTTCTAGTGAGGATTTTTTTTTTACTTCATGGAATTTGTTTCTTTTACAAATGGATATAGGATGTCAAAACTTAAACTTGAAGTGAGGTGTATTTGTTTGACTTTCTCAATTTCATTTGCAACACAATATTGGAGTTCAATTCTTTCAGGTACACCCCTCAGTAAAAGTTACTAACTTACCATAACTCTTGAGGCTCTGTACTGATTTGGTAAGTTGATTAATTTACTATAATTGGTATTTTGGACCTCTTAAAACTAGACATAGATTATCGGAGCTCTTTTCATGTGCTTTGGATTTCATTAGCCTCTAGATAGGTTCATACCCATCTTTTTTTCTTGCAATTTTTCTAGAAATGTTTAATAGAAAAAAAAAAAATCCTATCAAAACGCTATGCCGTGTCATTTTAATCCACTTATTTTAATTTTTCAGAAAGTAGTAGCATACTTTAAATTTTAAATTATTTTCATCATATCAGTACAAAGTTACATTTATTGTAATTCAGTATCACTGAATCTGTATTTGCATTCAGGACGAGATGCGTTTCAGTCATCGATTCTGAAATTTTTAGTTAAACCAATCGATTACCACATATTGTATGAATACTAATTAAAATTAAAAATATCACCCACAATCCACATTAATTTACCATCTTATAACCCGTGATATAGACTACCAATAAACCACAAAACATAATTAAAACACTCAAACTTAAATTCACCCTCTATTCTCTGATATTTGAGAAAGAAAGAATGCTGCTTAATTTTAAGAAGAATTTCGACAAATGGAAAAAGTAAAACATCACTAAGAAATCCGCCAATTTTTCGGCATTGAAATCCACTTGAAATATATTATAGTTAGCTTAAATATGCTTTTGGGATGTTCTCGACAAATACTGAAAGCTTCATGGAAATCCGTTTAGCCTTTATATCATGACTTACCAACAAATCAAGAAATTTATATCAATGTAATACACTTTTGAAATAAATTTTAAAGATATTAAAGAAGATATTGTTAAAAAAATAAGTTCAAGAGCTAGACAGTGATGTGTTATCTTCCACAGATTGCAAGACATCTTTGACCGATCCATCCGGAGTGATCCGCAGTCCAGGTTTCCCAAAGAACTACCCCGACAACACTGACTGCTGGACTCTAATAACCGTGAAGAAAGACAAGAGGATCGCCCTTCATTTCGATTCGATAGATTTGGAATATGGAGATAACTGTACGTTTGATTTCGTTCAGATATACGACGGGTCAACAAGAGGTGAGTCCTGTGTTAAAATCAATTATTTTATATTTTTAAAACAACCTTTTTAGTCCAAAAGAGTTACCATTATTTTCATTTTAAATGCATTGTTCAATACGCTTGCACCACCATTATATTAAGTTACATTAGTATTGGCGACTCGAGGCCCCTCTTGTATCCATAGAAACTCACGGTAAGTGCGAGTTATACCTTCTGAAATAACTTTTCCCACTATCCCATATTATATGTCCATGCATCCGCTATGCACTATGCGTGCATGCCTGATTCTGAAATTCATTCAGTTGCCAGATTAGCCTGAGAATTGGCGTCGTTAGAGAATAATTAACTAGTAGTTAGATTAATTGGTATCTAGAGAGCTAAATGTGGCTTGCAGGAGGAAACACTTGACCTTGAACCATCACTTCTAATGTAGCAGTGTATAGTCAACTCCTTATTATACAACTGCATTTAATTAGAAAAATAAATATGTCTCTGAAGTATTATGAAAATTTCAAATCAATATATTTTACTAACCGATTTCATTTAGCTTTGAAATATGAGCTTGTTTTCTATTTTTTTTTGTTGCGATACCTTAAAGAAAACTCCACTACATTAACAAAGGTATACATAACAAATTACATTTCTAAAAATAGATTCAAGATATCGATCCAACGATGTTCCGATGAAATATAGCCTTCGTGTAACTCTTGTATATTTTATTAGACTTTCTTTTTAACTATTTTTGGTTGCTTATATTGGATGTTTTCTGACAGAAAACAATACTTAAAAAGAAAGTCTAACAAAATAAATTACTTAATATATCAACCAATTACTTTAAAATAGTAAGTTATGACACACACAAAAAAACTGTATTTCTTCTTGATTAGGTGTATAGTGGTTTTGGTATCAAGATAACAATAATAAATGCATATCTTTAACTATTTGACGTTTGGGCTGGTGTCAAGTTTTATCAAACTGCAGAAGCAGGTTTCTGAATTTAAGGAACTGCGTCATTGAAACCGGTCCGCAAACAACACGTCGCAGTAAAAAGAAAAGATACATACTATTAAAAGCTATTATAATCAAAGTTGATAATAAAAATTATCTTTAAATTAGGATAAGTAATGGGTAAAATATAATGTTTACTATTTATATTTAATTAATTGCAGTAACTATACAAATTTCAAATATCGTTGATATATACTCATAAATTTGAAGACTTTTTGCCATTCATCCGCCACATGTTACTACGCTTGATGCACCGTCACTCTGGTTCTTACATCCCGAGTAATGTTTTTTAAAAATTAGGTAACTTAAACAAAACATAATATTTTATAACTTGCATAAATTACTTCGAAATAATAAGATATTACTATGAAAAGACACCTCCCACTCCTACTTACATGTTAAGAAAACAGAAATAGATGTCGAATTGAAATATTAAAACTCATTATTCCGAAAAAGTAAATGTCTCTCTTCTTTGACAATGAAATCAAATCGACGATTGTGCACACATTTTACATCCTTCAATCAAAATTCAGTGATTCAATCCTTATATGTTTTTTTATTCATTGAAGTACATGATGTATAGTTCGGTTCTGACTATTTGCTTGGTTCTTAAAATGTCATTAGGTAATAGTACTTTAATTATCCTAACAAGTTATGAAAAAGTAGTGGTTCTGTGTTTCAGAATCCGTTCTCTTGGGTCAGATCTGCAAGCGGCAAGATGTGGCCAGTTTTGAATCCAAGACCAATTCTTTACTGCTTCATTTCCATTCCGATGATTCAGTGAATAAAAAGGGATACACAGCGCATTACTCCACCATTGATAATCAGAGCACTGTGATTGGAGGTAAGGAGGAATTGTCATTTACAATTTATTCATAGTGTTCTTAGAAAAGTACAATAATTTAATACATAGGGTGTTCGAATCAAATATGCCCAATTTCAAAAGTCGATTTAAAAAAAAAATCTCTTAGCTATACGTTGGAGGTGTTAGGTAAATTTGGCGCCTGAATTTTTAGAGTTTGGATAAAAATTTTATTTTCCGGTTGCAGAGGCACAATTACCTAGTCACCAAAATCTCCAGACGTTCCTCCACTGTATTTTTTTCTTTTCGGGCTACGTCAAAGATTAAAATCTTCTCAAGAAACATCCGTCATATTTAAGATCTTGATGCCTCAATAAACGCTGGTATTGCTACAGTGGCTACGAAAATGCTACAGTGAAAAAAGCTGGAACAGGACTACCGACTGGAAATCCACAGAACTATTGAGGGAGTCCACGTGGAAGTGCACATATTTTTTTCTAAAAACTTTGTGATTCCTATCTAATTTGAAATTTTTCTTATGGTTTTTAACTTTCTGTTAAGTATAATGTCCTCTCCAAATTATGAACATTTGATTCGGACACCTTGTTGATCAAAAAGAACTAATTTTAAATGTTCAATAAAGAAAAGTAACACATTTTCCAAAAAAAAAAAAAAAAAAAGTGAAATTTTTTTAAAAACGCTGTACGCATTTTAAACATCATTACTATTATAAAAAAAATATTGTCAACATAGTTGTTGTTTTAATCCGAATAAAATGCACAGTAAACCGTAAAAATTGGAGTTTAATTAAAAATTTCATCATTATTAATACATTGGTGTGTTTATTCAACTATCTAGGAAAATTGCACGTGTTTAAACAGTAAAATCATATGTGCATATTACACATCTTTTTATTTTTTCTTTCTTATTAAAATTCATTCAAATTCATGTTCAATATTTAAGCTTAAACTTACATAACTATCAAATTTATTATAATTAATATTTTTTATTTATAAACGTTTTAAACCTAATTAAAATGTTCAAAGATATTATCTTTCTTTGTTCACAGCTATATTTCAAAAAGCAATATGGATATAAAAGTCAATTTCATTTTTTTTGTTTGTTTGAAGATTGTCTGTGGGAGAGCGGTGATAACAATGGAACAATCGCCAGTCCTAATTACCCAGGGCACTATCCAAGTCTATCCAACTGCAGCATTTGGTTGAGAGCTCCGGAGGAACAAAGGATTATGATTGTGTTCGAAGCATTACAATTAGAGATTGAAGCGAACTGCTCTTACGACTACCTTCAACTCAAGGATGGCCCCCCGCCGAGTGAGTTTATGGAAATTTATTTTACTTTATGACTAGACAGATGCCAAACACGATGAAACAAAGAGAAAATTCGTATCAAAAACTAAAATACCTTACAATTCTTTTGTTGATATTTTAATTGCTAACTGTGAGTTATGAATAGATATAATTGCGATTTTAAAGATCTCTTAGTCTGATATTTTAAAAATTAGATTTTTTTTTCTAAAGCCTGTACTCATTACTATTTAGGGAACTTAATTAAACTAATTTTACAGTGAATAAACGGCGAATTCGTATGTCCAAATAAAATTGTTCAGCCTTCATCAACATCAATCATATGAAAACTTCTAAACCCAAAAGGATAAGGCATCATTTTCTTCCAAGCAATTAGTTTATAAATAAAATTGTCAGCATAACGCAAAAAATAATATATATTTCAATTTCTACTTCTTTAGATTCTACTCTGATGGGAAATTACTGTGGAAGAAAAGCAGAACCTAAGAACCTGACATCAACTACCAATGAGGTGGAAATTGTATTTTATTCCGATGGCTTTGCTGAATTTTCTGGCTTTAAATTACACTATTCATTTCAAAAAAACGAAACAGGTATTCCTTATTATTTGTATCGTAATTGCTCGCAAAAAAAAGTATTTTTTTAGTGAAACAGAGACATTTACAAATTTTAACTATTCAAATATATAACGGAAATATAATGAATTTTAAATTAAAAGCTAGCAAAATAATAAATTTGAAAGAAGCACATCGACATATCAGGGAAAATAAGTGTTATGAAGTGTATTTCAAGGAAATTAAAACTATAATATATTAAAAGCTCTTGAAATAATTTTTTTCAATACAAGGCCAAGTATCAATATATTACTTAACAACTTTTTATATATTTTACGAATTTCATTTTCATGATCAAATTCCAAAAATAATGTTTTACCTAATAGTATCTCCTCTTAGCTCTGATACGTAAACCATTAAACTAGACAACAAGTCCAGCATTCTAATGCGACCAGTTTAAATATCAAGAAAATGAATCAGTTTCTTCAACATCTCCCCTAATATAAAGAAGACCCTATTTTGTTCAACGTTATGCATCTTGATCGTTACTGGACCACTTGTCAAACAGGAATGCAGAGAAGCGATAGGAATGGAACACCATATAAGCTTGCATTTTTAGTAAAAGTCTGTCTGGGGGTCATCTGAAGTTAAAGATTAGGATAGTCCTACGCTTGGGAGGATAACTCGGAGAAAGTATGATAACATAATTATCCTTCCAAGGAATTTTAAATTCAGTTGTGTATATCTTTCGAGGACGACATTTTCTGAAACCTTGGCATACTTTTGAAATTAGAGTCGAAGCGTCCGAAAGAACTCAACGTCTGACCTTCACTTTATCTATATCTTAAAAATAAAAAATAAGAGGAATGAAAATCATACGCAGTGTACAATAATTTAGCCCTAGACTTTTGAAGAAATCTTAAAAATATTAAAAACAATCTCTCAATTTGATTACATTTATTAAATAGTATTCAAAGCGCGAAAGAAATCATATCTTCGCATAAATTAATAAATAGAGGAACAAAAAAAAGTCAACGAAGAATATTTTATGTTTTGTTTGTCATAGTTATAATTAACAAAAGTCTAACACTGGCTTCCAAAGCTAACACGTCTATTTAATTATTTAATTTATATAGATTATAATCTTATTAATATGTGAAAGATTGGAATTAAAAATAAAACTAATGTACCGTAAAATGGGGTGAATCGGAACACTTTTCAACTTTCAAAGTAAAAATCGGTTGTAATAAGATCGTTAAGGAACATATTTTTGACATTGAAACTTGGGTCTTACCTCCTTCTTTGAGGATCAACCCAAAAATTTTTGAAAAAACTAGGAATTTAATTTATTTTGAATTTTTTCATGGTGTTCCGATTCACCCCGCAGAAAGGGGTGAATCGGAACACTCGTTACATTTATGTCTGATCTTATTTAAATGTTTACTGGATGACAAAAAAACGAATAATAATGCATTGTGGTAAATAGGAACACAAAATTATCATAAATAAAATCATTTAATATGACGGATAAAATTTGTGTTTGTCAATTATTGTCAAAACAAATCATATGTTTGAAAACGTATCAACTCTTCTCCTATAACTCATTCAAATAGTCTTTAAAATTAATAATATTTTTTTAATCTACTTGTATTTTATGTTTGCGTGCCGTATGACTGCAAATTCCTTAAAATATCTTGTGAAAGGAGAAAAGCATCCTCATTTGTTTCAGAAAATTTCTTCGTTCATGGGTGCTTTTTGTAAAACACACTTATATAGCAATAACCTTGTGGGTGTAAAACTTTGCTCACAATCTTCATACATTTTTCCATATAACTTAAAGATAACGAAGTCATTTAGAGAAAAAACCACTTGAGCAATCGGGTTTTCTGCCATGCGGAAAATATGCTCCTCTTCTGACATTTATTCAAGCCTGTAATCTTGATTACTCTCTTGAAGGGAGTAATTAGACTCTTCTTCAGTCGTTGAATCTTATGTGGAACATAATCTTGTCAAAAAAAGCTTTTTAATATCACTTTTCACGTGTTCCGATTCACCCCGCAAATCTCGAAATCGAGACGAAGCAAAACATAAAATTTTTTAAGATAAAAAGTTTTTAAAACCAAGTTAAATTAAGTATGGCATGTTGTTGTGGATGTTTATACTTATCTAAAAATATATTATTTAAGTCTATAATTGGTACAGTACCCAAAAAAAACAAAAAAAACAGAACGATGGCTATATCTTTTGTTCTAATTGTTGAAATAACAAACAAAAGGTACCGTTGTAAATCGTGAAAGGTTTTTAATAATTGTATGTAGTTTTTTTTATCGTGAGGGGTCATCTACATATTAAAACAGAACCAAACTTTAAAAAGTTCAATAGCAACCTCATAATATTATTCCATATTTGGATTCAGCATTAAAAAAGAATGCGAAATACAAAAATTCGTAATTTTCTAATGAATGGTTTGTAATTTAAATGATAAAAAGAAAATGATAAATTAATGTTAAATAAAAAAGTTGGTTTTTTGGCCATAAATACTTAAATAATTAATATATTTTAGTAATTTTTTTTTCTAAAGGTAGTTTGTAAATGGCCAAACATAAATAGCAATCAGCTTTTGAATCAATTTCTTTTTTAATAAATAATTATTATTTAATAAAGCAATTAAAAAATTTTTTTGAATAGAAACATATATTTTTTTTTTTTGCTTTCATTAGTTTTACCATCGTCTAAAACCCACCCATAATTTTTTTCTTTCCATTTTGACTATTAGTTCGCGATTTTTTAGAGAAAATGTAAAAAATGCTCACTTTAAGGGACCGTATAGTAGACGACTTTTGAAAACTATCAAAGATTAATTCAAGGTAAACTAGAGGTGTGGAAAATCGCATAACATTCAATTATCGTATAACCGATAGTTTAAAAACTAAGAAACACGCTTTAATAGGAAAGTGAACTAAAAAGTAGAAGATAATTTTAAATAAGTTTGAAATAAGAATAGTGATTAACAAGAAATATTTATTTTATCGTAAAAAAGCGTGGGGTGCTTGATGTCAATTTTTGTAAATATTTAATGACAGATATTGGTAAAAGTAGAGCCATTATGAAAATATCTTAAAAAGCACCCCACGCTTTTGTACGATAAAATAAATATTTCTTGTTAATCACTCTATTCTTATTTCAAACTTATTTAAAATTATCTTCTACTTTTTAGTTCACTTTTCTATTAAAGCGTGTTTCTTAGTTTTTTAATCTATTGATTATTTTCTACTTTTTAGTTTGATTTTCTATTAAAGCGTGTTTTTTAGTTTTTTAAATTATTAATTATTTTTTCTGTAAACTATCAATTTTTTTTTTAATTTGCTTTCTTAAATTCCATTTATTTAAAACAACATTTTTTAAGCAATTTCAATAAGTTATCCTTTAAACATATTACTGAATCATGTGACTTTTTCATTTTATAAATAATTTCAACGATCTAGTTACATTTGTGTTTATAGTGAAATATTTCTGTAAAATATTCATGCTTTGCTAAATACTGTTTACTAATGCCTACATTTAATATTTATTAATTTTCTGATTATCAGTAGCATTCGTTATATTTCTGCAATTACAGTTTTCGATATTTTATTTATTTCGTGTGAAGAATGCTCATCTTTAATGTTGTAAATAAATTATGTTACTTTTGCGTTTACTTGCTATTTTTGTATTAATCTTAAACATGACACTATAAATCCAAGTAGTTTCTATGCAATTTTAGACTAATACTTGTATTTTTTTAATCTTCGTGAAACGCGCCACATTGACCGTTCTATTTCTCCCGCTGTGAAGAAGAACCTTAAAAATACCTTTCGTTTTATGGAAATTCTCCCTGAAGATCGGTCAAAAAATGGTCGAAATATTTTCGCTCATAAGTGACGTGTTTTTCAACATAATGCATTGAAATTTGGTATACAGGGTAAATGATGTATTCTGAATCGAATGAAATGATAAAAAATAAGGGTTCGAATTGAAATTTTTGAAGATAGCGTTACTCTTACTTATTAAACGGTCCCTCAAGGAAAAAAAATTGCATCAGATATATAGAAAATCGTAAGCAAAACATTTTGGTGCAAACCGTAAGATTCTACGATAATTAGAACCGAAGATATAGCCATCGTTCTGTTTTTTTTTGCGTACTTGTTATTAATTACGGGATAAGTTTTGGAGAGGTTAAAACTCAATGTATTGTATTCGAGCTGTTTCAAAAAATTTAAAAAAAAAAAGGACAGTGTTGAAAACCCCACACATTTTTTTTCAAGATTCCAAACATGTTATCCAAATAAAAAAATATATATAATTACTAAAATTACTTTATTTGTGTAAAATAATAATTGCTTTGTAATTTCATGAAGTTTCGTTCCTATTCACCCCATTTTACGGTACTATATTGTTTTTACCGTTCACGTTTTAATGCGCGCTGCTCTCACAGTGGGATAAAATCAATCAAGATTTGACGAATCCATACTGTACATATTTAATATAAATGTTCACATCCCACAAAATGGCGATGAAAATCCGAGGACGAAGCGGGACAACATAGCAAATTAAAGTTTTGTTTGATGTATATGTAATCTTTATTAGATTATCCTTTCTATCATACTTAACAAAAATTTATCCTGAACCATATAGTTGAAATAGTCAAAGACAACTCTAATTTACTGTCGTAAATTCACACTTAGCCAATCATAGTGTCAACTTTATGTTATTGAGACTTTTTGCCTCATTGTAACATATTTTGTATAATCAAGTTAAGTAATCCCATGGTATAGTAATATAACTTAAAAACAACAAAATTTATCTAAATTATTCAACAGCCTCAGCTCCCTCCGTAATAAAACTCTTAATCCGCCCTTGCTACCAAATTACGCCAAACTACTAGAACTTTCAATCAATCCTAGATTATTAAAACACCTTGTGCATGACTAATTTTTAACAGCTCGCCAGTCATCGCTCTTTCATTATTCAAAAACGACAAAACTTCGGTAAAATGAACATAAAAAAACAATAACGTTTGTCCAGGTCAATCTAAGATATCCATATGTTTTCGTAATCTGTTCTAATTAATGGCTAGCTGTAATCATTGCACTTCTTGAACGTACAAATTGAGATTTAGAAATCAGCATATTTCCTTGCAATATTTTCTACAATTGTATAACTTTTTCCCAACTTTCAGAGTCTACACAAAAAGGTTTCGGAGAGAGTGCATCATTTGAATATGTACCAGAAAATGCCACATTGCTTGTTGGATCCTCTCACATGCTTCGTTGCAGCACTCAACAACCACTAGCAAAGATAAGATGGTAATCGCCGATTTCGATTATTTTATGGAACATGAAAATGGATTTCTAAATGAAATGAATCTGAAACTGTATCTTAAAGATGAAAACGAGATGGTAATTTTTAAACGTATTAAATTATATTTAAACGTGAAATCCATTTCTTTAAGAGACGTGAAAGATAATGAGACGAAACGGTCGTTTCGCCGCCAACCTTAAAAAGGCAGAAACCGACAGTAAGTATCTATTCTCTGCACAACTTCCAGCGAAAAAGCCGAAATTGACTATTTTCTAGCGCGCTTACGAAACTTCTCATAATTATACAAAAATTACCATAGATTCGACTCGGTGATATCTTTCAAAGAAAAAAAAAATTGAGGACCTAGGATAAAAGACAACGAAGAAAAAAAATATTAAAATTTCCAAAACGAAATAAAAAAAACGAGTTCCAGCCCGATTTTGATGTAAAAATTTAGACAATCGTCCAGCCCTAACTAAGCTATAGATCTTCAAACGGAATGAATTATAGGATGCGGAATGTTTCAACTTAAAATCCTACGCTAGTTTGAACTTTATTAAATAATTCTTTCTATTTTTAATTAATTTAAAACCACTTTTTTCATTTCATAATTTGGCGACAGATAAAGGCGATCAGCTTGTAATTGAGGTTCAGATATATATGCCAAAAGTTGCCAAACAGGTTTGCTATAATTTCGAAGTTAGTTTTTCCGACATGTTAGGCTTAAGTGAGAATGAACGTAACGTTAAAGTATAGGCAGAACGAATTGGACTATAATTATATGGCTTATAACATCCTTAAAATTGAAATAATTTAATTTTTGAAGAGACAGAATTGAAGAGAAATATTTGTTCTTCAAGTTGTATGTGTTATTTGAACTGTATAACAATATAGAGAGTTAACTTTAAAAAAAAAAATTAATTTGGGAAAATCTCCATTGAAAAATGAAAAAAAAAAAAATCACTTTTTGCTGCAAGATACTATGGGCTGAATACAAAGTATAAATGTGGAGGTTATGCGAGTTGACGTCACAGTCAATTCATTACAGAGGACTAAATGAACCACGCATTGCGATTGTCTAATGGAATTTGCACAAATGTCATTCCTGTTTAAAGATGTGTTGATTTTGTATACTTTCCGTCGCAGAATGAAATCTTAGAATCATATATCATCAAAATGGTAACTTCATAGTGAATTTTAAAATTGTTAAGAAAATATTTTAAATTTTGTCAGATATCAATGGGTTATTATATGTGAACCAAAATAATGCTTGGTATATAAAAATAATTTATATTGCAATATTTAGACTGTAAAAAACTTGTAATATTTATTTGTAACAATTTATTAGAATAAATTTTCAATGGGATGAACGCTCTGGCCTTGTATGTTAAAGGTGCCCGATTTGATTCCTGGGTTAGGTGTGGATGTTCGTTGTGATTCGGAATCCACGTTAAGTTGTGGGTCCCGGACTGATTAGTCGTTATTATGCCCTAAAAATAGGTCGTTGTGCGTACAAACTAACCAATCGAGTTGAAACTTTTCAGACAGGCTCTTTGTCGATGGCAACGTATTTCTTTAAGTTTTGGGGGTTGCGTTGCCATACACAAGTTTCTATTACTCGTTCGTGGTCGATTTTGATGGTTACTGCCGTCCGCATTCAACCAATTTGTAAATGTTCGAGTAGATTTTGGCATGTAAGACATAATTGAACTCAACTTGAAGAATTATGAATATCCATGGTACCAGGTGCACCATAAGTGGAACTACTTCTGGTTTATCAATTTTGAAGATAAATCTGGCATGTTGGGTGTCGTTGGGCTTGTCTTGAAAAATTATGAATGTTTAATATACCAGGTATAGCATAAGTAGTACCACTTTCAGTTTATTCATTTCCAAGATAAATATGGCATGTTGGACTTTTGTTTTGACGAATTATGAATGTTTAAAGTACCAGGTATGCTATTGGTACCACTTCCGGTTTATCAATTTTAAAGATAATTATTGCATGTAAGGTATCGTCGAACTCAGTTTGAAGAATTATGAATATTCCTGGTAAGTACCATAGGTGATAAATAGAAAAACGATTAAACGAACAAATTCAAAAAATAGAAGTCGCCAGTGTTTAAAAAAAAGTTCTGATATCCCTCAAAAAAACACTTTTGAAAAGTAGAAGAACCATCAACTTAAAAAACCCAAAAAACTTTCTTGCAATGAAAAAATCATAAACATGATGAAAATTTTCAGCCACAAATACAGTGATATAAAAAATTGCCAATCTCTGATTACAACTCTCGGTTGTGACTCGCTTAAGAATGTATGCTTACTTAGTTTATTTTTAAAATTTAAGTTCCTCTCCCATAAAAATTTACGCTGCTTGAGGTTGGCGCCCGTCTTAATTACTAACCTTTAAAACCCCCCACACAATAAAAACTTTCCAAAATGTATGTATCAACCAAACAAAAGCTTACCACAAACACTTCAGTTTCCTACTTAAAAAAAATTCTTAATAAAGATTCAAATGCAAGAGTTTGAGCACAGTTTCTCTATACTATTTTGAAAGTTACATGAACATGAAGATTTACACCACTTTGCAGTGGCGTAGCCAGGATTTTTTTTCGCGGGGGGCCGAAACAAAAATTGATAAATGAATAAAATCATGTAATCATGATTGTAATTGTAATCATAAATAAATTGTAAATCATAATTGTAAATCATGATAAATGAATAATTTGGGTTTGTATACTTAGTAATTTCTGAGGTGCCAACTTCAGTTTGTAGACATGTGATCTCCTTAATAATCACAAGTATCCCTCTTAAACTTTTAGTAATATTCAGAAATGGTTATTTTTCTTTACACATTAAATTAAAATGTTAATAAATAGAATACCAAATGACACTATAACGATTCAACCTGCTAATAACACAAAATATTTATAAAATTCAGAAACAAATCCCTAAAAATTCAGGACAATCCATAAGAATTTGCATATCTCTGTATTTTCTCACTAGCCAATTAACAACATGGCTTTTTTAACCTAAAAATTTTTTTTAAAGAATTCTTGTATAAGTCCACTTTAGCTTAGAGAAGGGCAAAAAAAAGAAGGGGGGGGGACACAAAAAAAAAGGGGGGGGGGGGGAGTTAGTGTCCAATTAAAAATCAAAATCGGGGCTTCAAATCAGACACTATAATTAACACACATGTAAGCAATTTGGTTTGTACTCTTAGTGTTAATAAAATTCAGTTGTTTCGTGGGTTAGACACAGATGAATTACACCAAATAATATTTTATTTTAATCCTTTCTTTAAAAGTTATAGGACACAATAGTTTCATTTATAAAAATCTTGTTTTATTCATAAAGTTCTTGTTTTATTCATAAAGTTCTTGTTTTATTCATAAAGTTCTTGTTTTATGGAAATAATGATGATAAAGAGTTGAAAACAACAGGATAATGACTGATTTTTTAAAAAACTTATTCTGTAATTACTATATGTAAAACTATAATTTAAAAATTCCCATTTCAAAATATCAATTCGACATACAAACTCATTTTACACATTGGTTTGTTGGCAATAAGTTAACTCGTGCAAATGCTTGTCTAAACGGTATTTCTTTGTGCACTTTTCTATCAGGTAGATTATCAAAGTATTAAAATATTATTGCAATACAAATTTCGAATACATTTTTTCAATATTTTAAAATTACTTATTAATTACTTACCATGTTCTTATACAAGTGAGTAGCAACGATTACGAATTGTAAAGCGAGAGTTGCCATTTAGACTGGTGTAGTTTTAAAAAGAACATCTGTAATTCTAAAAATAATAATATCTGTTCGTATTCGAAAGATTGGTTGATGTTTGTCAAAATTAATGTGTTCGTCGTAATACTGTGGAATTCTTTATTAATAGTTATCCATAACTACGAAACTTCGAACCTGTTCTGCTTGATGGTTTTAATTCAACAAGGTCAAGGAGGGAGAGGGTTAGGCCGCCATTGAGAACGGTCGGAAAAGAACAGCTCCCCCATTAGAAAAGTTCTTCATAAGTTTGAAATAAATATCGTTAAGTTTTTAAAAGACGGCAGTTAGAGTTACAGGAAGAACGAATAAAACTTGATAAATAAAAATAATATACAATCATGATACTTAAAAAATCGAATAAAATTTTTTCACTTTTAATCATTTCGGCGGGGGCCCGGGCCCGGTGGGCCCCTCCCTATCTACGCCGCTGCCACTTTGTATTTTCTACCTATCTAAATGAAATCATAAACTCGAATATTCGTGCAATCTGAGATAAATTAGTTTAAACGCAAGCATTGCTAATATTCCTATGACGGGCGCCAACCTCAAGCAGCGTAAATTTTTATGGGAGCGGAACTTAAATTTTAAAAATAAACTAAGTAAGCATACATTCTTAAGCGTGTCACAACCGAGAGTTGTAATCAGAGGTTAGCCATTTTTTATATCACTGTATTTGTGGCTGAAAATTTTCATCATGTTTATGATTTTTTTATTGCAAGAAAGTTTTTTGTGTTTTTGAGGTTGGTGGTTCTTCTACTTTTCAAAAGTGTTTTTGGGGGGGATTAGGGTTTTAGGTATAAATTAAGAAAGACATCAAATTATTTTTTGTCTTTTCAATTAGGTTAAAAAATGGTCATTTTCTGGCTGGTGGAACCCCGTTGCCAGGTCTGAAGCTACTAAGTAATAACAGTCTCTGGATCCAGAGCATGGATGCACATTTGGCTGGAGTCTACACCTGTGCTGTGGTGACAGCAGAAGAAACAGTTTCAGTGGATGCTTATATTTGGATTGCAAATGGTTCTAAAAACAAGGAATCATCGTGTGGAATAGGTGAGCTGACATTCAAAGCATAGATACGCGTATTGATTAATTTAGATACGGCGAAATAGGGTTACATGATCAAATTCTTTGGACAAAATTGTTGGTATTAAATAAAGCTATATCAGTTAGTAC
This sequence comes from Linyphia triangularis, assembly GCA_963978545.1. Taxonomy (NCBI): domain Eukaryota; kingdom Metazoa; phylum Arthropoda; class Arachnida; order Araneae; family Linyphiidae; genus Linyphia; species Linyphia triangularis. Next base: position 38,319,732 of record OZ021722.1, on the reverse strand, counting down.
AAAACTTGGATCCACTTAAAAATGGTTGTTAAACTTTCAATAACCTATTCGGAAAACAATACTTTTTCAAAAACAATATTACCCAAAATACTGTACTGTTACTAAATAGAGAAATATGAAACTATTACTATATATACTAATAGCAATACATACAATTAAATACTAATTTAATTATTCATTAAATTCTTGAACTTAAAACTTTAATTTAAGATGAAGCTCTTATTTCTTTTTCAACAAGTTGTTGCTATTTCACTATCATCAAATATTCAAAAATCAGTAAACATCAAACATTCAAAAATCAGTATACTTAAAATAGTAAGGCTGTCTCAGCCCCCTTCCCCGAAACGATGTGTCTGGTCTGGATACGCCGCTGAGCTCATATTCAACATTAATTTAGTAGGCTTTGAGCTAACATCAAGATTTGGATGATAAGCACCATCTTTTTATAAATAATTCTTATTTTGTGCGGGGGAAAAAACATTTCAAATTTTTTAACCACATGTAACCTAACAAAGACTAATAATAAGCAACAACAAAATATTTAAAACAAATACACGTCCTCATACGCATAAAAGTACTAAATACGCAAAATACTATAAATCTAATACAAATATTGAAATTGGATTAATGTTGTTTTAAATTTTAAGCTCGTTTTTTTTTCTAGTATTTCGGAAAGTTCCGAGGGACATATCTTACGCAGAGGGAGAGTTCGCACACTTGGAATGTCTCGCTGCAGGAACTCGTGTTCAATTAAGCTGGGAGAAGGACGGAATTCCTCTTCCACGAAGCAGCCATGTTACCATTCTTCAAAACGGATTCATGTTCCTGGACAAAGTAACCCTTAACGACACTGGTGTATATTCGTGTGTGGCTTATGATGAGGTTGCTAAATGCCGAAAGAAGACATCGGCAGTCCTTCATGTTAGTGCGAGGGCCAAAATTGAAGAAAGTGAGTATGTTAACTTTTTGTTTTCTTCTAATGAATATAAATGTAAAGTACAATTAACTGCACTTAAATACGATTGCCAAATGTGTCACATCTTGCTAAATAATGAGCAATTTTTGTTATTTGGTAGCCCACCTATCTTTAATTTTCAACGAGGAAGGTGCAGACGGTTCCACTTCCCTGGCGCCGAAAACTTGCATAATTTAAAAGTGAGCCAAATTGCCATAAATATTAAATCACTGGTTATGCTAATTTGGCTCATTTTTACGACACGAAAGAAGTGGAACCGTGTGCAACCTTCTTCTTTGAAAATTAAGTGAGTTAAGTTAAATAATTAGCATTCATTTCTTATTTGCAGGGTTACCAAATAAAAAAAAAAGAATACTAATTATCTGGCAAGTTATGAGGCTCTTGGCAATCATATTTAATTCAACTCAAAGTCTACTTTTAAATACTTCCAGGCCATTTTTGCGCCGACAAAACAGTGCATTCATATAATCTAACAGAGTCGCCTTTCGGACCGTAAGAGAACAGAAACTTTACAACAAATGGAAATAGGATGGAAACTGTTTTAAAGTTTCGAAAACATAATTTTTTCAAGGACACATTTGCTGATGCAGTATATTTTGATACAAAGGTTTTGCCCAGCAGTTTAGAGTTGTAGTATATATATATTGAAAGTAAGAGAATGTTACTAATATGGGACAATTTTTTCTTTATAAGAGTGCGGGGGTATATATATATAAACTTAACTTACGCTTAAAACTGACTGCTCAATTTTCGTAATATGGGCCTGGTCCACATATTATACTTCATAGAGAAATTCAGTATTTAAGAGGAAATTTACAGAATTAAACACTTAAATCACCTTTTAGCATCTACTTTAAGCTAAATTAGCTCTGTCCACACATCTGTGGTCAATACTTCCAAGTAAAACAACGAAGTCTACAAACATATGCAATATTCAATTAAAAAGTACCTTGCTGAAGTCTTGGGACGATTACACAAAATTTCACCGGAAGTGCTTATTCAACAGTAAGATTAGAACTTGGATAAGCAGTGATAAGTATTCTACCTTCAGAAACTTTAAACTGAGGGTTTTCTTACGTATTCAGCCTCAACAGTCCTTAAACAAACCTTTCAATCATTAAATGTAGTAAAAACGTATGTGCTTGGTATCTGAATATGATGCTTCACAATAGAAATATGTAGAATTAGCCTTTTAATGAGTCAGTCACAATCTAATTTGTTATTTATCCAATCCTATTGCAAAATTTTTATCCTAATTAAACTTCATTGAATACAATTCAAAGTGATGGGGAGTAGAGGGCAACGAGGGAAGTGCTGTCACCAGGGATGAATTTCGAATTAGAATTTTTTTAATTTTTTTATTTAGTTTGTGGAAAGCCAAAAGCTGGTAAACCATCCAATGATATTCCAACAATGGACCAACATGGCAAAATATTAGGAGGACACAACACCAAAAAAGGAGCATATCCTTGGCAGGTAAGTACTATATAAAAATCATTTCCATAAGACAGAATAATAAAAAGACGACACCTAAAACATTAAAATACTCGAAAGGAAAATGTCAAACAATTATTTTTTATCTCTATTTTATAAATATAATAGAACTTCAAAATGAAAAGGATAAGCTAATAGCATCAGCATAACATTTAAAGAAAAATGGAAAACTTAAACATTTAACTTACATTTAAAGTAGAAATTAAGAAATAAAACTGATTCCCATTCTAATGTGTTCTCATTTGACAAAGCATAGCAATACTTAATGGTGGTCATTTATTACTTCTACATTTTACTAACCTAACTACTTTTTAAAATTGCCTAAACTAAACTAAATAAATCATGGACTGGAATGACAAGAAAATTTAAAATTTATTTTACAGGTAATGCTTTGGGAGCCTACCTTGAAATCATTCTGCGGCGGGACATTACTGAACGAGCGATGGATCATCACAGCAGCACACTGCTTCGTAAACTACAAAGGCCTGAAGTGGGATCGAATCATAATCAAAATTGGCAAACACGACCGCGAAATCGACGAGCCGCAGGAATTCAGAACCACCATTGCAGATCCTTCCTCCATTGTTGTGCATCCAGCTTACAACAAAGTGAATTTCGATAATGATCTCGCTTTGATTCGTCTGAGGGATCACGTACCTTTCTCGGACTACATTCTGCCAGTGTGCCTTGGAGGTAGAAACTTAGGAGAGGCATTAACTCCTTTAGGGACTGATAGTCTTCAGATGGGGACTGTAGTGGGGTGGGGAAAATTGAAGGAACATGGCCCGTCTCCACGGTTTTTACAAGAGATTCGGCTTCCAATGATTGATCAGAAGACATGTATAGCATCTACTAATTATACGGTAAGTTAATAATTGTTTTGGTTAAGGTTTAGTTGTTATGTATTTTTTCTAAAGAGCAAAATAGTTTTTTATAATTCTTGAAAATGAAGTAAAATATCATTACTAGTAAAAGGTTTTTATTATTAAAAATTGTATAAATACAAAATACTTTGCAATTTATTTTGACACTATACAAATATACCATTAAAAAAAATTCACAATACTGATTTTCCAGAATGGTAATGTACATATTAAACAGTATATTTACAATGTTCACCTATACACAAAGCAACTTAGATTAGTAATTTTTGACATTATCTATTATTTGTATATTAATTGCAAAAAACGAGATTCTTAATTTTATGAAAATGTTTTTGAAATTCTTAAAAACTCGTTATAAAGTTTTGAAATTCATTTTTAAAATATACACATTTTTCAAAGAAATTTAAATAAATTACATTCAAATTATGAAAAAAAATTATAATATTCCTAATAAGTAGTTGTATTCATTAGAAAATTAAAAAAAAAAAAATTAAATATACATAAATTTAGAATCAGTATAAATTATATGATTATTATATATTTTTTTAATAATATTCGTTTTAGTTTCAAGGTAACAAGATAACATTCATATATTTAGTTTCAAGGTACATTCAATCAAACACATAAAAGGGAATAAATTATAGATGTTTCTAGATACTTTTTTTAAAAGAGCTTCTAATGAATGTTTGAATTTCAATGGAATAAAAACCTTATTTTCTGGTTGTAGGTAAGTCGCAACATGTTCTGTGCAGGGTATGCTCAAGAAATAGTGGGTGACGCATGTCATGGTGACAGCGGAGGCCCATTCATGATATCAAACGATAACAAATGGTATCTGTATGGTATAGTCAGTTGGGGTGAAGGGTGTGGAAAAGCTGGAAAGTATGGATTTTACACAATGGTGAACAACTACCTTCCCTGGATAAAAGGAATCATGAAGTCCTAAACAAGAGTTATTGCTTTTGGCCTGGATAAAGAAATAATTTCTAAGATTGGACAAGAAATTATTTTATCGAAAAGAAGCTTATTTTTGTTTTGAAGTTGTTTATGTGTATTTTATCTTGAGAATTGTAATGATTTGTATACTAAAACGAAAAATTAGAAGTACAATGTGAAACATGCAAGGAAAATTAAAGTTTTGAGATCAGCTTATTAGCTTTTTTCAGAACTTCTTCCTCTAATTTTCATTAAAAGCTCACAAAAAATTGTATTATGTATAAATGCGTGTGTGATATGTCATGTGGATTGTCAAGTCTAAAAATAAAATATATTGATAAAAAAATAAGAAGTGTTTTTTGTAAATATCACAAAATTTTAAAAATAACTTTAAAATGTCTTCAATATAAATTTTAAATGGGTTTTTAAGTATCTCTAAACAGCTAGATAAGTGTTTATTTGGAAAATATATGCATTTTAGTGAATTGCAAAACAAACAAAAATGTTTTAACTGCATTATTTGCGTTTCACACTGGGATCAATCAGTGTAAAAAATGTTTCATACTTTAAAATACATCTTTTCCAATACTGTCCTTTAGCATAAAATAATAATCAGTACTTTTGTAGGGCCAATCATAAACCTTCATCAAGAAAAATAACAATATAAATTATTGCTGAATTCAACATGGAACAAAGTAGAATAACAAAAACAAGACTCTACCAAAACATCCACAAATTAAGCTCAAGCTACATATCTATTGAAATACAATATCAAATACTATAAAGTTTAATTTTGGTGCATAAATAGAGATTTTATTTCAGTTTTAAAACTTACCATATGATGGGTCCAAAAGAGTCCATGGAAATTAGTTTCAAGAAAAACACAAATGTAAGCTCTCTTACGAAGAGCAAAATGCTTTTTTCGTAAATAAGCATCTCGCCAAAGATAACCACATGGGAAGCAAGATGACCATCGCAATTAAATTTTGTAAAAAATTGGACTTAAGTTTTTTGCCCCTGGACCACTCATATTCAACTAATCATCTCAATTTGAACAAGATGGTCTTTAATAGAATGGATAAAAATAAACACAAGTTGAATTTTTAACAAAGTCAACATTTATCCCTATTTAGTTAGTTATAATTTAAAAATTTTTGATAATCAAAATCAAAACAAAATTTTTTACAAATTAAGAGAACAAATTTAAAGTTTTATTTCTAAGAAGAAGAAAAAAAAAATATCAACCTAATTTAATAAATATAGCACCTATAATAAAATAAAATCTAATTAAGATGGGAAATCTAGATTAAAAAAAACATTGCGATTTCAAAATCTAAATTTATATGATACAAATGAGTGAAATTAAATCTAAAATAAAAATATCTAAATAGAAATCTAAAATAGCAATTAATCTAAAATAGAAATTAAATCTAAATAATAATAAAAAATTAACTATTCAACAGTTAATTTTTCCAATACAAAATTTAATTAGAAATCATTACATTAATTTTCAATTGATTGTAGTTTCAACATTAAAAATGCTTACTCAGGTGGCACTAGGCTTGGGCGATGTATCGATACATCGTCTAAAACCGGTGTCAAATCAACATCGTCAAACCGGTGTCACTATTTTCCCTAAACCGATACATCGCGATCTTTTTTGACGAGAACGCGATACACTCATTGCCTAGCACTTCAAGGACGAAGAACCAATGATGCCACGATTCATGCACGGTGTTTCTAAAATACTATAGAAACGTATTAAAACCGTCGACACCGCGCCGTTTGAGACACGATTCTTCACCAAATCGCAGTAATCCTCCCTGCATATGCGCGGTGTATCCAAGACTGTATAGAAACGTAGTGTAACAGCTACACCGCGCCATTTGAGACGATTTCCATTCGCTTTTACTGTATCGGCATCGTGGTAATCGTATCCGGTATGTGCGATGTTTCCATGATTGAATAGAAACAAAACGCCACAGATGGCATCGCGCACTTAATCACTTATTACATGTTGCATTCGCTTTTGCATCCCCTGGCTTTTGAAATTTAAAATAAAGTTGGAAAAAAGTGCACGTTTCAGGGAAAAAAGCACGTATGACATGTTGAAATTATAATTCAATTTTACAATGTATATATATTTTTTTGTAGGTCTTGCGTTTATTTCCTATTTCGTTTTTACAGCTAAGTATTGAAATTACGAGGTGGTTTTCAGGCGCCAGTTAGTCTAGTAATATTGGAGATTCGATGAAAGAAGTATTCCTTTTATTGTTTGAAATTTTTTTTGTTGTTGTTCACTCAACTCATGAAAAACGTTTTGATTTTTATTTAATTTGTCATCAGATAAAAGGCCTTGATATTCTATTTTTGGAATTCAATTGAGTATTTCCTAAACTTTTTGTGTTTCATTTTTGATTTTTTTTCTCTCTAACTTGGAAAAAATAAAATATTACATTTTAGTATTTTTAAATTTTTTACATTAACTTCAGGATTTTTTTATCTTAACATTTTTACCCTTTGAGAGCTTTGCTTTATTTATTAACTCAAGGGGATTGCGGTATTCTTGCGTGGTAATTTATGTCTAGTTCTTACCCAGTTAAGATAATCAGGTTGTTTATTACTATGATGGTTTGTTATATCTGCCAAAGTCAGTATGAACTAGTGCATGGATGGATCACAGTTGTTTCTCTAGTTTGATTGCTTAAATACTTATTAACGATTTTTTTCCCATTTACATTGAAGGATTTTCTCTTCTGACTCGTAAGTAAATAAATGTTTTATAATTTTTTTTCAGTTTGTACGATTTGAATAAAGTTTTTTTTCCATAAGATTAATTACTCAATCCAACATTGCTTCTTAAAAATGCTGAAATGCAGATTTTTTTGGCACAAAATAAAGATCATTAGAATTTTAAATGTTATGCATTAATTTTATTTTTATTGTTTAATAGTTATATTGTATATAGTAAGTAATAAAATATTCATTATAAAGTATGTTTTTGATTTAATAATTAAGAATATCCAATAACTAAAGTAACATGGGCACCGCCAGGAAGTGCACTTGTACTCCCCCCCTCCCCCCCATCCCCTCCTCTCCTTCCGTGGATAACAACAAAGTAAAATTTCATTAAGATAGAGAAATTGAAAAATCAGGATTAAACCAAAAAAAATAAAAAAATAACCGGCTTATACCCCTTGGGTGCTTTGTGTATCCCTCTGAAAGTAATTCGGTCGCTGCTCATGTTATGCAAAGCTAAGTAAGCATAACTTTCGGCTACATAGCGTGTTATGAAAACGTTGTTTTATAGTATTTTGTAAAAAAAATATATAGTTAACATCGTGATGTTTGCTTCCCGATATATTGTGATGCAGAAATGTTAACATCGCCCAGGCCTAGGTGGCACATGCTATTTTTATGCGTTTGATTTTACTATCATTCAACAATCCTTAAATACACAAATTGATTTATCCCCTTTATCAATCAATGATCATATAAGATAATAAAAAATATAACAAAATGCTGCAACCCAATGACTGCTAAAATCCAATTCTGACCACTTTTGTAAAGTGTGATGCATATTGTAGCCCTGCAAAAAGACATTAAGACATGAAGAATAAAGTATCATTGGATTTTTCACAGTCCAAAATACAAAAACGAGAATTCATTAAAAAATAGTATTAAGTGTACTTGAATGTGAAAATAGTACATGCAAAAAAAAAAATAATATGGACTGATCATAAAGAGAAATTAAACAGATAACATAATATGACTCAAGAAATTTGCTAAAAAATTTCAGAATTACACATAAAAAATTTAGAATAAAGTATCCATAAAAAGGAAATGTATATGAAATGAATATGAAAATTAGTATTCTATAAAGAGAATCTCATACGAGATACATTTCCCTTCTTTAGGTAAGATTTAACACCAAACATTAAGTAAAAATTTCTGACATTGCATTACTTTAAAAAGTAATCATTATTCCACAATTACTATTTATTATTTGATAATTCTAAAGTCATCAGAAAATTAGTGACTGCAATTATTTTTAAATAATGTAAACATTGTTATTCAAACATTGACATTCTACTAAGTCATAATAATATTAATTTAATTTCTTAAAACAAACTACTTGTATTATCAACTTATAAATAATCAATATCAATCAGCATATCAATAATAATATATTTACAGCTTATAAGCAACTGCTTCACAAATTAAAAGTGTACTATAGATATCAGTACCTCCACTAAATATAAAAACTTTACACATAAAAATAAGAAATCTTTAAAACTAAGTATTGAGGCTGCTTTAAGAGTAAATGCATTGGTAAATTCAGTAAGAAACTAAATATAACAAATTAAATTAAGAAGCAGTCACCTTAGATAATCAAACTATGAGACCATAATAAAATTTATTAACAAATGAAAAATTAAATAACTCAGAAGTAAAGTATTGCAACCTATATAATTTTATATAAAAATTACTAATTATTAAAAACTTATAATAAAAATTAAAACTGATATTGAAATTTAATTCTATTTTTAATATTTCATTTTTAAATCTTTCATATTAACTTTGATTTTGCTTGTATGTGTTAGATTGAGGAACTTTCAATCAAGGTCTAATTTATCCAGTAGCTGTGATTCAATTGAACTGAAAGCATTGAGCATCCAATTGAGACTTATAAATGACAATGTATTATATCAAGTTTTGGGTGAAAAAAGAAAAAAAAAATAGTTAATAATACAGAATCGGTGGTTTTCCAGTGACCAAATACTATAGAACCTCAATCCGAGCTTAAATCGCTAAAATTAGTAGTGGACATTTTTTTACAAAAATATTTCTTACAAATTATTTTCTACTGTTACAACATTGAAACACTCAGAATAACATCTTGTAACATTTTAGCATACTTAAAAAATATAAATATGATGCTAATAACTAATACATATGATATATTATTTTTATAAACCAATTTAAATATTAAGAAAAATGTCCCATCCCTCCCTCACATAGGGAGGGATGGGACATTTTGTTTAAAGTTAAAACTCATACATAATCATCACAAATATAATAAAAAATAGAAAGAAAAAAAAAGAAAAAAAAAACAGTGTTTCAATCGTGCACCTAAGGTTAATTGTGTATTATAACATTTATTTTTCTAAATATTATATTTTGAAAAATCGAAATCAAACAAAAAATTTGCCTGCTCATGACTAGTTCTGCTGACTATCTTTCGTGGATGTCACTTGTATTTTTGGTTAATCATGGAACAATCAGTTTCTTGATGGAAGATAAAGATTAAGTTTTCCTCATAAAGAGTATTATAAAACTCTCCAAATCATTCTTTTTCAATATAGAGTGCAACAAATTCTGATTAGAAAATTTAAAAAAAAAAATTATTTAAACCTTATCTTGGGTTAGATTTCTCCTAATTTATCTCTTGTAAATTTTTAGGCACATTTATTTACATTAATATCAATATTATCATAGGCATTGTGAACAGATATAGATGATTCCTCATGTGTTAACTTATACATCTGACACTTTTTTTTCCCCCCTGTATTCTAGCAATTGTTTACCTTACTTACTTGTCTTGAATATTTGATTTGATTTGTTACACATTTCAATTTCAAAAAAGATAGTTAAAAAAAAAATTGCATAGTCAGTTTGATTATTTGTGGGGGTATCATAAGAAACTTGGAACATGTCCCATCGCACTCTATGCATAACATTTCAATAAAATAGCTTATTTATAGAAACATGCTGATTTGAGAGTTAAATTTAACTTCTTGCTCATAAAAATTATATATGTGGGCCTACAAAAGATTAGGAATAATAATGTTAGCATCAATGAATGAGAATGAAACTCATTGAAAATTTCAGTATTTATTTACTTTATGTGTAGCAAAATGTGTAGCCTTTTTGTCACATAAACTCAAATAAAACTGCAACTTAATTAATTACAATAAATATGATACTGTCTTTTCTACATAGTGCAAGAGTCAGGAATGAAAAGCAATGTTTCTTTTAGACATAATTGCTGGTGTCCCATCCTTCCCTATTCTCCCCTAGAGATTGCACGTAGAAGTAAGTAATGCATACAAAAGATTTTAGTAAAACCTTTGTTTTATGAATTAATTTGTAACTTATACTCAAAATTTATTTTCATTAAAAGGAAAAAACTTACTTCTTCTTCAATATTTGAAGAACTATCAAACATAACCCCCAGATATGCAAGGTGGAAAATGGCGAGAATTCCAAAGGCAACATTTGTTATTCGTACATATATATTATTCTAAATGAAAAAAATTATCAATTATTATTTTTTCAAAAAATAAATATAAAAATTGCTATTAAAACAAATTGAATTTGATACAAGCATTAAGAGAGAAAAAAAACCTACTGCTTTTAATGCATGATTACAATCAGGTTTACACTTTCGTGCCAAAATGCAAGCACTGAAAGTGGTTGACAGCTTTCTACGCAAAACTGAAAAAGAAAAACCTTAATACAGATACATAACTACAATTACTTTCAAATTAACTAAAAATATAAGAAAATGTAGAACAAAATGAGAAATTGGAAAAGCATACCATATTCTATATAAGTATAAAACCCAAGAGATAACAGAACTGCTGCTAGCTGAAAATTTAGCCCCTAAAATTATGTAAGAAAAAATAGTATATTATAAAAAGAGTACATAAACAAGTGCATTACTAATAAGTGCAAACACTTACTTTATTTACATTCAAGTTTTAAAATCAGTTTAAATTATTTTGACATTAATGAAACTCATGTTAAATAATTATATGTCAAGGTGGAAAAAATAATATGTTACTTGTCAACAATACATAGCAGACATAATAGAGCAGATTTTATACTGTAAATAAAATCATTGTAAATAAAAAAAATTCTTTCAAATTTTAAACTTAGGCTAAATCTCAAGAAATTCACAATGCTCATCTTAAACATTTTAGATTTTCCCAGAATTTTAAAGGACTAGTATCACCAGATGTTTAATTTCAAGAGTGTAAGTGGCCTTAGTGCTCCTAACAAAATTGTGACAGACATCTTGAAAATCATAAAATACTAAGGCACTGTAAAGAGAACAAATGACATGACAAAGAGTACTTTCACTAATGCCTGAATATCTCATGTTTTGAGATTTGGACCAGATTTCCAAATATCACACACAAGTGGACTTCATTTTATAAAAACGTTCAAATACGAAACAAATAAAAAGAATTTCTTACATGTAATAATGAACTGGCAGCGTAAGTCAACAATATTGCAGAAAAGTATCCAAGGGGTTTTGCTGTCTTGAATACATCTGAAATATTTTTTAGACAACAATTTAATGTATAAGAACAAATAGAATAGCAACCCTATTTGGAAAGCTTGATATTCAGGCAAACACTAAATATTTATAATACACTTTAAATAACTTTATTATAATACATTTCAATAAGATACATTTTTATAATTATAACTTTTTTCTTACATGTTTTTAACCAAAAGTGCATTGGAACATTCCACCACACTACAACCTCAACTAGAGAACGTGGGATTTCAATTTCTAAAGCAGATGAAACTGTTGCGGCACTGAAATAAATAGTAACAAAACAATGTCTTTATAACAAAGTAAAAATATTCTGTAAGATAAAATTAAATTATTATAATGGATAATTCCTTCATTTTTTAAAAAAATGAGTGAAATTAGTTAATATTTATGAAGAATTTATTTCTGATTCCAAATATTCAAACATAAGTTCTTTAAAAAAATTAGTTATTTAAATATTAAGAAAAGAAAATACCTGGAAACCTCATCCGATCAAAACAATCCGCTATAGCAGCGATGTCAAAACAACCTTCCATTTCTATAGTTATTGTGAGGTTTCCGCCAAATTTTTGGAGTGTGTGTTTGGTAAATAATTGCTATATCCCATACCCATTGGCGCGATTTGCGAGAAACTTGCAAAACTGGTTTCCGCTGCTGTATTTCAAGCCAAGTTATTTCAGATGTAGCGATGTCACATTGGCTTTGAGTCGAATGTGTCATTTTCCCCACCAAAACACCAGCAAGCGACCTTTGATTGCAAGTTAAAAAAAAAAAAAAAAAAGCACAGTGAGCAGAAATTTCTGTGTTTATAGCCTTTTCAAAAGATTTAGAATTGAAATGAGGGAACTCTCCATTAGAAGCAAATGATTCTGGGCTATATTAGTTATAATAATACTGTGTTTTTTATATTTCTTTCTACTTCAGTTTATTATATTTGAAATGCTTAAAAATTAGAAACGCATGAAAAATATGAAATTTTAATTTCTTTTATATATATATACTTAAGATTTCATACATGCGACTTATTGTACTGCTATTATTGTATGAAATATCCTTTTTGTATTAAATTTTAAATGCCATAAATTTTTCAAATCTTCAAGTTTTACTAATTTGAGGAAACCAAAAAAATTAAAACATTTTTATTTAAATTTAACACTGAATTTTATATTTGTAAAATATCTCTAATTGTAATATGGATGTACATTGGATTAGCTCATTTCAGGGCTTAGAAAACATTTAATTGATGAAACAAATCAAAATCAACAAAATACGTGCAATTATAAGGGACCAATTATTTGTATTACAAGGTTGTATGAACAAAACTGTCAGCCTTTATTTAGGAGGTTAATATACATAAAAAAAGAAATGTAATAGAATAAGAAAATACATAAAAATAAAATTTTACTTGAAACATTATTAAAATTTTTAAATCTCAAAGGCACTAGTCAGGGTTCATACTCAATCTATGATAGTAAAATTTAGGAGTTACTAAGGTGTTTTTTGCGAGTTAAGTACAGTAAAATCAGGAGTTAATGGGGGAAAAAAATTACATGCCTAACAATATAGTTTTCCCTCTACACGCCTGGTTGTCGAGAATCGTAGTGCATTCTGGGACTGTGAGAAGATTTTTCTTTGCAACCTGTAGTGACGAAATGCATGCACAGTAGACTCTGAAGTATGGCAAGAATTTCGTATTTTAGAAACGTTTTATTGAGGGGAGGAAAAAGCTACATTTAAGGTTTTACTAATCTTTTTACCGTTCAATGATTATTTTTAAGGAGAGAAAAAGAAATATAAGGAGTAGCAACATAATTTTCAAGAATTATAAGGGTCCTTATATAAAAAAAGGAAATTTCAGGAGTTTTTCAGGAATTCAAAGAGGCGTACGAACCCTGACTAGTATTCATTTTACTAAGTGCTTAAAGATTATCGAATTAAATAGTTTTCTTTATAATGCATATGAATTTATTGCTTGAGGTGATATGCTATAAAATCCAAATATCGTATTGCGATTGAAGAAATATTGATTTTATTAAATTTATAAAACAATGTCTAATTTACTAAGTGTAATTACTAAATGTGTAAAAATTCATATTCATGTTAAAACACAGAAATTTAATAACAATAGTTTAATTGAAACTATATAAAACACAAAATCAAGAATAATCTGCTTCTTGAATATTTTGGATTTTAATTTCAACTGACTGCACAAATTGCTTTCAGAAAATGCTTAATCAATTTTATATTGATATTAACAGGGACATGGCATATTTGTAATTATAACAAACAATTTAAATTATTTAACACAGTCAATGGTTAGTTCTTAAAGTTAAAGAATTTAAAAACAAGAGTTATTAATTTAAAAGTAATTAATAACTTTTTTTTTTAAATGCAATGAACATACAATTGAAATTACCTGTTTTAAAATATTTGCGTGTAGTAAACTAAACTGAGGACCAACAATATGTTGTTCATTAAAGAAAAGAGAGAGAGAGAAACTATGTTTAGAATGCATACTTACCGCAAGCCTGAAGTTGTACCTGTTGCTTCAGACAAATAACTCACAAAATAATGACTTGAGCGAAAAGACAAAGCATCACGATACGCATCTAGCCACCTGAAAAAAAAATCCAATTTGGTGATTATATGTTGAGGAGTAAATATCAAATACTGAGATAATCCTATGAAGAAATGTATTATCAATTACTGAACAAACTCTTCAACATATAATTTGAATTTACTATAACTATATCCAACAACTTATTTAAAACATATAAAGAGCACTGATGTGCTTAAATAAATTAGGATATTTAAATTATATGTTATAAAATCTACTAAAAATTTATATATATATATATATATATATATATATATATATATATATATATATATATATATATATATATATATATATATATATATATATATATATATATATTCATGAAAATTTCAATTTATACATAAATGAAGCACTCAATTTAATATCTTTCTTTACCTGACAAAATTATTAATTTAACAAACAGAACATTGATACCATAATTATGAAATATTAAGTTTTCTAAAAACATGCAAAAAAGAGACTTCTATAACAATATGGTACTTGCTACTAAAAAAAAATATTTTTAATTTTAACCAGATAAAAAACTTTTATTGAACTAGCTTACTTCCAGCCAGCAGAGTAGAACAGCCAGGATGTCCAACAAGTAGATACAGTTAGGAAGACATAACTGAGAACAAGACTGCGAATGATTGATGAAAGCAATGAGAAATTCTGCAAATGTAAAGGTCAAACATTCTAAGAAATAAACACAGAAGAATTATAAGGTCTGCAATGTTATTGCAAAACATATATTTACACAATGCCTGTTTTGAAGAGCATCAGCGAGCAGGAGGCAGAGCTCCATAGGATTTTTATAATATACAACATGCCAATGTGAAGAATTGAAGTAAAAAATAAATCCAAGTACTTAAACATTATACAGTCCAAATTGAGAAAACTTTACAAAACTGTTAAGTATAAGGCATTTAATTTTTTAAGAATCACTATAAATTACTGTTGAGAAAGAATTTGTGCCCTATTTCCATTTCTTTATTTAGGAGGCCTTGATTTATTTTTAATTCCCATATTAAAAACAGCCTTTTGACACTTAGATCCTTTAGAATTTTGACTCTGAATATAAATGAACACACACACAAAAAAAAAAAAAAAAAAAAAAAAAAAAGTAATAATATGAAGTTTCTTGTAAATCTCATTGACTTAAAAATTTCAAAGCACTATTTTAAAAAATCAATAAAGAATTATATTTAAGAGTAAAGAAATGTAAATCCATAATTTACTATTTTGGTGCTCTCTTTACTGGCTATGTATGATAAATAACTTGTCCATGGACCAAATATGACAGTTCCAACATGGAATAAATATCCACAGCAAGAAATAATGGAGGGAAGCTTTTTATCTGTATACCCAGTATCAAATGATAAAGATATCAGCTTCATCGAAAGCAACATTTGGCAGCCTAAAAGGAAAATGATATAAAGAGAATTAACATGTTTAATATTTAATTTTAAGGTCACAAACAACAATTTCTCATAAATTGCTAAGACATAAAATTTCTCAGTACTATACATATTTTATAAAAATTAAACATAATTTAACATTACTATAAAAACTAAAAGTAATAAAAATAAGATGCATTTAACAAATAGCAATGGACCATAAAAAAACTGTTTCATGGTGAAAATGACTAATTTAAAGAAGCATCCATGATTTCATGTCAATTTATTTTATAAATGATTGAATTTGCAAAAGAAAACAAACTTTTATATAAGATTTTGCTGTTATTGATCTATATTCTAACAATTTGTGCCTAAAACATTTGTGCAAGACACATGCAAAATATTAAGAAATTGTCATTTAAATTACAAATACATTAATAAAAATAAAAATATTTTTATCATAATAATACAATGCATTTTCCAGATATATTGAACTGTAGTAACCTCGTATTCTGTGCCATAATTTCTTATCAGCAAAAAACAATTCACTGGAAAAGAAAAACAAAAATTACTATTTTAACATAGACATAACTTTTTGCAACAATTAAATGAAACAAATAAAATGTTCTTACCATATAATTAAAAAGATGTAACAGAAAGCTGCACAAACAATCCCTTGATACTGTTTTAATTTACTGTTTGCCAAAACCAGTATAGAATAGCCTAGACCAGCAAAGAAGACAATGTAGATGCCATCATTACCAAAGAAGCTGTACAAGCAGTATAAACCCAGAGTTGACGAGGTGAGATGAAATGCAAAATCAGGTAAAAAAGCTGTTGAAAAAAACATGGCTTAATAAACAAACGACAAATACCAACAAATTTATAAATATGATGTAAAGGAAATGTATCATTGTAGTAGCCAACCAATGAACAATTTAAATTCCTAAACTCAACACTCAACAAAGCTACAAATATTCGAAAAAACAAATATTCGACTCAACAAAGCTACGTGAGGTAGAAAAAGTTGCTTATTAAATTATCCACAATCATGTAAAGAATTTTAAGTTGTCTTTTTATTCTTTACTTCTATATTACATTTCTTGAATACAAAAAGAATGTAATCAGTTGGTTGTATTAAAATCAGTCTCAACAGGAGAAAAAAGAGAAACAATTATGTCTAAGAAAGTGCAAACATTTATCTTTACATTCAGTATTGTATCCACTTAAATTTTCCTGATAAAAAATGTTTTATCTCCAGGTGTTATATTTCCTCTAAGTTGTAATAGTTTAGCTGTAAGTCGATGTTTAGCAAACTATGTGTGATCAGAGCATACCATAGACTTATGATAAACATTAGACTGCGCTCTCCCACTTTAATTATACAACGAGGCTGAAACCAAAATCAAACATATGACTAGGGAGTTTTTGAGAGCAGGGTTGCAGAGTTGGCCGTTTTCGCCTCCTATTGGCGTTATCCTAGTCGCATACAGGAATAATTTTATGACGTAGTTAACTTGTGTGTTAAATTGTTGATTGATTGTATTCCTCTGGAATAATAGGTATAACTTTTCCGATGACATGTGTTTTAAAAAAGATTGTGCAGTTTTACTTGATTTCTTTGATAAAATTTCACAACTTCAAACTAATTGTAAATAAACTACGCTTTTCAGTTTTAATTATTAATAATTATAAAAACCTTTAGAAGATTTAGAATTTAGTAAGGTTTACTTATTGTAATATTTTTTGGCACTTTTACACTTTGATCGTTGTATTCACAAATAGAGAATGCAAATGTTGCAAATTTACCAAGCTTAATATTACATATGTAAAAAAAAAATTCTTCCATCATTGCATTAAACAAATACTTCAATTAATAGTAATTATACAGAAAAGCAAATATTGTAGAATTACAAAGAATAATATTATATAAGTAAGTAATACATATCCTATCAACTTTTCATTAAAGAAAATTAATGGCATCTTCATAATAGTACAAGAAATTAAATCCAGGCACGGTATGTGCTTTAAGGGGACATGGTACCCAAAAAATGACGAAAATGTCAATTTTTCAATTTTTATCCCATAATGTGGAGAATATATTTCTGAATAGCTGTGCAAAAATTTATACTTGTACCTTTGACAGATAAAAAATTATATTGTATTTTCTAAACCATTTTACACAGTCAAAGCTGAAAAAGAAATCTTTAATACTGTTTTTCTCGGTTCGTTATTTTTCAGTTTGCGTGTTGTTTAAATCCCTAAGGCTTTTTTCTAAATTTAGTTAGGATTGGGAAATTTTTATAGCGTATTTATATACATCTGATAAACAAAAGTTAGTATGGAATAAGGTGTGCTATGTTTTTTTTTTTTTTTTAGTTAAAAAGTTGAAAACTTGAAAGAAAAAAAACATTGTTTTTCTACTGTTTTTAGTGTAAAAACATAAAAAAGCTTATCTTGCTTCTTCAAATCCATACGAACTATTGTTAACAATTATAATACGAATATATTGTAAAAATTTCATGGACAAATACTTAAAATTGTGGAAGGGGTAGCATTTTGATAAAAGTTTGAAAAAATTGAATTAATCAAAAATTATACATTCAAAATATTTTTGTAGTTTAAATTATGTGTACTTAACATCAACACAATGTAAAATCACTATAGTTTAAATTGTAGTGGTGCAATTTCTGAAAATAATTTTATGGGAACCATACCCTTTAATTAGATTCTTAGCACATCAGAATCCCAGAATCAACAAATTTTAAAATTTTAAACTGAAACACATTAGTAAAAAATAAATAAAAGACACTCGTAAAATAAAACTGAGTGGTGTTTTTTTTTTGGGGGGGGGGGGAGGAGAGAGAGTTTGGCAGCTACATTACTGGGAATTTAGTGTTGTGTGTTTTTTAATTATTGCGAAACAAATTTAATTATTGTCTAAGAAATAACTTTAAACTTCTATAAATTCTGATTCTAGCAGTCCTGCAACGAGTCTATTTGCCAATTTTCGCCTCGATTGGATGAAGGCCAGTGGGTTAATTATTCCCTCCAAGCGGTAATATAGTAGCGTGTGTAAAAGAAGACTTTTAGTGACTTCCCTCAAAATTTGATAGAATGTCTTGTCTTAGACAAAGTCTATCTGCCAAGTTTCAGTTCTGTTAGATGACAGAAAATAGGTTAATTAGCCTTCCGTTGATTTGCCCGCTACAAACAAACATACGCAAAAAAATTGAAGTTCATAAAAAAATCTATTTTAACCTATATAAATAACTTGTACTTCAAGTGTACGATGTAAAGAAAAATTGACTTTTCTGATAATTTTAAAGGAAAAATCGTAATTATAACTTAAACAGAAAAAGAAACTTAAATATTAATGTTTTATTACACGAAATATTCTATATCCACCCCTTGTTATGTTAAAACTACAAAACCCGTAAGTTTCATTTAAAAAAATCGCTAGGTAAACCAATATGAAAGTATCAAAACAATATTAAAAACGTTCTTAATCATCAGTTTTGAAGATCCAGATTATTTATTAAGGGATAAAAAAAAAGATTAAGCATAGTGATTATGACCTTGATAAATGTCAAAATGTATTTCTTTTTGATTCGCGCCAAACTTCGCCAATCTGGCCACTGCGCGGAATTTGCTGTTCGTACTTAAAAGTGAAATTAAAATCCTTAAATAGCCACTAATTTCTTCAAAAAGCAGCTATAACCTTGGTCTGCTTTTCTATTTCAATAATAACTGCAATTTTCAGAATTTAATTGCAAAATAAAATCCGTAATAAACCAATTAAAGCTAGCTTTTTGAGAATGCTAAACAAAAACATATTTATGAGTGTACTGTAAAACCTTAACTATATAGAAAATTTCAAAAATAGCACTTATTTGTGAAAGGTTATTGAGCCTCCTTTCTGGAACTTTTACAACCAACTCTTTACAATCAAATGCAAAACAATATTTAAATTTTTTTCTTGGGTTCATGTACTTTACGTCAGACGCATTTAGGCGTTTTCCACAGGAATGAGTGGGGATTTTTTTTCTTCTTCGTTCTTCTTCGTCTATTAGTCATGTGGTTTTCATTTTCGTTACACGAGGTTACTTTAAACATGCGGTCTAGACAGTATTATAAGTCTATGGAGCATACAGTATAGTAATAACGAAGATGCTTTCCTTCTTTCTGTAAGTGATTTTTGTTTTTTAAAGCATTAAAGTACTTGTTATATTCGTGCAATTTTTTTCAATAATCACAAAAACAATTCTTTTGATAAGAATTTTTTAATTACATTCCCAGGGTGTACATAAATGAATATCTCAACTTTGCAGTACTATTAAAAGGAAACAAGGCATACAACCTTGTTGTTCATCGGATGTCAAAATTAACAGTTGAAAGTTTTAATTCAATACCAAGCCTCCCAGTGGATTTTGAAGTTTAAAAAGTAGGATTTGTTTTCCTTAAAGTAGGAAACAAACAAAAACGTCTATTTCAAATGCATACTAATTTGTTGACAATATTTTTATTTTAAAATGAACATTCTAGAGATCAAGTGAAATGTATATTAAATATAATATTTAAAAAAGAATTAAATGCAAATCTCGTACCAAAAGCGCCCGTTTGGTACCAGTTGGATAGATTATAATAGTTAAATATAAAATTAAGCTTAAAAATAAAAAACAGGCATGGATGACTTCTGAAGGAACATTTAATGCAAAGCAAACCCTTAGTAATCTATAATATTAAAACAAGCTGTGTGTCTGTCTGTGGCTCTGTAGAAACCTACTTAAAATTGGAGTAGAGCTCTGAAATTTTCAACACAAGAAGTTTTGGCCTTCAATTTTATGTATGTCAAACAGAATGTTAAAATTTTTATTAGTTCTTTTTTAAATAATACTTTAATTAATTGATTTTTTTTACCAAGTGACTTCAAATAGAAATACAGCACTGAAATTTTCAACATAAGTAGTTTTGGCTTCTAATTGGACTTTTGAAAAACAGAATGTTAAATTTTTATTTAGTTCTTTTTTAATTAATAAATATTTTACAGAACGATTTCTAATAGGGCTACAGCTCTGAAATTTTCAACAGAAGTAGTGTAGCCTTCTAATTGGACTTTTGAAAAACAGAATTTCAAATTTTTATTCAGTTCTTTTTTAATTAACAAATATTTTACAAAACGATTTCTACTTGGGCTACAGTTCTGATATTTTCAACACAAGTAGTTTTGGCATTCTAATTGAACTACTGACAAAAAAAAAAAAAAAAAAATTATTTTAATTTGATTAATTTTTTTAATTAATATTTTCACAAAAAGCGACTTCTAACAGGCCTAGAACACTGAAAGTTTCAACATAAGTAGTTTTGACCTTCTAATTTGGCTTTTCACAAACACGTGTTAAAATAATCTTAAAGGGGTGTTGTATTATTGTATTAACGGGGGGATTTTTTTTGTGTCTCGACAAGGGAGAGGCTTCTAATATTAAGGATTTACGTAGCAATTATAGATTTTAGTGAGTGAAGCGAGCTTTTGCTTATGCAACAATGAAACCTTTCAGCGAGAGAAGCAAGCCTATTCTTGCATAGTAATGAACCTTTCAGCGAGTGAAGTAAGCCTGTACTTATGTGTCAATGAAATTTCAGCGAATGAACCGAGCTCGATTTTGCGTTGCAATGAACCTTCCAGCGAGCGAAGCGCCAAAAACTGGGTCCTATACACCAATGATGGATTTCCGCAACGCGAGGTCTCATAGCTAGCTAAAATATTTCAGACGTTAAAATTTCGTAGCGAAGCACGGGTATTCAGCTAGCCATACAATAAAAATGTTATTTTTACTTCGTTTGTTTTTAACTTTGATTAGAGTAAAAAAAGTCTATAACATTGTTCTTTTAATCTTTTCAATTTCCTTTTGCTCATTTCTGATTTGGTTTAAATTTGAAATCCCTTCCTGAACTGTTTTGCAAGCAACCTCCAGCATTGTTTGTCCAATTTTCACACCCTTTAAATCTGATTTTTTAGTGCGTTTTTTACTTTCAATTACCCATATGTAATACATAGGGTAATAAAAGTATAGGATTCATTAAAAAAAATTGATTTTTTTGCATTTCTCCACGTTTTGGAACATCCTGATCTCAAAAAAGTGATCTAGAAAAAATGTCTGTGCACGTGGTCAGCATAACTCCCGAACAAATTGACCAACGATGTTCAAATTTGGTGAACAGGTTGGTGAAGGCCCAATGTCCTACCTTTAAAGTTTTCGTCAAAATCGTGTATGCGCATAAGGTAGCTGCCATTGAAAAAATCTTGTTTTTCAATGATTGCTAAAAAACAGCTCAAACGATTTCGATAAAAATTGATGTGCTAATGCCTCTTAAGGTGTCATAAACATCCCCACCTCCTAAATTCCGTTAAAAATGTTTCAATGGCGTAAAAAGTGGAAAAATGAATGCCTTTAACACAGAGTTCTCTTTGCTAGAACATAGCTTATGAATGATCGTTTTTTCTCCTCTTTTCAGTTTCCCTTATAAGAAAGGATAATTTAAGAATTATCGAAAAGTATATCGCCAAATTGGCTATTTTTCTAAACGAATGATGGAAATATAAAAACAGTAAATGACACAAATTCACATCAGTAATATAGTGTAATTGAAAGTTGTGCGATGTTCCATACCCCTAGTTATTCTTTCATTCACTTCATCAACTAATGTTTTGTAAGTATCCATCTCAATTGTTGCTTCCTTTTTTACTTTTTCTAATGACCTTTCTTTACGAATTGCTTCCTTTGCAGTTAGTGTTTTCTTCTCCATATCTACCTTCTTTCTTTCAAGCTCTTTCTGGTCTCCTTCCTTTTGTTGTTTTAGTTCAGATGCAATCCTCTAATCTTCTTCAATTTTTTCCATACATGACTTATATGCTGATGCACCCTTTTTTATAAATTCTCTAGGAATTTGGACTAAATGACACTTATTGTATACCGTTAATCCATCTTTTGTCATTTGTAGTGCACTTATTAAAGCTTGAGTGAGACCCGTTCTGGAGTCTTTCAAGAAGTTTGATGTTTGAGAAAACCCTCGTTTCATATCTGCATTTCCATGCAGAAGCACGAGGATAACCTTAAACAATCTTGTAAGCTCAGGATATTTTCCTGTCCTAGATCATTCCTAAGAGAGAAGATGTTATTAAAGAAGTAATCAATCCATCTAAGAAATACTTCATCTTCAATTTCGCACGTGTACCAGTCTTTTGGAATGTTCTCATATTGCAAAACACTCCACTCATCACCTATTAAGTCAACATTTAACGGAGGGCTTAGATGAACATTGGATGAAAGATTTTTAACTGCTTTTAAAGACCAGGACTTGGATATATTTTCTGGCTTCAGACACCTTGCTTCTTTTATCACAATATTAAGTGAAAGGGTTTTCTCTAGTGAGCTACATTTTTTAGACATTTTCGCATTAATACCGTCAACTCTTTTTAAAGAGTTTCCTTAACCTTTGTCAAATACTTTTGAGATTGAACACCAATTTCAAGTTCATCCTCGTCAAGTTCAAAGTCTATTGCCGGAAACTTTAACAGCAACAGTTCTTGTAGACTCATTTTTTTAAAAATTTCATTATCTTTAAGAAATGGCCATACAACTTTCTTACTAAGGAATCCATCCTTTCATACACAAGATGTATCAAAGGTCCTTCTCATTGAAAAAGAGCTAATAAAGGTTGCAGGGTATTTGCCAAGGAGAGAAAGAAGTGTACTTTCACCAAAGTAGCATTGGGCCTTTTCAGACACATCACAATCCTCAAATAACAAGCGTTTTCAGAAATCTTTAGGTCTCTTTTGGGCAACCTTTTAAAAAAATATTCAGAAACCACGGGCCAAAAAGACAAGCCTGTCTAACGCAGGACCAAGATTCAGCCACCTTCTTTCAACAAGCTTAAGATTCTTGAATCCAAGTTCAACTTGCAAATCTTTTAATTCCTCAACTCTGGCAGGGGACTGTTTAAAGAAGTAGTGCAAGTCTACAATGAAATCATTTACTGCTTTTCTGAAGACATTGTGGGCCATGTGTAGATTGCAAAACCCAATATTTACTGTGAGTAGATTGCAAAACCCAGCTTTCAGAGAAACCACAAGCAGAAAAAAAAAAAAAAAAAAAAAATGGTGCGCGATTGTCACGTAGTATAAATTATACAAAAGAAACTTTGAAAAAGTAGGACTTTTTTTCCAAAAGTAGGACTTTTCCTACTTTCCTACTAAAAAGTAGGAAAAGTAGGACTGCTGGGTGCCCTGCAATACAGTTGTGTTTAATGAGAGTTCTTCCAGAAACACAAAAGATATTGAGGCAATATGTTAACTCATTCCATACTCTTTTCAGCATGTTGGTGTGTTTTGAAAGGCTGCAGATATGTGTATCTTTAATTTATCAATGATAGTTGGCAGCTGTGTTACAAATACTGTAATGTATTTTGTAATACTTAATATGACAACTAACAGTAGGCAGCTTATTCCTACGCTTCAGAATCTTCATTGAACTATTTATACATTCAAAAGGGTACAAACACAACTATGGTGAACAGTTTAAAAGAAAAAATTAAATACATATTCTACATATATATGAACACAATGCCCTAATATAATTTCCTGATCTTTCAATGTACAATATCGGTAAAAATTTAGCTTTACTTTTTAGAGGCTGTGACAAAAAAATAAAAATGTGGGTATTTTTTAACCATAATTGAATAAAATTACAGGAATAGGTTGTTTAGCAGTGTAAGACATATCAGTTATAAAAATGTAGTCATCTATATGAAAAAAAATCCCAAAAATTAAGTTGAGATCAGCATTTTGATCTCTATTCTCTCCTCCAGAACTTCATCACAAACTAATTTTGATAAAAAAAATGTTAAATAAAGAAAGAAAGTGCTTTTCATCCTTCCTGAAAGATCACATGAAGTGTACAAAGTTATTTTTGGATTTTCAGCTCATATTAATGATAAAAAATATGCATCAACTTACTCAGTGAAAGAGTAAATCTTAACAACATACAACAGCACAACAATTTGGCTGATGACCAAAACCCATCATGCATAGTTGGGAGCAAGCAATCTTTCCAAAGGTCTTGTAAAGTATAATCAGTGGGATTGGGAAAGAGTTCTCCATAATCCTCGTATAAATCTTCATACAGAGAGTCAGAAGTATAATCTAAATCATACTCATAGTCTTCTTCCATACTTGGATATTCCATGCTAAAAGAAGGGAAAATTTCAAGAGTTGTAAAATACTAAAACATCTACTTTAAATGATACTAGGCGCTACTATTTTCTGAAAAACCTATCAATGCACTAAATTTATATAGTAAATTCAGATTTTATTCATTTAATCAAAGGTTATGCTATTAGAATACTTGAATGAAAAATTAAAACACAAGCTATAACTGAATAAATTTACACAACAGATAGAAAATGTAATTATAACTTTAAAAGAATAAAAAAAAAGATTATGCATTTATAATTTAAGCAGTGACATGCAACACTGAACATATGTTTTAATGGCTTTGTTAATCCCTATAAAGTTTAATAAGTAACCACGTTGAATTCAGTTGTATAAGTTTATACAGTATTGTAATTGTAATAAAATTCTAGTAAAATTAAGATTTTTATGAGCTTGATGCACACATTGAAATAATGTATTACTTGGAACTATGTAGATTTGAGATATTCTCAGGAAAGGAACAATTCTGAAGAGAAAGTATATATTACTGAATAAATAAAGTTATTCACTATATGTAAAACATTTTCACTAAGACAGAAATTATGGCAAAATTTGATTTTGCAAAGAAAATATTCTTAGAACGGTTAAAATGGCCTTTACGGTCCCTTGGCGATTTTGCGCCAAATATGATAACCCGTAGTTATGGTTCCATTCCAACTTGATATCCATTTTTGCAAATCTGTAGTCTGATGTCCAATTCAACTTTGTGGCAAAATAATAATAAAAAAAAAAAAAAATGAGGACCGTAAAGCACATTCTAACCAGCACCAGAGATATTTAGTAGCTGGCATTGTTGATACATCTGGACGTTTTCAAATTACAGGGGTAACCATAACAAATTAACCCCATCTGAATTCATTTCTTGTATATGTTACACTAGAAAGTGAGAATTGAAAGATTACAATATCATATTATTTATCATTGAAACAAAGGTTGGTTGGTTGTATTCAGATTATCTGGCGCCGTCAGCAACACGAGGGCTATAATGCGCCGAAACATTTCGTCATTTAACAAACCAACATACATTTACAAACACCCATGCCAAACACGGGACTCGAACCCGCAACCTCGCGGTCTAGAAGCCAGCACGCTAACCACTATACCGTTTGGTCGGCCATTGAAACAAAGGAAAAATGAAGAAGCAAAATCCCCGTATTCATTCCGTAGATCATTTTATTTCAAACATTTTCATTAAACATCTTCAAATATTTCTAATGCTTTTAAAGATAGAAAAAAATAACCTTCACCTGAATAAAAGATAAACATTAAACACTGTATTTAGAAAATTTTAAACTTGGATCTATTTATTTCGATTGTTAGTTGAGTAATGCACTTTAAAAAGTGTATATATTTTATAGGCTTATTTATCAATCTTCTTAAAATTAGATGTAACGCATTTCAGAATTTTACTAAAATAAAAATAAAAAAACGTAATGTTTACAAACAAGATCTTAAATGTCCCGCAAAATCTCGAACACAGTTGCAGTTTGAAATTCCAATGATTGCTAAGAAACAATTCCGGAAATAACGAGAGTAATATGAACCCTTTGCTTCTGATGTCACAACTCTTACTACTTCTTAATTATTATATTTCCTTTGGACCATTCGATAAAAATACGAATTGACAACTAATTACATGCTCCAGGTTCATCTAGCATGATTCAGTTGCATTCTTTTTAACATTCACATAACACATAAAAGTGGTCTGGCATATCAATCGTTTTATTGTAAAAGACATTTTTCTTTTCTCCTATTAAAAATGCAATTGATATAACCTTTGGGTATCGAAATAATAATTATAGTTCTGTTGGGGAAATGTTTTTTGTATTTTTAGATTTCAAAAGGATTTTAGCTTACAGTTTACAGATTGAAACACGAAACTATTGAAACCGAATAGATACCATAAGTGAAATTTACATTCCATATAACATTGAATGCAAACTGTGATTCATGCAACTTCCCAAACAATAAAATACAAAGTTACTCAATCACTTTCAAGTAGTCTGACGTCACATAAGTACTATCATTAGTAAATTCATCCAAAACTGACTTCAACTGTGTCTACATAAGTTCACAGCATGTGTTACGTAGCTATGAGACAATCTCAAACACAACAGAAAACACCAAACAGTCCCAACACCCAAACAGCATCATTCTAAGCTTGAGTGACAGTTGTGTATGGAAATATACGTCCGTTTATATTTTTAGATACTTTCAATCGTTGTTCTTCTTTAAAGGTATTTCTTGTATGTAAAGATATTGAACTTGTGATTTTCTCCACTGGATAATTTTTTGACTTGAAGCTGCGTGAGTTTTCTAATGGATAACTTCAAAGTTACAATTACAATTTGAAAAGTGGTGAGTATTATAAACTTTAAACTTTGAGAAATCAAAGGATTGTATGCTTTTCATTGATTAAGTATTAGACATTTATTGAAGCTTTATTTTTAATTTTTTTTTAAATTCGAACGTAATGACTTGGCAGTTACAATTATTTAGACTTAAAGAGAAATACCGCTTATTTCTGAACGATTATTTATTTGTTCTGTTAAAACTGCTCTAATTTTAGTACTTGCTGCTCACGACTGACGCTATTTGATAACTGTGATTGCAGAACTAAAATTAAACAGCTGATTCCCAATTATGACTGCTAAAAAAACTGTTTCAGGAGGGAGGAGAAGGGGGTACTATTTGAAAACATTTATTTTTTAAATTAAAGACAAGGAAAGTTTCCAGAAATTTCCACATTGCATGTGTTCTCTACTTAAGTACTTCAAAACCACCTGTAGTCTGAAGACTGTGGTAAATAAGGTTGTATCTCTTTATCAAATCTATTTTAAGGTGTACAAATATGTGATAGAAGTTATTCGAATTGCTTTGTTAGGGTTGTATTGCCTAATTATACCAGTAGTTTCCAAACCATTGTCTAATACCACAGGTGGTTTTGAAGTACTCAAGAATGATCTGTGCTTTTACCAAAATTTGAGTATTATTTCATATATGTAAAATATTGAAATAAATGGTATTTGCGTACTATCCTGCAGACTGATGGAAATTTTATTTGTTGAGGAAAAAAGTTCAAACCGTTTAGTTTGGACTTGTCAAGGCCTTCATGTAAAATGTCTCATCTGGGCATCTGTCGGGCCGACCATTTAGTATAATTAAAGCAGTTGTCGACAAACTCATTAATCAAACGAGCCAAAGATCAGCTATTCAATGATTAAGATTTCTTTTGAGAGACGCCTTTTTTTTCCACAAACATGTTTTTAGTAGTTGGTTTTAACTAGCTACCAACACGAAATTAAACCAGATGTCATAATAATCTTATTTATTTACACAAAAGAACTATACGGTTTTAGTTGTGAAGTATCTTTTCAAAATTGAATTCTTGTTATGCCCCAATTTTTCTTGACAAATAAGGCAGGCCAAAAGACCATTTTAGATTTGTATAAATGCGAACCGTCTGGATCTCTGGAATCTTAATTCGTCTTTCCCCACCTGATAGCTGTGGGATTAGTGCTCTTGCTCTCTCTGAGTTTAGGCATGAATGTTTGTTGTGGCTCGAAGTTCACGGTAAGTTGTAGGTATCGACATAATTTGCCGTTATTGTACACAAAAATAGATCGTTGAGCATACAAACCAACACCAACCTAATTCGTCTTTCAATTTCTTCTTCTTTGTTGCCAAGTAGCAACTAATTTGACACATCATACTTATTTTATCATGGCAGAATTGCACTCAAGTGGCTGAAGAACCACATGAAGCTCACAAGCTGTGGTTTGCTGACCATTAGATTGAAGGAACCCATTGCCAAACTTTTGTCTTGCTAATGGCCAACTGGATAATACATATAGAGGGTTCCTACAGTCATTAAAAGTGATTAATATTTTTTAACTTGTTTTCAAGGCCTTGAAAGTGCTTGAAAATGGTTAGAGGTGCTTAAAAGTAATTGAAATGCTTAGAAGTTCTTAATTTTTAAGAATGTTGTGTGCCCAACTGCAAAAGTTATAGAAATACAACTTGCTATCCCCACGTGACCACCACTTATCTGCATTGTATTGGAATTCTCTGACATATTTGTATTATGCATCCACCAACTTGTAACTTTTTTGGTAGAATATACTTTATTAAAAATTTATATATAGACATGAGGCCTGAAAACAAATTTTCAAAGGTCCTTGAAAACATTAGTTAGGTTGGACCTTAAAAGTCATTGATTTCCATTCTGTAATTTGAGTGGGAACCCTGATATAAGTACCAAATAAATCGTATTTGATGCATCAAAGAATGTCATTTAATATTTTCTCCAATTAGCATTTCTACATCCCTATGATAATACTGTCAGATTTTTTTTTATATGTGATGAACCTGCATTAATCTTACTTACTGAATTATATAATTGACATGTTTTAACTATAGAAAAATTCAATGTTGTATTGTGGAAAATAATCCCTTCCTAGCTTTATTTTTCATGTCAATGTTACCCAATTTTAAATGTGGAAAAAGTTGTAGTGTATATCTGATGCAGATCATGTTTATGACTGATTTTTAGTTTACTACATTGTGTAAAAGGAAAATAAGTTTTCTTTCTCAATATGGTTGCCCAAAAATCCTACTTATTTAATTTCAAGCAAGAAAGTTAAAATGGCATTTTAATTTTGGTTATTTTTGTGATTTTAATGTTTAATTTTTTTATAAGATTAATGCATTTTAGATTTTATATATATGTATTAGGGTGCATCAAATGCCCCGTGTTTTTAAAAAATTTGTGGAAATGGTCTGTCCCCAAGTTTTTTTTGTTCGAAATGCTAAAGAAATATCATACATAAAAGTTTTTAAAAATTTAAAAAAATCTATGTGGTCCACCGGCCTTTGGAATATACAATAAAAATGAAAATTCTAAAAAAATATGCATCACGAGTAAAAAAAAAAATTAAATGTATATTCTAATGAAATACTGTTTTGTGATATAATTAAAGGATATATAATCCTTTATATCCTACCATTAATTTTCTAATTTCAATTTGATTCATATAAGTACACTCGTTTAGTCAATTTTAACCGTTTTCCCAGATCTCTCTGTTTTTGTCCATCTTGTAAAGAGTTGTATTTAGAGAGAGATTTTTTGGAAATTGGGTTTTATCAAAATTCATACCTTATCTACCTTGCAATTTAAAAGTCGTATCCGTGGAATTTGGTTTTGTAGCTAACATTGGCATTAGTGATGGCTTTTCGTTCTTGTGGTAGAACTTTACCGCTCCAAAGGGCCAATGGCACAATTTCTTCTGTAAAATAACAGTAATGGTTTTTAAAAGTGTTAATTGTACTCTCATATAACGTAGTGGACAGCCTAGTGTATAAATGTAAGAGAATGAAGCATATGTTGGTTGTTCAAAGGAGTGTTTATGGCAGAATCGCAGGTTATCCACCACTGTAAATGAGAGTAACAAAGTTGGCAAAGTCACACAGATTGGCAACCTATTATTTTGGAAGTTATTATGCCAGCAGTTTGTTGTTGTATTTGCTTCTCAAGAAGACAAATTTTAACTGTATAAAACAATTATCATCCAATGTGCTTTGTGCAAGGCTCCTGGTCAGTTTAATTTTGCTGCTTAGGTAATATTGGAAAAGTTTAGATATATTAGGCAAAGCTTTATGAACTCCATATAGTCATCTCACTTTATTCCAGAATTGATGGCAGATTTGGCTGTATGGATTGCACTGGCTCTAAGAATATCAATCATGCTTTTTGCTTGTACATTCAATGACTGAGCGTCAAAAAGTTCCAATTCACTATCACAATATTCAAGATGATTAAAATTGTCTTGAAATTGTTTAAACAAGGTTATATCTAGTGACTTGGAAGACTCAATCTTTAAATCATTAAACGCATGTGACAAAATGATTTCTCCAACATGATGACAACATGATGACCAAAGAAGCTCATGCTTCAATTTCTTTTTTACACTGATGCAGGCAGCAATAACAGGCCTGTGTTGGAAGAAGATGTGTCAAACGTCATGTTCACAATTATGTGTGTGCATTGCCTAGAGGTGAGCGGCTTGTATATTAAGTCAGCAATGATTGGGCCTTATTTAGGTACAATTAGTTTCGTGGGGATATGCTAATATATCAAGAATCTTTTGCTGGTGAATGTTTCCAACTGCATTGGTGATATTTTCTTCTGCTTTGTACTTATTAGGCAATGATGTTGAAAGTTTTGAATCTCAATACAGAGTCGTATATTTAGGGAAGCACCACTGTTCCTTACAGGTAGTTGAAATCACCAAATGGTGCAACTTGCAATGTTGCAACTTGGCTTCTTGATCTATCTGCTGTTGCTTTCGATACAAACGATTAAGGATAGCGGTCTTAATTTTGCATTATCATTGTGAAGTCTTATACATTTTTTCTCAAGCTTTTCATTCACTGATTATTGGGATATTTACTTTTTCATAAAACAACTTTGTGAAAGAAGTAGTTTTGGTGACTCCCATTTAGACCAAACTTCTTGAACATCATCAATATGATGTCATATACCTCAATACTTGTAAATTAATTTTAAGTTTGGAGCCATTTATTTTTTAATCATCACAAGTTATCTTTCTGCCAAGATCAAAAACACTTTGAAGAAAGAATACAGTGTTACCATATAATCGACAGAGTAAAAAAAAAAAATGGAGCGAATCACCTTTGTGATAATAAAAGTTGTGTTTATGTTGTTCTCCAAAAATGTTAATGACCTAAATATTAAAATGTATTGTAATGTAATTGAACTTAAACATTCAAGTGCATACTTTAACACGCTTTAAGGATGGTTCCTCTAGTAGTTAATAAAATCTGAAACTAGTTTAGAATGAAAAATACTGAATTTAGTGATTTTACGTGAAAAATCTGAAATTTCCAACTATTCGTGGACCTCTTAAAATTGTTTGGAAAACAAAAAGAATTAGTATGGTAACTTTTTGCAGGTAATAGAAAATTTTGAGATTGGGGACAAAGTGATTTGCTTCTAGAAGGGTGTTTGATGCACCCTTATATTTATATACTAAATAAATTTTTGAAATGAATTTATTCTTCAAAATGTCAAGAATTTTTTTTTCCATCCTGAATAGTCAAGTTATATATCAAATGAAATCTTATATTCTCTTCAAAATGTGTATCATGTTTATGTTATGAACCCATTCTCCGAACAGTGCTACTACTTGGTGATATACTGAGCAAGCACTATAGTTTGTTAGTGTCTTTGCCATTTTAATTCTAGTTGATATATACATGCCTGATCTACTTTCTAAGAATTCTAATAAATGAGCATTTTCTTTTGAATGCTTGTAAATGGCTAGCAAAGAATTGCACACATTTAATTAGTAGTTACTATTAAACAGAAGGCATTGGTTTATGACACTTAAGAGTTGACCTAATTGTAAGGTCTAGATCTACAGTTATTATTTTAATAAAAAGTTTTCAATCATAAATTTCTAAATATGTTGGGAAATTTAATATAAAAATGTTTTTATAAATTGAAGGGGTAAATGGAGTAAGTTAAGGCTAATAATCTAAAAGTAACTTTTCAGATGAGGGCTCTTCAAATTTCAATTTTTTGTATATAACTCTGTAACAGTTCTCTTTCATCATTAAAAATATCTCTCAATAAACCTATTAAAGAGTGAAGTAAATATCTGAAACTAGCATAATGCCTTCAACAATTGTGAAAATAAAAATTTAAAAAAAAAACACCCTTTCATCCGCTTTGGCCTTCCAATTATTAGATGTTTAATTTGTGTCTTTGTTAATATTTCTCAAAATAAAATGTTTGTTATTTTGTGAAATTACATTTCAATTAAATGTCTCACCCCCCCCCCCCCTTCAACTCTCCTTAACCTCCTCTTTTCGTAAAAATTCAATTGAGAAGATGCTTATTTATCAGCAAAAACAATAATTAAAATACCTTTTGTAAATTTTAGAAAATAATAAATTAATTTGAGTACATGAATTTTTACCTCAGTACCATGCAAAATAGTTTTTCTGTTTTATCCTTATCATAATATTAATTTAAAATTATTTTCTTAATTAAAATCGATTAAATGGATCTAATTTACAATCTATCGATTGTGTTTTAATTAATTTTTCAAAACTTTTAAATCACACTACTTGCGAATCCCCAAAGTACTTTTTGTACTTTCCTGCATAACTATAATTTACGATTTTTTTCTTTCTTAAATCCTTGTTTTAATTGTACAAATATAACATAAATACCGTATTTTAATCATCGTGTTCCAAGATGTGCCTAGCATAGAATAGAGTATTTTATAAATTTAGGGTATGTATGCTATTTATATTTTTTTCTATCGATTCCTCAATAGCCAGTCTTATTATTAGACAAAAATATAAATCACGACTGAATTTTTTTATCTTTTACCGATGCCATCTTCCATTGTTTAATATTCACCGATTCGATAGCAGATTTCCTAGAATAAGAATTTTAAGAAAACTAATTTAGATGTTTAGGTAGATTAGTTTTCCCTTTGCTGATCTTGGATTCCACCTATTGTTCCAATTGTCATCCGATAACTTTATCTCACTGGAGGAGATCTTTTTGAAGACAATGATTTAGCCTCTCCTGATAAGTTACAAATTATAATTTCTTTCTATACTCTAGTAATAGCATTCCGTATTATTAGGTTGTCCGGTATGAATGAGAGAAACAATAATTACTAAAAGGGCAGTTTCTGATTTCAGCACGAGCAGACGAGGCACCTGCCCAAAGACCACAGTTCGAAATTAACAGAAAGCTTTTATTATTCTTATTATTATATAATTCGTCTTGATTTCAAAATGCAATAATAACGATGTAATAATCAGACATGCTAAGATTCTGCGGAAATTTGGTTTCTAGTCACTTCTAACATCGTTAATGATTCGGATTAAAATAATACGCAACTTCTTTTCATAGAATTTATTTCGTAGTGATAGCTCTTCTGAACATCTTGCTGGCTTCTACTTGAATTACCTCAAAATAACTATCAGCCAGAGAAAAGCAGCGATATTTATTTTTCTACACTTAATTTTTATCGGCTCTCCGAATTTATAGGCGATGGCCTCTTTTAATGAAAACGCATAATTTTATTTGCTTAGTGTCTAAATGGTGATAAGGTGAATTGGAATATGTGAATTCCTTTTCTTTTAAGGTTTCTCAATAATAGTGTGTGAATACCTTCCTTCTAATTACCTTCAACAATACCTTTCATCAAAAATTTAATTTTCTCAAATAACAACATTCATCTACTAGTAAATATCAATAAAACTAATCTTAGTTATTTTTATACTGATATAGTTGTGCAAGTTTTTTCACGAGAATGCAATTTATTTTCTGAAAGTTATAGGATTATATTTAATCGGGATACATCTTTTATTCCTGCAGTTCTACTTTCATTATTTCTAGAACACAAAATCTTTTCAGTTTGTTTCGTTCTTGTGGGAAAATTGTGAGCAAATTGTCCTGATATATATATTGATAGTATGAATATAAAGATATGATAGATATAAAAGGGTGAAAATGAAATGATTACTTAAAAAGAAGTCAAACACAAAGCTCCTGGACGCTGGCAGAATTATTTTCAAGGAGGGTGAGGTGCAGATGGCATGGGCTTCAAGACGGTTAATTTTAGCATTGATTTTTCAATTGGCTACCTTAAAAGTTTGATTTATAGTTATGTATTACATTTCGTATCCATTGAATATTTTAAAACCTAAATCTATTTCTATTGAATCATACTACTTTTCGCAACATTATTTTTAATTTTTCAAAACTTTGGCGTGGGGGTGCATAAAAAGCAATCAAAATAAGCGTTTTCGTTAAAGAAGATTTAAGCTTACGAATTCATTCAGACTTCATGTTGAATAATGTATAGTCTGCTTTTGCTGGCTGAGCAGATGTTTTTGTTTGGCTGGAAACTTTTTTTTAACTGTGTAAGTTTTTTTAATATTACTTCTTGCGATTTCAAATTATGTTGAAATATTTTCTTCCTAATTTGTAGTACTTGTATTGTAAACCATCACGATTTGTTTAGATGGCAACCCGGAATAAATACTTAGTAGAAAGGTACATTATTATTAAAGTCTTAAACTAAATGCAAACATGGTATATTTATCTAAAAAATCATTCAAAATCAGCAGGATATAATAATAAAAAAAAAAGATTAGGATATCTCCAGAGTTTTAAGAAATTTATCTTTAATCATGTGTTTTGTGTAGTTTTTTTTTTTTTTCCCGTTCTGAGGGAAATTTTAAGCAAGTATTTAAAATGAAGATAAAATTACATAAGTAACTTTAAAAAATCAATGTTTAAAAAATAATTATAAAAAAAAAGTGGAAAACTACTTATTCGTCAACGTTTCTCACTAAATTCTGTAAAAGGACTTCAACCAGTTTTCTAAGCTCGCAAGCATATTTTGTTTAATAATTAAATTTTTATCTAATACTAAATGTAATTAAATATTCTAATAATTTTTCAATTAGTCAGAACGGTACCAAATTTAAATTTTAGACTGCCAAATTATGCACTAAAATTTTTCTATAAATGACAGTTCAGTTTTAAGGTAACTAAGGCATCATTTTTGTGCATTTCATATGTCCATGTCAGCAGGAATTCATTGTAACATCCAACTTAAATAGCTATTGCTATACTTAATATTGGAATTAACATGCTAAGTAGCTTCCCATAAGCAAGCCGACAAGCATTGTCCAAATGCATGCTTGAGAGTGGAGGATTCTAATGTTAGAGTTGCGACCTTAAAAGTCTGAGATATTATTGTTTTTGTTAAATATTGAAATTTCTATTTTCATTGGAAGAAATTCCAACAAAGGCACTTAAATAATGCTACTGTTCAATTTTCGTGAAATACACAGACATCTTACAAGTTTAAGGTAGCTTGTTCGTACTTTTTTTTTTTTTTTAGCAAATACATGCGTTTCAACGTCAAACACATTTTATATTTAGGAAATCAAGAAGTGTACTTTTCTGGATGAACGAATTAAGTTTAAATTAATTACAAAGGGGTTGATATTTGATTGTCCTTATAATATAACAAAGGTGTTTATATTACTGACTGTTCTTACAATAACCATGTCTGTGTGTGTTCCCGGAATGTAAAACTTCTATTTCCATCACATCTGCCAGAAAATGAAGGTTTATGCTAAAATTGTACATCTGTTATTTAAATAAAAATTGAATTCTCTTTCTAAGAACTTTTTAAAAAGAAAAGAAGAATCGAAGCAGAATTTTATCATTTAAATTGCACTTGAGATGAAACATCAATAGAAAGAGATCACTTCGAAAATAAATGCTCTGTGTTTGACTGTGATTTGATTTAAAAAAATTCCTTAAAACGTCTGCGACTCGAAAAATACTTTCATGATAATTCATGATGTAATGAAACTAGAGCTGAAGTCCACATTGATTCCGACTCTTAATTAGCATTTTTAAAATATTATTTGGGAGTTAATGGATAGTTTTCAGAAAATTTATATATAAATTACAATGCATCTTTCGATCATGTTGTGTCTAAACACTGGCTGAACTGGTAGATAGTTGGTAAAATACATATAATTTTGAAAAATGTTGGCTAAATTAATACGTTTTTTTCTCTCCCTCCAGTGCAATCGTCGAGCCTTAGAAAAAGTGATTGCGACTACAGTTTAGAATGCTTCCATCCAGCCACCACGCATAAAATAAATAATGAATTTGTGAAACAACAATAAAATTAAGAGGATAAAAGAGTATTTTGTTTTGATAAAAACTGCTTCAAAATATTTTTACAATTTTTGTTGTACTGTCAAATTTGGTTTAAAAAAAAAACACAAAAAAAACTAGGGATGTAGAACATCGCACAACTTTCAATTACATTATAATAATGTTTATGGCATGGAATGGTGTTATTTACCGTTTTCATATTGTCATTCATTAAAAATGGTCAGTTTGGCAATGTTTTTGGCAATAGTTCTTACTTACACCAAAAAAAAAAAAAAGACGTCATAATAGCAAATTTGATTATATACTTTTCAATATTTTTTACATTATCCTTTCTTGTAAGTGAAACAAAGAAGGAACAATCGGTCATTGATGGGTGATGCCCAAGAGAAGAGAATCCTATGTTAAGGATATTCGTTTCTCATCTTTTTACACCTTTATTGCATTTCTACCGGAATTTTTAATGACATGCATAATTTTGACGAAAACCTTTACCCGTTAAAGACGACTTTGAAATGGATAAATAGTCATTGTTTTTAACTATTACCTTGTTTATTTATACCATTTAAGGTATATTTTGCATTTTTCAGGTTTAAAGGAAATTTTTTTTAATGATTTTTAAAAAACATTAAGTGTAACTACAATCGCAATTCATTAACAAAGAAAAAAACTAAAATGTCGATTTTCAAGTTTTTTTTGCCAACCTTCATTAATTTGTTAATGCCAGGTCCCATGGCCATTAGGAACCCGTGTTCAAAAGTTGAACATCGAGGTCTATCAGTTCGGGAGTTATACTGACCACAAACAGATAAGTCTTTATTTGTTCTATCTTACCCATGTTTTGAAGTTTGTGGCTTGGGGAAAGTAATTCTGTGTGAGAAAAAAAAAAAAACATTTCGCATCTGGAATGTCTAATTGATGAGGTCTAGATACTTCGTAACCCCATTTGCAATAGGAGTATAATTAAAAGAATCAAATTATATCCCCCCAAATAAAGCAATTAAATTATATTACTCCAAGCTATTAGAAAATTGAAGATCCTAGTCACTTTATAAGAATTGACTAGAATCTTCAATTTTGTAACGTTTGATGGCATATAATTTAATTGAAACTTTGGTGTTGTTTTTGTAAAATTCGCCTTCCCGCGATATTTTTTTTTTTTTTAATGTATAAGAACTCAGTCTTAAACTATTGAAAGTGCACGAAATTACAAGTACTATGAAATGTAACAATCTTATCATTAAAAATAAAGTTAAATTTAGATAAAAATAAACAGTTTTTGTCTCTAAAATATTTGAGAATTGTGAAATTTTTATGTTGCAAAAAGTTGCTAAGGTATGTTAATGGGGTTAAACTAAGTATAATCTATCCATTAACATATTTCACTCGATATCTCTGTTTTTATAGTTCTATTAAAAATCATTTGACTTATTATTGACCAACAAAAAGTCAGTAAATGTGTATAAATTTCTCGCCTGATTTATTACAGGCAGTCTGTGGGAGAATAGTGCTAAAGTAATTAATGGGAGAAAAACTTAATTACCTTTTATCCCCCCCCCCCCAGAAAGGAAAGTAATAGACCTACGCGGGTGCTAATTGAGTTTTCGTTTATTAATAGATTACGTCATCATGGCGTTTGTTTGGTAAGTAGAACCACCGCTTCGTTTTTGTGTGAAAATAATTTATTGCTTGAGGAAATAAAGGAAATGTAAGGGGGAGGGAGTTGTCCCTTTTTTAAACAGCGCCTAAAAATGCAGTACGTTAATTAAGTTTGAAAGTAAAATTTAATTTGTTTTTTAAAAATGTTAATTAAATTGTAAAGAATGAGGGTCTAAGTTTCATTGCGTAGACATAGAATGCAATATAAAAGTAGGTAAGTTCGTACATGAATGTCGGTGTGGGGGGTTAGGGATGAAATTTCATTATATATGTGATCTATCAACCTTCTTAATATACAATTTCTGACAATCTTGTATATTATTTCTGAATGGTGTTTTCTGTGACGATCCCCTCTTCGCCCTTTATTCAAAACCAAAATTGATTAATAGTACACCAAATTAAAGAGTTACTCCGCATCTGACGAATAGTTAATTTACAAATGCACATTGTGTCAATTGTTTGAGAATCGAAATTAAAAAATTTCATTTTGGTTTTCTTCACCACTCTATGAAAGGAAACTTTATCATAACGGATATTTTGGTACTCGATGTCGGAGATACGTCGATTCAGGCAGCCAATGATCCCTTCTCCTGTCTAACTTTAAATAAATGCATTACAGTGTTAAAAATTTAGTTCTACAGTTTATACAATTATACCTGCATTATTTATTCATAAATCAAATTTAAAAGTTAAAAAAAAAGTTCCATGTGATATGCCTTTAAGAAAGGAAAGTTTATTTTTAAAAGTTGCTTAAATTCCACGCATTTATCAATATTTCTTTAAGTATAAGAATACGTTGATCGCTATATCTATTTTCCCTCCCCGCTCTTTAACTCATGGGAAAATTTTGAATGAATCTGAAACATGGAAAAGGAAAGAATATATAACTTGTTACATTTTTAAACAACTGTTTAAAAATGTAATGTATTGAGAAAATTAGAAGATGGTTTCTCTTTGCTTAATTTGGATGACCGTCTCCCTACAATCATGGAAATCATAGAAATGTTGTGTTTCAAGGCCCCACTCCATTCCAAAGAACAATAGTTTATTATTATTATTTTTATCATTGAATTGTTTTCTTGAACCTTAACGGTCTTCTTGGGGACCTTCACAATTGTTATTTTTATCTCATGGTTCTTCTTTCTTTAAACTATCTAATTTATTCAAAACACAGCGTCGAGGAAAACGTTTTCCATCAGTACATTCATGATGGTTAAGTGTTAAAACCTATTAGGTTTTGTTTTTTTAAACCGAATTCATCTCCGAACCGAATTCAATGAAAGTGAAACATCTCATCGGTTAAAGGCAAAATCTCTGCAAGAAAAGAATAGAAAAGATTATCTCGTGGCTTGTTTATTGTTCCAATGAAAATAGTGTTTGTAAGTAGTGTACCCAAAAGCAATAGCTATGTTTTCTATCCATTAAATGTTTCAGATCCAATCGTTTTTTCTTACAATAATACAAAGATATGCTTTAGTTTAAAAATATGCTTTCGATTTGAAAAAAGTATTTAACAATAATGAAATTTGATCACGCAGAAACTTTTAGATGCACTTGAAAACCATTAGTGACTGCTTTAAAAAGTGCTAAACTCTTAAACCGTTTAATAAAATTCTTAAGGAAATTCTTCTTGATTTAAAAGGAAAGATCTCTGCGGCTGCCAAAGCATAGCACCGGTTAGGACACAATGCATTTCCACCAATCCTTTCTATCAATAAATCTCCCGTGAGGCTCATGAAAACAAACCTTTATTCTGCATAAGTAACCATTCATGTCCAATGAAGTGTGCAATCTCTTTAATCAACGATTCTTCCCGCTACACCATATTCATTCCAGCTGTCAACTAAATCTCTTTTCACGAATCCCCCAAAGAAGTCGAAACTGCTGCCAGTCCATGGAACTAAACTCCTTCTAGCTCATTGGTGCTCTAACGAGGCAATGGGACCCGCGAGAGATATCATTAACTGAAAACAAAAGAAAGGAATTCGTGACTTATGGTCCCGACTTAACCCTCAAGCCAGATCTTTTCCTTCTTTAGCGAAATCTTATCTCCAGACCTCGTGCACCGTTATAGCCGACTCCCTCCTGCGTGTATTCTGGATTTAAAGTAAGCTCCTAAACAAGGCTTTAGAAGCCATACAGTTGACAATAACGCTGAGCCATTTCATTAAAGCTGGGGATTTAGTATTGGTTCCTATGTCTGACTCACGCTCCCATCTAAACTTCCCCTGTCTGGATTTTTGATTTTTTTTTTTAAAGTTTGGAATCGTGTTTGTATGTTGGGAATTCGTTATGTCCAGTCTGCCAACGACTTTCGATTAAATTTTTACCCGAGTGACACAGTTATGTTTTTAATGAAAATATAAAACCTGGAATGATGGGTTTATTGTACTGGGAATGTCGAAAGACGGTCTTGTTAAATGAAGAACTTATTTTCCAAAGGGATCTTTCCCATTGGAATTTTTTTCATTTGAAAAGAAGCTACTCGAATATTTTTAATGGCCAGAAGTAAAAAAAATTGACCTTCTTAGTTTACCGTTTTAGTTATGTTACTGGTCATCACTATGTTTAACTATGGGCAATCTGACCTGGCTGCTAAATAGTATGCAATTCAATATAGACAAATATTGGGTCATATAAGTAAGGTGCAAAAATTAATTCTGGCACTTTCTATTATTTGCAAAGAAATTATATTGGTTGTTGTGAAGTTGTTAGTGATTTCGTTTTACTGATTGTTAAGGGATTTTAAATAAGTTATTAGTGGGGGAGGGGGGGTAAGGTGACTTGTAAAAATCTCAATAAGTCATCCTGAATGTCCGTAAGTTATCACAGAAATTATTCAGAGCGGGTCTCATCTGATATATGCAATGCAATTTTATTTATTGTCCAATTAAAATAACAGAAACTATAATAATGAATTTAGGAAAAGAGAGATAACTTTAAATGCGTTTAAATTGAAGTTTGGATAGAATAAAAATTAAAAAGTCTGGCGAAATTAATGAAATAATAAGAAATAATTAAACTTAAAGTAGATAGGATAAGAAGATAATTGCATCAGTAATTTCATTTATTATATATTATTACCCGTAAGAAGGGTGCAAAATTTCATGCCTGATGGATACGTGCAATATGTTATTATGAATTGGAAGTTAAATCAATCTTCATTAAACTAAGAGAATGATTGACAAATAACTTGTCTACTAAAGTAATATGTCATAAATTAACTTTTGATGTATCGGCTTTTAAATGTTTATTTTTGTAAATAATTTCTCCCTTTATCAAAATGTCTGACTTTCAAATGTTAGATAACCGGGATATATGAATCAAAAGTTGGCTTGAAGTCTATGGGCTTGACACATATATCTCCTTCAACTATTTGGAAACTATGATCATATATATATATATTGAAACTGCTTAATTTTAGTGCATAATTTTATATCGCTTTAAGTGTTGAAATGAAATATGTTGAAAAATTAAACTGTTCAAAACCTAATTGAAATCACTTTACGAGATTTTACTAGGATACTTCTGAATGTGCCAAGTTAAAATGTGCAATATTAGCAAGAAATGAACAGCGAAACGAGGAAAAATCACTTCTCTGAACTGTATGCATTTCGACCAAATCTGGTATGAGAATAATTTCAAAATGCAATACCATGTTGTTCACAACAGAAGTTCGTGTTGTTAGATAGAAAGTCATGTGTGTCAAAATATGTCACGTTGAAAATAACACGGTGAAGTGTTTTCTGCAGGATATGTGAGAAAACTCTTTGTTGACTTGAAAAGATCATTAAACAGTCGAAGTCAATGCTCTTGGATAATAAATTGCTTTTTGGAAGGGTAGTGTGGATTTTATATTGCTCACGCTGTCAAGTTGAGGGATGTGTTTAACATTTGTTTTGCGTTATGAATCGTTTTATTTTACCTCGAATCCACGTAGATGTTTTTTACGAACTGTTTATGAAAAGCAGTTGGAAGATTTTGCATTGTGAATCGTTATTGCTGGATTTATTTTGTCATCGTTTATCAATCCACATTTTGTTTAAAACAGGTTGATTGTACTTGATTTTTTTTTTTTTTTTTTTTTTTTTTTTATTATTATTTTTTTTTTTTTTTTATTATTATAGCCAAAGTAAGTAATAAATTGTTGGAATTAGTTTAATTAGGAATTTTTCTAATGATGTAGAATGATACTTGTTCAAGTGAGCAAAGTTATCGCAGACACGGCAACGGCTCATTTAACATAGTTGAAAATTAATCTGTTATTTCTTATATACTGTTGTAAAAAGAAGTTTAACCAATTTCAGATTTTTGCAGGCCTAATGACATGTTGTGCGTGATTTAAAAACACCTTTCTTCTATAAAAAGGGACACAAAACAACGGGTATGACATAGCAAATTATTAAAAAGCATAGTATTTCTGGATATTTCCGTATCAGAATTCTGTCTTCTGGAAGTGCGAGCAAAGCTTAAATTATAGCGTCCAAAAATTCGCAGGCTGAAAAAAGATCCTAATAACATTTCGCCTAAGAAGTTCATCCTTCCATTTATTAAAAGGAGACCAAATCTATCTCCTCAGGCCTCTCTATCTCACATTTACCACCTTCATTTGAAAAAAGTACGCGCACGTTTTGCAATATGATCCATCTCATTTTACGGAATAGCACGCCATGGATATTTATCAACCCAGTGATATTGAAATTTTCGTATGTTGTTATTGGTTACTCAAAGAGAAAATAATTAGGAATTTGGTTTTCATGTATTCTAAAAAATTTGAATAAATGGAGACTTTTGTCTGTCCGATTTTGAACTTTTGGCTGTCATCAAGGTAAATACGAGAATATAGTCCAATATTCTTATCATTTGTAATTCATTACGAGGTTGAAAACTCCGCCGGAATGACATTTTCTTCGACTACTGGGTCTATAATTTA
The DNA here is from genome assembly GCA_963978545.1 of Linyphia triangularis. Lineage (NCBI taxonomy): Eukaryota > Metazoa > Arthropoda > Arachnida > Araneae > Linyphiidae > Linyphia > Linyphia triangularis. Next base: position 38,276,486 of record OZ021722.1, on the reverse strand, counting down.
CATCGCTTAATTTCATATCTCTTTTTGGTACTTTAGAAAAGAAATTTAAAATTGTACTAGTTTTATTATATTTTGTGGATTTAATTTTGTAACTCAGACACAGCAGTTTCAGTACCCATTTACGCATTTCCTTTTTCTTAGCTTACAACATTACTGCGCTCGACGCGTCAAAATCATGAGAGGTAGATCGTGTTTTCGAATTCGTAGACAAAATAAAGTATCCAAGTAGTAGTGCATATTCGTGAAATGGAGGCTTAGAAATGTTAGCAAACGGAACAATGCTCTGTATAATTAAAGATACCCGGAACATATATTTATTTCGCTAAGTAAATCTAAATATAAAGAGATTTGGAAGAGAAAAAATATGTATTCGTATATCACTCAATAAGAACTACAAAACATTATTTTTTTAGATAAACTTCTGTAAACTTATTTTGTTACTAGTTTTTGCCTTACATTATACCTTAGTGTATCTAAATAATAACCCAAAAAATGTTGAATACTTAACATCCAAAAGGAGGTTTCAAGCCAACACCTCCTATTTATCCTAAGCTCCCTAAGCCCACCCCCTTTCTTTTCACTTCCCTACTCCAAGCAATGAGAAACCGTGTTTATTATTACTCTATTTAATATAGATTATATTCATGATTTCTGCAATCAAACAGTTCTAAAAAAAGTTCATTAATCTTTTTCTTGTTAAGTTTTGTATCTTTTTTCAAACTTCAAACCCCCTTTTCCATATAACACTCGACGTTTTCACAGTATTATCCAATTTATAAACCTAGTATCTACTGATCATTCGTTTTTACCAGAACGAGCAAAAATATATTGAATTTGGTAAGGAAAGGATAGATTTTAAAGAACTAAACATGTATTTTTATGATTTTGTTAGATGCTATGTGGTAAATTAGACTGCCGTATTTTCTAAATACAATTAAAAATAAAGCATTAAAAATATGAGCAGGAAGATGAAGTTTTGAAATTTAACTTTTAATAAAAAATAATTCATCACAAATTGTTAAAGTTATTCGCTTAAGTTTTTGTCTTTGATGAGTTATTCAGAATTATAACTGATATTCCATAATACCCAAAGTTCCCCAAGCTACTAAAAGTCAAAAAAATTTCTAAGCAAAAATATGTTCCTAAAATTGAAATTCTCAAGATGCGATTACACATTTTTAATTCCATAAAAATATTCAGAATTTTTATTTCAAAGTATACTCTTTCAATTAAATGTTATCTTTTCCATGTCGATTTTAATTTCGCGCGCAATTAAAATCAATTTTATAAGTTGCTTCTTTCTTCGGCAACTCAAAGCCATCCGGCAACTTTTTTGTTGACAGACATGCGGGCGTAGTCTGAGAATCCGATCTGTTTCGGAATTTGATATTTCCATAACAAAAGGCCGGTTTCTTTGTGCTTAGTTGGCTAAGTCGATGAGCTTTCGCCATGAACTCGGAAGTCAACTTTACGCTTCTAGATACTCACGTTTGTTGCAGAAACCCTTCCAAGAACAAATTTCATTTTATCTTATTCCTTTAACTCGATTACTTTGTATGTGTGTAGTTTTTTGTTGGATATTGTGTTTCTTATTAACCTTATGATTTTTACGTAAGGTTATCTAAATTGACCCGCGGGATGTTTGGCTAACATTTTTTCAAATTGTAATCAGATTAGAATAACGAAACTTTAATGATTCTCCTGATTCTTTTCTTCATGCCATGACTTGGTGGCAAAGTTTCGTACGAGAGAAGCATTATAACTAGATTACATATATATTTTTATATGAAGAAGAATGAGATAAAGCACATCGCTAGAAGATTCTTAAAAAGGATTTGATAGCAAATAAAATTTAGGTGCAAAATGTCCCATGCATCATCCAGAGATTTTACAAAGTTGATATACTTTTTAAAAAGCAATCGTATAGCATAAGAATAAAAAAAAAATATTAAAAAAAAAAAACTGCGTCTAAATAGGCCTCTTCCTTGAATTAGGAAAACAGACAGACGCCTTCAATAATTTTGCAAATTGGTTAATTGGTCCTTTTAAAAATATATGCTTAGGTTTTTTTCTTCTTTTTATGTAATAATATTATGTTGGTTAAATTTCATTATTATGCTGGCATTTTGACCAGTGCCGTTTTCTTAATTTATCGTCCTTTGTTTCCAACTTTCTTCATCTGTTGGTTAATTTCTTTTTGTGTTCTCACGCCCTTTCCTTATGTAACTGGCCAAAGATCACCTTACCAGAACCTCTGCCTTGCACACATTTCCAAATTCATTTTCTCGTTCTACTGCTTCATCATAATTCAATTCTGTATTAGTTATCCTTACAGCTTCCTTTCGAAGGCTTGTAACGTATTGTAACTGTTAATTGCTGTTGTAAAATTATAGAGGGCGCCACAAAACAGTTATTTGAAGATTGTATTTTTTATGTTGTTTTTTGCTTGGTCTCCTGTGAGAGACGGGAGAGGACAGACGTTATTCCAAGATGTAACACGATCACGAATGCCGGCGCCATTTTGAAGTTCTTAAAATAAATGTGTTTTGTTTTCGTTCAAAATGAAATTTTTACTCGACCACGATACCACAGCCATAAATTTATTCCAGCTGTGCGATATTTGAACCTGAAACAACCGTTGTTTGGAAAAGAACTGTAAGGTTTATTTTAACGACGAAATGATTTAACGACCGTTAGTTTGGCGCGAAGAGTACCTGATGGACATCCATCGTGTGGAATATTAAGCAAGCCTTGCTTATATATTTCTTGTGTTTGCTGAAACCTATAAATGTCCGAGTATGGACACTCGTCATGTAGAATGGTAAGCATTGCAATTTGCTTATTAAATTAACTGAAAAGCCTCGATTCAGTGTGGACATCTGGTCTACAGATTTTGATGGACATCCGTCCAGATTGATAATTTTTCTTCGTCCTGAAGATCGCCAGTGACATCCTGTCCTGAGAAGAGAAAAAAAATCCTTCATCCTGAAGATTTTGTGTTTTTTTTTTTAAGAGTGGTGTTTGTGTTTCGTTGTCAGCATCAGTGAATGACAAGTTCTGTTTCTACAGATTTTGATGGACATCCGTCCAGATTGATAATTTTTCTTCGTCCTGAAGATCGCCAGTGACATCCTGCCCTGAGAAGAGAAAAAATTCTTCATCTTGAAGATTTTGTTGTGTTTTGATTCAAGAGTGGTGTTTTTGTTTAGTGCTTCATAAGTTCTGTTTTCAAAGTCGTCAATGGAGTGCAATACTTCAAGATTGGTGATACGTTGCGAGTTTCAATGTTTGTAATGCAAGAGCAATTTATCAAAAGTGCTAATTTGTGGTTGGTATTTAGTGCTTGAGTTATTCAAGAGGTGTTTAGTTTCGGTTCCGATCAAGGTTCCAGTTTCATTTGGGTGCAATATTTCAAATGAAAGTAATGTAATGATTACTTGTGGAGTGTGTACATATATCATTTGTGTGCAGTATTCAAGTGATTAATTTGTCTCATCTGACATGAGTTCTATTTATTTACTCGTCGTAGATCAAGAGTGATTTTAAAACTGGTGGTGGAGCAAGTCCATTTTCTGGTGAATAAAATAAAAGGAATTATCCGGCCCTCGGATATAATTACAATTAAAGTGAAAATTTTATGATTTTCAGCTTCATAGTTGATTTTAAGTTCTTTGAAATTTATTTAAAACTAGTTTTGTTTAGTATCTGGTACATGCATTTAAATAATGATAGTATTTGAATTTATATCTTTTGAAGGTCTTCTTTTAACATGGTATGAATTTAATGCTATATTTGATTATTTGTGCTACTATAATTATACATATACCATAATATAATATCTGGTAAGATTCTTATAACAAGAACACTTATTTAGGTACCAGTTATAACAAATGCTTTGGGTTTGTGCTAACATTTCAAAGAATTGGAAATTACTAAAACAAAAGTAATTTAAATCTAATTTTAGTTAAAGTTGTAAAAGAGTTGGTTTTAAGTGAAGTCTAGTTCTAGATATTTTTTGTTCTTGATCTGAAGTTATTTTTGAATATTTTATTTCGTGTTCTCTTTTAAAAATGTGATTGCTATATACTTAAATTAGATGCAATTAATTTGATTTGAGTTTTAAAAATTGCAATTGCTGAAATTAAGTGGTAAAAATGTTGAATTCTTTTTTAAAACATTTATGTTCCTGTTCTATGATAAATTTTCATACTTGAATATTTTGTGGTGGTTAAGTGGTATAAAATTTATATTATATTTACAAGAATAATTATAAATTTGAGGGTGTTCTGTGTTGGGTGAAGAATATAAACTCCAGTAAATTATTACATTTAAAAATGTCTTTTTTGGGTCGTGCTAAGAAAGAAGATTTGAGGGTGTTAGCAGAAGAGTTAGGTGAAAGAGTAACACCTGGTCTAAAACTGGTAGATCTTAAGAAATTAATCACTACAAGTGTTAATTATGACGAAGATTATGTTAAGGAACAGATAATTGTAATAATGGAGAGTAGGAAAGAACGTGAGGAAGCAGAACTACAAAAAGAAAGATTCGAACAAGAACGACTGAAATTGCAACGTGGACTTGAAAAAGAAAAGTTTGAACAAGAACAAGAAAGAATAAAACTACAACAAGAACACGAGTTGCAAAAACTCCAGTTGGAATCGGAAAGAGGACCTATAGTTATGCAAAATAATCCACAAAGATCAAGAGTTGAGCTTCGACACCTCATGCAGAAGTTTGATGATAAACAAACCGACATCAGTCTGTATTTGTTACTCTTTGAAAGGCAAGCAGAATGGGCTGGGATCCCATCGACGGATTGGGTATCTCACCTGATAGGACTGTTACCATCTGACATAACCCAATTGATTGCCCGTGAGCCATCTGAATTGGCAAAAGAATATGACCATGTTAAAAAGCTGCTTCTTAAGAGATTTAAGTTAAGTCCAGAGAGATTTCGACAGATGTTTGTTCGACACCAAAAAAATGCAGAATCTACAAGGAGTGACTTTGCATATGAACTCCACAATTACTGTCAAGAATGGGTGACTGGCTTAGAAATAACCACTTACGAACAACTTTTGGGTCTGATGGTGGTAGACCAGTTGAAGCGTCGTGTGCCTAACAAAGTGAAGGATCATTTCGTGGAAGAATGGGGAAACATAACTTCTCCTATAGAATTAGCTTCAAAACTTGATGCTTATGACAACGTTCATGGGAACTTTAAGAGAAAAATTCCCGAGAGAAATGGGGAAAAGAATATTCCTAAATGGCGAACAAACCTTCCAGTTGATTCCAAAGCCAAAATAGAAAACTCTACTCCCTTCAGAAATCAAGCTCAAGGTAGACCAGAGATTAAAAGAAATTCCAGGAATGAACAAAATTTGGAAACACGAAGGCAGTTACGTTGTTATGAATGCGACTCAACTCAGCATTTGAGACCAAATTGTCCTGAATTAAAGAAGATTGGTTGGTTGTTTTCAGATTATCTGGCGCCGTCAGCAACACGAGGGCTATAATACGCCGAAACATTCGTCATTAGACAAGCCAACATACATTTACAAACACCCATGCCAACACGGGACTCGAACCCGCAACCTCGCGGTCTAGAAGATAGCACGCTAACCACTATACCGTTTGGTCGGCCCTGAATTAAAGAAGAAATCAACCACAACTGCTTCTGTAAATAGAATAACTTACAGTTCAGAGGACAAGTTATTGGATCCTTTTATCCTGTCTGGGAAAGTGAATGGGACAGACATGTCTATTCTCAGAGACACTGGTTCAACTATTGATGTGATCTGCCAGAAGTATGTTACTTCAGATATGATGACTGGAGAACAAGTTTGGGTGCGGCATCTTCTGGATGAAAGTATGTCCTGCCTACCAATTGCTGAAGTAGAGATAGAATGTGAGTTGGGGAATATTCTCACAAAAGCAGCTGTGATTCAGAACCCATTGGATCAAGGCAGATATCTGTTAGAAAATCGAACTGCTGCATTGCTTGAAGGTAGAAAAAAAGAAATTGGAATTAATCCTGAAGAAGTTAACGCCATCCAAACCAGAGCTCAGCGAAGGTTGAAGGAAATCGCCAACAGAGAGAAAGAAGCTGAAGCTGATCTAGGAAAAGGAGAAGACGCCGAAGCAGATGAAGTTTCTACACCGGAAAGTTCAGTACTAAATTTTAGTAAGGAACGAGATCATGTTACCCCCCCAGTTCAAGTTCAACAGGAACCTGCACTTTCACTCCTGGAAGTGAAACCTTCTGATTTTGCTATGGCTCAAAGAGAAAGCCCAGAGTTACAGCCATTTTGGGAAGAAGCTTCTAAAACCATTAAGAAGGATCGTCAAGTGATATACTCATCAGTAAGAATAATCTTTTGATAAAAAGGAGGACTGATAAAACAGGAAATGAGAGGTTTTTGCTGCTTGTTCCAGAAAAATTTAAAGAACGTTTAAAGGCTCTATGCCATGAGGGTACATCAGGTCATTTAGGAGTTACAAAGACCAAAGATATTCTTTCCAGATATTTTTTTTGGCCTAACTGTTATAAAGAAATTGAAGACTACGTTCGCAGCTGTGATAAGTGCCAGCGTGCGGGGAAGCCAAATGACAGAAAGAAGGCTCCTATGAAATTACTTCCAGTTATACAAGAAGTTTTCTCCAAAATTAATGTTGATGCGGTTGGACCCCTTCCAGTATCCACAGGTGGAAAACGTTACCTAATCACTGCTATGTGCCTATCATCAAAGTACCCTGATGCCATTCCTGTGGCCGATATCACTTCTACATCAGTAATTGATGCTTTGATGCAAATTTTCAGTAGATTGGGGTTTCCTAAACAACTTCAATGTGATCAAGGGACTTCATTTATGAGTGAACTTACCACAACCTTTCTAGAAAACACTGGGATTAAAGTAGTACACAGTTCAGTGTATCACCCACAGAGCAATCCTGTCGAAAGATTCCACAGAATAATCAAACAAATTCTGAGAGACCTTGAAGCCGGAGCAGATTGGGAACAGGTGATCTGTCCTGCACTCTTTGCTCTTCGAACTGTAACACATGCAGCTACAGGATTTACTCCTGCTGAACTCGTTCATGGGAAGAACTTACGAACACCATTAACTTTACTGTTCGAACACTGGATGGATCCTGACGAGGAAGAAAGCCCTGTGACTGAATATGTATTTTCTTTGATCAACAGATTGAAGCAATGTCAAGAAGTAGCAGTAGAAAACATGGAAGCTGCACAGCTCAAGAACAAGCCATGGTATGATAAAAGAGCAATCAAGAGGGAATTTCAAGATGGGGATTTGGTTCTCGTAGTGGCCACTTCCAAGGCAAACAAGATCGCTCCTCATTGGCCTGGTCCAGGAACTATTTCAGGAAAAATTTCTGAAACAAACTACCTTGTAGAATTACATGGAAAGAAAGATGAAACTCAAATTCATCAAGTAAACCCCTCGGAGATTAAAATCGAAGCCTTTACGAATCTCCCTGTGCCTAAAATGAAAACAGCCGTCAGAGCCTTCCTGGGAGTTGCTGGTTACTATAGCCGCTATATTCCTATGTTTTCAGTTATAGCTGCACCTTTGACTGATGCATTAAAGGGAAAAGTAAGAAAAGGGGAGATCATCTGGACTCCTGAATGTGACAAAGCCTTCGAGACTTTAAAACAAAAACTTACTTGCCAACCAGTTTTAAATGCTCCAAAATTCGATCGAGAGTTTATTTTACAAACAGATGCCTCCGATACCGGTATGATAGTGTTGTCTCATATGAACGACGAAGGTGAGGAACACCCTATTCTGTACATGAGTAAGAAGTTTTCCAATATAGAGAAACGCTATGGTATCATAGAAAAGGAGTGCGCTAGTATAGTTTTTGCGGTAAAAAAATTGCATTATTATTTGGATGGACAGAAATTTGTGGTGCAAACTGACCATAACCCATTAATATGGTTACGAACAAATAGTTCAAATTCACGTTTAATGCGTTGGGCCTTAGCACTTCAACCATTTAATATTGATGTCCTTCACCATGCAGTCAAGCTAAACAAAAATGCTAAGCCGAATAGTTTTAAATTAAACGTATTCCTTATTAGTATTTTTTGTATATTTGGTTTAATGATCACGTTTATATTTTTACATATTCTTTATGCTATTATGTTTATGTTCCTTTGTTGTAAATATTTTACAAACTTTTCTCCCTTTTCTCTTAGAGAAAAGTTTTCTGTGAGGGGAGGAATTAATAGCTGTAACGTATTGTAACTGTTAATTGCTGTTGTAAAATATAGAGGGCGCCACAAAACAGTTATTTGAAGATTGTATTTTTTATGTTGTTTTTTGCTTGGTCTCCTGTGAGAGACGAGAGAGGACAGACGTTATTCCAAGATGTAACACGATCACGAATGCCGGCGCCATTTTGAAGTTCTTAAAATAAATGTGTTTTGTTTTCGTTCAAAATGAAATTTTTACTCGACCACGATACCACAGGCTGTTGTCGTCCTGATCAGTAGTCTCAACTTCTTTTCCGGACAAGGATTTCATCTTGGTGGATAAATTTTTCGTCTTCCAAATTAATCTAATAATCCTAGTTCCAACATTTTCTTCTCTTTTTCTTCTTCTTTTCCTTGGAATCTAGATAACACAATTTTATCTTTCTTTTATTACATGGACGACCGAACTCTCCTACTATAAATAATAAAATCAACTTGACCCTTCTGCTTAATATTTTTCTTTTGATAGTGGCAGAAACTTGAAACCGTCAATACCATTTTAGACCACGACGAAATTATTCATATTGGAAAACGGTACCTGGATTGTTATCTCATGCTTGTTTTGAGTGCGATTTGAAAACGCTTATATCACTGAGTATATGTTCGTTTTATATACGTTTTAATTAAGTTGCAACGTTTAACAAAATAGGACGGTAACGAGATATAAAGTTCTAATATTTTGACATTAATGTTATCTAACATCGAGGCAAAAACCTCGCGACATTGTTGTAGAAAGTAAAAGAAGTGTTGTAAAAAATTGGCCAAAGGTGTTTTATTTTTGCCCTAGCTGAAGCAGAAGAATGAAAAGTCTGCGAAGGGTAAAACATATCATCGTTTGTAAATATCCTCGCAAGTAAACAAATTTGCTTGGGTACGCTTGTTTCTAAATGTTTATTGTTTTAGCTGTCGCAACTGTTTAAATAGTACTTTATAATTACTAAAAGTATTGAAAAAGTTTCAAATTGTTCATAAAACATGTTTGGTCGTAAAATAATTATTGAAATTAAAAAAAAATTGCTTAATTTTAAAGTATGCCTTGACTTTGCTAGGAAATTTTACCATGTGTAATTTAGCAATCCCTTCATAAAATATTCATGCATTCCAAACTTCAGACGTTAGATCCCGTTTCGACCCCTTAAAGTTGATTTATCAAAATTGGAATAACCTTACTTAATCTATTCTTGCCCTTGTTGGCATTTGTTCCAAATTTTATAATTGTGATTATATTGGAAGTAGGGCATTGGGTAATCCTCGTATGAAATGTTTCGACCCTCTTTTCGACTCTTTAAAATTAGTTAATCGAGGTTGGAAGAGCTTACTTTTTCTCTTTGCTGATATTCGTATCAAATTTCACAGTTTGTGACTACATTAGAAATGGATCATTGGAATATTCCTCGTTTGGATCGTTTCGACCTCTTAAAAGTAGTTAAGGGAAGTTGATATCTTTTGAAGACAACAAAAACTGCTCTTTGACTTAATTTTCGGTATGCTTTAAAAAAAAGTATTTTCTATTTTTATTTGATATTTGTTAAGTAGCAAAATGTTATATTCCTTTTCGAAAAACAATGATTCTTTTAATCATAAGTATTATGTTATTTAATTAGTTATCAAGTGAAACGTAATGATGGAAAATTTGGAAAACAAATTCTGAACATAAGTTACCCACAACATTAAAAAAGAAGTCCTATCGTTTTAAAAAAAAAAAATTATGAGTGTCCGCATGATAGTTTTACGTTTTGCGAGCCAGGAATTATGAATTTAGGTGAAAAGTTTTTTATAAAATAACATTTGTAGTTAAGAAAAAATTAAATTTTTCTCATTTCTTTTTAATTAAGAATAATACTATATTTTATCGAAGGATAATTCATTTTAAGAAAATAAACACATAAATTAGCTTTAATATTCACTATTAATATTGAGTTTATGCCATGTACTTAATAAAATATATTGTAAATAACTTTTGTTCATATATATTTTTTTCTCTGAAATTTTTCATCATTATATTTCACTTTGTAACTTTCTAAAAAACATACACATAAAATAATTATTGTCTTTTAATAAAGAATTAAATATTATGCTGTATAAAAATATTAGTTAAAAATATTAAGTAATTAAAAAAAAACTTATAAAAATGTAAGCAAAATAGCTGTTTTTATTGTCGTCAAAAGGTATTAACTCCCCTTAATCGAGATCAGAATAGCTAATTTATCTGTGCTTACCCTTAGTTCCAATTTTCAGAGATTCGACTAGAACATTTAAATATCCCTCGTTTGGAGTAACTTACCTTATTGACACTTGTAACAAATTTCAGAGTTCTGACTTTATTGGAATTGGGATATCGCGCTATTACACGCATCGAACGTTTCAATCCTTTAAAATGAGTTAATGTAGAAAAGAATAGCTTACTTATAATATGCTTGACTTTATTGACATTTGTACTAAATTGCAAAGTTGTTATTATATTGGAAGTAGGGGTAAGAAGGGACATAAGAAGATTCTTCGATTGGAACGTTTAGACCCCATTGTCGACCTCTTAAAATCATCAATATAGATACTTAAAATTAGTTAATCGAGATCTGAATTGTTTACTTTATTTTTGACTTTGGTTCCAATTTTTTTCAGAGTTGTGACGACATTGGAAGTGAGACATTGGGATATTTCTTGTATAGAAAGCTTCAACCTTTTAAAATGAGTTAATCAAAATCAAATTAGCGCTTATTTTTTATATGCTGATCTTTGTTGACGTTTGTATCAAGTTCCAAAACTGCGACTGTATTGGAAGTGGGACTTTAGAATATCGTTTGGATTGGAATGTTTGACCTTTTTTTTGTTACACCTTAAATTTGGTTAATCGGTATCAGAATAGCTTTCTTTTTTATGCTTGTCCTTGTTGTCTTTGTTCCATATATTAGAGTTGTGACTACATTGGTCGAGAGACATTTGAATATCTCTCATTTGGAAAGCTTGACTTTTTTCGAAAGTTGGTTAATCGACATTAAAATCACTTACTTTATCTATACTACTGTTACGAATTTCTGTATATTTGTAAATATTTCGTAGCATTAACAGGGGTCGCAGACGTCCTATATGTCCTATAAATCCTATATTTTTTTAAAAATCGGTAAAAACGTCCTATATTGTCCTATATTTTACAATTGTCCTATATTTCTACATTGATTCGATCTATATTTTCTTCGAATTCGTAATAACGGCGCCGTTTGTTGCCATTTTTTAATATTTCGGATTCTTTGGCGCGATCGTGGGTGAAAAAGACCTGACAAAAACGATGTTTGTAACGGCGGGCGGCGTTTTATCTCTTGTGACGTCACGTGCTGCATAACGTACAACTCAACTCTACTGGACCGGCGGGAGTTGTAAATATGTGAACATTTCCATAACAATCGGTCTTGAACTTCTGATATGATTTCTCCTCCAACGTAATAAATTAATTGGCCATAATGCAGAGAGAGATGCAACAACAGAACTCTGCCTCGGGAAAAACGGATAAAAACAGCTTGGGATTAACTTGCAGGACTACTAAAGAACATTTTGAGTGCTCAGTCAATAATTGATGATGAAGGAAACAAAAGGGTTAAGATTTACTGTATGATGTCGGATGGCGATTTTTTTTTATTCCGAATCCTGTACGGATTCTGCGCCACGAATTGTTTACATCAAACCGCTCCAAATTATGGCAACCATAGGCAGTTAGTTATCTTGCTCTTAAAAAATGGCAGGGCTGCCATTTTTTGGCGAAAATCGCCTTGGCGCAGAATTCGTACCGGATTCGGAATTCGATTTTTCATAAAAGTCGCCAAAATTGAAAATTACGTCAATACGTTGTGTTGTCAAATCCAAACGATCACTAGGGTTGCTTTAAAACCAAGTGCCAGGTTCGCCACATTCGGCGATAAATTTCCCACTTTTCGCCACCAATCCAGCCGACACTGAACAGTAAATCTGAATCAACAAAAGACTGCAAACAGGGATAAAAAGAAAATACTTAAAGAAATTGGAACAGTTAAAAATGCTGGAAGCAAAAGACTCATGATTGCAAATGATGTAGTTAATAAAACTTGATTTAGGGATAGAATATTGAGGCAATAACGGGGGGGGGGGGGGATCACGTATTCAGGATCATGCGATTTCTTTTTTTTAAAGGTGTGTTTTCTATTCTCTTAAATTCAATATAACGAGTATATAAATGTATAACGAATTAATTTTGAAGTTCAGTAGCAACTGTGTGCAGTTATTTGATGTTTTATATTGTCCTATATTTTTTTTGAAAAAATCCTATATATTCTTATTTTGTCACTTTGACCCCTGCATTAATTATGTAAATAGGAAAATGTATGTACATTTCGCATATGGCAGTGCAATAGTTGGTTTTCCTGCAATGAGTCTCTTGATGCTTGATAACGAGTTTTACAGAGATAACTCAGTTTTACAAGGAGCAGGGCATTTAACATTATGGTAATGGCAATCTGGCCAATTTGACGAGATAGAGCCTTGTTGGCGACGGTTTTGGCGACTAATTTTTTTCGCCAAATTTGGCGACCATTTGGCGACATTTTCAGTCCCCATGTACATGTATAGGACTTTTCGACTACGATCTGGAAAGTGCTCTAAATAATATCTACCTCTAGAAATTTCAAGAAGGTTTGACTCCTATATAAGCCCGGCCATGAGTTGAGTGAGTGGAGTTATCGAGTTAGTTGAGTCACTGAGTTGAGTTCGTTTGTCAGTTGAGTTACTGACTGAGTCCGTTAGTTGTCTAGTTAGTTGACTGGAATTACTGAGTTGAGATACTGAGTCTCAGTGAGCATTCAGAGTAGTTCTAAAGCGAACTGTATTGCATTGTCTTTTGCAGCGATTTGAGCAGTTGTGTTGTCAAGTTTTTAACTGCTGGTTTGTGCTCTATTGTTGTGAAAAGAGCTGTATTTAGTCTACTAGAACGAGAAGTTCTGGAGTTGTAAGAGAATCTGCGAAGAGTTATATTGGAATAAATTTCTGCAAGTTTTGATCTGCTTTGGCTTCAAATCTTTTGAACCCATCCACGCAACAATACTGTTATGAATTTTTCCGCTGAGGCAATGATGGCACAGTTTTTACAGTATAAAAATATTTATTCTCTCTTCAGAAAACTCACAAAATTTATCCACAGGCAACAGTGTAATCGCTCACAAGCTTCAACACAAGCTTTAGCAAAAACAACTTCGAATACAGCGATTATACAAGCTCACTCCAATAGGTAAACAAAGCGATACGCTTTCATCGAAGTCCAAAGTCAATCTGAAAACTTTCCCGTTCGCCAGTCTTTTATATACAAGCGCGTGAGACATTCTCGAAATTTCCAGCCAATTCATAGAAAAGAAATTTCTCAAAACTTCTCGATTGCTTTAGATGTTGCCACCTTTTCCTAACTTGTATAATCGCTATTAATTAATAAATAAAATAAGATAAAAATAAATTACAATAGAATTTTGAAATAATACGTCACTATTTACAATATATACAGACAATTTGTGCAACATTTCCCCCTTCTTAAAGACTGCACGTCCCGGGCAGTGAAGTCCTTAAGAGGAAAGGAAATTCAATCACTTCTACTATAATATGGGGCTAGTCTATTGTTATGCACAACTCTAGGTTTACAGGAGGGTGTCCGTTGAATCCTTACCAAGACGTCGTTGATCTTCTTAAGGACCACATACGGCCCTTCCCAGTTCGTCTGGAGCTTAGGGGAGAGTCCTTTCCGACGTTTAGGATTCCCTAACCACACCTTGTCACCTTCCTGGAATGAACAGTCCATGGTCTTGGCATAGTACCGGATCTTCATGCGCTCCGTCATGATGTTGTTTCTCTCTCTGGCGAACCGATGTACGGCTTCCAAACGTGCCTGCAGATCATCTAGATACTGGACAGGCGAGGAAGGGGTGTCCGGTGGTCGTCCAAAGAGGAGGTTGCTGGGGAGCCTAAGGTCTCTTCCAAACATCGTTAGAGATGGAGAAAATCCGGTGGTCTCGTGAGTTGCACTCCCGTATGCCAACAGAAGCGGTGAAAGTTTCTGATCCCCGTCTTGCTGATTATATGATTTTGAAATTGCGTCCGAATCATCCGCGGGTGCAGCTGATAGATCCCGGGACCTCCGTTCGATGCTTGTAACAGGAGCACGGATGTCGATTCCCTCTTCACTAACTTTGTCCATTTCCACATGAACCACTTCCTGGGAGGGTTTCATCAACGTCGCTTTCTTCGGTTCTCTTTCCGAGGTTGGAGAGGTACTTTTCATAGATGTGGACTCTTCAGCATTCTCTATGACATTGTCTTCATGAGCTACAATCCGATATACGCACAGCTCTTTCATGTCTAGATCGTGCAAAGGAACTTCGCCTCTCCATGTTTGCAGCTTGCTTTTCTCAAAATTCAGCGTAATTCCATTTTTCTTCAAAAAGTCTAGTCCGAGAATGCACGGATCTACAATTTCGGCAACATAAACGGTGTGCTTGTAGGTGTTAAATCCAAGGGCAATGTCCACTTGCAATTTCCCATGAACAGAGATATTACCACCAGACACAGTTTGTAGAGAAACAGAGGGCGCTGTGTAGAGGAGTCGGCTGTTCAGGCGACGAGCCACGTCCGTCCTTACGATCGTTACGTTCGCTCCCGAATCGACGATTAGACGACATGGAGTTCCGTTGATCTCCCCCTTCACGAATAAACCCTGGTTTCCTCCTTGTCGGGATGAAACGTGGAAACGACTGGTCGGGGCTTCACCTGTTCTACATTGCAGCTTCTGCCCTGCGAGATGGCATCTTCTTAGATTCAGTTGTGGAGAATCCGTGGTAGTGTTATCCCTTCTCTTTTTCAAATCAAGGCAGTTTCGTCGTAGATGCCCTTCCCGTTTGCAGTGCCAGCAAACGACTCTGGTCCTTCGATCCCTGGCTCCGGGATAGCTTCTCATCATTCTATCAATTTTGCTTTCCAGTTCTCGAAGCTTACTGGTGACAAAGTCAGAAGAATCCTCGGCTAATGCACCACGCACATATCGTCGGTCTTTTCCAGAAGCTAGCTGCGCGGCTTCCACTCTCATGGCGTACACGAGGGCCGACTTCAGGTTTTTGTTTTGGGATAACCTTACCGCCTGCTGCACATCGGGATCTTGAATAGCGTCGATGAAAAACTGCAGAGAAAGATCGTCTCGTACATCCGGGGGACAGTCAGGGAAAGCGAGGAGCGACAGTCTTTCTATATCCGATGCCAATTCTTGAAGAGTTTCATTGGCCTTCTGCTGTCTCACTTTCAGTTGCAGTCTGTTGTAATCCTTTAGATGCTGCTCCCCAAACCCTAACTCTAACGCACTTGCCAGCGCCACGAATTCTCCCCGCTTCTCTTCAGGTAGTGTTTGTAAAATGTCAGCAGCTTCACCTCGAAGAGATGCCGCGAGATGGAACGCTTTCGAAGTATCGTCCCAACCATTCGCAGAAGCAATCATTTCAAACTGCGTTTGATAAACGCGCCAAGACGACCTCCCATCAAAAGTGGCCACTTTGATGTTGGAACGTGGAGTAATGAAGGGAGTGGAAACATTATCCCATTTAGGCGTTGCAACGGTCATAGCTTCCCCCGTTTCAATTTTCCGTAGCCTTTCTTCAACAGCGTCATGAAACTTTTCCTGTTCCTCTTTCATGGTGGAAACATTTTCTTCGATTTCATTCCTCACAGTCACAAGATCTTCTTTCATTGTAGAAACCTTTTCTCCCAAGCAGTCAACTTTCCCATTAACCGCCTCAAAACTCTCACTGATTTCTTTTCTTACTTCACTCAGAACCTCTTCTTTTACCGATTGTAGAACACTTGTAGTAGTCTCTATTATCGTAGATTCCACCATTGTAGCTAGTTCGGATTGCATTTCTTCTTTAATCCCAATTATAGCTGCTGATGTGGATTCTAGGCAGGTGGCGATTGCAGCGGCGAGTTCGGCATTTGTCGTTTCTTGACGGGCTTGACCAGCGGCGATTGTAGCGGCGGTTGATTCTTGTCCGGCTTTTATTTCGGCGATTGTAGCGGCGGTTGATTCTTGTCCGGCTTTTATTTCGGCTTTCATTTCAGCGGCCGTGGATTCTTGTCCGGCTTTTATTTCGGCTTTCATTTCAGCGGCCGTGGATTCTTGTCCGGCTTTTATTCCAGCAATCATTTCCATTAATTGTTTCATTTGGTCTTCCATCATTCCTCTAGTTGTCGGCATTCAAAATTACGAGATCCCACTTCTGACACCACTGTTATGAATTTTTCCGCTGAGGCAATGATGGCACAGTTTTTACAGTATAAAAATATTTATTCTCTCTTCAGAAAACTCACAAAATTTATCCACAGGCAACAGTGTAATCGCTCACAAGCTTCAACACAAGCTTTAGCAAAAACAACTTCGAATACAGCGATTATACAAGCTCACTCCAATAGGTAAACAAAGCGATACGCTTTCATCGAAGTCCAAAGTCAATCTGAAAACTTTCCCGTTCGCCAGTCTTTTATATACAAGCGCGTGAGACATTCTCGAAATTTCCAGCCAATTCATAGAAAAGAAATTTCTCAAAACTTCTCGATTGCTTTAGGTGTTGCCACCTTTTCCTAACTTGTATAATCGCTATTAATTAATAAATAAAATAAGATAAAAATAAATTACAATAGAATTTTGAAATAATACGTCACTATTTACAATATATACAGACAATTTGTGCAACAATACTTTCCCTCGTACCAAGTTTCAAAGAGAGGGGCATAGGGATATTCTTCGTTTGAATTTTTTGCCCCCTCTTCATCCCTTTAAAATTAATTAATCGTTATCGGAATAGCTTATTTCTTCTATGTTTGCCCTTCTTGACAATTGTACCAAATATCAGAGTTGTTACAACGCTCGAAGTGGGTCATTTAAATATCCATCGTTTGGAATGTTTTCGACGCTTTAAGAAGAAGTCGTAGTAAGGATCATTCCCTATACTCGCTATGTTACAATCTTCTAGCCCAGTACATTTAGAAATTACTTTGTAGAAAACATTAGAATTTGGCGAGTAGATACGAAAATTATCATTTAGTAAAATGACATAAATTAAAAATTTGAAAATAACGTCTAATATGTTTTGGTTTGTATTTTAAATCCTTATGCCAATGCCTATGCAATGGCTCCACCTTGTTTTATCTTTTGCTGTTTTATTTTTCATTTATAATAGATCGACATAAAATGAAAACAATTTATGTTATTTCATTAAATGATCTTTTTCGTGTCTACTCAACAAATTTCAAAATTTTATAAAAAGTAGTTTCTATGTGCACTAGGCTAGAAGATTGTAACCTAACAAGTGTAGGGAATGATCCTTACTAGGACTTCTTAAAGTTGATTAGTCGTGATCAGAAAACCTGACTTTTTCTGTGTTTGTTCTTGTTGATATTTGTACCAGATCAGAGTTGTGACTCTATTTTGGAAGTAAGGTAATTAGTGATGAGTGACTGAAGGCTTTTCCTTTTATATATAGAGATTGGATTTTTTCCAAATCGTTTTCTAAAGCGCGAATACTTCAATTCATAAAGGAATAAAGTAAATATATTTTATTCTGTTATAGAAAATTATTCCTTATAAAATAAGATTCAAGAAAGACAAATTTTATTTCATTGAAATTGTGCATTAACGTTCAAGTAACGTATGATGAAATTTTCATCGACTTTGTAGTTATTCCAAGGGAAATGTTTAGAAGACCATTCATATTAATACCATTGCGTTACAGTACTTCTGCATTAAGTTTATCTTTAAGATATTAAATTATTATTTCTTTATTTTTAAATTAAGCGACTTCGCTACGCACTGCCATTTTACCTGAAGATGGTTTATTATAAACGAAAGTCTGAAAAAGGTTGCAACACTCTTTGTTCAGATATAAAATTAAATTGCAAACATTTTTCACATATGCCTTTGATAAAAAGTTAAACATCTTCTTTTAAAGTAAGAAATAAACTATTATGAATTAAATGAAGTTTACAGTGGTACATTCCTGTGACTTATCTCTTTTGAAATATAACAATATTGAATGAAGAATTCAATATTGTTATATTTCATTTCCCCCCCCTCCCCATGTCATGCTCAGGCTCTTTTCATCGACACTCCACCCCCCCCCCCCTAAAATTATGACACGTTGCTGCCCCTGCCGCATTTAAGCATACTGCACATTATTTCAAACCATTGAACAGAATAAGGGCGCGCCATTGGTCAATTTTCCTGTCAGTTTGAGAATGGGGCGTTAACAAAGTGTAAGAAACGCCCACACAAAATAGCGGTCAAAATGAAGACTATGCTAGGTTGTTAGTTCTCATAAAGTTAGAACTAGCAACCTGGGATTTTGTTTTTAAAAAAATAAATATAAAAAAAAATAAAGTTATGATTTCCATTATAAGCAATGTCAAATCATTGTATGAAGAAAATTCCGGTGTACGATTTTGGCAAACTTACGACCGAATGAATTTCAATTTTTGTCAAGTGGAGAAAATTGTGTTTGCTGGTGAATTATTTCTGATTATAATTTTTTAATGAAGTGTTATAATTGTATAGTCGCACTCAGTTTGTGATTTCAAAATTGTAATATATGTATCAATAATTACAAAATTAATTTTTATTAATAATGAATTAAAAATTTGAACACTGGCGTCATCTGTGAGAATTTAGCAAAGCACAATTTCTGAAAAATTTGTATTTATTTCAATAAAGAAACCTTTTTTATGTGCATTAAAGTGAAATTTTTCATTATTCAATTAAGAATCATACACCCTCTACCCCTTATTTATACATATATATTTAAATGTGACTATTTGTTTTATAGAGATTTATTATATAAATTTAATTTTAGGGAGAAGTTTGTGTGTCAACATAGTTCCTTTAAAACTGCCAAATAATTTTAACAAGAAATAAATATCAAAGAATTCAAATTGACTTGTTTTAATGAAAATAAACGTTAAGCTGGACACAAACAGAACTAGAAAAAGTTATGAATTGTTTCGGGTTCGTAAGAATTAATATTCATGGAAAACGCTTTAAGTCTAAAAATATTACGTTTCTTTTTTACTTTGTGGATGGAGAAAAAAAAATATATTATGCTTTTATTATATTTTTTAACTTATAACTTTAAACATGTTATTAAAAAAATTTGTGATTTATAGAATTTTAAAAGTGAACAGGTAGATACCTGCATATACTATTTCATTTTAACACTGACAACCTAAATTTGACTATATACTAATAAAAAAATCATACTACGAAAATATCACGGTTGAACAGAAATCTGGTTAGTAAATAAATTTAAGTTTTAAAAATTATAATCTTAAAAATATATAACAAAGGCCCTAAAAAAATTATGCGGTGCATTGATGCAGCCCTTCATTCAGAAATATTTTAGTTTCATCTTTATAATGGCAACAAACAAATGATTATTAATAAATTAGTAAGAATTGATATTTTCAGAAATAGCATTCGAGTTTCTGATTCCCGCGAATTTTTCTTTTGCTTTTAGATCTAAATGTTTACAAAAAAAAGAAAAAGAAAAGATAGAAGAAAAAAAAGAAGAAAAAAAAAAATCAAACTTGAAGTTGTTTCAAAAATTTATTCCAGCTACATAATGCTCCTTGATAAATATTCAAAATTTGTACTTAGTTGTTAAAAGCAGTTAATTAGATTGAATTGGAATAAAATATTAATCGGAAAAAAAATTATCTATAATAATAAAACAAGCTGTGTGTCTATCTGTCTGTCTGTGGATCTATAGAAACCTACTTAAAATTGGAGTAGAGCTCTGAAATTTTGCAGCATAAGTAGTTTTAACCTTCTAATTTTTTGCATCGCAAACAGAATTTTAAAATTTTAATTAGTTCTTTTTTAATTAATTAATAAATATGTTACAAAACGATATCTAATAGGGCTACATCTCTGAAATTTTCAACATAAGTAGTTTTGGCCTTTTAATCGGACTTTTAAAAAACAGAATTTAAAATTTTTATTTTGTTCTTTTTTAATTAATTTTTTTAATTAATAAACATTTTATAAAACGATTACTAATAGGGCTACAGCTCTGAAATTTTCAACATAAGTAGTTTTGGCCTTTTAATTCGGCTTTTAAAAAACAGAATTTTAAGTTTGTATTTTATTCTTTTTTAATTAATTTTTAGAATTAATTAATTAATATTTTACAAAACGATTTCTAATAGGGCTACAGCTCTAAAATTTTCAACATAAGTAGTTTTGACCTGATAGATTGGACTTTAGAAAAACAGAATTTTAAATTTTGGTTTAGTTCGTTATTAATTAATTTTTTTAATTAATTAATATATATATTACAAAACGATTTCAAATAGGGCTACAGCTTTGAAATTTTCAACATATATAGTTGTGGTCTTCTAATTAGATTTTTGAAAAACAGAATTTAACAGTTTTTTTTGTTTTTTTTTTAATTAATTAACAAATATTTTACAAAATGATTTGTAATTGGGCTACATTTCTGAAATTTTTAACACAAGTAGTTTTGGCATTCTAATTGGACTGACAAAAAGAATATTAAAATTTTATTTGTTTTTTGATTAATTTTTTTAGAAAAAGCGACTTTGAATAGGCCTAGAGCTCTGAAAGTTTCAACATAAGTAGTTTCAGCCTCTAATTTTGCTTTCGACAAACACGTTTTAAAATAATCTTAAAGGGGTGTTGTATTATTGTATTTACGGGGATTTTTTTTTCTTGACAAGGGAGAGGCTTCCAATATTAAGTCTTTACGTAGCAATTAGATTTTAATGAGTGAATCGAGCTTATGCTTAGCAGCAATGAACCTTTCAGAGAGCGAAGCGAGCCTATGCTTGCATAGCAATGAACCTTTTAACGAGTGAAATAAGCCTGTGTTTATGTGTCCATGAACTTTTCAGCGAACGAAGCGAGCTTGATTTTGCTTAGCGATGAACCTTCCTGCGAGCAAAGCACCAAAAACTGGGTCTTATACGCGAATGACAGATTTCCGCAACGCGAGGCCTCACAGCTAGCTAAAATATTGCACATGTTAAAATTTCGTAGCGAAGCACGGGTATTTAGCTAGTCTGTAATAATGAAACAAGCTGTGTGTCTGTCTGTCTGTGGATCTATAGAAACCTATTTAAAATTGTAGTAGAGCTCTGAAATTTTCAACATAAGAAGTTTTGGCTTTCTAATTTTATGTATGTAAAACAGAATGTTAAAATTTTAATTATTTTTTTTTTAATAATTTTTTTAATTAATTTATTTTTTACAAAGTAACTTCAAATAGAGATACAGCTCTGAAATTTTCAACATAAGTAGTTTTAGCCATCTAATTGGTTTTTTGAAAAACAAAATTTTAAATTGTTACTTAGTTCTTTTTTAATTAATAAATATTTTACAAAACGATTTCTAATAGGGCTACAGCTCTGAAATTTTCAACATAAGTAGTTTTAACCTTCTCATTGGACTTTTGAAAAACAGAATATTACATTTTTATTTAGTTATTTTTTAATTAATTTTCTTAATTAATTAACAAATTTTTTTACAAAACGACTTCTAATAAGGCTACAGCTCTGAAATTGTCAACATAAGTAGTTTTAACCTTCTCATTGGACTTTTGAAAAACAGAATTTTAAATTTTTATTTTGTTAATTTTAATTAATTTTTTTAGTTAATTAACAAATATTTTACAAAACGATTTCTACTTGGGCTACAGTTCTGAAATTTTCAACACAAGTAGTTTTGGCATTCTAATTGGACTATTGACAAAAAGAATGTTAAAATTTTAATTTGATTTTTAATTAATATTTTCACAAAAAGCGACTTCTAATAGGCCTAGGGCTCTGAAAGTTTCAACGTAAGTAGTTTTGATCTTCTAATTTTGCTTTTTTCAAACATCACGTGTTAAAATATTTAACTAGAAACAATTAGTTTTGTGTGTGTCAAGCGAGCTTACGCTTACGCAGAAATGAACCTTTCAACGAGTTAAGTAAGCCTGTTCTTATGTGTCAATGACTTTTTCAGAGAGTGAAGCGAGCTCGATTTTGCGTTGCGATGAACCTTTCTGCGAACGAAGCGCCAAAAATTGGGGCCTTTACACCAATGACGGATTTCCGCTACGCGGGGCCTCACAACTGGCTAAAATATTGCACATGGTAAAATTTCGTGGCGAAGCACGAGTATTGAGCTAGTCATTTATAAAACGTTTAAAATCAGTTCCTAAAGTCAAGATTTAATACATAGAGGCGAATATAAATTTAAACGGCTTTAATTCTCTGTGTCAACACTGTAAACATTGTCACGTGCTTGGCGGCTTCCCTGAAAGCAACAGATCAGCCAATGGCACGCTCTTATTCTGTTGAATGGTTTGAAATAATGTACAGTATGCTTAGGTGCGCCCCTGCCACCCCCCTTTCCTCCTAAAAATATTAATAAAATTAATACTTTAAATTAAACTAGGGTGTGAAACATCGCACAACTTTCAATTACACTATAATACTGATGTCAATTTGTGTCATTTACCGTTTTTATATTTTCTTTAACCATTTAGAAAAAATGGTCAGTTAAGCAATATTTTTTACCATAATTCTTGTATGGGTCTTTTAAAAAAAAGAAGGAAACAAAACTTTGCCAAATAGATAATTTTGGCGGCATACTTTTCAATAATTCTATTATCCTTTCTTATAAGTGAAACTGAGGATATGAGAAAAATGGTCGTTGATGTGGTAGGCTCAAGGAAATAGAACTCTGTGTTAAATGCATTCGTTTTTCAACTTATTACGCCATTAAAGCATTTTTACGGGAATTTCGGAGGTGGGGATGTTTTGAAAACCTTAAGAGGTATTACATCAGCGATTTTGGACAAGATCGTTCGAGCCGTTTTTTAGCAATTACTGAAAAACATGATTTTTTCACTGGTAAAAACTTACAATATGCGCATGCGTGATTTTAACGAAAACCTTAATGGTAGGTCCCTGTGCCATCCCCAACCCGCACACCAAATTTGAACATCGTAGATCAATTTGTTTGTGAGTTATGCTGACCACAGACAGACATTTTTTCTAGATCACTTTTTTGAAATCAGGATGTTCCAAAACGTGGCAAAATGTTTTTTTTTTTTTTTTTTTTTTTGATTGAATACTATACTTTCATTACCCTATGTGTACATATGGGCAATTGCAAGTAAAAAGGTGGTGATTACATTTTCCCCATAAAAAAAATTGTTGCGTCAAACAAGGGATTAACCTCTCCATGTAATAATCCATCACGTTGGACAAACTCTCTCCCCCTGCTTCATATATGTCCCCTCACAAGGTGCATAGGTATCAGGTTTTCGCATAATTTAGGATACCACTTATTTCTTCCTCAATACTAGCATTCAATTCGGCAAGTTCTAATTTAATGAGTCAAATTCTAATTTAGCCCTTCTAAAAATAATAAAATGCTAAGACACTTATCAGTAGTTCACTAGGATGTAGTGAACCAAGAAGGTATGCAGGTCACTAGTATTAAATTATTAATAATTAAAGTAAAAAAAAAAAATTGAATATAATAATACATTAGACTAAACCACCATTACCCTTTATTAGTAGATTCACGAACAAAGCTACATGAAAAAAAAACGTTAATAACTTTAAAATATTTTCTTTTTTCTGAAGAACTGTGATGGAAAGATTGGACATTGTTGGCATATTTTAGTGCTCCTGCAATTACAAACTAATTACATTTTTGCAAAGAGCGGAACAAATTAGAATAATTCTGATTTTCAATTTGTCACACATCAATGCTGTTGTCGCGTTCGGATTCAATCACTTCACAGCAATCTCAGCGTTTTTTTGCCATTTTCTCGTTCTTTCAATAACATTCTTCCTTTTTTTTTTTTTTTTTTCCGCTTTGTCTAGACGATTCCCTTCAGGCTTCTCAGGATTCACCTGTGCATTAAGACATCCCCGAAAACAAATTTGTTTCGACTTGAAGAAAATAAAACCCGCAAGTGTGACTGACAGGTTAAATATACAGTGAACCGTTTCACTTGCTGGCGCATAACGAAAGAAAAAAAAATGTGGGATAACGTTTTTCCATGGATATAATGCAACTGAAAAGCCATTCTTAATCCTCTCTAATTCTCGTCTTCTCAGACAAAATATTTTACATTGGCAGTGCTTTGTTTCACTAAAATAATATTTCGTATGATAATATTCAATGTTATGTTTCAAAACAGCTTTCATTATCATTCGGTTTATAACCTGCAAATACCTGCTCAACGTCATTGACAACTTTTTTTTTTTTTTTTTTCTTTTTCGTTTTTTTTCCCTTTGTTTTTGCTGGGTTTGTGATTTATATTTCTTCTAGAATTATTACCTTGGAAGTCGTAAATGCTCTGCGTCGCCATAAGCTCGAATCTGAAACATGAAGATCTAGGAAATGGTCTATTTTTTACTTTGAACGAAACAATCACAACAGCCTTTTTTTCTTTTTTTTTTAAATATAAAAGCAATTTTTTTTCAAATTGCTAAGTTTTTCTCAATTTAGTGGGTTATTTTGCTCATTTCAGGATTGGACTTGATATTATCGTAGCTTTGCTAGAATCGACTGACGGTAGATCGAAATCTTTCCTAACATCGATGGGCCTTCAATGACTAATTAACTAAGAGGTCTGTCTCATAATCAGAAAGTTGCATGATCGAGCCAGAGCAATGCCAGAACACTGCCGTGTAGTAAACTAATAATGGTGACCGTTGCATGTACATCGAGATCTCAATATCCTCTCTTTGGTGTTACGTGGTGAGAAAAGTAGTAGCTCAGATGTTGGTGCATCATCACTTGACCAAATTCAAAGTTACAAGGTTGTTGGTGTTGCAATGTTACTGCGCAGTGTAATCCTTGCTCCCGAAAACTTCAAAGCAACCAACCATTGTTCGGTTGATATAAGATCAAAGTTTAGGAAACTGTTACTCCTGAGTCAATATCAGATAAGTTGCGGAAAGTTATATATTGTGTGCGGTGTTACATATTATAAAAGAAACTCTTAAAAAATTTCAAAAGGCATGCTAAAAAGTTTTAAATGGTGATAATCAGTTTTAGTTGCAGATGTTTGTCTAGTCATTTTAAGAAGAATCAAAAAAGCAATTTAAATGTGGTATTGGGTTGTTCAAAACAAAGGGACTACATAAGCGTAATCATTCAATTTCAATAACAGTCCAACGTATTAATTTATGGTAAATTCAAAAATTTTAAGTTCGTTTTCTAGAAAACGATCGCCATTGCTCTTTCTCACACACATATACACAATATATAAGTAATTTTATTCCACTTCCTTTTAAAATTTGCTCTGTCTTTTTTTTTCATTATTTATTTGTGTCCCTTGAAAACAAATTAACCAGTTTGTCGGGGCAAATCAATTTAAGAAACTGTTATGATCTTTAAGAATTTAGGAACATCTGTTATCGATCAATTGTATAATTTTTGATCCCCTTTTCTTTTTCCAGAATGCTGTACTCGTGATGGAGAAGCGTACCTTAGTGAAGAGGGCTCCTTCTTCCAAGCACTGTCCCGGATATGTCCCCCACTTCTGGAGGTAAGTGCACCTCCAATTATTTGAATTAGATTCCAACTTTCAACGCCCTCACTCCGAAACGCAGTCAAGTGATATCCCGAGTGTTTATATACCGTGATATCTTTTAAAATGTCAGAATAGTTTCTGGTACTGTAAAGACATCGCGTGGTTTCTGAGTGTGTTCATATAAGATATAATAGGGCGGCGAAATACAAAAACTGGCTACGCGTCAATTCTTCAAAAATGGTAAAATAAAGATTATTTATCTTTATCGCCATTCAATGGAATGATTTCATATTTTTTTCCCTCAACGATATTAAACTTTGGCATGAATTTAAAATCTATCATTCTTTAAAATACCGTAAAGCGTAAGGCAATCTACAGCGAAGCCGAAACGTTATAGCTTCCAACACTGAGAAATAGATTCGGTACTGTTTTTAACTATAAAATATATGATCAATGCAACACAAAGATAAATAATAAGCTTCAAAACTTTGTGGTATTGATTTTTTTCTCTTTGAAATCTTCTTAAACTTTATTAGAATATGTAACTTTATCGATGTAAACTTTAAAGGTACTTCTTGTTATAATAATAAATCATTATTTACTTCCTTGAATTTCAGTGACCATTTCCTATGATGTTCCCAGAATCAAACGGTCAAGTGATTCTTCGAACTGAATCCAGATCAAAATACCCAAAGGGTAGGAAATGCTTCGGATAACGACAGCATAATGTGCTTATAAATCGCCTATAACCTACGTGTCTAATTTCTATCTTCAAAAATGTATAATTTTTCAAACAGAATTTTTTTTTAATAAATCAAGCATGTTTCTTATTAATTATGATGCTTAATCATTGACCTCAACATTTCAAAATAACCCCTAAAGTCTGAATCGAATGGCCTTCTCACTTCCCCGCTTTATAAACTTCATACAACAAGGTAATGGACACATTTTATTGTAATTATGATAAAGTGAAATTATTTGGCTGTTTTCTGTTTTTAATCTTACTATAGCCTCATTTTATTCCATTCAAACTGTTTCATAGCGTTTACATTTCAACAAAACCTGATATGCAATGTTTTATAGTATCCACCCCAAAAAATAGATAAAGAAGATTTTCACTAAGTCGTACAACATATTCTGTGTTACAAAATAAATCAATAGTTGAACATATTTTTCTAAAGCGACTACTATGCTGCACATTTAATTTACAAATCATGTGGTTTTATTTATTATTCAACAAAATTCAATGGAGTCTCGCCTTACGAACACTTTATACTGCACGACTGTAAACCGAAATGAGAAAAACCGATGAAAGGAGAAGAAAAAAAAAAGGGGAAAAAACACGGGAGAGGCTTTTCAGTGAACCTTGCTTTTCATTCATAGCTTTCATTAGTTAATCGTCAAGCCTATTGTTGTCAGAATATGTTGGTCGCCTTAAGTATCACACATCTAACAATGTCATTTACCGGACGTTGAAACCTATGTCCGATGGGTCAAGCGATGACGCCATGGCATTGTCCATGGACACAATTTCTATCGTGTTACAAACGCTGGATGTTTTGTCACACGTGACCGACACCGTGACATGTTTTGGTGGCTTTAAAAGTCGCAGGTTTTGAGTTTTATAATCTCGAGATTGCCATGCTTCTTCGGTCGAATGGGGATTAACCTGTTCAACCACCTTTGGTATCTTTATTTGCGAACGAGGAATGATATTGGGGTCCCGCTATTTTATTAAATATATTTAACATTTTTGTATTTTCTTTTACTTATCTATAAGAAGCTTGTCGCGAGTTGATTGTCCTTAGGAGTGGATAATATACGAGTGTTTTCTTAAAGCACTTTAATGAGATTTTTGCATTTTCTTTGTAATGGTAGGAATTGCTTTTCTTATCGTTTGATCAATCGTTAAAAAGGTTTTGTTCAAATTTCAATTTCTTGCACGTTTGGGGAGTATTTTCAAGCAGTAATTTTTTTTGCTCTGAATTGAAAATGAGTTAGGCTTTGGAAGTGATATATTCGAATAATGTAAATCTAAAACAATTTGAATGATGGTCACCGAGTCAATTAGATTAGTTATTTGCTTTTCGACGTGTGAGGTTAGCGACTTCGTGCTGACAATGGGGTATTTTCTTTGACATTTTTGTTCCCCAATCCCTCAGTAACTATAATATCTGCAAGTGGCTTTTCAATTTTAAACGTACATTGAACTTGAAATTGATGCTTCAAAAGGTATCTCCTGTATACATCATCCCTCGATTTTAAGTAGTTTTCTTTCGGATCGTTGAAAATAGAAAATACTGCTCCAAAAACAATTGCTTGAAATTCGCATCCATACCACAACAGTGAATGGAAACTTAGACATCTATTTTCTTTCCGTTGATCGTTTGTAGAATCTTTGGTATTGAAAACAACACAAAACATTCCGACCGAAAAAAAAACTCTTGTGTTTGAAAAATAATGAATATTGCTTTCTTTACAGCCCAAATGAATTGAAAGGTCATTACGATAATTCAACTTGATTATTAAACTTTTTCTTTTCTGGAAAAACTCGTTTTTTTTACGGCGCCGTCATTTACACCCGTTTCGTCATTGTGTATAAATATAGGTTGGCCTATTGTTATTACACTAGCTTTGTTCGAATAAAACATTTCTCTCATGGTTATCAATAATCCAGCAAAAGATATAATTGTAAAGCTTGCTCCAACAATTAGAATAATTAAAAAGGACTGTTTCGTCGACTTAACTAAAGAAGCTTACAGACAACGTCATCCCCCCCCCCCCCCCAGAAAGGTGGGGGGGGGGGGTCGGGTTTTTTAAGCATTCATTGTTGTGGTGATTGGGTTTAAAGACGAATAGACACGTAATTATCAAACTATCCCCACATTTAGATAGTAGCTGAAATTTTTTTGTCAAAAAGTTGAAGGACATGTACGCCATTGAACTTTTACTGTTACCCAATATTTGGATTGAATTAGAGTTTCGCATGTTTGTCTATTTCATCCATTAGATTTCTTTTTTAAAACAAGAGATTGACGAAATCCTACAGAGCAACATACATTTTAAAAATTACCATGGAATAAAAAAAAAAAATCATGAACAATTTAGAGGAAGAACAATTGAACATGTTAAGTGGCATTACATTACAGTGGTATTAATAAGTTTTTCCATAGGTCATTATATAAAACAGTTCGACCTAAGACAACCTTTAAAATGTTTATATCTATATAACCAAATTCTTTTCAGAAAAACTAGTTCATCCCGAATTACCGGTCAAATTTGTTAGAGTGAACTTAGTTCCTTTATTTGTAATTGAAAATATTATTCTGCTTGAATGAAATTATTAAAAGATACAACAGATGTTTCTATAGAATCATCTTACTTAAAAATATTTCACCTTCAATATCCCTACTTAACAAAAACCTCATAGAACTACCAATACAAAGATTGAGTTGTTTCTTCGTAATCATTGTACATCCTACCAACATTAGTATTTCTCTGCAATTCGCATACAATGTAATCCATTGCCATATTCCATCCATCTCCAAATTCGGCCAAATGAAACATACTTAAACATGGTATTTTCGCCTCTTAATCTCTAATTTACGAATTTACCACATTTTTTAGTTCGTCCAAGAACTCCCAAAAAGTGTGTTTGGCGTCCGAAATGAAAAACCCATCTCACTGCCGACAGAACCGAATCGTAAAAAATGTGGGAGGGCGGGAAAGCGGTCGAGTCTGACGAATTCGACGTTATGGCGGGACAGGTGCAGAACCGCGGAACTAATGAACAGCAATAGCATACTGGTTTTTATTATCCACTGCCCTTTTCGCACCTTTGTTTTTATTTATTTAACACTATTTGGAGTCTTTTTCAAATATTCTTGTCTCCACGTAGTTCACTGACGGTAAAGAACAGGTTTTCATAGTTGTACTTCGTGCACCTCAAATTTTGTGTTCCATTCCTATTCGAACGACGTTACTTTGACAATATGGCTTAAATCATGCCATTGTAAGTTTCTTAAATGACAGTTTTAAAAATTCTTTCTAAATTTTTTTTATATTTGATTTGTATTGCATACGAATAAAAATATCTCTTTTACATGCTCCCTTTTTTTTTCTCCTTCCTTTGAAATAAAATTGTTGTTTGCAAAAAAAGTTTCAAGATTTGTCTTGAACATCTGTTGCTTGACCTTTCTTTGACCGTATAGCATTTTCACGGCTTCGTTTTCATAAATCTTACCTGACGCTGACTTCATAATGTTCTCTAAACTTGAACAAAATAATTGTATTTTATAATTTAAATAATTGTATTTTGTTCAACTTATGCAATCTTGCAGGTGTTCGATATTACCTCTACCCGTTAAATAGTGTAATTACCTCATTTTGAAGAACAGAATTGTGTGACATTCAATCTATTAATCAACTCGAATGCTTTATTACTTTTCAACAAACATAAAATTCTTGACCTTTGATTTTGTATGGTTGTCTGACACCTGTTTTTTCATCTAAAGTCTTAATGGTCAGTTAAAACTAATATGGCACCGTTCTAGGTAAAAAAAAAACCGCTGGCCGTGTTTTGAGGAACTTATTAACTGAAATTGACTTTATTTTATGGTTGCCAAACCATTTATTTTTCTGTTAGTCCGTACTGTAAAAAGAAAAAAATGTTAAATAAAAAACTAAGATAAAAAAAGTTTATAACTTGAGATAACTTGTCTCTTTGCATGAAATGAACTAAATGTGATTTTCGGCAAGGAGTTATTAGTGTCAAATCCTAATGCAAAAGATCTTTTCAAATGTAAACCTTAGAATTACAACTTCCATTTCCTTCTAAATGTGTTTGGTTTAGGAAGTTCTTTCATTAGTGGACACAATAGTTGCCTAAATGTTTATTTTCTTTACATATTAGATATTTATTTAATATGTACTTTAAATTTACAAAAAAGTCTAACGTGAACGTTTTTCTTTCCATTAGACTCTCTATTTCTGAAATTTACTATCAGTAAAACTTAAGTAAGAAACGGTGGCAGGCATGCGAGAAATAAAATAAATATTTGTTAACCTCGATTAGATTTTATTCCATCAAAACAGTTTTCTTTTGAAAGCTCACTTACACTGATAGGACTGTTGATGTAGCTACGTCGCTCTGAGGTGCAGATATTAATGGAATAGGGACGATATGTGGATATTTAACAATTTCCATCATAATTTATTGTCGGGATTATCAAAAAATATAGCACTACACTTTTGAACAAAACACCTCGATCAAGGTTGCCGAATATTTCTTCTGTTTATTTGAGAACAGAACCCTTTGACGGTGCCGCTATTGTCTTAAATAAACAAGTTACAACCTTATTTCAAAACATAGAGTGTAAATTGAAGTGTAGTTGAGGATATTATTGCATATTCGATGTGTGTGAGTACCTGCTTGAAATGGACATAGTTTAAAGAGGGTCTAAAATAACCCGTAGTTTGTATCTACAAAGTAATCGGTGCAAAAAATCATGCATAAATTAACCTTAGTTCACACTTGCATGCATTAACAATAATAATAAATAAATAAACTTTATTATTTGACTTCACAATAAGAATCTAGTGATCAACTCTACCAAAGTAGATATGCCTACGATAGCGATGCGATCCTCAACTCATTTCACCTCTGAATTTAAATTTATTTAATCTGTCATCATTCATCAATGGATGAAAGTGGAATGTGACATTGATGGATTTTTAATGGTAAGGTGCAAGTCTTTTAAAGAGTTAGTAAATCTGTAATGGTTGCTTTGAATACTGAACTTGTATTAATGACTCATTCACATTCTACTTCGGCACTTTCTTGATTTCTGTTGACCTTTTAACTTTGTGAATTTGTTATTAACATAGGCGTCGGCAGAATTTTTTTCACGAGGGGACAGATAGCAACCAAGGGGGTGCAAGATGGTTATTTTTTTTAACCTTGATTTTTTCAATTGGATTTCTTAATGAAATTTTAATTAATACTGTTTTATAATAGTGTTGAATTTCTTATGCATAGAATATTTTAAAACCTATGTCATACATCTTTTCCAAAATCCAAGGGGGTGCAAGTGCACAACACTGCACCTTCCTGGCGGCGCTCCGTGGTTATTAAATTTTACTTAGAGTCGAAATGTAAAACGAATTCTTTGGCAAGTAATGTAAACCTAATTCCTCTGAACTATATAATAGTTTTCAAAACTTTTCCTATGACTTTTACTAAACATTCAATATCATCGCGTTCTAAACGAAAAGTAATATAGTTCTTGAAGTATGAAAAGTTAAATCTAAAATTAATTAAAGGAATGATATAGACGTATCTATTATTTAATATTGAAAATCCAGATAACTTCACTTTGCTACACATGTTTAATAGCACCATGCAAATAAAAAACAATGAACCATAACAATGTATGTGGTTTATTAATTGGAAATGTTTTTGACTCCTTACCTGCTGAGGAAAACTTACCGAGATGAGCTTCTCAGTGTCACCGTTTCTCATACTGGCGCGCGCACTGGATGATGGCGCAAATAATTTTTGAGAATATTTCGAATCATTTTAAGTCAATTTTTTTACAGAAATTTTGTAAAGTTAAAAATTACACTGCGAAAGATCTTACTTCGGAAATACGTATGCGCTTACACCCGGGACATCGGTTTAGCGAGACGTATATATACTCAGGCGACAGATAAGGTGTTTAATAACAATTTGCCTTTAAGTTTTCATTTACAGCAAAATCGATTTGCGTAGAACTATGTTAAAGAACGCTTGAGTGTCCAGGTACCTGGTGCAAGCCTACTAATGTTTAGAATTCAAGTTGTGTTGTTCAACATTGTTGATGTTGAATCCTTTCAACGCTAGTCAAGAAGCAGGCACAACTGTGGATCTGGGCTATTGGATGTAAGCAAAATGTGTTGTACGACGTGATAGCGTAGGTAATTTTTTTTTTTATTTGTCAATTAGTATTACTAAGAAATTTTTTCCTGCATAAGGTAATATCGATAACGATTTTTTTAGAATCCCATTTTAAATTGATTCCCTTTGAATCCTTCGTTAAGTTTTCGTTGCATTATCTTGTCTAGTGACTGTCATTTCAGTTTCGTTGGACAAAGTATTTGCTTTAAACTGACTAAGACATATCATTTCAGAGGGGGGATGAGAAAAAAAAAAACAAGGAAATATACGCCTCGTAAGTGAAGGAATGATGGATCTCTTTTCAAGTCTACCTACTGTTTTTACTGAATTTTTTTATTCATTGAAGCTAATGACCTGTTATTGCCAACTTTGAACACGCAAGTTTTGAGACTATCTTAATTTTTTTTCCCATTTTACCTGCTTCGTAAAAAATTGTTAATAGATTTTGCTATTATCCAGCTGAAGGTACTCCTCAAAATTTTAATACTCTCCTTTGTATTAGTAAAGAAAAATTGCATATTCTTATCTTAGCGCTTAAGTATTGATCGTTATTAGTAAAAGAACCAGTGTCATATCTTCAACTCAAAGTCTAACCAACCTTGGTCTAAATTTGGTTTGTTGCAAACTCACTCAAATGAATTCTAAAACATTTAACAAGAGTTATAACAATTATTGAAATTTAAATATTAGATTAAAATTTTTCACTCTTCTGCAAAGTAGTAGAATTGTGATATAAGCTCTTTTAATTTTGAGTTGCGAATGTTAAGGAAATAAGGAAGGGATGCGGATACTTAACATTTTTCTATCAAATTTTTTTATCACGATTATCAAAAATTGTACCATTGTGCTTTTGAATAAAATGACTCTATAAAGGTTGTGGAATATTTCGCCTGTTTTTTCAAGACCAGAATCAAACTTTCAACTTGAGAAAAAATGAACGCCCAACGTGGGGCTCGAACCCACGACCCCGAGATTAAGAGTCTCGTGCTCTACCGACTGAGCTAGTTTTGCTTATCACCTAAGTTTACCTGATGAAAATGAAACTACGATCTCGAAGTAAATTTCAACGGTAGTTATGTGAAATTTTTTTATCATCGCAAATTGAACTTTATCTGAATTTCGAGTGCTTAGGATGTTTGTTGGAAGGCAGCCTGGATTTCATTGCTCTTCATCTTATGGATCTTGCCTTCGGCTAAGAACGACTTAGTTCCATCTCTGTCTTCCACCGTTTTATTCCAATCCGCATTCCTCCATGACCGCTGATTTTATAATAAAAAGAGACAAAGAAAGACTGCCTTTGATTGTTCCGATTGGCTACACTTCGCTGCTTTCGAAAATGACCCGCGTAATCATCCACTCATATTGCTCCTAACAATTCTCCGCAGAAACGTTTATGGAAAATCAGATCGTCAATTGTAACGCATGCGTTCATTTTGAGTGGAAAATTCGGGGTTGAAGTGTTTTTACTCTGCTCTTTTCTCATTTATTTTTGGAGGGTTTTATGTAAAAATTAATTTTAAATTTACAATGAAAGTTTATAAAGAAGTTAATATACTTTCCTCTTCATCAGTTCGAGTTACAGTCGAATAAGTAAAATACGTTTACTTTCAGTACCAAATAGAAGTTGTAACTTAATACAAATTTAATCGTAGTATTCTGTCCCACTTGTCTTTTCTTTTCGAGAAATTGCAACTTCAATGCATGCTTCTACATTTAAAAAAGGAAGAAAAAAAAGTTAATTATTTTGCTTACAATAAAACGTTTTGCTTGCTGAATTTCGTCAAAATGTACACTAAAAAAAATATTAAAAAAAATTGGTTGTTAGAGAGTAATTAAATCAACACCAGGACTATGCATAGGCATATATTTACTGATTTTAATTCGTTTCATTCATTTAACTGTCCATAGCACAGAACTACTATAGTGTGTGGTACCGTTGCTTAC
Source organism: Linyphia triangularis (assembly GCA_963978545.1). Classification (NCBI taxonomy): domain Eukaryota; kingdom Metazoa; phylum Arthropoda; class Arachnida; order Araneae; family Linyphiidae; genus Linyphia; species Linyphia triangularis. Next base: position 38,241,733 of record OZ021722.1, on the reverse strand, counting down.
ATTCTGTGTTACTTGATACCGCTGACATTATAATGAAACATTCTAATTCCTATAAGAAAATAATTCTCTTTCGAACAGGATTCCTTGTTTTAGGAAAAGAATTATTGTAAATAGATTTTGGACGCATAAATATTTTTTCATCAGTTTTTATTTTTTAAAGAAAAATGTTGTTATATATTTGCAATTCTTGCTACACTAGTAAGAAAATGTCCTTTCCTAATGAAAGGTTCGTACATAAAAATAGTAGCTCGCTAGAATTAACTAGGGTACTAGATGTACATCTGTATCAAAAAACGTCATTAGACTATCGAATTCTTCGTCAACATAATTTTAATCGTGACTTGAAAATACAAAAAAAAAAAAAAAAAAAAATTACAAAAAAAAAAAAAAAAAAATTACAAAAAAAAAAAAAAAAAAAAAAAAATTACAAAAAAAAACACGTCTCCATCAAAAATTAAAATTTTGTAATAACATCGAAATAATCTTTGTTTATTTCATTCACTGAGGCAGTACGACATGGGGTTGAGACATCATGGCCTTTCTTTCTTTAGCCTTTGAAAAAGAAAGCGTAACGTTGCTCAGAAAATCACACGATATGAAAGAAACGTTTTTATTGACTGTACGTTCGCTGAATATTAGATTTGGAGGTATAGTTAGATTTAAAACCTTTTAAATAAGCTTCCTCTTTTCAATATATTGTTTCACGTATCACAACATTCCTCTCATAGACTAACCTTGCTAGTTTTGCGAATTCGAAATGGGCTCTCGTTGCACTTTTTAACGTCTGCCAAGAGTGCAAACGTTAATTTTTCCCACATTTCTATTTTTTAATTGAAATATGGTAATACTTCTCTTAAAATACACTAATTTGTTAAAATAAATAAAGGAAATATTAAAATATTCTTGTTTTCAATTCGTAGTCTATCAGTCGAATCATTTGTTACCGAATAACACTGATTTAAGTATAGTTATCTAGGGTTCATTTTAAAGATACTGAAGCAGACATTCTATACATGCTCCAAGCACTTGCAATTACAGCCCATACCTATTATAATATCTCTATATTGAACAAAAAGAATGTTTTTTTCTTCTTTTTTCTTATCCCCGATTCGAGGCTTATTATTTGGTTTTCTTGTCACTTTAATTTGCTTCTTACATATATCGACTTAAAATTTCCATTGGATCTTATTTCTTAGACGTTCACTGTTCTAGGATGTTTATAATAAATGGCAGCTATGCCGAAAGCCTGCTCTTAAGCATAGGGAAATGCGACAGTTTCAAGCACTTTGTAAATAATTATACTAAGAACACAACCCAATAAAAGTTCGGATATATGTCATGTAATTGTAGATATTGAAGTATAATTTTCAAATATATTAATTTTTCAAAAGTTTTTTTTTTATTTCTTTTATTATTATTATTTTTCTTTTATTATTTATTTATTTTATTATTTTTTATTGATTTTATTATTTTTTTATTTATTTGATCATTTTTTCAAATTTTGCTTTCGTTGAGAAATATTTTCGGTACAAATAGCATAAGTACAAAATTTTATAAAGGTTTGCTAATCACTACTGGCTATGGACATCTTTAGTTATAACATACCTGTATGCAAAAAAAAAAAAAAAAAAAAGTAATAGAAGAGAAGTTACTCAACTTTAAATCACTTTTTAACCCCACACAAAAACCGGAAATTAGAAAACAGTTAGAATTGTGGGAAAGTTGAAATGCTCTTTCATATGTAATTTTATTCGTTCCAAACCAAGCACCGTGACGATTCGCAGCCACATCGAGTAACGTTTCGATTTGAAGAGATGTAAAAATCTGCAGTCAGCGGGATGCAACAACCGAAAGCGAAAAACCGCCGGGCGCTAAGCTTTTCCCTTTGTTGAAGATGTTCCACTTACCACAAAAACGTCTTCTGAAAGAGGGAACCGGTTTCGGTACTGCGCCCTGCTCTCTCCCTGCAAAAGAGTTGCGTCACAGCTCCGCAGTTGAACGGCATTTACACAATTGAATTATAATTATTTAAATCGAGCAGAAAATTAAGCTGTTCGAACCTAGTTCCAGCCAGTCCAGCTGGAATAAGGGCTCGCCTATTGCAAGGGTGGGGTGATGCTTGTGAAACCATTTGGGAAGCGGTTATTCGAATTGCATTCATTTTATCGTTTGGCGAACACTTTTATTTGTTGAGTTTCGTTTTTGCAAGTCAAATTGTGGGGAATCGCTGCTCATCGTTCATTTTTGCGTAAAGATAGTATCTCTTGGATTTGCTTCCCCGAGGCAACCATTTTCGAATGTGATCGTCCTCAAGAGCGTTCGAGGAACATCGATTATGAATCTTAGGTTCAGTGCTTTTCAACCGCTACACTACATGTCTGAAGATTTATTTATAATTTATTCCTAAAGAAATGAGATTAAAAAAAATATCCAAATTTGTCATATACGCATGTATGCACGGCGTGGATATCTAACTGTGTTTGAGGACAAACAAAAAAGAAAAGATATCTTCTTCAATGGAGTCCGTTTGTTAAATAAATCTGTTAACAGCAGAATAAACTGAAAACTTAAGATATAATTTATAATAATATGGATAATGTGAATGTTTATTGAAAGAAGCGCCGATTAAATAACTCTATTTCTAGTGCTTAGAAATAATATTAGTGTTATGAATTAGAAAAGGTAAAGAACGTGAGACAAAACGACGTATTATTTTATAACTAACATAATGGCATGTTATTTTTAAATTAGCATTTATAAATAGTAGTTGGAGGTAAATGTGTCTCATTTTTTATTTTTAAAACTAAAACGCTCAATATCAATTTTTCATCAATCTTAGAATTTGAAAATTTCGTAATAAATATACAAAAAGGCTGTCCATCTAAAACGTTTCAAACTTCAAGTATAGTTCGAATCTTAGTTTATAAAATTATTCTAAAATCTCACATTTTTGGCTGTTTGACTAATTTGGATATTCAATTTTTTTGGTTTTACATTTAATTTTCAGAAAAAGCAAACTGAAATTATTCATCTAAAGTTATTTAAAATTCTCGTAATGAAAATAGTGAGTGAAACTCTTAAATTGAAATGTATAGTGCTTCAATCAAGAGTTCCAAGGATATTGTAAAATTTGGAACCTAATTGCATCTGAGTTCAATTTACTTTCGCGATTCAAATTAAAAATTGACTCATTGAATTCAATTTTCTGTCATCTTTTTATTTGTTATCTGAAAAGGAACATTTTTGAATCTTTCTAACTTGATAACTTTACTCTTTACTAAACACGACAGATGGCGCCACGATCTAGTGCTCAAAGATGTTTGTAATGCCTTTGAATAAGAAAATAATCTTAATTTTCTTGAAAGTTGGAAGAGTCCTCTTGCTTTGCAAAATTAAAGAATTTTCAATTCTAAAAAAGTAAAGGTATGTTAGATACTAAAATTTAGATCATCCGATTTTTTTGCTTTTGCTGGAAATTGTACTGGATTCTAAAATACTGGATATCATGCATCTTACTCTCAATAAATGAAAGTATTGTTTTCTGTAAAAAAAATTTCGATATTTTTACATTTCTCCACATTTTAGAACATTCTGATTTTAAAAAAAAGTTATCTTGAAAAAATGTCTGTATATGTGTACGTGGCCAGCATAACTCCCGAACGAATTAGCCTATGATATTCAAATTTGGTATTCTAGTTAGTGGTGGCAGTGGGTGGACCTGCCATTCAGATTTTCGTCAATATTGTGCATGGACATCATGTTGAAATCCTGAAAAAATCATATTCTTCAGTAATTACTAAGAAACGGCTCAAACGATTTCGATTGAAATTTCCGAAATTCCCGTAGAAATACGTTTAAAAACGTAAAAAGTTAAAAAACGAGTGCATTTAACACAGAGCTCTCATCCCTTGAGCATCGCCGTTCAACATCTTTCCTTTGTTTCACGCAAAGGAAAGGATAATGTAATGTTTATCAAATAACATCTCCAATTTCGCTGGTTTTTTTTTTTTTACCCATATAAAAAGTAATGCTAAAAATATCGCCAACTTGGCCATTTTTATTTAAATGAGTAAAAACATTGAAATGGTAAATAGCATCTTATCAAATTTGATTGCAATGGCCAGTTTTATCGTGTAATTGAAAGTTGTGCCATGTTCCACACCCCTAATTTTTATTGCTGTCAAGGATTTCTTTGGAAAGCAATTGTCAATTTTGGCTTACATACCTATGCTATCATCCAGAATAAATATTGCTCAAAAATATTTTCTTTTTTCAAGTTTTCAAAAGATATGCATCTTTATCCATAGAAAATTTCTGACTACTATAAAATTTTAAATTCTAGCTATGTGTACGGCTAAAGACTCTTCACGAAAATTAGAGGGATAAAAGTTGAAAGGGATTCAAGAGATCGATGGTTGATTTAAAATGAAATTTTTATTTTTTCATGGGTGCATAAAATGGCTAACGGGGTATAATCTCAGTTTCCCTATTTCCGTAGTAATTCATTCATGATTTTTTGGAGAAGGGGGTTCGGTTGAAATTCGCTAGAAATGGAAAGTATTTCAGCTATATTAAATTATTTATAATATGCAAAAATAATTACGTTATAAATTTATTGGTAGATAAATTGGTAGGTAGGCTTGATATTTGAACATCATAATCGGTGTACATGAAAAATTGTTTTTTAAATAATAAACTTTTCAGCATAATCTCTTTTGGGTTTGTTTATGGTTATTTAAATAAATAATGTAGTAATTATTTTAATTCTATTTTAAGTTATTACTTTATATTTTAATATGAATGTTATGATACACTAAAGTAAACTAAAGAAAGAGCATCGAACTTTCTACTAACTGTCTTTGAACAGAAAAAATCCATAGAAGGAACAATTTTGTGGATAAACACTCAGTTATTACAAAATGTCCAAAAAAAATTTAAAACTGTTCAAATTCAGTATCTTGTTTTCCTTTCCATTTTATTGAAACAATGCACACAATTGCAATTTTAAATCTATCATTTTAATGGTTAAAGATTTAAATGGTTTTTAATAGTTAACTATCAATAAAAAATAAAAATGAGGGTGTTGAACATCGCACAAGTTTCAGTTACACTTTAATACTCGTCGCTGCATTTAAATTTGACTTAGATTGGTGTAATTTACCTCTTTCATTTTAATATTTTCATAAATTTAAAGGACAAATATCCATTTTGACGATAATTACTACACTGGCAAAAGAAACCCTGCCAAAGTAGTAAAATTGGCGATATGTTTTCGGTAATTATTACATTATTCTTTATTATAAGTATAAAATAGTGGAGAGACGTTCGTTGATGGGCATTGCTCAAGGGAAGAGAATGTGTTATAGAGACATTTGTTAATTTCAATTACCCATATGTATACATAGGGTAATGAAAGTATAGTATTCGATCAAAAAAAGAAATTGTTACTTTTTGTATATCTTCACGTTTTGGAACATCCTGATTTCAAAAAAGTGATCTAGAAAAAATTTAGTTCCCGAACAAATTAACCTACGATGTTCAAATTTGGTGTGCGGGTTGGTGGTGGCACAGGGACCTACCATTAAGGTTTTCGTCAAAATCGCACATGCGCATAATGCCTTTGAAAAAATCATGTTTTTCAGTAATTGCTAAAACACGGCTCTAACGATTTTGTTCAAAATCGCTGTGGTAATGTCTCTTAAGGTGTTCTAAACATCCCCACATCCGAAATTCCCGTAAAAATGCTTTAATGGCGTAAAAAGTTGAAAAAAGAATGTCTTTAACACAGAGTTCTCTTTCCTTAAGCGATCGTTTTTTTCTTCTCTCCTCAGTTTCACTTATAAGAAAGAATAATATAACAATTATAGGAAAGTATATCGCCAAACTGGCCATTTTTGCTAAGTGAATGATGAAAATATAAAAACGGTAAATGATGAAAATCCACGTCAATATTATAGTGCAATTGAAAGTAGTGCGATGTTCCACACGCCTAATTTTTAAATTTTTTACGGGAATTTCGGAGATGGGGATGTTTAGAACACCTTAAATGACAATACCACTGCGATTTTGATCAAAATCCTTTTAGCTGTTTTTTGGCAATTGCTGAAAAACATAAATTTTTTCATGGCAGCTATCTTATACGCATACACAATTTTAGCGAAAACCTAAATGGCAGGTCCTAATGGCCACCACTAACCTGTATGCGGAATTTGAGGTCAATCCTTTCGAGAGATGCTGACCACAGACACACGGACAGAAAAACTTTCTTCTAGAACACGTTTTTTTATTTTAAATTATTACGTTCTTTTATTTTAAATTATTACGTTCTTCCAAAACGTGTCGAAATGCAATTTTTTTCATATAACATGAAATTCGGTTAACGCGAGCAATTTCGGCGGCCTCATCGTCTTCGCGTTAATAGGGTTTGGATGTATATTTCTGAGTGTAGGTGTGTGTTTTGTGTTTTTTACATTCAACTAGGTACAATTTTAAGCAACAACTTTTTTCGTTAAACTGCTTTTATTCATCCAAATTTACGGTTTTCTCAAAAAACTCCATAGCTAAAAATGCATCTCATTGTCTTCTTCATAGAAATAATACTCAATCACTGCTTTATTGGTAATTTGCCTTTCATGAAGCATTGCAACAGAAACTACATCACCCATCTTCAGCGAATGGGAACCCTTTTATGACTCCCCAACCCTTCGAAAAATCCCCCCACTCTCATCCAAAAACCCACTCGACGGCAAAAGTCGATTCCAGAACTATTACCAAAAAATAGAGGCTTCACCCTTTTCCAGCAGACCCCTTTCGAATTGAAATTTCCAACACTCCCACACGTGATATAGCGGTTGGTGAAGAGAGAAAGCAATTTGGGAAGTTTTCGTCACACTGTAATGCTCTCTCTGCACGCCAGGCCTCTTCAGACCAATCGTTCGTTTTACCACCCAAATATTTGTTCGCATCTCTCAACGCTCTATTATCTCTCCCCATTTCGTTCCGGCCCTTTTCGCTTCTTAAATGAAATCATTAACGCTTCGGGTTGATTGTTTCGATTTTTCTTTTTCACATCCTAAGAGATGTGTTTGCTCAACTCGCAATTCCGTCCACGGAAGTGTTCCGCCTGAATAGGCTTCCTCTATCACTTATGTAACGGCCATCGTTGGATGATCTCCCTTTGTGGCGAGTTTAGAAGTGTTACAGGGCCTAAAGGGTTCTTTTTTGTGGTGGAGTAGTTCTCATTACGGTTTTTGAATGCTTGATATTCATGATTGTGTTTTACTGTGGGTTCGAGGAGCATCCTAAATGGAACCAGCACGTTACTTTCGCAAGAGGAGCTCAGTAAGTGAATGCTCAATAAAGAAAGTAGCTCATGTCAGCAACTTGCGTTCATACTAAAAGTGCCATTTGCGTACATAATAGGACTTAATATCAATAAGTTTTGTAAAATGTATAATGTTTCACCACGTATTCAATTTCTTCCTCAACTTTACATCAAAAATATAACACACTATGTGAGCACTTGCACTTTACCATAAAATGCAGGATTTCAAAGCTGATAAATCATTGTTCAATCTGTTATGTTCGTTTTAATTATTAACTTCTGCAATGACCAATAGAAATTCGGTTAATACATAATGCTTCAAGCATACTCAAAATATTTGCAAAAAAATCCTTTTACATGCATTTGATAGCAAAAAAATGCCCTATTAAAATATGATCGTGCTCTTCATCCATGGTGCAATTTCTGAACCAACAGAACCACACATCTTTGTAGAATAACCATTTTTCTGCTAATTTACTGATACCAGCTGCTTTTGATCCACAATCAAAATCTTTCGCGTTCCACAGGATTTAAAGTGGTTCGCCCACACTTCTAAAACGGAACTCATTGACACTTCTTAAAATGTTTGGAGTTCGCAGCAAAAGCCCGCATCGTCAATCTTCCCTAGTTTCTAAAAGATCACTTGTCCAGTCTCTAAAAATAAAGTGTTGTTTTACGGAGTTCACCACGAGACACGCTTTCCTAACTTTGTTTCATTCTTTTTCTTAATATGTTCTTTTCTATCTCCTCCCCCATAATGTTCTCTGGAAATGCCTGGAGGATCCACGAGCTGGCATCAATCCAAAGTTGCTGACTGTTGGATAGAGAACAACGAAGTTCTTCACCTCGGACTTTTAAAAATAGATTCCCTGGAGGAATCACTTCTGTTGATCCCTGGTTTTTAACGGTTCACCTTTCATCACTTGTAATGCGAGTTGAGAAGGCAGTGAGTAATTGCTGTTTCTTTCTGAACTCGATGTTGTAATTCGGATCAAGTTGTCATTCTTTCCTTGTCAAATGAAGACTTGGGATGTGGACCTGGCAGTTTTGCATCATTCTCGTTAGTACAACGTGGGATTTTATTTAATTTAATTTTAATCCGAAAAGAAAGGATTGTATGTCAATGCGTGAATTGTAGACTCCGTGACTGAAAAGGATATCACAAGCTTTAGTTGTTATAAAAGTCAATAGCCAACAAAAGTAAATTAAAATATTCAAATTTCTAAGGCCTTTCGTTTACATATTTTTTTTAACATTTTCATCTACATACAATATCTTATTTCAGAATTATTATTATTATTTTTTTAATTTCCGAAATAATTTACTTATTCAGAGCTTTTTTAAATCTAGTTTTATACAAAATGTTTAACCATTCAACAGTTTCTCAATATCATAACAGCTCCCTTCAAATTTACTCTTCCAATACAATATCTGTATTCTGCTATAACACGTGAGCGTAGTATAAGTGTACAGACAAAAGTATTTAATAGTGTTTAATGGATTTCTTGTACACCATGCGAATATGTAATATTTCTACTCTTCATCCCGTTGCAATAACTTGTGGAAGTAAATAAAAAAAGTACTATTGTATGATACTTGCTTTTTCTCGATCGAAAACTAGAGAGTGTGGTTCAGTGACAATAATATCTCTGCCCTAACAATTTCAAATATCTTAACTCCCAGTTTTTTAAACGACTATGCATCTTTTTATGTCATTGGAATCTAATGATATTTATGAAATTGGATAGATTTAGGGCAGTCTGAGCTGGTCAAAATTCAGAAGCCAATTCACAAAGTATCACCAACACAACAGTAGAACTCATTGGAAATGTATTAGCTAAAGTTTCAATTTAATTTGTCTTTATAAAAAAAGGTTAAAGTAAATTATAACACAACTTAATCAAAATAAAACAGATTTTATTTTATTTTCTTAATTGGGATTAAATTTGAGAATTGGGAGCACCTTCAATGAGAAATATATTTTTTTTACTTTTTTTTTTCAATTCACAATGTCGTAAAATGTAAACCATTTTACGAACTCTTGCATCAAATACATGTACTACTAATTCTGTTATCATGTTATATGTGCATGTAAAAATGAAGAATAAAACGAATTAATAAGTGATTATCTTCCTCATAACGATTTGAAACATGGCAATTGCACAGTATTGCAATTAAGATCATGTACTGCTTGTTTCGAAAAAAAAAATGGGCAAGCATATGGAAACTCTTGTATCTTGGAATATTTTAATACTCAAATCTTGGCAGCTCCTTGGACCGTATTTGACTTCTACGTGGACCACGGGCTGGGAAACACTGTTTAATGTGCAATAAAAACTTCAATAAAAAAACTTTTCTAAATTGTTGTGAATCCAAAATTAGAAAAGATAGAAAGCAATTGTGGGAACAAGCCATCTTATAAAACAACATAACGTTCAATCAATTTATATGTGAGATGATTTATTTTAAATTTATAGTGATGTGTTTTTATCGAATTAAAAAAAAAATTTGGTATAGTAAAATCTGGCGATAACGATAAAGTAAGGACTTAGAAAAATTATTGTTATAGACGAGCTTTATGAAAGTTTGAACCATTTACGCATCCAATTTTTATGTATGTATAAATATGTACACGACTATGTTGATTCTATATTCACAGTGTCGTTTTTTTTTTTTTCTAGAGGTCTAAATTTGACTTCTTTTAAATAAATTAAAAGGTAAATATTTTCCTACAATTTCTAATTAACCAGCAATAATTACTATTTTAACCGCTTAGTTAGTTGAGGTTTTTCCTAAGAATAAAGATAAAATATATTTATCGCTCTCTGGACAATTCGTCATTACTTGGCGTGTCTTGCACCCTGAATTAGTTTGGAAAATCCATAACTTAACTGATGAATTTATTTTGTAGAGAGTGAAAACCACAACAGGTATACCATTAATTACCATCATTTTATGATTTGGTGTTGATTTGGTGTAACATTTACTTGAGTCTATCTAATGAGTTCAAATACACATCCGAAACATTTTGGCAAATTTTGAAATAAAGCCTGTTGGGTTGTATTGGATCATATGGCGTTGTATCGTTTTTCAAAATAAAAGAAGAATGGGATATACGTATATATTACCTGCTTTCCAAAGAGGTAAAATCTTCAATGTGATTATCAACGCGAGCAAGTCCAAAATACATTGACTGAATATGAATTATGCCGAGACCAAAGAAAATATAGTTATATGCCGGTTTATTGTTATAAACAGCGTCGTTATACACAAGCTTCACAGTATTTTGTTTCCGGTGTGGCAAAGGTTAACTTTTGCATGTGGTATGATATTTATTCTTTTTTACCTATTTTTAGGAAAAAACAAATTATCCTACCTGTTAGTAAAGTAGTAAAGGAGTGTGTGTGGGGAAGGGGGGGGGGGGGATAGATGCAGTTCACTGCACTTCGAGATTAAATTAATTCGACTTTGCTTAATCATTTTCGCGCTTTGTTTAATCAAATTTTATAAATCGACCTATTGTTTTAATTTAAATGCCAGCGTTCATCGAACTTCTTAAGGACCTTCATCGTTTTAAGTTTACGTCTTCATTGTTTAAAATTAAATCGAAACGTATTCACATGTATGCTTTGTAAGTACACAGCCACACAACAGAGAAGTGATTGTTTAGAAAGTTGAAGAATTATAACGTATCGCAGAAAAAATTCACCGCAGCCATACATATTATATTCTTGTTACATTTTCAACTTTTGTATCTTGTCAGCTATGGGTCTTTGAACTCATTTAAAACGTCCATCTTTAAACAGCACTTCATTTCGCAAGTGATAGTTACATATAAACACCAGTGAGGCACCGGAAAGTGAATTATTCACTTAGGAGGCTGCAAAATAAACAGACCTTTTCATTACATTTACGTATCCGCCGCCGAATAGTAGTGTCAAAAGTGAAACATTAATTTCACGGCGAGGCCTGTTTCGTGAGAACTTTTTCTAAAATCGCAATCTTAATGACTAAGTGAATAAAATTATTTATATTAAGTTTCTTTTAAAAATCGAATCTTTTTATGCGATTCACAGACTATTGTTTGTGGCAATTATCGACTGTGGCTGTGTAACATAGGACATTTTTAAATATCACTAACTCCCATATTTGGACATCCGATAACACCAATTTTATAGATGCTATCATTTGGCTTCTTCACTGCATGAATGTAGAAGTATATGAAACAATAAACCTGTCTGTTCGCGATCAACAGACTCATGGGATATGTCAAATGATAGGTCTTGTCTAGTTCTAGTATCCAATGACTATTAGTTCTTCCCAATTCAACTGTGAATTCCCAATAGAATGCTAAATAGATATTATAGGAGCTTCAGGGGTAGAGATGAGAACAATCGAGTGAAAACCATCGAGTCACTCGATGTTTAGCAACAATCGAATTATTCGATTGTATTCTCCGATGTTTTAACGAGTAAATTCCCTTTGAAAAAGATTATCTGAAAAAATCGAAAATATCTTCAATTGAAGGAAACTCGTTAATTTAACTATTATATTACCAGACTAAATTCGTCTTTTAAAAAGTACACCATTGGTCCTGTTCTGGATAAATGTTCGGTTAGAATATCCAGTGACTGTTAAATTTGCATTAATACGCTTGATAGGCTTTTCGACAACATATCTATGTGATAGAGCCTTTTCAACTTTACTCTCTTTGAAAAATACAGGAATAAATTGAATGTTGAGAGTGATTTGAGGCTAAAACTATCTAGTTTTAATTTAGATCTTGACTCTCTCGTGGGGGACGAACAACCCGTTGACTTCCCCCCCCCCCCCTTTTTTTTTCTTTCTTTCTTTTTTTAACTTTATCCACTTGTATTTTAGTTTATTATAGTTGTGATAGACAAGTGAATACGATGAAGTTCATTTCTTTATAAAGAATATTTTTTTTTTATTTTATTGTAGAGTATGTTTCACTAATTATTATTATTGACACACGCACATATTCTATTAGTCTTTAGTTAATGAAACTTAACGTGGGTGGGTTTTTTTTTAAAGGGTTTGCGAAGCTAAATTAAATTCTTGCGAGAAAATTGAAGAAAGAGAGTGAGGGAAAACAGTGTTTATTTTAAAGTTAATAAAACAAGATTAGTTTTTGTAAATTTTTGGAATTTGGTGTATTTATATAGTAAAACATTTAAACAATGACCAAAGATAAAATGGAAACAGAATGTTGTTTAAAGGCGTTTCACTGACGCTTTCGTTGATATCGTTCCACTATCTATTTAGTTTACACAACACCACTGGGAAAAATAAACCATTTATTTGGTCTCAAGTGGGATATAAATTTAAGAGAACATTCTGAAAGAAATTAAAAAATAATTTTAAAATGTTGAAGGAGTTGTACTGCTACACATATAATCCAATCCAAAATTAGTCAAGAAACACAATAAGTTTTAATCTTGAACTTTCATGAAACAAAAACCATCCGAGAGGAGCGTTTTCCTCGTTATCCACCCCCTACGTCACCATCCACTTGTTCCCGCGGCGCTCCCTATTGGCCCACACCCAGAGGATGAAGAAAACTCCACTTCACTTCCAACCTTCCTCCATCCCAGCCAAACGATCCATTGTTTTTATCTCGTCACGAACGCCACTCTATCGTCTGCTGGCATCCGGGACACGAACAAGACTTCTCGGGTTGGTGTGGACCTTCCTCAAGTATTATTTTTGTATTTTCTTGTCCGTGAACGTGAGTGTGTTCGTGACCCTTTCGCGCTGGAAGTCTATGGGGATGGAGTCATTATCCCGCTCGCCGGTCCGTGTTTGTTGACATTTAATTCTGGACAGAAGAAACCCTTGAACCATTGCCGATTTCATTCTGTGTTTGGTGGTGACCCTAAGGAGATGGTGGTGACGTGAGAATTGGTTTATTTGTATTACTGTCTGGTGGGATAGTGTTAAAAGAAATGTCATGAAAATTGTTTGGATAACGTATCGAAGTAAGTACCGGTTTTTTTAATGATATTGTGTGAAAAATTTCGTTTATTATGATTTATATTGCACTGTAGTAAACGAAAGCGTCTAATGTCAGAATAATAATTTATAAATATTTGGTAATTAATGAAAAGTTAATTAATAATATTCGAGTGTTTATTTTCTCCCAATGGATAATAACTACTTTTATTCACAATTTTTGTTTGCAAATGATTAGCTTTTAGATTTAGCAAATGATTAGCTTTTAGTCTCTTCAAAACAACTTTTCAACATTCTTTTTCCCTACATTACTTGAACAAGTGTTACAAATGAAGAACTAAAGTAATTTATCGCTAAACTAAACTAACTAGAACTGTAGTGGCTCACTACTAGGACTTGCCAACACCAACCTCCAGAGATTGCTTCGCAAACGAGAAATTAGTGCGTAATACCTTGTTTCGTAACCCCCAAAATGATTCCATTTCCATACCACCAGAAGGTGAAGATTCGACTCGCTATGTCTTAACTAAGTTTTTGCAATATCTTTTTGGCTGATTTTTTACAAAACTTCCTGCCCGGTGTTCTCTTCCATACAACAAGCATTGCGTCAGAGTCCCCGAGAGATGGCAGGCATCACCATCATAGAGACCATACCTTTAAATGACGGTACCATCATTAGCACAAATGAAAACAAGAAAATTAATCACTGATGTAACCAATGAATTTGAGGACTACATTAAAACAAAATTAAATGGGGGGGAAAAAAATTAAAAATGCTATGCTGATAAAATTTAATCAAATTCAAATATGAAGTATTATTAGTGGAATTCAACGACACAAATTGAAAAAATAATTTTTTACTACCTAAAAAGATAGAAATCAAAATGAAATTGGTGTTTAGAATTTTAGTTCTTCAGTCTTACTTTCTTCACTTCTTCCAATTTTCCTTTATCGTCTTAGTCGAGTGCCTTTTTTTTTCGGAAGTAGCATTTTAAACGGTTTGGATACATTGGATACATAGTAAACAACGGGGACACGGGTATATTTAAAATAAATATATTCAACCCAAAATAAATATTGTGTCTTAATCGCTCTATAGCTTTACATAGTATTTTAAACTGCAGAATATTTTATAAATATACCAACCGAAGCCGACTTTTTATTAGAAAACGTCGTATTTCAATTTAACCGAGGTAACTTAGCTTACTCGAATGAATTTATCGTTTCCTCTGCGTTCAAATCACCCTCGGAAAACCGCCGGAAAGTCTGTAGCATTGCACCCCCTTCCGACTATTTAGAAATGCCGCGTTTTAAGCCCCTCTCACATCCCGTTAATTGGCACGGCAAATGCCAAACGGACGGAAGGTGCCGGTCTTTTTAATGAGAGGGCTTCGCATTATAACACGGACGGGTTGGCGTTTTTATTTTTGGGCTCTCCCACGCGTTTCTTGACAAGTGTGGCTGAGGAAGCTCTTTCTCATTCCTCACTGGCAAACGAGTGGATATGTGAGAATGTGAAGGGTGGAGACTTAATTCATTAATCATTTTAATGGACTGAAGTGTTGTGATCCACAGTTGTGTTTGTGTGTTCTATCTGCGATTCTCAGGTATGTATTGCGTAAAGGTGTAAGCACATGTAAATTTCGTTGTTATTAAATATAAGTACAATTTACTAATACTTGCTAGAAACTTTATTCCTTCTTTAATTGTCACGTACATTATGCTTTTTTTTCTATTATTGTGTAAGGTATATTTTATGTATTGTTAAGTTTGTCGCCAACGTTGGCGACATTTCTATCCCATACGGGATTTTCAAAAGTTTCAAATGTTAAATAAAAAGTTTCTCCGAATCAATAGAATATTTATTTTTTAGCCTATCTTTAATCTTATAAAAACTTTTCAGTTTTGGTTGTTTTAATTTCTTTCTCTTTTTATTCGTAATAAAACTAGCTTTCTATTTGATTTCCCCTGATGCATCAGTAGCGCTTGTGAATATCTAATTGACGTTCCCTGTATCAATAAACAAACGCTTGCCTGTCAAAATATTTTGAAATCAATCTTATCAATCCTAATTGTCTCTCCAAAAAACTTTTCTTTACCATTTAAAATGTTTGTGTTTCATATGGCTGAAAATAGTTGTGTCCGTAATAGTTATGGTCTGCTTCGTTCCCTGTAATAAGGTTTGGACTGTAATCAAAGCATATAGACTGCTAGTATACCTTTGAAAGTACGAGTACTTCCCAACTAAAATAATGACTGGAAATTTTACTTCCGTGAAACGTAATGGAAGCTGGTCTAAGTAAACAAAAAAAATTATATTATTCTTAGTAAACTATTGATTCGAATATGTTTTCCATCCTGTTATTAGGTAGTTAGGTTGGTGAAATGTAATGTTGGGGAGAAATGTTTTGCCGAAGGCGGCCTAATTTACATTGAAAAATATAACATGATAACATACTAGTTGCTCCTATTATCTTGAGCCGCTTGAGAATAAAAAATATTTCTGGCACTGAAAGTAGTTTTATTCGCTTTTTATTTTATTTTTTGTTTTGAAAAATGTATCTGAAACTTTATTGGTACTGTGAAACACCGATTATCCGAAACAATTGGTGCCTGGTGGGGGGGGGGGGGATAATCGGATTTGGATAATCGATCATTTACGAAAAAATTGTGTACCAGGGTCATAGGAGCAATATGAAACAAAGAAACGAGAATTTTAAACAGAAAACTCTATATAATTTATATCATACGTCTTATAAATAATATTATTTAAACTTACAAATAATTTACATTAATGTAGACCTAAAGTTTAGAAAAAGAAGTCAAAATTTTTGAATCCGGCAACTGAAACGGTTTCGGTTGATAGGTATTCCGATAAATATAATCAATGCTCTATTGTAGCAGAATAATGCTAAAAGGAGTTGTGGAAAATGCGCCTGTGTACATCTATTTACATCCACCTCACCAGATAAATTGAAGTTTGAAAAAATCAGTTTTCATAGATTCGCCCTTGAAGTAGAGGTTAATATCATTTCATACTCCTTCCCTTCTTTGTGTTAAATTCATTTTGTATTGTCATCTCTCCAACTCTTTCGTATATTTTTTGTGCCAACCAAGTTCCAAGGGAGTGTACTCAATTAAGATATATATTTTCCTTACTTCTCTTTGTGTTTGGCTCAATGTTAAGACGTTTTTTATTGCTGCATAGAAGATCTGACCAACTGGAACCTGTCATAGTTGTAAAAAGGAAGTGTACAATTTATGGATGTGAATTATAGGATGTAATTGCTATTCTGTAAAAGTATGTTGAATTGAAAGCATTCTGCACTTAAATGTTCATCCTTTTTATGTTTATCTATCCTTTATATGACGAAAAGGTTATTTAATTTCGAATTATCATTACAAAGTAACTTAAGAAAGGATGTTTGTTAGCTTAATTATTAAAAAAAGTATATAAGATATGATTTGTTCCTTGAACCGTTTTATGGACTTCTGTATATTTATAGCTGCATTTCTTTCTTAATCAGTTCTTAATATCAGGTATTTAGAAGTAAAAAGGGCATAAAGTTTGAAATAAACGTGTTGCCTTTTTTTCTGGTATGATACAAATGCGTTTTTCAATGATATTTATTTCTGATTTACTTTACTTTTTAGTATTGTTCAAATTGTTGTGTTATCAGGTTTTTAAAAAAAGTTAGTACTTATGATGTGTTTTACCCAAACATAGTAATCGCCCAAACATTACTTAATTTTTTTATAAATAATTTTTTACTCCAGATCGATACAACAAATGTATACTTTAAAAGACAATATATTACATAGCTTTATTTCTTTTTTTAATGTTATATATATTGAATATGAGAAACGGTTTTGTAGATTATACTTGTTTATAACGTCTTAATAAAATAGAGTTAAAATTAAATGCTCTTTGTATTTTTATTTTTTATCAAAGTTGAATAGTTAAAGCAGATGAAAAGTTTACCTTACAAATAATAGTTTTACTGTCATATAAACATTATTTTTTCATTTTATCTTGCGATATATATTTTCGTCCATAGGAGTGAATAGTTATCTTTGTTAGATTTCACTGGATTTATCTAAAAGAAGATATTAAGGATAATAAGATTAACATTTTTATTTACCTTTAATTTGTCAGGAAAATATATAATACATCTATACAGCACACCTAGAAGTACAAAAAAAAAAAAAAAAAAAAGCATTGCATTTTTTTATATGTTATGCTGGGTATTTATTATATAAAAGGACACCCTAATTTAGAAATAGTATAACTGCGAAACAGTGGGAGATAGAGAGAACAAACAAACGGCGTATTGGATAGTTATGTATTGAATTTTTAATGTGTTCTGACTCTAAAAATTAGTCGCAATATTAAAATATGATAGCAAATTGTTTTAAAATCTCAGTATAGCGGAATGAATTTTACGTTTCCCTCATGAAAAAGTGCCAAATTATCCCTTTACTGGATAGGGCAGCCCGAACGCGCTATTTTGTAGAATGCAGTGGTTTTACTAGACACACAGAAGGGTTTTCAATACCTCATATTTATCAATTTTATTTATTGACTATTGTGTCCAAATGAAAGTGGGCCTCATCGGCAAACTATATATACCCGTCATCGAATTTTCACCCATCAATCAATTTTGAAAACCACTGTATTTAAAATTCCATACCTGCCTTTCCGACACATTACTTGTCTCTTTTTTTTTCTTCTGTTTCTCACATATGTCTTACGTCATTTCAAAGTTAGGGATTCCTTTCGAAAAGACCCTGCACATACAGAATAGTAAAATAGCTCTACAATTCGAATTCTAAATAATTATATATATAATAAGTAAAAACAATGCAAGTCTTGAATCCCTTTTCTTCTCATTTTACTGATCTTTTTGACACTCGCAAATAATTATTTTCTACCAAGATTGAAAGACAAAAATTTGCCATCTGATGTCCATTTTACCGTAAAAGTCAATTGTATTCCTTATGGGTCGTTTTGCGGTGGGCATCAAGACTTGAAATTGCTTCGCCCAAGAGTCGTCGCGCCAGTCTGTCCATTATCGATTGGATCTTCTGGCGCCTTCTTCCCGCCAATTCTGAGATCATTTCACTGCCCCTTATCTCCTAGAAATTATCATGCATCTCAGTATTTAGCTTTAGGACTATTCACTGCTTTTGTCCGCAACTATGCCCTTTGTTGAAGGAATTCTAAGTTTCTCTAACTTAGAACTAGCTATTCACTCAGGTAAGTATTTACTACCTGTAGCAACTTTTAGGATCGGAGAGATATTTTCGTCTCCCTTTTTGTTACCCAACTTTTGAAGAATATTTGCATTTTGAATATTCTTTCTCAGTGAGTGCAAAATGTAGTTGTGAGTATAATTTAGTTGAACAGTTTTAATATCACTTATATTTTACTAGCGACTACTTTTCTAGCGGATTGAAAGGTAAAGTAAACGCTTTATGCCTTTTTACAGTGGATTAGAAGTGGCCATAACTTTTGAAATATTTTTTTCTTATTCTAATAGTAACATTTTGCTGTTTGAAAAATAGGAAATATCATCGAAAATTCACAAAATCATATTAGAAAAGACGTTTCTGTAATTTCGTTGCAAATAAAAGTAATAAAATCTTATACTTGACGTATACTTTTTTTGACAACTAACGCGAACAAAAGAATAGATGAATGGATAAAGAAAGCCAGAAATAATAAAAGAAATATTCACGTCTCATTTTGTTCTATTTGTGGTGCAGGTGATCTTCACGAGGTGTTTGAATTTCGGAAAAATAAAACTGATGGACTATTGTTTGATCGTTCATGTTACCTCTTTTTTTTTCCTTTCTTACTGAATTCTTTATCGTATGTCATTCTCCGCAGAAAGTTTTAAGGCTCTTTTCATACTATCCGGTTTTGATCGGACGGTGAAAATCCGAATGAAGCAACTCGGTCATCCTATACGGTTTATGCCCCGGTTTTTTCCATCACAAGCTGAATTCGTGCTTAAGTGGTTGGAGCTGTTTAATACGAAATTTGGTTACAAAATGAATCGAAAATAAATTACATTATACTAATATAGTTTCGTCGCCGAAAGAGAAAACAGCCTTAATGTCTTCTTAGTGCATCATAAAGGGACTCAGTACCCCCATTCCCAAAATGTTAAACTGTTTATTTTCGATGTACCTTTTCTTGAGAAGCTTTGAACAAATTGATTTCAAAAACGTTTATATAGGTTAAATGGATCTTATACAAAATACTGAGGTTAAAAATTTGGTAAAAAATATCATCAGAGTTTTCTTAAAACAATTGCAATGAATTCTCCAGGTTTTCTTACTAAGATTTTGGATTGAAAAATGATTATGAAATATATATATATATATATATATATATATATATATATATATATATATATATATATATGTATATATATATATATATATATATTCATATATTCATATATAGTTGATAGCTATATATATAGTTGATAATTTATTTTTTGCTTTTTTGAAACAAAGTATAACATACTTCTGAGTAGAAACTAAAGTAATATGTCAATGGAAAGGCGAAAAAACTCAAAAGCCAATGAAATAAAAATCCCAAAATTGGATTTTTTAGGTTACTTAGTCCCCTTAATGAAAAGAGAGAGGAAGTGGGCTTATTTTCTTATTCTTTATTTGAGGGAAGCTAAAAAACAATTATTTTCGAATGTCTATTGTATCCAAACGCATTTTTATCATGATATCAAGAGTATAAAATTCAGATTGTAGCTCTTCTCAAACTTCAATCCAATCTTCTATCTTTGTAGACCAAGAAATTTGTCCCACCTGACTGGTCTGGCTCAATAAACGAGTTACGTAGATGAATGGAATATTTTGAGTGTTCGGTTTCTCAGTGTGCAAAGACGTGAAATTAAATTCTTGACAAATAAAAAAAAAACTGCCTTATCTTTAAGTAGATGAGTGGGCACGTGGCTAATAGGTATGTGAAAGCAACCTTCAAATGACTTCTTAAAACTCTGGCATCATGTTAGGAAGTGGAAGAAAAGAAATTGTCGGTTATAAAACAAAGATTTGCCTTCCTAAGAAGTCTGATGTGGGACGGATGGGATTTCACGGCTCGATTTCAGTTCCACCGAAGGTCATCGAAGCGAAACGTTTTCTTAAATGCACTTGAAGAACTGTAATTGGAAGAATGGTGACTGCGTTATTTACAGAAATTGAATTGAAACGAGGAGGAAGTGAATTTCTTGGAAGGATATGAGACCATGTTTTAAGGAGGAAACAACAAGTAGCCTAGTAAATGATTGCATAATTTCTTGGAAGTCGGGATGTGATGTCTTGATCATGTGCGTTCTTGATATGAGTCACTGTTTACTCATTTGAGTACATTGATTAAAAAAAAACTCAGTTAACATATTAAATGTGTTTTTAATTAAGAATCTAATTCATGTTTCGATGTCATTAATTATTATCTGCCTATACTTTGGACTAAAGAGAGATTATATTATTTTTAAGTGATTGTTTTACTTTATAGTTGTACTTACTTAGGCTCTTCACGCCGTTTGGCGCATAAGGCTTCCAGCCTACCTCTCCGTGCCCTCCGATCTTTTGCCAGGGATTTTGCTTCCTCTAGACCATTTAAGCGAGTCTTTTTTAGGTCTGATTGCATTTGTTTTTGCCAAGTTGTCCTATGTCTTCCTCT
This sequence comes from Linyphia triangularis, assembly GCA_963978545.1. Classification (NCBI taxonomy): domain Eukaryota; kingdom Metazoa; phylum Arthropoda; class Arachnida; order Araneae; family Linyphiidae; genus Linyphia; species Linyphia triangularis. The sequence goes on along the minus strand of OZ021722.1, from coordinate 38,220,725 downwards.
TTTCCTCTTGCCATCAGGAGCCCAGGAGAGAGAAACGTGTGTTAGATTCTCTTTTGGCATTCTTAACACATGACCCGTCCATCTCCACCTTCTCTTCCCGATTTCTTCCTCTATTGAAGGGATGTCTGCCCTTTCTAAAATTGTTATGTTACTAACTTTAACTGGCCAAAAGATTTTAAGGATTCTTCTAATACAATTATTTTGGAAAACTTCAAGTTTTTGAATGTCTGATCTTCTGAGGCACCATGTTTTAGCTCCATACAATAAAATTGCTCTGACTATTGTTTTATATATATTTATTTTTGTTTTGATTTTGTTGCTTGAGGACCTCCAAAATTTATCCAGGCTTCTAAAAGATGTTTTTGCTCGGATGATTCTGCACTTAATATCCGCCTTTACTCCTCCATTGCTATCAAGAAGAGAACCGAGATAAGTGAATTCATCAACGTTATCAATTTCAACTTCGTCAATTTTTAGCTTTTTTCGGGATTTGGCATTCATTCTCATTGTTTGAGTTTTCTTTTCATTTGTATGTAATCCCACACTATTTGCATATTTATTAAATAACTGCGTTTTATTTTCTAAGTTAATATATCTTGATGATATAAGCACAAAATCATCTGCATAGTCCAGATCTTCAAGGAAGGTGTTAAATCTCCATCTTATTGGTCATAACTCTGGTCTGCAGTTGGGTTTCTTAGGATCCAATCATAGTTGTAAAAGTATCAAAACGTTTTTGAAAACCCTCTTTCTTGAAGTTTAAAGATAACTTGCAGATGCATGCAACGTTATGCCATTTCGATGCTGGCCGTGATTGTGTAATTAGATTTGAATAATTTTTGAAGACCTTTGATTTGATTTTTTTTATTTTATCGATTTTTGATACACATCTATCGCTCTTAGCCGATATTCACTTTGAAAGCGTTGTTCAGTTTAAGTTTATTACGAAGTTTCACCTATCACTGCCATCTCAATGCCAGCGAGTAAACACTTTCAACTTATTTTAAGACATTTTGGCATCGTTAGCTATTTGCATTCTAATTGCTATTTTCGAAGAATTCGCATTGAGACAAACCACTTCATAATTACTTTTCAGACAAATATAAATTTCCCTTTTCCTTGTTTATGTCGTTAAATTGTTTCTAATTTATTCCAGAATTATTTTTTTTCTACCGCTGAATTCTATTCAGGTCACTGCCCTAAATTTGCAAAATAAATAACTCCTTCTTACACTCTCCAATTAGCGAGACCTATCTGTACTCAAAACCGCCCTTGCTTCATTCAAAACGTCCTTTTTTTATTGTAAGTTCCAACCTTTCTTCCGAGCAATTGAATTAAGAGGCCGGCTCTTTTTCAAAGTGGTCGATAAGGAGGATAACAACCACTTTTCTTTATCGGAGTTTGAAAGTTACCGTACTGCTCTTATCCCCTAGACGTATGTTTCCACATTACATCGAGTAGTGCTGTAAATCAGTGTGAACAATACCGTATAGAGACACTTACTTCGCCAAATGACATGCTATTGACAGCAACCGAAGATTTGTACCGACTAGGTAATGGTGCATTTATTTTATTGGTATTTGTAGGTATTTACTTTCTTCGATACGTGGTTATAAATATTCGTTTCAAATGCCTTAGATTGTGTAAAAAAATTACTCTGATGCTTGTCCGATTTTTCTTTGATTTTTTTTTTCAGCCATTCATTCTAAAATAACTTTATTTATCCAATTTGGTCGTGCTTAACTATTAAATAAGCATGTATATGCTCTTGTTCTCAATCTTCAATGTTGGAAAGATGACGACTCAAAATTTATAATTTTTTCATGTTATATTTAACTACGCAAAACTTTAATCAGAGACATATTTTTTTTTTTTTTTGAAAGCAATCATAGGCCATTAAATAGTCAATCCTCCAAACTCACGGTCGTGAGAAAGAATGCTTGCCCATCATACAAGAGATCTCTTGATCCAGCCGGATATCTGTAGTGGGTAGACGCTCCACGAATGTGACTCATAGTCTTGTGTCGGTGCATGGCGGGAGATTTTCGAGCTTTTACTCATTTGAGACACAAATGCGAGACATTTCCTTTTCGAAGAGGTTTTTCTAACGTTGTACCGGTGCAATATAGCCCTCTTAGATTTGAATTTTTGAACAATTAGCGTGCATCACTTAACAATTGAAAGATTTCATACATTAATACATAATCCGTCCGTGTAGTCTAAAATATCATTCTTTTGAATCGTAGTTCGACTCACTGATTCAAATGTTTTTGTTAACGTCATCAATCCACAAATATTCCATAAAAAGCATTGCAAATTGCTTATCTTGGCGATCAGCATACATTAGTTCTCGCTCAAAGTTTTTTTCCCCTTCAAATCGCCGCTGGGACTTCAAAAATTGAAATTTTACGGGGGGAAGGAGGAAAAAAGAAAGAAGGAAAAAAAAACATACATTATAAACTTTGTGACGTTCTTAAAACGTTGAATTGGCGTAATGCTGTTAAAATAAGTGTTAAAGTTCTGACTTTGTTCTCTACGATGAGCTTGGTATTCCTTAACACAATAGACATCTTAACTCTGTTTTGACAAATTTTTCAGTTACGTCAATGTTCCATTAGAGCGGTGAAATAACTTTTTGCTTTGAAAAATACAACAACCCTTCATCTCCAAAGACATCACGTGTGTTCCTTTATTTAGCAATTATGAGATCAACAGCATCCATTTCCATAAACCGTCACCGCATCAGCAAGTGAAAGCAAACTCTCGTCTTTGCACTCTTGTGCGATTCTCATACCCAAGCCTTATCTCGTGCTTTTTAACAATAGCTGCTTCATAGTGATTGGGCCAGCTAATTTGCATGATGTCTGTTTTTTTTTTTTTTTTTTTTTTTTTTTTTTTTTTTTTTTTGAAAAAAAAAAAAAAAAAAAAAAAGCGTTGAAAGACAAGTGTCGATTACGCATAGCGAGATCAAAGGCTGCTTGCTATGAGAAAGATTGGAATCTTCAACATACTGTGATGTGCATTTAGAATAATTATCATAATGGTTTCTTTCATTTGTTGCAGATACTTTTACAGTGTGTCTTATGGTGTTCGTTTTTCCGTTCTGGTTTTTATGAATGAGGTTTTGTTGAAGGTGCTTTTTTTTTTATTAAATGTTTTGATGTGAATTACTTTTGCTTGATATTTAGAGTTACTTTTAGTATTATTTCTATATACCAAAAAATATAGCCGACCAAACGGTATAGTGGTTAGCTTCTAGACCACGAGGTTGCGGGTTCGAGTCCCGCGTTGGCATGGATGTTTGTAAATGTATGTTGGCTTGTCTAATGACGAAAGTTTCGGCGCATTATAGCCCTCGTGTTGCTGACGGCGCCAGATAATCTGAATGCAACCAACCAAAAAATATATTCACTGTTTAGTTTTTATTTCTAACATATTTGGTTTAGTAATTTATTTTGTATGGAATTCCTTTCAGTTGTTATGTTTGATTTAGAACCCAATACTGTTGCAATAGCATAAATATTTTAAATCTTGAAAATTATTTGAAAAAAAAAAAAAAAAAAAAAAAATTCATGTTTTAAAAAAGTCAGTTTGATTTTTAATTGAAAAGATTCGTTGATATAGTGAAAAAAAATATTTCATTTTCCAATCTACTTAGACTAGACAAATTCAACGTAGTCCAAATTTTTAGAGTATAAAATATGTTGATCATATCCCATGTGAACACTCAACGCACTTTTTAGTCGGTCATATTTAAATTTATCATTGATATCAAACATACATAAATCGAAACTGTCAATTTCTCTCCCTCCTCTTTGATTACCTCCATCCAGGCTATATTTTCACAGTAATTCATCATAGAAATTCAACATAGAAATGCCAAGGACTCCTTATTTCCAAATAGTGTTATGGTGGTGCCATCTGTTGTTTATGAATTGAAACTTAGTTGCTTTTTTAAATGTTTTATGTATGTGAAGTAAGAGTACTAGTCCTCCTATTATAAAAGCTTCTACTATCTTCATTCTAACGTTTAAAAAATGCTTTTAACTTCTTCTTAAAATGAGAGAGTTTAAGAAATTTAGGCAAATCCAAATTTAGTCTTTTTTTTTTTTCCGGAACATAATATGATTGAAGATATTACTAAATATTTTTTTTTCTTTTTCATTAAATAAAATTTTTACTTGGTGCAAAAGTAGTATATGCCTGCTGTTTATATATCTCAACCAGTAACCTTTTGATAAACGGATACATTCACACACTAACCAATTTCATAAATCTATTTTTAAAATACAATTTCGTGAAGCACTTTCGTATGTTTCATTTCACTTCTAATCTTCTCTACTGCAATTCCTCCTCCTTCTATGACCTTCCCATACGCACCCTTAGGATACTTTCGAGTTTTGTTTCGATAGTAATTGCACAAAATTGATATCACGCTAAACAATTGACGGGGGCACTGTTCCCAACCCCTCGGCACTATAATGAGCGAGTCGTGCGGTAGGGCAACAAAGAGGAAACACAGCGGCGGGATTTGTTATTGACCCTTGTTCGGAATATTAAAAGCAGAAGAGAAAAAAAAAAAAAATGAAATTTGTTGAGTGCGTGGGGTCGCACGAAATGTAAATTCCTTTAGCTCCTGTGTGTCGTTGACCATAAATGTTGTACGTGGAATCTTGTAACGGCTTTGTGCCATTCTACTGTCGATGTCTATCACAGAATTTGTTGAGAGAAACTTAATTTTGTAGGTGAGTCGACCGTAAGATTTTGTTCATCTTCCTTCAGTTCCTGGTACTTGAAAAATAAATGCCTTACTTATCCCTTTAAAAAATTAATTTGCTTTCTCACGAGTTTGAAAAATAAATTCGGTTTTTTATAGGCAATATTTTTTTACACCAAAATGAAGTACATTTTAATAGACCACTTTTCTACCGGAACTCTTCTGCAAAAAAAAATCAAAAAAAAAAAAAAAAAAATCATCGGTCTACCAAAGCTCTATATCTTCTTTTCAAAACCCTATTTTAGGTTTCTTTTTATTTACGTTATCGTTTGCTAAATATGAAGAATCGTCTTACCTTTTTGTAAATGAGAAAGAAAAAAAAAATCTCTTTCAGACAATTGTAGCATAATCCGGCCTTTCATCGTTTAAATACTGCGAAATCGTCTGCAAACTATTTATAAAAAAGATGAATGTTTGGATTAACGCATTTGAATACGTCTTTCAGAATAGAAGGAAGGGTAAAAAACATTTACACGACTTAAAAAGTCTTAAAGCCTTTTAGTGAATTGCCAGCAAGAGCTATGAATTAAAATTATATTCATTTGAACACGAACATAGAAAGTCACGCATATGTCCTTAGGAATGATTTATTTTCCTTTTAAATAATCCGTTCATTAATGTTAGAAAAGATGTATACGAAGTCCTTTTATAAAGCTCTTTTTCTAATGTATATTATATCATGCTACTAATAGAAAACGAATTTATGTTTTTCGAATGCTGAATTTATAATGGGTATTACTAGTTTTGTATGATTTGACCGCTTATGCCTCTTGACTTAAGGGGAACGTGTTCTCAAAAAAGAGTATAGTCACAAACTCTAAAACTCAGACGTTATTTAGGCGTTTTCATATCCGTCGTTAGCCATATCTTCCTCAAGGTAACATGTAATTGGCAAACATGTCTGATGTACGTACGGGACATTTTGGTTCTTTTCTCTACTCGTTTTGTTAGAATTATAAAATTATGTATCTAGTATTTATATGTTTTTGTGTTTTATAATACTTGATGGTGGCAAAGTTTTTTGGGAAAAATAATTATTTTATCCGTATCTAGTTGAGTATGTTGGTGGCAAAGTTGTATGGAAAAATAGTTATTTCAATTAGGTCATATGCGCATTCGTAATCACTGATGCATAGGACATGTACGTGTCCGTGTATAATTTTATTATACACGTGACAATAGAATAAAGGAGCAATGCCCCGCGCGTTAGCCCCAGAGGTCTTCCCTACTGATATAAAAAATTTAATATTTAAAACTTAACCCTCTGCATGGTTTGTTTATTTTGTGTGCAACTAGCGGTCATGTATAAGGATATGCGTAAGGATATACCCTAACTGGTATTTATTACAAAAAATATACTAATAAAAATAATTTTTTCGGTATAAACAATCTTAGTACAACTGATATAATTAATTGAAATTTCAAATTGCGATAAAATATAGTAATTATTACTCAAATTTCTCTCCTAAGTTGTGTAGCATATGCTAAACTATGCACTAGAAGGTTAAGAAAGAATATGAATGTCATTTTTCTTGTTCTTTTTTTTTCACAATTAACTAAACCTATTTACAATATACCTTCAAATATTAATTATTTTTTTTTTAAAGTAGCAATTTAATAACCAACTTAGTCGTGGTGATATCAGATATTTCGAAGAGCTGTAGTTTGTGATCATGCAAAAAATTCGTGTTAACTAAATCAAATACTGAAACTTGTGGTACTATAACTTGTCCTCGAATATCAAGCTCATATCCGATATCTGTATTTGCATACATGGGAAATTTCCACACGCACTTATAGAATCACTCTTTCGGTAGAAGTTTAAAACTTTTCAGAGTTAATTTTATATAATCCTTCTATTATATGATACGTCTGTACCTTTTTTTATTTCTTTTCTTTTTCTTTTCTTCTACGCTTAACGAAATGTATTTTGAATTCTGGTAGCCATTCTAGTTGAATTTTTGCATGGGAAGTTATGTTTAAAAGACCCTACATTTGACATATAGCATTAGCAGTTTTTCTGAGAATTTTGACATCAGGCGGGCAGAATCTTTGTGTAAGCTTCTCACTACGTGGTATATTGTAGAAGTTAAAAATCAACATATGGAATTTTTGTTCAAATACAGTAGTTTTTATCGGCTTGGGATAGAAACTAGTGTATTGGACTAGGTTTTGCCATAGTATTTTAATAACTTTGCTGTATGAATAACCGAATTACATTTTTTCATATGTATGTTTGAATTTTTTTTATTTTATTTTTTGGACATAATAATTAAGATGTAGTTACTCTAATTTATATGTAATACTAAATGTAATTACTGAGTAAAATTCATATTCTAACACTTATTTTTATTTTCTGTCCTCTATTGATAGTTTTCAGTCTGATAGCTAGATGGCGCCACCAAATATTTTAAAACTATGGATCGTGAGTAAGGAATGTTTCTTCCGTAACTATAAAAAAATAATATTTTTAGTTGAATTCTCTAGTAAATCTTTTTAATTAAAATAGATATTTTGCATTGTATTTTATTATTTGATAACGATGTGACATAGTGAAGCATCTTTTTTTTTTTTTTAAACAGAACTATTGAAGTGATACCCTCCATCTGAATTACAATAATCGAAAATGCAGTGACTTCAATTAAAGAAAAGGCCTAATGAAAAATCAATGATAATTTGAAAATTTGTAAAAAAATTTCAAATTTAGCAGTCCTCTTACGAGATATTATGAGTGTAAGAAAAGATGTTTATAAAAATAATTACTAAAAAGTCCTCTGACTAAGATTGGGGGAGAGGCTTTAACATTTTTAATGATAACAAAGCCGAATGCCAAGAGTAAAATTAGGCGTAGTTGCCCTTCCCGCCCTCTTTCATTCGCCTCTGAAAACATTTAGAGATCTTGTCCGATGAAATCAATTTGCTAACTTTGCTCATGAACTTTAACTGTTACTTTGCTTTGTGGTGGTTGCTTCAAATAAAGATTTTTTTTTAAAAAAATGCGCCCGCTACGTTTGGTTTAATTTTTTGGAATTATTCATTAAGAATTTAATTCTTTATGCAATTTAATAACACAATTATTATTCAAAGACGGTTTTATTTTAATAATTTAATTTACAAAAGCAAAATATTAAAGCTTGAATAAATTTAAAACAAGTCCGACCTTGCTCTTTTTTTTTCTTTTTTTTTTCTCTTCTTTTTTTTTTTAAATCTGTACCGCACCTATAAATGCCTTTTGCCAGAAACGTAATTTGCGATTCAAATCTGTAGCATTAGTTTCATGTGCAGAATAATAAAGAAAGGTGTTATTCAATATCTAGTTCTGGATTATTAGGCAAATGGGATGTTTCTCATCATGAAATGAGTGTTTTTCAATCTGATCAACAAAATATTCAAATAAATCAAGTATCTAATTTGGATTGTCAATTAGCAATTAACATATTTTAGATATCTGCTATAATGAAAAGACTACCTACGTTTCAGCCTTTAAAATATATTCTGAATTATCCTTTAGAATATATCTGAATTCATTATTTTCAATTCAACTTTTGTATTATGTATTTTATTTATTGTCTTATGGTTAGATGGTATAAATATATATTAAAAGAAATCATTTGGATGTGTTTGATGTTTTAATTTGTATTAATTAAATTTTCTTCTCTTTATTTTACTGAATGTTTTGATTTTTCTCGGTTAAACATAAATGCAATGTATTCAGTGGCTAAACATAATTTTTTAATAAAGTTATTTTTAAATCCTTCTTTTTAATTATACATCTACACCTTAAATTCGGTCATATTTCGTACCCTTATTTCTTTATAATTTTTTAAACAACAACATTTCTTAATAAGTTTTTAATGCCGGCTAAATGGTAAACGGTGCTTTCGTTGTATAAAATGCAATGTTACCTCCCAGAAAAGTCTGTGTATGTGTTTTAAAAAAGTAGAATGATATGTCGGCATAATGAAGTATTAGAATAAAAGAGAAATAGTTTGAAAAAGATCAAATGTATTGCGACTTGCACAAGGGTTGATTGTAATTACACATTCCTAGCTTTCGAAAGTTAAAAAAAAAAGTGAGAAAAAAAAATTGTAACACTTCCAAAAATTTAATGTCTTATGCATAATATGAATAACATTAATTTATAACCTTTACAGATTCTTGATTGTTATTCAATCTTCCATTCAAATTATACATACATAGAATTTTTAAATCCGCATCAGCGCTTTCCTCTTATCACTACTGCAAATATCCGTATTTCCGTTCTAAAAATTCTTTTTATTTGTTCTTAGTGGAAATAAACTAAAATCCCTCACGCGTTAGCAATTAAAACCAATCTTTGCTCGTTTGATTTCAATTAACTGCCATCAACGATTCTCCCCAAAGAAATATAAGTACCTCGTTCAAGAAATTGATGAAGGACTGCCAGTTTTAATGACCACATCCCCCGTCCAAGTTTTATTTATCTGTTATTCGATATATATATATAAAAAAAAAAAAATCGTATTCCCGGATCCAAGTTTATGGGTTCCAGGGACTTTTCGGGTCAAGCCCTGGGTTTTTATAGGCCTTGTCCCTGGCATACCAATGACTCCTCTGCCGACCCCCCGTTGCCAGTTCTTTACCGTGATGGTCTGACTCACTGGGATCACTTGGAAATATTTCATTCCCAGAATTGTGGCGAGTTTGAGCTACGGCTATTCGGAATGAATATTTTACCGATCGATGATTGAAGGGATGGATTTGCTTTTTATGCATTTTCTCACCCGTTTTCATTTTGCAGCCATTTACAGATAAAATAAACATCAAGATACTACTGAACGGCCCTACAACCCTACAAAAATAATATATCAAATAAAAGAAACAGGCTGCCTGATATAACTGACCGGCCACATATATTGTGTTCCTTGTATTTTATATGACTAGAAGAAATGACCGCGGTTGGAAACGGAGTAGGGGGGGGGGGGGGGGAGTAATTGCACCCAATTTTTTGCGTTATTTTGACGATGAAGTCGGCGGTATTTTCAAATTATGGTTAGCATAACTTGAATTTGCTCTTTAGTTCATCCAGGATTTTAAATTTCTCTCGTTCTTTTTTAGTTTTGAATGGTAGGCTATTTTTATAAACATTTTCCTTTTTATTATGCTGAGCATTTTATTATCAGTTGCGTTATCTATATACGTTGACAGCCCCAAAGTGCATAAGGGTTAAGTAGGCTTTGTTTGCCTTTACAGACCCTTTTTGCATTTGTATAAAAACCTATGCATTCTTAAGAAGACAAATATATTAATTTTAAAAAATATCAATCAATCAATCTAAAATATAAAAATAATTATTATCTTCCAGTTAAAATGCTTTACGAAAACTTGAAAGTTTCTTTAAGATGGTGTTAAAATTTAACTTATTGTGTACATTCAAATTATTAAAATTTCTGTTGCAAAAGCAAGACAGCTTATTGTGATAGGCCATGGTTCTCTCCAACTATGTCAGCCATAATTAATTCAAAATGCATGTCCGCGTCTTCTGCATCGTCCTCCCGTCCATTAGCCCATACAAAACGAAGCCAAATCCACTTCTTCCTCACAATTTAAGGAGATGATACCCAATCACGTCAATCTTTTCGAGACACGTAACTTCTCAAAATAATAGAACTTGTTGGAAAATGGACAAATAAATTTCGGGCGATAATGGAAGGACAGTAAGCTTAGTTCTTAAAAAAACTACGAAACCGACGGGATTCCGCCACGCTCGAACCACATCTATTCTAGTCTCCGAAGATGTTAAATCCCAAGGATGCTAAACATAAAGAGGAGATGATCTTAAAACAACTTTTCCACTCCCTATAGATTGTACGTCCCTGTAGACTGTTTTAGAGAATGACCTTGCGAATTTGATGTTTCAAAATCACATTGATTTCGGTAGGTGAAGACATAAAATTTAAAACAGTAGACGACGAAACTTTTTAATTTAAACGTTTAAAAACTCCGTATTTTATTAAATACTGCTCAAAATAATAAAATTTGAAGCGCAGTAGGTAAGAATTAAGATAAAAAAAATATGAATTTTTAAGAATAACAGTTACGATTCTTTTTTTTTTTTTTTTTTTTTTTATTAGTATTAAAAAAAATTAACACATGAAAAAGTTTTTATTATAAATCCTTTATGCATGTATTGCTATCTTTTATGTGAAAGTACAACTTATTTAAGTGATTTTGAACTCAGATCCACTATTCTTAATATTTGACCACTACGAAGAAAACCATCGATTCCTTGCCAGCGTCTCACTTTTTTCCAGTCCGCAAAAGCACTATAGGAAAAATACATTGCCATCGACGACGAATCTATCTGCCAAGTTTTAGTTCGATTTGACGACGGCAAGTGTGTTAATTAGCCTTTCACTAATTTTCAACCCACACCCACAAAGAAACAAAATCGAAGTTAATATTAATGATTTAAAACGAAGGAGATGTACAATTTATAAAAAAAAAGAATTACGATCCATTGCGATCTGTTAGCATGGTAAATAAGTTAAGGAGAATGACTATGTGTAACTTGCGCTACAAGCGACAATTTTGAATTTGTAAATTCGTTCTGCAAATAATGCAGTTTACTTCGACCTGTTGGATTCGTGCTGAAATTAGAAGAATACACTTGTAAGAGAATGACGTAATAAAAGTTAAAAAAAATTACCATTTGAATAGGATAAGAAATACGATTTAACCATGATTACATTTAGCTAAATTGTCTAGATTTCTTTAGACGTTCTGGTTCGTTTGGCGTCACTAAAATCCCGGTAACACTCAGCAGATAAGTAGGTAGTCTTCTGGAGCAGGGTAGAAAAATTTACGAGGCGAACAACTAAAATCTATCAACCGTGGATGAAAAATGTTCTCCGGCAAAAGGGTGAATCTCTCTTGACTAACGTCGGAAATCAAGAAAAGACTGGTTTCATTTTGTTTGTTTTGAAATATCCACAGGTTAATAACGAGGGTCGACCTCTCCCTCGCTCTGCCCCCGCTGAGAAGAATCCGACAAGAATTTTTCTTTGCCAGAAATATACTTTATTACGTCATTACTGCAACTGAGAAAAGAGGGTTTTGCAAAATGTTGAAGGCGGCTCTTGCAAACGTGAATGGGATGTCGCATGATGACTTATATTTCACCCGTGATATTTTAGGGAAATAAGGTAGTTACAGTTGTTCATAACTTCGGATATTCTCCGCTAAGATTAATTTATAGGCGACAAAAATGGTTTCTGCCAACTGATTGTGAGGAGAATAATGAAGAGGTTTCGAGGATCTTGCCCTTTTCAGGAGTTCTTATTTTCTTCACAGGTTCTGTTATTTTGTTGATGTTCTGTCGAAATCGCGAATTGACTGAGTACGTAGGACTTTGTGCCTGTAACATTTATGCCGTGCTAAGCAGAGATGTTTTTACAACTGAACACAAAATGAAAATTTGAGATTTAAATTTTTACAACTTCCTTTAAATGATCTTTAACTTATTGAAGTGTTTGAATCACTGCTGCTATTTTGAATAAATGGTTTATGTATGAGAATGTCTTCTAGGGGAAATTCTTCCTTTATAATTGAAAAATCCTGATAATACGAATTTCATTTTAATTACATTCTCAAATACTATTTTGTGATGCAGTTAGTGTCTATTACTACTTTTAAATGTGAGTATCTGCTCAGATATGGCTAAATTAGTTCAGTAAAATACACTTTTACAACAATACAGTTTTCACTACTTTCTATTTATGAAATAATACCTGAAGTAAGGATCATAAATATAGCTAAACTCAAATTCGATGCATAAAAACAATTGGCTCAATATATCTATTAGATATATAGTTGAAATAGTATTAAAGATGATTGTAGAACTTACGTGTATGCGTTCATATGTATCGCACAATATTTAGTGGAAAGAGTTTAATGTTTGCGGAAAACTGACAATATTGAGAATCTTTGATATTTTCACTGACTTTGGCTTATGAATAATAAGTTATTTTGCTTCTAAACATTTTTAATCCTTTTCTTTCCAAGCTTTTTATCTGACATCTTACCTCAAATTTGCTGCTTACAAATTAGCTCAGGGAATGAAGATGAAAAGTGAGCGTTGTATGTCGTCATTTAAGCACGTTGATGAAACATAAGGAAGCTTATATATCTGCAACAGAGTACAATATCTATCTCTGCTGAAAGTTATATTAGCTACATGCTAAAAATTAACTGTTAGTATAAAAAGCTAGTAACTACCTTAGATACCTCTTTAAATCTTGATTCGTCAATTGCGTCCACATAATCTGAGTAAACTAACTAAAATGAGCTGATAACGTTTAATCAAAAGGCTTTTTTTTAACGTTTACGACCGCCGAACATTAAGCTTTATTTGCATGAGGTAGAACAAATTACAGAGTTTCTATTCATAGTATGCCAATATTGATGAGCATTGGACGTACCATCAACCACCATTCTCTTTTACCCACATACGAATGTGCAGGAACATTACTATTTGATTGATAACTTTGTCGGGAAAAGGGTCTACGATATAAGAATATATTGTATTAATTGAGTGTTTCTAAATAGATTAAAATAATAGAATTTTGAGCGTAAAAATAATATTGTGCTTCCATGCTTGTAAACATTTTTCAGAGTAGTATTTATTGTGTGTGTGTGTTTATATAATTTTATGTGTTTATATTATTTTACCTATGCATGAAATTTTCTAGTGCAAACCCATACGCCAAACATCTAAATTTAACCCTGATAATATGATCAGGGTGAAACGAGTATAAACTTGTATTCATTTCGGCTGTCACACCTCAATTTTTATCTATAACTTCGCTTTTTGCTTTTGTTACTTCATCCATGACATCTATCTAAATCCATCAATGTCGCATTTTAAAATCAAATAGAAACCGTGACGGTTATTTGGTGCGGAATACTCGTTCAAATATGAGTATTATTTTATAATAGAATATGCTTTTATTTTTGTATCTTTTCGAAATATTTATTGATAAGTGAGGCCAACTTTTAGTTTATTCCAAAACTATAATACATGTTCCACAACAGTCTCAAGTAAAATGATGCGGGACGCGAGTTAATGTCTCTACTTTACATACACCCGTCCAACTTAGTTCTTGCCTTAGGCTCTTGTACAAGGACGGATTTTTGAATTAGTTGTGATATTTAATAGGCAACCTCACTCCATTCTGTGGGCGGACGAGCGAGGGAACTTTTATTGTTCAAAGAACAGGAAGTGGCGAGAATTTATCGTTATCTATTTTTTAACTGTTTGAATTATGTTATTTTATCAATGTTGATATATATGCTCGTATAGATAGTGTTGTAAAAACCACCATATTATTTAATGAACAGTTTTACTGTACATTAGACAATCTGAAACAATTTATTTTCATTCTTGTGTTTCTAGCTGAGAAATATGCAACGAAATACTATTTCATGTGGTAAATTATGTGCAATAGTTTGTATTTTCGTTTTTAAAGCAACAGAAGTTGCTTTAAATGCTTTACAATATGTTTTACCATAAAATCTATGCAAGTTTTAATATATATATATATATATATATATATATATAAAATTTAAAAAAAAAGCCCGATCCATATTATTGCACCTTTCAAATGCCTACTTCCACTGTCGATTAAGAATGATATTTCCAAGAACAATTTATGTTCATCATGATAAAATATGCCAGCAACTAGAACATTCGGACCTGTAAAAGGTTAATAAACTTACCAGCCATCTCACTCAACTCTGCATCTGATGATCCTCCATCGCATTCATTAGTCGAGCTTAATTCGATTTCTGCTAACATCTTTCATTTACGTTCCTTTTTCGATAGAATCTCCAACCACTAGGAATCGAACTCTGCCAGATCGTTAAAAAATAAATAAAACAAAGGGCACACAGACAGGTTGACATCGTTAACATGAAATTCGAATGTATGATGTCGTTAAATTAAGGTGTCAATTACCCTGTCCAGCAGGATTTTAGAATCTCTTACCTTGACTTCTGTTAATAAGATCCTCCTTGAACCCTAAGATTCTCATCAATGAGAATTTTCCTATTTACATCTTTTCTCTACTTCGGTTTTTAATTAGTAGGTTGGCCGTTCTATGCATCTCGTGTAAATTGATTGCTTTTAATATTTTATTTTTAACATTTTGTTTTCATTGTAAGCGATATGCTGCTTCATTTTGAAATTTACAGCCATGAAAATTGTTCGGAGACGATTATTTTAAAGTTTTTTTTTCTTCTTTCTTCTTTCTTTTGTTATATTGAAATAAGATGAGTGGTTTCCAAAAAAAATATTTATAAACAACAATTCTAATTAAGTTTGTCAAACGTATTTTTTCCCCTCAAATTTAACATCTTCGAGTCTTTTTTTAAAAAAACCAAACCCAAACGAGATTACTCGGAGTGGGAATGTATAATCTAGTAACCCCAACTTTAATCAATCCAGCCAAACACAATACAAACTTAAACAAAATTTAGCATGATTGGGATAGTCCATATTTGACCTTTTCACTATACATCTGGTCTTAAAAAAAAAAAAAAAATTGAAGACCACCTTAAGAATCCCAGACTAACGTTTGTGTTAAAAATTGGCTAATTCGTATTTCCACAGGTTTCATTTAGTAGACCACGGCTAACATTCAATGATTACAAAAATCTTAAACATTATTTTCCTATTCCTCTTTTTGTTATTCTCAGTGAAAGCAACCCACTTCAATGAGCCTTTCTTAATTGTTCACGCAGAAGACATCCCTAGTTCCAAACAAATTCAAAATATTGTGCTCCAACATTATGAACGGAAGAACTGCCATTATTTCATAGTTGATGAGTTTAAGTCAGAAAAATATTTGTTGGAGAAATTAAATTCCATCCTCAATAAGAAATGTTTGTTTTTGCCATACTGAACAAAATATGTCACTTTTTGATGACAGATACTGAAATCTGAAAAACTAGCTTTATCAAATAGTCATCAGTGGTGTGTTTTTTTTTGTTTTTTTTTTTAAATACAAGACGGACAATGCCCTTTCCGTTTTTGTTTTGTCGCGTAAAAAGGGGAAATTTTAATTTAAAACACTTATCTTACAATTTTATGAACACATTTCCGTTTCCACTAGCGTAATGTAAATGGCAATAATAAATTAAATAATGCTACCATTGCGTTCTGATTACAAGTTGCATTGATAGCAACGCAAATCCAAAACAATGAACCCCGTCCGAAATAATGAATTTCATTTCCTTATTGACTTCATGTTTCAAATCCCCTGTAATGGTGAAAACGCCATTACGTGTTGTTTTAAAGGTTCTTTTTGTCCCCAAGGGGTTCATTTGAGAGTGGGATTTTTAATCAAGCCGGTTTGATCTCTCGTTTTATTTATGCAGTTATTACAAACATTCTTATTGCTTTACGTATAATTCGCGATGAGACGTGCACGCTATGGCGCCGTTCGGATAATGGATTCTGTGTCTTTGACATACCTAATACATTCTCTAGTTTGGCTCTATAATGTTTGTTTTATGTTATGTAATATGAGTTTTTTAAATGTATTTTTCCTACAGTAAATTATGCAACTCTTTTTCTTTTATTATAACAGTTATGCGGAATTCATTTAATGTGTTTAATTTATTTGTGAAACTGGTTCGACTAACTCTTTAAATCCCGTATATAACAAGTTGCTTTGAAGTTTCGAATACATGATTGGTTTTACTTTTCTTCAAAACCACATTACATTTTGTAGAACTTTTAACTACGATTACCCAAGTGAATGAACACTAATATTTCTATTTCTAAAAATTTCTATCAAAAGTATATTAAATTTGCCTTCCGGAAGTTTTTCCTTTAAATTTTTTAAGCTACCAATGCTAAGTAGATATAAGTTTTGATTGTTGAGGTTTGCAAGTGTTAAAATTAAATAAATATATGAATGTTTGAAGAGCTAAATGATCGAAGGTGCTAAGAAATATTTCTGGACATTTATAACCTAATGGATGAAAAATTTTGGGAAATAATCGTGTTACGGTCAATTTGTGTATAAAGGATGTCTTATTTACTGTATTGTTTTGATTATATATTTAACCATAATTTTATGGCTGAAGTAGCAAAATAAAATTATGGGGTAAAAATCAAAAAATATGAAAAGAGGGAAATAATCAGATTTAAGTGTCCGAAATTAACACTTAATGTCTCTGAACGGCAAAATTGGCATTAGATACCTTTATACCACAAACCACTTTCATCGATCTTTACTGATCTTGCTGCCATTTTTAAATGTTTTGTTTTGATAACATTACTTCATTTATTCTCTCTTTTTTTATATTGTACTTATTGAAAATAGCATTAAAATTTCTATGCCTTTAAATATTTATATTTGGAAACATTCAATAATCAGAATCGCAATTTTTTTTAAGTGTCCCAGATGTATATAAGCAGTACCACTACAAACTCTGTAACACGAGCATTTTTATACCATTTTTATGATATAAAAATCATGGCAGATGAAACATATCGGTAGTCCATTTTTGTTTGGAATGAACGTATATAAATAAGTCCATTCTTTCTTAAACTCACGATTTTCCTCAGTAATTTTTCTCTTCCTTTTGGAAGGAGACGAGGCCATGTTTTTTTAATTTAGTATTAGTATATCAAAAGCTATGGCAAAAAGCGTTTTAACAGCGTGTGCAACCGTGAAAAGTTTACAGCGAAAGGTGCTATCTGCCTCAGTCGGAGAGCAGAGAACAACGATCGTCAACAAAAGCTCGATGTCACTGAGATTGTGAGGCGTAGTGGACACACTCCTATTTCCAATTCTGATTAGAAAAGACTGAGACGATGTTAAGGCGCTGTGGTCACAGATTTTAAGTTGGTATTTGAGAACATAGACCAATCTACCCTACTCATCTCTCGATGTTTCGTTACGTTTTCCTTATTTCTCAGTTCTGACATTACACAGTAAGTGTATAATGGGTTTACTCAAACAAAGTATACATTTATCATCATTTATTGCTTTATCAGTTTATTCTTAGGTTGAGAGAGAATTTAAAAAGCCGAAACATCCTTGAGAACAGTCGCAGTCAGCCGACTCCTGTCTTAGTAATACTTAGAATCAAATGTTTCCCTATATTCGTAATGTCCGTTTAGGAAATATCTCCGTTTTTAGAGTAAGATTGTTTTGATGGCAGGTCTCTTACCATGTTTCGATGTCGATCTATATGACAGTGCCTATTTCTCCATGTTGTGACCAATATCGAAATTGAATTTTTTGAAGTTCTGCCTATTCTCTGCAAGTTACTAATTGAGGCGCTTTGTAGTCATCCTCAGTGAGTAGACACAACTGTGATTGCGACAGATAGTCTCGAATCTATCGATAGTTTTCAGTGTTTGAGACATATGTGCGAAGCATAATTCCGTTTGAAAAACTCAGGATAGGTATTCTCCTCCCCCCCCCCCCCCCCCCTCTGATACTCAGACTTCCTTAATAGTTCAGATATTGCCCTGACGATATTTCGCCGCAGTATGACCCTCGTGTAGCTCCAATGCCAGAAACAAATTATCCAATATAACCAACCAATACTAATAATGTGAACTATTACAAATAAGTGAGAGCTTTGTTCCATTATAACTCACTATTTGGTCTTACTTACTGTCTTTGTATTACTTGAGGTTTACTCTAAATCTTACACCTCGCCTAATCCCCCAGCGTGGTAAATTCTGTATTATCAGGATAACGTTGTCTGTAAAGCAACCTTTTGTCACTTAATTTCATTTTCAATACAATGACAAAAACATTCCAATTGGAATTCAGTGCTCGAATTTCTGGAAGAAGAATCACTACTGGAAAACGAATTGAGACCTTATCTGTTGACAAATTGCTTTGATTCTGTATTCGTTTATTCTGTAAAACGAATGCAATTGCTTTCTGAGCTTTTCCCGTCGGCGCCGCCATTCTTTAAAAGCTTTCCGGCAACCATTGTGTGAAAAATGTGTAATCCCCGACCGAAGGCTGTCCGATGAAGGCCCCTAATTGCAGCCGCCAATTATTACCACTTCCATCTTGCTTGCAAGACAACCTGCCTGACACTTTTCCACCACAAACAATTGCCTTCAGTGAAAAGGAGAAAAAAAGAACACGCATAATGCTTTAAATGTTGCTCTTCCTAAATGCGCAAATGGAACACTCTTAAGACTATTTCTTGTTCTGGGTTGTCTCTGATTGTTTTTCACTGTTTGTTAAGAAGTCAAAAGCCTCTTGTTTCTGGTAGCAAATGTTGACGGATAATTTGAGCTTTGAGATTAGATTTTCGATGCATAAGTATTGCTGTTTGACAGCTTTTCCTTTTCAGCGCTCTTTAGATTTATTTATGTTGTCTGTTTGCATTTGTTTGTATATGTAAGTTCTAATTAAATAAAAATCACCTTTGGAAATGGTGAATGGAATGAATTTCTGCAAACCTTTTGACCATGCGTCACTTTTTTTATATATACAATGCTATATGTAAAAAAAAAAAAAAAAAAAAAAGACTTTTTGATAAACAGCCAGCCAGTTATCTTAAAAAAGTTAATTTTCAATTTTAGCTTCAGTATTTTTGGTATCAGTGAAATATAAAATTTATTTCCCATTCTTGCCTCGTGAATTTTTGTGAAAATAAAGTTTATGAGTAATTAATATTTTGATAGTATATATGCGTGTATTTATTTATTCGAGTATTTTCAATAGGCATTGAAAACTAAAATATATAAGCTTTTTTAACAAAACACAAAGACTGCTTGAGGGAAATGACACTAAAATATTATAGTGATTTAATTTTAATCAAGTTCAAATACGAATAGATTGAATTTAAATATAAACTGTTGAATTTGCAATTGAATTCAGTTCAAACTCTTGAATGTTTATTCTGGATTGGATTAAAACGGCATACGGCATTTTTCAACAGCTTGGTAATGAAAGAAAATGGCAACATTAAAATTTACAACCAACCATCAGCCAAGTAGGAAATAGATAATAAATACTTTGACTTGATATTTATTCACTAACGGAAGACAAAAAATACTGGGCTATAAAGATAGTTTAGAATTAAATAACAAATAAATATATATTTGTTTAGAAATTTACAATCTTTAAGTCGCTACTTTATTGAGAAAAATATTATTGTTATTCAGTTATGCAAAACAATCGAATAGTTTTGCTACAACCCTACAACATACAGAGGCATCTATAAGAGGCAAAAATAAACTGTATATCTAAAAACTATTGAATGCCAAAATTCAACCAGTGTTTTGTGCTTTAAAAGCTGGTATTTTGAACCTTTTTGTTAGTATTTTTAAAAAATGCATCTATTTAATATGCAACAATAATGAAAGCGTCAAAAGATAATGTTACTTAAGTTGTTTACAAGGAAGTAGTATGATATCGAAGCGATGTTATAATAGTTTTCATTGAATGTACATCAGAACAAAACCTGTTATTAATTGCAGGGTCCCAGCCGTTAATAAGACGTTGACGCCAGTGTCGTTCCTACAGAAACGCAAGTCGAATCCATAAAACCAAACATTTCTGAATCAATAACAAGATAAAATGGGTGTTAAGATTTGTATTTATTTTTCGTTTTGAATTATTAAACATAATTCATACATCGTATTTATGGGATTTGGGAATTTAAGAATTGTACTTAATAATTATGGAAAAGTTTTTTCTTCTTGAAGCAAACGCAAAAATTATAAACCTTGTTAGTTTTTTGTTATCAACCATCCAAAACTTTCTGAGTTGCTGCTTAAATATTCCATTTTTGAGGTTGTCAGTAGATGCATAGTGATAGAATTTTTATTAGAGGAAGGCTTTCTCTTTATTACTTACTTCGAGATTTGTACACTAAATATATGCTGTAAATTTCCTTACCCGTCAATCAAATGAAACCGAGTTGTTTCATTTAATGTAATTCCACATTGTGGTTCTCTTTAACATTGATTCCAACAAATGATTATTTCGTACTTTTTAACTCTGGAATTAAAGTAGTTTGCAATGAAAGCATAAGAATTTTTGATTTTATATGTACTTTTTATTTATTTTTTGTTGCTTTTTTTTTTTCTTCTTCTTTTTTTTCTTTCTTTCTTCTTTAAATTTAAACGTAAGTATAATAATACAGGGGTCGCATTCGCCCAAGTACTCCTTAAATTGTTGTGTCTTCCTAAAAAAAAAAAAAAAATTGAAAACCCCGAAAATACCCTGATTTTCTTCCAAACCAGGCGAAAAAACAATGATATTTCACCAGATGAGAAAAGTGGATTTCATAAAATTCGCATGTTTTTCAAAATAGTATAATTGTTAAATTATATAACAGTTATTTTGCTAAAAAGTTGTTTGACTTTTAATTATTTTAAAAATTAGCAGTTTTTTCCCGGTATTAAAACAAGCTTTGGAAAGAATATGTCTGTGTTAAGAGCCTAATGTTCGCTTCAAAAGAAATTCCCCTAACTGTTTTTGATTTATCCTAAAATGTTAAGTATTATCCCTAACATTTTAAGAATTATCCCTGAAATTTTTAAAATTATCCTTTAAATATAAAACTCACTGCGTCCTCTGATTAATAGAACCTTTGGGTCGAAGTCTTGTGACGTTACACACTACTTAAAACTACATCATCTCTCCACTATAAAAACTTATGCCTTCATTGTGAACACGTTGTTTTAAAGTTTAGCTACGCCATATGAATTGTGATTAGTTTAAATATTAATTCTCAACAGAAAGTACCCGAAAACTGTTTAGATGTGCTATTAATAGTTAAAAAGTTTCTATTTTATTCCAACCAGTTTTTTAGCATAAATTTCAGGATTCGAGGGAAAAAATCTAATTTTTGAAAAGGTACCAGCATTAAAATGGATTAATTCATATATTTAACTTATTTTTATATACTTAAATTTGTTTTTATATACTTAAATTTGTTTTTAAACTAATTCAGCTGCCTATTTGAAGAGCACATATACATAAGAAACAAGTCGGTCGTTCTTAAATTATGCGTTTTACCGGGGCCTTTACTCTTGAGACAAAATAGTCCATAAGCAGAAAATTTCTGCCATTTGCTTTTCAAAAAAATGTTTCCATAACGTTGAATAAATAGTTATGAACTCTATAAAGTCGATTCTTTTTTGACATTCGCTTGAAGATTTTATTCTGAAATTCAAATCTTGCACTGTTAAATTTCCTTCAACCGATCTTCCAACAAGCCTCCTGAAAAAACTGTGGATATTTGAAAAAGTAGATAATTTGGCGTGTATTGATGCGTGTCAATACTATTTCCTAATTAAAAAAACTTAGTGAGAAAAATGTATTTTTAAACCCTCAGGCAAACTATTTCCCGCCACTGTGTTTCAAGTTGTTTTCACTTGTTGTTTTCAATTGATTCCTGACCAGTACCTTCTGCTCATCCCAAGTGGATATTTCCATCCACTTTCTCTTTTGGCGCAGTAGGTGTGTCCGTTCATTTGTGGTCCATAACAAGCCGTAAGCGGTGTTTGTTCCGTCGATTGTGTGTGTGTGTCTTAAGAAATGAGTGCCAAATGGCCCTGGGCACAGTCCGGAAACCTGTTCCTTCCGAACATCCATCAGGACCAGGTAATGAGGGGGTACGACACTCGACTCGGACCCGGCCCACTAAACCTTCGCTTCTTTTTTCAGGGAGCTCATCATCCCCTACTTTTTTCTTCTTCTTTGTGTTGTTATTTTTTATATATATCCATGCTGGTATCCTTCTCCTAAAAGAAGGAGGGGTCGTAAAGATTGGAATATTCAATTGTACTTCGCTATTTTGGCGAAACTATAGAACTTTGTAGTTGGAACTATTCTGGAGGCGTATGGCTTCTTTTGGGATAGTTGCAAGGCTTGCCAAGTAAAAGCATTGATAATTCGATTCTTTGTTTAAACATTTTTATTAAGTAGATCAAATTATTCTGGAGACTTCTTTGGGAAAAGTTTTCGATACTTACGTATTAAATCTCTCCTACCTTTTTCTTATAGCTGAAATCTCGCTAGTTGTTAATTTTTTTCTTGTTTGGCAATTTTTTTTTTTTTTTTAATTATTGAGTGCTTGGTCATGACGTCATTCTCAATCGATCTTACATCCTTCCATAGATTCAAGATAAAATCCAGCGACTGCAATTTTTTTTTTTTTTTTTTTTTTTCCCCCCATTGTATTTGTAATTTTATTAAATTGAAAAAGAATTCTATTCCAATTTGTAAAAAAAGTTGGGACAGGAAAGAAATTCAACAATTGGAGAAATTTCCGCAATTACAAAAAGATAGGAGGTCCAATACGTAAGTACCAAACTTACTGACTTCAGGAAGGTGATCTGAATATTCCGTACTTGCAATTGATTTTTTCAGGTATTAAAATGCCTTCTCGAAATCTGTATGAATCAAAACCATAAGTTGTGCTTATATTTTCTATTATTAGTCGCTTACTGGAAGCTAATTAAAAACGCTTCTCAAGAACTTTATTTGCTGGTAACTTCTTTAAATAAAATTATGTGGGTTACTGATTATATAATGAGTGTAAGAAAGGGCGGTTTATCTCCTTCACATTGGAATCCCTCTATGGTTATAATTAAGGAATAGTGGTATCATTAAAATCACAATCGCATTCTGCAGAATTTAAATAAATGCGAAAGTTTGATACTGAGATAATTATTTGTAACTGTAATGGAAAAATGTATTATATCAAAATGAATTTGTATAAATTTTGTATCACTATACTTTTATGTATAGTACCTATTGACAATTTAGTAAAATTCTTCCCAATTTTGTTAAAAAGGTCTAGAATCTCTCAATTCAGTTAAATGTCGACGCTATAGTTTTACCTTCTATGGACGAAAACTATCTCTGACTGTAAGATCTCTGGAGCATTTAAACCTCAATGTTTTTTTTTGTTTTTTTTTTCCCCTTTTTTTTTTCCTTTCCTTCTCTTTTTCTAATCAATCGAAAAGGGAGCTGTTTTATTCTCATACAGCTTAAGGGCAGGCCACCTAACACCCTACAATTCAGACCACTATTTGAGTGAGTAAGAGGATCATTCGACTCTATTTTAAAATACATTGAAATTCAAAATTTCCATAAAGTTATATTTGTTAGCAAAAATGTATGAATTTTGCAGTTTTACATTATAATATGAATGTTATCCGTAACTGCAAAATTCTATAAAAATATTAAATTTTTAACCTAGTATGAAATACAATTACAAAAGCAGTTCGGTTGGTTGTTTTCAGATTATCTGGCGCCGTCAGCAATAAATTAGTTATATTTAATTTACAATTATCAACCTTTTTTTATTCTCACTTTCAAAGATTTTAGTCCCCTTTGAATTTAAATGTATAAATACTTAAGTTGAAATGCAATTTTACTGACAGTTAAAGAAAAATTCATTGCGAAAAAATTAAGAAAAGCTAGTGCTATAAAATTGCAGACACGGTAATTGGTTATAGTCACTTGCAAGAAAAAAAACATAAAAAAAAAATGTTTTGTATTGATACACATTACAAAGCGCATAGTGCGAGAACGCTCTTCGACTTCTATATGAAGTCCCTACCCGAGAACGTTTGGCGGTAGCATCATTGTTGGCGATGGAAGTCGCAGCGATTTGGCGTCTGAAAGTATAAACAATCCACTTACTGGAGTGTATGGCGGAAAAAGCTCTTGAACGTCTTCTATTCATTGCTCGCGGTCAAAGTGGAAAGAGATGATGTTATTGTCAATTAGATGTTTGTGAATTGTGTTTTTTCGCGTGCTAAATTCGAAGATCTGCGGGATTTCTTATTTCTTGTAACATCAACGATTGCTCCGCTTTGGACAAATTATAGCTGTGTGTATATTTTACTTTGGATTACCTTTCAAAGACCCCAGATCTTTAATAGTGTTATGTTTATAACATCTTCGGGTCATCTTGGTGTGAAACGGTGGATTATACTAACAACTTTAGTTGCAGCTTCGGTTGTTATGAAATAAACATCATTCTTGCTGGAGCGGTAAAACCTGGTTTATTTACTAAACCATGATATTTGTCGCTCAGCGTGAAAGCTTTCGTGTTTTCTCTTAGATGTTGTACTTCACCATGTTCGAGTCAATACACCTTCGGATGAAACAACATAGCAAGAAGCCACATTGTTAAGTGTTTCATGGAATAGTTTGTGCCGTAAGATAAACAAGTTGCAACCTGCAGTTCGCGGGAAAATATTGGCTGTGATTTTCGGTATTTAGAAAGAATTTCTGCGTTGATGTGTGATTATCGCTAAGTTCAGTGATTCCCTGGTTCGACATGAGCTAAAAGTATTCAGGAATATGAATCCGAACGGGGTGAAAGCCAGCTCCGTGTTGGTGTGTCGTCAATGGTGGAAAGTGTGCTGGGTGTACGGCGACCAGTACAAGCTGTACCGCCAGCTGTACGGCAGAAAAAAGACGACGACCACCACAACCGCCACATCGGTAACAGTGCAGCAAGATGAATGGTGAGTAGGTAGTGTCCTTAGGAAGTTGGTGTTCTTGGAGAGTTTTCATTTTATGTATCTGATGTATTAATTTTCATTTAGTTCCCCCATCCAAAGTGACTAAACTATATATATAATTCTCTTGCGTTCCGCACAAATTCTGCTGTATTTCTGTGAGCAGAAAGGCAACAACTTCGAACATCTAATCACAAATCTTCTAAATGTACTTTATGCACGAATTTCCAAATTCAGCAATCCAGCCAATTACAATATATATTTTGAAATTTGACAAATACATCTGGCAACAGCCAACAACTTGAATTCAGTCTACAGATACAAATTATTGTTTATTTAAAACATATTGATTTAATATTTACGAAGGGCACCGATAGCCTTGCGGTAGAGTATCGAGCTCGTAACCGGAGGGTTGTGGGTTCGGGCCTCCGTCCGCTAAATATCGGTGTGCACCTAATGGGGGCTGGTGCACATTAAATCTGTCGTGGCCTCAATGTCCTCTCGTTGGTGTGGTGGGGTCGGAGAGAGGGGTTTAGACTAGAAGATTTCGATCTCTTATTCTTCTAGATGCTCAAAATTACGAGACGTATTTGGCTGTGTTAAGCACTTTATAAGTGGCAGAAATAGACAGTCGGTAGTTCCAAAAAACAAAAACAAATATTTACGATAATGCAAGAATAAATAGATGCAAGAAGTGTGAATTTCTTTTGGATTAAAATTAACTTCAGCATTCCCGATAAACCGAATTTTTTTTAAAAATAGTTTTTTATAATATATCCATTCAGGTTCATCAGGTTCGCTTCATACAAAACTAGTCCGTAAATTTTGATTGCTCATTGAAATAACTAATTTTTTTTAAATATATGTACGAGACTGTAGGCAGCTGAAATAGCTTTTTGCTAGGGCATATTTTAAATGCCTCCCTTTAAAGCGAGCGAAACGAGCCTGGTTTCGCATAATAATCCAGAGGGTTGGCGAACGTTAACGAGTAGAGGTGGAGCCCCCCCCCCCCCCTCCCCAGTTGTTTAGAATTTGCTGCACTGTTTTCCTCATTGCTTGAGAAAAGAGTGATTTGTTATCAACAAAACAACCTACAATTAAGTAAAAATTTTAATATCAATGATATGTAACGTGGAAGTCATTATGCTGATGTAGCAAATTAAGATTAAAAAAATAAATGTGTAGCGTGTTGTAAAAATTTATTTCCTCTATAACTAAATTTTTATTGGGATTATGTTAAAGTAATCAGTTAAGCTTTCTAAAACCAACAATTCTAATTACATCAGTCGGGAAACGTTTTTTTTGCATTTGTATATTACATTGATTTACCTCGATTTCAAATTAAATACTTGTAAAACGAAGCAGGAAATTTTCCACCTTTTCATGAAATTCAATTCCATGTTAGTTGTGCAAGAAATATAGGTGCTTTAATATCCAATCACATTTCTGCAAATAGATAACAAAGGAAGTTATCTTGATATTAGACATAAGAACTGTGTAATTCTGCAGAACCTTTATTCAATTATCACATGAATATATAAATTTGAA
Source organism: Linyphia triangularis (assembly GCA_963978545.1). Lineage (NCBI taxonomy): Eukaryota > Metazoa > Arthropoda > Arachnida > Araneae > Linyphiidae > Linyphia > Linyphia triangularis. The sequence continues at coordinate 38,193,885 of OZ021722.1, read as the reverse complement.
ATTTTTCTGGTGTATTAGTAAGCCATGATAAAGCGGCATAACAGACTTGTATGAAAATTTCAGCATGCATTCAGCACTTCCCAAAGGTGGCATTATAATGTATTTCAGCTAGTATAGCTTTTTATTTTGAGTATTTTTTACTTCCTTCCATTGCTTGAATTAATGTTATGTTTAATACATTTAACTTGGCAAATTCTTCAGTAACTTTTAGCAGCAAAAGTGTTTCTATCTTATTCTCAATTTATCAATAAATATTTCAAAATGAAAGTTTTAATGAATTCGGTAGAATAAAATATCCGATATTTTAATTTGTGATTACTAAAAGTATATAATTATATATATTCGAGAAAGCAATTTAAGCATGAAAAGTTGACCTGAATTCGCGAGCATTTTGGTTTTGTGCCCTAAGTAGGCGATTCAGGAAAGGGTTATTATTTACTAGCACCGAACATTTGTAGGCCGTGAGCCTCTACGAAACTACTTATTTGAATATTTATTTGTGAATGTAATGTTATAACCGACTTGTATAAAGGTTAAGCTGTGGGTGCATTTCTTGCTTGAAATATAAAAAAATTTCAATGCTTGAATTTAAAAAATTAATTTAGCTCTGTTGCTAAAATATTTTGCCTCAAAATCGCCATTTTTGTTATCTAAAAATTAGTTACTGATTTTAAAAAACAAACAAGCTGAGGGTTGGGGAGGGGTTTTTTTCCAGTTGCTTTTTACATAAAATAGTTTTATATTTACAGTTCTTGAATTTATATACTAAAAAATTTTTTAATTATTAGAACTCTCAAACATTTTAGCCTTTTGCTAAATAGGAAATTTAGTATTTTGCTACGGAAATTTTGCACCCAGCACTGCTATTTGAATTATCATGAATTGTCGTTGATTTCTTTTTGCATTATATTTTCTGTTTTCTTTTGCAGTCAATTGCTTATTCTTTTTGTTTTTCACAAACGTAAAGTTTATATAATTTAAACATTTCGCATTCGCCTTTCAGTTATTAAATATATATATATATATATATATATATATATATTTGTTATTGAAAATGAACTACAATACATATCATAACTTCTTTTTTTACTAAAACAATCCGGACCATAGATCATGCATTGGGTGACTGAGAATGTCACAATGCCAACCATAAACTTTAGATCCAATTTCAAGTTGTTTTTTGTAATATAGTCAATTATTTGAGAAACCCCATAAAAAAGTTTACAGTAAATTTTATACCTAAAAAAAACTGTTTCTATAGTATGAGTCTCCTTTAAAAAAAAATTGGTGACTTTGAAAACTCAATTTCAACTGAAAAATGATTTATGTTGTTTCTCAAACAATTGGTAAATTCGCGCATTCAGATATAAATTAAAGATAGTCCGTTTCTTTGATCTACTGTTAACCAGTTTTATACTTTTTTTAATAAAAAAAATATAGTAATATAGTTTGAAATACGTAAATATTTATTACTTCGTTCGTTTGCAATATCTTTTTCAAATCATCACAAATTTCGCACAAAAAAATCCTAACGCATCACTTACTTCCTCCTTTTAGTGTTTAGTGCTGAACTATCAATATAAGCTGTCTTTTCTTTGTTTAAACAGTTACTATTTACGGAGAAATTTCCATCCCTGAATCGGATCATATAAATAGTAAATTATTTCTCATAAATATATTTTAGGATATGAGTTTTTATTGTTTATTATATTTATGGATTTTTGTTTTGTTTAATTTTCAGTATGGAGCACAGGTTATCAAAGTGTGACTGAAAATTCCGCATTGGACCAAAATCATATAAATAATTACTGAAAAATAATGTTAAGAATATAGGAATTTTTTTCCCTAATAATTTTTTTTTCCTTCTCCGATTGAGTAGGAAGTGATCTGTCGTCTTTTATTCGCATTTCTAACACTATAACTGTATAATTACATTTCCTGATTAACCAAACGTTAAACCCTTGTGTAAATTTATATCCTTTTAAATGCATTCAACGCAGTCAACATAAATCGCCTTCCTGTATTTTTTTTTTTTTTTATATATATATATAATCACCTGGAAAAATCAATAACGTTGTATTTGAGGCGGAGTTATTTGCGCTTCTCAACTCCGAAGGTAAATTATCATTTGTTACAATAAAAATGATATCCCGAATGCAAATCAAATGCTTTTGCTGACTTAAATGATTTGATGTATTATATGTCGCCATCAAATAATGTCCTACCTATGTTCCATGCTGTGTAATTACAATAGTGAATTCGAATATCATCTGCTTCAAGTACACACTACGCATGCAAAGCAGCGTCCACTGCAATAAGATTAATAGCCTTTAATTGCCGGAGTTATGTAGTTGGTCTTCATATGGGTGTTCGGATTTGCTACAGTTGCGACAAGTTAGGATTTTCCGAAGGAGGATGGCTATTAATACTGTTCAAAGCCATTCACGGCCCAGATTGGACCGTCTTGGCATTCAACTGATGTCTGACTATACTGTTAAAGATTTTGTTCCACCTTGCACCAAAAATTGGTTCCTATTTAGCTGCAACCAACATTTGGTACTTAGTTTCATGATTTAATGGTGCTACATCGGACCTTAAGCACCATAAAATCGTGAAACTAAGCACCAAATGTTGGTTGCAGCTAAATGGGAACCAATTTTTGGTGCAAGGTGGAGCACAAATTTTAACAGTGACAGAGCTATTTTAAATTTTAAGTTGCTGTTACTTCTGGTATCCTATTGAAGTTTTGGAAAGCTCTTGATGTACTTGGAAATATTTATGTGGAAAATTAGCATCACATTTAAACTATTTGTGGATATCAAATGCACGCCTACCATATTAGTGAAACTTGATAAAACAATGTTTAGGACCATTCGAACACGTTATAGAATTACACGAACTGTTGGTGAAGGAAAAATCAAGCAGATCCTTAAAACAAAATTTACTTTTCAGGTTAAACGGTAATGGTAATTAAAAATGTAAAGGTAATGACATTTAAAACGAAAAGGCAAGGTTTAAAATTTTAAGAGTCTTCTTAATTTAATATTACACAACAGTGCGTACTGCTTTATGAGAAACTTAAATATGGACTAATATTTCTATTTTTCTCAAAACAAACTGCTTAATTTTTGGCGAATACGGAATTATTTTTTGTTAGTATCTTCCGTTATTTGGTTAAATTTGCTCATTGTTTTGTATGAATTGTCTACGATGTTAAGTCTGCGCCTACACAAAGTTATGTACTTTCATTTTTTTGTCATATCGATCCATCCCATCGTGTATTGACCTCTCCCATTCAAATTAGAAGTTCGACGTCACTTTCGAAATGACCGGTTACCTAAACAAACTTTTTTTTTGCTTCTCCCACATTTAAAAAGATACTTCCACATTTGTTTCTTGAAATAACATCTTCGTGATTAAAAAAAAACATCTACCAAAAAAAAAAATAACGCGAGTTTCCTCCATCTTTTTAAGTATATTATGCCGTTGAGTATCTCTTAAAATTAAGACTTTTGCTAGAGGGTAGACATTGCATGTAAATAGCGGCCAGGAATGATAGCGTTTTTTCCCCCTTTGTTCATCCCATTGTATCCTAGCAAATTGTTACGTATTTTTCTTCCGTGAAAGTCCTCCCAACAGACGCAGATTAAAGCCTGTTTTGGATTTCGAATCTATCAAGTCGTAGAAGAATCGGATTATTACACACCGGTTTTATATAGGTGCAATTATGAAGGGTTTTGGGAATAGCAATTACATTGAATAACATTCTCATCAATCGCCACTTTATGGCATGATATTCTAAGAGCTACTGAGTAACACCTATGAAACTATTATTCCTATCATCAGATGAAAGTCTTTTATTTTAGATAATTGAATAAGTGAGACATTTAATTTTCAAAAATCTAGACTGCATCCATTTTTAAAAGAGTTTTGTAATGTCACTATTCTTCGGGTCTTCAAAAAGTTGAAATTTTATTTCATAGATAAACATTTAGTTTAATCTGTCCTGTTAAAATCTGTCTTTTTTATTTTTAACTTTAACTTTTATAAAGTTGGGTGACTGTATTCGATTTCAGTAATTAAAATTACAATGTCCGTGTTTCAATATTAAAAAAATAATTTTCGAGCATATCGAACTGATAATCATAAAAATGTTCAAGTACGAAATAATTATTTGCGTGTTTTATTCCATATGATTAAGTTATATTCAGAAAGGAAATTTCTACTCTATAATTAAAAGATAGCCTTTTAATAATTTAACCGTTTTGAATCTTTTTAAAAATTTAAATAATAATGAATTGGAAAACATTTGAATAAAATTATTATTACTTAATAGTTAAGTGGAAACAATGTAACTGCCAGGATCTTGAAAAATATTAACTGCTAAATTTTATAAAATGCTATCGTAGTATTTTCAATGTTGTGTTAAGTGTTTTTAAATAAAATTTAGGCTACGTGGTATTATTAAATGCTCTATTACCATTCGCGAAAAAGAACGTATGTTACAGAATATATTATCTATATTAAATGGGGGGGGGGGGGAGGACCAGAATATTGTTCTATTTGTAATATTTGTTTCAAGTACTATGCATTTTAATAATCTTTTAGTTGTCATTTCTTGATGTGTAGTATAGTGAAAGTTTTGCTTTGAGAGAAGAGAAAAAAAATCGATTTCAATTTGGGCGATTTAAGTTTGGAAATCCAAAAATGAGTTTTAGCAAAATAATTTGTTAGTAATATTCTTTAGAAACGTGGGCTTTTGTAAAAATCACGTATTTGCAGAAGGTACTTACCATTAAAAAATTTAGGGTTTTCAGCAATTTAAAAATAATATTGATAATAATAAATAAAAAAAAACAAAACATTTATGATTTTGATAAACATTGTTGTGATTACGCTTTTTTATGTTGTCCTAATATCCCCACCATCCAAATTTTCTTAGAAATGCGCTAAAGACATAACAAGTTGAAGTACCAACGACTTTCAAACAATGAAAATCATCTTTCATTAAGCTGTCAACATACTTATCCAACAATGAAATTGCTTTGTCACGTGTACCCTAAATTAATGGATAGATGGCCATTCAACTATTTAAATTTAACTTCTTGTGTTAAAATTTGAATACATAATTTTAATTCGGTGATCCGGTTTACCATTATAATTACAGGGGTCGCATTCTCCCTATAATTCCTAACATTCCTTAAATTTTTGTTCCTCCCTAAAATTGTACTTAAATTTTTCGTTACTTCTTTAAAAAAAATTAAAAACCACGAAAATTTCCCAATTCCTCCAAAACTCGGATACTCTTCCAGAGGAGAAAATGTTTTCTAAGATTTTAATTATTAATTATTCAATTTTTTAAAAAGAATATATCTGTTTGAGGAGCCTGTGTCGTGTCGGCTTCAAAAGAAGTATCTCTTAATTTTGTTCAAATTATCCCTAAAATTTTTGGAATTGCCCGCAAAATATTTGAAATTACCCCTAAAAATTTTGGATTTACCACAAAAAACTTTGGATTTACCCCTAAAAATTTTGGATTTACCACAAAAAATTTTGGATTTACCCCTAAAATGTTCCTGAAATTTTTGGAATCGTCCTTAAAATTCCTACCTAATTTTTTTAGAAAACTTTCTACCTGTAATTATGTGATGAACCCTTAAATACGTGAGTAATTGACAAACGTCACATTTTCCGCGCATCAGAACCTGGAATCTGGACATATTACGCTATTGTCAACTTTTTAAGCAGATTACCATGCGAGGAAACATTATCGTTTGTCTGCTTGCCGGTTTGAGAAATTCGAATGAACCTTGTGTAAGATGGTGTTTTGAGAAGTTTCATCGTTTGGCAACCCTTGGGACATGCTTGTGACCAATCACAATGTACCTTTAAAAACAACACTTTCCATTATTCAATCACAATGCACATTTAATTTTCCTGCGAAATTATAGCATTGCAATCATATACGCGTCATTAGTTAGCTTTGTTAGAGAGGAAAAATTCCGCACAAAAGTGAATGAATTTATATTTTTATAAATTTAAATGTGATTTTATACATATATATATATATATATATATATATATATATATATATATATATATATATATATATATATATATATATATATATATATAGAAGTTGTAGTATTTTTAAATTTTTAGCATCTGGCAACTTGCACGTTTTCCCATTTCTATTCCTCAGTTTCTTCTTAAATGTTGAACTTGTGAAGATGTTTGGTTTAGCCAACTGACTTTACACATGAAAATAAACTCGTATAAATATAACTTCTTTTTGAAATAAAGATGGAAATAAAAACGATATGATTATTATTTTAACCATCCTTCGCTACGAAGACAAAATATTTGGAATATAATTATCAATGTTAGGTCTACATCGTTAAGTTTATTTAATTAATATTTATACCTTTAACCACCAATTTACGATCAATCTAGCCATTTTAATTGTTTGTATATTCTGCTGTGTTGTATGAAATTCAGTAATAAAAAGGAGAAAAATTGGGTTTGTTTCCTCTTAGCTATTTGTCTCGTCTATTTGATAATGAGCTTACAAAATTTGTATTTTCCGTTAGCTTGGTATTCCGTCTTTACAGATAAGTTTTGTTTCTCCGTTGAATTTGATTAAACCATTAATAAATACTTCTTGGTTATGTCCAAAAATCCATTTATTTAACTCGACAGTTTTGGGCGAGCTTAACTATCAATATTTTCGGAACGACCTCAAGCTGGCGAACAAGACCTATGATTTGAAGTCGGTAGCTTTGATTAATTTCCTGGCAAGCTAGCACTCATTTGTGGCCACGAGTTCAATTGCAAATTCTTGTTTATCCATCTGCAAATTCGTGTCGAAGAATGAGATTATGATTCATGCCCTTTGGTGAGCAAACAGGGCCTCGGAATGCCTGGATATTGCGGTTGATTAATGCTAGTTTAAGGGAGGGTTTAATAATAAGAATTGTTAATGGCTGGGTGATTGTTTTGTTTTTGTTGGCCTTTTGTCCTCAATTAGGCAAAGTTCGTCAACTTCATTATTTGATTGAAAGAAAATAGTTTGATTAGATTACGTCGCTTGTCGCATCTGCTATTAGTGAGGATCGGAAAAATACACAATATTATAGAACGTTGAGTTTTATCAGCAACTTATAAACTTTTTAATCCGAGTTCGTGGTAGAATAATAATAATAGAATAATGAGTAGATCGTTCGTTTGTAAAATAGTGCAAGCATGTCCATCCACTTCCAATCCATTTTTCAGGATAGACGAATAATGTTTTCTTTGCTCATTCTTAACGAATCAAAACGTTTGAGGTTCATGACAAATTCAAACGCTTCATAACTAATGGGATGGAATAACACTTATATCGAAACATTTTCATGCTCAATCTGTGTGGCGATGTATTAACTGCATTTTTTAAATGATTTTCAATCTCTATACATTTCCATCGTGATTATTGTGATTTATATATCTAGTTTAAATTTTGATTATTATACTTCAGCATATAGTTAAAGATTGTAATTCTTCGTAAAAGTAATTTTAGCAGCTTCTTATTTTCATCGCTAATAAAGAGTTACTCTCTGTGTGGCTCTCTTCTTATAGCTTTATAGAAAGTGACTTCCAATATTCGTGTAACTTTGAAATTTTAAACATAAGTAGTTTGGGCCTTTTGAATATGCTTTTGACAAACAGAATGTTACAATTTTAGTTTTGTTTTAATTAATCGTTTTAATTGTTTGAAGTTTTTGTATTAGAGTGATTTCCAATCGGCGTAGAGCTATTAAATTTTGAACACGTAGTTTCGGCCTTATAATTTTTATTTTCACAAATATAATGTTAATTGTTCAAATAAATGTAATTAATTTTATACAATAATGTTGTAAATTTTTGGCACCTTCTTCCAATGTCGGTGACAGGGTAGACTACATTTCACAATTCGACTTCTCTTCTAGATGAGCGGAGGGAGTTTCTGCACACCAATAGAGTATTTTTTTTTACATATCGTTGGTATAAAGTCGAGACTACGATTAATTTTTTTATTTCATTTCATAGTGTTTTTTTTTTTTTTTTTTCCTTTTTTTTTTTTCCCCCTTCTATCAGGATTTGTTTTAATTGTAGAATTCTGAAATTTTAACATAAATATTTTTAGCTTTGCTATTTTGATTTTCACAAACAAAATATTAAAATTTTAATTATTTTTTGTTAATATTTTGATTATTTTTTTTTTAATTTTAATTTCCTTTAATTAAAGTAGTTTTATAAAGTGCTTTCAATACGTGTTAAACTCTGAAATTGAAATTGAGGCGGGGATGAGGGTTAAAAAAAATCTAATAGTGCTATTGTAATAACGGGGAATTGTTTTGTGGATATCCAGAGGGAGGGAGGCGTCTAATAATTAAGAGTTCTTAAGCAATGAACCGTTTAGCGAGGACAACAAGCCTGTGCTTCTGCAGCAATGAACCTTTCGACTAGGGCAGCTAATCAATCTGAATTTGTGTAGCATTGAAACTTTTAGCGATCGAAGCGAACTTGGTTCGCGAAGCGTCAAAAGCTGGGACCTATACCCAATGACTGGTCTCCGCAACGTGTGGCCACGCAGCTACTAGAGAAAGTAAACCAAAATACAGCAACCTTTTCAAAAATTGCTTCCTCGTTCTTTAAAATGAAATTAATGCAAATTCTTCAAATATAAGAAACGAGTACAACTAATTTTACCGAAACCAATTTCTTATCGCCTATTTCTTAAAATCGTCACTTAACTCATTTCTGTCATTTTTAATAAAGTCTATCATTGTATTTTGACTATTCTTAACTAATATTTAATATCACCCCACAGTTTCAAATACATCTCTTGGAATTTAAAAATAAGTGTTAATGAACCCCAAAGTCCGTATAAACACACTTACACAAAAAGAAGATAAAGGAATATTGAAATTCTTCCTTGGGCTTCCTCGTGAAATTGGGTTGGTAGCGCACTCAAAAACAGTCTCGTCCCATTTGGTCTAGTTTAACGACAATTATGAAGGAGCTATTCGTAGATTCAGTTTCTAGGTCAGGCCACGTGAGTGATGAAATGCACGTTTTTATATTTGAAAGAAGATACTCTTTGTTCCTAATAGCTCTGTTTATTTGGTGACCGTGGTGAGGTTTCATTTTGACATGTTGAATCAATTTTTGCGACCTGTGAAATCGAGACTCCGCGTGCTTTTTGGGAGTGTGCGCGTTCGATATGTTTTTTCTTCGAGTGCAAAAAGTCATCAGGTATTATTTAGATAGTTGTTATAAATAATTGATATTTTGTGTATTTTTGTTGAAGAACATTAATTTTTAAAACGGCTAATGTTTGATAAATGTACCATTTTCTTAAAATTGATATTTCGAGTCGCCTGTGAACAAAATCCGACATTTTGTGCTCTAGCCTTTTCTACGGATTTACAGATATATTTCCAACTATTATTTGGTTTGTTTTATGTGCTCAACGTTATTTGTGTCATGTATTACGTCATGTTAATAAAACTGAGGTATCACTTGACTTCACTATATTTTGATATTCGATCTCTGTGTGTCGTAATTCCGTGTGTGTCTCATATCGCATCTTCTTTTATTGTTGCAGGAAGGTGTGCCGCAACTGCAAGTGTGCCCGCGAGGAGCACGAGGGTGCGTCGGGGGTGTCCAACATGGCGGAGAGTGAGCGCATCGTGAACAAGATGGCCGCCCACTTCGACGCCACAGTCGCCCCCTCCGCAACAGACCGACACTCGGACGACGACTCGGGATGCGCTCTAGAAGAATACACATGGGTGCCACCTGGACTCAAGCCGGAACAGGTACTGTCTTCATAGTATCTGTTATCCCCCTATATTGTAATATGTTATCTCGATTGATTATTTGTATTGGGTAATATCTGGTGGAAGGGCTGCAATACATAAGAATATCGTTACCGCAGGATATCGACTACTGATAGTAATCCTAACTCCAAAAGTCAGGAGAGGTAGTGTGTTTAGCGAGGTGTTTGCCGCACATGCGTATCGAATGGAAAAAAATCTGGATTAGTCCGAATGGGATAATGCGGCAAGCGACCCAAGTCATATTTATCTTTATTGCCATTGTGTCTATGCACTTTTAATTTATTCCTACTTTATTTCATGCTGGGAACCGGTCCCGATGCCTTTCGCATACCATGAGAGCATATTATTACGGTATTTTGTGGACTGAGAATGCAAACAGACCAATGGTCATCATGTACGTTTTTCAGAAACTTCGAGTTCCCATTGAGTCTCCCTTTTGAGTTGTAACTGATATACGTCATTATACTTTATCGAGTTTCTGGATTGTGACTGTCACTGTCAATAAAAAGCCATCTCTATAAAAAAAAATGTGTTCAAGAATGATGACTTCTCAGACAGGTAGTCTTTGTGTAAACCTTTTTTACTAATCTATAATAATACTAGCTGAATACCCGTGCTGCGCTACGAAATTTTACCATTAGCATTTTAGTGATCAAAAGACATTCATGTATTCTACACTTCAGACGTTTGCTCCCATTTCGATCCCGACAAATTGATTTATCAAAATAGGAACTTTCCTTTGTTGACATTTTAAACGAAATTTATAATTGTGAATAGTAAACTGGAATAGTTTATTGTGTTTATGTTTGCTCTTAGTTCTAAATTTCAAAGTAGTAGCTGTATTGGAATTAAGTTAATTAGACATTAAGTTAATCCTCGTATAGTTTCAATGTTGCGTCGTCTTTTCATCCCTTAAAAATTTGTTAATCGATATTGAAATGACTTATTTTTTTAACATTTGCAAAAAATATCAGAAAAATGACTACATTGGAAGAGGAATATTCGGATATCCCTCGTTTGGAACATTTAACCCCTTTTCGACCCCTTAAAGTTGGTTAATCGAGAACAGAATAGCTTACTTTTTCTATGTTTAATCTTTTTTGACATTTGTACCAAATTTCCGAGTTGTGACCATATGGGAAGTGGTACATTCGAATATTCCTCGTTTGGAACATTTAACCCCTTTTCCACCCCTTGATCCACCCGAGATCGGAATAGTTTACTTTTTCTGCGTTTGTCTTTATTGATATTCACACCAGTTTTCAGAATTGTGAAAATATGAGAAGTAGGACATTCGAATATATCGCTCGTTTGGAACGTTTGACCTCTTAAAGTGGGTTAATCGAGATCGGAATAGCTTACTTTTTCTATGTTTACCATTGTTGACATTTGTACCAATTTTTAGAGTTGTGACCAAATGGGAAGTAGGATATTCGAATGTCCCTCGTTTGGAACGTTTAACCCCTTTTCGACCCCTTAAAGTGGGTTAATCGAGATCGGAATAGTTTACTTTTTCTATTTTTACCATTGTTGATATTTGTGCCAATTTTCAGAGTTGTGACTATGTGGGAAGTAGGATTTTCGAATGTCCCCCGTTTGGAACGTTTAACCCCTTTTCGACCCCTTAAAGTGGGTTAATCGAGATCGGAATAGTTTACTTTTTCTATTTTTACCATTGTTGATATTTGTGCCGATTTTCAGAGTTGTGACTATGTGGGAAGTAGGATATTCGAATGTCCCCCGTTTGCAACGTTTAACCCCTTTTCGACCCCTTAAAGTGGGTTAATCGAGATCGGAATAGTTTACTTTTTCTATTTTTACCATTGTTGGTATTTGTGCCGATTTTCAGAGTTGTGACTATGTGGGAAGTAGGATATTCGAAAGTCCCCCGTTTGGAACGTTTAACCCCTTTTCCGACCCCTTAAAGTGGGTTAATCGACATCGGAATAGCTTACTTTTTCTATTTTTACCATTGTTGATATTTGTGCCGATTTTCAGAGTTGTGACTATGTGGGAAGTGGGAGAATTAGTGATGAGTGAGTCAGTGAGTGAGGGCTTTGCCTTATATATAGAGAGAAAACAAGCTGTGTGTCTCTGTCTATCTGTCTGCCTGTCTGTCTGTGGATCTATAGAAACCTACTTTAAATTGAAGTAGAGCTCTGAAATTTTCAGCATAAGTAGTTTTGGCCTTCTAATTGTAAGCATCACTAACAGAATGTTAAAATTTTAATTAGTTCTTTTTTAATTATTTTTTTTAATTAATTAATAAATAGGTTACAAAACGATATCTAATAGGGCAACAGCTCTGAAATTTTCAACATAAGTAGTTTTGGCCTTTTAAAAAACAGAATTTTCAATTTTTATTTTGTTCTTTTTTAATTAATTTTTTTAATTAATTAATAAACATTTTACAAAACGACTACTAATAGGGCTAAAGCTCTGAAATTTTCAACATAAGTAGCTTTGGCCTTCTAATTGAACTTTTGAAAAACAGAATTTTAAATTTTTATTTAGTTTCTTTTTAATTAATTGATGAATATTTTACAAAATGATTTTTAAAAGGGTTACAGCTCTAAAATGTTCAACATAAGTAGTTTTGGCCTTCTAATTGGACTTTAGAAAAACAGAATTTTAAATTTTTGTTTAGTTTGTTATTAATTAATTTTTTTAATTAATTAACAAATATTTTACAAAACGATTTGTAATTGGGCTACATTTCTGAAATTTTCAACACAAGTAGTTTTGGCCTTCAAATTGGACTGACAAAAAGAATATTAAAATTTTATTTGTTTTTTGATTGATTTTTTTAGAAAAAGCGACTTTGAATAGGCCTAGAGCTCTGAAAGTTTCAACATAAGTAGTTTCAGCCTCTAATTTTGCTTTCGACAAACACGTTTTAAAATAATCTTAAAGGGGTGTTGTATTATTGTATTAACGGGGAATTCTTTTTTTCCCCTTGACAAGGGAGAGGCTTCCAATATTAAGGCTTTACGTTGCAATTAGATTTTAGTGAGTGAAGCGAGCTTATGCTTATGCAGCAATAAACCTTTCAGCGAGTGAAGAGAGCCTATGCTTGCATAGCAATGAACCTTTAACGAGTGAAATAAGCCTGTGTTATATGTCCATGAACTTTTCAGCAAACGAAGCGGGCTCGATTTTGCGTAGCGATGAACCTTCCTGCGAGCGAAGTGCCAAAAACTAGGTCCTATACACGAATGACAGATTTTCGCAACGCGAGGCCTCACAGCTAGCTAAAATATTGCACATGTTAAAATTTCGTAGCAAAGCACGGGTATTTAGCTAGTTTTATATATTTTAAAAACTATGTTTGAACGGTTAATCATTTTTTACAGCACTTGAGTTGAACATTGCAACCATAGTTCTACTTTTGTCTCCACATATTCGTTTGGATTACTCTCCCCTTAGATAAGATTTTTCTAGTTCCAGCGTAGTATAACCCAGCAGTATAATACCTAACCCAGGTTAGGCATGGATGTTGGTGTTCGGAATCCACATTAAACTGTAGGTCCCGAACCTGGTTAGCCGTCATTGTGCATATAAATAGGTCGTTAAACGTACAAACCAACTAACCAACCAGTTGACAATCTGGAACTTGTGCAAAAAAAAAAAAACGATCGAAACGAAGGGAAAAACTTGACGGAAAAAAAAACGAGAATTATGCACACGCAAAAAACGATCTGAAGGAAATCATTCTTTTGGCGAGGGTTTTAATGTGGTATTTCTGTTCTTTATTTGAGTATTGTAAGATAGGCAACCGTGAAAAGTAACTGCAGATCCTGTATTCATATTGATTAAAAACCGGAAATTATTCTTGGGTGAGAGGACCCTAAAATTAGCATGTAACTGCTGCGCCTTATTTGCATATCGTAAGTTCTGCCTGTTCAATTGTTTTCCGCCTTTCCAATTGTGGTATACACGATTTACATGAAAATTAGTACATTCTACTTACACCATGTTATAACAGTGTACTGTTTTTTACTTTCAATTACCCATTTGTATACATAGGGTAATGAAAGTATTGCATTCTTAAAAAAAAAAAAAAAAAAATTTTTTTTTTTTTTTTTTTTTTTTTTGACATTTCTCTACGTTTTGGAACATTCTGATTTTAAAAAATGTCTGTATGTGTGTATGTGGACAGCATAACTCCCGAACAAATTGACCAACGATGTTCAAATTTTGTGTGCTGATTGGTGGTAGCCATGGGACCTACCATTAAGGTTTTCGTCAAAATCGCGCATGCGCATAAGGTAGCTGCCATTGAAAAAATCATGTTTTTCAGAATTGCTAAAAAACTGCCCTTACAATTTTGATAAAAAATCGCTGTGGTAATGCCTCTTAAGATATTCTAAACATCCCCACCTCCGAAATTTCTGAAAAAATGTTTTAATGGAATAAAAAGTTGAAAAGCGAAAGACCCATACAAGAATTATGGTAAAAAATATCGCCAAAATGGCAAATTTTTTTTTTAAATGAATGATGAAAATATAAAAATTGTAAATGATACAAAGCCATGCCAGTATTGTAATATGATTGAAAGTTATGCGATGTTCCACACCCCTTGTGATTGTAAGTTCTGCAGTAGAATTTTCATGCATGAGTTCTTATATTTTTATTAAACGCTCCAAAACCTTTCCTTCTTATGTAATTTTTTTATGCCCTTGCATAAGTAATTTTTAGTTCAAACGTCAAGCATAGCCCCAACTAGGCATTCAAATTAAAAAGAATCCCTCATAACATAGATAAATAAAGGTTTAAAAAATTGGCAATACCACTAGTGACACATCTAAACACTTTGCATGTTACACCCTTTGAGAAACGGATATTATAAGTTCCATTTGCATCATTGCCGAAATTCAATGCATAGAAAATGATTGATACGATTAATGATACATACTCAACCCCAGAGCACCACTTGAACATTCAGTTATTCAAGATCACTGTGTCGATTAATCCTCTCGTAGGCCTCAACAACACATCCTGGTCTTGTTTTGTGCGTTGTAAAACAATGGGCCGGGTTCAATCCTTTCCACCCTTCAAACAAACGATTTGATCCCTCCTTGTCTTGGGAGGAATAAATGCATTGGTGTGGTAAAAAGGGTCCCTCGGGTTCGCTGAATCCTCCGATACCACAGCCGCAGGTGCAGGTCTTCGGCAGCTGACCAAGCGTGTAATGACGAGAGGCCTCAAAGGAAAAGTAATTACTGCCACACCTTGATCCACCACTACCCCTCAGCTTCAAGCTTAACTGCTGAATACTACCATTCCGCAGACTGGGAGCGTCCATAAAGTAAAGAAGCTGTATATTGGTGTTTTTCAGTGGCGTATAGAGCTTAGGTGCTTCAGCCCCTCTTAATATAAAGAAAAAGTTGGCTAAAAGAGGGAATCATACAATCAATCCTCAATGGAAAGTTTTTGACTTCGCAAAAAATTTTGGTTAAGAAGTATGATCAGTGAATATGTCTTAATGAATGTAGTCCTAAGCAATTCTTCTGATTGAATACGTTCTACGCATTGGTGAACTATTGGGGTAAATTATTATCGCTGGTTCGCTTGCAGGATCCTGTTTAAATTTGTGTGAGCCCTGAACAAATTAAAAAAAAAAATTGGCCCCCTTAAATGAAACGCTGGCGCTGTCTTCGATCTATTGTAGTGACCATGTCCATAATATTCCCTCACAAAGACTGTGTACAAACTTATTACTACCGTGTATCAAGGAGACGAAAATTCTGTTTGAAATAACACGTCAACAATGTCTTACAATTGCTTTTCTGGGAATTTTTATCAGTCAATTGTAGTATTAAATCGTTATTGTTGGAATTTGAAATTATTACAACATTAATTAAAGACATTTTCTTTTAAACGCAAAAGTGCGCATTAGTGAGAAAAATTAGGCACCAGTTGAGTTTACTAGTTTGTATATTACAATACAATATTTCTATATTAGTAGGTGATTTATGCCTGATGCGTCAAAATGCGACTGACGTGTTTATGACACATGGTCATGCATTTTACATCGAGATGACTTACACATTGGTGACGAGTTGAGTTGATTTGCCACTTTACCTATGGAAACCGAGGCTTCTAGGAGCCCATTAAAAATATTTTAAGCTATCACAATTTAAGATTTTACAGAAAAAATATAAAAAATAAGCTATCTCAAAATTATTTTTTATGTTTCTTGTGTTTTGAATACTACTTTTAACTAGTCATACTCAAAACCTCCCATTGCGCGTAGTTATCTTCTCGATTGGTCGTAAAATTACCGAAATGTGCTATGAACTAAGTACCATAAAAATCAGACATCTTGCATTAGACTACATACTTGTCAGTGTCCATTGAAATCGGTGAAAATGATCCTGGAACTTAAAAACTCTTTTGATACCTTTTTAGTTTATGGGTTTAATTTCTTGGTATAGCGAAATAGGCGACGTAGGAGCATTGTTCTGTTACGCACTGATTAATATCTTTACTGTCAACAAGTCCAGCGTAATTAGGCTGGCGCGAAGGAACCGCCCTAACATTTCAATCCTTTTGTTACTATAAAGGTTGAAATTCTATGCTGTAAGGAAACCAATTAGAAGCAACAAGGGTGGATCGTAAGTAAAGTTCATGCGAGGCAATGTTGTATTAAATATCTTGAGTAGGTACGCCATTCCCTTTTCATTCAACTTTTGTTTTTATAGATTAGCAACAGTTCTGCAGAAATCTCAAAATTGGTCGTTACACTTTGATTAACGTCTTCCTTTTTTTGCAAACATATCTTAATTAGATATGGCGTATTTAAAGTCATTCGTCATTCATTAGTAAATTAAACTATTGAATCACATTAGGTATTTATTGCAATGGTTTATTTTAGAGTCTCACATTCTGCCTGGCTGCCTAAATCTTTATAAATTGTCGCTGGTATGATTTGCCTTCCTCATTCGCGATGATTTTCACACAAACACTTATAAATTCCCTGCACGCAAACTAGGGCAATGATTCTAAAAATAAAAACTGTTTCACTAACACTTGGATGATTATAGCATATTTTATGTCTTATTACTTAAACAAAATTACATTGATGTTTTGGTCAAAAGAACACAGATAAAAATTAGCATACAAGTAGTCTCGCAGATTTGATCAGTGGTGTCCATAATTTACTCAGTTAAACTACAGAAACTGTGCACTAATGCGTTTCCAAATCGAAGCCGCGCAACCAATATCTTTGCATCCAATCTTGTAAAAGTTTTATCTAAATAAATTATGATTATTGTAGCATTTCATATAAGCTGTTATCAGAATTTGTGAAGATCCCTTTTGCCCTCTCTAACATCACTATACTCTCTATCTCGTCAATTCACATCTCTCATTGTTCGGTTTATACTGTAAGTTAATACATATGTATAAGTAGAGAAAATGTTTAACTTTTTCTTATACATACCTCACACCTTCCGTGTTTGAGCTCAACTCTTGAAATTCAGTTTATCCAGTTTTTAGTCTTTTTGTGGGAATTCTCAATCACTAGATAGACGGTCCCTATGAACCCAGTGATTCCTTACCTACTTGAAAATGTCGCCAAGAGTATCTCTACTGAGCTATTAATGTAATTGCTTTGCGTGCCAATTGCAGCTTAGATTGACTATGGATAGTATATGTTTTCCTAAGAAGAAAAATATCCTTTCCTTTATTATCCCCCCAGTAATTTAGCGTCCGTCCATTGTATGCATTTCATTTTGTTCGTGCTAATTTCGTTGGAATTTCTTTCTTGATTTAATAACTTGTAGTTTGAGAAGCAAAAAATAGTTTCGTTTATTTTTCTTTGAATTTTAGAGCTGAAACCATTTTTATTTTTGTTCTTTGAGATATTAGCGGTATTGGATTCTATGCAATATTTGGGTTTCATGGTTTACTCATGAAACAAAATAAAAACGATAAGCTACAACGTTTTATACACAACTAATTTTACAACATATGTGAGTGCATTTCATTCAAAATATTTCTTCAACTCCTTATGTTAGTATATTTCTTAGTCATTTAGAAAAATCTCCGTTTAATCTATGTGTATTAGAATATTCGTAATTGGGTTTGGATTACGTTGAAGAGAAAACAGTTTTAGGGTTGAACTGTTGTAAATTTTAAAAGCGACTCATCAATATCTAATCTGAGTATAGATAGGTTCTTCTTAAATTTGAATTTTACTACGCTCATCTCCAAATAACTAGTAACGAGTGAAAAGATACTAATAAATTCGAGATCGACAAATAAATCGAGAAAGATACATACTAAAAATCGAGTGAAAAGATACAGATAAAAAGGTGTGCAAAGTATTGCAGATGTGTCCTTTTTAATATTATCTATATAATATATTTCATAGCAAAATAAAAGATTAAAGTTGTATCGTATTTTCTTATTAAATGTTGGAAATTTTTCTCTATCAAAAATTGGTGTTTCTTTTAGCAATCAATTCATTACTCATTTCATGAGAAAGCTTTACCGTTTCGGCGTTTCTTTTCAAAACACGAATACTAAATATCTGATTTCATGATCTTAAAAATATATTTAAGGCTTTTTAAAGGAGTTTCGTAAAATACCAGACAGATATTCACTTAAAAATCACTAGAGTGATACAAATCTTACGTAATATTATAGACCAAAGAGAATTAGATGAGCTTGAGCATCCGATTATTTCTTGTCCTTAGAAGTAGTCAGTTTCTTTCACAACCTCAGCTGGTGTGCGTGAGTCGCAACAGATCATAAAATCCTCATTTAAATTTCTGGTTAGCTGCTTTGTTACACAAAAACCAACCTCCATATCAAAGAAGTCTTTCTGTAATCGCATTAGTCTTGTGTCTGCTTCCTCTCTTCCAATTAAACTTCAGAAAAGTTCATTAATAACCACGAAGAGACTTGGGTGGTCTTCTTTTTCGGTTGAGAAACCCTCGTTTAGAACAGTTTCGACACTTTTTAGTGAAATTGGAATCTTAGCTAATGAATGATCAATGTGCCATTAATAACGTTTTTGCCGATAATGGCCTTCAGATATTAAGACCCTTCCATATCGTCCCAGTTGGCTATGCCGGTTAAACTAAGGAATCGGATAACACCACCGTTAATTTTCGTAATAGTTATTTTAATAATAAAAATATAAATCTTTTGTTAATAATAATTGTTAATTAATTTTAACTAAAGAAATTTTAATTATATTAGTATTAATTATATTAATGCATTTGATATTAATTATTTTAATGCAAATTATATTAATATTAATTACAATTTTTTAAACGTATTTGATGAATTATTTTAGCAAAAACATTAAAAGAATTTTTTTCCAATGTGTTCGAAAGTTCTTTCCTCCTCCCCCCCCCCCCCAAATAAATATCTAGTTTTTATTATATTTTACTTAAATATTTATATATGAGATGAATATTTAAAAAATTATAATATTTATATTTATTATTATAATAACTAATATTTAAAAAAATATTCGCTGATCCAAAATATATTTTGAAGCCGATTCTTATTTTTGAATTTTACAGTCATTTTTCTCGATAATATTCATTTTAAATGAATTTTTTCGTTTTTGATAGATTCAGTTTGATATCAATGAAAAAAAGTTCTTGAATTTATCATATAATTTTAAAAAAATAATAATTGTCCTTGAAATACTTGGACTGTCACATTTGCTCTCGTTCCTTAATTCTATGATCTTAATGATATTTCCATAAAGCACCACACCGAACAACATTCAATATAATTACAGTGTCGCTTTAATTCTTTTGAGTTGGCAAACCTGTCACCATGTTTTACTGCCCGTGAAATATTCTCATGGGTTAGAAACCATTTCTTTAGTGAGAAGCAACTTTTATGAGTGTGAGATCCCCCATTTCGTGGAATATCCAAACAAGTTTGTGTACTTATAGAAAAGAATTTTATGTTTACGATCCACTTTGATGGGCAGTTCGAGTCTCCATGGGCGGGGATCATAAGCAAGAGTGGAATGTTTGGGATCCCTCTTTCTACAGCCTCTGAGAATATTTCTATGCTTGAATTTTCACAGAATAAGCTACAGATGTACCCTTTTTGGGGGTCGTCTGGAACTAAAGATTATTCTCAATTCTCTGATTTGATGGCACTGTTTTAAATGTCTTGTAAAAGTAGACTTTATATTTACCAGGGTTCCCACGATCATTAAAAGGGCTTAATATATTTTAACTTAAATATTTTTCAAGGCCTTGAAAGTCCTTGAAAATACTTAGAGGTCCTTAATTTTGTGGATGTTGTGTGCCCAACTGTAAAATTTATAAAAATACAACTCAGACTTATTATCCCCGCGTGACCGCCACCTATCCGCACCGTTTCGGAATTCTCTGACATATTTGTATTACGCATGCGCCAACTTGTAACTTTTTTGTTAGAATATACTTTATTAAAAATTTATATTTAGACATGATGCCTGAAAACAAATTTTAAAGGTCCATAAAAACATTATTTAGGTCCTTAAATGTCATTGATTTCATTCTGTGATTTGAGTGGGAACCCTGTTTACTATCACTAAAGCTACTTTAATGCTAAATTAAATAATGACTTCAAAAATGTATGTTATAACTGTGGCAGTCTTATTTATTATGTTTTTGTTTAAAAAAATTTTTGCTTTAATAATTTTATATAAAAAAAAAATTCGAAAGATGTATGTGCTTTTAAATGTCTTTAAAAGATGGGGAAGTCACTATTGAAAAATTCATTTCTATCAACAAGCAGAAGTCATGTTAGTATACAGTATGAATTAAAAAATTATATTAAAGATAGATACAAATTTAGTGGAGTTCAGCTGTATGATTCTATTATTTGATACTAGAGTGGTTGGTTTTATGGGCACGTCTGCGCAATACACGACTTGTTGATCTAGACCGCGAGGTTGCGGTTTCGAGTCCCGTGTAGGCATGGGTGTTTGTAAATGTATGTTGGTTTGTTAAATGACGAAATGTTTCGGCGCATTATAGCCCTCGTGTTGCTGACGGCGCCAGATAATCTGAATACAACCAACCACGACTTGTTGATTACAATAGGAACCTTTTAACCTTTTCAGACTTCTGGTTTGATGTAAGTATAAATGCCTAGTATTGGAGAGGTCTTGAGATATAGTCTCAATCCTAAAATGAATAGACACGACAGCAATTGCGACAGTCTCTTGTTATTCCTCTGCCGCCTAGTAGAAGTTTTCCTGGTTTCCCCTTGAAATTCAGTAAAATATAACCGCCAAATGAACTTTCCAGCAAGTGAGAGAGTGTGACAAAATTAAGAATAAGTATGGGAGATGGAAAAAAAAAATATTATTATTTATTATTTATAAACGTTTTTGAGTATAAATAATGAAACTCATGTTCAAATGCATGAATGTTTCTTAAAACTCCCAAAAATATAAATTTTATTGAACCTACCAAAAGTTTTACCTCTACTTGAAGCAAGACACATCGTTTTCTTTTAAACGCAGTATTAGAAGAGAATTGGAGAAGCGCAACGGACGAAAAGATTCTTATTTGTAAAAGAAGTAAACATTAATTCTCTGGCAAGTATTTTTTAGACTATACAGAAGATTTTTTTTTTTCTCTTAGGGCTTCTAAAAAAGTAGCTTATGTTTGAAATAAAAAGCATGGCTATGCACAGAAATATTTTCCAGGAATCTGTAGACCGTTTTCTTTAGGAATAAATTGACACATTTGGTTGCTTCACAGTAAATTACCCGTTAACATCCAACCAAAAAAAAAAATTAAAAAAAAAAGATTGAATTCTGAAAAAGACGCACCTCTTCGTAAACAAAATCTTTTGTAAGATACATTCAAAACAAATTCAAGATTATTTGTCTGATCAGTCTTCCACGACTATCCCACCCCCATACCCTGTATTCTTTATTGTTTGTAAGATTTTAGTGATTGTATTCTGCCCCAATGTTTTACTTTAGGAACTTATTTAGAAATATTAAAATGCTTTTTGCTTTGCTCTTTTCTTAAAAAGGTTGTCAGGGAAAGAGGAATGTAGACTTCCAGAAGTGCACGCGAGTAGAACTGTGAAAACAAGATGATTTCGAATTTATATAAGGCATCCAAGCGTTTCTTTCATTAAGTGCTCGATCAAATATCGCTTTTGCATCATTTTTTTATTTGTTGCGAACAGCATTTCCTTAAAGTGTCGATAGACTTGTTAAACTTTCCTATTCACGTTAGTTATAGAATATATTCAATAGTATGATGTTTTTACTGTTCTTACTAAAACTCGTTCTCAACAGTGGTACAAGCAGTAGCGCGAGAATTGTGTGTAATATAGTTTTGCGCGAAAGTTTTGTTTTTTACGTTTTAGTTTATCGATCTTAAATATGATCGTGATCGATCAATACCACGATAGGCTGTATGCAATCTTCAATGGTTAGGGAAGCTGAAAGTTGTAAAAAATAATTTTGAAAGTAAGGATAACGATGAGATTTTACTACTTATCTTTCGCATTATGATGTGTTTTACCCTAACAATAAAAAACGAACTTGAAAAAAATTGTATTATCTTTTTTAAAAATAAATTCGATGTTTTAAATTATTCGATTTTTTTTTCTTTGACTTTTTGTCTCATTTGTCAAAGCCGTTGATTTAACTGTATTCAGTTTAGCATGAGTTTACCTTTACACAACTAGGTGACTTAATTTAAGTCATAAGTTCAAATTACCAAATTAGTTTTTCTTAGTTCTGAAATTTTTTTATTTTATAAAAACACTAATAAAAATAATAACCTAATGAATTCGCTCCATCTAAACTATTCTGGATTATAATATGTGCAAAGTTTGAAACTTCCTCCACTACCACATTTCTAAGATACCAACAACAAAAATCCCAGTAATTTAAATATTTTGAAAAGCGCCTAATCGACGTATTTAAATTTTGTAAGATACTCTATCGGTAATGAAATATCAAATATCTACCATCAATGAAATCCCACTTTCACTAACACATATTATACCGTTTGGCAAAAATAAAATAAACCTGCTGCTTAGTGCTCTATTAAATTTTAGGTGTTACATTCAAGTACATTTAAAAGAAATAAGACCGAATGACAATACTACTTTGTACCTTGTCAGTTTTACCAACAACCTACACATGAACTTTGAACATTTTACTACAGTTACCATATTACCAAATAGGCCTGCCACTACTTCAAATCTATTTTCGAAAAATTCATACTCTTGTCAGTCAACGCTGCAGTTATTTTCTCCAGGCTTTATGTCTGGCTTTCATACCTGAATGGCGAACTCATTTTTAATTCTCCATCCTTTCAAAACTTAAACAATCTCATGATCGTGGAGGTTTTTTGTGTGTGTTTGTTTCTGAGACTTAATCTGTGCCTTTTCATTCCATTTCGTGCCCTGAGAGACTAAAGATGTTTTGCTTTTATATCCCTAATGATGGGATGTGGTAAATGTTTATAGCCGAAAAGGTTTTCATACGTAGACTGGGCTATTATATTTTTATGTCCGCCACCCTCTGCGACGTGTATCTCAACATATCATTTTATGATTTATTAAGAACTAATGGTTGCTTAACTTTTATATTTTTTCCACGAGTGAATGTTTTTTGTTTACTCTCTAGAATGTTCTGAGATAGTAATGCGCAATTTTAAAGACCACACACGCACATTTTTTAAAAGTCGTCAAATTAATTTTGGAAGAATGGCCATGGATGTTTTTCTTGCTATACATGCTTAAAAATGTGGCATTTGAAATTCAATTGATAAGGATAAAATGTAGTGCATGCATAAATTTCAGTAAAAAAAGGTTTAATCTTAATGGCTAATGATTGAAAACAAAATTCCCACCTTGCAAGGTTTTAGATTTGTTTCAATTTACCAGTTTTTAGATTATTTTCAATTTACGTTTCAAAATTTATTTATTAAAAATTAACGTGAACCTCATCCAAATATCATTTATTTATTTTGATTTAAGTAATTCTATTATTTATTTATTAAAAAAAAAAATTAGCAACAGGAAAGAGTTTCAACAATGGTCGTTTCAATGTTTTTTTTTTTAATGCGATTGAATGACGGCAAGTTAATTATTAGTATTCCGTAAAAGCGACCTTTTAGTGACAGTAACAGCTCCAAAATTTGATCGAATGCATTGTCATCGATATCGAACCTATCTGTCAAGTTTCCGCCCTATTGGATGACCGCAAGGGGGTTAATTAGGCCTCCTCAGTTTCCACTCCCATCGACAAACAAACAACCATACAAAAGCGAAGCTAATATAAACGATTTAAAAATAAATTAATGTCATATAGTTGCAAAGTATATTTTTATAGTATTAAATTTGTATTGTGGTGCATAACTTTATTGTATGAACATAATTGGTAAAATTAAAGACGAATTTTTTAACGTTGTTTAAAATTTTGTACTACGTTTAAATATTTTCAACTCTGTTTACCATACATCAGTTTAGATACATTTTATTAGATTTGTATCATATATAATGGAATCTAAAGTGCTTTGTATCAAAAATTAACGTAAATTCACTTGCTTGGCATGGGAAAGAAAAGCGATACTAATTCTTTTAAGCACTTATTCTGAGATGCATTCAACAATTGAAAAGCATTTTCTAGTTTGATCTTGTAATTTATTTGAGAAGTTGAAGGTTTCTCTCTTCTCAGTTTGGTTTGTCCTATTTTAATCTTTAAAAAAGATGTTATCCTCATTCTTTATTCAGACAGAAAGAAAAAATAAAATACCAACTACAAAGTTTTCTTTCGTTAATTTTTTTATCAGTGATTAATTTTTTTTTTAAATTTGGCTACAAAGTTAAGCTTTTGAAAAACGCACAAGACGGCTGCAATCTTGTTTATATGTAATCGCGCGGTCATGGGTACTAATAAACTAGAATAACCATGTAAGAGATTTTTATTTCTGCGGACGAGTTATATCAGCACAAGTATTCTGATATGTTACAAGATGTGGGGAGATGGTACACTTCGAGTTTATCATAATGGTTCGAATCTATCCTCCATATATTATATAAAATTTATCATTTTATATTTAAAAAAAATGCTCTACATTTATACAAAAAAAAGTTTAAAGACTATTTAATTGCAGAGAATATTTCATTACATATGAAATTCATACGGAAACTCCTACATGAAGTCTCATATTGAAGTTTTTGCTTTCTTTTTATGTGCAAAAAAAAAAAAATCAACAATGTATATTATCAATATTCTACTTTAAAAGTAAATTAAGTACCTCATTGAGTAACTATATTAAATTAAACATACTTTTGTTACATATGTTATTTTAGATTCTTAAAATGGATAATTTTAAGATCCTGATCAGCAATTGCTTTTAGAAAAAGTGAAGATTTTCTTACAAAAGTGGGGTATTTTTTTATCTATTCCAGGATGCCAGTCACAAACATTTGTGTCCTCCCTTTCAATACTGAATCAGCCACACAGGGAAAGAAGAAAAACGGGGGGAAAAATCAAAGTTCTATGTACGAATAATGCTTAACAAAAACCTGAAAAAGTCTAGAAATATAAGAAAAGATAATCTCCTCTGTAATTTGCGAAGTTTTTCGTAGTATCTCTTGTTTGAATAGAAGTTTCATCGCTGCTTTGAAACCTATTATTTGTTGGGTGTTATCTCTGTGCGTCGCCAAAAGGAATGAGCGGTTTTCATACTCACAAAGACGCCCCCACATCATTTTGCGCCACGTTCTAATGAATTTTTTCCCCTTTTCAATTTTAGAAAGAAACGGATGAACGGTTGCCCGTACTCTGGAATGTCTTGGGCATATTCTTCCCCTTTTTTTTTATTTTTTATTATTATTATTTTGGTTTTCTTCATAATTTGGGTGATTGTGTACTTTCGTCCGTTGATCCATCTCCATTTTTATACTAATTGGTTAGTTTATATTCATGGCATTTACGATTAAACATTTTTGTTTTCAGTTTGCTAAGTGAGGTTACCTCTTTGAGTTTACTTAATGCGAATCAATTACGTCGTTGGGTCATTATGAATTATCCTTAAAGCGAGCCATTTACATTGCCGTGTGTATTTTAAAATTACTGTTTATGTCTAGTGTCTTGTTGTTTTTGCGATAAGAGATATTTTATTTCAGTTATTTTAGTGGTATGAAGGACTAACTACCAATATGGCCATAGATCTTTTACTCGTGATTTAGTTGCAACCCACCAAAAAATAAGGTTGGTGAGATAAAGATGGTGAACTTCTACATCATCATAAAATATGTTTAAACATTATTAGTTCTGTACAAAAAAAAAAATAATAATAATAATAATAATTCATTAAATAATTTTTTCAATGTCTCTTAATATTTGTAGTGGTTGTAAATATTTTTAAGCATTATTTGTACATGAATCTTATCAGTGTCATAATAGTGTACTTAAAACGGCATTAAGATAATGCGGAGATTAAACTAAGAATAAGGCGATGTAAAAATCGACAAAACGATTAATTATAAGTAAGGTATCATTAGTTAATTGCTTAGGAACTAGCTTGATTGTGACAGTTCCTGTCCCTAAAAGGCAGCTTTTACACTTTTGTGTTGCTGTACATTGAATCCAGATACCAAACTCGTACAATTTTGTGATATTTAATGACTGAAAGGATAATATTTTACAACAAAAGTTTAATTTTTTTTTTTATGCGACACTTTTCTCGAAGAGACATTTTATTATAATATGAAAAATGTTGTCGAAAAGTATTAAAAGAAAACTTGTTACAGAAAATGTTATTTCTAAACTGATACCTCTATTTGCAGCGATGATAAATTATTCTGGTTAAATTTTTGAATAGGAACTCTTTCTCGACGACACTTTTCATTTGACAAATCGCACTTCTCGTTAGCGTTTATAGTTTTGCCCGAGAATGGTGACCTCGCCTTTGTCTAATCTACCCTTTACATTAATATAGTGTAGAGATTAAAAGCGTAATTTTTGACTAAAAATCGGTAGGAATCCCTCGTTTCAATTCAAAATTATTATTATTATTATTTTCCAAGTATTCAAATAAACTTACTTTTAAAAAAATATAAGTTCCTAATGTTTAGTAAAAACTATCCATCAACTACTTGTAATAAACTTTCTCAATGTGGAATAATGCTATGTTTCATAATTTTAAAAATCAAAGGATTTAAATTACGATTTTTAGTTTTTTTAGTTTTCATCAACTTAAAACTTTTGCAATATTTGTAACGAATTTTTCAAATTAGCTTGTCGTCACGAATTATTTAAAGTACCGTCAAACCAGGGTGACTTTGTACCAATTTTGTGTTTTTTATATAATATCTACCTTCATATTTGATGGATAGATTGAACGCCTTATACAGCATAGGTGTAAATCTCATCTTCCATTTCATATGCTCAAAACCTTTTTTTGTTCTGTTTACCATAAAAAATATGCTTAATCCCAATGAAAAAACGTGAAACTAAAAAAAAAAAAAATTGTATTGTGACAGTCTTATCTCCAAACGAGCGTCCTCTTCCTCTTTCGCAAGTCAATGCACTCCAGACATTCGTAATAAAAATAAAATTGAAGACTCAAAATATTCTCCACTTCCACGTCTGATTTCGAATATCCGTGCACAAAGCGTCTCTTAAAGGATTCTACTAAATTGCATTCATTAAAATAGGTTAGAAAATGGCGGAAACGCCTCTGCGATGTTCCCCTTCGAAAAAGCTTTTCAGAGGTCAAAGCGATTTGGAGGAATATTCTTTTGATCAGGTGTGGAAAAAAATGAAAGTGGACAATGCTGACTTGATGTCTTCTGATGTTAGAGTATACCTCTTTAGCTCGAATTTGTGTATTCTTTTTTCTTCAATTCGTAAGTGCGTTGACTCTGAGTAATGCAAACATGGCGAATAAGAATACTACTTTTAATAGTTTAAAACTTATAAGAAACACAGATTTTCTTCGTTTTCATATTAGCAGCCTTTTGAAGACAAATCGCTTCATTTGTCCGAGTTAAGTTTATTTTGAGCAAAATTATTCAACAATAAAGAAATAAAAAATTGTGTATGATAAATAGTTCATTTTTAGCTTCTACAGAGAGAAGCTTGTACAATGGTTCTCTCTGATGTTAACATTGCCCGACTTAGCTACAAATGCTACAAACACGTGCAATAAACCAAATCATAGGTCTCTTTGAGAAGAATTCTCACAGTAATATTCAACCGGAAGTACCAGAAATGACTATCGGAAGTCAGTTGGTAATTCCTTAAATCGAAACTATAAATTCTACAGACATTTCATGTATAAGTTTGAAGGTTAGGAAGATTACATTAAATTCAACTGGAAAAATGCTACCCTCTATGGAAATTTCTAATCTTGGATGCACTTAGTGATATCGGATTGAAGCTTGGACATTGGGGGACCAGTTTCCCCCTCAAATTTATTTCCGAACTTGTTAAATTATTGATTTTTTTTTTTACACAAAGGGGGAAAAAAAAGAAAACTTCAAATTTGAAGGGTTTTGTTTTCCGATGTGGTCAAATGTGATAGATTTCTGTCCTTAAATATCGCCACATTGTGCATGCTTTCTATCCTCTATGGATATAATGCTCCAAACAAACTATCTATATGGATACACTAAAAGAACAAACGAATTAAATGCCTGAGAAGCAAAGGGGTCTAAGTGACTTTTCTTAACTTTTGAGAAAATACACTTTAACATTTCTTATTTTATTAAATTCTATGAAAACTAGTGATATCTTCATTCCAGAGGTTAATATTTGAACAACAAATAATTTTCATACAAATTTAATATAAATAAGAAACTTTAAAGTGTATTTTCTCAAAAGTTAAGAAAAGTCACTTGTAACCCTTTGCTTCTCAGGCCCTCAATTTTATTATGGAAAAATCGGAAGGCTGGTCAGTAATATTGTTGATAGAATAAATTTGAGAAAACTCCATTGTTAAAAGTGAACGATTACAAATTGCGTGCGAAACTTCCCATATAACATGGAATGTTTCCAATTCTATTTAACACACTTCCTCACGAAAGCTCTGGATATTACCATTTCGGATCAGACATACATCCTTGTTTCCTAAGTTGGAGCCTGGAGGTATCATTTCTCCCCCCAGTCTTGGAAGCAGGCCTCCTACCATTACAAAAGGAAAGGAATGGAGCAGGGCCTTGAAAAACAAAACAAATCCAATCGACGTGAAGTGCGGATAACAGGAACCATGCATCATTGACTTTCTGTCTCTTCCCCCCTGGTAGCGCCTACTCGCACAAACTGGGCGGTCAGATTTCTTGAGAAAGTTGCTGTTTCTAGGCCGTTTACCACCACACCCACAGGCAAGGAAGGTTTTCCGGCAACACAAATAAACAATAGGGGACTTCTGTGTGGCTTCATTTTCGAATTTATATTGATTTCGAATGAACGGACTTATGTAGCGTTATATATTCGAGAAAGATTACATTAATCTCATTGTGTGCGAAATCCATGCACATGTTTTTGTAAGAAGTCTATTAAAAAACTAATATGTAGAGGAGAGGGGAGGAGGATTAAGAATTAAAAAAAAAAAGTGTTTAGCTTGTGTGTTTCTTAACTATATATTCCCATATAATTTCTTAAAGCGCTCACCGTTGTTCGACTTTCTACACTGTAATTACTGTATGCAATTTTGAGCAGGTTGCGTTTAGTCATATTCTATATTTAGATATTCATCAGTTGTCAATCATATGTGAAAGGAAACCAAATTTCAAAGTAGCGATTTTTTATTCTTGTTCACTAGTACTTAAAATCTATTTTCGCAGTATAAAAACATTTTTGTTGCAAGAAACGAAAAGAACAATGTCATCATCTCTATGTTTTGTGTAATGTATTCTTATGGGAGACCATTGGTACTAATTATATTTGCACAAACAAAAGTTGTTGTTTTTTCTTCTTTTTTTTTTTATCTATGAACAAGAATCCTAATCCTAGTAAAATTGCTTTAAATTATTCGAACATTTCTTAGAACTACGATATTCTAACTTAAGATCTAGTCGTGCTCGGCAATCGTCCAAGTTATTGGCTGCCCTGCCTTTAGTTCAGCCTTCGTGACCCGAAGAGTGTTTATTTCAGTTGCATCTTTAATGAGCTTCGTAATTTACTTGGCACTAATTAGCAATGTGCTTATCCCTGGGGCATAAGAACGCTCATTACGTCATAATTATTTCCCTATAGTGTCGTAAGGTAGGAAAATGCATTAAGGATATGGTTCGTACCATCTTATAGAGTGGGAACATTCCCATCTGAATATTAAATCCTACGAGCTCGCCTGACCGGTTATGCCTCATCCCTTTTGCAGTAGCAAAATGTATGAAATGTTAATTGTCCAATATAATTATGAATTCTATGCCATGGTTATTTATTATGGTTATTATTTATGTTCTTCACAAAATGATCGAATAAGGGTTTTAAAAAAAATTTCATAATAATCTTACACATCTCGGTAGTGCATAGTTTATATACGAAGTTTAATGTTTGAAATGATAACATAAGTACATCAAATTTTAAATTATCTTTATTGTTGGGAATGTTTTGCAGAAAGGCTGATTTTTTTACTTTTTTTATTAAATTATTTTCTTAAGGTATTTTGCTTTACTGAAGCTACCTATTTGGATTGTGTATTAAGTTTAAAGGGTTAATATCGGGGGGGGGGGGGTTTATATCCAAGAGAAGGGTTTATAAGGTTCCTGAAATATTTTTCATCATATATTGTACATTAAAGTATTTAGGTGTTTAATTTTGAACGTCTTAATAAAAACAATAGACATGGACTGGTTGGCTTTTTACAAATTCTTCCAATTTCGTGTAGATGGGTAGAAATATTTTTTTCAAAACCACCTCCCCTTCTTCCACGAAATGAAAGCCTAGTTACGGCCTTGTGGTTAATATTATATATGCATTTACCTAACTACACATATAAAAGATAAATTGTTGCTAGTCGCATAAATGTGCTGTGCATTACACCTCGAAATATCATCTGGCCGGTGGATTTTCTTAAACAAGACCAGAACCCAGACACTTGACCAAATGTGGTAAACATTTAATTTCTTTCGTCACACCTTAACATTTGGAGTAAAATAGCAACAGCGTTATTTCTCTTGTGATTTGCTATGATGATGACAAATAGCGTTCCAGGTTCCTGTTTTTTTTGCAAACCATTTAACAACATGGTTCTCCACCGCCAAAACAAAAACTGAAGGGTTGCACCATTTTCCCACGTACTACCTTTATCGTCAGTTGATGGATGGCGTATATTTGCCTGTCATTTGGAATGTATCAACCAGTTGAAGACATGTACTCCTGGTCTTTTCGCTCTGCTTTCGAATCACGATTCTGTTCAATGTGTGCCAACGTCCTATGTCGAGCGCGGTATTCTGTGACAAGCCATAAATACCTCGGTTCCTACGTGCTACTCGCTGTCACCGGGTTGAAATGAGAGCGGCCCCCAGCAACGTAGTCCATTGCTCATCCAGAGAACTGCTTCTCGTGTATCTTCCCTTCAAATGGCCCGTAATGACAGTGGGCAAAACAAATGGGGTGATGCCCACTCCCCTAGATACCAGAAAGATTCCAAGGCCGCTCGTTTGGGCAAGATGGAAGGTTTAATTAAAGATCTCTTCCACCAGATAAGAAACGTCCGTCCTTATTTTCGCTTTCCTTATTCTATGAACCTCCTTGTTTTGAAAGAAATTAGAAGTTCCATATTTTTGAAGTTGGCTCTTTTTTTTTTCTTTTTTTTTTTCGTGTCATTCAAATTGCTGCTACCTATATCTTATCTACCCTTGGCTTTAATAAAAGGGCAATAACTGAGGAGTGAAAATACATTTTATGCTTATACCTGATGCAGAGAGAATATCTATAATTTATAGAATAAATTTCTGTCAAGATATTGATTATACAAAGAAATATCTAGATTATTATTTAGTTGTTGTTTTTCCCCCATTTTTTTTTTTTTTTTTTTTTTTTTAAGAGTTAGTAACCATAAAAAACAAGGAAAATTTCGCCGTGATTTTTTAAGATCCTAACGAAGAAAATTTTTATTGTTTTTCTTGAAAAATCTTTAGATGAATATACCCAATTTACCTCATAGAAACGCCATGCAACTAGACGACTTAAACTATATTTTGTGGATGTTTTACTTTGATGGTAAATAATTTAGACATAGACGCTACTTGTGTTAAATCGTGACAGTTAAGTCCCCTTCGTGTCCATTGCATATAAGCAGAGTGGTTGCAAAATAACGAATACGATATTGTTTTGAAGAGGAGGGTATATTTATTTTATCCGCACTAACAAATGACCATGCAGGAGAATAGTTAGAAGAGAGCATTTTTTTTATCTTACTAGATTTACGGAAAGCTGCTAAATTGATGTCTGGTTTAGGGGGAAAATGGAATTACAGAATTAACACTAGATTACCCAAGGAAGTCATTTTGACTGCTTTTTAATTTCAGTTAGAAAAACAATTATGTATATAATGACACAATTTCTTAGAATTTTTTGACTTTTTGTACAACATATAAATGCGTTTATTAATCATTGTAATTACCTCTCCCTCCTTCATTTCCGGTATATATATATATATATATATATATATATATATATATATATATATATATATATATATATATATATATATATATATGTGTTATACAAATATGTTTACATATTAGTTATTCTTTCACAATGCAGTCATTTTGACTGCTTTTGGGCAATATAAGTGTATACTAAGTTTCAGTCTTTCTAGTGTTAAAGACATTGTAATTATCATAGATAGTACAGAGTTTTACTCTAATTAATGAATTATAAAGGGAAGATAAGTTATGAATTACAAAAAAAGATGGCAAGTAATGGATTAGAAAGGTAAGAGAACTGAATCGTGGGAAATGACAAGATCTGCAATATTTCGTAGGACAGTTAATTTTAGGACACTAGAATAGGTATAAAAGACCTTTAACTTCTTTTTATCATTTGAAGAGGATTTAAGGAAATGTTAGATGAGTGTAAAAATCATTTCATATACTATTTATAAATATTTGGTATCTGCAGTGTACTTCATGTGATTTCCTTTGCAGGTCCATCTGTACTTCAGCGGCATTCCCGAGGCGAAGGTGCCGTACGTTAACAGCGTGGGCGAGAAGTATCGCATCAAACAGTTGCTGCATCAGCTCCCGCCCCACGACAACGAGGTGAGGTATTGTAATGCATTGCACGAGGATGAGAAGAACGAGCTGAGAACATTCTCACAACAGAGGAAGAAGGAGGCACTGGGAAGAGGAACACTTCGGCAGATGGTACAGGAGACCCCTGCACCACCATGCGCGAACGTAAGTTGTTAGAATGCATCTCTCATTCAAAAGTGTGTCTGGGAGAGAATTGGAAGAGGGGAGAAAGATTGCACTCCGTAATCTCTATAAACACTGAGTGTGTATAACTGTAAAAAAAATCATGTGTTTTAAAGAAAAATTTTGGCAGATATTGTGGTCTAAAAATAAAGTTTTAGATCTATGAGACAGGGAAAGTCTGACGAAACTTCATATATTATTCCATTGCTTCTAAAAGACAATAAAAGGCATGAACAAATTCTTTAAAAAAAATGGTTAAAAGTAATTGGGGGATAGTTTCATCTCTTATATGTGATATAAGCTATTTCCTAAATTGCCCATAGCGTCAATTTTTCTTACTATTGTAATGGTAAACTGCCAAACATCAAACTCGTAATAAAATTTGTAAATGATTCCAACTATCTTTCATTTGTCTTGCAAATAATCGGAAAGTTATTTCTTAAAGTTTGCCCGTCAAGCTCATACTTTAAAATAATCAAGTTTTTAAGCAAACTATTCTTTTCGATACTTAAAGAAGCTCTCATAGTACTTGCTATTGGAGCAAAAAAATTTAAATCACCAATCATAGGTTTTGGGTTTCGATGACAATAGACAATTTTATGTATCGGATATAAAATAGTCTTTATGTGAGAATATTCCTAGATCCAAACATTAGAGGGAATTATTTTTACACGTAATAAAATATTTACTAATTATAATAATTAAAAGGATATTGAATAAAATACACATCGAAGTTTTTTGAAGTTTCAAACATGTGTTTTAAGCTTGTGTATACGTATTCTTGTTTTGCGTTGTCTTAATGCAGACATTTTAACTATTTGGCTTAAAATTTAAATCGGGAAATACCCATTAAATTCTTTTTTGCATTTTACAATCATTGCATTTTGGTTAATGCGTTTTTCTTGTCGATATTACTCTAATTTCAAAAGAGTTGTCACTGATGTAAAAATAAATATACATGTTCAATTAGATGTCATAGAGGACACAATACTCTTGCCCCGTATTCTGGGGACAATTTGGATGAACTTCGAAAGACGTTCTCGGCAATGTTACCTTTTTATTTTAAACAATATACAAAGTTCACGACCATCCAATGACCTCGTATATACACAACAGTTTGCCATAACTGAAAGATTAAAACTTATTTTCCTTCTTGGCTTGATGCAAGCTTATTATTACCAATGTTAGATAGAAATGACTTCGCACAATGGCTATCTTTCTTCTAATCTCAGCAGTAAATCTTTTAAATTTTACAACATTTTCTGTTTTATCAATCATTTATGTATTAGGCAGTGTTTCTCGATCTTTTTTTACTGACATACCCCTTAACCTATTATCACTGCTCCTAGTACCGCAACCGCACCCCCCCCCCTCCCCATTGTGAACTACTAACATCTACAATCTACATACACTGTCAGATGAAGGCCGGTGGTCTTATCCCTATTGACTGGTACTGGACCTGCAGATAAAATGTATACCTAAATTGAATTTGAAGCATAAATTTTTTTCTAACCTAAGATTACATACTCCTGGGGATTCGCGTACCACAAGTTGAGAAACACTTTATTAGGCGATTAATCGCTATTGTTGCTCCAATAAAATTGATCTGGGATTCATTACCATCCAAGATTTACTGTGTTAAAATAAAATTTGACATCACAGTCACCAGTACTTGTTTATTACTACATTGATATAAAATAAGATTAAAATGAAATGATGCACAGGATCCACTAACTCTTCCAAGTTCCCAGCTACTGAATCAAACTGCAGCTCCGTTTTTCAGTGCCAGAGGTGGTTTTTTTTTCCCTCTTTTTCTCTCTCTCTACGAGTATGGAAACCCATATAGGAATTCACTTTGCCGCGTGGGCGGGTTGGAATCGATAATGTGGGGAACAAGTGAAAGAAGTCAAACTTGGGAAGAGAAGAGGGATGCTGATGATACATTTCGGGAGAGGGGGAGAGTTTGAAATATGGGTCCTGAGAGGGGGGGTTTGGTGGATTAATCTCGAATTCTGGATGACATCATACCCCTGATGATGGGGGTGCATCCCACCATGCCAGAGAGGACTTTAATCAAATGGAAGATAGTGTGTGAATCGGATGCAATGTTTTGCTCTTCTCAGGTACGTAACAATATGTTTTGCGTAAACTGTGAAATATCCTTCCAAATGGGAGATTATCACATTTGTTTGAATTAGTCTACTCTCAGGTTTTTTAATAGTTTTTTTTTTTCCCCCTTCTTCGCCTTTCTTTTTTTAACGTTGTTCTCTCTCTTACTTGGAATTTTTCATTGACATGCTGCTTTATTGCTAGGTTATCTTCTGGTATTTGAATATCAAGGTAATTCAGGTCTTTGGAGTTATGAGTAAAATGATAAATGTGGGTCATTCGTCTCTGGGACAAACACATATTATACCTCAGCTGTATCGTAATTTACTACGTCTCTTGGAAATTTCCAAAAGTCCAAAATAGTTCAAGTTTTAAAATCCTGACAAATATTCAAATGTAATTTTATGTTGCTTCTTATTCTAAGTTTGGTCGACATTTTGGGATTGGAAGATTACAGGCGATAAAAGCGCAATGTTAAACTTTAGTCAAAACTGATAATTTAGTAACATCTGAAGGGAACTTTATATCTAGCTTTACTTTGAGGAATAAAGGCGTAAGGCCAAGAAAACAGTGGGAAAGGTTTTTCTGTACTCGGAGGAAAAGTTGCGTTGTTAATACGGCGCGCGCATGTTTTTTTCTTTCTTTTTTTTTCTCTTTTTTCCTGTAACGTAACATTGTATCTTCTATTTTGTTTTGTACTAGTGAGAAAAAAATATTCTCCTAGCAAATAAAAAAGTTCCAAGTTAATTTTTTAAAAATATAATGATGCCACTATTGGTTGGACTTCTACTGTTGTTGACTTGCGACAATCAAGACTTACTGAATCTGACAAGCTCAATATTTAAAATTTATATAGTTATGGATATAATTTGATTCTTTTCGTCGACCTCTATCAAAATTTGCCTATTTTAATGCACTATACTTAAAAATGAAGCATCTAATCTCAAAGCAAATAAGCGGCCTACCTGATGGCTCTGTGGTTAGCACCCTGGTCTCGCATGCCACAGGTGCCGGGTTCGAATCCTTGGCTAAACATGGATGTTCGTTGCAGTTCGAAATGAATCCACGTTAAGCTGTAGGTTGCGACTTGATTATTGTGCATAAAAATATGCCATTGAGCGTACAAACCAACCAACGAAAAGCAAATAAGCAGTGTTCACTGTTGTACATAAAGATGAAAATATTTTTCATATTTTCTGAAGAATTAGGTATCTTGTTTTTATGCATATCGGCGTCCAATGGTTCATTTTCTCCCATCTATATGCCCTATGTTTACTTCAATCGAAACGAGTTCTTTTTCCTAAAATACACATAGAATGTTTGTTGTTTTCCAGTGCGAGGAGTCCATGTCCAAGGGGGATATGGCCGTGTTCGCATCCCGTGCCGGCCCTAGTTCTTGTTGGCACCCAGGTTGCTTCACTTGCTGCGTATGCAAAGAGCTGCTCGTGGACCTCATCTACTTCTACAAGGATGGAAAGCTATACTGCGGGAGACACCACGCGGAAAGTCTCAAGCCACGATGCGCGGCATGCGACGAGGTAAAGATACCTTTTTTAGCATATCATTTGGAAGCACCTTGCTGAGGTTTCGTGAACAGTGAAGGTGTCTTTTATTTCGGCGAAACAACATGCTAAAGGTGAATACAGAAATATAGGCATAAAATGCTGTCCTGTACCACACCCAGTCGCGAAACTTATTGCCTGCTTACTTAGATTTGAAGATCAAAATATTATTATTTTTTTAAATTTTTTTTTTTTACAAAATCAGATTCTAAGTGTTAAACCAACATAAAGGTATGAACACAAACCAATAAATCTGGTAGCTGGAAATTACTTGCATATGCTGTCATGGTTAGTTGACGTAATATTGACAATCGGGAATGCTTGTACTCGAAGCGCTGGGATTCAAGTTAGAGTTATGCAAACAATCAAGATCATTAATCTAACTTTTTTTTTTTGTCTAACCGAGTCTACTTTGCTCATACTTGCAAGCAAACATCGATCTACTCTTCTACAAAGTAGGCTAAAAAGCTGCCAACTGCATTACACTTGGCCAACTATACATTTGCATCCATTGCAACAGCAACCCAATTCCCCTTCAGTGGGAACGTGGCGGTACGACGTTCCACTTCCTTTTTATTGAAAGAGACTGGAATTTAATTATGATTGGAATTTCTGGTTAAATTTTAATAT
Source organism: Linyphia triangularis (assembly GCA_963978545.1). Classification (NCBI taxonomy): domain Eukaryota; kingdom Metazoa; phylum Arthropoda; class Arachnida; order Araneae; family Linyphiidae; genus Linyphia; species Linyphia triangularis. Next base: position 38,156,339 of record OZ021722.1, on the reverse strand, counting down.
TTGTTGGTAAACCATCGTATCTAACTTATCAATGTATGGTTGCAGATAATCTTCGCCGACGAGTGCACGGAAGCTGAGGGTCGTGCGTGGCACATGCGACATTTCTGTTGCTTCGAATGCGACCGGAAACTCGGTGGCGAGCGATATGTGATGCGGGACGGGCGGCCCTTCTGCCTTCACTGCTTCGACGCCACCTTCGCCGAGTACTGCGACGCATGTGGCGATCCCATAGGTGTCGACCAGGGACAGATGTCGCATGAGGGGCAGCACTGGCACGCCACTGAGAGCTGCTTTCGTTGCCACGCCTGCCATTTGCCACTGCTGGGAAGACCATTTTTGCCGAGGAAGGGTCTCATTTATTGCTCCGTCAACTGCAGCAAAGGTAAGTCATCTGGTTTCAGTGACATTAAAACATGGTCTAAAAAAAATTGGTGAATTTTTAGGAAAATTGTGATAGTTTTTATAGTGGTTGATTTTCGTGTATGTATTGGCGTCTGCATCCTTTAAATATGAGAGGCTTTTTTTCCCCCTTCCATTTGAACTGGTAGTGTAATATATCTATGATAACTACGATTTTGGGTAGTAGCTGTTACTGTTGGATCCAAAGTTAACAGAATTTCTTAAAAATTGCTAATTCGTGAAAAATCAACGAGGGTAGGACATTGTGGCTTAATAGAAATGCATATAAAAAGATCGTTTTTTCCTCTCCAAGAACAAAAAATAAGCAGTTTTCTCACCAGGTGGCGCTCTGAAGCAAAATTTTGCAGATTAGGGCAAGCAGCCCTTTTAAGTAACAATGAACAACAGTTGCCCACAGTACCATCTACAGTGCCATCTGTTGATGAGAGATACCTTTTCTTTTTTTTTCCTTCTTTGGCTTATACATAATCAAATTTTCTGTTACTTTCAAATCATACTATATTTGTTGAGGTTATGTTAACCAACTACGTATAGTATAATACAAATCAATACAGAAAAAATGTCATCGTCATACTGCTGTTTCCTATTTTAATTATATTGGTTAACAATAAGTTTTTATTTACAACCTTTATTATTTTGTAGTAATCAACTAAAATACTCAATTCAAAAATGGCTTATGTATGTTAGTTCATTAAGTGACCAATTAAGCCTCTTCATGCTGAAACTGATTATTTTGAATAGGTGAACCAAGCAGTAGCAGCAAACGCAACAAGCCTTTGCAACAACCAAATTATGGAAGCGATAACCGTCCTTCGAGTCCTCTCGTTCCCAGAAGTCCTCTTGTTCCTTATCGAAATGCTCCATCTAAAGATCCACTGGTGACGCCCAACTCACAAGACATAGAAAACAAAAACACTAGTTCCTTAAGCAAGTAAGTTCAATCAGCGACACAGTATCAAGAAAGTTCTAAAGATGTCTTGATCATCTCTATGCATTGGAGATCTTATGTGTGCATCTTTTTAATATATGATGTTATTATACGCTCCCTTTTTTACTATTAGTAAGGTTTTTAATATTTAACATTATTAAATACATTTCTACACTTTAAATTTAGTAAACCTAATAATTTAAAAATTTGCATTTTAGTTTCTATGTCCCTGATTAAAAGTGTTTGGGATGGAGATATTCTGGTTCTTTTCTAAAATTTCAATTTTGGAAGAAAAAAAAGGATCCTTCACAACTAGTACTTGATATACATTAGCATATTTTATCACAGGAAATTGACAGGAATGAACAGGAAAATTATATAGTTTAATATCTCCTTAACAAATATTAAAACTGTAGGATTCAAAGGAGACATGAAGTAATCGTAGGAGGTTCTTAACTAAATCACTTCATGTTACTTCTTTTAATTCACCTTCTGGATTTTCATGTTTGATAACTTTAAATTAAGCTGATTATTTAAATTTAATTTTATTAGTGTTTGTAAAAAAAAAAAAAAATTTTAATGGAAATTTTACTGTGCATTTCTTTTAATATCTGCAACACTTAATTCCTTGTAGAAGATTTTTCCGAGAAGTATGAAGACTAAAATTATGATTATTTTCTGTATTCAAAACAAAAATAAACCCAATATCTTACAAAATGTGAAGGAATGAAAATTTTGTGCAAAATATAAAAACAATTTGGTATTGAATATAAATGTAGGTTATTTTTCATTTACCTTCAATTTCATTGCACAGTTCTACTTTTGGACTAAGTTAGTTTCCATACAACATCTTATAAAGTGTGTTTTTTTGGTAATTAAAATATTAGTTTGTTTTTGTTAGGATTTAAAAAAGTTGTTTTACCTGGTTTGAATTACTAAGCAGCATTTAAATTTTGAACTTTTAGAGATTCAACATTAAATGCAGAAAATGGTGCATTGGTTGAGAAAAGCAAGTCTCCGCTGAATGGACGGTCCAGGGATCCCATTAATATGTCTGATCTTACTATTGATGCTCTCATGTCCAAATCACCACAAGTATTTGTCCAGGTATAATATTTTATATCCATTTCTTATAAACTCACAGATTAAACCTACTGCCTAACTAAAAGATTTGTACAATACAAAATTTACCACAAGAAATTCTAACAATGACGAATGAAAATGAATGGTGTGTTAACTCCAAATATTTTATTTGAAAATTTCTTTAACTATTTTTGTCAGCCTCTTGGATTGAAAGTTTCAAATATAACTGAAGGTCCAAAATCTTTAATCATTAAGTGTATGAAGAATTCTGTACTGACAAACATAACTGACTGCAAAACTAGTTCCTTACGAGCAATATTCTGTAACAAATTCCAGTTGGTTTCTATATTATGCATTTAATTTTCCTGTAGTTTTTAATGCTTTTTAAGAGAGTTATCTATTGATAATTTTTTTTAGTAACGTTTGTAAAAATTGTAACTGTATTTTGGATAGCAAAAACACTGTTTCAATATCTGAAACTTCTACCCAATTATATTTTTAAACTGCTTTGTTTTATATGAAACACAAAATTGGTAACTATGCTGCAAAAATAATTAAACAATTTTACTTTAATGAAAAGGCTTCCTTAAAAGCAGTTTGTGAAATTGGATAAAATTTCAAATAAAATTTAAAGGTACTCAGTCTATGATAGGTACACAAGCAGCAGTCACTTGGAGTACCAAAATATTTTATACAATATGAAACATATTCTACTGTATAAATAATTGCATCATTGCTGTAAAATTAATCTTCCAATAAAAGATGAACCGTAACTATTTCTTTTCTCTCAGGTGGTGGAGGAGATAGAGGAGCAACGCCAAGACCACAGCCGTTATCACCATCGTCGCACCACAGCCCACTTCTCCATGCCTGACCTAACCAGGGACACAAACTCAGCCACCCCACCCCAAACCCCCTCCAGGCAGCCACCTCCACTCCCCAACAACACTTCCTCCAAGAAGCCCATAGTGCGCTTTAGCCCATCTACTGCAAAGCTTCCTCCCTCCAGTGATGACGAGACAACCCTGTCGCAGAAGGTGGAAAGGTCATCTTCTTCCGAGGACACCTCAACTGCCAGAAGCCACCGGACTGAAGACACTACGAGAAGACATCGGAACGAAGACTCAACCAGAGGACATAGTAAGAGGAACTCTGCCGTCCTGAGGAGTCGTAGCTATGGCGACAGATCGGAACTCGAGGCAAGTTTCAGGGATGATGACAGATGTAGTACATGCTCAAGTTCTAGTTCTGATGAAGAGGACCCATACGAATTGCCACCAAGGAGGGCATATGGTGGGGTGAGGATATCGTATGTGAGTAATGATGCGCTGGCAGTTGCTAGGCAACGGTCAGGGACTCTGCAGTCGTCAGGTGGAAAAGGACTCAGAAGGAGACGGAAACATGATGATAAGAATTGTATTGTGTCTTGATGTTGTGTTTATGTGTTGTCCTCAAGTACAAATGTGAAATGGAGAGCTTCCAGAAACTTTGGTGAATGTGATTTTTTCTACTTGTGTGTCTAGAGATGTGAACAAAGTGAGAGATGCTTTATAAACAGTATATCAGCATTTATTAAAGATAATTAGATAAATATACTTAAAGCATCAGTGCATCAGTTTTTTGTAAGAACTTCATCAGCTTTTTTTACAATAATTTTACGTTGTCTTTGCAGCAGATCTTATACAGAAAGCATTCAAAATGTTAGATATATGAGAATCTAATTTTTGTATTGCTTGTTCTTCCAGCTACTTGCATATTGTTCAAAATTTTGTATCTTTCATTGTTGATATAAATAGTTTTGATATAGTGTATATTTAGATCTATGCATTGTAAAACAGCCAAATTTGTAATGGAAGCTTCACTTTTTTAAATAAATATTTCCTTCATTTTTAACAAGTTTTGCATTTTTAACAAGATGTATTTACACAAGCACATATAAAAGATTAGCAAAAAAATTTTTTCAATAAATCATCGGACATGTTTGCATATTAGATACAGAATAAAATAATGCATTTTCTTTAAATATTAAAAATAAAATGGAAGTTAAAAAAAAAAAAAAAAAAAAAAAAAAAAAAAAAATAGTACAACTAATTCTAAACTAAATTGTAAAATATAAGCATTATAAACATTCTGGTTCTAGATGGCTATTAACTATGTCATGGTTTTAACAACACTCTTTAAAAGTAGAGAAATCTTATAATCAGCAAACATAACAAAATAACATTTGCAAAAACATTGCAATATAATTAAAAAAAGAAGAAAAAAAAACTGGTATTGATATATGAACCGCTAAATGTACAAAGAGGTCATGTCCAATTGAAAACCTATTAACATGACCCTCTTTTATGATCCATATATTGCAGTCGATTTTTATAATCGTAATTAAAGGCTTTTGAAATTTATAAAATCCTTTGCCTAATTGTAATAGAAAAGTATTCATGCATACATAATGACGTAAAATTATTTTCATATAATCACACTTTCAAAAATATTAACATTGAATGTATAAAATATTTATAGAATACCATTCACATTAGAAACAAATTCAAGTGTAAACAATGTGCAGCACACAGATGATAAAAACAAGATGAATCTGGAATGGGTCTATATCACCTCCACATACAAATCTAAAATAGATAAAAAAAATCATTATTATTGATAATTAAAGGATTTGGAAACTAGTATTCAAGTATAAAGAACTCATCTTGTATGCCCCCAAGAAAATTTGACAAAAGTTGTACTTTGAGGTTGATGCTCCTATAAGCATTTTATATTAATCAAAACATACCCTATAAAAATTACAACATTTGCATCAACCAATTTCCTGGAGGGGAAAAAATACTTTTTAATATATTTTATGGCTGTTGTGAAGAATGATCAAATTAGAAAATTAAAAAAAAAAAAAAAGATCACTGGTAATAAAATATATATCAAACAGATTTAAATACCAAATACTATTTAATTTGAGAAATCATTTTTAGAAAAAAATTAAACCATCTTAAAAAAAATTTAAACTTGAAGCTCTCATGAGAAATGAAGATAAATACAAAAATTCTTAAAAAATTACCCTGTAATAAACTAGTCAAATGGTAACACATTTTGCACCAAATTGAACTTGATGGGATAACTTTTAACTTTTTTGTGTGCTTAAAATAACCGCACATAATTTTAAATCAAAATTAACCATATTTATGTTATAAATATAATTTACACTAGGATTAATCTCCAGGACTTATTAATAAGTATGAATAATATTTTGAAAATGCATTTGTGAGTTGATTGTTTATATTTTTAATAAAGAACTTTCAAGGTTAATTCACAGAAATAAGCAAAACTTCAAATTATATATAAACTTTCTCAAGTTGTGTGTATAGAGTTTGAGTTCAATCAGTAACTATAAATGTGGCTCGTGTTTTAAAAATACGCTACTAGTTGTTTGAACAAAAAAAGCTATCCTTAGAATCGTTTGAAAAAGCTGAACTCAAAAGGTATAAGGTTAGAAAGAAACAAGGTGCTGCTTCTGACTCACTATTAACCTTTAACTGCTGTGGTAGGATGGTTCGATAATTTTGGCGCAAGGGCAACACATGGTCCATAATGCACCAAACAAATTGGCGAACATCGGTTTAAAATTTAAGAAACATAGTATCAGAAAAAAATTAATTAAAAGTCAAAGATTAAATATTTTAGGGGTTGGGTAGCTTTCCACAAAATATGACTCGTGGTAAAGATTGAATGCCTTTTGAATGATTTGTCAATATCAAACATCAACACTTTATTTAAGAGGTTTGGTTTGATTTTATACATTTGGGTTGTATGTATGTTTTTATTTTTTTTAAACAAAATTTTGCAAAAAAATATTACATAAAATATTCAGATTTCCCTGCTATTCACAATAATTATTATTATTAAAATAAAAATTTAATTTTTTTAATATAATAATAATTATGTATTATGCATAATAAATAACTTAAATGATTAAATAAAATAATTTGTAATTGAACTGCCAAATAACTTTACACTGTACATTTTTATCGAGATTCTTAGGCCTCATAAAAACAATTTTCATCCAACATGTTCTTCTAAAAATGTTGAATAAATTTGAAAAAAAAAAAAAAATTTCATTAAGAGAAAATTGCAAGTATCCTTTGCAAGTAAAATTGCATGTGCAGTGGAAACAATGCAGCAAGTTTTCTCCCTCGTGAACACTTAGCTTAACAGGGTTCCCACTCAAATCACAAAATGAAAATCAATGACTTTTCAATGACTTAATTAATGTTTTTAAGGACCTATGAAATTCGTTTTTAGACATCATGTCTACATTTAAATTTTTAATAAAGTATATTCTACCAAAAAAGTTACAAGTTGATGGATGGTTAATACAAATATGTCGGAAAATTCTGATACGGTGCAGAAAGTCACGACGGGGATAGCAAGTTGGAGCTGTATTTTTATAAATTTTGCAGTTGGACAATATCTGTAAAAATTAAGAACTTTTAAGGACATCTAAGCATTTTCAAGGACTTTTAAGCACCTCTAAAGCATTATCAAGCACTTTCAAGGCCTTGAAAACAAGTTCAAAAATATTAAGCACTTTTAATGACTTTCAATGACCGTGGGAATCCTGCTTAAGCTTTAAATATATTTTTTTTCAAGAAAGAAGTGATCAATAAATAAGGGTTATGTCAGGGTCACGTGCCTATTTTTATAACTACTTCTACTGTAACTTAGTTTGAAAAATTGATTATTAAAATGGCGTTTGTTCGAAGTGGTTGGTTATTTTTTTTGTGAATCAAGATCACGACTGACATAATGTGCGGGGAAACCCCAATGGATTTCGAGTAATCTGTTAGTGTATTTTGATAACTGTTTGGTGGATTTTGATGATTGGTTGGAGGATTGAGGGTTTCAAAGCTGTGTGAAAAGTAAGGATTTTCGATTGTCGTTTAGATTGTGGATTTTGAGCGGTGTTAAAGATTTTGGATTACGAGCTGTGTGCAGATTGAGAATTTAGGGATATATAGTATTGGGGAGTATAAGTTCATCACTTTGAATATCTTGGGAACTATTAAGAAGTTTTAAGATTTGTGGAAGTTGATTTTGGGAAAGTATTGGATGTGAAATGGCGTTTTTAGGAAGAGCTTTAAAGGTGGACTTGAAGTGTCTAGCGGAAGAATTAGGAGAAACTGTAATGGAAGGCATGAAAGTTGCCGGTTTAAAAAGGATGATATTAGCAAGTGCGGAGTATGAAGAGGGGTTTGTGGAAGAATTATTGAATAGAATAGTTGGTGAAAGGGAGGAAATTAAACGCCAAGAGAGAGAAGATGAAATTAAACGCCAAGAAAGAGAAGATGAAATTAAACGCCAAGAAAGAGAAGATGAAATTAAACGCCAAGAAAGAGAAGATGAAATTAAACGCCAAGAAAGAGAAGATGAAATTAAACGCCAAGAAAGAGAAGATGAAATTAAACGCCAAGAAAGAGAAGATGAAATTAGACGTCAGGAAAGGGAATTTGAATTAGAAAAGTTGAAGATAGAAGCAACGATGGTGAATAATGGTATTATAAGAGAGACGGATGCACCGAACGAAGGAATTAGAGAACAAGTACCAGGGGGATTGCATAAATTAATGCGTACCTTTGATCCCAAAGAAGGCGATATAAGTTTTTACCTAATATTGTTTGAAAGACATGCACGAAGAGTTCAAATTAAGGAACAAGATTGGGTAACGAATCTTGTTGGGCTATTGCCGTTAGAGATGGCGAATTTGATTGCCAGGGAGCCTGAAGAAAAGGCAAATGACTACGAGCACGTGAAGAATATGTTATTGAAAAGATTTAAATTGAGCACAGAAGCATTTAAAATCAAATTTAAGAGGCATTGCAAATCCGCTGAGAACACTTGGCGAGATTTTGGATTTGAGTTGGCGAACTATTTTAATGAGTGGATTTCGGGGCTAAAAATCAATGATCTTGACGGTCTGAAGCAACTGGTCATTGTAGAGAAGATGAAGGAACACGTATCAACAGATATACAACAACATTTTATTGATGATTGGGGTAGGATTGTTACAGTTGACGCTCTTGCTGGGAAGCTAGATGAGTATGAAAATGCAAGGCAATATAATCAAGCCACTAAAGCTACATCGTCTCAACCGTATAGAAATTCCTATCGGGAAAAATCTACCACGTTCAATGGAAGGAATCATATGTTTGGTGAAGGATATAGACAAGAGCCTAACAACCGCAGTGGAGGTGGATTCGATAAACGAAATTCTTTCCAAAAGCCAGTTACTTGTTTCAATTGTGGACGAGTAGGACATTTGGCAAGATTTTGTTGGGACAAGAAAGCAGGGAGGGGAAGAACGGAAGGTAAAGTTTCAGAAGTAAAGGTAGCGGAAGCGCAAATAGCTGAAGTCAAGGTAATTGAAGAAGGAGATGGTGAAAGCAAAGTAGTTACGGCGAGGTTCAACGGCGGAGTTGTAAGGGAAAACAAGGAATGTGACGCAGTTCAACCAAGAATGTCTGATCTCAAGATAGTAAATATTTCGTATGGTGGAGCTGAATATGAAGCAGTAGTAGATTCAGGGGCACAAATTAGTGTGTTTAAAAGCAGTGTAGTAGGAGAAGAAGTGGATTACAAAGGACATATAATGCTACAACCTGCGTTTGGTGATTCTGTGAAGGCCGAACTAAAAGAAATAGAAATTGGTTTGGTAACGAATGGGTATATTACGCCGGTGATTAAAACGGTGGTGGCAACTATGGACGGATTGAATGCTGATATACTGTTGGATACTGAAACGTATGAAGCATTATTAGAACAAGAAAAAATATACAATCCCAGCTTTACAGCTGCTATGAAGTTAAGGTCTGATTCCCGAATTGAGCTGTCGGGAGGGAGTGTAAGTAGTGAAGAGGGAGGAGCTGAGCCAACAATAGGAGAGTGTGATGACAGGGAGAGCAGAAATAATACAGAAACATTCAAGAAACAGCAACAGATTTGCGACACTCTTCAAGAAGCATGGAATTTGGCTAAGCGGAACAAAGGAGGATATGTGATAGGAAACAACATCCTTTACCATGAAGAGATAATGTGTGGGAATAGAATAAGGCAGTTGGTGATTCCTGAAGTTAGGAAGAGTAAAATACTTGAAATCGCGCATGAATCGGTGTTTGGAGCACATCTCGGAGCTCATAAAACTATGCAGAGAATAAGATTTTCTTTTTATTGGCCAGGGATGGTCAAGGAAATTAAAGCATATTGTAGTTCCTGTCATGGTTGTCAGTGCAGGAAAGTAATTCGGGCGGTTGACAAAAATTCCGATAACACCTGTGTCCCGTCCGGAACTGCCATTCCAAGTGGTAAACATAGATCTAATCGGTCCTGTAGACCCAGCGTCATCTCAAGGACATAAATACATACTTTGTTTGATGGACCAGCATTCCAGATGGCCGGAAGCAGTCCCGCTTAAGTCATTAACAGCTAAGAGCACATGTGAAGCACTGCTGGAAATATTCAGCAGAACAGGGATTCCAGAAATGATAGTAATGGACAATGCGACAAATTTTACGGCTAGTTTAACGCAAGAGTTTTTGAAGATGTTAGGAGCTTGTCCGCGGTTTTCAACACCATACCATCCAGAGGGGAATGGGTTGATTGAGAGATGGAACCAAACTTTTAAAAATATGTTGCATCACATTATTAGAGAAGAAGGAAGAAGTTGGCATCGGTACATACTGTTCTTACTGTGGGCTTATCGGGAAGTCCCAAATGCAACTACAGGCGTACCACCTTTTCTGCTAATGTATGGAAGAGATCCGAAGGGCCTGTTGTCTATATTGAAGTCAATTTGGTCTGGGGACATGGTGTTACCACTGAATATTAAAGGATCAGTAGAGGATTATTTAAAGGAGTTAAAAGGAAAGTTAGAAGCAGCAACTCAAAAGGCAAAGTTAACAAGTGATGTGCAGCAAGGTAACTACGCTAGATATTACAACAGTAGGAAAAAGCATCGAGAATTCGCACCTGAGGATCAAGTGCTTGTGTTGTCGCCTGATTCAACCAACAAACTATACGCAAGGTGAACGGGTCCAGTTAGGGTTGTTAGAAGAGCAAAACCAAATTCGTATTATTTGCAGATGCCTGGAGGTAATTTAAAATTACTGCATGTTAACAAGATGAGAGAATACAGAGCGAGAGTTCAAACGGTTGGAGTGGTTTATGATATTGATGATGAGTTTGGCGAGATATATGAAACACCAACAATTTCTGCAACTGGAGAACAGGAGGAAGCATTGGAAAGAGTGAAATTGGATTACCTACCTAGGAAACAACAAGGTCAACTGAAGGACCTTTTAAATCGAAACAAAACGTTGTTTTCTGGAAAAATAAAAAGAGCTAAAGTGGGGGAACATGTGATAAAATTGAAGACTGAGGAGGAGACGATGAAACCAAAAACTTATAAGATACCGGAGAACTTAAAAGAGGAAAGTGGACGTACAGATAGACGAGTTGTTAGAGTTAGGACTAGTCGAACCGGTTGTAAGTGAAATAGCACACCCGGTAGTATGTGTTCATAAGAAAGACGGGACAATAAGGTTATGTATAGATTTCAGAAGTTTGAATGCTCTTACTGTGCCGGACGCGTATCCAATGCAGAATATGATGGAGTTGAATTTCTTAGTAGGGAAGAAATTCATTACTGTACTTGATATGTTGAAAGGATACTGGGCTATACCCATGGAAGACAGTAGCAAACATCTAACAGCTTTCCGAACTCATCGAGGCCAGTACCAATGGAATGTTTTACCATTTGGATTAAGAAATGCTGCAGCAACCTACCAGAGAGTTATGTCTAAAGTGGTCCAGACTATGTCTGACTTTGCATGTGCATACATCGACGATCTAGCAGTATTCTCCGATACGTGGGAGGAACATTTGAAGCATCTGGAAGAGGTTTTTAAAAGATTAGAACATTTCAATTTCTCCGTGAATTTAGGGAAGTGTGAGTTTGCAAGACAAAAGGTAAAATACTTGGGACATGTCATTGGTTCAGGTCAACATGCCCCTGACAAAGAGAGAATAAAGGCAATTCAGAGCTTAGAAGCACCCAAGTCCAAGAAGCAACTGAGGAGTGCCCTAGGGTTGTGCAATTTTTACAGACAGTATATTCCGAACTATGCAAAGATCGCTCTACCATTAACGGAGCTTACTAAAAAGAAGGTGCCTAATGTCCTTCCATGGAGCGAGGAAGCTCAAAATGCACTCGAGGAGTTGAAGAGAGCACTCTGTGGAATTACAGAATTACAGGTCCCAGACATAGAGAAACCGTACTATTTACACACGGACGCATCTCAGACTGCAGTCGGATGTTGTCTAGGGCAGTTGGATGGAGAAGGCAGCATTTGTCCCATAGCTTTCGGTAGCCAGAAACCGAATCCAACCCAACAGAAGTGGTCCACAATTGAAAGGGAAGCGTATGCGATTATTTGGGCTTTGCAGAGATTTGAAACTTTACTGTGTGGTGCAAAGATTTTCTTACTGACGGATCATAATCCCTTAGTGTTTCTCACGAGTGCTGCACCCCAGTGTCCGAGATTGCAGCGATGGGCATTGGCCATTCAACGCCATGACATTGAGGCAAGCCACGTCAAAGGATCCAAACTAAGTAATGCAGATGCACTTTCCAGACTGTAAATGTAAACCGCAGTTAACAAAGAACTTTAAGGACATCTTAGATTAATTGGACTTTAAACCATTTTTTTATTGGTAGATAAGCAGTATATTTAATTGAGACTTTGTGTTCATGAAGTAGCTTTGTATATGTATAGTTTTAAAACATGGAGTACACAGTGGGTTTTGGTGTACCAGGTGACCCTTAAGTTGTTTTAGTCATTTTTGATCTTAGGATCCAATATAATTCTGGGGGGAAGGTGTCAGGGTCACGTGCCTATTTTTATAACTACTTCTACTGTAACTTAGTTTGAAAAATTGATTATTAAAATGGCATTTGTTCGAAGTGGTTGGTTATTTTTTTTTGTGAATCAAGATCACGACTGACAGGTTATAAAGTGCACTTGAAAATTAATAAATTTTTTTTGCACAATATGTATTTTTTACAGCTGGTGTATCATATGTCAGACAAATAATGTCTTCAGTAGTGAATTTTTGTTCTTTAAAATTTCATTAAGCTATTATAAACCACATTTTCTTAACTTCTTCTCAAAATATGAATTCACTTTAGCAATTGTGACTGATATTCTTGAGCCGATTATTGAGATGCTTTGTGAGAATTTTCGGGTGTTTGTTCCATTTAAGATGCATATGAAGTGCATTTTTCTCATTGAAAGACCTCCTGGAAGATGTTTGCTCCTTAATGGACAAACTAATATCAGTGGTCAAGATCTTAATTTAATGATGTTTCAATGCAGTATAACACTATTGTATGGATGCAGTGCGAAAGGCAATCCTGGCTCTTCCAGATGATGCACCCATGCCAACCTTCCACAGCACGACAGTAAGTTATTAACACACTCCTGATAAGAATATTGAGATTATGTATTGTCTACGGATATATACCTACTCTGTGGAGAACTGCTAAAATTGCATTCATCCCCAAACCTGGCAAAACCGACTACTGTAATATTAAGTCCTTTAGACCAATCAGTCTAACCTCTTTCCTGCTGAAAATGCTAGAAAGACTTATTGACATGTACCTTAAGGAAACCACATTAGTGAACTTCCCTCTACATTCAAATCAGTATGCATACCAAACTGGTAAATCTACTGAAACAGCACTGCACCATTTGGTAGGCAGGATAGAAGGTACTTTTGAACAAAAACAACTTGCTTTAGGAGCATTCCTTGACATCGAGGGAGCCTTTGATAATACTCCAATTGCTGCCATCGATGAAGCTTGTCTAGAACATGGAATCGATGAAACCATTCGGAAGTTCATTAAATTCATGTTAAAAAACAGGTATGTTACAACCAATTTAAACAATACCTGGATGAAAGCTAAAACAGCCAGAGGATTTCCACAAGGAGGCGTTCTTTCACCACTTATGTGGTCTCTGGTAGTTGACAATCTCTTAAGATTAACATCACAGCGTGGATTCTACATGCAGGCCTATGCTGATGACATTATCCTACTCGTTGGTGGTAGGTTACAGAATACCATATACAAAGTGATGCAAAGTGCACTTAATATGGTGAACAACTGGTGTAACAACAGGGAACTCCTAATAAATCCTGGGAAAATCTCAGTTACACTATTTACAAATAAACGAGTCTCAAACTTGCCAAATCTAATATCATATGGCAAAGAAATATCACTTAATGACAATGTGAAGTATCTAGGTGTTAACCTGGATTCAAAATTTATTGGAAATCACATTTAAACAAATCCACACAAGGGGCAACATCAGTCTTCTTTGTATGCAGGAGAGCCATAGGTACATCGTGGGGACTTAGACCAAAAGTGGTCCATTGGTTCTACAATATGATGATAAAACCAATAGTTAGTATGCTGCGGTTGTTTGGTGACCTAGAATTCAACTCAAGAATGCCAAAACCAGACTGGATAGGCTACAAAGGATGGCATGTCTGGCTATTACAGGTGCTATTAAAACAACACCTGGCTTTGCACTTGAAATGGTGCTCTGTCTACTTCCTCTACACATGTTCATTAAGCATGAGGCTATGATGGGAGCTATCAGACTCAACGCTAAAGGCTACTGGTTGTTTAAACCATATAAGTACAGCTATACACTCATATGGACAGAAATAGAAGAGTCCTGCCCATTAATTATGACGAATCAGGACGCTATGACTAAACGTCCAATATTCCTCAAACTCTTTAAAATTACCTTTCCAACCAGAAGGGAATGGTAAGAGGAATATGTATTGGACGGATTTAACATTACTATGTACACAGATGGCTCTAAAATTGACAACTACTCAGGAGCAGTGGTATGCAGTATTAAATCTAACTTGAACATCTCTATACAGTTAGGAGAATTTAGCCTGGTTTTTCAGGCAAAAATCATGGCAATTCTAGTCTGTGCCCAAGAACTTGTCACTTGTGGAACTAGACGCAAAAGCATAGCTATATGTTCAGACAGTCAAGCAGTGCTGAAAGCACTTGAAAACAGGTTCATTTACTCTAAACTTTTACTGGACTGCAAACTTGCTCTGAATGATCTTGGCAGGAATAACAAAATCACGTTGTTTAGGGTTCTTGGACATCATGGGATTCTGGGCAATGAACACGCTGATGAATTGGCCAAGCTTGGATAATCCAAAAAGCCTCTTGGGCCACCACCATTTATCCCTGTACCAAGATCAGAGGTCAGAGGATCAATTAGATCAAGTCTTAATAAAGAAATTGATCTAGTATGGAGGAAGTCTCAGGGTATGAGACAATCTAAACACTTTTTAAAAGGAAGTTCAAACCAAACACAAAGATTCATACTGGGACTGGACAGGAAGTCCTGTAGAATCATGATTAGTTTGCTAACTGGTCACTGTCTTAGGAATCATCTTAAAACAATGAAAGTTGTTGAAAATGGACTATACAGGGGCTGTGGAGACTCAGCTGAAACATTAGAGCATGTCTTTGGCAAATACCAATCATTCATGAACATTAGACTTATAACCTGTGGAGTTATTGACATCGAGTCTAACGACTTTTGTAATGTTCTCCTCTCAGACTGTTTGGCCTTCTGTAAGGCCACTGCTCTGTTTAACATGCCATAGGCTGATCCTCTTATTATTAAGATTTTAGAAAGGTACAATGGGCCAACAGGCCTAGGTACACATGGCTTTGCCACTCTCTTCAAAATCTAATCTAATATAATAACCCTATTGTACCAGAAAATATTTGATACAACAACATTTATTGTTATTCAATATAAAACTGATAAACATGTGAACAAAATAAAACTTTCAACTTAGGTTGCAAATTTATAAATATTGCGCACTCAAAGCTTTTGGCAGTTTTCATTTGTTCTGTTAAGCGAAAGTTAAAATTACTTTATACGAATTATTAAGAGTAATACTAATCCAAGAGCTGAAATATTAAAAGCTTTCTTTCAAATAAGTTACTTCAATTATTATGAAATTATTAAAAATGTTTTATATAAATATTTACTCTAACTTCAAAAGTGTTTTTGTGTCTATGACACAAACTTGATGGTATACCTGTTAGATTAATATGTTTAATAAAAGATACAATACCTAACCAATATGAGATGAAAAAGCAAGTCCTATGGTTATATGAGCATCATTATTGTAGTTAGGAATTTTATTTAAATATAATACAGAAAGTTAAACTAATATTCAGATAACATAAAGTTGATTGTTTAAAAACTTGCTTCTTGGTATGAAGATTTGCATCGTTTTCTCAATTTAAATCCTCTTTAATATTTATATGAGGCATTATGAAGTTCTCTTTAAAAAAAATCAAACTTTGGGATTTGCTAAAGTGCAGGGTGGCCATAATTAAACTGCACCTGTTTAGAGAATTTTTGCAAACAAATGGAAATATGGAACTTTAAGGTCTTGTTTTTAGCTTTACAGAAGCTATTCCTTAGAAATGAAATAATAGACCAAAGTGAAATCAATTAAATTTTAAATATATTATTGCCCTTGAAACGTCATTTGCAAAAAAATTTACTACTATTTTTTAAAGTTTTCATTTCAATATTTTTATTCAATATTTTCCCCATTTTCTCAGCAATAAAAGTTTTTCAGCAGACAGTTTCATAAAGATTTGTTAATTTCTACAGGTTTCCGGATAGATCTAAATCTAAAGAACGCTAGTTTAATTATTACATGTTTTCCCAACAAAGTTTATTTTAAATTCTGTCACTTTAATGAGTTCAAAATGTGGGCAGAATATTTTATTGTGCCTTAAATGATTTATGATGTTGGAAACATTGGTAATTCAACTTATATTAAAAAAATTTCATTTTCAGAGAAGTTGAACTTGTACACTTTACCAAATTTTTAGGGGAAGGAGGAGGGAGGATTTTAAAATAACCAGGGAATTAAAGGTCAACAAGTTTATAAAAGTATATCAAAGGAATGAATTATACAATATATAAAGAAGAATATATGAAAACATAAAAAATTATCACATCTTTAAGACTTGGTTCTTAACACATATTTGACAAAAAGAAAAATTATAAAACAACTCAATTCTAATATTTTTTAATATTAATTTGTAAGTTAACGAGTTTTCG
This sequence comes from Linyphia triangularis, assembly GCA_963978545.1. Taxonomy (NCBI): domain Eukaryota; kingdom Metazoa; phylum Arthropoda; class Arachnida; order Araneae; family Linyphiidae; genus Linyphia; species Linyphia triangularis. The sequence goes on along the minus strand of OZ021722.1, from coordinate 38,139,662 downwards.
ACTCTGTCACAACAATTATATCATGAAATTATTAATAGTACTACAAAAGAGGACATTTCTTTCAAGAATGAATTGTAAATATGAATTTTTTTTTAGAGCAAAGGAAGTTCATATTGGAAAATAACTACAAATTTTTGAAAATACACTAACTTCAATGTCTTTTCTTTGTGTCATTTTTCCGTGAAGAAAATGGAAAGAGCACATGTAGTTAGTAGGACCATTGTGAAAGCATTATAATAAATTAGAAGCCTAAATTTGGGATCAAGGTCACCTTGGCGATACCAATATATCTGGAAAAAAAATAGAAGAATTTAACATGATTGAAACAGTTTATATATAGTACTTTAACAAGGCCTTATTTAGATTTATATAATCTTTCCGCAAATCTGTATTAAAATTAGACCCAAAAATGTTCATACAATATATAAGACACTAGCTGTGTCGCTCTACGCTGCTAGGGACCCGTTGAAGGACATCTATCAGTTGAGTGTTACATAGACTTGGAATGTCTCCAGAAATGTTGTTGGTGATCAGCTTCCTATCTACTATAACAGATGCATGATTTCGTAAATTGTAATAGCTTTCTGACACGCTCAGTCTTTCTCCAGTCGATGATGTCTTTGCAGAGGGGATTTCCTTTTTCTCTTAGAGGCAGATGCTCTATACTTTGCATTTAGACATATTGGCGGCATATTAACAAATGTAGAAATGATTTGAAAGTTTTCAGTGAATTTCAATAATCTTCGTCGAATCTACGATTCAGGCTACAAGTGATGAAGTCAAATCGAGTCTAAATAATCCATTGCTATACTCTCATCAAATGAAGTTAGATTGATAATTTAAATTAATTCAACCAGAAAAATTTGACTATTTAAAATTTTGTAAACATCCAAATAATATTACCTCTATTAGTTTTTATACTTAAAAAATTTTGCATATTTTTTTAATATGTATAAAATACTGGTAAAAATACTCAACAAAATATGCCTGGTGATTACAGTGCAGCTAGCTCTAACTTCTACTTTAAAAATAATCATGAAAATATGCTGTACCAAGTTCTTATTCTTTTTTTTTTAATATAAAACAAAATCTGAACTAAGAGAAAAATTAGCAGGCATTGAAAGGATAGCGTTATTTACCAAATTGTTCACCAACTGAAAAATTATCGCCAGGCGGCACGCATATAACGTAATAGTACCAATATTGGTCAACGTGGTGCTACACAACACACCTAATGATGTACGTAGGTGTTTCACATTAGAAGGCCTTCTTACATTTGATCTTGTAATGGACACATCATGGAAAATAGATATAATATATTTATTAAATTGACCAAAATTCGACTGAAAACATCCCATAACGACATGAAAGTATAATGGTAATTAATTAGGTTGGTAAACAAACTTTTAGATGTTAGATATATACGATAACTGTAATGCAGAAGATATTAGCTAATAAAATACAAAGGAATTGAACGAATTTATTTTGTTTATATGTTATTAATACTCATTAAATAAAATAAAAATGTCAATACCCACTGAGCACAATACATCTTTGACAACAACACAAAACGTAAACAAAAACAGGATGAATTTAAAAAATAGGAAACAAATGATGCATACAAAAATAATGCTTTAAAACCGCACATGCGCAGAAGTTGTTTACAGTATCGACTGACAGTAAATATATGGAAATATTACAATAAAATTCAAACTGCTTATCAGACAGACGATAGTTATACTTTAAAATAATCAGAAAAATAAGGTGGGGACATTAAGGGCAATTCCGTGGTAACTGGTCCTGATCATCTCAAAAATTAATTTTGGAATAATGAAAAAATCAGGTGCCATTTTACTCAATATAAATGCTATTTTGATATCTAATAGGTATTTTCTTTAAAAGTAACTTCTTTATATAATTTTTTATTTACTTTTAATGTAAAATTTAGATATTTTACTGTTGCGGAAGAGACACTGCTGCGACACAGATTTTCCTATTTTAAAGGGTAATTTTAATTGTGATTTAAAAAATAATCATTAGCAAAATTTTTACTGCATGAAACTAAATATATTTGAATTAAAATATTGTAACTAGACTCTAAAAATATATTTAAAAAAAAATACATATGTTAAAAGTATGATGTTCCCTCCACAAAGTTTTTTAATACTTTTTTTTACTTTGAAACCATAACATTTAAAAAAATTATGAAACAATTTTATTTCTACTTTAAAAAAAAAAGTATGTTGATCTTTAACATGCAAATTTTTGCTTGAAATAATTTCTAATTAATTAAATATTAATTTTCAAAAATTGTAGTGGAGGAGACATATTATTTGTTATTTCTGATTTGTGCATTCCTAAACCTACTAGCAAAGTGGAATTTTTAATTTTATACAAGTCCAATAGATAATAGCTACCAAGAGAAACCTTTTTTTACATTTGAAGACCCAAGTTGCCACATAAGGTCATGGTAGCTGTGCTGATAAGCACATGTGTATGTAGTCAATGCAAATTTGAAATGCGAATAATGGACTACTTTCTAAAAATATTTTGATATATATATTTTTTTATTTCTTAAAAATAATTAATGCTCAATCAATACAGTATTAAATAAAAAACATTATTTTAAATATGGGGAAGCACCAACAAAAAGACCTTGTGAATTTAGAAAAAAACTTAAGTCCACAATTTCAAACAGAACTGAAAGACAAGAAGCGTTTAAGATGGAAAAACAAATCAGCTACAGGAGAAGCTAAAATTAAGACTTCTTTAGAAATATCTATTAAAAAAGAAAGATAAGAAAGGCAAACCAGAGAAAGCGGAAATACTTAATTCGGCAAGAAAATTCTCCAGTCTATTCCTCTCTATCAGCACTTGGGAAAAGCTGTTGTTAAAGTGAAACTAAAATTACCAAGAGAATCTGAAAAGAAGTTAGTAGCAATAACTAAGGTAATTGCAGATTTGGCACCATCAAAGAAAAATCATTTACTGCACTATCCAGCTTTAAATAAGTCCAGCCAAGCTTTTCAAGCTTGCCAGATCCGAAAGACAAGATCAGATACTTTGACAGAAACTTGAAAGAAAGTAAATTATTTTTTTAGAGAGATGACCCTTATAGACTGTTTTCTGGACAAAAAGATATTGTGATTATTCAAAATGATAAAGTCGAAACAAGTATGCAAAAACATACTATTGTGTATTACAAAAGGCGAATTAATATTTAATTGTGCATGGGGCACATGTCAAAAGTTGATGGGTGAAATCTGTGCATCGCACTTTTCATTACGTAAAGCTTTGGATAAAGATACATTAATAATTTTGAGTAATTCACCGCTTACACTTACAGAAGAAAAAAAAGTAATCAAATGTGCAATTCACCATGTTTATGAGTAATAAAAAGATAATATAACTAAGGATTTACATCAAAATGGCATCTGCAATAGGACAATCTCATTAGGAAGTTTTGTTGTAATTAAACTTAAAAGTTTTAGAAATAAGGATAGATTATTTGTAGGACAAGTTACTGTAATTGAAAAAAATCACAAAAAGCTCAAGTCATATTTCTCAAAAAATGCAATGAATCAGGAACAGTGTTCGTTTTCCCTGGAAAAGAAGACTGGAGTTATATCTGCCATTCATAAGTCGTGCAAAACTTGGTTGAACCAACATTTGATGGAAAAAAAAAATCAATTACAAATTTTCAGATTGTATACCCAATATCTACAAATGAACCCTTTGAAGAAAAACTAATATTTTAAAGTGCAAGTTGTAATTTTGCAAGCTTTATAGGAAATGGCCACTATGTCCCCTCTGCAACGTGTAAACATTATTTCAATAAATAAATTATAAGTGAAATATAATTCAGATTTTTTTCATACTTTTTTTTTCAGTAACTAAATAATCAATAAATAATTCAAATACATTTTTTTTTACTGATCTAACTATACTGATAGAGCAGAGATTCCAGCTGAAAAGTGAACTAAGTATAAAGTTAAATTTTCCTGTCCCCTTCGCAACAGTTTGTTTTTATTTTATAATAAATTAATTTATGCAAAAAAATTATTTAAAAATACAAAAAACGTAATATACTTTACATTTTTTAAATAAGAAATAGAAAATGTCCACTCCAAAACAGATTAGTTACCACAGAATTGCCCTTAAAATAACTTTTGGTCTTGTTCCGATGCAATAAAAAAATATCTTTGCCATTCCAAGAATAATTTTTTTTCGTGTCATTAAATTTTAATGAAAGCAACTTTCAATCAAATTTAAAAGTTGTTCTCCACAATCTCCATGTACTAAAGCTTCTATGTACCAAATGTTGTACCTCTAGGTTCAAAACTGTAGATTTTTATGAGGTTCAGACAACTCAGTTTTATATATATAGATAAGAGTTTTCTATTCGAAATATGTAGTACAATGTATTATGTTACAATAAATACACTGTACATCAACCGACAAATTAACAGAAATTCTCTCGAATTAGATTATTGTTGATCAATTACTAAAATAATCTTAGTCAAATAACAGTTATATTTTCGTTTGCTGTACAAAACGGTAATTTCAATTTAAATTATTATAGCACGATTCAGTACCATTTTCAGTTAATAGGTCAAATGTGAATCCCTAAAAAAAAGTGGACATTTGGTATATGGTCACCTTTCCACTTACATTCAGGTCTTTGTGTGCTTAAAATAAGAGTGTCTGAATTGTTCTATTTTGTTATAAATTCTAAATTGTGTTTTTATTTAAATTACTTTTTTCTAAAATATTTGTACTAAATTGTTAGAAAAAATTATTTTGTTATTACTTCAGTATTTTTAAGCGGGAATTATTTTGAGCACATATTAATTCAATCAATCACAATAATCTTTAAATACTTACTTGTAAAATTTTTTTTAGCCAATATGGCATTTCATTATCTTAGTGAAAAGGAATCGACTGCGAGAGTGTAATGCACAAATGCCATTGTAAAATAATTTTTGTCATGGGAACTTATGCACTTTGATGGGTCAGGAAAATGTCAAATGGGAGAAAATATAGGTTTTCAAAGGAACAGTCAGCATCGGATGGGAGAAGAAAAAGAAATGGTGGTTATTAATTTGCTTACAATGTAACCAAAGCAGAGTTTGGAAAGAAGGATATGAAAATTGCATGGTATATAAAAAAAATTCCTATCTAATAAATATGATACAAACAACATTTTTACAATATTGGGGACCAGGATTCTGACAGCAAGTATAGAATATATTAAGAGCTGTTCATTGAGACAAGTTTTAATAATAAAAATCAACAAATATGAATTTAATATACTAACCAATAAAACATGAGATAGACAAATAAGTGAGATGCAAAATACTAAATAAATGTTTACTCCACGGGGTGGTGACTGTGCAAGAAAAGCAGACAAAGTTGTAACCTACAAAATATTATAATACTTAAAATAGGACAGCCAGTGGAAAATTTTGAGTTACACCTCAAATAAATAAAAAATATGTTTCAATATTTACAAAATAAGGTTTTTAGAAGAATGAACAGGAAAGTGTTTATATGCATCAAAATGCTTAGCTGAATAATTAAAAAAAGATTTGTTATTTCATAAAGAAAAAACTCAACATTATAGTCAACTGAAGGAGAAACCTATATAGGGATAATCTATTAAAAAAAATTAATTATAAAATAAAAAATTCTTTTAAATATTTGTATTTTATTTGAGAAACATAAATATCTTTTCATACAGTCAAGTTATTCAGGTATGCACTAATGCAAGGGTATCTTTCACATTCTAAAAACAAAGAATGGAAGTTCAGAGCAGCTAGATTTTAAAATGGAATTTTTTCTTGGAAATTGTATAAAATATGTGTTTATGTAATAGAAGGCATATTTTGATTTCAACTACAAATTGTGCATATTGACAAGGTCCCATTTTATACACTTTTAGACTAATCATAACAGATATTTCTGAATTAAGGTCATTTTTTAGTTTAGGTGCAAAAATAAGAGATTAATTTTATTACCATTTTGGAAAAATTGAATTCCAAGTGATTTTGGAATATTACAAAATTGACCAGAAAGATCTCGCTGTAATAATACCTAGTAACATTTTGCTTCCACCATCAAGAAAGTTTAGGAAATTTGAAAAGAATTTTCAAAGGGAATATAAGATCCATAATTTATTCTGCATAATGAAAAAAGTTTTCTTGATAACTTTTTGGAAATTGACTTTAGATCGCTAATTCAAGTACTTCCCATTGAATTTTAGTACAGGAACTTGTCTTAACGATCTTTCACTTGACATTCATGCAGATGAAAAAATCCTTTGTAAAGCTTCCTACAACATTAATGTAGTACATACCTTAAATTTAAAAAAGGGGTAGAACTTTTTAACTGATAGAAAATTATCCTATGTCTTTGGAAGATGAAGTAACCGTTATGAATATTGATTTTGCTTTTAAGTTTATAGCTTTGTGTTGAAAATTTTTCCATATAATTATGTAAAAAAATATTTTGCACTTATTTTAGAATTTTAATTAATATACAGGATTTAAGATAATTAAACAATAGTTCTGAAAACACTTGCAGGGTGTTTAGCAGCTTGGAACTTCAAAAAAAGGGACTAAGGGATCAAAAATTAAAAAAGGGACTTTTAAACAAAATTTGCTTTTATAGCATAGAAAAAAATGCCTAGTATTCAGTACTTACAGTTTAAAGGGTTGAATTAAAAATTATTTGTCTAAGGGCAAACTTTGCACTCCAAACATTCATCAGGAGTGCACATTAAAAAGATAAGAATTGATTACTAAAAAAACACCGAGAATTATGAATACCACATTTTTAAAATTGTAAACAGACAGAACGCAAATAACAATTTTGGAGTGCAAATTTCACCTTTGCATCAGATTATTTTAACACATGATTGAACACTAGAATTCTTAGGATCTGCAGAAAACCTATATTTAACACCAAAAATCCCCGTTAATACAACAAGCCTTTAATATTATTATAACACGTGTTAGTGGAAAGCAAAATTAGAAGGCCAAAAGTTGGCCAAAGTTGAAACTTTCAGAGCTCTACGCCTATTAGAAGTCACTTTTTGTGAAAATATTAATTAAAAAAATTCATTATAAAACAAATTAAAATTTTAACATTCTTTTTGTCAATAGTCAAATTAGAATGCCAAGACTACTTGTGTTGAAAATTTCAGAACTGTAGCCTAAATAGAAATCGTTTTGTAAAATGTTTCTTAATTAATTAAAAAATTAATTAAAAAAGAACTAAATAAAAATTTAAAATTCTGTTTTTCAAAAGTTCAATTAGAAGGCCAAAACTATTTAAGTTGAAAATTTCAGAGCAGTAGCCTATTAGAAATCATTCTGTAAAATATTTATTAATTAAAAAAGAACTAAATAAAAATTTAAAATTCTGTTTTTCAAAAGTCCAATTAGGAGGCCAAAACTACTTAAGTTAAAAATTTCAGAGCTGTAAACCTATTAGAAACCATTTTTTAAAATATTTATTAATTAATTAAAAAAATTAATTAATAAAAAACTAACAAAAATTTTTTAATTCTGTTTCTCAAGAGTTCAATAAGAAGGCCAAAATTACTTATGTTGAAAATTTTAAAGCTGTAACCCTATTAGAAGTCGTTTTAAAAATTGTTAATTAATTAAGAAAATTAATTAAAAAATAACTAATTAAAATTTGTCCAATTAGAAGGCTAAAACTACTTAGGTTGAAAATTTCAGAACTGTCTCTGTTTGAAGTCATTTTGTTAAAAAAAAAATTAATTAAAAAAAAAAAATTAAAATTTTAACGTTCTGTTTGATGAACATAAAATTAGAATGCCTAAAATTCTCACGTTGAAAATTTCAGAGCTCTACTTTAATTTAAAGTAGGCTTCTATAGATCCACAGACAGACACACAGTTTGTTTTATTATTCTAGATTAAACTTCAATTTGAAAAAAAAAAATTGATCGCATTCATCAATATACGATATTGATCGGTCATGTAGTAAAGTACTAGAAGATGAAACTTAAAAAAAAAACTAAAAAAAACACGTCAGATCGAAAACAGTCAACATAATAAATATTTAATTATTAGATACATAGAACTCAATTTGAAAAAAAAAAAAAATCTAATTGCATTTATTAACAAATTATCTCGATCAGTCACGTGGTCAAGTACTAGACGAAATTCAAAAAAATAACGTAAATCACGTGGTACAAATATATTTTAAAAAAAGGGACCAAACGTTAAAAAAAGGGGACAAAAGGAACCAAAATAAAAAAAAGGTACTTAAGGGACTAAGGGACCAACGCTAAACGCTCTGCACTTAGAAAAGCCATTTCACAACAATTAATTTTCACAATTGAAAACAAAAAATTCAATTTTCTAAGACATGTTTACTTACTGTAAACAGTAATGCTGTGACACATCCTACAAATAAATTAACAACTCGATCCTGAAAAAAAATTAAATTATTATTGTCATAAAAAGTTAGTTGACAGATGCAATGAACTAGTTTTCATACAGATATAAAAGCTTGTTTTTTGAAAAAATATTCACTTACGGCTTACAGATAGATTATATTAGTAAACTAAGCTCTAGAACTGGATATGTCTATAGGATATTCATTTTACTTTCATACAGTACAATGGACAATTTACGCATTTTTTTTTTATTATTATTTAATTTTAAATGTTTTGAAAAGGCCATAAACACAATAATTTCTGCTCACTATGCTTTTTCTTTTTATTAATTTGTAACCTAACAATGCTAGTTTATTTAGACGGGAAAAACCACTCTTTCAGCTCGAAGCTAAAGTGACATCACTTGTTTTGAACTTGAACTTGGCTTGGAATGCAGCAGCAGAAACCAGTTTTGCAAGTTTCTTGCAAATCACGCCAATCGGCACGAGATATGGCAATTGCCTAAAAAACTCAAATCTACCAATGCCAACTATTTGGCAGAAACCTCACAATAACCACAGAAATGGAAGGAAGTTTTTACGTCACAGCTAAAACATAGCGTTTTGATCGGACTACAATCGGACAAGGTTTTCAGGTATTTTCTTTTCTTAATATTTAAATAACTATTTTTTTAACAAACTTTTATTAGAATATTTGGCATCATAAGGAATTTCTTCATAAATATAAACTAATTTCACTCGTTTTTAAAAAATGTGGGAACTGTCCATTACTACACTAATATTTATGAGAAAATACATTTTACAAAATATCATATAAACAGGGAATTTTTACAAAATTAAATCAGAGAAAAATAAATAAAATTATGGTATTAAACCTGTGTCATGTTTACACATATATAAAATCAGTAATTAAATAGCATCCATGTAGGGACACCAACTCTAGTATTCCGGAGCATTTCATATCAAATTATGAGTCATTGTGGGACTTGGAAGTATGGAAAATTCAGAAAAATCTTGATTAACGATGACATGTTTCATTGCATTAATAGAAAACATAAAAATAGTTGATTCGTCAATTACCAAAAAAAAATTTGAAAAACAAGAATTTTTTTTAATCTACCTTTTTACCTAAGATGCAATCGAAGTAGAGATTTCTTTGAAATTATTTACTTAACACGGCATTAAAAAACATGAATTCAACTTGGCGGTTTTTTGGAAAGTTGTCAAGGGGAAGGGGGGACGTATAGAGCATTTAAACCGAGGAGTGTTCCTTTGATGTAATAAAGAAGCTTTTCCCCAGTTGTAGAATTATGGTCTCACTGGATTGTTGCAAAAAATTATTAATTAAAGTATTAAAACATAAGTTGGGTCTACTTTATTAACATGCAAAGCTGAAAAGTTTTTGAGGATAAAAAAAATGGTTTACGTATTATAGATATAAGTAAACAAAATTTACAGTTGCTTTAAAAATGTGTAGAAGTTTAAAACTGAAGGATCCATTTAAAATTGAAATAATTTTAACTTATAAACAAAATAAAAAATTGCCAGGTTCCATGAAAGCACTGTATCTAATTTTTTTAATGATTTTAAAAATATAACGTTACATAAATATATACAGGTGAAACTTGTTGTATACATGATAATAAAACAAAACTCACTCTTGTATTGGAGGTACCAAATAATGGCCTCTCGGCCGTCTGTCCACCAAACAATGGTCGAAATTCCTCACTACGACTTTCCATTTAAAATATTTCTGGAAAACAAAACACTTATAGTCGTAGGCAAGAAAACCTTTAACAAAAAAAATCAAAAAGTGATTATTTAATAAAGTTATCATATCTATAACACTAAATTAAAAGTGTTCGCAATTATATTCTCAACAATTCTTAACAAACTAGTTTTTTTTAGCATCAAAAATTAAATAGAAATTTTAAATCAAATTATTTAAGACAATTTAAAGAATAAATCAAGAGCTCTGTTATCAATCGTTTATTACTTTTTGCTGTAGAACAATATTTTAAGAGAAATATAGTATCTGGCGTCAGACACACATGTCTACAATTCTTTTTAATCAGTAAAGCATAATTTAAATTTTGTATTCTATTCGCATAATAAAGGTTGGAGAAAATTAATCAGAAAATTACTTCCAGGATCAAACAATAGCAAAACCAACTCTACATTTTGTAAACAAAAAAGCTTCGCTACTCACTTCAATTCGAAGTCATGTGATGAACAAGCATGTGATAAATTAATCACATATCCTATTGAATAATTCTATAATATTATTTAAAATAATGACTTCTTTATATTTTTTTATTCAAAATAAATCATTTTAGATTTATTTAACAATTACATAATTAAAATAAAATATACATAAATTTTAAGTGTTGCTACATATCGCTGATACTCTTACTTTTCTATTGGATAAAAATAGTAGTAAAAGACTTGTTTTCTGAAATATAAAGCATTCATTGGTTAAACATGTAGATAGAATTGTCCTTCTACTTTATTCAATTGCAGGGTCATTTGCAGGGGACGAAATATCAACATGGCTTCTTTCTTGAATGTTGTGAGAAAATTTCACAAATCTTCTGTACGTTTAAACACCGTTTTACATCCTCCCAATCCAAAGGAATATGAAGGTTCGTAATTTCTTTTTACATTTCTTTCCTATTTTTTTCGAGAGTTCATTCTATTGCTCTGACGTTAATGTAGTGATTACTGATAGTAACATACAACAAATTTACTACTAAACAGTCGTAGTTTGCCCGGAATTTTACCACATCTACTTAAATTACCACAATGCAACACACATTTTCATGCTTGTCTCCTTTCTACCCATTGTAAATTGCTCTTCTAAATCCAGTTAGCTTAATTTTTCCCACTGCTGAAAAGTTAAGGATTTGCTTTTGCGAAAAATCAAAATTATGTGCTACATTGTTTATCAGATATTTAATTTGTCCTATTTCAGTAATTATCTCTCACTGAATGGGATGGCTTTCATTTTTAGTGGTGGGGAAAGTAAGGGGCCAGTTTTCAAATATGAAAAGGGAAACAAACTAAACACAATTTTCCCATAGTAATATTCTAAATTTCAAAAAGGGAATACTACTGATAGAAATGAGCAATTGTGCGTTCTCATCCCCCCATCCCCATTAATTGTCCTTACCTTCATCTCTTTAATCATCCACAAAACAGTCTACTGGAAGCATTTTGATGTCAAAGCTGTTGACTTTAAATTGCCTCGAGTTCATAGTATTTGAATATTTGTTAAATTCCTCATGTGATGACCTCAATATAATTAATACAATGATGCACAATTCTATAAAATTTTTAAATATACGTACAATTTTTCCTTTTTTTTTCCCTCAGCTGGAGCAAAATTATGGGAGCGGCTCACCTTCTTTGTGGCATTTCCAGCCATTGGTCTAGCAATGGTGAATGCATACTTGGGAGAGAAAGAACACTTAGAACACTTTCATAGGCCAGAATTCGTTGCTTATGATCATCTACGAATCCGCAAGAAGGTATGATGAAGTGCACACTAGCTTAAATATCTTCTTTGTTACTATTGTTGTATCTGCCTTCAAAGAAACAAGGGTTCTTAAATATTATTCTGTTAACCAATTATGTCAAAACCAAAACTGTTGCTAAAAGACAGCTTTAGTGCTAATACTAGATAAAAGTGACATCACAATTTAACAAACCTTACAGTACAGGAGGCAGCCACACTTTTGGGTCAGTTATTTTTACTGACTGAATTGTGTAACAATTAGCTAACTTAGGTAATGTCAAAAATCCAATTCATCTGACATGTCTGTGATAAGTGTAGGCAAAGAAGCAGTGAGAACATGTAAAAAAAGTGTAAAAATAAAATTATTTTACACTGGCTGAAATTTGTTTTAACATATTAATTGGACTATTTTATGATGTTTTTAGGTATTCCGCTGATGTCCCAAGGGCAGGTTACCCTTCAACTTTTCTTTTGTTCATGTAAAGATACATATTTTTTTTTTTTAATTATTTTACACCAGCTGAAAATTCTACACCAGATAGTTATTTAGGTATTAATCAAGAAAATAATTTTCAGCAAGCATGAAAGTGGTGGAAAAACTTTCAGCTTGGGAAGCTCACTATGGCAAATACAAGTCTCCTGAAGCAATACTGAAGCTCCTACTGCAAATTTAGGTAATACTTCATCGAACATCAGTTTGAATTTTTTGTAAAATGCAAAGAAATATTAGTAAAATGTGAATATATTTGTCAACCGGGCAAAAAAATTACCAAAATTAATAAAAAATCAACTTTTAGTTGAATTAAATCCAATTGCCAAATATACCATAACTTGCCAAATAATGAACATTCTTTTTGGTTTGGTAACCTACGCTCTTTAATTTCAATGAAAAGGGCCACAGACGATTTCTGTGCAGAATACTTGCATCGTTAAAAGTTGGTAATATATGTATTATGTCATCAGTAACGCATTATCGTTTGCCAACAAGTCCTACTTTAAAATATCTAGCACAGGAATCATCTGTACTCTTCTTTGTTGAAAGTTAAAGAGCGTAGGTTACCAATCAAAAAAGAATGTTCATTATTTGGCAACTTATGACATATTTGGCTAGTGGATTTAATTCAACTAATTAAAAGTCAATTTTTTGTAATAATTTTGGCAATTTTTTCGTCCAGTTGACCAGTATATTCATAATCTAGTAACATTTCTCGGTATTGTATAAAAAATTCAGGCTGATGTTCGATGAACTACTACCTATATTTTCAGTCTCTTCTCAGGAGACTTGAATTCGCCATAGGCTATGAAGTTGTTGAACGCCCAAACTGAAGGTCTTTCCACCTCTTCCATACCGACTGAATATTTTTTTGATAACTACCTGGTGTAGAATTTTCAGCCGGTGTAAAATAATTTTAAAAAACATGTCTTTTTACATAAACAATAAGCTGAAGTATAACCCACCAACGGAATGTCAGCGGAATGCCTAAAAACATCATAAAATAGTCCCATTAACATGTTCTAACAAATGTCAGCTGATGTAAAATAACTTTTTTTTTTTACATCTGATCACTTCTCCTTCTATCGTAGGCATGCTAGTTGAAATGGATTTTTGGCATTACCTATAGGTTAGCTAACTATTGTTACACAATTCAGTCAGTTTAAAATAACTAACCCAAAAGTGTCTCTGCCTCTCGTACTATTAGTGACAGAAGACATCATTTTTTGCCTTCATACATCCAGAATATGCTTTTTGACAGTTTCGTATGCTGAAAATGGTGGGCGGGATAATACGTAAATACCAAAGCTAGTTCTAAAATTCTTAATGTTCAAAACAATGAGATCTTTGTTCTTTAATTAATACTAGCCTTTAAAAATGTATACAATGAAAAAACAAATTTGCTAGGTTTTAAAAAAATTTAACATTTTAATGATTATGTACGAGTTATTAGTAAATAGTTTTAAGAACTTGTGCACCTACAGGTACTTATTAAAAAATATAGTTATTATTCTGTTTATATACAGATTGTTGCTCAGTTCTACTCAATGCAATGGTTAGGTATTCTGATGATGTATAGAAGTGTTTAAATGTTAAACATTTTTCTAAAATAAACTTGGAAGATAAACTAACTATACAGGAAGTGTTATAAGTTAAAGTACAATGGTCGGTACTCTTCCGGGCTCAAATGTTGCCAACCAAACGCGAGGTGTCGCCAAGCGAAGCAAATGGAAGGAAAACATACTTTGTTTCGAAAATGAATTCAAAGAATAGAGCACCTGGACCTAAACGAACTTTCCCCTTATGGTTATAAGGAGAAATTTGGTGAAATTCTACATTATTTGGTGATTTATCGCTTACACCCTTGAAAACGGAAGAGTACCCAATGATCAAACATTTTCAATTATTGTACTTCAACTTATTTTGCTTTATACTTTCTAGTTTTGTTTTTGTTTGCAAATAATCCAATGCATAGAAGTTAATCCACTAGCAATAAAAAATATATATTATATTCTCTAAAGATGATATTTTTGCTATTGATCTGAATTAAGGTTTTGGAAACAATCTTATATTGTGCAACATCTCTTCTTGTAAACCTTACTCTGATCAAGTTATTTTTAGACATACCAATTACATGTAGATAGTATTAGTTTCCAATAATTGACTACCAAAAGGCCTCAAAATTTTGAAAATGGTTACTATTTTGGTTGTACATTTGAAGTAATACCAAGGGTCTATATCAGCGTCAGCCAATAGGCGGCCCGCGGGCCGGATACGGCCCGCCACAGCTTTTTCTCCGGCCCGCCGGCAGTACAGAAGAGCAAAAATCAAATTTTGAGAAAATAATTTTAATTTATCTACAATAGTATGTACTACTAAAAACCGCGTTTTCCATTAAGTGGCCCTCGTCAGTAAGTCTAAAAATTCCTTTTTTTTCCCCTGAGACTGCCAACGAGAAAAAATAAAAAAAGCAATAGTTTGAATTATTACCAATGACGCATTCCTTCGCATTGCTTAGTTTCGTACTGATTATACCCTACCCTCTTGATTCGTGAATGGCACAATTCGATTTCTGCTTTTCTGAATGTGATGAGAAGGAGTTGGATGTTTTAATGCATACTGGCCTCTTTTGTTTTGACGTGAAAAAAAGTATCATGATCTCTGACTCCAGTGCAATAATGGCGTCGAAGACTAGTTTTAAACGCAAAGTAGATAATGAAAAGCGGATTGGCCGTCATCGTCTCGCAAATTAACTTCAACTAAAATAGAAGATTTAGGAGGTATGGTTTAAATATCTTTATTAATTATGAGTTTATGTCAAGTGACATTGTTATATTGTCACAAAAGATTAACTTTTTTTATGACTTTGATTTACGATGTAAAGAAAATTATTTTTTTTAATTATTTGAAACAAGAATCAAATATCAATTGTTATTTTATTAATATAAAAAAGTTAAATTATTGTTTCAGTTTTCAAAATTGTTTTATATAGTTGAATTTTTAGTAATTATCACATTTCTAACATTGAACATATGTAGTAAAGCAATATATTTATTGGCGTATTCGGTATAAATATGCGGCCTGCGGAAAGTTCCAACATAAGTCATGCGGCCCGTCTATAAAAGTTAATGGCGAACGCTGGTCTATACAGAAGGAAATTTGGGTCCATTTACAGACCCTTCACAAAAATTCTATATTTAACAAATGGCCCTTTCACAAACTTCCATGTCCAAAAATTACATATATAATTGAGATATTTAAGTCATCTAGGACTAGAAGGATATCATTGTAAATATTTGTATCTACTCAACATTAAAAGTTTAAATTTGTTTCTATTATTGCATGAAAGTTTCACAAAAATATATAAAATTGGAAATTTTTCACAAAATTAAATTTTTTTCACAATAATAGGACCCAGTAAAAAAAAAACCTGGATAGACCTCGGAATATTCTTTGGCTTGTACTTGTATAAAGATTTAAACCTGAGATTTTCGTTTAACGTTTATTATAGAATTTCATATGCACTGACAAACTTTCAAAATGGATTTCCATTAGTACCAAATAAAAACAGTTCCCACGGTCATTAAAAATACTTAATATTTTTTAAATGGTTTTCAAGGCCTTGAAAGTATTTGAAAATGCTTAGAGGTCCTTAAAAGTCCTTAATTTTTGCTGATGTTGTGTGTCCAACTGCAAAATTGCTCAGACTTGCTACCCCCTGGGTGACCGCTACTTATCCTCACTGTATAGAAATTTTCTGACACATTTGTATTGCAGATGCGCCAACTTATAACTTTTTTTTGTAGAATAATAGTTTATTAAAAATTAATATGCAGACATGATGCCTGGAAAAAAAAATTCAGAATCCCTTAAAAATCATTGATTTTCATTCTGTAATTTAAGTGGGAACCCTGGAAGAGAATTGGGCAAATCTGTACAATCCATGATTAGGCTCGTAAAAGTGTTTATCTTGGTAGCTGCTGAAAGAGTTGCAAGCTATAAAATAAGCAAACTGTGATGGTGGCAACCTTAACATTTATCGCAAAGTATCGGAAAGGCAAAAGAATATGGAAGATGTTTTATTTTTATCTTTGCAGTTGTTGGATTTGGATTAAAGCATGTCATGTTAAGCACTAAGGAATAGTTTTATTTCAGTTTGCTTTAGATTTTACTAAATAACAAGATTTGCTTTCATGCATATTGTGTTTTTGTGCATGAAGGTTTTTGAAGTTAATTTGTGCTCCATAAATTACCCTGACTACATTTTGCAAATATATTTTAAGTAAAATGACTTTTACCATTTCAACATGTTTTAGACTAATTGTTAATTGTGTTTATCTGTCTTTTCCGCCACATCTACCTAATGCAAAATTAGCTGATATATCATACTTCAAAATATTTGTAATTTTATCATTTTTAAATAAATATAATAGTAGATTTACAAATGAAAGGAGGGGAAGGAGAGTTAATAACGTAGTGTCAGTGTAGATTGTTAGTTTTTGTACCCCAAGGTTTAAAAGTAATCACTTTTATGATTGTTTGGCTACATTAAAAGTTGAATAGCAAGAGGACTAATTGATTGATTTAAATGAAATTTTATTCAATCTATTTAATACACACCCAAACATAGAAAAGTCTAAAAAAAAAAAATTTTAAATTACAATTGTCTTAAAATTTAGATGATTATATATTAACTTCAGGGAAAGTTATTTTAATTGATTAAAATCTTGAATTCAAAGAAATAAATTGAAACATTTAATATTTGAACTATTTGTGATAATCACCTCATTTCTTTAGCCTGCTGGATTAGTTGGCAGCATATTGGTCTTCTATTTATGTAGATCAGGTTTAGATTCTGTTTCTTAAGACAAGATATAAAAAGAATGATAATCACTTAACAAAATGAAACAATTGTAATTTATTTTTCTCTCTTTCAGCGATTTCCCTGGGGAGATGGCAACCATACCTTGTTCCACAACCCTAAAGTCAATGCTCTGCCTGAAGGATATGAAGATGTCGAATGAACAGCTCCAATCTGTACTGAAATAATTTAGGTGTAATATCTATAATAATTTACTTTCCTGTGTAGTAAAATAAATTCCTGAAACCAGATTTAGGTATAATTTCTTTTACAATCCTTTTTAACACTTTAATGCTTTATTTTTACATAACATATTTTTAAATGTTGGCTATTTTCTAGTATGTGCTCCATCATTATGTAATATCTCTAATAATTTACTTTGTAGTGCAGTAATATCAGATACTTGTGACTTGTGAATCTCAATCGAGTACCAGCACCGCGACTTAAGTCTATTGTACTGAAACCCCCTAATGATCTAAAGAAGACCGGTTGCTGAAATAAATTTCAGTATAGACCTGATTGGAACATTTGACAATTCCCAGGGGTCGATACAATGGTATCCTAGATATTCAAATCTTTGGGCAGAGTAGTAGTCACAATTGCATAGCACATGTGTAGAGCTCTCCTCTGTCATACGACAGCCTCTGCATAGTGGGTCATCTATAACACCTATCAGATTAAGATGTCTATTTAAGGTGCAGTGTCCAGTTAAAAGGCCTACAGCAACCTTGATCTCTTTTCTGCTCAATTTTACTAGCTCCCTCGGTCTATTCCAGGGTGACTGTTGATTGAGCTCTTTGGCTTGTCTTTGGTCTTTAGATTCAAGCCAAGCTTGATAGGATTCAGTCAATAAAAAGCTTTTGATAGTTTTCCTGACCGCATTATGGCGCAGACCCAAAACAGGTTCTGGACCAATAAAGGATATTTTAGATCCTTGTTTGGCTAATTGGTCTGCCATTTCATTACCTTCAATGTCACAGTGACCAGGAACCCAGAGAAGAGAAACCTTGTTACCCTCAGCTAGGTTTACAAGTGCATTGTGGCATTCCCACACTGCTTTAGAGGTAAAGCAGTGACTCTTTAAAGCCATTAGTGTAGCCTGGCTGTCAGAGAAAATCTTTATGACCTTCTTAACAACTCCTCTATCTAGGCAATTGTAGGCACATGCCGTAATTGCAAGAACCTCAGCCTGAAATACAGTAGCCAACTTGCCCAGAGAGAAAGAAAGCTTTATTTTTCTGTTAGGACAGAAGACACCTGAGCCAGTGCCATAAGATGTCTTTGAACCATCTGTATACCAAATTTCGTCTCCTCTCCTAGTCAGATTGGAGGGAAATCTCCAGTTTTCTCTGGACGGGAAGATGATATTGTATTTGGCTTTAAAGCAATATTGCTTTAACATCCAGTCAGAACTCATAGTTAAACATGGATGTTCTTTTACCTGTGTCTGAATATTTTTAAACAAAGGTAATTCATAGGATGTTTTCCATAAACCCATGAGTTTTAGCCGTCGTGAACACAAAACAGCCTCTAATTCCACTTGTTTGTGTAGTGGTAGAAAATCTAGGAGAATTTCTAGACTCTGTGAGGGAGTAGTTCTCATTGCATTTGTAATTGCAATGGTTGCCATTCTTTGTAAACTAGTGAGTTCTTTTTTCACAGTTTCATTATGGGTTCTATTTCCCCAGGCAATGGCCCCATAAGATATCATTGGAGTAATCACTCCAGTATATATCCAGAGCACCATTTTTGGTGACAAGCCCCAGTTGTTTCCAATAGCACGTCTGCAGGCCCAAAACACTCGTTTGGCTTTGTTGGTGCAGTATTGGAGATGAGGCTTCCATGTCAAGGTTTTATCAAAGATAACCCCTAAATACTTAACCTCTTCTGAAAATATCAGATACTTTATTTTAATTAAAAAAATTATTTGTAAGTATAATTTTATTGTTGGGTGGAACCATATAAAATTAAAGATCATTAATTTTTTTTTTTTTAGTTTGGATTGCGTTTTCTGTCTTTTTCACTTTGTGTGTGTGTGTGTGTGCAAATTACGTTGTATAAATACATATCCCACATTTTTTAAAAGGGGTGTTTTTACCTCTTGAAATTTATATTTATTCATAGACATGTGGCAAATAAAATAGTTAAAAGGAAGAGGTTCATTAGTCAATGAATGTAATAAGATTCGCCCCTTTCTAAGATAAAATTTAAAAAAAAAAAAAATGCATTTTGTGCAACTTTTCTTGTTTTATATTTCTATGCTTCAGACCTCTCAATAGTTTAGAATAGAAACTGATGGTTCTGCTATTTGTTAACTCTAGATGGCGACACTGATGTAAATTGCACTTGCAGCAAGCACTCTTTCCTTGGACTTGCGTGAAAAAATATTTTTTTAGTACGATCACCAATCCGATATAATTTTGCAAGATCATAAGTACAATTTTGACTGTTGTTTTAAATTGTAAAGTATTTTTAAACCTTAATATTTTTAATGTTAATTCCTTCTTCAATAAAATGTTTCCAATATTTAAGCAATGCTTGGAATCATTGTAAAAAACTGAATAAAATATTCTAGAATTAGAAAAAAAATTCTGAAATCAAATAAAGTTAACTTGATAAAACAATTTCAATACAGAAATAATGCATTAATCTCCACATTAATATCAAAATCCACAAAAAATTAAAATTTTACTCGTACCTAGGGCCGATTATTATATTTATTTCGATTTTTTACCGGGCCTGAAAAGTTTCTATGTAATAAAATATAGTAAAATACGCAATAAAAAAAACGTATATCTTGTATTCTTATTAATGAAATAAAAAGAAAAGTACCGTTGTAATTCGTGGAAAGTATTAAATAATTATCCATAGTTTCTGTCATAAGTCGTCTACATATTAAAACTATATCAGACTTTTAAAAGTTAAATGGCAACTCCATACATAATATACTATACTTAGATTCAGCATCCAAAAAAGCGCAGAAACACTAAATTTCATAATTTTCCAATAAATGATTAGTAGTTTAAATAAGGAAATGGCAGCTTAATGTTAAGAAGAAAAACTTTTTTTAGCCATACATTATTAAATAATCTATTTTAATAATTTTTTGCATCAAACGATAAGCCAAACATAAATATACTAGTCTTGCATTAAACCGTTTTTTTATTATTATTAATAATAAAACAATTTTTAAATAGAAACATATTTCTTTCATTGGATTTTTCATGAACGGAAACTGGATTTCTTTTTCTTTCCATTTTGATGTTTAATTTTCAATATTTTAGCAAAAATGTAAAAAAAAATTACTACTTTTAGGAGTTGTAATCTAGATTACATTTAAAATTTTAATTAATTTGAAGTTTAAGTGAGGTAAAACTGTTTCAATGTAAAAATAAGTTTTTATTTTATCTTTTCAAACTGTTGGAAACAATGATGCAAAATTCTTTATATTTTTTACTAATAGATTTAGATAGTCATAAATGAATTTTGATATGTACTATAAATTTTTCAAACCAGATTTGGGAGGTGTGCATCAAATTCTTGTGAGAAGACTCCTGTTCAATTCCCAGCGTCGGCGCTACTCAATTACTGCTTTAAAAAATAGACACAACTAAAATTGTGCGTTGTAAGTAAGAGTTCTCAAGCAGTGGCAGCTCGTGGAGTACAGTCGGGCTGCATCTAAATGTATTAGTTCAAAACTAAAATTGTATATTTTACTAATTTTCTTAAATGAAGATTGAATTTCTACGGCAAGTATAAAAAAAATCCGATACAAAGCAAACCTGTTGCCTCTACTTAATTCAGGAGAGAGAAAAACCCCTTCTAATCAGCAGAAACTGGCGATCGTCCACCAAATTACAGCCAGTTCGAGAAATCACGTTTCAGTGCTGCAACGTTGCCATGTTAATCAATGGAACCTTTCCCTCCACGTAATGGGTTAGCGTGCTAGCTTCTTGACCGCGAGGTTGCGGGTTCGAGTCCCGTGTTAGGCAT
This sequence comes from Linyphia triangularis, assembly GCA_963978545.1. NCBI lineage: Eukaryota > Metazoa > Arthropoda > Arachnida > Araneae > Linyphiidae > Linyphia > Linyphia triangularis. Next base: position 38,118,372 of record OZ021722.1, on the reverse strand, counting down.
GGGTGTTTGTAAATGTATGTTGGCTTGTCTAATGACGAATGTTTCGGCGCTTTATAGCCCTCGTGTTGCTGACGGCGCCAGATAATGTGAAAACAACCAACCCTCCACGTAATGTATACGGTATATGGGGAGATACAGCCCTTTCGGACCTTTTCAACTTCAGCTGTACTTGCGATTTCGTTGAACTGATCGTCTCTTTTGAATCAGCGTGGGTGATATTTGGAAAGGAGCTGCATCTCAACATGGTCGTATCAGTCGCAGCTGCTGAAAGAAACGTTCTAATTTTACGATCATTTCACAGAGACATGGCGCCTCCAGGAAGATGCACTTGCAAACCCCTGGATTTTGAAAATTAAAAATAATGTGGAGAAAAGTAGTAAGATTCTCTAGAAATAAAAGTATGATGTAGGTTTTAAAATATTCAATGAATAAGAAATTAAATACGTAATGATTAATTAAAGTTTCATTAAGATGTGCTATTAAATATTAAGGTTTAAACAAAACAAAAAAAATTGCACTCCCCCTCTCCCCCCCCCCCCCCCTTGTGTGTTATCATCTGTACCCCCCTGAAAACTATTTTGTCGGCGCTCATCATGCATAGAGACAGAAAAATGTGATGATGAGGTGGTTCTGGATACATAAGATTTCAAAAAAAAATTAGCTTGTACTTAATATTGGAACCGAGTAAGTGGTAAGTTGAGTACCTTTTAAGCAATTAACGTAACTCTTTGCTTAATTAAATTATGTGCTAATTAAAAAAACCAGTTACGCTATTTCACTTTCATCAAACATACAAAAATCAATATTAATTTTTAAAAAATGGTGGGGCTGTCTCACCCTTCCCCCCCCCCCCCTTCTCCACCGATGCGATGTGTCAAGATACGCCACTGTCCATTTGATACTTGAATGGAAAAAAGTTCAATTTAAAAGACCATTTAGGTGGTATGAAGTATGGTCTTCATTTACATCTTTTTACACCACGAAAAGAAGTAGCGATGCAACCAAATTGTATTCGATTCCATACTAAAATTTTTGAGAATACAATTAGCATGGGTCGCTGGGAAATTTAAGGTTTCAGAAAGATTCAAAAGCACCACACATATTAGACAGTAGATTGCAATTTTAAGTAAAAAAAAAAGATGCAGCGAATGTCCTTGTCCATACAATGGGAGTAAATTTATTTAAAATGTTTCGTCAATGTCAGATAATATAGCGATTTAACAAGTTTGTATTAGTATGCAATTCCATTACGTTAAAGAATATACGAAAAAAATATTTATTAGATAAATTAATGTTTATCCTTTTTTCCTTAGGTTAGTTAAAACATTTAAAAAATAAGCTCTACTCAATTAACATCAAGTATTTTATCAATATCAAATAAAACCTTAACGAAATTTTTTTATTTACCTTAAGTTTATTACGTTTCATGATTATCAACACTAATATGCGTTAACTTCTGTATCAGACTTTAACTGGACTACGAATGAAGTTGGTCCATTTCAACTTTGTTAATTATCTTACGTTAAATTTCATTTCTGACTGAGTTACATTACTTATTTTCTACTAGCACCTTGTTAAACACGAAACAATAAATCTAAGTAACATCCGAGTAATTTGAGACTAATACAATACTTGTAATGTCCTGCAATACGCGTCCGTTTCGTTTGCTCTCCCCTCTCCATCCCCCTCTTTAGTACTGGAACTTAAAATTAAGCATCTCTACATTGAGATTTGTCTTTAGCTTGTACATTAGTGTGTTTTGTATATTAAGACTAAACGAAATATTCTGGATCGAATAAAAAGGTGAAAAATAGTGGTTCGTAATAATTCCTAAAGTAATTTTTTTTACCAGGCATATAAAGAACTGAATTTTTTTTATGCAAATATTCTACGACTTTTCAAACCGAAAATATCGCTATCGTTCGTATGTTTTTTTTTTTTTTTTTTTTTTTTTTTGGGGGGGGGGGGGGTGTAATATACTATGTAATATTTATTAACATTTAGACGTAGCGACCAGCGGTCAAATTTATGGAATTTTGAGAATAATCCCCTCTGCACTGAAACACTTATTACGTTATTAAAACAACAAAAACTTTATTTAAAATGATTCATTTTTAACCCCACAACAATGTAAAATGCTATTCTGTAGTACCTGCTATCCTTATGGCATTAACTGGTTCTTTTGGGATCGATATCCAGCCGAATACCATAAGTTTTAGCTCGTTCTATTCAACAGAGTAGCAGCAATTCAGAAGAAAAACACATTTATACATATTGCAGCAGTGTTCGTCAGTTAAATATTTCCAATGGGTATTTTCACCCCCTCTCTAAATTTTAAGGGGTATTTTTAAAATCCAACGGGTATTTTTTAAATTAATTTTTTTTTTTTTTTTTTTTTTAAACGGAAGCAAATTAAGTTTTTTGACAAAACTAATAACTACAACAATAACAATGATGCACGATCGAGATTTTGCGTATCAGAGCAGAAATATGCTTTTTAAATACTTACTAAAAACACTTGATGCTGTTCGGTGACACCACGTTAGTGTCCCGCGAAACTATCGGACAAATGCCGGCGACACCTCGAAAACGATCGAGCAAATGACGGAGAAGTAAAACTTGAGAATTTACGATATCCCGAAAATCTCGAAAAAACGCCGGCTATGGACAAAAGTGAAATGATCTGAACTTCTGAAGCAGTCCTTCCGGATCAAAAAAAAAAAAAAAAAAAAACATTATTTCACTCATGAGGTTACCTTTTTCTCTATTTTGTGCAAGAAGGCATGGTAAAAAGTCGGCGAAATACACTGAAACGTACGAAATTACATTTGGAAATTGTGGGATGCTCCCTTACAATCCACCTACAAATGGCGCACGTGGTATCAGCACCCTGTCAATGACTTCAGTAGTCACTGGTATGTGCGAAGCATGTTTGAACATGAATGCGTAAGCGTAACAGACGATTTCGGAGGGGTAATCCATATATTGCATTCCGCTGGAAATTAAACGAAAATTTAGTATTTTTTCAGAAAAGGACTCTATTTTCAAAGAAAAAGGACAGGGATAGTGTCACCCTTCGAAAAACGGCTAGGATGATCTCTAATTTTATAAAATGGAGGATTATTTTTTAAAATTTAACCATGATGTGCCGTGAATTTACACATGAGGTTAATTCTATGGGGTGAAATTGATTTTCAATGCATGTTCAAGCAGATTTCGCGCATTTGGGCGAACTCTGATATTGCACAAGCACTTTTTACGACAGTATCACTAACAATAACACCGGCGCGTAATCTCTTACCAGAAATCTCCGAAACAGACGTAGTTGAAAGAAAGTATTCCTTTTTCGTCACGGGAAAAGACAAAGAGCAGCTGCTTTAAGGTACGAAAAATCTCTTTCGTGCTGGTCAGGTAACAGCATTCTACTAGCATTGGGGATTAACCAAAGACATAAAATGTGCTCGATCGCAACGTTCTCAAATACTGCTCAAAGAATAGAAGTCTTCATTTTACATAATAAAATAAAAAAGCTTTTTGCAATTAACAAAGCAAACATAACTGCGAACAAATCTGCGAAAACATATCTATTAAACATATCGGCTATAAGCTGTTTTCTTAGCCTGTCTTGTTGTTTCTTCAGGCCCTGATATTCTGCTTTTCAAGTATTTTAAATAGGTTTTGATATTTAGTGACAAGAGCCAATCACTTCATCCATCACTGAGAAAGGCCAAACTGAAGTTGAAACCATAGACGACATAACTGCATTTTCTAAAAACACGCTGCGCTCACATGAACCTTGAGATGATTACAAGGAGGACTTGGAATTGGCAAAATATTCCTGAGCAGTTTTCTTAAAGTACCAGTACTAGTACATTTTATGGCTCCAGTGCTCTTTAAATAGCGAAAGCTACCTGATAGCTGTGTGATTCGCGCTTTGGTTCGCATGTCAAAATTGACGAGTTCGAATCCTGGGTTAAGCATAGATGTTCGTTGTGGCTCGGAATCCACGTTAAGCTGTAGGTCCCGGCCTGATTTGCTGGTAATATGCCATCTATTAAAAAATAATATAATCTTTGATTCCTACATCTACTTGAAAGTGAGGTTTCTTTCCCTCTCGGAAAACCTTGTTTCTAGCGTGTTTTTTTTTTTTTTTTTTTTTTTTTTTTTAGTTATATTATTATTTATTTATTTTTAGGAATTTCAGAATGAAATGCAAAATAGCTTCGATGCTTTTTAATGGAAGTCCAAACTCGAAGAATGTTGCAAAGAAATTAAAAATACAGAGCAAGTGCTATAACCTCACGCAAAAATTAGAACTGTTGTTTCTTCAAAGTCACTGAGGTTCTTTGATGTAATGATCATTGGCCAGGGACGACGCGAACGGGGGGCGAAGGGGGCGCCTCGCCCCCCCCCCCAAAGTTTTAGAAAGTTGAACAGTCGGAAAATTTTCGAAATTTTAATTTTGATAAAATCAAATTGATGAAGAAAAAAAAATGTTGAACAAAAATATTAAGAATATCGACCCGAGTTTTACGAATCGACATTTTTACACTAGAAGCCTATTCCAAGGGAGTCGGCGTCTTTTCCCCCTCCTACTTTGACAAACTGCGTACACAAATATAACAGGTATCTTGCTAACACAAATCATAGATATCTTTATTATATCACCCCACCAAAGTTTTTAGAAAAAAAAAAAGGACGGCACTCGGCAAATTCAAAAATTTCATCAATTCCTTTAAAAGTGCCAAGTGATGGATGTTTTAAAACATACTGAATAGAAAAAATATAAATAATTAAAATCGTCAATAGTATTAAAAAATCGTGATCACAATTCAACTTTAGTTGGCGGTCGCAAATTTTAAATGGGAGTAAGTATATCTTTTTTTTTTTTTTTTCAGGAACATTTAAGTTGATATCGTCACTGACAGCTTCTAAAGGAAATTAGATATGAACATATCTCCCGTACCCCGTACTGTTGCACACAAGTATCAATTTCCACAAATTCTCTACAGAATGAATAATTTTCCTTCAATTTCAAATCAGTACATTTAATTGTATAAATCATCAAGTCGACTGTCGTAAGTTTTTAGATTCAGTCACCCGACAAGTACACACTATATTCTCAGGAAGAAACTGACAATAATGACTTATTCTTCCAATTAATAGATAACTCTAATGTGTTACAGTTGATGACATATTTTTAGTACGACAGGTAACGTCTCAAAAACCATAATATGCCCATTAAACGTCATTTACATAAAATGTGTATTGTACGTCATATGAATTGAAAGTCTTCCAAAAAATTTCAAAACATCTAAATTTTAACATAAGAAAAATGAGCCCACTTTTATCAAATTCACCTTACGTTCCCCACTGATCTGTCGAGAAGTTTCAATTTCAAATAAAACTTGCTTATTTTTTGGTAACGATAAAAATAAGAAATGCATTTTATAAGGTTATTTAACGAGGTTTATTTTTACTTATTGCGAACGTGAAGTTGAGTGAAATGGAAGTAGCGTATGATTCTGTTGAAAAATATTTCTATTATATTTTGCCAAATTATTGCAATTAATGTCAAGTGGAACTCTATAAATGATGCTGTATAGTACTTCATTTATTAAAGATGTGTAACGCTATGCAGTAATGGAGAGTCGAACACGGGACTCCTAGATCAGAAGACAGGCTAACCACTAGGCAAAAAGGATCACTAGTGCCTAAGTGTTGTATTTGTCATTTGTACAGGAGACCACCATATAGCCCCTTCCCAGTGAGTTGCGAAGGGGTGAACGATTGAGTTGCTTGCGTGTGAGTTGAGCGAGTTGCGTGTGGCAGTGAGTCGCCAGAGATGCTGAGGTGGTAGTGTAGAGATCGTGCAATAGATGGTGCCACTGATGTGTTCGAATATTCGGGTCGCCAATGTAGCGGTGTGTTCTAGCGGGAAGTCGAACCCGGGCCTCCTAGATCAGAAGACAGGCGCTCTAACCATTTGGCAAAAGTGACCACTTAGTGCATAGGTGTTGTATCTGTCATTTGTACACGAGACCACAAGCAAATGTATTACCGAAATAATGCATGCCATGTAAATTGGAAGGCAATGTCGTATTTATTGCAATAAAATAATCATTAGAAAAGTATTGAAAGGTTTGTTATAATACTATCTAAATTTCTTGACGCTTCCTGTAGTTAAATAGCTGCGGCCTGACGTTGTCCAACATACAACAAGGTTTCAGTCTATTAGAAGCATCGATATAGATAAATAGCTGGATAGACTGCTTAACGCTGGGAAAATGAAGCCGTTGCCAAATGCAATTGGTGGGATAAAAATACGGATTGCCGAGAATTTAAAAAAAAATTTGGGTTGCACACAGCAGAAATGTCAGTAGTAGATCTTAATTAGTAATAATGTGCAAAAAAATATATACTCTAACACTTTAAATGGTTTTTAGCATTCCCATCCAACTATAAAAGTGAACTGTGATTGGTTAATCATCCCACCAGCTTCGCAATCCCCGGCGCATTTTTCTCTTTGTATTGATAATGAAGCAGTCTATCCAGTTGTTTATCTATATCGATGATTAGAAGTAGTGAGTACCATTTCACGCCTATCCTCGATTTCATCACTTTATACAAGAAACATCGGAAAGACATTGTGTTTCAGATAAGTTAGGTAAGTCAAAATACCTTTAAAAATATTTTAAATTGGATCAGTAGATCACACATTAGGATCATAACCTTTAAAGGTGAGAAAGGGAAACGGGGGAGGTTTTTTTTAGAAATCTCATATTGACTCTTCTGACGTTTCTCTTCTTTAGAAGAACTTAAGCTCAACTTCTCCTTCCTCAAGATAATAACATTGGCGATTTGAACACCTCCCCCCCCCCCCAATGGTTTGTTTTTTTAATAGATGAAATGTATATTTTGAATATTATATCTGAATATTTTGTTGCTAAATTCGAAGTTCATAAGGGTAGTGAGTTAGTTGAGAATAATTTACTTTGTAAAACTTGATTTCTGATTCATTAAGATAGAGGTTCATATACATTATTATTATATATATATATTTTACATATAAATAATATTATAGTTTGATTTAATGCTAAAGTAATACATTTCATTTTTAGTCCTGCTTAGAGAAAATTAGCATTATACTTTCCCTCTGGAACAAATGATTATTATTAATAAAACGAGTAATATTTGCAAAAATTATTGCTGAAAATCCTCAAAAAAATCATTAAATTCAATCCAGCAGTTTTGGTAAAAAATGTGTACACGAAGTAACTATTTTTAAGAAGTAAATTCCTATGTCAAATTGCTAAAAAAAATAAGTTTTACTATTAATATACTTTTCAAGAGAAAGTAAAATCCACTTTTCATTTTTGGTTAGGAAAATATGGTAAAAAGTATTTAAATATAAATTAACAAAACGTTTTTAATAATTATTGTATTTGAAATGCAATTATATTGTCCATGAGCGCCGACAGCATTATTTGCAGTGAGGTGCAGATCTCTAACAGGGAGGTATGGTATAAGGCGACAAAAGTCTTTGTTTAATCTTAGAGTTTTCGAAAATGGGAATTGGACTTCCTGATTTGATGTTAGTTAATAGCTGTACATAATTTTTGGCAATAATCTGCCAGGATTTTACAAAGAAGAATTTTTCCAGAATTTGTTTGATTAACTTTTTTTACAATTCTAAATTAGAGTCATCTATTTGATCAATATTTTTCATTTATTTTATTCCGTGTTGTAGTGCGATTTCCATCCACTTATACACGTTTAATTAATTTCTTCGAAACTGCAATTTGAAAATTAAAAAAAAATAATTTGTATTCAAATGGAGCCTTTGTACTTGAATTGGTTCAAGATTGTGAGAAGGCATTCTATCTGCAAGTGATAAATGCCTCCCCTCCCCCCAAAACAGCACTTCGAAAAATTATCCTCTTTGTTCGGGAAAGAGGGGGGAGGGGGGGTTATTTAAGAAACAAAAATTATAAATTAAATGAATTTTATGGAACTTTAACTAAAATGTGATGGGAATTTACTTAAAATGTGACATTAATTATGTATTAATAAAATGCCACCAAATATTACAAACAATAATTAAAATTAATTACACATTAAATAAAATAATTCACAATTAAATAAAAAAAAATAACAATCAGTTATAAACTCATTAACAATTAATTGCACGTTGATTAACAAAAAATTATATATTAATTGAAAAAAATTATGCATTAATTTTGCATTAATAAAATTTAATTAATAATAGATTAACACCTTAATGGATATTTTTTACATTTACACCATACTTGTCTTGATTTTAGTCGGCAAAAGTATGTCTAACGCCCCCCCAATCGAAATTCTTAGCGACGGCCCTGGCATTGGCAAATTTTTTTTCTCATATCTACGAAGAGGAATGGCATGAAAACGAAGATTCCCTTACTGTAGAAAACATAGCCAGGGGCAATGGTAAACGATGTGGCGGAAATAGGAACTGTCCTTAAGACTGATTATAACAAACTGTTCATTAATGGAGAATAACAAAAATGGTATTTGCTAAAAGTTGTAGTAGATCGTGGAAAAAAGTTTCAGACTTCGTAAAAAAGACTATCAAGGAAGTAATTTGCGATTGTAGATTAAATTCTATGCTAAGCAGGTATATTAACTACACTATATTATACCGTATAAAAATAGTTATTTATGCAACTAGAGGGGAAAGTACTACTTTTTTAAACGAGGTGAAACGCTTACTTGACGAGTGCGATAGCAAGAGTCAAATAATTTACAGAGTTTGAAAAGAATTTTTCCACGTGTTGCATATAATATTTTTTATAATCACGTACAAAAAATATTTTTAATACACATATTTATTAAAGTTGGCAACTCCAGTCAATAAATTTCTTCTGAAAATAAGTCATTTCAATGCCAATACTTTATAATGTTTGAGTAGGAGGAGTGCGAGAAAGTACTTTTTCACACTAGTGCGAAAAAGTTTCTTTCCCGCACTCCTTGCTAAAAGTGCTACATTCGCCACGGTTTTTTATTCAAAATGATTAAAAAAAGTTTAATTTTTTTGCCCGTTGTTATCAGAAAGATTTTTTTCTAAAATAATCCATTTTGTGCATCACTGAGCGTTGTAAAAATAATATACGTAATTCTGAAAATTAAAGATAGTGGCATTACTTCTAAAAACTGTATAATTTTCATCAAATTTAGCATTTATTATTTTAATGGAACAAAATTAATGGGTGCCTCATAAAGTTTCAAATTTTGAAATTTTGGCTGTGTCTTTTAATCCTCCTATTATACATACTTTATTTTTTCTGATATGAAACATGTTTTTTAGCAAAAAAAAAATCTCGCATTTGGGTCGGATGGAATTTAAATTAGTTCGTAATTGAGAGCATGTTTTGTCTTTATAGAATATTCATATGTGTTTTAGATTATTAATCTTTTAACATTTTTAACTAATCATTCTTTCATTCAATTTTAAGCGAATTTTGTTAAATCAAATATTTGCTTTCTTCACTTTAGTGCAATATCATAAAGGTATATATTTTAAAATAATGCATGATATTGAAACAAATTATTTTACAATGATGAATTAAATGGTTATTGCTCTTACTTTTCCATAAAAAGTTTCTGAATTAATTTTATACAAAAATAACCTTACCACATAAATCAAACAGTTTGAGGAAAATTTGTGGCATTGAGGCAAGTTCAATATATTCAGTAGGTAGGATCATATAAAAAGTGGTGTCAGTAGATCTAGGGTCAATCCCCCCTCCCTATCTCCATCTCCATCCATCGAGTTTATCACCCTCTTGGTAAAAGTGAAAAGTTGGCGCTTATGATGGTCTTTTTTAATATGGTCCCGGGTAGAAACCGACCATTACATATTACCATTATTACAAATTACAAAGAAACCTTTGGAGACAAATAATGCAGTTTGGCTAAAAAAGGCAGTACCCTTTGTGTAAATAGTTATTTCGACAATGTAGCTAATTTCTAATGAGTTAGCATGTACTTCGAATATTATTACAGTGTACTGGTACAGCATATCCCTCTAGTAACCATTGCGCTCTAAAGTATCCCAAATAATTCGATTTCACGGTTGGCTACGAAGCCTTCCAGAGGCTGAAACGCATAGATGTTTGAATATTGACTCAATGCTTTAATCAAATTGAATAAGAACAAGTGTTACATATTAGAGGAGATCACCCCTACTCTTTCCTCCTGATTTTAGACCTGCATGCATGCATTATTTTCAAATTTAAGACCCAACACTACATCAAATTACTCATTGTTAGTCGATTCACGACTACTTTTCTGAAAGTGATAACTTCACCTCCTCTTTCAATTGGACAAAATAAGTATGTAACACTCTTCAGTACATCATGGCAGGAAAAGATTACCTGACCTCATTCCAAAGTGAAAGCGAGAAGGGTTGAGGGTTTAACTTTAAAAGCCTCACGTTCTTCTATAAAGGGGGCGTTTCCACATTCTTTATTTCTGGGTTTTCTTAACGAAGAGAAGGGAGCATTGTTTCTCGAGGTGGTTTTTAAACACGACGGTAATGTCTGTGGGCGTCGCTGTGTAGGGGAAATCGTGCAGGCGTCTATATGTATGCAAATGGAAGAAAACAAGCTTAAAGAATGCGGGTCAAAGTTCAGTCTTTTTATCACCTGATGAACAAGTAGTGAGAAAAGAAACTTGAAAGAATGGCCTTGCTTGATGAATTGAACCTACCATAAGTACCCTTATGGAGTCGTCACAACCCGCACTGTACTGCTTCTGTACCAGTTAGTTATGACCTACTACCCATATAAAAAAAGTAAAATTCCGAAGACTAAAATGTTTTTAAATTTTTAAAAATGTATAAATGCATCAATTTGAAAGAATAAAAATGCGAATACTAGATACTGTAAAGATTTATCTAAGCGAGTGGCAACAGCCGAAGTCTGTAAAGATTTATCTAAGCGAGTGGCAACAGCCGAAGTGTTACCCGGAGAACGAGACCAGAGAAGAACAAGATTTTTGGCATGAAAAAAATATGATAGTCTCAATAATATTAAATTTAAACAACTTATTTAAAAAAATTAATAAAAGCGCTACCTTTGAAATTCGTCGTCGTTATTTCGAGAAATCGTCACAGTCTAAATTGGTGGCAAGCGTTGGAATCCGAACTGGTGAAGAAATTCAGTGCCGAAGAATATTCGAATTTAACAAGACTGACAGCCATTTTGAAGTAACGGAAGAAAAGTGATCTTGGGTTATGTATCCTTTCCTTGCCGTTGGTTCAGTGCTTAATTATTTTAGGTTATAAGGAATTATTATAAAAAAAAAAAAAAAAGTCTTTTTTGCAAAAATATATTTTGTTTAAAGTTTAAGTTTTACTGTGACTTACTTATCAATATATAGAATTCTTTTATATCTGTACTAGAAATCACTGTAATGTTATTGAATGCTATGCTGGTTGTTTAAATTTGTTATGGAATTAATTTAGGAATATTATTTGAGAAGTTGTATAAATGAAACTTTAGCTTGGCGATATTTTGAGTTTGCTGGTATTTTCTTTTTGTGTATTGATAGAACTTTTGTTGGCGATAAATTGGGTTTATTAGTCTTTGATTTGTTTCACTTTATAGAATATGAGTGAAATAGGTTTTTTTTAATTTTGTCGAACACGAAGTAAAATTTGAAACGTTAGTTCGAAAAGTATGGTTTCTGTGGTAGTATTTTGAGAAGTTATGTGTATACTTCTGTAATCGCCTGAACAAAAGTTTTCATCATATTATTGGAATATTGTATTTGAGTGAATTCAAGAATATCGTTTGCAGTTTGGAATTAAATTTGAAGTTTAGAATTTTAATTTTAAGTGGCGTTGGTTTTCTTTTTTTTAAAAAAAAAAAAAAAAAAAAGAGAATTAACGATTGGCATTTTGATTGATTTCCCTTGTGAAAGAAAATGAGTTATTTAGGGAAAGGTAAGAAGCAAGATTTGCTTCAAATATGTGAGGAATTGGGCGAAGAGGTGGATGCTAAAACTAAAATACCTGAGATTAAGCGAATAATTTTAGGAAGTGAATATTATAATGAGGAGGAGGTTAGGTTGATATTTGATCGCGTGATTGAAGAAAGACTGAGAAAAGAAGAAAGAGAAAGGGAAGAAAGAGAAATGGAAAGAGAAAGGGAAGAAAGAGAAATGGAAAGAGAAAGGGAAGAAAGAGAAATGGAAAGAGAAAGGGAAGAAAGAGAAATGGAAAGAGAAAGGGAAGATAATTTGGCGCGGGAAATGAGACAGCATGAGTTAGAATTAAAAAAGCTAGAAATTTCCCAAACTGAATCCCTACCTCGAACAAACCATGTATCTGAAAACGGAGTTCCCAGGATTCAATTGACGCATATAATGCCTAAATTTGAAGAAAAGAGGGATGAAATGGGGTTATATTTAATTAACTTCGAAAGAAAGGCAGAAATGGCCAAAGTTCCAAAAAGAGATTGGACTGCTTATCTGTTGGGTGTACTTCCTGCAGAAGTTTCAAACATGCTGGCTAGAGAATCGCCTGAAAACGCAAAGGACTATGAACATGTGAAAACTCTTCTTCTGAAAAGGTATAAAATGAACAGCGAAAAATTGAAGCAGTGTTTCTACAGACACCAGAAAACGCCAGATAAAAATTGGAGAAACTATTACCACGAGCTGCGGAGTTATTTTACCGAATGGATTGACGATATGAAAGTTGAAACTTTTGAGCAACTGAAAGATCTGATTATTGCTGAACAAGTAAAATTTCGTGTGCCTCCAGAAATCAGAGAACACTTTTTAGACAATTGGATTAATATTAAAGATCCAGAGTATTTAGCAGAGAAATTGGATGACTATGAAAGCGTCAGAGACAGTTTCAAAAGAAAAGAAAAGCTACCTAGAAATAATTCCAAACCTCAGGAAGGACAATACCCTAAGGACAAATTTAATTTCAAGAGAAATGCTCCATGGAAGGAAGATAAATACGATGAAGGTGAAAGAGAGAAAAGATTTGAGAGGAGGAAGCAGCCTAGTTGTTACGAGTGTGGGTCATTTTCTCATTTGAAAGCTCAATGCGATCAACTACGAAGATGTTACGAGTGCGGATCTACCTCGCATTTAAGACCTAACTGTGATAAACTCAAGAAAAGCGTTGAAACAGTAGCTGCTAACTTGGTTCCGAAAGAAAATTTTAAAGATGTTCTTGAACCATATATCAGTCAAGGAAAAATAAATGGCATAGAAATGCCGATACTTCGTGATTCCGGAGCATCAATTGACCTGATCTGCAGAAAGTATGTAAAACCCTCAATGTTAACTACAGAAACGGTATGGATTAAAACCCCATTAGAAGAAAGCCCCATTTGTCTGCCTTTAGCTGAGGTTGAGATAGACTGCGCTTATAGGCACATTGTGACAATAGCAGCTGTCATCAGAGATTCTTTAGATCAAGGAAGGTACCTATTAGGAAACCGAACAATGGAATTATTTACTGAAGTTAACCAGAATAAAAATTTCGGAATGGATACAAATAATGTCATACAAACTCGATCTTCCAGTAAGAAGATGGTAGAATCAGAGATGCCAAATTCGGAACCAGAAGCAAGCGATTCAAGGGAAAATGAACAATTTGGAAAAGAAATTGGTAATGATAATATTTTACCGGTGGCAGATCTTTCAAGTGCAGAATCGGAACTTATGAAATTAACCCCAGAAGAATTTTTAGACGCTCAATTGCAAAGTGAGGATCTGAAGCCCCTATTCAAAGAAGCAAAACATGACACAGACCCTGAAAAGCATAGGTATCTGACAAAAAATCAAAAGCTGTTTTTCGTGAAGAAAGATAAAAAAGGAACAGAACGACTTTTGCTTGTGGTGCCGGAGAAGTACCGAAAACAGATTATGGAATTTTGCCATGAATGAACGGCATCTCATCTGGGATAGCGAAGACTAAAGATGCTTTATTTAAAACGTTCTACTGGCCAAACTGTTACAAAGAGGTCGAAACTTTTGTGAAATCATGTGATCTATGTCAAAGGGTAGGAAACCCACAAGATAAGAAGAAGGCACCACTCAAGATAGTTCCAGTTATTACTGAAATCTTTTCAAAAATAAATGTTGATGCTGTGGGACCTTTACCTCAAACCCCATCAGGGAATCAATACCTCATTACTGCATTGTGCATGTCTTCAAAATATCCCGATGCAGTCCCTGTGGAAAATCTGAAATCGACCACAGTAATTGACGCCCTACTCCAGATTTTCAGCCGAATGGGCTTCCCAAAAGAACTACAGACTGATCAAGGAACGTCATTTATGAGTGCACTTACTTGCGAATTTTTAGAAAGATTTGGAATTAAGGTTGTTAAAAGCTCTGTACACCATCCGCAAAGTAACCCAGTCGAAAGAATGCACAGAACTCTGAAAAGAATTCTTCGTGTCCTCTGTCTAGAATCTAGTTCCGAATGGGAAAAGATTTTGCCTCAAGCTCTGTTCGCGTTAAGGACTGTGACTCATGATAGTACAGGCTTTACACCAGCTGAGTTAGTTCACGGAAGAAATCTGAAGACTCCGCTTGTATTGCTCTATGACAAGTTAACAGAAGAACACCAAGAAGAGGATTGTGTTGTAAACTATGTGTTTAAATTAATAAATCGTATGGAAAATTGCCAAGAATTAGCAATACGGAATATGGTAAGCGCCAAGGAAAAACAAAAACTTTGGTATGATAAGAAAGCGGTAGAACGACAGTTCGAAGCGGGCGATCTCGTATTAGTTGTAGCTTCTTCAAAACCCAACAAGTTATCGGTGCAATGGATTGGACCTGGGGAAGTAGTTCGACGGTTATCGGATACCAACTATGTGATACGGTTTCCCGATAAGAACAAAGATCACGTTTACCATATTAATATGCTAAAGCCCTATATTAAAAGAGTAGAACACTTAAATCTTTTAGGCCTAGAAGAAATTAAAGGCAAAAGGGAAGATGAAGAAGAGGAGATACCAGATCTTGGCCTTGCTGATAGATCTAACGAGTCAGCGTTGAATGAACTTTTAAAGGACATAAGATCAAAATCTAAACTTTCAGGTGCACAACAGAATCAACTTGAGGAACTTTTAAACAAGTACTCTGAACTCTTTTCAAATAAACCTGGTTGTACAGATCTGGCTGAACATGATATTGAGTTGGAAGTAGAAAAGCCAATTATCGAAAAGCCATATCGAATGTCTCCAAGACAAACAGAAATTCTGAAGGCCGAAGTCAATAAAATGTTAGAACTCAAAGTAATTGAACGAGGAGATTCGGATTTTACTTCTCCTTTAATACTTGTTGAGGTTCCTGGAAAAGATCCTAGACCTTGTATTGACTATCGTCGTTTGAACAAAGTGACCAGGACACAGTATTTCCCTATACCAAATATAGAACAACTTGTAGAGAAAGTGTCATCAGCGAAATATATCACTGTTCTCGATTTAACCCGTGGTTACTGGCAAATACCATTGAGTGAACGGGCCCAGCGATATGCTGCCTTTGTGACCAGCTTTGGTACCTTTAAGCCATTAAGGTTACCATTTGGGCTCAAGAATGCTCCTTATTATTTTAGTAGAATGATGGCTGGGTTGTTGCAAGACTGCGACGAATTTGCTGTACCTTACTTAGACGACATTGCAATTTTTTCGAATACTTGGGAAGAGCATGTGAAACACTTAGAAGAAATTTTAATAAAGATGAAAACAGCTCATCTCCACATAAAGCCTTCGAAGTGTCAGTTTGCTCGGGAACATGTCAAGTATTTGGGCCACATAGTTGGACAAGGTGAGCGAACACCTGGAGAACTTAAAGTACAAGCCGTTAAAGATTTCCCCAGACCCTTGAACAAAACCCAAATTAGATCATTTTTAGGTCTTGCTGGTTATTATCGCCGATATATTCCCGATTTTTCTGTAATTGCGGCACCATTAACAGATCTACTAAAAAGGAAGAAAGTTAAATCGTCTGTGGATTGGAGCAGTGCTTGTGAAGATGCTTTCGAAGAATTAAAGAATCGACTTTCGGAAAAGCCAGTATTATTTAGCCCCGATTTCACCATTCCATTTGTCATTCAATGTGATGCTTCGAACCTTGGACTAGGCATGGTGTTGTCTCAGGTGAACCAAGATGGTGAAGAACATCCTATTATGTACTTGAGTCGGAAATTTTCTCCAGCAGAACAAAAATATAGTACCACCGAGAGGGAATGTGCTGCCATTGTTTATGCGATTCAGAAATTACGATGTTATCTTGATGGGCAGCTAAAGTTCATCATTCAAACAGATCATAATCCGCTGGTCTGGTTAGAGAAAAATACAGGGACTAATCCGCGTCTGTTGAGATGGGCCCTCACATTACAACCATTCAATTATGAAGTTGTCCATCGTAAGGGAAGTCTCCATCGAAATGCCGATACCCTGAGTAGAGTTCCTTAAACATTGATGTAAGACATTGACTTTGTACATATTTTTATTTATTCTTCTTCTTAGAACCTTAATATTATGGGTAGGCTTATTTATTTAAACTTGTAATACTCTACTTAAATATTATAATTTGGCAGTAAAATACTAATTTAAATTAGTGCACTGAATCTAACTGGCGGTATGAACTCTTAAGACTGAAAGACTTTAAATTCTAAGACTTTTTCTCTTCAATAAAAAGTCTTCTCTTGGAGGGGAGGAGTCTGTAAAGATTTATCTAAGCGAGTGGCAACAGCCGAAGTCTGTAAAGATTTATCTAAGCGAGTGGCAACAGCCGAAGTGTTACCCGGAGAACGAGACCAGAGAAGAACAAGATTTTTGGCATGAAAAAAATATGATAGTCTCAATAATATTAAATTTAAACAACTTCTTTTAAAAAATTAATAAAAGCGCTACCTTTGAAATTCGTCGTCGTTATTTCGAGAAATCGTCACAATACATTAGATAATTGTGAGTGTAGAATTGAAGGGCCCACATGATCCTCGATCCGGGTCACCCGGATAAAATGATTACGTAACTGTGAATAAAAATCCTTCTGAGGTAAACAGGTTTATCTATACTTAGACAAAAATAGTTTAACTAAACAGTCATTAACACTACGAAGATATTCTACTGCAATCAGCCTTCACATTAAAACGGTTCCGAATCAATATTTATAAAAAAAAATAAAAAATAGCAACCGTCCAATAGCAGGTTCTTTTTAACCTTCAATTGGGCGCAATATGTTGACCGTTGAGTTCGGGCGGTTGATGGGACACATTAAAAAAAAAAAAAAAAAAAAAAAAAAAAAAACACGTAATTAAGTTTATTTATACAACTGCCAAGTGTTGAACATCATTATAAAGGTTGGAAAACTAGAGCAGTTCAGAACCTCGATGCTTCGAAAAATAAATGGAATAGAAATTAATGCAATCTTTAACAAATAATAATAATAATAAACCACAAAGTTTCATTTCATCATCTGTCTGAAACCTGACTATAAAACTAGGAAGAAAGGAAAAAAACTTTTATTTGCTAGAATAACAATTCACCCATTTTGATATACTTTCATTCCAAGATAATTTCTTGAAATGTACACAAGTGACTGAAATTTTTTCATTCAGTGAATGTCAATGCTTTTAAACGTCTTACTTTTACTGAATTATTATGATTTCTGTATGTACACAAATGTTACAAAGTTCACCAAACCAAACTTCTCTCCACATTCTTATTACATTCTGATTACATCATCCATAATATGCAACTGCTTTCTTTTGAACAAAGAAACGGGATATTTCGGGATGTTCGGAATTGCAGTCTCTCGAAATTGAACTTTTTTTTTATTCTTTAAAATGTGCTGCAGCGGTGTCTACAGTTGCTCATGAGGATTTCTTGCATTGTGCAAGTGTGGCTTAATACTACTGAAATCGAAAGTGAGAAAAAAAATTCAAAATAAAATCATTAAATCAACTCTAAAACATTCCAAATATCAGTTATTTTTCTTCTTTTGGCTTCAAAACATCTACAACCAAATGTCATTTGTGTTTTTAACTAGCTGTTAGATGATCTTATACAACAGGTAATGAATTGATATAGAAGATATAAAAAAGAAACGATTGACACATGTCTTAATCGCGACCTTGACACTTATTGTAAGCACCTGTTGAGTATTTGATCATGACAAGGTTAAATGATGTATACTTTGAAGAAATGCCTATTGTTATGAATTTTTCCACTGAGGCAATGATGGCACAGTTTTAACAGTATAAAAATATTTATTCTCTCTTCAGAAAACTCACAAAATTTATCCACAGGCAACAGTGTTATCGCTCACAAGCTTCAACACAAGCTTTAGCAAAAAAACAACTTCGAATACAGCGATTATACAAGCTCACTCCAATAGGTAAACAAAGCGATAAGCTTTCATCGAAGTTCAAAGTCAATCTGAAAACTTTCCCGTTCTCCAGTCTTTTATATACAAACGCGTGAGACATTCTCGAAATTTCCAGCCAATTCATCGGAAAAGAATTATCTCGAAACTTCTCGATTGCTTTAGGTGTTGCCACCTTTTTCTAACTTGTATAATCGCTATTAATTAATAAATAAAATAAGATAAAAAAAAATTACAATAGAATTTTGAAATAATACGTCACTATTTACAATATATACAGACAATTTGTGCAACATTTCCCCCTTCTTAAAGACTGCACGTCCCGGGCAGTGAAGTCCTTAAGAGGAAAGGCAATTCAATCACTTCTACTATAATATGGGGCTAGTCTATTGTTATGTACAACTCTAGGTTTACAGGAGGGTGTCCGTTGAATCCTTACCACGACGTCGTTGATCCTCTTAAGGACCACATACGGCCCTTCCCAGTTCATCTGGAGCTTAGGGGAGAGTCCTTTCCGACGTTTAGGATTCCATAACCACACCTTGTCACCTTCCTGGAATGAACGTTCCGTGGCCTTGGCATCGTAGCGGACCTTCATGCGCTCTGTCATGATGTTGATTCTTTCTCTGGCGAACCGATGTACGGCTTCCAAACGTGCCTGGAGATCATCTAGATACTGGACAGGCGAGGAAGGGGTGTCCGGTGGTCGTCCAAAGAGGAGGTCGCAGGGTAGTCTAAGGTCTCTTCCGAAAATCATTTGAGATGGTGTATATCCGGTGGTCTCGTGAGTAGCACTTCTGTAGGCCAAAAGGAACAATGGAAGTTTCTGATCCCAATCTTGCTGGTTCTTGGAAACAAACAAGGAGAGATGATTCAGAATCGTTCTATTAAATCGTTCAACCATTCCATCGGATTGTGGGTGCAGGGGAGTTGTACGAGTCTTTTCCATGTCGAGCAAGTCACACAGCCCAGTGAAGACGGCAGAGTTGAAGTTCGTCCCCTGATCGGAATGTATCAGCAGGGGTACGCCAAATCGTGAGATCCAATTCCGTACGAGGACTTCTGCTACGGTTGTGGCTTCCTGGTCCGGAATCGCGTATGCTTCAGGCCACTTGCTAAAGTAGTCCATGACAACTAGGATGTATTTGTTGCCATTAGTTGTGTGAGGTAGGGGGCCTAAGACGTCCAAAGCAATTCTTTCGAATGGTGCTCCTACGTTGTAACGTTGCCACTTTCCACGAGTTCGGGTCTTCGGTCCCATCCTCGAATTGCATGCATCACAGGACTTGCACCACTTCTCCACGTCGGATTTTGCTTTGTCCCAGAAGAATCTCTCCCTGACTTTCTGAAGAGTTTTCGTGACACCAAAATGTCCTTCAGTAGAACTGCTGTGAAGTTCTTCTAGAAGGTTCGTAACTCTAGAACTTGGAAGGATTAATTGCCACCGGAAGCTTTTGCCGTCATCGGACTCCCATCGACGGTAGAGTACTCTATTCTTCAAGTGCAAAGAGTCCCACATAGCCCAATATCTCTTCATTGTTGGGCTATAGCATGCAATTTCCTGCCAACTGGGTTTTCCGGTAGCCGCTTCCAGGAATTCAATGAGAGGTTTCAAGTCCTGATCTTCAACCTGACATTTGCGGACATTCTGATCACTCCAAGGATCCACGTCTGAAGTAGTTGACTTGGAAGTTATTTTCCGAACGGCCGATGTGTTAACCCCAAACTTAGACTCGGCATTGGAACAAAATCGACAGTTCTCCGGACATGGTCTTCTAGAAAGAGCGTCTGCATTCCCATGGAACGTTCCTTTTCTGTGATGGATATCCATGTCGTATTCCTGCAGGCGCTGAATCCACCTTGCTATTTGTCCCTCTGTATTCTTGAAATTCAGCAACCAAGTCAGAGACGCATGATCAGTTCTTAAAAGGAATTTTCGGCCGTACAAGTAATGATGAAAGTGCTCAACGGCTTTTACTATTGCCAGTAACTCCTTTCTTGTGACGCAGTAGTTCCGCTCGGATCTTGACAGGCTCTTACTAAAATAAGCGATGACTTTCTCCTGTCCTTCAATTTCCTGGGAAAGAACGGCGCCCACTCAATCATTGCTGGCATCTGTATCCAAAATAAAGTCCTTGTTAACATCGGGAAAAGCCAAAACAGGCGCGGATGTTAAAGCGTTCTTCAGTTGATTGAAGGAGTCGTCACAGTCGGCAGTCCATAGGAACTTCTGCTTGCTCTCTGTTAGTCGATGCAAGGGTCTGGCGATCTTGGAGAAACCTTTCATGAATTTACTGTAATATGTGCACAGGCCTAGGAAGCTTCTCAATTGATAAACGTCTTGCGGTCGAGACCAAATTTGCACAGCATGGATCTTGGCTGGATCTGTGCTTACTCCATCGGATGAGATGATGTGTCCGAGATAACTGACTTTCCGCCTAAAGAGCTTCCATTTTGATGAGCTAAGTTTCAAGTGGGCTTCCCTAAGCTTCAAGAACACGTTCTTCACATTTTGCAAGTGTTGATCAAAACTTCGCCCGGTGATAATGATATCGTCCAAATATACCAGACAGGTCTCGTAGGAAAGTCCTCTAAGCACAGTCCCCATTAGTCGCTCGAACGTAGCCGGTGCATTACACAAGTCAAACGACATAACTTGAAACTGCCATAATCCTTGGCCGGTAGTGAAGGCAGTCTTCTCACGATCGTCGTGATGTATCTCCACTTGCCAGTATCCACTCTTCAAATCCAAAGTCGAAAACCACTAGTTCCCTGATAGAGTGTCCAAAGTGTCATCGATTCTTGGCAGAGGGTAGCTGTCCTTTTTCGTAATTTCGTTCAGCTTCCGGTAATCCACACAAAACCTAGTGGAACCATCCTTCTTTCGAACGAGTACGATTGGAGAGGCCCATGGACTTGAGGAGGGTTCGATAACTCTATTATCTTCCATTTCATGTAACAATCTCCCGACCTCCTCTTGTTTTGCAAATGGAAGCCTTCGAGGATGTTGTTTAATCGGTAAATGGGTCCCAGTGTCAATTCGATGTTGTGTAAGCTTCGTTCTTCCTACATCTTTCGATGACATGGAGAAAACGTCCTGAAATTCTTTTATAAGGTTTCCCGACAATCTTCTCTTGCCTTCTTTCCAACCGAGAGTCCTCGAGAAGCTGGTCCACTAAATCCGAGGGTGGTGCGGTCGGAAGCTCCTTCGATCCTCGTTCGATGCTTGTAACGGGTGTGCAAGTGGCAATTTCTTCTCCTTTCTTGATAACTCTCTTAGAATCACCGATGTTGGCCATTCTCAAATGCACCACCTCTTGAGAGAGATCCACAAGCGTCGCTCCTACAAGCACTCCTTTCGGGACGCTATTCGATGATGGGAAGTCCGTTACTCCGAATCGGAAGGCCTTCGTGAGCTCTGTTGAACCTTTTACAACCAAATCTGTCATGGAGGGGATGGTGATGTCTTCAAGAGCTACTATTCGATATGCACACGGCTCTTCCGAGTCCAAACCGAACAATGGAACTTCTTCTTTCCCTGTTTGAAGCTCGCCTTTCTCGAAATTCAAAGTAATTCCATTTTTCTTTAAAAAGTCCAATCCAAGAATACATGGGTCAATAATTTCAGGGACGTAAACGGTGTGAGTGTAGGTGTGAAATCCAAAAGAGATGTTGACATTTAATTTCCCATGCACAGAAATTTTGTCACCAGTCACAGTTTGTAGTGAAACTGAAGGCGCCGTGTAAAGAGGTTGGCTGTCCAGGCGCCGTGCTACATCCGTCCGTAAGATGGTTACATTTGCCCATGAGTCAACTATTAGACGACAGGGAGTTCCATTGATCTTGCCCTCCACGAATAAACCATGGTTTCCTCCTTGAAGGGATGAGATGTGATAGAGGCTGAGTGGAGCACCACCTGCTCTACACGGCGACCTCCGCCTCGCGAGATAGCCGCTCTTTAGTTTAACTGCTGAGGTTCGGACGAGGGTCTGTCCCCTCTCCTGTCCAATTCAGGGCAATCACGTCTGAAATGTCCTTCCCGGTTGCAGAGCCAACAAACCACTCTAGTTTTTCGATCCCTCGAGCCAGGAATATTTCTCATAATTCGCTCCATCTTGTTTTCCAGTTCTTGAAACTTCTTCGTGAAAAGTTCAGAGGAATCGTCTGCCAATGTTCCACGTACGAAACGCCGATCTTTTCTAGAAGCTTGCTGTGCGGCTTCTACTCTCATGGCATAGACGAGGGTGGACTTCAGATCTTTGCTGTCTGACATCCTGGTAGCTTGCTGTATGTCGGGATCTTTGATGGCATCCACGAAATACTGAAGAGACAGGTTATCTCGTACGTCCGAGGGACAGTCTGGGAAAGCGAGGAGCGACAGTCTTTCTATATCCGATGCCAATTCTTGAAGAGTTTCATTGGCCTTCTGCTGTCTCACTTTCAATTGCAGTCTGTTGTAATCCTTTAGATGCTGCTCCCCAAACCTGAACTCCAACGCACTTGCCAGCGCCACGAATTCACCCCGCTTCTCTTCAGGTAGTGTCTGTAAAATGTCAGCAGCTTCACCTCGAAGAGATGCTGCGAGATGGAATGCCTTCGAAGTATCGTCCCAACCATTCGCAGAAGCAATAATTTCAAACTACGTTTGATAAACGCGCCAAGACGACCTCCCATCAAAAGTGGCTACTTTAATGTTGGAACGTGGCGCAATGAAGGGAGTGGAAACATTATCCCATTTAGGCGTTGCAACGGTCATAGCTTCCCCCGTTTCAATTTTCCGTAGCCTTTCTTCAACAGCGTCATGAAACTTTTCCTGTTCCTCTTTCATGGTGGAAACCTTTTCTTCGATTTCATTCCTCACAGTCACAAGATCTCCTTTCATTGTAGAAACCTTTTCTCCCAAGCAGTCAACTTTCCCATTAACCGCCTCAAAACTCTCACTGATTTCTTTTCTTACTTAACTCAGAACATCTTCTTTTACCGATTGTAGAACACTTGTAGTAGTCTCTATTATCGTAGATTCCACCATTGTAGCTAGTTCGGATTGCATTTCTTCTTTAATCCCAATTATAGCTGCTGATGTGGATTCTCGGCAGGTGGCGATTGCAGCGGCGAGTTCGGCATTTGTCGTTTCTTGACGGGCTTGACCAGCGGCGATTGTAGCGGCGAGTTCGGCATTTGTCGTTTCTTGACGGGCTTGACCAGCGGCGATTGTAGCGGCGAGTTCGGCATTTGTCGTTTCTTGACGCGCTTGACCAGCGGCGATTGTAGCAGCGGTTGATTCTTGTCCGGCTTTTATTTCAGCGGCGGTGGTTTCCTGTTGGGCCTTCATTCCAACAATCATTTCCATCAACTGCTTCATTTGGTCTTCCATCATTCCTCTAGTTGTCGGCATTCAAAATTACGAGACCCCACTTCTGACACCACTGTTATGAATTTTTCCACTGAGGCAATGATGGCACAGTTTTTACAGTATAAAAATATTTATTCTCTCTTCAGAAAACTCACAAAATTTATCCACAGGCAACAGTGTTATCGCTCACAAGCTTCAACACAAGCTTTAGCAAAAAAAACAACTTCGAATACAGCGATTATACAAGCTCACTCCAATAGGTAAACAAAGCGATAAGCTTTCATCGAAGTTCAAAGTCAATCTGAAAACTTTCCCGTTCTCCAGTCTTTTATATACAAGCGCGTGAGACATTCTCGAAATTTCCAGCCAATTCATCGGAAAAGAATTATCTCGAAACTTCTCGATTGCTTTAGGTGTTGCCACCTTTTTCTAACTTGTATAATCGCTATTAATTAATAAATAAAATAAGATAAAAATAAATTACAATAGAATTTTGAAATAATACGTCACTATTTACAATATATACAGACAATTTGTGCAACACTATCTTGGTCACAATATTTGCGAAAGCATTGTTTTAAAAGATATGAAATTTATTAATTTATTCCATGTACAGCAACAGCAAAGCCCATTATCAAAATTTGAAAGGAAAATAAATGTTTATTATAATTACAATTATTATTAGTAGTAGTATCATTTTTATTATTATTATTACTATTATTAGTATTATTATCATTATTATTATTATTTTACAATAGGCGAGGTTTTAAAAAACATTTACATTTTTACTTTCAATTATCCATGTATACATGGGGAAATGAAAGTATAGTATTCGGTCAAAAAAAAAATTCGATTTTTTTTTTTTTTTTTTGCATTTCTCCACGTTTTGGAACATCTTCTTGAAAAAATATCTGTCTGTGTATCAGTGGTCAGCATAACTCCCGAACAAATTGACCTACGATGTTAAAATTTGATGTGAGGGTTGGTGATGGCACAAGGATTTTCGTCAAAATCGCGCTTGCGCTTAGGGTCAACAGCCATTGAAAAAATCATGTTTTTCAGTAATTGCTAAAAAACGGCCTTAACGATTTTGTTCAAAATCGCTGTGATGGTAATGCCTCTTAAGGTGTTCTAAACATCTCCACCTCCGAAATTCCCGTAAAAATGCTTTAATGGCGTAAAAAGTTCAAAAACGTATGCCCTTAACATAGAGTTCTCTTTCCTTGAGCATACCTGATCAACGATCGTTTTTTCTTCTCTACTGATTTCACTTACAAGAAAGGATAATATCAGAATTATCTATAAGTATATCGCCAATACCATGCAAGAATTATCGCAAGAAATTTCGCCAAACCGTCCATTTTTACTAAATGAATGATGAAAATATAAATACGGTAGATGACACAAATCCACGTCAGTATTATAGTGTAATTGAAAGTTGTGCGATGTTCCACACCCCTAGTTATTACTAATGATATACCTGTTATAAAATTTCATTGTTTTAAAACAATACACCGATAGATATTGGGGCCGAAAAAATGTCAAATTATGTCTATGGAAAAGATACAGGCTGGTGATCCCTCTTATAAAAACAGATATGATACGAAATTTATATAGAAAAGGATAGGCCATAGTTGTGTTTATGAAGAGGCTCATGAGGCGCTGATGTAAGAAAAGTAATGACAGCTTACAATGGACAATTCCCGCATTTTTCAAAAACGAATGAAGTTGATTTATATTTATAAAGAATTTCTTTCTGATTCTAAATATTCCAATAAAAGTTCTTTAAAAAAATTAGTTATTTAAATATTAAGAAAAGAAAATGCGTAAAAATCCCTCAAACTGCGATCCGCTCAAAACGGGCCGATTTTGAGTATGACGTCAAGTGTCTCGAAAGGTTCGGTGACGTATTCCCTTCGCTCCGTTTATTATGGTGAGGTTTCTACCACAAAATGTCAGCTATATACTCTGTAGTTTCTACTTAGTAGTTGCCGTTTCTCAAATATTTTTGATCGCCTATTTTGTAGGTATTTGTTTTTTACTTATTTGCAAAAATGGAACCTGGTTTTGTAAGAAGCCAACTGAACAATTTGCCAAAAATTGACTTGACAATGATGGCTGTCTATTTCAGCAAGAATATGGATTTTGTAACAGCGGAAACCTGTGGTGTAAAAGCCACTAGGCAAGATTCCCTGCTTTAATTAACTTGAATGGTTTTGTTGCACTTGGAATAAAAAGTTTGGTGGGAAAATATCGGTATTTTTTCATTGAAGGGGGCCGTTGTCAACATCCAAGTCCGGTACGGATTCTGCGCCAAGGTAATTTTTGCCAAAAATAATTTTTGCCCAGTCAAGAAGCAACATCATCAGACATTAAAGCTTTACAAGAAGCGACATCATCAGATTTTAAAGCTTTACAAGAAGCGACATCATCAGATTTTAAAGCTTTGCAAAACGCAACGTCATCTGACATGAAAGCTTTGGCCGATAAGTGCGAGTCCACATCCGCAGCCGTAATCAAGATCAGGGAAGAAATGAAAACGGAGCTAGCGTCAATGGTAGAATCTACTATTATGGAGACAACATCATCGGTCCTGCATTCCGTGAAAGAAAACGTTCTCATTGCTGAAAGGGATGAAATGGAAGAAAAGGTATCTACCATAGAAAGAGAAATCACGACTGCTAGAAATGAAATGAAAGAAGAAGTTTCCACCCTGAAAAAAGAGCAGGGAAGGTTTATTGACGCTATGGAAGAGAAACTTCGAAAACTGGAAATTCGCGGTACTGTGGCAGCTGCATCACCGAACTGGGAGGAGGTTTCCACTGCAGTTTTAGCACCACGTTCCAACATCAAAGTGGCCACTTTTGATGGAAAGTCTTCCTGGCGCGTTTATCAAACGCAGTTTGAAATTATTGCTTCTGCGAATGGTTGGGACGATACTTCGAAGGCATTCCATCTCGCAGCATCTCTTCGAGGTGAAGCTGCTGACATTTTACAGACGCTACCTGAAGAGAAGCGGGGAGAATTCGTGGCGCTGGCAAATGCGTTGGAGTTAAGGTTTGGGGAGCAGCATCTAAAGGATTACAACAGACTGCAATTGAAAGTGAGACAGCAGAAGGCCAATGAAACTCTTCAAGAATTGGCATCGGATATAGAAAGACTGTCGCTCCTCGCTTTCCCAGACTGTCCCTCGGACGTACGAGATAACCTGTCTCTTCAGTATTTCGTGGATGCCATCAAAGATCCCGACATACAGCAAGCTACCAGGATGTCAGACAGCAAAGATCTGAAGTCCACCCTCGTCTATGCCATGAGAGTAGAAGCCGCACAGCAAGCTTCTAGAAAAGACCGGCGTTTCGTACGTGGAACATTGGCAGACGATTCCTCTGAACTTTTCACGAAGAAGTTTCAAGAACTGGAAAACAAGATGGAGCGAATTATGAGAAATATTCCTGGCTCAAGGGATCGAAAAACTAGAGTGGTTTGTTGGCTCTGCAACCGGGAAGGACATTTCAGACGTGATTGCCCTGAATTGGACAGGAGAGGGGACAGACCCTCGTCCGAACCTCAGCAGTTAAACTAAAGAGCGGCTATCTCGCGAGGCGGAGGTCGCCGTGTAGAGCAGGTGGTGCCCCACTCAGCCTCTATCACATCTCATCCCTTCAAGGAGGAAACCATGGTTTATTCGTGAAGGGCAAGATCAATGGAACCCCCTGTCGTCTAATAGTTGACTCAGGGGCAAATGTAACCATCTTACGGACGGATGTAGCCCGGCGCCTGGACAGCCAACCTCTTTACACGGCGCCTTCAGTTTCACTACAAACTGTGACTGGTGACAAAATTTCTGTGCATGGGAAATTAAATGTCAACATCTGTTTTGGATTTCACACCTACACTCACACCGTTTACGTCGCTGAAATTATTGACCCATGTATTCTTGGATTGGACTTTTTAAAGAAAAATGGAATTACTTTGAATTTCGAGAAAGGCGAGCTTCAAACAGGGAAAGAAGAAGTTCCATTGTTCGGATTGGACTCGGAAGAGCCGTGTGCATATCGAATAGTAGCTCTTGAAGACATCACCATCCCCTCCATGACAGATTTGGTTGTAAAAGGTTCAACAGAGCTCCCGAAGGACTTCCGATTCGGAGTAATGGACTTCCCATCATCGAATAGCGTCCCGAAAGGAGTGCTTGTAGGAGCGACGCTTGTGGATCTCTCTCAAGAGGTGGTGCATGTGAGAATGGCCAACATCGGTGATTCTAAGAGAGTTATCAAGAAAGGAGAAGAAATTGCCACTTGCACCCCCGTTACAAGCATATAACGAGGATCGAAGGAGCTTCCGACCGCACCACCCGTGGATTTAGTGGACCAGCTTCTCGAGAACTCTCGGTTGGAAAGAAGGCAAGAGAAGATTGTCGGAAACCTTATAAAAGAATTTCAGGACGTTTTCTCCATGTCATCGAAAGATGTAGGAAGAACGAAGCTTACACAACATCGAATTGACATTGGGACCCATTTACCGATTAAACAACATCCTCGAAGACTTCCATTTGCAAAACAAGAGGAGGTCGGGAGATTGTTACATGAAATGGAAGATAATAGAGTTATCGAACCCTCCTCAAGTCCATGGGCCTCTCCAATCGTACTCGTTCGAAAGAAGGATGGTTCCACCAGGTTTTGTGTGGATTACCGGAAGCTGAACGAAATTACGAAAAAGGACAGCTACCCTCTGCCAAGAATTGATGACACTTTGGACACTCTATCAGGGAACCAGTGGTTTTCGACTTTGGATCTGAAGAGTGGATACTGGCAAGTGGAGATACATCCCGACGATCGTGAAAAGACTGCCTTCACTACCGGCCAAGGATTATGGCAGTTTCAAGTTATGCCGTTTGGCTTGTGTAATGCACCGGCTACGTTCGAGCGACTAATGGGGACTGTGCTTAGAGGACTTTCCTACGAGACCTGTCTGGTATATTTGGACGATATCATTATCACCGGGCGGAGTTTTGATCAACACTTGCAAAATGTGAAGAACGTGTTCTTGAAGCTTAGGGAAGCCCACTTGAAACTTAGCCCATCAAAATGTAAGCTCTTTAGGCGGAAAGTCAGTTATCTCGGACACATCATCTCATCCGATGGAGTAAGCACAGATCCGGCCAAGATCCATGCTGTGCAAATTTGGTCTCGACCGCAAGACGTTCATCAATTGCGAAGCTTCCTAGGCCTGTGCACGTATTACCGTAAATTCGTGAAAAGTTTCTCCAAGATCGCCAGACCCTTGCATCGACTAACAGAGAGCAAGCAGAAGTTCCTATGGACTGCCGACTGTGACGACTCCTTCAATCAACTGAAAAACGCTTTAACATCCGCGCCTGTTTTGGCTTTTCCCGATGTTAACAAGGACTTTATTTTGGATACAGATGCCAGCAATGAGGGAGTGGGCACCGTTCTTTCCCAGGAAATTGAAGGACAGGAGAAAGTCATCGCTTATTTTAGTAAGAGCCTGTCAAGATCCGAGCGGAACTACTGCGTCACAAGAAAGGAGTTACTGGCAATAGTAAAAGCCGTTGAGCACTTTCATCATTACTTGTACGGCCGAAAATTCCTTTTAAGAACTGATCATGCGTCTCTGACTTGGTTGCTGAATTTCAAGAATACAGAGGGACAAATAGCAAGGTGGATTCAGCGCCTGCAGGAATACGACATGGATATCCATCACAGAAAAGGAACGTTCCATGGGAATGCAGACGCTCTTTCTAGAAGACCATGTCCGGAGAACTGTCGATTTTGTTCCAATGCCGAGTCTAAGTTTGGGGTTAACACATCGGCCGTTCGGAAAATAACTTCCAAGTCAACTACTTCAGACGTGGATCCTTGGAGTGATCAGAATGTCCGCAAATGTCAGGTTGAAGATCAGGACTTGAAACCTCTCATTGAATTCCTGGAAGCGGCTACCGGAAAACCCAGTTGGCAGGAAATTGCATGCTATAGCCCAACAATGAAGAGATATTGGGCTATGTGGGACTCTTTGCACTTGAAGAATGGAGTACTCTACCGTCGATGGGAGTCCGATGACGGCAAAAGCTTCCGGTGGCAATTAATCCTTCCGAGTTCTAGAGTAACGAACGTTCTAGAAGAACTTCACAGCAGTTCGACTGGAGGACATTTTGGTGTCACGAAAACTCTTCAGAAAGTCAGGGAAAGATTCTTCTGGGACAAAGCAAAATCCGACGTGGAGAAGTGGTGCAAGTCCTGTGATGCATGCAA
Organism: Linyphia triangularis; assembly: GCA_963978545.1. Taxonomy (NCBI): domain Eukaryota; kingdom Metazoa; phylum Arthropoda; class Arachnida; order Araneae; family Linyphiidae; genus Linyphia; species Linyphia triangularis. Next base: position 38,088,339 of record OZ021722.1, on the reverse strand, counting down.
TTCGCGGAAGGGACCGAAGACCCGAACTCGTGGAAAGTTGCAACGTTACAACGTAGGAGCACCATTCGAAAGAATTGCTTTGGACGTCTTAGGCCCCCTACCTCACACAACTATTGGCAACAAATACATCCTAGTTGTCATGGACTACTTTAGCAAGTGGCCAGAAGCATACGCAATTCCGGACCAGGAAGCCACAACCGTAGCAGAAGTCCTCGTACGGAATTGGATCTCCCGATTTGGCGTACCCCTGCTGATACATTCCGATCAGGGGACGAACTTCAACTCTGCCGTCTTCACTGGGCTGTGTGACTTGCTCGACATGGAAAAGACTCGTACAACTCCCCTGCACCCACAATCCGATGGAATGGTTGAACGATTTAATAGAACGATTCTGAATCATCTCTCCTTGTTTGTTTCCAAGAACCAGCAAGATTGGGATCAGAAACTTCCATTGTTCCTTTTGGCCTACAGAAGCGCTACTCACGAGACCACCGGATATACACCATCTCAAATGAATTTCGGAAGAGACCTTAGACTACCCTGCGACCTCCTCTTTGGACGACCACCGGACACCCCTTCCTCGCCTGTCCAGTATCTAGATGATCTCCAGGCACGTTTGGAAACCGTACATCGGTTCGCCAGAGAAAGAATCAAGATCATGACAGAGCGCATGAAGGTCCGCTACGATGCCAAGGCCACGGAACGTTCATTCCAGGAAGGTGACAAGGTGTGGTTATGGAATCCTAAACGTCGGAAAGGACTCTCCCCTAAGCTCCAGACGAACTGGGAAGGGCCGTATGTGGTCCTTAAGAAGATCAACGACGTCGTGGTAAGGATTCAACGGACACCCTCCTGTAAACCTAGAGTTGTACATAACAATAGACTAGCCCCATATTATGGTAGAAGTGATTGAATTGCCTTTCCTCTTAAGGACTTCACTGCCCGGGACGTGCAGTCTTTAAGAAGGGGGAAATGTTGCACAAATTGTCTGTATATATTGTAAATATTGACGTATTATTTCAAAATTCTATTGTAATTTATTTTTATCCTATTTTATTTAGTAATTAATAGCGATTATACAAGTTAGAAAAAGGTGGCAACACCTAAAGTAATCGAGAAGTTTCGAGATATTTCGTTTCCGATAAATTGGCTGGAAATTTCGAGAATGTCTCACGCGCTTGTATATAAAGGACTGGAGAACGGGAAAGTTTTCATATTGACTTCGGAGTTCGTTGAAAGCTGATCGCATTGTTTACCTATTGGAGTGAGCTTGTACAATCGCTGAATTCGAAGTTATTTTCGTTGAAGCTTGTGTTGAAGCTTGAGAGGAATTAAACTGTTGCCTGTGAATAGATTTTGTGAGTTTTCTGAAGAGAGAATAAATATTTTTAAACCGTGAAAACTGTTCCATCATTGCCTCAGTGGAAAAATTCATAACAATATATATATATATATATATATATATATATATATATATATATATATATATATATATATATATATATATATATATATATATATATATATATATATATATATATATATATATATATATATATATATATATATATATATATATATATATATATATATATATATATATATATATATATATATATATATATATATATATATATATATATATATATATATATATATATATATATATATATATATATATATATATATATATTGTGTACTGTGCAGTGCTAGAAGTGTGGGTAGACGCGGGATGACACGTCTCCCAACTTTTCAAGAAAATACCTATGCATCCCCCCACTTCTAAAATCCCTGGAATCCATCCCCCCACTTTTAAAAACACTCAATCCGTCTAAAAACTACTAAAAAGAAATAGCATTAACTTTTAAATATTGTGACATTGAGAAAGAGTTATTTAAAGTTAAAAGAAACTATTTATATATATATATATATATATATATATATATATATATATATATATATATATATATATATATATATATATATATATATATATATATATATATATATATATATATATATATATATATATATATATATATATATATATATATATATATATATATATATATATATATATATATATATATATATATATATATATATATATATATATATATATATATATATATGTTTTAGCTAGGGGTGTCTAGGGGGATGAATTGGTAAATAAGTAGGAGGCAGTTGGCTTTTCATATCGTTCTTTTAATGAACGCAAAAGGAGTACAAGGGCTGTTAAGCCTTGATTAAAGATTCGCTTGCATCCGAAGAGGCCCTCGCAGCATCTAGCGTCCGAATCCGAATGTAATGCTCCGCCTCTGCGCTGCTCTTATAAAGCACGGTGGCGCCACTGTCGCTACGGGTGGCGCTGCTGCTTACTGATTTAGTATTATACGACACTCGGGCATCCTGGACATAGTTCGACCCCGAACTAATATTTGTAATGGAATCTGAAAATAAATCAAAAAGAAAGAAAAGAGAAAAAAAAATAACACAGATTTTACAATGTCTTCTTAATTTTCACAACACTGTGAAAGATGAAAAGTTGAAAATTTAAATGTTCACAAATGTTCTGTTTGACATCAGGACATTTTTTTAAAAAAATAAACTGTCAATGTTTTAAATGTTCTTGACTATAACTAAACTTGAAGAAAAAAAATGTCAATAAAATGTTCTTGACTGATGAAAATTAAAGGAAAAATGTCAATAAAATGTTCTTGACGATCACTAAAACTTGAAGAGGGAAAAAAATCACAATCAACAGTTTGTTGATTTAAAAGTCACTAAAAAAAAAAACACAAAAAGTTTTTTATGTTCCTTCCCAACTCTTCATAAAATCAACAGCAGTTGAAGTAAAGTTCGGGCCGTCATGAATCCCTGTCTTCTTAACATCATACCTGTCGTTTGGCCTTACCTTCGTGACTTCATAAGGACCAAAAAATCTGGGTCTTAATTTCAGGCCTGCTCCAAATTGTGTTCGCTTTATTGCCACGTTATCACCTACGTTGTATATTTTAGCTTCTTTTCGGTGTTTATTATAATGTTGTTTACTATTTTCTTGAAGTTTTAAAATATTTGATTTAGCATATTCTCTTATTTGCGATTTGTTTTGAATTAATGTTTGTATGTGTTCCTGTTCAAGTGTTTCTTTAATGTGAAGATCATCTTGATTTTTCATTTTTATTCCCGTTAATAATTCGAATGGTGTGTATTTTGTCGATCGAGAAATAGTACTGTTGATGATTCGTTGAACTGAGGATACATGTTTATACCATTTAGTTGGATCTTCAATAGAAAGCTTCGTTAAGACGGGGATTAATGTCGCGTAAAATTTTTCTGCTTGACCATTTCCACGGGAAACACCTGTTGTAATGGTGATATGTTCGACATTTTCGTCTTGGCAATATTTTTGAAATTCTTTCGATGTGAATGCTGAAGCTTTATCAGAAATTATACGTCTTGGATTTCCAAATGTTGTTTGCTGGTGTTTTAATTTTTCAAGAGCGTCATTTGTTGAAGTCGATTTGGCGGGGTAAATCCAAATAAATTTTGTGAATGCATCTACGACAGTAAAAATGTGTTTATAATTCTTATTAGTTGATGTAAGAGGACCCAAGAAATCAATATGAAACGTGTCAAGTGGCGCATCTCCTTTTGGAATGGGATGTAAAAAACCTTCTTGTTTGCCAGATTTTCGAGATGATAGTATGCATTGTACACAATTTGAAATTACGTTTTCTACTACTTTTCGTATGTTAGGAAAATAAAATTGTTGTTTAACGAGAGTTTCTGTTTTGTTTATGCCGAAATGACCTTTAGAATGTTCAAGTTGCACTATTTGATTTTGCATATCGAATGGTATTATCAACAGTTCTTGGTCATCGACCAATTTATAAAGAACGTTATTTTTTAATACGTAATCTGTTGTCGCTGACTGTTCAAGTAATTGTTTGATACTCGATGTGAATTCGTCTTTTGCTTGTGCTTCTCTGATTTTCTGTGTCATTGCGTTGTGCTGCAAAACCATGACAGGATAACGGCTGAGGGCATCTACATGACGCATTTGTGTACCTGGCCTGTGGAGTATTTCATAGTTAAATTCTTCTAAGAAAAGAGCATATCTTGCTATTTTAGGTGGCAAGTCTCGTTTTGACATTGTCTGTTGAAAAGCTTGGCAATCTGTATAGATTTGAAATTTAATTCCTATTAAGTAATGTCTGAATTTTTTCAGAGCTTCAACAATAGCTAATACCTCTAACTCGTAACTAGAATATTTTTCTTCTTGGGGAGATGTTTTTTTACTCATAAAATGTATTGGATGCATGTTATTATCTGAATCGCTTTGAAAAAGTATAGCTCCCAACCCTTTAGAACTAGCGTCACAATGTACTTGTAAAGGGAATCCCTGTTTATAAAGGTGTAATACAGGTTCTGATGATAGGGCTTGTTTTAAGGTAAGGAAGGCTTGTTTTTGATCCTGACCAAAATGAAATGGAACTTTATCTCTTAACAGGTCACTCAAGGGTCTAGCGATTTGTGCATAATCCTTGATGAATTTACGAAAATAGCCACTTAAACCTAAAAATGATTGAATGTGTTTTTGTGTTTTAGGTTCTGGAAAATTTATAACAGCGCTTGTTTTAGCTGTAGAGGGACGAATCGTACCCTTCTCCAAGATATGACCAAGAAAATTAATCTTCCGTTTTAGGAAATTACACTTTTTAAAATTTAACTGAAGTCCATAACTCGATGCTACTTCAAAAACTCTTTTAAGTTTAGAAATACCTTCTGCTTCAGTTATTGAGGGAATTAAAATATCATCCATGAAAATAACAACAATTCCTTCGTTTAACAGTTCTCTAAACACTATTTGTATAAATTTTTGGAAGACAGAGGGTCCGTTGCAGGTTCCGAACGGAACCGAATTAAAGACATACTGGTTATTATGTGTAACAAAACTGGTATATTTACGACTATCAGCATGCACTTTGATGTGAAAATATGCATTTTTCATATCTACGTTCGAGAAAAACATAGCTCCTTGTAATTTATTAAAAATATCTTCGATGAGCGGCAGTGGAAACCTTTCTTTAATTGTTTTTTTATTTAACTGGCGATAATCGACACAGATCCTGGTGCTGCCATCTGGTTTCTTAACAAGAACTAACGGTGCTGAATAATCGGATGTCTCTTCCGAAATAATACCATCTCGTAACCATTGATTTATTTGTTTCTCAACATCTATTTTTTCAGAATCGGCCATTCTTCGTGGACGATGAGAAATTGTTAGGTCGTCGGAAAGAATTATCTTCATTTGTAAATTAGTATCCTTAATTTTATTTGGCTTATAAGAATTAATAATATCTTCGACTTCCTTACGATAAGAAATATTTGTTATGTGCGAAAGATCAATTTCAGAATAAATCGCATCACCAATTGTAAATATATAAAAATCCGAAATTTTTTCCAACTCATCATTCATTTTTTCTTTATGAGCGCTTTTTATTTCGAAAGGATCATATTCCGATTCAGTAGTTTTTTTATTTTCTATATTAGTCATAGACAAAACAGATTTCTTGTAGAAGCAATCCATTGGCGCCGGCATTTCGTCTTTTGCAGGAATTTCACAGGAACTCGAAGTGGGGTCACAGAGGTCAACTGCTTGAGATTGGAAAAGAGTATTTCCCTGCAAAGATGGAATGTTAGTTGCATACATGGGTGGGTGTCTATTTTTAGAATCGCTATAGTTTCCTTCTTCTGAAGATGTGGAATGTAGATTTTTTGCGTTTGTAATTTTATTTTCTGTTGTTACGTAATCAGATTTTTTTGGCATGTGTGGAAGTTTATCTTCGTAAAAAGTTTGATTTGGATTTTTCTTCTTTTTCTCTTCGATATTTTGAAACAACTTGGTTCCGGTTATTGGAAGGGGGTTTGTAGATTGTCCTTGACATGAATAAAGATTCTGATATATCTGAGGGGGGATTATTAAATCTTTACTTATATTTTCGCAGACGGCTGCTGTAACGATTATAGAATTTTGTGGGTGTTTTGGAAGAGATAATTTTATTTTAGCAAGTTTTGCTTCTTGTTCCATGAAAGCACCCTCTAAAATAATGTTACCGTCATACTTCGTATTTTCCGGTACGCATGAAGATTTGACACACACGATAACACTTCCTGAATCAATCAAAGCACTTACTTCAGTGTCATGAACAAGAATATTTTCGTATTGTAATTTATTTAAAAATCTTTCGGGAATAGTTTGTTTTTGCGTTTCGACTTTACAAACGGGATTTTCGTTTGAGTTGAATTGCCTTTGAAAATTATTATTTCCGCCTCTAGAATTGAATCTCTGATTGTGGTGACCTCTGAAATTGTTATTCGGTCTTCGAAAATTTTCGCTTTGTGTTTGATTATTGTTCCGATATCCATTTTTGTTTTTATTTTCGAATGGACGGGGATTTATTTCACTTAGTGATTTGTGCTTGGAGGCAAAATAAATATCGCATTCTTTTGAAAGTTCTGCTGGTTTGAACCAGTTTTCTCCTTGGCGAATTGAAATATGTGATTGGGTGTCTCTATCTAAGGAACTAAATAATTTATCGGAAATCATTAACTCGCACACTGATTCGAAGTCTTTGACATTTCTTAATCTACAATAATATTCAAACGCTGTAGTTAATCTAGATGAAAATTGGACGTGTGATTCATTTGGTAATCGTTGAGCACGACGGAAATTTAAAAGACAGTCTGTTGCCGTTGGTTGAAATTCGCGCAAAATAATGTTCTTAACTTTTTCATAATCTTGTAGTTCGTTTTCTGGTATGTACAGTAAAATGCGATTTGCACGCTCTCCTAAAATATTAATAAGAATTTCCGATTTAAATTCCTGAGGTACATTTTTTGTTGTATAGGCACGTTCCAATGATTGAAAAAAAAGATTAAAATTTTCTGGTTTAGTCGGAACCGGCATACTAAGAGTTTTAATGCTTCTTATCAGATTTTCAATGTTCGGGGGTGATGTTTCGAATGTTGTGTTCGTGTTTCTAAGTTCGGTTTGGTTTGTTTCTGAAGTATTTCTGATCGCTGCGAGTTCAAGTTGCTTTTCAATTTGTGCTAATTTAGTTTTTTCGATTTCCAATTTGTTTTCTTCGATTGTTTTTGATTGCAGGAGCTTAATTTTTTCGAGTTCTATTTTGTTTTCTTCGATTAATTTTGCCTTTCTTTCCTCGACAGTTGAATAAATGAGATCCTTAATGAAATCAGGTTCGCTTTTGAACAAATCATTTTTCTCAATTAGTTCTTTTAACTTAATTATTGTGGCACCTTCCGGTACTATCGCGCCTAGTTCCTGGGCGACCTGTATGAGATCCTCTTTTTTCGAATGCTTATACATTTTAAATTATAAATTTTAGATCCTACCTCCACTGTTGAGGGTTTACCGTCGATGACTGTAGATGTGAAGTTGCATTTGCTGGGGCCCACAGTACCTCGCTTTTAGGCTATCCATTTGCTGAAATTTGATCACTAGAAGTAGTAGCACCACACTTTTCGATGCACACGATGCTTTACACTTTTTAGAGCACAATCGATGCACAAATGTGATGAAACACTTGTGATGAAACACTTGTGATGTTGGTTTTGCTGCGTTGCTTGTTGGGAAGTGGACGTTGTGTTGGTCACCGTTGAATCTCCCAGTGTGTGACAGAAAAGGCTGGAACGGGTTTTCAGTCAAAGAGGATGAAGAGGGAACAAACTCCGGTATTTCAGAAGGGTTGAAGATCGAAGGAGACGAGAAAACTCCGGATGGCTTTCCTGTGAGGTGAAACGCTTCGCTCTTCGGCTTTCTTTCGGGGCGCTGCAGGGATGATTTTCTGGAGCGGTGTGGTTCCGCGGGTTTTGGAAAGGGAACGTTGTGGAAGGTCGTTTTTTCGTTTTCTGCTCTTTTTGGCGGCGTTGTTGCTTGTAGATTCACGAGGCGTTGCGTTGTCCTTTCGATGATTTTGTTGCTCCTTTGTTGAAGATTGCTGCACTTTGGAAGGGTTGCTCCTATATCGATGATTCTTACGCTTTTTGGAGGGGTTGCTCCGATAGTGTTGACTGCTACGCTTTTGTGGAGGGGTTGCTCCGATAGTGTTGACTGCTACGCTTTTTTGGAGGGGTTGCTCCGATGACTGCTACGCTGTTGGAGGGGTTGCTCCGACATCAAATACTGCTACGCTTTTTTGGAGGAATTACTTCTCTTTGAAGGATTGCTGCTTTTCTTCCAGCATTTTTGTTTTAGTAGCCGTTACTTCTCGTTGCGAAACGAACAGAGTTCAGGACCGGTTGAGCCCCCATGTTTTAGCTAGGGGTGTCTAGGGGGATGAATTGGTAAATAAGTAGGAGGCAGTTGGCTTTTCATATCGTTCTTTTAATGAACGCAAAAGGAGTACAAGGGCTGTTAAGCCTTGATTAAAGATTCGCTTGCATCCGAAGAGGCCCTCGCAGCATCTAGCGTCCGAATCCGAATGTAATGCTCCGCCTCTGCGCTGCTCTTATAAAGCACGGTGGCGCCACTGTCGCTACGGGTGGCGCTGCTGCTTACTGATTTAGTATTATACGACATATATATATATATATATATATATATATATATATATATATATATATATATATATATATATATATATATATATATATATATATATATATATATATATTTTATGACAAGTGAACATAATTTGGCGTGGTTTTATGTAAACAATTCTTGGCGCAGAATCAGTACCGGACTTTCAATTTTGACCCATTACTTTGCACTTGATGTTTACAAAAATTTAGAATAGCTTTCCTAATAAATAGCTTGTTTTAAACTTTAAAGGCAAACATTTTTTAATTTTCCTAATATAAAAATTATCATAAATGTAACTTATTTCAAAATGATCTTCACAAGCATAACGTACAGTCTTTGTCGACAGTGGCAACTTTTCAATGTCCCTCTTCAACGCTTGGCACCACTTTTTTCGAGAATTTTTATTTCGTGGTACGTAAATGAAAATTTTGTCAGGAGTTGTTATGGTTGGGCTTTTGCACATTGGCACGATACAATATTTGTAGAAAATGTTAGACATTTTAAGAAAAAATCAATCAAATAATATGAAAACAAAAGGACGAGAAGAGAAGTATTTGAAATTTCCATGATAACAACGTTTTAACAGCCGCAACCGCCACGTGACGTCCACCTATGGAGATATTTAGGAAACGATGACGTCACAATAGAGTCGCAAAAAAAAAGGGTCCGTTTTCCCCCCCAAAATCTGACAGGCAAACTTAAAATGCAAATTTTTTGAAAAAAAAAGCGTGGAGAATAGAAATTTTTGTGTTAATGGTCATTTCGAGACATTTAGAATCAAATAAAAAAATAATAAAAAAATGCGGGAATTGTCCATTATAGAAGAAAATATCGTGTGAAAATTTCGCAGCAATATAAAAAATGGACGTGTTCGAACTGCGTTTCTAGATATTGAGATTCTTTATCAGCTTATCTTTCTCTTGTTTCCATTTATTTACTAACAAATAAGAATCGTGACTTCCGTCTTTGTAACACTTCCATGGTCTCATATTACACGCATCCCAACAATCTAATATTAATTTTTTTTATCTTCAAAATCCCTTTTAGTTTCCTCTTAAGTATGTTAGTTCTTGTTTTGTAGGTCATATGAAAAGTTTACAGACTGAACGTAAAATTTGAAAAAATATTTTAATTTGATAACCGGAAAGCAAAATTGGATGTGAAATATTACTATGGAGAAAAAAAAATAAAAATAAGCAGGATATTTTCTAAATAAATCTCCAATATTTATCGCATAGAAATTGTAGCACATCTTTCGGCTGTTATATCTCACACTTATAATTTTGATCGAGGCAATTACCTTGCTACTAGAAAGGAGCATTTCTATGCCATATTCATAGAAATATACCTCTCATAATATATGACGTTAGTCCCATGCTAATTGAAGTGTCTAATGTTTACCGCTACTTGAACTTGCTTCGAACCCATTTGATTCCATTACAAAACAGCCTTTCTCCGCTGAAAAAATGTTATTTAATCTTTAACTATCTGCATTGTTACTCGCAATGCATCAACTTTTCAAATATTACTTACGTCATTCGATACATGGGACATTCTTCTGAACTCGGGCCAACTATGAATGGTCTATTTTCGTATTGGCCGAATAGTTGGCTAGACTTCAGGTATTGACGGTAATAAAACATCGATTGAGAACTCATAAAAAGTATTTAAGTTTCCATTTGGTTATTTGTTCACGCAATTTTAATACAGTTAAGCAGTTTAATAAAATAAATTGATATCAAAGCAAAAAATTATTAGATAATAAGGACTGATTCATATGACATTTTAATTTGAATACAGTACATAACATTTTTATTTGAACAGTACGTGCATTTATTTTAAAATAATTCAGTGAACTTAATTCCAGAAACTGTTAATCCAAATATTTTAAATTGGAGTGCTGACCAGTTGAAAAGAAGGCAAATTTAGCAAAGACAATGTCGCAGAAATCCAGCTGGAGCCAGCAATACGCTAGAATTTTCTAGGACATAGTTAAAGAAATGAAATGAAGATGAGATAAGAATCTTGGAAACCTTAAAACTGACATTTCTTTTGTTTGTATTCAGATTATCTGGCGCCGTCAGCAACACGAGGGCTATAATGCGCCGAAACTTTCGTCATTTGACAAGCCAACATACATTTACAAACACCCATACCAACACGGGACTCGAACCCGCAACCTCGCGATCTAGAAGCTAGCACGCTAACCACTATACCGTTTGGTCGGCGACATTTCTTTTGGAGAAATGTACGTCGCATAATTTTTCCATGTAAAATTTCCATTTAATATAGTTCACAGTACCAGTGGTAGAAGTGGGTTAAAAAAAGTGGGGTGAAGCCCAAAAGTTGGAGACAAGTGCAATCCCCCCCCCCCCCCACTCCCCAAGAATACATTTTATAATTTATAATTTTGTGTCTTATAATAAAAATATTAACTAGTAAGGAAACAAATTTATACTTCCTAACACTAACATTGAACAAGAGTCCAAAATGTATTGTTATTTTAATGAATATTCTGCGACTTAGTTTTTTTACTTGGAAGTGAGATATTAAGTGAACTTATAATTCATAACTGTTTATTTAAATCTAAATGGTAATTCTAAATATGCATACTTTCATGAAATAAAATTAATAGAGAACTCTAAAATGTGTGGGTGTTTTTTAAAATAGATTGTCTTTATGTGGAAGAAGAGTAGAAATTTATCTTAAAAGTTCCTCCAAAGCTAAAAGTTGACCAAGAGTAACAGTATTTGTTAATAAAAAATACTTATATCTTTATACAATATATATATATATATTGTATAATACTATATATATATATATATATATATATATATATATATATATTGTTATGAATTTTTCCACTGAGGCAATGATGGCACAGTTTTCACGGTTTAAAAATATTTATTCTCTCTTCAGAAAACTCACAAAATTTATTCACAGGCAACAGTTTAATTACTCTCAAGCTTCAACACAAGCTTCAACAAAAATAACTTCGAATTCAGCGATTATACAAGCTCACTCCAATAGGTAAACAAAGCGATCAGCTTTCAACGAACTCCGAAGTCAATCTGAAAACTTTCCCGTTCTCCAGTCTTTTTATAAGCAAGCGCGTGAGACATTCTCGAAATTTCCAGCCAATTCATCGGAAAGAAATTTCTCGAAACGTCTCGATTACTTCAGGTGTTGCCACCTTTTTCTAACTTGTATAATCGCTATTAATTACTAAATAAAATTGGATAAAAATAAATTACAATAGAATTTTGAAATAATACGTCACTATTTACAATATATACAGACAATTTGTGCAACATTTCCCCCTTCTTAAAGACTGCACGTCCCGGGCAGTGAAGTCCTTAAGAGGAAAGGCAATTCAATCACTTCTACTATAATATGCGTCTAGTCTATTGTTATGTACAACTCTAGGTTTACAGGAGGGTGTCCGTTGAATCCTTACCACGACGTCGTTGATCTTCTTAAGGACCACATACGGCCCTTCCCAGTTCGTCTGGAGCTTAGGGGAGAGTCCTTTCCGACGTTTAGGATTGCATAACCACACCTTGTCACCTTCCTGGAATGAACGTTCCGTGGCCTTGGCATCGTAGCGGACCTTCATGCGCTCTGTCATGATGTTGATTCTTTCTCTGGCGAACCGATGTACGGCTTCCAAACGTGCCTGGAGGTCATCTAGATACTGGACAGGCGAGGAAGGGGTGTCCGGTGGTCGTCCAAAGAGGAGGTCGAAGGGTAGTCTAAGGTCTCTTCCGAAAATCATTTGAGATGGTGTATATCCGGTGGTCTCGTGAGTAGCACTTCTGTAGGCCAAAAGGAACAATGGAAGTTTCTGATCCCAATCTTGCTGGTTCTTGGAAACAAACAAGGAGAGATGATTCAGAATCGTTCTATTAAATCGTTCAACCATTCCATCGGATTGTGGGTGCAGGGGAGTTGTACGAGTCTTTTCCATGTCGAGCAAGTCACACAGCCCAGTGAAGACGGCAGAGTTAAAGTTCGTCCCCTGATCGGAATGTATCAGCAGGGGTACGCCAAATCGGGAGATCCAATTCCGTACGAGGACTTCTGCTACGGTTGTGGCTTCCTGGTCCGGAATCGCGTATGCTTCTGGCCACTTGCTAAAGTAGTCCATGACAACTAGGATGTATTTGTTGCCATTAGTTGTGTGAGGTAGGGGGCCTAAGACGTCCAAAGCAATTCTTTCGAATGGTGCTCCTACGTTGTAACGTTGCCACTTTCCACGAGTTCGGGTCTTCGGTCCCATCCTCGAATTGCATGCATCACAGGACTTGCACCACTTCTCCACGTCGGATTTTGCTTTGTCCCAGAAGAATCTCTCCCTGACTTTCTGAAGAGTTTTCGTGACACCAAAATGTCCTCCAGTAGAACTGCTGTGAAGTTCTTCTAGAACGTTCGTAACTCTAGAACTTGGAAGGATTAATTGCCACCGGAAGCTTTTGCCATCATCGGACTCCCATCGACGGTAGAGTACTCCATTCTTCAAGTGCAAAGAGTCCCACATAGCCCAATATCTCTTCATTGTTGGGCTATAGCATGCAATTTCCTGCCAACTGGGTTTTCCGGTAGCTGCTTCCATGAATTCAATTAGAGGTTTCAAGTCCTGATCTTCAACCTGACTTTTTCGAACATTCTGGTCACTCCAAGGGTCCAAGTCTGAAGTAGTTGAGTTGGTAGTTATTTTCCGAACGGCCGATGTGTTAACCCCGAACTTAGACTCGGCATTGGAACAAAATCGACAGTTCTCCGGACATGGTCTTCTAGAAAGAGCGTCTGCATTCCCATGGAACGTTCCTTTTCTGTGATGGATATCCATGTCGTATTCCTGCAGGCGCTGAATCCACCTTGCTATTTGTCCCTCTGTATTCTTGAAATTCAGCAACCAAGTCAGAGACGCATGATCAGTTCTTAAAAGGAATTTTCGGCCGTACAAGTAATGATGAAAGTGCTCAACGGCTTTTACTATTGCCAGTAACTCCTTTCTTGTGACGCAGTAGTTCCGCTCGGATCTTGACAGGCTCTTACTAAAATAAGCGATGACTTTCTCCTGTCCTTCAATTTCCTGGGAAAGAACGGCGCCCACTCCCTCATTGCTGGCATCTGTATCCAAAATAAAGTCCTTGTTAACATCGGGAAAAGCCAAAACAGGCGCGGATGTTAAAGCGTTTTTCAGTTGATTGAAGGAGTCGTCACAGTCGGCAGTAGATAGGAACTTCTGCTTGCTCTCTGTTAGTCGATGCAAGGGTCTGGCGATCTTGGAGAAACTTTTCACGAATCTACGGTAATACGTGCACAGTCCTAGGAAGCTTCTCAATTGATGAACGTCTTGCGGTCGGGACCAAATTTGCACAGCATGGATCTTGGCTGGATCTGTGCTTACTCCATCGGATGAGATGATGTGTCCGAGATAACTGACTTTCCGCCTAAAGAGCTTACATTTTGATGGGCTAAGTTTCAAGTGGGCTTCCCTAAGCTTCAAGAACACGTTCTTCACATTTTGCAAGTGTTGATCGAAACTCCGCCCGGTGATGATGATATCGTCCAAATATACCAGACAGGTCTCGCAGGAAAGTCCTCTAAGCACAGTCTCCATTAGTCGCTCGAACGTAGCCGGTGCATTACACAAGCCAAACGGCATAACTTGAAACTGCCATAATCCTTGGCCGGTAGTGAAGGCAGTCTTCTCACGATCGTCGGGATGTATCTCCACTTGCCAGTATCCACTCTTCAAATCCAAAGTCGAAAACCACTGGTTCCCCGATAGAGTGTCCAAAGTGTCATCGATTCTTGGCAGAGGGTAGCTGTCCTTTTTCGTAATTTCGTTCAGCTTCCGGTAATCCACACAAAACCTGGTGGAACCATCCTTCTTTCGAACGAGTACGATTGGAGAGGCCCATGGACTTGAGGAGGGTTCGATAACTCTATTATCTTCCATTTCCTGTAACAGTTTCCCGACCTCCTCTTGTTTTCGAAAGGAAGTCTTCGAGGATGTTGTTTAATAGGTAAATGGGTCCCAGTATCGATTCGATGTTGAGTAAGCTCTGTTCTTCCTACATCTTTCGATGACATGGAGAAAATGTCTTGAAATTCTTTTATAAGGTTTCCGACAATCTTCTCTTGCCTTTTTTTCAACCGCGAGTCTTCGAGAAGCTGGTCCACTAAATCCGCGGGTGGTGTTGTCGGACGCTCCTTCGATCCTCGTTCGATGCTTGTAACAGGTGTGCAAGTGGCGATTTCTTCTCCTTTCTTGATAACTCTCTTAGAATCACCGATGTTGGCCATTCTCACATGCACCACCTCTTGAGAGAGATCCACAAGCGTCGCTCCTACTACCACTCCTTTCGGGACGCTATTCGATGATGGGAAGTCCGTTACTCCAAATCGGAAGGCCTTTGGGAGCTCTGTTGAACCTTTTACAACCAAATCTGTCATGGAGGGGATGGTGATGTCTTCAAGAGCTACTATTCGATATGCACACGGCTCTTCCGAGTCCAAACCGAACAATGGAACTTCTTCTTTCCCCGTTTGAAGCTCGCCTTTCTCGAAATTCAAAGTAATTCCATTTCTCTTTAAAAAGTCCAATCCAAGAATACATAGGTCAATAATTTCAGCGACGTAAACGGTGTGAGCGTAGGTGTGAAATCCAAAAGAGATGTTGACATTTAATTTCCCATGCACAGAAATTTTGTCACCAGTCACAGTCTGTAGTGAAACTGAAGGCGCCGTGTAAAGAGGTTGGCTGTCCAGGCGCCGGGCTACATCCGTCCGTAAGATGGTTACATTTGCCCCTGAGTCAACTATTAGACGACAGGGAGTTCCATTGATCTTGCCCTCCACGAATAAACCGTGGTTTCCTCCTTGAAGGGATGAGATGTGATAGAGGCTGAGTGGGGCACCACCTGCTCTACACGGCGACCTCCGCCTCACGAGATAGCCGCTCTTTAGTTTAACTGCTGAGGCTCGGACGAGGGTCTGTCTCCTCTCCTGTCCAATTCAGGGCAATCACGTCTGAAATGTCCTTCCCGGTTGCAGAGCCAACAAACCACTCTGGTTTTTCGATCCTTCGAACCAGGAATATTTTTCATAATTCGCTCCATCTTGTTTTCCAGTTCTTGAAACTTCTTCGTGAAAAGTTCAGAGGAATCGTCTGCCAATGTTCCACGTACGAATCGCCGATCTTTTCTAGAAGCTTGCTGTGCGGCTTCTACTCTCATGGCATAGACGAGGGTGGACTTTAGATCTTTGCTGTCTGACATCCTGGTAGCTTGCTGTATGTCGGGATCTTTGATGGCATCCACGAAATACTGAAGAGACAGGTTATCTCGTACGTCCGAGGGACAGTCTGGGAAAGCGAGGAGCGACAGTCTTTCTATATCCGATGCCAATTCTTGAAGAGTTTCATTGGCCTTCTGCTGTCTCACTTTCAGTTGCAGTCTGTTATAATCCTTTAGATGTTGTTCTCCAAACCTTAATTCCAAAGCACTTGCCAGCGCCACGAATTCTCCCCGCTTCTCTTCAGGTAGTGTTTGTAAAATGTCAGCAGCTTCACCTCGAAGAGATGCCGCGAGATGGAATGCTTTCGAAGTATCGTCCCAGCCATTCGCAGAAGCAATCATTTCAAACTGCGTTTGATAAACACGCCAAGACGACATCCCATCAAAAGTGGCCACTTTGATGCTGGAACGTGGCGCAATAAAGGGAGTGGAAACGTTATCCCAATTAGGCGTTGCAATGGTCACAGCTTCGCGAGTTTCTATTTTCCGTAGCCTTTCTTCTACAGCATCCATGAATTTTCCCTGCTCTTCTTTGATAGTGGAAACCTTTTCTTCCATTTCATCTCTTACAGCAGTGAGAACGTCTTCCTTCACGGATTGCAGGACCGATGATGTTGTCTCCATAATAGTAGATTCTACCATTGACGCTAGCTCGGTTTTCATTTCTTCCCTGATCTTGGTTACGGCTGCGGATGTGGACTCGCACTTATCGGCCAAAGCTTTCATGTCAGATGACGTTGCATTTTGCAAAGCTTTAAAATCTGATGATGTCGCTTCTTGTAAAGCTTTAATGTCTGATGATGTCGCTTCTTGTAAAGCTTTAATGTCTGATGATGTCGCTTCTTGACTGGCGGCAATTGCGGCGGCGAGTTCGGCATTTGTCGTTTCTTGACGGGCTTGACCGGCGGATATGGTAGCGGCGAGTTCGGCGTTAGTCGTTTCTTGACGGGCTTGTCCGGCGGCAATCGTAGCGAAAAGTTCGGCTTTCATTTCGGCTGCGGTGGTTTCTTGGCAGGCTTTCATTTCGGCTGCGGTGGTTTCTTGGCAGGCTTTCATTTCGGATTTTATTTCGGCGGCAGTGGATTCTTGTTGGGCCTTCATTCCAGCAATCATTTCCATCAACTGCTTCATTTGGTCTTCCATCATTCCTCTAGTTGTCGGCATTCAAAATTACGAGATCCCACTTCTGACACCACTGTTATGAATTTTTCCACTGAGGCAATGATGGCACAGTTTTCACGGTTTAAAAATATTTATTCTCTCTTCAGAAAACTCACAAAATTTATTCACAGGCAACAGTTTAATTACTCTCAAGCTTCAACACAAGCTTCAACAAAAATAACTTCGAATTCAGCGATTATACAAGCTCACTCCAATAGGTAAACAAAGCGATCAGCTTTCAACGAACTCCGAAGTCAATCTGAAAACTTTCCCGTTCTCCAGTCTTTTTATATACAAGCGCGTGAGACATTCTCGAAATTTCCAGCCAATTCATCGGAAACGAAATATCTCGAAACTTCTCGAATGCTTTAGGTGTTGCCACCTTTTTCTAACTTGTATAATCGCTATTAATTAATAAATAAAATAAGATAAAAATAAATTACAATAGAATTTTGAAATAATACGTCACTATTTACAATATATACAGACAATTTGTGCAACAATATATATATATATATATAGTTTCTTTTAACTTTAAATAACTCTTTCTCAATGTCACAACATTTAAAAGTTAATGCTATTTCTTTTTAGTAGTTTTTAGACGGATTGAGTGTTTTTAAAAGTGGGGGGATGGATTCCAGGGATTTTAGAAGTGGGGGGGATGCATAGGTATTTTCTTGAAAAGTTGGGAGACGTGTCATCCCGCGTCTACCCACACTTCTAGCACTGCACAGTACACAAAAAAATCCTCGCAGCCTCCACCTAAGTTGTCACTTCTCTTTACCAAATTTTGTAGGAAAACGCTGATCTAGTTGATGTTATACCATTTTAAAATTGTGAATTATATTTTTAAAAACTGTATTGCTTTAGGATCTTTTATTCGAGAAGGCAAAGCCTTTTTACTTTTTTTTCTACTGACTATTGTAGAAGGGAAATCGTTGATGTCTGGCGTCAGGCGCGTAGCCAGGGGGAGGAATACGGGGATATATCCCCTCCCGAAATTTTTCTTTTCGCTATTAAAGCGCCAAAATTAAAGGATTTTATTATTTAAAAGGGTAAATTTATTTAAAATATTTTTGAATTTCGAAATATGTGTGGATTAAATGTCTGCTTTCTTGGTTGCTAAATATATATGGCATTAATAATGAAAATGATAATCAAGATTTTCTGACGTATAATTTGATATCCCCTCCCGAAAAAGACAAATTCTGGCAACGCTCCTGTCTGGAGTTCCCCTTCCACTTCACCCCTATGCATAATATAAATTATTTAGGTAAGGAGAAGAGAAGAAGGTCGCATTTTACCCGTGACATTATATATCTCTACTAATTTGTGATCACAATATACTTAAAATTTCTTTTTAAGATCATTGCACAACTGTAATATTTAAATACGATGCAAAATTTCAGTCGACTCTAGAAGACACGAATAAGAAATTGAAGGGGGAAAAAAAGAAAAAAATGCAATTACGAATAACATAATCTGTTGTGCGCATCGATGGTTGCGCGTCTTTTATTCTTTGGTACTTCATTTCAGTTTATTATCACAGTGTGCGTCATAAAGTGTTTTATTCAATTTCAGTCTTACAAACATAGTCCAGGGAATAGAGACATTTTGCCTTGCAAAAGGTTATGTAGTTCTGATTTTTTAATATGTTATAAAGGTTGGTCTCGTGGTTTATAAATCAAGTTTTCGACCTCCTAACCCTTGTGCGTTCTCCGTGGTGCACCAAAAACTGAGCCGCTTTTCAGTTTATACGTCATAACTCTTTGCCAATGCATCTTAGAAACAAATATTATATACAAAAGTTGTAGAATATTGTATTAAATTATCTACAACTTTTGTATACTAATTTTTTTTGTAGACCTATTATGTAAATAGTTATGTCGTATCAAAGTCAAAACTTTTTCGTAAAAATGCAACTTTTTTAAGATTTGTGTCAAGTTTTTTGATTATATCTTCATAATGGTACGTTTTAGAGAAAAAGTTTGTGAATAAAAGTTGTAGAACAATAAATTTCCTACAAGTTTTTTATATAAACTTATTTTCTAGGACTAATAACAAAGGAGTTACTCTGCTTTGTGTATTTTCCGTGGTGCACCACAAAAAAATACGTTTTTCAGTTTATAGATCATAACTCTTTCGCAATGCATTTTAAAAACAAACAGTAAATTTAAAAGTTGTAGAATATTAAATTTTCTACAACTTTTGTGAACAATTTGCTTTTGTAAAGCTATTATATAAAAAGTTACGTCGTAACAAAATAAAAACTTTTTCGTAAAAATGCTGCTTTTTTAAGTTTTTTGCCGAGTTGTTCAATTATATCTTCATAACAATAAGTCGTAGGAAAAAATATATTACACAAAAGTTGTAGAACTATAAATTTGTTATAAGTTTTATACAAAAAGTTACTATCTAGGACTATTAACTAAGGAGCTACTCTTCTTTGAAGGTTTGCGAGATGATAACCTATAATATATTATGTATAGGTAGGGGTTTAAAAATAGCTTCTTACTGTATAGTCTGACAATTTTAATAAAAAAAATAAAACAATATATACATAATACTAATGATAATGTAAAATAAAAAGTGGAAATATATTAAATAATGTATATATCTATATACAAAAACGGTAATATCAATTTACCATTTTCGCCATGGTGCACCAAAAACCTTCTGAATTCTGAAATTTTGAATTTTTTTCAGTATACCGATCATATCCTTATTCCTTTGCATTTTATAGGGAAAAAAAAATTATATTTTAGGTTATAGAGTATTAAATTTTCTACCACTAATGTATGTACAAAATTTGTTTTGTAGAACTATTGTATTAAAAGCAAATTTTATGAAAAGCATCAAAGCAAAAACTCTTTCGTAAAAATACTATTTTAAGATTCTTGTCGAGTTTGTAGATGATATCCATAAAAGTATATCATAAAAATTGTAGAACCCTAAATTTTCTACGTTTTATATGCAAAGTTATTTTATAGGACTAATAACAAAAGAGCTACTTGGTAATATCTAATATTAAAAACAGTTTCTTACTGCAAAGCCTGACAAGTTTAATAAAAAATAATACAATATAGGTATTAAAATAGTATTATAAATAAAAAAATATAAATATTATAAAAATGTATATATCTATATATAATAATAGTAATATCAATAAAATTTACAATTTAGAAAACTTATAAATTCTTAAATTTAGTTTCGTTTAGCCACAAAGGCTCGGTTGGTTCCTCCGCTACTTCTTGAATTATGAGTTCTGTTGGGTCGTCTTCATCGTTGTCATCAATTATGATGTTCGCTATATTGTCACAGGTTTGTCCATGACAGTTTTTACATATTATGGAGCACTTGAGACCGGCCTTTCTACAACCGCAGGCCTTAGTGCATCCTATGTTGCTCTGGCAGAAAATGTAGGTCAGAATTGATTGAGGAGCTGAATCCCTGGTGGTTGTAATAGGAAGAAGTCCTTAACTGTCCTTCCACCCACAGACCAGAGGATTTTTCAATTGGCCCATCCATGTCTTTACTTGATGGTATGTGCAAAAGACATGGTGCATGGCAGCTTCTTAGGTCGGAGGTAGCTTTGACAGATTTAACTTGCTCCCAGTTGTTACTTATAACGCAAAGCATTTCAAGTTGTTGCCCTGTGACCACAACAATGGCGGATTCAGCCAGGGGGCGCGGGGAGCGCGCGCCCCCTCCTCAGATTTTTTTTTTTTTTTTTTTTTTTTATTTTTTAGAATTTGCACACAAAAGATTTAAATTTGTTTTTTGAATAAGTTCACTTAACGAGTATATTTCGACCTTCGTCTAATTTCCGAAAAAAAGCCCCCCCCCCCCCCAAAAAAAAAAGAGCTTATTTTTGGTTCAAGGTTCTTTTTATAGCCCTCTCCCTTCCCATTCAAACGGACGTTAGATGACTGTACAAGTATTCAAACCTCCACCCCCTTGACTTTGAAGACATCTCTACAACACTTTACCATAGGAGTTGAGTTGAGTTAGGTAAAAACTCTTTTACAAAATAATAATTGTTTACTTTTATTTTGTAACAATAAGGAGCCGAAACCAAAGCGAATTTTCCTCTATAAACTTCTAACTTAGACGATCACAAGAGGGGGAAGGGAGGGTTAATATACCGGATGTCGTCTTCCTCTCCTGATTTCGCACAAGGGATGGACGTGGGGAGGAGTATCACTGGACACTGAATGAGATAACATCTCCACCCCTCTGGGTCTTTGTCCTTGAAGCCCTCTTTTAAATGGTTGTGGTGTGGTTTACTAGTTAGCACAAGGAGAAGAAATTTTTGAACGCGTGGTGAGAGTGTTGAGACTTATGTTCGGTTTACAAACTGTACACTTCCAAAATTAACCAAAGAGTAGAGTAGGTTGTAATACATAAATGCATCCAAGCGACAAAAAGTAAGTGGGAACAAATTTTTTTAGCGTTTCTTTTTCTATTCTGAAATTATAAATACTATTTATTTGATTTAAAAATGAAAGCAATTGTTACGAGAAGTCAGAAAGAACGCTTTACTGGTGTGGAGGACTTTTTAAAAAGAAATGCTTTGTGTTTGGCTTTCAAAAAATAGTTTAAAAAAGTTATTCTATAGCGATTTTTGGTTGGTTGTATTCAGATTATCTGGCGCCGTCAGCAACACGAGGGCTATAATGCGCCGAAACATTCGTCATTAGACAAGCCAACATACACTTACAAACACCCATGCCAACACGGGACTCGAACCCGCAACCTCGCGGTCTAGAAGCTAGCACACTAACCACTGTACCGTTTGGTCGGCATAGCGATTTTTGGAAATGTACCTGTCATTACCCATTTTTGTCATATGTTTGGGAATACTTTTCTACGAGAAAAGTAAGTTAATCTTTGTTGTCTAGTGGCTTAATTTTTAAACCCTTTTTTAAATTAACTTCGATTTTTTGTGTCTGTGAGGAATAAATCCGTGGAGGACTAATTAATCCTCTTGTTATCCAATCGAGCTAAAATAACTTGTTGTCAATAACAATAACCATATTTTCGGACAAAAAATAAAATAAAAAAATAATTAAAAAAAAAAAAAAAAAAATTAGCCAAAGAGACGAAATTGATGATTTTCTTCGCAGTGGTCATCAAACACCATGAAAATTGAATCTCAGATCAAAATAGCTTAAGTAAATTGCAATTGTACATAAAAATTGGCAAGGAATATAAAGAATACCATAAAAACTTTGTATTTATGGATTCATTTTTTTAACATGAACTATTTGACCTACCACACTGGATCTCACTGACTTGCATTCCTTTAACTTAAAAAATTAACATAAAATTTTGCTACTCATGGTTTCTATCGTTTGCTTTTGACTTTATCCTTTATATTTACTTTTGATTTTGTTTATTTGTGGCGGGAAAATCTGTGGAAGGATAATTAACCCACTAGCCGTTATCCAATCAAGCTAAAACTTGGCAGATAGTCAATGAGAATGCATTCAATCAAGTTTCGGAGATTTTCACTAAAAGAAACTTTTACTCATGCTTCTATTAACACTATAAATCTTGTGTATGTATTAAATGATTTATATAAAAATTTTACTTTTATGAATTAATTATTTATACACGTAGGTGACACATTTTTTTTCACTGGACTACATAAGTGTAACATTGTATCTATGTAAAAAATGCTCTGATTGGCTGAAATAAAAGCCAGGAATTGAAAAAAAAAGGATTTTGTATCAGAAAAGTGGAAAATTAAATTAAATTTTGAAGAACAAGAGTAGAAAATATGAAAATGAACTGTCAACAAGTGAGATTTATCAAGAAATATAAAACAATTTATATTCGATGCTATAGAGAACTTCTACCTATTAAAAAAATATTAGACTTTGACATATTTAAGCTAAATAATAAAGCAAGATTCGGCTCTTCTTAATACACTAACATTTACATCGTGTAGTTTTTTTTCTTCTTTAACTACTCTATTATAATTATCCATAGATGGATAAGTATAAGATAACTAAGTATAGTTTGCTAAATCAAAAAAAGGAAGACTGGAATTTGTTTTGTGCTAATTATTCAATGTTTAAATTGTATTTTTTTTTCTATTGCCTTCTTAAAACTAATACTCATAATTATTAGTAAAACGTTCTCTTTGAAACACAATTTTTCCCCTGATTACTTTAGATTACTTGTGTAGCAATGGATTATCCAGTAAAACAAGGTATTTTTACTTACTAAGCTCACTGCATAAATATGTTATGAATATGTTAAATTTTGATGTACAATTACTGATTTCCCAGTTTGATGTAAGTATAGTATAGGATTTATACTTAGTCAGTTAGTCACAAATAATAGACGCAAGTTCCCACTTTCATTGGAATTTCTTCAGTATAATCTATACTTCTGCATGGGGATGTAGCTTACAAAAATGTTTAAAATGCACGATACATTTTTAATACAATTTGTTTTTAAAATAAAACAGATAATGAAAAAACAAAAGGGTAGTGTTAACGCGCTAAGATACGTAACCGCTACCACGCTAACCTTACGCTAAAATAGCAAGTCAGAAATGTGACGAAAGAGATTGGGGGTCAATCAATGGCTATGGATTAACTTAAAATATATTTCTTGAACACTGCCTAGCTTTCTTTCCCCCCCCCCCTTTTTTTTTTTAATATTCAATTCTGTCCTGGCTAAGGCACAATCTTGCGCCCCCCCCCCTCAGGAAAATCCTAGATCCGCCACTGGACCACAAGAATGCTTGATACTGTTTCGGTGATGCTTGAAACACTGGCATTAGGATCTAGGAAGATTTTTGCAAATTCTTGTAATATTGGATATAATGAAGCAGCCATCATTACAAAGCATGTATTCCAATATTAAGTAATTACGCTGAGTGGTTGATATTCTGTCGGGATGGTTAGTGGTGGGGAGGGTCGAGAATGGTTTTTCGGTTCTTCTAATCTTCTACCCTGAATTCGGCAGTGGCAAATCTCAATCAATATATATGGTGTTTTCGCGAAAACTGAGTCCTTAAAAGAATTCCTTTACATGTCACTAATGCCACCCGACTTGTGATTTTTCTATTCTATCTCAAAAGATCTGTACCCCAAGTAGTTTAGAACCAGCCACTTGAATGCACTCTATTTCTCATTTTTATTTCCGAATGCAGAAATTTTTGGTGCATCACGGCAAAATGGTAAATTTTATATTACTATTATTATCTATAGATATACATTATTTAATATATTTCCACTTTTTATTTTACATTATCATTAGTATTATGTATATATTGTTTTATTTTTTTATTAAAATTGTCAGACTATACAGTAAGAAGCTATTTTTAAACCCCTACCTATACATAATATATTATAGGTTATCATCTCGCAAACCTTCAAAGAAGAGTAGCTCCTTAGTTAATAGTCCTAGATAGTAACTTTTTGTATAAAACTTATAACAAATTTATAGATCTACAACTTTTGTGTAATATATTTTTCCCTACGACTTATTGTTATGAAGATGTAATTGAAAAACTCGTCAAAAAAACTTAAAAAAGCAGTATTTTTACAAAAAAGTGTTTACTTTGATGCTACGTAACTCTTTACATAATAGCTTTACAAAAGCAAATTGTTCACAAAAGTTGTAGAAAATTTAATATTCTACAACTTTTAAATTTAATGTTTGATTTTAAAATGCATTGCGAAAGAGTTATGATCTATAAACTAAAAAACGTATTTTTTTGTGGTGCACCACGGAAAATACTCAAAGCAGAGTAACTCCTTTGTTATTAGTCCTAGAAAATAAGTTTATATAAAAAACTTGTAGGAAATTTATTGTTCTACATCTTTTATTCACAAACTTTTTCTCTAAAACGTACCATTATGAAGATATAATCAAAAAACTTGATACAAATCTTAAAAAAGTTGCATTTTTACGAAAAAGTTTTGACTTTGATGCGACATAACTATTTACATAATAGGTCTACAAAAAAACTTAGTATACAAAAGTTGTAGATAATTTAATATTCTACAACTTTTGAATATAATGTTTGTTTCTAAGTTGCATTGGCAAAGAGTTATGACGTATAAACTAAAAAACGGCTCATTTTTTGGTGCACCACGGAGAACGCACAAGGGTTAGGAGGTCGAAAACTTGGTTTATAAACCACGGGACCGACTTTTATAACATATTAAAAAATCAGAACTACATAACCTTTTGCAAGGTAAGACCCCTTTTTCAGTCTCTATTCCCCGGACTAACAGCTTCCTATTAGAAACATAGCATTTGAGTTAAAACTGTACGTGCTCGAATTTCAACGATTTGAATTTTAAGAAAAACTCAGAACACACAAAATAAATTTCAATTGAAATTGCATGAGCAATACACCTGGAAATGATAATTAAAAGATCGCTCAAGTATTAATTATTACTCGCCGAGTGTTAAGTACCGATGCAAACTTTCTGATCGAATTTATTTCATTCATTATGAGTGATATATTTTTGATATTCTTTCCTCGGAGATTTTCATTTAGTACCAAACCCAATGCAAATGAATACGTTTTCTTCAATTAAAAAAAAATCTAAATTTTTTACAATTATCTTCTAGTAAGTTTACTTATAAGAAAACGTCTGTGTTTGGATAATTAAGGATTAGCTTTGTGTTATACTCTCAAATGGATAGTCTTTGCAACGTCTCTAATAGGTTCCCACGTTATTTGGTTATGAATTATTGTGACAAATATTCATAGAAGTGATTCTTTATGTGCACCGTTTTTGGCATTTGGGGTAAAGAACACAGAAAAAGTTTAATTAAATAAAATTGGGAAAAAAATTAGACGAATGTGTCGTGCATGCATTTCCCTGAACGCAGTATCTAAACGCATTTTGTATAACATTCAATTTTGAAACAGTAAATTAACATTCTTGAAGCAGTAAACCTAAATGCAATGAAAACTTAAAATCGACTTATTTAACATATATCAATCTAACTATCTTGGAACGATTGGTCACTTGTTTGCGTTCTAAATAGTAGAGTTATTTTAATTAAGAAACCCGCGAAGAACTTCAGCCCTAATTTCACGTTGTGTGTAAATAGTGTTTATTTAATGTTGCCTACACACTCAGAAGCAAACACATCGATCTTTTTTATGGGCTATTATCCCAAACGATTGATTATTAAACGTTAAATGTCTCGCATATCTTGCTGAATGATAGCATTCCAGAGAAAAACTAGTCAAACTTTGATTTTCTTTAGTTTTGTTTTCGTTTTCATTCAGTTTTGTTCTACTTTGAATGAAAAATATTCAATAGCAATACATATGTGAAATTCCTTTATTTATAAATATTGCGGTGGAATTTTCCACATGAATAAACCTGTCAATTTTTTGCGAAACTAGAAGTTTCAGCCGCAAGGTTCGATGGCGTTCGAACAATGCTGCGCAATGATAGACGCCGCCTGAAAACTGCAAAGGGTGCACTCTGCAACCCTCATGGCTTTGGAAATTGACAAAATACTGACGAAATCCAGTAGAGTTTATAGAAAAAAATAGGTTGCGTGCCGTGTAGAATAGATTTAAAAATTCATTCGGAGAGAAAGTAAATGTATAAGTTTTAATTAACATTTCATTAAGAAATTTAATTACTAATTTTTTTTCAAACTCAAGATTTGCACAAAAACTTTAATCTCCTGGCACCCTAACCCTTGCAAATAAATCCACCTGCGTTTTGCGCATAAATTGCCTATTGAGTTATGTAATTTAAAAACAGCAATGTAAAAAATAATTAATTTCACCAAACATAAATAAATCCTCAGGAGACATTTATACTATAATTTTATCTTACTGACCTTGCTCTAATATCGAAATGATATTTCTTCTGAAATAAGCTCATTTTAAATAATCTAAATATAAATTATTCACTCACTACAAAAGGTTCCGTTATCTACCCTTGTTGGCGCACTTTCGTCTCAGTTCAAAGTGCGTTGACCAGGGCTCGGTTTAGAAAACCAATTACTATAGGCATAACATAGTTAGACGGGGCCCCATTCGACGATTGTTGATGTAATTTTAATAATAATCACAATTTCGATTACCGTGTATAACCATTTTGATTAAATAATTGTTGAGATATTAATATTTTACAAACTAAATATAATTATTAAAATATGTGTTCGCATTTTATGATATCGATCAAGTGCCTTGAACAGAATATTGATATTTACATCATAATTCATAATTTTCCAGTAATTTGGGGCCCCCAAAATTCAGGGGTCTTAGGCACGGGCATAACAAGTCTTATGGGAAGACAGGGACAGTTTCGCCTTGAATCATCTCCCGGGATGAGTTTTCTCATTCACGTACATCTTGATCTAAAACGATGTTCAGGATAGAGGTCGGCGGTACATTGATACCACGATATTTATATGGATATTTTTTTTTTTTTTAAATATAGATGTTAAAAATATCGATAAAAGTTATCGATATTTTCCAACATTTTTAGTTTTATGATGATCGTTTTGTAGCTCTATGTGTTTTTTTCGATTTTCTTTACTTCCTTTTCAAAAACTTCAAATCTAAAGTTCGGACTTGGCTGAGAGACAGTTGAAATGGTACCAATATTCAATATTTTGCATACACTTAAAAGTTATTGAAAATTATCTAAATTTTTCTTAAAATCACTGCATCAATTAAGCGAAAATAAATAAAAAAAAAAAAAATTGCAATCGATGCATTTCAGTTGGAAAAGTAATCACCTTACAAAAAGAAATCATGAAAAGTAGAAATTTGCCCAAAAAACTTCGTTTCTGGCAAAATTAAAAATCGAATAAAAAAAAAAAAAAAAAAAAAAAACGTGTATCGATATTTTTTCTATGCAACGATATAGCATCGATATTTATTTTGATCGATATTTCCGACCTCTAGTTCAGGAGAAGAATGAGCATCGAGTAAATCTTGCAACAGAAATTTTTCAATACAACATCATAAATCAATATCGGAAAGAAGTAATCGAATGGAAATGCGGATACTATAAAAGAACTTCAAAATAAAAATGGCCTAAAATCGTAAACTAAGTGCTGGTAAAAAACGTTCGAGTGAAGTGATAGACATTATTATTTTCACAACTACGAATTTGAGTGTGATACAAATGTATATACAATGTGGACAATGACAGTTTCAATTATACCAATAATTTTACGACATATATTTAGACGACATATATTAGACGACTTTTTATAAAAAATTCATTTTTGTTTTTTATTCATACGACAGCCTTGAAAAAACAATGAAGTCCATCTTAATTGAGGGCCTGAGAAACAAAGAAGTCCAAGTGACTTTTCTTAACTTTTAAGAAATGCACTTTAGAGTTTCTTATTTATATTAAATTTGTCTGAAAATTTTGTGTTCTTCAAATACTAACCACTGGAATGAAGATATCCCTAGTTTTCACAGAATTTAATATAAATAAGGAACTTTAAAGAGTATTTTCTCAAAAGTTAAGAAAAGTCACTCAGACTCTTTTGCTTCTCAGTCCCTCAATTTAAAGCGTTTTTCATTTCATTTCATTTTTGGAATATTTTTTCGTGACGTCGGTAGCACAGTGGGGCAGAAGAGGTGAAAATTCAGAAGTGTGTTTATTGAAACCAAATGTTGATAGTTAAGTTTCCAATGAGTTTATAAAAGTATGCTACCCACTAATTTTGGTTTTATTGACAAATTTTAAGTATTTTTAGATAAAAAGTACTATTTACATTGCGATATCTGATTTTTTTTTACCTAAAATTACTTACCGAAATATATATTTTTTAAAAAAAAAAAGTTTTTTTCTTTTAAACTAAATATATTATGTGAATTGATTAACAAATATTTTTATAATTGAAATTTTTTTTATTATATTTTCGCAGCAATTTACATACAATATGTAACATAATCATTTATAAAAATTGCGAATATTAACACTAAAATCAACTTTAAATTGTATTATTATATGTTCCTTCGAGCTGATTGATATAAAACTTATATCTTAATGTATCACTTACAGATTCCCAGTTATTTAAACAATAAAATTTGTAGATAAAATGGATATGGTAATATATTTCACACAAAACTTCAAATAAGAAAACAAACACGATAATTTCTTTCAATGGAAAAATCCTATGTTTGAAATTATACTTTGGTCAAATTGTATTAAAAGGTAAGATAGATGCTATAAATATACTATGTCTACACTTGCTACTTGTCATAATTATTATTATTATTTTTTTTATCTAACACAGTATATTTACAATGCACTAATACAATAGAGACATTAATATAATTTTCATAAGCATTAAAAATTGAAATTAAGCACTTGAAAAAATATTCGTGAAAAATATACAACTATAGTCAAAATAATAAAATTTAAAATCCGCTTATTTTTTAGTTTTACAGTATGAATTAAAGCAAAATTAGGTCGTTTTTGAAGTCTTGAATAATGAAACAGTAATTTTGTTATATAATATAAATATAGTTTAAAGATCTAACAATGAAAATGAATAATCAGAAGAATAGTTTGTGTCGGAATTAGATTCTTTGTTGGCAATTTTTTTTAACTAGAGATTACACGATTAGATGCCAACAATAGTCGATGGAACACATCTAGCAGATTTTTCACTTAAAACTTTCTTGAAAATGCTTTGCAATATTTTTTTTAATGTCTTTATTAAGAGCTTCCTGAACTTCTTCTGTAAGCATTCTAATGGACATAAGCTCATTTTATACTATTCCCGGTCCATGAATTAATATTTCATGTACGGTTGTTGGCATATTGAACCATGGATAGAGTTCCATATACAATTTTGCCATTTCTAAACAATATGCCCTAAATACTTAGGACGCATCTATTTTCCATTAGCCCTGATAATTATTTGGACAATCATTGGACTGCATAATACTTCTGAAGTTGCTTGTTACCGTATAAATTCTGGTTTTCTTTTTACAATTTGACTTTTGTCTACTTTCCAAAATATAAAATGGTCGACCTTCTGTTTAAATATAATTGAAAGTAAACACCTTCATTTGGTCATTCTTTATTTTTACTTTGAAAAGCACTTCCAGTTCTGTTGCTGGCCTTCCAATTTTTGCTTATAGGGTTTAAAAATTATATCAAAATATCTTGGGTTCGACATAAATATTAATCCGGACAGTTCGGTGTTTTTTTTTCTTCTTCTTCTTCTTTTTTTTTTTTTTTTTCCTTTTTTTTCCCCCCATTTTTTTTTTCCATTTTTTTTTTTTTTATATTTGTTTAATCTAGTTTTAACGCGCATAGAGGCTGGGATGTTTGAAAATATTTTGAACAACTTCCACCTTCATATAAATTTCTTCTGAACCTTTAAACAAGAAACTACTTTATAAATCTAAAGGAATTTTAGAATTTTGTAAACTTGACTTAACTTGATTGTGCGTGATGTTTGAAACTTATTGGTATGTTAAAAAAACTATTTTTTATTGATTTATACACGGTTCTTACAACTATTTAAATGTAAAATCTTCATGAATTTTGTACAATAAATTAAACTAAAATTATAGTGTAAATACATATTAATAAATATGACATCAACTTTATATATTTCAATAACTTTTAACTTAAAAAAAGTTTATTATGTTCATTAAATTTGTTTACAATGCGCCTAACTAGTTATTTAGATTATGTTCATCATGCAGTCATTAATAAATGAAGTTATTTGTGTTTTATTTGGAATTCACAAATACCATTTGACTGTAAATCCATTCCATATTTACAGTCAAATTGGCAAATTTCGGCAAAATGTGTAAACAGTTTCTAATACACAATTAAATGTTTTTTCAAACTATGCAAAAAATTGGATGACCCAAAGTGACCTTATTAAACTTTTTTTTAATATATGTATAATTTCATAAAAAAAATGTAGTGAATATTTAAGGTGCTTTTCAAAATTAAATAACATTATTAAAATTAACCCAAAAATTAAGAAAAAGTGTGTTACGTTCTACTAACTACATGTTATAAGGATCCATAGCACAGTTTTACTTCTTAGATAAAAACCAAAATTGAAGATGGATCTAAAAAAAGCAGTCGCTCTGAAGAAAATGTTCGTTTTACTGCAAACGTTTCTTCAAGTTCAAACTTTCACCACTCACAATTGCCCCGAAAAATTCATAAAGCAGCTAAAAAGGATGGAACCAGATGCTCAAGATACTTGTTAACAAAATCAAGTGGTTTGAATAGGAAAATTAAAAAAATTATTTTTTTCACTTTTGACCAGCTTTTTTGTCATTCTGCCCCACTATACGTCGGCACCGCAGAGATGCTCTAAAAATTATGCACGTGTCAGAGATACAATTTTTTTTTTTTTTTTTTTTTTTTTTTTTTTGTGGAAATGCAGTGAGGTAAATTAGTAAAATTTATTGAACTTTCTTTAAAATTAAGGAATAAGATCCTTAATTTTAAAGAATGTGTTTTAAATTCTTAGGAAATTGCTAAAAGATAAGCAGATTTAACATTGCAGGATATTATTAAAAAATAGCGATAATTACGCTTCGTGAAAAAGTTAATACAGTCCGCACTGACTCTTTGAGAAATAAAAGATATTGTTAGGCGAGAAACTTATAAAAAGCTTTCTTCTTCACAAAATATGAATGATTTAACGTTTCTTGCATTAACCAAACTGTGAGAAATATGCTGTCAAAACACTAGAATGTACAATTTAGTAAAATATAAGCCAATTACCGCTAAGAGTCATGAAATTTTGCGCCTGCAGTTCAAAATGGGTGCATGACAATTTTTTTTTTTCAAACGAAATAAAAACGAGACGGTCATTATTGTTTTTCGAAGTTTTCAACCTTTTCTTCATAATTACGAAAATACGAAAAGTTTTTCTGAAGAACGATGTCAGAAATATCCGTCTATCACTACATGAAGCTTTGATTACTACATGAAGTCTAGTTTTTGCGCCAAGAGATTTTTCCACAGTTCCTGACAAACAGAGTAAGTGAATGAATGCAGAATAACCAATGTGTTGAATGAAGGGGATAAAATGTGAAACAATAGTACTTCAATGGGTTTTCAAGAGAAAAAACAGGGGTGTCACTAAGTCACCTCACTCTCATTGAGCCATCGAAACACATTTCTCTCTTACTTACTGAACAAATTTAATTTTTGAGATTATGAAATGGTGGCTGAAATGTATATTTAGGTTCTAATTGGTGGTGAATATAATCCACCAAGTATACAGGTAGATACTACATAAAAATCTGAAAAAGGGAAACAAATTCATCAAGTTTGACGATACCTCTGTTCGATTTCTCTTTCTCTAAATTCTAGTTATTGAAAGTGTAAGGAGTCGTAAGGTAAAACTAATAGAATTAGAATTTATCAATCTTCTGATGGAATTTATTGTTAGATGTAAGACTTTTTTTTTTAAATATCTGTCTTATATCCCGTTATAAAACAAACTCAGTTATGCACATATTATTTTTATTATTTTTTCTATAACATACAATAATAATATTCATATTAACACTAATAAATATGAACTAGTAAATGCATTCTTTCCTACAGAAAATTTAAAATTTCTCTTTAAAATTGAACCATAAAACAAAATTTCTAATATGAATCGTTTATCCGTATTGCAAACTTTAATGTGCAATTGCAAATTATTTAAGAGATTTTGAGCTCAGGTCAAGATTTCAAAATGTTTGACTACTACGAAGTAAATCATTAATTCGTTAAAACTTTTTTTTTTTTAAGCATCCAAAACTTGATATAATGAATTGTTATCGACAATGAGTCAAGTTTCAGATCGATTGTATTACGGCAAGTGTATTAATTAGGTTTCCAAGGATATACCCGCTTCAAACACACACAAGCACGAAATCAAAAATAACGTGAAGGATTTAAATAAAAGGCATATTGTTTTACAACTTAGTTAAAAAGACGTTTACTATTTTGTGATTTGATCCATTGGAAGTTCGACGGAGCTTATTTTTTTACTTAATTATTCATTGTTTGAAATAAATATAAGCCTACAGTTTGGGTTAAACACTTAATGCAACCATTCTTCCAATCATACATAAAATTAGTATGTTAATTGGAACAATTTTATCCTCAATGGTAATATCATCCTCTAAAATGATGTCAAATTCGCTCATTAGTGATTAGCCTTTGTTAGAAAAACTTCTTTGTACCTTTAACTGAACTCATTAGAGTAACATAAACCACTATTTTTAAGAGGCGATTTTTCTCGCTTCATCAATTCTTCCATTTACGCTACACTTCTCTCCAGATACATTGTTTTTATGAAAAGCTATATCAAACAGAAATCCAGATCCAGAGTCCAGTTTTTCTCACGTTCCCAATGCTGGACTAAAGGACATAAAACATTTTTCCTCTTATTGCAAAAACGTCATTTTTTTTTTTTCAGTCCTAATGTTTCCCAAAACTGCCTGCAGGTGTGGGTTTCGCGTCGTTAGAACTGTCCATTGATGCGAAACGATGTTTAGAAGTGTATTTTCTTCTAATTTCTTAGCAATATTTTTTAGGAATCTTCGAAAGGAAACTTGCTGCTCTATTGGTTGTACCAAACACCTTGAATGTTAGCATTTTACAACTGTTTTTCATTATCTCAAGAACTGCTTGGGAGGCATGTGCAGCTTTTTTATGGCTAATTCGCAAAAGATGCACCACACCGTTGAACAGTTTGATAAGTAGAAAAATATGCTACGATGGTTCCGGATAGCATCAAGTGAAAAAACGAAATGTTTTCCCTCTACTCCTTCTTCAAGTTTTCAAACAGTTCTGTCTTCCAAACCAAAACATTGGAGTTCACTGATTTCTTGTTGACCACAGTTTTGTTCCTATCTATTTAGATTTCCTTGCAGGACAATACTTCCGCACTGCGAAGTGATTAACACATGTTAGAGATGTGGAACAAGACTCGCATCTCATGATTCATTGACATTGTTTTCGACTTTTTTACGCAGCTATTCACTAGAATAGGTGTTTGTTTGATAATAATGAAGCAAGATAAACCATTGTAAAGTAACTCATTGTGTTTACCTAAGAGCTAAAAAAACAAAGAGTAAACTGAACCGTTTTTTAAACATGAAACTTTTCCCCCCTTAATCTTCTAGCATTCCAGTCATCCCTAATCAATGCCTTCTTCTTTTACTTGTTCAATTATTTGAACCAATATTTAAAAAAAAACCAAATAGTCTATCATGTATAGGGTGTATACTAGGGTGGAACGAAAAAATCAACTTTTGATTTTTAATTTGTAATAGTGCGGAAAAGTTGCTTTTTGATGTAGATAAGATAAATTAAAAATATGAAAAATATTGGAGTACGTCTTGAGGTGCCGCAAAGCCGTTAAAGTTTCAAAAAATTGAAATTTTTGCTATATTTAAAAATTTTTTTGATGATAGAATCAACTTTAGATTTTAATTTGTAACAGCACGAAAAAGTTGCCTTATGGTGTAGATAAGATAAATTAAAAATATGAAAAATATTAGAATACGTCTTGAGGTGCCGCAAGTACGTTAAAGTTTCATAAAAACACACTTTTTTGAACTTTTTCAAAGATTTTTGCTTGTCTCGATTATGAAATAAATAGCTTCATTTATGCGTTATAAAATAAATAGAAAGATAAAAACAGTTTTAGTATTACATTGGCATCCAGGATTGGCTGGAGCGGATGTTGTGTGTGGGTTGGGGGGGGGGGGGAATGGGGCAAATATTTGTCTGCGTGCGGTGACAAGCTCAGATCAGGTGTCAGGTCAGTAGCTGTGCCGAGTTCAGTTGAGTTGGCGCCTCCGCTCCGTCTAATGTGTTACAGATTAACATAATATTTTGGTAGTATGTGTTCTACTTTATAGTTGTGAGTAAAAATGGCTCAGTCTAAATTAGTGAAGACAAGACAAATGTCGGAATGTCCTATTTTTGGGAAATGTAGTGATGTGCTTGATGTTGAACTGCCTACTTACGAATCTGTTATGAAGTGCTACTGTTATATCAGACAAAACCTCAAAAATGCTTCAGAGAAGGATCCTACTGTAAGTGAAATATGTGATACTTAAGTTCCCAAAATAGAGCAAATATGGTCAAGAGCTTCTATTCCCGTTGTTTCTAGCTAAAGAATTTTACTAATGATAAGAGCTTATCATGCTAAATACAGAAATTTATTAATGTCTAAAAGCAGAAAAGGGTCAGAAAAGTTTGACTGCAACCTCTCAAAATTTAGAGGCGAGGCCGAACGTTTATTTGATATTGTTGCCTGAAAAGTGTGTAAGCCTGTAAGTGTGGTAGCAGACAGTATACAGGAGTTTCTTGAAGATAGAGAACACAACAAACAATTTTTTAAACTTTACTGCTATTGGGTGCTATGGAACCGTTGTAAACACTGGACATAATAATGGTGTGATTTATTTGAGGGAAAAGGAAACACGAAGACCGTTACAATGGTTAATTTGTTTGTTCCATGATAATGAGCTACCATTGCGACATCTTTTTTGTCATTTATATGGTAAAACAAAGGGACCCAATGCGTTTAAAGGTGAAATAGGTCAGCAGCTAGAAAACTGTGCTAATCTTCCTGTGGTTACTTTCTTGCCAATTGAAAATAACCTTCCTCTTTTGGAGGACAAAAATTATTTAAGTACAGATCAGAAATATTTATTGGATATGTGTATTGGTGTATCAAGTGGAAATTGCTCCTTAGATTTATCTTTACGAAACCCTGGAAAACTTGCTCACTCCAGTTGGTTGACACTAGCCAACCGCGTGCTTAGATTGTATGTGGCAACTGAGAATCCAACTCAAAATCTTAAGACTCGGGCTGAGTACATTGTGAAAGTGTATGTGCCTGTGTTTTAATATTAAGTTAAAACGTTCATGTACTTATGGTTCCAAACATCTGTTTAACCTAATCTCATATTCACGCTACCTCTCTGACAATCTCAAAAACGTTATAGATCCGGTTATACAAAGAAATGGGTATTTTGCGGCTTCAGAAAATCTCCTTTTGTCCATGCTATGTGATGAACGCAAAATTCAAAGAGAATTTGGTTTACGAAGTGTTTTAAAAGCAAGAACAGAAAGTAGAGGCGGAGTCAGGAAGTTCAAAGTTCCAAAGATAAACTTCGATGCAAAGGATTACATCGACATGATCTCATGTCCTGAAAATGACGTAACTGAACCTCCCTTGTTAAAACATGTTTCCAGTGACTCTCTCAAAGACTTTATACAGATGGCATCGGAAGATGAGCCAAATAGTAAAGTAGATCCGGTTATCAACTTTCCCCGGCTTCCTTGTCACACACAAGCAGTGGAAAGAACTGTGAAACTGGTGACCGAATCGGCTCAAAATGTCTGTGGTTCATCCGCAAGAGAAAGATATACAAGAGTTAAAATTGACTCACGTAGGAATATGCCAAAATTTAATACAAAAAACCAGTTTAATCTAGCAATGAAGTAGAAACAAACATTTTGCAGATGTAACATTTGCAATCATTAAAGATACAGAATTAAGAAATACAAAATTTTACATTAAAATATATATTTTATTATTATTATTATATTTTGTAATTCATAATTTTTTCCAACTCTAATGCTTATATATGCATTTAAAACCATCTTTTGTAACATTATATATACGAGAAATTCATAAATTTTTTTTAACAAAGTTGATAATTTTTCATTTTTTTTTTATAAATTTTAAGCTCTTTGCGGCACCTCAAGATGTTGTAGTATTGCAACCAAATTTTTCCACCCTCTTTTTGAACCTAAAAGGCAACTTTTCCCCACTATTACTAAGCTAAAATTAAAAAAAAAATTTTAAAGGCCATTTTCGTTCCACCCTAGTGTATACCATCTGTTGAAATTTTGATGGGAAACTCTTCTATTTTGTTCTATGACCTCTCCCCTCCCCCCCCCCCCCTCCCGAAAAAAACTCCCTTCCATAAAAATGTTATATTTTTTTAGCTGCAGGAAATGAATTGCAGCTCTTCAAAAAACAAAAAGTATGGACTATAAAGATATCATTTATGAAATGTCAAAGAGTTCCGAAAGTTTCTTGGACATTTGAGGTACCTGTCAGAGGAGCTTGCGTTTTTTTATTACCATTCTTCTCAAGAAGCAAAGAGAAAAATGATGGATGCTTTGAAAACTGAAAAAAAAAAAAAAATTATATTTGAAATGAGTTGGAGTTGATCCATGTGTTTATCTTTAAAAAAGTGTCCGTATGATTTTTGTATCAACCAGCACAATGGGGTTTTTTAAAAACTTGGAAATACCATCAGTTTCTGAAAAAAGATGTAACAGAAAGGAAACTAGGGGTGTGGAACATCGCACAACTTTCAATTACACTATATTACTAACGTTAATTTGTGTCATGTACCGCTTTTATATTTCCACCATTTGTTAAAAAAAATGGCCAGTTTGGAGATATTTTTTGCGATAATTCTAATAAGGGTCTGTAAAAAAAAAAAAAAAAAACTTCGCCAAAATGGGAATTTTGCGGTATTCTTTTCGATAATTCTTATATTATCCTCTTTTATAAATGAAACTGAGAAGGGAAGAAAAAACGATCGTTGATAAGCTATGTTCAAGCAAAGAGAACTCTGTGTTGAAGGCATTCGTTTTTCAACT
Organism: Linyphia triangularis; assembly: GCA_963978545.1. Taxonomy (NCBI): domain Eukaryota; kingdom Metazoa; phylum Arthropoda; class Arachnida; order Araneae; family Linyphiidae; genus Linyphia; species Linyphia triangularis. The sequence continues at coordinate 38,050,609 of OZ021722.1, read as the reverse complement.
TTTTACGCTATTAAGGCATTTTTTTGGAAATTTCGCAGGTGGGGATGTTTAGAACACCTTAAGAGGCATTACCACAGCAATTTTGATCAAAATCGTTAGAGCCGTTTTTCAGCAATCATTGAAAAACATGATTTTTTTTTCAAAGGTAAACTACCTTATGCGCATGCCCGATTTTGACGAAAACCTTAATGGTAGGTATTTGAGCCACAACCTATCATCACACCAAATTTGAACATCGTCGGTCAATTTGGTCGGGAGTTCGCTGACCACGTACACACAGACACACATTTTTTTCTAGATCACTTTTTTGAAATCAGGAAGTTTCAAAACGTAGAAAAATGCAAAAAAAAAAAAAAAAAAAAAATTTAATTTTTTTTTTTCTGACCGAATGCTATACTTTCATTACCCTATGTATACAAATGGGTAATTGAAAGTAAAAAGACTAAGACTTCAAGAAAAGTAGGGCAATAGTTGGTTAAGTTATAAATAATGTAGCAAAATGTGGAGTGGCACTGTTTGAAGAGTAACAACAAACTTCATAACAATGAACGAGAGCAAAAACAATACTTGTGGTTGTTAGTAAAGCAATTTAAAATCAAATATCCGCAATCGAAAAAAATCTACTTTAATGTCTTTAGAGGAAGTCCTAGTAAGGATCATTCCCTACACTCGTTATGTTGCAATCTTCTAAACCAGTGCATTTAGAAACTACTTCGTATAAAACCTTGAAATGTTGCGAGTAGGTCTGAAACAGATCACTTCATGAAATTATATGAATTAAAAACTCAAAAATAGTGTCTAATATATTTTATTTTATATTTGAAATCCTTACGTCAAAGCATATACAGTTGTTCCACCTGGTTTTGCCTTTTGCTATTTTAATTTTCATTTATAATAGATATACATTAAATGGAAATTTTTTATATCATTTCATTAAGTGATCTTTTTCGTACCTACTCTCCAAATCAGGCGCGTAGCCAGGGGGTGGCTGATGGGGCTGCAGTCCCCCCCCCCCCGAAATTTTCAAAACTCGAAAGTCAAAAATAGATCTATTTATGCTTGGATAATTAAAATTTGAAATTAACACAAGTTTTTGTTATTTTCTAATTTTTTGAAATTGGACAGACAAAGCACTGGAATTATTAACGAATCGAATTAAGTTGAATCTGCCCTGAATGTAGCACTCCAGACTTCAGGCGTGATGACTAGTCGACGTGATACGCTATGTCTAGTCTCGTTGGCGCTGACATTCGTCCGACAATAGGCTTTCAGAGTCCTGGGGATGGGAGGGGGGGGGGATCTTGAACTTGTCTAGTCCATGATCCCCCCCCCCCCCCAGGGACTCTGGTTCACTAGTACAATAGGTGACAAGGGGTGTCCAGAAAGCCACAAACCAGCTCTTTCTTAGCAGCCATCTCCAACCTCCAAGAGTAGCATTGTATACATATTCAACATTGCTCGGATCCCACGTTGTTAAACACTTCAGAATTCTCTATATAAGAAATTTCTTATTTCTACCCCATTCAAGGTAAGTGCAATTTTTCACTATTCAAATAAATTATTTTATATAAATGGTTACGATCATAAAGCTTTTTTTTTTTTTAAATTATTGACCAAACTAGAGAAGTTTTCCTTGCGTTTATTCCTGTCACTGATTTAACTGGAGCAGGTCTTACAGCTACAATTGTAGAAGCCTTGCTAAAACTTGGCTTTGATTTAAACAAGCTACGTGGCCAAGGATACGACGGGGAGTCAAACATGCGTGGGCGATTTCGTGGTGTTCAAGCTATGGTGAGAGAAAAATACCCGAAAGCTGTATATACCCATTGCGTATCTCACTCTCTCAATCTCTGCATATCTGACGCAATGAAAGTTCAGGGCATCCGAAACGCCTTTGGTGTAATTTCAGAAATTTGCAGTTTCTTTCATAAATCTGCAAAACGAACAGATATTCTGAAAAAGAATATTAAAGACTTGAAACCTAACACAAAACAGACGAAACTTAAGACGTTATGTGAAACTCGTTGGATTTTACGTCATGAAGCCATTTTAATGTTCAAGGAGTTTTTAGAGCCAATCATCGCTTCGTTAGAGGAAATCGAGGGCCTCGCAACAGACGATTCGTTCAAAAAGGCACACATTTTGTTGCAAAGCACATGCCAGTTTTCTTTTCTAGTATGTTTGTGCATCGCCAGTAAACTGCTCGGTTGCACATACAACCTATCCGAGTATCTGCAAAGTACTAACATTGATTTGGCCAGTGCTTTGGGTGAAGTCAGCAACATAACGACGATGTTGCAAGAAATGAGAAACAACCATGTGGATAAGTTTAATTCTATATGTAATGAAGCTGAAACCTTAGATGAAAAACATAATATAGAAGTCAAAACACCAAGAGTATGTAAAATCCAAAAGAATCGCCCAAATATAGCCGACAAAACAACTGAAGAATACTATAGAATAAAAATTTTTACGCCCTACTTAGATGATATGATATCTTCATTAAATGAGCGCTTTTTGCCTCTAAAGAAACAATGTCTTCCTTGCAAAACCTTATTCAGCAACACGCTGTTGGGAAGAGTTTTCAAGATATTGAACCATGCATCTCCTTTTATGAAGATGATCTTCCTACTTACAAAGATGTGATTGAAGGCGAATGGGAGCTGTGGAAAAGAAAGTGGATGTTGGTCGAAATGTTACCAAACTCAGCGATTGGGTCGCTGTATGAATGCGACCAAAACATCTTCCCCAGCATATACGTTTTGCTCAAAATCCTATCCATTCTGCCAGTGTCAGCAGCCACAGCTGAGAGAAGTTTTTCTACTCTTCAGAGATTGAAAACTTATCTTAGAAGTACGACAAGTGAAAATCGCTTAACTGAACTGGCTTTGCTGAATATCCATAGGCAATGCTCAGTTTCAGACGAGATGGTCCTCAACAAATTTGCCAGCAGTGGAACTGTTAGAAAATTCAATTTAACTTTGTAATGCCTCTTAACTAAATACAATTGTCCCATTATTAAACTTTATTTTAAATGTGATATTTCTTCTCATTTCCTTATTTTAAAAAGCATTTTTATTGTGTTTCATTAAAGCATTCTTAATCAAATATTATTCATGCATATAATTAATACTTAATGTCACGATTGTGAAAAAGAAAGGGTCATTTGATTATTACTACATTTAACGAATAAATTTTCTTTCCAGTGAATGCTATATGTGATAAAAGTATTACATTCCCAAAAAGTGTTTATTTGTTTTTTAGTGTTTGATTAATTTTGATTTGTAAATTATTGAATGATAATTATTGTTTCCGAAGTTGACATTTATAATTTCTCAGCCCCCCCCCCCCCCGAAAAAAAATCCTGGCTACGCCCCTGCTCCAAATGTCAAGGTTTTATAGAGTGTAGTTTCTAAATACACTGGGCTAGAAGACTGTAACATAGCCAGTAAAGGAATGATCCTTAATAGGACTTCCTCTCAAAAGTAGGTATAAACAACAAATTGTAATTATTCTTTAGCTTTATAGGTTTGTTTAATGTGTAACAAATCGAAAGTCTTTTAGATTATAATGAAATTTTAAATAAATAATGTTAATTTAAATAAAGTTAGTTCATGCAATTCTAATAATACAAAATTTCTGAAATTATAAAACTTTCAGCTGTAGAAGCTAGTCCTTAAACTTGACTTAAAAATTAAAAAAAAAAAGACAGTAATTATTTTTATTAACTAGTTTAAAGTGACAAAGTGCCCAATTAAAATAGAACAATTTTTTTTAGTGTCATACAAAATGGCTACTCTACCATATATATTGTTTTGTTCATTAGAAACAAAGTGATTTAGGCGGATGTGGATAGATTAAAAGTGATCGCAAAAGAGTAGATTAAAACGCAGACTTCAAATAATAAAAACATTTCTTGATGGCTTGCTACTTTAGTGAATATTAAGATGAAATTTAGATAGTTGCATTACATATTTACAAAAGATACTATTTACAAAAAGAAATCCTACGAAACTGACTCCTTTCATTACGGAAACCCACCCAGTCCAAACTAAAGCCACATTAAAATGGCGTCGTTCACCGAACATCATCGCCAATACTCTCGCGATTCGATTGCATCTCTCGCATCACCACAACATCGTTGCCATCTTTCTTATCACGAGATCCAATATATATTGTTTTAATTATTCGGTATTGCAATAGCTAACTAAAAAGCAGATGATTATCATTCCACCGTTTCCCTTTCAAGTAATATATATACATTATCATTCATCAAATGCAGATAGGATGGAAATGGACAATTCCCGCATTTTTTAAAAACGAGGGAAATTAGCACATATATATGCAGAATTTCTTTCTGATTCCAAATATATAAACAAAATTTCTTTAAAAAAATTAGTTATTTAAATATTAAGAAAAAAAATGCCCTACAACCGAGCCAAAACCAGTCCGATCAAAACAGTGTTGGAGAGTTCTATTTCGTTTTGGTACATAACTCAACAGTCCTCCAACAACTTCAACAACAGGTGAGGATTCCAGTCAAGGGGAAACTTGTATCGCGAATTATATTCATAACAAAGGTATTGTTATCCGTGGGAAGGAATGGGGATACTTTCAGATCGTATTGTCAGGTGGGGTCAGTGAATAAAGGTACCACGAAAATATGGATCATAAATAAGTATACCACATTTTATTAAATTCCTAGATGCAGAATAAATAGCATTTCTTACGAAAACATGTTGTTGTTGACCGATAGAACCTATGAGAAACGAGGGAGACAGGATGACATGAATTGTTAACCAAGTTATAGATTCCAACAACAACAACAACGTAGATTCCAGGTGGTATGGAACGAGACAAATATTATTGTAAAATTGCTTAACTCGAAAACAAGCAAGGTGGATAAATATAAGGAATCATTCGGGGGACATCATTCAGATTGAGATTGAGATTCAGATTCAGATTTCGAAGCTTAGAGTTAGTTATCAGATACTAGTGACCAGGAGTGTGGGTCCTCAGATGCTAGTGCAATTGGATTATACCGTTTGAGACAGTGCCGGTTCGGAGGGTTAATCATCTGAGCCATGGGTAGACAACTAAGGGGTAAGCGTTCTCACTTAATCACTCATTCATCCTCACAGTCAATTCCACGATAATAACATTACCTTATTAATGAAGGTTCTTAAATGGTTAATTGTAACTTAAGGTTATCATGACTAATTCGAATTTCAATAATTTGTTAGTTAAGATCATTATAGTAGAAATTGTATTAAATTGTTACAGTAAATTAACTTACATAACCAGAATCTTGTAAATATATTAAGTGTAAATAAATGTCCTTATATTAATCACTAGCCTTGATTCAGTGTGTACTTCTTATGAGTTTAATTATTGATCACTTTACGTTACGGCTAGAGTGCTATTGTAGCTACTCAACAGTTGGTTCCGATGACCTGGATGAAATGGGCAACACAATTTTTTTTTCATACTTTAAATAAAAATAAAGAAAATATATACAGTGAATGATTGCTGGACTTAAATTAGAATTAAATTGTACAATTACTTGTTCCAATTGTTCATATAAGTATCATATAGAACTCGCAAATGGTTATGGTATTTTTTTTATTGTTGTGATTGTTGTGCATTTTGATTACTGAGAGATTTATTATTTGATTGGAAAAAAAAAAAGTTTACAATTGTTAAACCATGATGGAAGTCGAAAACGGGTTATTCCCAGAAAATCATACTCAAATACAAACCTCACCATACAATTTTCCAAATGCTGTGATGATTCAGAACTTAATTCCAATATTTGACGGAACTTCTGCTGTAACTCCTAACTACTTCATAGAAACTAGTACACAATTATTAAAAGATTTGAACATTTCCCCTCATCAAAAAATTTTAATTTTAAAAAGCAAATTCAAGGGCGATGCTTTATCAAATTTAATTGGGAATCTAGAATTGTCAGCGGAGACGGATTTAGACACGTTCAAAACTAAATTCCTCGATTTCTATCAAGATAATCAAAGCCTAGCATTAAGACAGCAGGATTTGGCAAATTGTCGTCAACTTCCGGATGAAAACATAAAATCATTCGCGATCAGAATCACTTCCACAGCGAGAAATTTTATGGGGGAAAGTTAACTTTGAGTCACCGGAAATCAAACAAATATTCAACCAAATTAGATTAGCTAAACTCATCGATGGTATATTACCGATTTATAAAATGCAGTTACTTACGAAGGATTTGAGCGACTTCGACTCAGCAATTAAATTTGTACAATTACTACAAACAAACCAAGCTCTATTTACATCACAAGCGGTCACAAATATTACATCACCCAACATCACACAAGCAAATCAAGATATGACACACGATCTTTTGGACAAAATGTCTCAGGAAATTGCTAATTTAAAAATTGGAGGACGCCAATTACATCAGAAAATTGATAACCAATCAAAACACAACAATGTTAATAGGGATAGGCAATGCACTATTTGTGGGAGATTTAATTTTTATAACAAGCATGATTGGCAACACGATTATAGTAGAAACGAAAGGCAAAATTTGGCATACAGAGGAAGGAATGAACAAAACTTTAATGGAAGAGGGCATTTTGATAACAGAGGATTCCAAACAAGGATTTTTGGACCGAGCAGAGATTTCGGACAGCGTAACTTCCGCCAAAATAATAATGGAGAAAGGAATTTTGGGGGAGGAAATTGGGAATATAATAGTGGACAGAGAGGAGATTTTGGAAATAGGAACTTTCAGAATAGAGGAACACGAAGTCGAGGGGGAAATGGGCGAGATAATTTTCGAGAAATAGGCAGACGGGATGGTTATGTTGAACAAGGGAGATCATTCGCGAGACAAACAGGGCCAGACAGGTACAATGAGCGAACACATAGGAATTTAAACTAACAAGGGGATACTATGAAAAGCGTCTGCTAGTCTCCCCAATGGAACCCAAAGGAAATTTGCAAATAATGCGAAATAATAATTATAACAAAATCAGTCGGGCGCAACACATTAGAAATAACAATGCAATCAATCAGAGAAATGATTGGATTCGGGAATTACAAGAAGAAACACACAGACAAAGCCAGAAAAGGGATTTTGAAATTGCACAAACAAAAACAAATGTAGTTGGAAAAAATTATCTTCCCGTTGTAAAGGCTAAAATTGCAGAAATAGATGTAATCCTGTTGGTTGACAGCGGTGCAAGTTGCACGATCGCTTCTAGTGGAATTTTTAATCATATTACACAGAAAATTAAACTTAAACAAATGACCGCAGACGTCGAAATTTTTTCCGTAAGCAATCAAGCCCTAAATGTTACAGGATGCTTTGAAATACCTATACAACTCGGAGGGAAAACAATCACGCATAAATTTTATGTCGTCGACCAAAAACTAAGTGAGAATTACTCAATGATCCTTGGTTTTGATTTTCTGAAGCAAAACGAACTAAACTTAGATTTTTCTAAAGACTTATTAATAGGAAAAGGACTAACATGCAAAATACATGATGCTAAAACAGTCCAACTTAATAACATAACCACAAGTTCATGGGCTAAACTACAATCTAATTATCAAATCGAACCATTCCAATCTAAACTAATAACACTACGTATAGGTGCGGATGTCACTGAAGGACAAGAAATACTCTTAGAACCAATAATACAAAATAAGGGAATACAGATCAGTGACGCTATAGTTAAAATCAACCGAAATAAGTCGACTCAAATACTTATTTCAAACATAACATCGGAGAAAATACATTTAAATAAAAATTCAAAAATCGCGACAATACAGACAGATATTGACGACGTTTATATCGAAAAAATAAGGGAAATCCGTAGACAGGAATTAAAAGAGGAAGATTTTAACTTACAACACTTAGACAAGGAGACGCGCACAAAATTGTTGGCACTTTTACGAGAGTTTGGAGATATTTTTTCTAAATCAATGTTGACACTTGGAAGAACACAGGCAGTTCAACCTCAATTTACAGTCAACGGACATGATCTTCCCACATCAAGATCATTTCCAGTACCTCAATCCTTGAGGGAGATAGATTTTAAGAGAACAATTACAAGAAATGGAGGCAGCCAACATTATAGAACGTTCGGATGCGTATATACATTTTCCACTCATCTTAGTATGAAAACGCAATTTTTCAGGCCAGGCATCCCAAGATAATATAAGAATTTGTATCGATTTCAGAAAGTTAAATGAGATTATTTCTTATTCATCTCATCCCTTACCTATTATCCATGCTGAAATTGATAAATTAAGAGGTGCTAAGCTCTTAACTAATTGCGATTTGGCAAGCTCATTTTTTCAAATACAATTAAAAGAAGAGGATCGCCAATACACAGCGTTTCAAACGCCATACGGTCCTTATAATTTTGTTTCCATGCCAATGGGCGTTAATTATGCCCCAGCGACTTTGCAGAAATTGTCAGACAAAATCCTGGGACCAATAACTGATTTACAAATCGCCAATTTCATTGACGATTTTGGCATTGGCGCGGCTAATGTAGATGAAATGTTGTTTAAACTAAGACAATTTTTTACACAACTAAGGCAATACAATTTGACACTTAACCCGAAAAAGTTTTCTTTCCTAGTACGAGAAATTGACTTTTTAGGACACAGAATCAACGAGCAAGGCACACAGCCCACAACTCAAAATTTAATTAAGATCAGGAATTTTGCCACCCCCACAACGATGAAAAAACTCAGAGCCTTTAATGGACTTGTTAATTTTTATAGGCGGTATATTAGAAACTTTTCTGAATTAACGGCACCTCTTACGGACTTAACAAAAGATAAGAAATTTAAGTGGACAGAAAGAGCTCAAACTGCGTTTGATCAACTGAAACAATTCCTCGATGAAAGCCCAATTCTTATACAACCAAATTATAATAAAGATTTCATTATTTCTTCAGACGCCTCACTCACGGCGATAGCTGGCTGTCTTAGCCAAATAGATGAAAACACTAACACAAAACTACCTATCTCATACTTTTCAAAAAAAACCTCACTGATACACAGAAAAAGTATCCAATTTTTGAACTAGAACTTTTGGCCTTAATTGAGACCTTAAGAGCATTCAGATTTTATGTATACGGGCGAAAAATAACATGTGAAATCGACAACAAAACCTTAAGTCAAATAAAAATTATACAAAGCCCAGCCACAAGAGTCTCACGCCAAATTTTAGAACTTTCAGACTATGACATTCACTTTAAACTAATACCATCACATGAAAATTTAATTCCAGACACCTTAACTCGTTATTATCACAATCATTTAACAACACAAGGACTAGACACGCCAAGAACACACGTTCCTTCTTTAGCGGAGATTAGAGAAGAACAAAACAACGATTCCGAATCAAATACTCTCAGACAAAAAATTCAATATAACCCACATCTGTTAAATAAAACAGAAAGAGAATACTTCATTGAAGATGAGCTATTAATACGGAAAACCTTTAAATCCTCACAACTGGGAGAAGGGGTTATAAAACAAATTTTTATACCCAAGAAATTTAGGGCCCATATCATGATTCTTACACACGCATTACATAGCGGATTTTCAAAAACATATGATAATGCTATACAATATTTCTGGTGGCCAGGAATTTATATTGATATTAAAAATTTTATACTATCATGTTAAGATTGCATGACCTATAAAAGCCCAAATCGTTATAAACAACTACCAATTCAGGATAACATAATAGCTACGAGACCATTGGAGTACTTGTCAATTGATGTCGTAGGCCCTCTAAACGCCACAAATAACAATAATAAGTACATACTTTGCTGTTTTGATTTATTTACACGTCATATGATGCTTTATAGTATGCCAAATCAAACTTCAAAAGAAGTCGCAGAAAAATTGTGGTTATACATATCAACTCTAGGAATTTTTGAAAATTTAATCTGCGATAATGCTCAGGCATTTCATAGCGAAATAATGGTGGCCTTATCTGAGAAACTTCAGGTAAATAGAGTCCGAATTTCAAGTTACAGGCCCCAGTCCAACTCTTCAAACGAGACCACGCACCGCCAGTTGAAAATTAGCCTGTCCATTTTATCAAAGGATCTCCACAATTGGGATGAATCGCTGCAATTTTATTCTTTATTGTACAACGACCAAGTACACTCTAAAACACAACAAAAACCATTCTTTCTTATGTTTGGAAGAGACGCCAATTTACCATACTCAGTAAAAATCACAAAAGAGGAACGCAACACAATCCCCGAGTTTGTTCAAAAGAGAATGGACCTTTTCGACAAAATACAAAAAATTGTAGTCGACAATTATGGCAAAGCAGCAAAGGCTCAGCAAGATTATCGATTAACAAGGGGGGCCAAATTGAGATTATTTCAAACAGGGGACCTCGTTTTCTTACACACCCCAAATCTGGGACGTCAAAACAAACAACCTAAACATCCTCTGTTTACGGGTCCGTTCAAAGTTATTCAACAACACTCTGATGTCAATTTTTCTATTCAAAGCGTAGACAACGGACAATAAACCAAAAATTATCCGTGTACATGGGGAAAGACTATTAAAATATACACCGCGAAATACAAATTACGAAGTGTATCACAAGAACGAAACTCAACCGACAGAAAATACACAGCCAAAACAGTTATACACACCCACAAAGCACATCACAACACATAACAACGACTCGGAGAGCGAATGGGAAGAAAACATTTCATTAGCGTATTTCCAGACGATTACAAATAATTCAGTACCACACACATCTTCACGAGAGCCGCCGTCATTAAACCAAAATGACTCCGAAGAATACACACACAATCTCGACACACATTCAAACAAACCCACATTACACACACAACTGTCAACGGAATCAAACGACACTATCATTTACGATCCACACATACCTCGCCCAGACGGGCAAAACTCGTCACATGAAACGGACATACAAAGCTCACAAAATCAATCAGAACACCATTACAATTTACGACCACGAACTCAAAACCAGACAGCAGCGGGGAGAGTTTTAGATTGGGCTTTAAGGTTAACAGAAACATAACGACAAGGAAAGAAAAAAACATTTTGACACTTGCCACATAAAACAATTATCTAATGAAACAAAATTAAATAATTAACTCGTTATTATTCAAAAATATATATATCATCATCCACTCTCTTCTTTTGGTTTGAATTTACGTTAAGGTTTACAGAAAACTCCGGTCGGGTTTTCAGTATTCCTAAACAAAATCACCTCAAATGGAAACATAACGATTAAATCCGAACTCATCTAATATTCTGAGAGACGTCCTCAGAATTTGGAAGTTCAGATATTGAATTAATGCACTATGTAAATTTCGTTGTCTCAAACAACACCAAAATAATAAAATAACTTGTGGAAAAATTACGAATTTAAAGAAAGAAAAAATATATATATATTAATAATTAATCACATTTGTCAAAGAAAAAATTTTTTAAAGTTGAATTTCTTAAACGTTGAAACAAAATTATTTTAGTGTATGAATAAAAACACTACTTATTCAAGTAAAAATTTACACAGGAATTCAATTATTTTATAATTAAAATTTCTAAGACTTGGAAAACGTGAAATCAGCACAGTACAAAATTACTTTCTTACTTAAAGTTTTTGACGAAAGATTACGAAACATTTTTATATACTCCTTGTTGTCGGTTATTTTAAATGATTGTCGAAACTCGACGATATATTCGGAAATTGAGGGTTGTTTTTTTCTCGGAAGTGCCAAAGTAGCTCAGGTTGTATATACGGATATTGAAGAGTCAAGACATCGTCGGGGCAAGTGTAAGGGGGAAGAAAGGTTAATGGTCTTTTCAGAAAAATTTGTTGAGAAGGAGGGCTGTATAGGAGTCAAAAGGGGTCAAACACAAGGGATGGCGAGAATGATACAAAGTGTTATAATAGGTCATAAGTTGGGGTGTCGATTCTTGTAGCCACCCCCCGCCTTCAGGGAAAGTTGTTGTGTCGGACAATGATTTTACGAGGCATCACACAAAGGGATTTCCCACACTTCGATACCGTTATTCGGGACGAGAAAGCGTAAACATTCTCAACCTCCGTTAGCATTGGAACGGTAAATACCCTTCCCACCCCTCTCCTCAGTAGGAGTGAAGTACTACTTACAATATGTAGGTTTATAAAGGGCTATGAGGTCGAATTGTGTTATGGAAGGCTATAAGGCTGAATTAGGTTAGGTAAGGCAGAGAAGCCAATTGGAAAAAAAGAAGTAGATTCGGATATACTGAGTTTAATAATGGAAATTTAAAATGGAATAAATGGAAATTTTAAATGGAAATTTTTTTAATAATAGAATTTTTAAAAGGATATAAAGGTAAATTAGAATTTGAAAGAGTTAAATCAACAAAGGTTACAATGATTTGTATTCTATGGCATAGTGTGTGAGATTTTGTTTTGAGGAATGATATGATTTAAAGGTATTTTGTGTAAGATTATTATTTTGTGGAATAAATAAAATATATATTAGGATATAAAATTTTGGAATTGGAATAAATACAGCAACGAAGGGTATCAGTGATCTGATGGTTGTTCTTCTAGGCTGTATGGGTATGATTGGAACAGTAATGGTATATAAAAATATATTATGAAGAATTAATTTTTTTTCCCTAAAATTGAAAATGTTAAGGAAATTTATTTATTTTACTAGACTAGTTAATCTGGTAAATTACGATATGATTGGATTGTCATTTTGGACAAAGTAGTATTTTATATAAAGTATTTAGGATGCTAACACATAAGATTATAATGCATGCTTGAATTAGAGAAAAACAAATACAGGTTAACGTCAATTGGTAACCAAAAGATTAGATATTATTGACTGTTAATGAATGTTATTCGTGGAGATGCTTACTTAGCAGTTTTGCCAGAAAACGTCCTTATTGACAAATGACTTCCAATTTACGGAACCATCATAAGGTATATTACGAATGGATCCAGCGGACACCAACAAAACACAATCTTCAAAACTCTACAATTACACATGAACTACGAAGTATCACAAGACAGGCGACAGTAGACAACATATGTGCTTTGGAACAGGAGATTTCTGTGGCATATTCCAAAATCCACAAACTCACACGGAAAGTGTCATTGTTCATTGACTCATCAGATGGCCACTCTGATTCATGTTCATAACAAGACACATTAACAAACCCACCACTAATAACATTCGTCATTCGTTGTACGACGGTAAAGGTCTTTTTGCGATCATCAGACTTTGACCAATACTGACTGTGCCTACAAATATACTGACTGTAATTAGTGATAACAAATGATATTACTATATGAATTATTAGCATATAGGGTTTCAACGTCTTTTTCTACGCAATTTCGAACCAAATACAAATTGCTTGGAAAATGTGTGTTGCAGTCATCATTTCTTCAGTCGTCACTCATAGGTTGAAGCTAATGAGACGTTGGCCTTTAAAGATTCAGTGTTTTCATAGCAGAGCAACATTTTAAGCCTTGCCAATAAGGGCTACGTTAAGCACGACATCATGTATCCTCTTCGAAAGACTTTCACTTCTTCCGAATGACAAACGTGAGACTCATCACATCACCTTTGTCTTCAGTGACAAAGGTTCAATTAAAGGTGAATTTCAGAGACTACAAAATCGATGTAGTGCAACGAGATGTTCACCCAAAAATTCTTCAAACGGAAGCGGAGACTGATGCTACAACGAGAGGCTAATTGTCCTATTGTCAAATTTTTAAGACACAAACATTTCATGATCTGAGTTCATGAAACTGGTGAGTGTTGCCCTTCAAAGAAATCACAGATGAAGACCTTGGTCCAATGCATCGCATTGGATTTCTGCTTCAAGATACGTCGATTTAACTTTTGAATTCAATTATTGAGCTACATGAAGGTGTCAACACATGTTTCAAACATAAACTTATTTGACTGGATTAATTTTCTGACTCTAATTAGCACATTAATTCCATGCTGTTGTGATCGTCAAAAGTTACACTACTTTAACCATATTACTTATACATGCATTTTATTTCAGGAATTTTAGTGTATATGCAGAAAATTAGGTTTCATAAATTATACTTATTTTTATCTATTCTAGTGTTTACAGATTTTCAGTTCATGAAGAAATTCTTATAGATGGAGTGACAATACTTATGATTTTGATTTACTACAGAGGACTTTTCTTTTGTGTTTTAGAATGAGATTTCTATTTATTATCCTTACTATTGTATTAGTATACCAATAATATTTACTTGGTTATCACGAAATTCACATTACTAAATTACTTTTACATTACATAATTGATTTCGTTTGAAATATTATTGTGATATCTTAGTGTAGAATATTAATCATTATTAATTGTATCCTCATTTTTTATTATTACTATTACTAGTATCCTTATTACTATTATTATTACTATTATACTCATTATTATTTATATGCGTTTTGTGAATGTTAGTGGATATTATGCCAAAACTCAGGCACTCATTGATTACAGTTTAAATGTTCTTTTATATAGATTATGTGACATTTCCTCTAAGTTAAGAAAGATTTTTTGATTTTATTTAAGGGAAAAATTTAACCAATTTTAGTCGTATTATTTTGGTATGATTGTCTTAATGTGTCACAGAAATTAGTGAACCAAATGAATTGATATTTTGGGCCACATTATTATTACTACTAGGCTTGAGCTCTTTGAATTATTTCTCAGCCATTTGGTTAGTACAGGAAGTTTTATTTTCATTTCTGTTCACATAGGTATCGTGGTATTTAGTGATTTAATATTTTAATCTTATATCAATATTTCTTTTGTTAGGCCAACAGATGACATGGGCTCTTAAAATATTTAAGACAAACTCCTTAAACGGCCTTATTTTAGAATAGCAAGGACATTTTCCAGGAATTGGGCAATTGTATCCAGATAATCAAATTTAACGAAATTTAACGTTACTTGGTCAAGGAAGTCTTGGAATAGAATCGAGCCCCGTCACCTGAACGGCATCATTTGTACATATTTAACAATGTATTACCTATTGCTTATATAATCCTTATATAACATTGATAACGGAATCTGACTGTGGGGAAACGCGTGGAAGTCTAAGGAAACTGCAAATGATGACGTTGTCACCATTTGGGAAGGAAAGGGGGAATATTGTTGGAGAGTTCTATTTCGTTTTGGTACATAACTCAACAGTCCTCCAACAACTTCAACAACAGGTGAGGATTCCAGTCAGGGGGAAACTTGTATCGCGAATTATATTCATAACAAGGGTATTGTTATCCGTGGGAAGGAATGGGGATACTTTCAGATCGTATTGTCAGGTGGGGTCAGTGAATAAAGGTACCACGAAAATATGGATCATAAATAAGTATACCACATTTTATTAAATTCCTAGATGCAGAATAAATAGCATTTCTTACGAAAACATGTTGTTGTTGACCGATAGAACCTATGAGAAACGAGGGAGACAGGATGACATGGATTGTTAACCAAGTTATAGATTCCAACAACAACAACAACGTAGATTCCAGGTGGTATGGAACGAGACAAATATTATTGTAAAAATGCTTAACTCGAAAACAAGCAAGGTGTATAAATATAAGGAATCATTCGGGGGACATCATTCAGATTGAGATTGAGATTCAGATTCAGATTTCGAAGCTGGGAGTTAGTTATCAGATACCAGTGACCAGGAGTGTGGGTCCTCAGATGCTAGTGCAATTGGATTATACCGTTTGAGACAGTGCCGGTTCGGAGGGTTAATCATCTGAGCCATGGATAGACAACTAAGGGGTAAGCGTTCTCACTTAATCACTCATTCATCCTCACAGTCAATTCCACGATAATAACATTACCTTATTAATGAAGGTTCTTAAATGGTTAATTGTAACTTAAGGCTATCATGACTAATTCGAATTTCAATAATTTGTTAGTTAAGATCATTATAGTAGAAATTGTATTAAATTGTTACAGTATATTAACTTACATAACCAGAATCTTGTAAATATATTAAATGTAAATAAATGTCCTTATATTAATCACTAGCCTTGATTCAGTGTGTACTTCTTATGAGTTTAATTATTGATCACTTTACGTTACGGCCAGAGTGCTATTGTAGCTACTCAACAACAGTCAAAAAAATTCGTGACGTAAACAGATCCCTGCGTTTCTATGGTTATCGTGAGATTTATGCCAAATACTTATCGTTAAAAAAGTTGGCGTTGGTAGACCATTGCCACATTCCGTACAGGTTGGCGTGATTTGCGAGAAACTTGCAAATCTGGTTTCCACTGCTGCATTTCAAGCCAAGATGTTTGAGATCTCTTTACGTCACGTTCAAAGCCAACGAAATGGGTCGTTTTCTCGCCAACCACTAACAAGGTAATTTTGATAGCAAATTACGAAAAAGAAAAAGCGCATTGAGCAGAAATGTTTATGTTTATGACCTTTTCGGAACATTTAGAATTGAATAAAAAAATAATAAAAAAATGCGGGAATTGTCCATTGTAACAACTTTAAATTTTTTTACGTATTCGGACCTAAATGAAACGCTGATTTCAAAATTGAAAAAATCTCGATGCTGTATGTCCGTTGGTCAAGCTAAAATGTATACTTTCCATAGATATGAAAATAACGAATTGATTTTAATGGAACTGAAGTGGTGAGTGTGATTAGATGTCTAATGGGTTTTAACAAAAATACAGATATGTTCAAAATTGTGAAAGCAAAGAAATAGAGAATTCCCTCAATAATGAAGACTAGTTTCCATGACAATGGTAAGCGAAAACAACACGAAACAATGACTGAAAAATGCTAAACCTTCAATTCAATTTCTGTTGCAAAGATTATTTTAATATCCAATAAACTTTTTAATTACTTTTTAATTTCAATTACCCATATGTATATATACATAGCGGTAATGAAAGTATAGCATTCGGTCAAAAAAAAAATGCATTTCTCCACGTTTTGTTACATTTTGATTTCAAAAAAAGTGATCTAGAAAAAATGTCTGTCTGTCTGTGTGTGTATGTGGTCAGCATAACTCCCGAACAAATTGATCTACGATGTTCAAATTTGGTGTGCGGGTTGGTGGTGGCCATGGGACATACCGTTAAGTTTTTCGACAAAATCGCGCATGAGCGTCAGGTAGCTGCCATTGAAAAAATCATGTTTTTCAATGATTGCTAAAAAAGGGTTCTAACGATTTTGATAAAAATCGCTGTGGTAATGCCTCGTAACGTATTCTAAACATCCCCATCTCCAAAATTCCCGTAAAAATGCTTTAATGGCGTAAAAAAAGAAGAAAAAAGAATGACTTTAACATAGAGTTTTCTTTCCTTGAGCATAGCTTTTTCTCCTCTTCTCAGTTTCACTTATAAGAAAGGATAATATAAGAATTATCGAAAAGTATATCGCCAAAATTCCTATTTTGGTGAAGTTTTTTTTTTTTTTTTTCCTTTTCTTAAAAGACCCATATTACAATTATCGCAAAAAATATCGCCAAACTGGCCATTTTTTCTTAACGAATGGTGGAAATATAAAAACGGTAAATGACACAAATCTACATCAGTAATATAGTGTAATTGAAAGTTGTGCGATGTTCCACACCTCTAGTTCATTTATACTTCTATACTCTTTAACATAGAAATCAAGCTTTATAAGACTAGATGAATACTCGTGCTTTGGTACGAAATTTTACTTGTGGATTTTAGCAATCAAAAGACATTGAGGCATTCCACATTTTGGACGTTTGAACCATTTCAATCCCTGAAAATTGATCTAGTAAAATCGGAATAGCTTACTTTATCTACGCTTGGCCTTGGTACTGAATTTCAATAATGACCTTATTAAAAATGGAATATGTGAATATCTTCCTTTTTGACAATTATACTAAATTTTAGAATTGTGACTATATTGAAAGTGGGACATTGGGTCATTTCTAGTTTGAAATGTTTTGACTCCTTACAAATGAGAAACAGAGAAGCAAAGGGGTCTAAGTGACTTTTCTTAACTTTTGAGAAAATACACTTTAAGTTTCTTATTTACATTAAATTCTATGAAAACTAGTGATATCTTCATTCCAGAGGTTAGTATTTGAACAACAAATAATTTTCATACAAATTTAATATAAATGAGAAAATTTAAAGTGTATTTTCTCAAAAGTTAAGAAAAGTCTTTTGGACCGCTTTGCATCTCAGGCCCTCAAATTAGTTAATCGTCATCGGAATAGCTAATTTTTAAGCTTGTCCTTCGTACCAAATTTCAGAGTTGTGACAACATTTGAAGTGGGATGTTTTGATAGCCTTTGTCTAGAAACTGCGATCTTTTTTCGACCCTTTAAAATTACTTAATCGAAATTGGATTAACTTACTTTATATATACTTGCCCTTGTTGATATTCGTATCAAATTTCAGAGTTGTGATACACTGGATGTGATACATTTGAATATCAATCGTTTGGAATGTTTGCCCCACCCCCCTTTTCGACCCTTTTAAATGGATTTATTAAGATCGAAATAACTTACTTTTTCTAAGATTGTTATTATTGACATGTGTTCTGAATTTCAGAGTTATGACTCTATGGGAAGTAGGAATATTTGTGATGAATCATTGACTGACTCAGTCAGTGAGGGCTTAATCTTTTATCGAGGAGAAATTCCGTTTTTCTGCCTACACAAAATTAATACATAGGCTTTGAAAATAAGTAAGATATTCTTTCTAAATTAGATTTGTGGAAATATTAGCTATGTTTTTTAGAGTGAATACAGATTTTACAAGTGCAGAAATTCAAAAATCATTTCTTCTGCAAAATATATTTTTCAAAGAAGTATCAAGTTCTTGTGTTTTCATGTCTTACGATCTCATTAAAATTAAAATAAATTAACCTGTTTAAATTACTTGTCTATTGTTTGAGAGAGGGAGATACCACTTTATACAACTTTGTTACGTTATAAACTTTCAAGTAGCTTTTAGTACATAGAATTTTACTCTTCTACATTCTTGGTAATATTTAAGAAACATCCTCCACTTAATTGGGGAGTAGCTTTTTTTTTTTTTTTTTTTATCCGGATAAACTTACATGAACTCCTAAATAATTTCATGAAATAAACATAGAAAATTAAATGTTTGAACGAGCATATATTTCTCTACCATTGACAGGTTTCAAAACTAATCAACTGAATAAGGTTAAATTCTCACATTTATGTGTTATCCTTTGATTGGTGATCCGAAAAAGATCTTATGTTAGATTCGGATATCTAAACAATACTTGATATAAATTAATTGCTTATAGTAAAAAGATATCACGGTCTTGTTGACCATGGGTCCTTTTGATTTTTAGCAATTCATATTACATGAACAATAAGAATATTTCAAATTTTAAGAAATTATCGTTGACTTAGTTTAAAATGTGAATTAAAAACCTCCAATCCTCACTCCAAAGGTTATAAAATTATAAAAACGATAATTGCATATAATGCATCCTTACCGAAATTAATTTAATCTAATGCTAGGGTCTTATTTCTTATTTTTTTAGAATTGGATCAAGTGCATAAAATATTAATTTCTTGGTATTCACTTAAAGTATTACAGAGAATATCTAGTATAAACAATGAATCTACATTTAAAATTCAAATATGTTAATGGTAAGAGATAAAGCTTGGTTGTTACTAAATTATGAGTTTTGTAATGAAAAAGGCGAGATCTGTCTTAATTTTGGACTTAAAATACTCCAAAAGGCTGGTGATATATTTTTCACAACACCCATTTTATAGAAAGTCTCCCGAGAGCAACTTCTCTAACCAAATTGGAAATAAAATAATTCTTTTTTCAGGGATCTTGAACTTGAAATTAAAGAACATACGGACAGAAATCCCGTAAACAAGTGATACAGCAATCAAAAGTTGAACACTAACATATATTTAAAAGTTAGTGTGTAAGAAAATATTTAATTAAATTTTTTGTGTTTAATTAACAGGTAAAACCTTTATTTACTTTTCAATCTTAGTTTAAAGTATCAGAAAATGCAATAAAAATGTTTAGGAGCTCGATTAATCGAGTACTGAAAATCAGGGTTACTTGGACCCAGAATGATAAAGTAATGAATGTCGTTCCTGATATCTGATACTGGTGTGTTGAAATGATCCACGTAGTTCTTGAGTCATCAGCGAGATACTAAGAATTTCGTCGGACATTTCATTAAACCAGTATCAGAAACGACATACATCACTTTATTATTTTGTGTCCAAGTAACCCCGATTTACGGTATCTCATTCAAACTACTAATAGTATTATAAAACAAGAAGTTTTCTGATTTTACATTTTACAGATATTTTGCCAAAACTTGAAAACTTCGGAAAGATGTGCAAGTTCCTTGCAATACAAAATCATTTCCTACTCCTTACCGTTTAAAAAAAATTTTTAACTAAATAAGACCATCATCATAAACTTTTCTACACTTGCATAACAAATGACCTTTAGCAATTTAAGTGAACTTACACTTGCGTAGCAATACATCTTTCAGAAAGAAAAGCGAAGATGTGCTTGTGCAACAATAAAACTTTTAACGAGCGAAGCGAGCCTGGTTTACGAAGCGTTAAAAGCTAGGATCTATACACATTGACATTTCTCAGCAACGCGTGGCCGCGCAGCTAGTAAAACAATGTACAGTCAGAGTCAAAAGTGAACGTACACCTCCTTTTAAGAACCAATTCATCGAGAAAAAGGAAATATTAGATAGAAATTCGATTTTGTTTTATATAGAACAGATGTGGAGATCATTATGTCGAACTTATCACTAAATTATCACTAAAGAAAATCGAATCCATAAATATGTTAAACGTATTTGTGAAGCATGGTACATATCTGCGAGTCGAAAGTGATTGTACAGCACACAGGCTCTTCTTGATTTTGTTTCAAATTGCGCTTTGAGAGTTTAGTAAATTAGTTTTTCTGAAAGTTTAAGTTATCTAAGATAAAACTTCACTTCACTTCATATTATTAAGAATTATGGGAATGCGTCGCAAAGAAATTAGTGAGAAAGATTGTAAGCTCATTATACAGTTAAAAAAAAAATAAAGGTAAATCCTTGAGAAAAATAGGGAAAATGATAAAAAAAAAAGTCACTTGTCGGTTCCTGGTATCATCCCATTATATGACTGGAATTATTTAGATGTGTCCATGTTAAGGGCAATCAAAGAAATTATTCATTGTGGATGCACGTACATTTCTTCGCAGAAGTTAAACAGTGGCCGACCATTAGAGCGACCATTAGGTGGCCGACCATTAGTCCAAAGAAAAAAGCCTACGAGGCGAATTGTCGTGAAGGTCTGTTATTTTCTAAAGGCGTCAAAGACAGAGTACTAGGAGAATCTTTTGTTTATTAGAATCTAAGGTTGAGGCATTGATGCATCAAAAACACAAGAAATTTATTGGACTGCAAATTCTAAACTACTACTGAGAAATATAGTGTGGACAGTGGAGTATGGTGGAGGATACCAAATGGTTTGAGGGTGCTTAATGACTTTAGTTGTAGGTGAATTTTCTTTTGCAGACTCTAAAATGAACAGTTTTGTTAACTTTTATATACTGTGGCAAAAGATTGTAAAAGTATAACAAATTTTAGTTTACGAAACTCCTGGGTCTTTCAACAGGACAGTCACCCCATGTACAGCTGAAATAGAAAAGCTATGGCTTCATTACCACACCCCATAACAACTGAACACAGTCTACAGATTTGATTTCGATTGAATATGAATAAAGCAAAAATTAAGAAACAAAACTGTTGCAAGCATTGTATCCACTTCGAAATGTATTGAAAACCCTGTGGAAATTCATTAGTGTAACAGAAGCAAAAAGTTTAGTTCATTAGCCCAAAAGACTTAAAACAGTCATAAAGGTTCGTGGTGAGCCAAACAAATATTAATTGTTAAATTTTAAGTTGAAAAAGTTTGCCAAAGTTAAAAATAGTTTCGCTGTATGATGAGTTTTGTTTTATTATTTTTCTCTTTGATAAAGCAAATGTTTTAAAAATTACATATTTTTCATACTTATGCAGACTTTTTGAAGTGATATTTACCTTTGGGGATATATAACTGTTTTATTTTTCCCAACTTACTAAATAAACATTTGAAATTTAAATTTTTGAAATTTGAAATTATTCGTTCACTTTTGACGCTGACTATTTAAAAACAAATTTGTCAAAGGAATGTGGATATCATTTAGCTTTAAGAAAATAGGGAAAATAATATATGCTTTTCATTCAAACACAACTTTTTATCGAAGAGGAAATAGGAAGAGGAAAGATCTCTTACTAATTATAAGATGTTATCTAGAAAATAGATGGACTTCATAACACGAATTGCGTAATTAAACTCAGAAGTATTCTCTCCACACAACACTTTTTGTTTACTAATTTTCAAATTGTATTTCAGTACCCTTATTTACAATATATTTTCATCGCGTCTATATAGACCAATGAATAGGAATGATCTTGTTTTCAGTTGTTCGTTAATGCGTTCTAAAAACTTTTAGCCTACAAGATTTTTTTTTTTTTTTTTTTTTTTTTGCAAAAAAAGAATGAAAATATACTTTAAATACTTTAGTTCGAAAATGTTTGGTGAAGAAAGCACAAAATGTGCAGAAAAAGATATATATCAAAAAGTTGTAGAAAAAGTGCACTTTTTTATTTTCATCAAATGTTCTCGTCTCCATGTTTTTACTTTTAATTACCCATATGTTAACATAGGGTAATGAAAGAATTGTTTTCAGTAATTATTATTATTATTATTATTTTTTTTTTTTTTTTTTTTTTTTTTTTTTTTTTTTTTTTTAGCATTTCTCTACGTTTTGGAACACCTCAATAAAGTGTCCGAGAAAAAATGTCTGTCTGTATCTATATGGTTAGCATAATTCCCGAATGAATCTACTTACGATGTTTAAATTTAGTGTACGTTTTAGTAGTGGCCATGGGACCTGTCGCATGTGGAAAACATGAAAAAATAAAAAAAAATTAGCAATTTTTTTATAATGCCCACGATTTTTTTTAATGCACTAAAAATATATATAAACTGGCCATTTTTTTTCCGAATGAATGAAAATATGAAAATGGTAATAGCACTATTCCACGTCAAATCTAAAGGTAGTGACCAGTATTATAGTGTAATTGAAAGTTGTGCTATGTTCCATACCACTAGTTTTAAAATGCTTATTGTAGTTAATGCTTTTTTTTTAAGTATTGTTTTCGTTATTGAGGTGTAAGTATTCTTTAACAATAACACTTAAATGTAATAGAATTTTAGAGTGGAATTTTGCATAAGTGTTTAAAATCTCTATTTACTACAGTTAGGAAGCAATGAAATGTTTCTTCTTTTTTAAATGCCATGCATATAAATTACGTTCCTCATATGCTAATGTTTTCTACTGGGTAAAAATGAGCATAGGCATGTGTCACAATTATGTTTAACAAATTTATTTCATGCTAAAAAATAAGTTAAAGATTATTATTCTATAAATTATATACTAATACAAAAAATTCCGTACTAGAAGCTAAGGTCTATCTTGATTTATCTAGTTTAACTCCTCCTTACAATCTGCAAATTTAAATCCAATTGCTTTTAAGCATAGTTTCTTCTCCACACTTTACGATATGGTATGACAGTTTGTTACATTTATCAGTCATTCTACTGTCAAAGAAATGTTTTTTTTTCTTCTTATCGCTATAATAAAATGCGATTTGTAAATTGTGCATGTATGACCTCTTTTTTTTTGTCACTCGTATTGTATTTTTTAAACCCTTGGAATCACCCTTCTTGTAACGTTTCAATAACTTATTCAAATCCTTCAAGATCTTCTTTCTTCCAATTTATGCATATTTAGGTTGCACAGTTTAGCTTCAATATTTTTGTTGTTCCGAACAAGTCAATATTCCGTTAAAAGAACGGCGAGGTAGGAAGAAACTTGCACTGCATACTCGCGAAATGGCTTTGCCAGACCCTTAAAAATTGGCAAAATTATATACGCATAGATTTAGTGTTTCTGGAGAATCCCAATATCCTATATCCTATTTTACTTACTACCACACTGTGGTATCTAAACTTAAAAACTACATTAATTGGCAACCCTAGATCAATGATAATCTCACCGTTGATTTTAACTTGTAAAAAATATGTAGAATTATATTTATATTATATTTCAGAGACAAAAGAGTTAAAGTTGGAATCTGTTAGAATTGAAAGGCATGCACCATATGTCAGCCCATACTGGTATCTTGTTTACATTATTTAATACAAGTGGCTCACTAAAGCTTTATATTAAGCAATAATATTTCCCTAGAAAAAGTTATTTAGTGTACCGTAACCCAATTTCGAAACCGAGACACTTACAAAAACACTTCGATGTTTTCGTTTGTTCGAAACACACTTGAATAACGTGGAAACTAGTACGTTGATTAAAAGGAAATTTGGTACGCGGAAAACCCAAGTACCCAAACAAACAAATTAGAAAACAAAACAAAAAAATATATATTTTTTCCCATTAAATAATTTTTTTTTGGTATCAAATGGAAGCTACAGATGCGAGGAATTTAAAAATATATGACAAGTGTAACGGGTTATAATTTAATTTTTTTTTTTTAATTAAGGTGTTTTTTTTTTGTGCCGGAAACTGCGGGACAGGGAAGTCCTGATGAATAATTTTGAGGAAAATTATTTTAGTTCTTCAAAATATATTAACTTGAATAAAATATTGATCAAATTTTAATGGTCTGAAAAATAAGTTGTTTATTTCTTTTCCTCACGATAAAGTTTTAGCGTAAATAACAAAGTGTTTGCCCAGTCACTTAAGGCAAAGCAAAGCAAAAAAAAACAAAAAAAAAACGGGTCAAGCCTTTGCAAAATCCCCATTAGGTGGAAATTTTTTATAATGACTCTATTTGATGCCTCGAGAAATATCCTACAAGTCACTTATTATCTCCTGATTGTGCCCTGGTGATAATATTCTTACCAAACATGCACATTTAGGCAGGATGTAAATGTTGATTCTAAAACGCAACTATTTACCTTTTCTCATCGTATAAAAATTAAACAATAAAAAAAAATTTATAACAAATTATTTATATTACATAGGCAACTTTTTTGGGCATTTGAAAGTTATTCAAATGATTTCGAGCTCATATCGAATTTTCATTGTCGTACTTGAATTTTGACTACAACGAAAAAAAAAAACATCATTTCTGTGTGTGTCATTGACCATGACGATTTTGCTCACTAGAAACAAAATTGAAGTTAATATAAAGGATTAAAAAATTTAATTGACCAAACGTAAATGCGTAAAAAGTTACGAAAGCAATGTTCAATGACATACGATGATCTTTTCAGTAAGATAAGAATGCAATAGTCTGTGAGATAAAATACAGTAGATACTTGTAAAACTGTTCAAATTTTCTGCTCAATCGGATTATTTGTTAGATATTTTGATATTTGGTGGCAAGTTTTTTCGCCTAGTTTATCTCCAGTTTCCCAATCATACGACATTTTTGTTTATATTGAAACTGCAAATTGGCAGAGTATGCCAACGACATATGCAGGCATAATTTGTCAATCTTAACAGTGAGGGAATTCATTTCTTAAATATCACTTAATTGTACATTCTTGATGTATGACTCTGATGTACAGCAACAGAAACATACCAAGAGCCGACCTTTTAGTGCCAGTTACTATCAAATTCAACTTGTTTTCTTCTTAGATAAGATTTACGTGAGCGTGTGTCCATTACATAATATTAATCAAATTAATTTCATGCAAAAGATTTAGCTGAAAGAAAAGGATCTTTTAGAATTTTGAAAGATCAGTCTATTTTATTTTTATTCATCACTGTTCGTTATACTAATAATTCATGCTAAACTAATGTTGGGGAAATGATGTAATATACTATCCAAATAATTGCAATCAGTAGAGTTTTATTTAAAAAAAAAAACCTAAGGCAATACGGGCATTTATGCGCATTTTAGCAATCAAGAGACACTCATGCATATTTAATCTATCCATAACTTATTGCTGTATTATTTCGTTTTACCCTTTTCAATTCTAATGAGTAGTGATCGTGCCAGCTTTATTTTAATTTGATAATTACTTTATGATTATTTGTACTAATTTTCAGTATTCTAGCTTTATGGGAAAATGGAATATTCCACATTTGGAACATTTGACCTAGTTTAGACTCTAGCTGGTTTATCAAGATTGGGATATATTACTTTTTCTATGATCGACTTTGTTGACATGTGCACCAAGTTTCAGAATTATGACTACATTTGAAGTAAGACATTTGAATAGTTTTCGTTTAGAACGTTTAAACCTTTTTCAATTCCTTAAAATTGTTTATTCAATGCCGAAAAAGCTTACTTTTGCTATGCATGCTCTGGTTGACATTTGTACTAAATTTCAGACTGTATGGGAAGGCTGAGAATTAGTGATGAGTCAGTCATTGAGTGATAACTTTGGCTTTTGTATATGCTACCGGCAAAGTGTGAAATGCCGTTATTGTGCAGAATGCCTAGGCATTGTATAGAATGCCTGTTGCCATTAGGCAAAGTATGAAAGATAAGAATTATTACATACTTTCCCTAGACATAGTATGTAATACCTAGCCATTCTATAGAACGACAAATTCTATTTAGGTAAAATATGAAAACATTACTTTTATTCATAGCGTTTGTGATTTGAGATTAAAACAATATACTAATTAAAATCATAACTGTATTTTGTTTATGAAATATGAGTTTTAAAACTCGCACACCTCACTTTTTAGACTTTTACAAGTACAAACTAATTAAAAAAAGTTATCTTGGGGGTAAAATGCTGCTAACTACTGCCCGAAATAGGTAGGGGTATTTTTTAAAGGTTAAATTGGCCGTAAGGCCAGCAAAATAAGTCGTACTTTTTTCTTTTTAGAGCACGAAGCTCGAGCATACCTTACTTTTTAGAGCGTTTTACAGTACCAAGTAATTAAAAAAAGTGATTTTGGGGGTAAGATTTCACACCTAAAAAGAAGATGCACAACCTATTTTGTTGCCCTTAGGTCAATTGAACCTTAAAAAAATAACCCTAACTATTTCAGGCAGTCGTTTGTGGCATCTCACTCCAAAAATCATTATTTTTAATCACTTGATATTATAAAACGCTTTAAAAAGTATGTGCGCGTTTAAAGTCACGAGCCACATGATATTCGAAATGAATCGGAGATATAATTCATACTTCGCCGGTTTATCATTTTGCATTCTATAGAATTCCTAGGAAATGTGTGAAATATAAATCGTTTCATACATTGCCGGCTAGTGTTTAGTCATTCTATACAATGCCTAGGCATTCTATGGAAAGCCGGATTTCACACTTTGGCGGTAACATATTTAAAGATTTCAGAATTATGTCTAAATGGGAAGTGGGAGAATCAGTGATGAGACAGTGAGGGCTTTGATTTTTAGATATAGAGATAACGTTTCCACAGAATGTAACAAGTTGTATATCCGTATACCAAAAGCACTTCAATTTATCCTGTTGAAAAATGTAATACATATTATTTTTATAAATTAGTAAAATGTAGTAGCCATTTATGCAACTAGTTGACACAGTAAAAATTTTTCAAATGAGGCAAAAGGATTATTTGACTCGTGCTAATGCACTCGTCAAATAACTTACCGAGTTTGAAAATGTAATTTCGCACGTGTTCCCTATAATATTATTTATAATCACGAGCAACGAATATTTTTAACATGCGAGCATGCGCGTTGGGTCCTAGAGGCTCGATCGTTCTGTATATTCCCATATAGTTCGAGAGTCGACTGTAAGTTTATAGGTGTCCATCGAACATCATTCTGAATTTTTAATAGAATGTGGTGAAAAGTTACTAGATAATAAATGTACTGATCGGCCGGGGCAAAAATGATCGAAAATGGTCAAAAATTGACTGTGAACTAAATCTGATTACCAAATCTACCATAACTTGTCAAAAAATTAGCATTTTTTTTTTTTTTTTAATTATTATTTTGGTAACCCAGTGCTCTTTAATTTTCAATGAGGAAAGTTGCAGAGATGATGCAGATTTTTCTCTCACTTTCATCTTTTAGTAGTGAGTCAAGTTGGCGCAAAATATTACGTCATCGGTTAAGTAATATTTATAGTCAGCTTGGCTCACTTTTAAAAGGTTAAAAAAAATTCCGTCAGTGAGTCACTTACAAACGTTACTACGCAACGCAACGCTGAATTGACTGGACTAGAGTCCATAATGAATTGATGCATTCACGTGCAATTATCTTTTATTTATTCTGATTGAAACAATTTTGGCAACAGGAAAGAATTCCAACATTGATCGATCAAATTTCCAGATACATTCATACATACCTATGCAATAAGTGTCAGCTTAAAAGTATATAGGTTATTCTCCGAACCAGGAAAATCACATATCACAACTTTATACCACTTTAAAAACAAGTAAGAATATCATTAATAACCTTTTAATAACTTTTCCATGTTCCAGATTAACCCTCTCATAAATAACATTTTAAATGTTCCTTATATTCCTTATATTTAAAAATATATCAAACGTCCTAAAGTCATTATCCTGGCTTGTCACTAGAGCTATCTATTCTATAATAAATTCTAAATAAATTAATAATAAAACTTATTTTTCAACAATAATTAATTTAATGCATTTATAATAAAGTGTTTTATACAACGGAAAATAATTTTAAATAATTCCATTAACTTTCATAATTATAGAAAATTAAAAATGTTTGCCACTGAAAAAATATCATTGTCCTTGCATATTGTATTACACTCAATATTTTAAATACAGATGTATTCTATATTTTGTGTCAATCCCAAGAACTTTTATTTCTTTAGTAAGCTATATTAATAGTTATTCTGAATTGACATCATTTTTTTTTTTTTTTTTTTTTTTGTGGAATTGTGAAGTTCTTTGCCATTATAGTTATGTTTCATTAGAATTATTTTCCTGGCATCTACAGAAAATACTTAGGCCAATAGAAAATTGGTTATATTACTACATAGAATACATAATAAAGTTAACTTTTTGAAAATATATATTTACTTTAAAAATTTTGAACAGAATGTGTCAGCTTCTAATTAAGTAAGTTTCATCATTGTCCTGGCCATCATTGTTCTTGCAAATAAAGAACACAATAACAGCAAACCAGAATAACATATATGATGCTTATTATTTATTCAGAATATAATTAAATGTATATAAGTTTAAAAGTACCCCACTTCTATTGTAATTAGATTTGAAAATTCTGTTATTTTAATAATTTTTTTTAAATCATCTCATTTCCAAAAAATTCGTATTATGAGCACTATTGCCTTGGCATACGGATTTTTAAAATATTTTTCCCTACTCACAATTAACAAATTTTTGCGTTGCTTTTTTTTTCCTTGTTGTATAAAGCCTAAATAATAGCAAAAAATATATAACATACATTTATGACCTCCTTTAAAAAAAAAAAAATGTTTTAATATTGAAAAGTTGCCTGTTTCGAAAGAATGATTCAAATAGATTCGAAACAAATATTAAATATTAAAAACTTTACTGTTTTTTATTCAAATCATTAAGATTTGCTTCAGAAATTGTACATTATATTTTAACATTACAAATATTTACTTCAGGACAATAACAGATTTTGTTTGCATCCGTGCAATTTTAAATTAGTCATGAAAATAAATTAATTAAACAAGTCCTTCTTGGAACAATATTAAAATATCTTATTCAAGAAATCGCATTTAAGTTTAGAGAAATTTCTAAGCTTCCCTATAATTTACAATTTTATGCGTACGAAGCATTTTTTTTTTTTTTTAATTAATTTTTCTACAGTATTATTGCATTAAAAGAAGTATGATTAGTCAGTAAAAACTCAAACATTGACAATTTTGGTGATGAAACAAATTAGGTTAATAATATTTAAAAAAAAAAAAATAGTAGTTTCCAAACAGATAAAAAAAAATCATCTAAATGTGTATCAAATACAAACTTAAAAAGTTTAGAAACCGCGTTCACAGAAATGTAAAGTTTCAGTCTATTTAATAACTTTACGAATACAAGTTTAAAAAAAAAAAAAAAAAAAAAAAAAATAGCAAGAAACACAACGCACCACTGAGACTACCAATTGCTAAAGTGAACTAAATTAAAAAGCGCTTGGAGAAATAACACATCATCTCATCACAGCAATCACCATCTTCCCAAAACAGTGTGTCAGAGTTTCCCATGACACCTCACAACCGGTCATCGAAATGAACGCAGTTCCCTCTCTCTCCGCCAGAGGCCACCCCGATCTCCTTGTCGCAGTGGTCACGTGTTTCTTCTGCGGGCAGCGGGAGGAAATCTTTCTCTCCCGATCATCTCCTCAGTCGATGGCCGTGTTCGAAGAGGAAGAAGGCGGGCGGCGGCCCCGGCCTTTCCGCCCGTTCAGAACCCACGAGGAGTACCTATATGCCATGAAAGAGGACTTAGCAGAGTGGCTGGCTGCCCTCTATGATTTACCAGTAACAGCAGACGACTTTCTCGACCATCTCGAAACTGGGGTGGTATTGTGCCGACACGCTAACCGCGTGATAGCATCAGCGAAACGCCGCGGCCGGAATCTTTGGGACGACTCCCGGGAGGTCTCGGTCGTGTTCCGGCCCGAGGTCCAGCCGGGGACGTTCCATGCTCGGGACAATGTGCACAACTTCATCGCGTTCGCGAGGGGTGCGCTGAGGATCAAGGAATGCCTCCTCTTCGAAACGGACGATCTGGTGATGCGGAAGAACGAGAAGAACGTAGTGCTGTGTCTTTTGGAGGTGGCGAGGCGAGGGACCAAGTTCGGGATGCCCGCCCCTCTCCTGGTGCAAATGGAGAGAGAAATTGATGCTGAGATCGCGGCGGGGCAGAGAGAGGACGAGGGAGAGAGCAGGACGACGACGCCCCCTTCATCCCTCTCGCTGAGAGGGGACTCAGACGAAGGGGGCCATGAGGCCGACTGTGACTCGGAGTCGGAGCCCGCACCAAGACAGCATGGTCCGGTGCAGCAGATCGTCACCAACGACCTCAGGTCGCTGCACGAGAGGGTGAGTTTGATTTTGATGTCATATTTTCTTAGAATTGGCGAATCAAGGTCCCTCGAAATAGTGAACTTATAAAGATCCTTATATCTTTGTTCATATACTAGCCCATAATCCAGCACTCTTACAAATTTACCATCCATTCCTATTAGGAGTTTTCAGCCAAAATAGTGACCTAAGTAGTGGAGCAAAGTGTCAGCATGACAATACATGATCCCCTGAACTAGTTATCTTTACATTAGTGGACAGAGAAGCTAACTGTGTACTTTGTTTTCTATATTTGCTCGTAAGCAGCACAAAACACTAAAAAAGTAATTTTTGCTTCTTAACGCGAATTATGTTTATCAACTAGATTTTCAAGGTCAAAACTTTGGTGTTAATAAAACAAACAAAAATATGCATGAAGTCGAATTTGTAAATAGATAAATCAAAAGTTGAAAAATTCAATGCAATAATTAGGCTAAATGAAGTTTACAGTTGTTCATGACCTTAAAAGGTTAAAGAACTAAATGGTAAATTCAAACTAATAGATAACTTTATAAAAAATATTTACAACAAAATATTGATAATGATAAAAGTTCTATGAACATATCAAAGTTATCCTGCAAAGATAAAACAATCTTTTTCATAATAATATGCACCCTACTGCCCTAGTTCAAGATGAATGAATCCATCCATTAATACAGAGCCTAGCACACACGCACACCCCTTCTCCCACTCCGTTCCTTTTCATTAATTAAATTCCTATAAAATAATTAAAAATATTTTATAGGATCGCTGGCTTTGCAAAAATATGCAACACCATTGAATGATAATGAACTATAAATTCGGAAAGGAATATTGGAAGGTTGTGAACACATGCAAAATGGAGTGAGAATCATTGAAAGAGTCATTTACTTTTTCATGCTCAGATTCTAAGATCCAACCCTAAGTTACCCTATCTATAACCATTTTCAAGTTAATACGGAAAAGACTGAATTTCATAAATAATAATTAAGGTATATTGGAATATACTTTCCTTTATCTCAGTTTTACTGTATTGAGTCATACAAACTGAAATTTGTAGTCAAACATTTCATCAAGTAAAAAAAAAAAAAAAAAGTAAAAAAAAAAAGATATTTTATATCTTCGTCTTGCCTTCATGTGTAATCTTTAATTTTTGGTTGGTGGGCGTTAAATTCAATTTTTTTTCCAGAAATATATTTTATCAATTTATTATATCGAAGAAAGCTTCTTGCGATAGTTTCATGTTCTTCAAGTCCAAGTATTTGTTGCGATATAAGGTGTTTAATTTTCCGATGTGGGTACATTTCGTCCCCACAAGATTTAGAATTATATACGAGGGGCAGTGGGAAACGAATAATCCGCAAGGGAGCAGTAGTCAAAGACATCTTGAGATATTCTTTCTTACACTAGTCGGTCTCTTTGTTCCGACCTTTAAGAAGATCGTTTTATTCCATCTACCGTAAGGAACGAAGCCCCGCCAATTCAGTCTTAGAAGCCCCTGAGAGGTTGTTTTCTGAGCGCATGCTCGTACCAAGCAACGGAAGGACATTTACACCGAGATGAAGCAAGGAGGGGAAAACGTGTTCAAGGGAAAGATCTAAGAGGCTTCTTACGTTTCTTTCTTCTTAGTGTTCTTAGTAGTTTATTAAAGTATGGTGCTATAGAAAAATATAATGTGAAGAGTCAGGGGAAATTTATTCAGCCGCATAGAAATATATCGAATATTTTTTTTTTCTAACTTTCCGCCAGAAGTTATCAATAAACTTTATAAAAATTGCTTCTTAACCTCGGCATTTTTAGTCTTCGTGTGTATATTTCTATTTAACAAAATTTTTTACATCCTACAAATTGTTGCACAAATTAACGAAATATATTAATAACCAATTTGAAAGACAAATTATATATATATATATATATATATTGCATCTAATGACTAATATTTTACAATGTATTTAAAAATTATGAAGTTTCTTAAAATTTGAATACGAGGTTTTTAAATTTGAACCTCTACTACCGTGTCATAAAGATTAAGTTGAATCAGATACATATTTCATAGAAAACATTTTTTTTCTCTCGTCAATATTTTAACTTTCATATGGGTATTTATTGCGCCTTTAAAATGGAATTTTTCTGGTCCTTTTCTTATGAATTTCCTCCTAGCCAAAGATCTATGGAAGTCATTCTTATAAAAAAAATATAGAAAATATTATCTCATGGTTTATTAATTTTGTTAATTAAAAAACTTTTTGTGGGAAAACATTGAAGGGGAACGTATCTATGTTTTCTGTTCAACAAATATACAAGTTCCTTCATAATTAAATTCCTTGTAGATGCGGAAGTTGGAAATAAGTATGGTTCAAGGAAATCTATCTCTTTAATAGACTATCAAAAAGATACCAAACTTTTTACTTTCATAATGTTTGTTTATTACTCTAAATTTACTTTCAATATATCTTTTATACTTTTTTATACATGTGATAGATGAGTTTACAAAACTGGCTGAATTATTCTTTATATTATTTCCGTAGTATGTACTTGGTAGTACTTGGAATTACAGAATAAATGTTTTAATTTCCATACAGTAATTTATTATATAAAAAGGTTTTGCACTATTCGTAAACAGTACTAATTCATAACATCAAGAAGAATTAAACTAATTTCCCGTATGAGGATAATTTTAGTTTACCAAATCGGTCTCTCTCCAGAAAGAAAAAACAACAACATTCGTCTCTTTTTACATCTTAAGACAATGAAATGACGCAAGCCACACTAAACATGTAATACAGTTATCTAACGTAGTTAAATTCATTTGTACTACCTGAATTATAATAGTAAGTAAGTTTTAAGGAAATGCGAATGCAAAATTTTTGTTTGTTACAGAAAACCTTATAAATGCCGTTTGCAAATAAAAACACGAATCTGTTGTCATTTACAAACTTTCATTTCCCTTTCTATAAAAAAAATCATAAACAAAAATTCTCTCCTACTGATCTGCTTCGATCATAGACGAATTTCGATAATCCCCAGAAATGGCCCTATTTACCTGGTTACTCAAGTGAATAACAACGACATTAGGATCATTTACGAAAGAAAACAAGAGATAGCAAAAAAAGATATACACTGTAAGTGATAATAGCGATATGTCTCTGTTTCCCTTTTCCTTAGTGATAAGAGTGTTGATTGTTTACAAAATAGTTTCAAGCATATACTTTCGTAGCATATCTATTTTGAAATTACCAAACATGCAGTAGCATACCCATGAAAGTTAGAGTAATATTGTATATCTGATCATGTTATTTAGCTATTTAAAATATAATCAAGCTTCTATTAATATAAATATTCATTTTTAATTGAATGCGATGCTTCGTTATTTTAGCTTATGAATTCGATGTCCATCAAATCAAAGTTATTACTTGCAATTATATGGATTTTCCAATTATATGGGTTTTTCAAATATATGGATGTCATATCTTCAATTATATTTGCAATATCTCAACTTGATAAGTTTAGAAAATGATGATATCGTAATATAACAAGAAAAATTAAAAAATTAATTGTTCAATTATGCACCAAAACGTTAATACTGTAAGCAAAATTAAAATATAACTTGATGTAAAATAGCAGTGAAAATATATATTTTTCATACAACAAGTTTCGATGTCCATCGAACTGGGATAATATGGTTCTAGTTGTCAAAACAGTAAGGTTATGATTTAACCCAGAAGAAAGTTTATATTTATTTTATGTTCCGAGATATTAATTTACTTAAAAAATGACAACATGATTTATTATAGAGTTTCATAACCATTTTAAAACAATTACAAACATGTTACCCACTACAAAAGCCTATCTATAAAATATTATGTACTACGACTAACCTTCCACCCTAATAAAAAGGTCGCAACATCCCACAATAAAAGTCGTGATTGTTTTTTACCATAAAGCAAAAAAAAATTTCTTAAGTCCTGTTATATTCCAGAAGTCTTGAATATAAGATTATGAGATGTATAAATAAAAATATTTTTTCAATTAAGCATTAAAATATTGCATGAACCTCGGATTCTCAGTTATTCAAAACGCTCCCCTGTTAAACTTAAAAATTATAATTTCTTTACGTCTGTATGTTCTAGAATTCAGGAACTTCCTTAAATTTACTGAAACATACCTAGTCATTGGCATGTTATGTTCCTGAAAAGAGTTGAGAAAACAACTTACCATGTTTTATCTGTAAATGAGCGAGTTTTTTTAAAGTGCTGTTGTAAAAATAAAAATCTCTCCGAATCTCTAGATTCGGCTCAATTTCTTCTTTGTTATGCTAAAAATCTGAATTCAGGAACACAGTGTTGAGGAGTATACTCAACTTAGGAATGGGTTGGTTGAGGAGAGAATACAGAGACTTGGTAAAAGATTGATAACCCTGGACACCCCCGACACTGCGTTTGAATAATCGCAAATACTTGTACGCCTTCGATGTTTGCGCATTACCTCTCTTATCTACTTCTATATAAGCTACACCCTTATAGACGGAAGTTCGTAAGTACTTCGTACTCGCGAACAATTCCTGGTATTTACAACATCATTAATCAGTTTAGTTCTGGTTTTTATCAGTAACTGGTTTAATCTATTATGATCCTTTCTACGATTACTGAGGAAGATAAGTTAGAATCTATATTTAAAGTTGTGTGTAGATTCATATTTGTAAGTATGAAAGGTTTACCCCTGGATCCGTTTTAAAATGAAAAGGGGCCAACTCCACTTTTTGTCTCAAGTAACTTTTTGATGTATTTGAAAGCAGAGAGCGAGGATACATTGATTAGTAAAAGCTGCGGAAGTTTTTTTTTTTTTCCTTTTCCAGAAACTTTGACAAATTAGAGTTAGCACCATTTCGTCATAAGTTGGTGAAATATCTTTAGAAGTACCTATAATTGATTATAGAAGAAATTTGTAATTAATATCTCCATGCTACAGAAAATCAGAAGTATAAATGCCAAAGCCGAGGAATGTCTTCCGTAATGAATTGTTAAAAGGAATAAAATTTCATAATTTTCGTGAGAAATTTTTTATAATTCTAGTATACAAATCAATCCAAAAAGTACTCCTAGAATCACCACCTGTCACAGTCACCATTTTGGCTACTAATTTTTTAAAGTAAAACTGCTGTTACAAGAGGTAAAAATTGACCACGACTTCCTCGTATACAAAAAGGTGTTGAGCTTATCAGCTATTTGTTCCGTAACTAGAAATCGTTCTATAAATAAAAAAAGTTACTTATAAACCAGAATATAGTTGCATGTCTTAAAGCCATTAGTCTTCTACATGGACACCCTTGACAAATAATTTTTAATTACCGCAAGCGATCCGGTATAATCATTATTTATCCCAAACAGTCTTTGTCACTTTGTCAAGTTCCTTTTTGTTCGAACTACAACCAAACGAACCTCTATTTTTTTTTTATATAATTGCCATTGTCTTCAAGGCATGTTCCGTCTTTCAAAGAAGCTGATCTGTGATCTCTGCCACCCCGTGCATGTGGTCAGGTGCCCTTCGCATTCGACCCCGATCAAAAGAAAAGATCTTTGATCGAAAGCCCCTTTGTTCCAGCACCAGAGTTCCAGCTTTCTAAGAAAGAAAAAAGCCGCAGATAAGAATACCCCACGGATCGCGTGTGCCTTTTCCGAGAGATCAATCCGTTCGATAAGGCTTATTTTCATATATCCGTTTCGATCCGAAGAACATCGCCTGTAACGAGTAACACATTGACCAGTTTAAGCATTCTCGAGATCATGCGCTGATGATAATGGCGGATTTTTCGAATCCGTTTTGTGATAATGGGACGATTTGGTCTTCGTGATCAGGGATCGAATCGCGATGTTGGCTTTGAGTATGTTTGTAAAATACCTTTTAAATCGTAGCGATTTCTTTTGATATAGCATATTAGCGTTTCTTGAATTGTCTTAAGCGAATGCTATCGAATTGTCCTGATTACTGTAATTTGTTTTCGAAAGGGAGGCAAATGCATGGTGCTATCTGTGCCCTAATTCCTAAAATTGTTGATGGATCAAAGATATTTTGGGCGTATATGTTAAAAAAGATGGTGCGCAAATATATTTCCTTGACACGATATTTATTTTTAACTAAAACTGGTAGTGGAGCTTTGATGTTATCGATCATGATTAGTGAAGCATGATTTAAATTAAATGATCTAATATAGCGTTATCATTTTAGAAACATATTATATCATAAGGATTGTTAAATTGCGTTTATTGGTATTTTTTAATAAATGAAATGCAAATGTATTTTTACCCGTGAAATAAAAATAAGAGTGACACTTGTCACCGCAGATAAGAGTAATGCATTATAATAATGGATGCGTATTATTTATGAAAGCTAGACTGAAAATAATTAATGAAGTCGCACTCGATTCTAATATTTAAAAATACATACAAACTAAATCTTTTTTGTTTGAACAAAAAACAGATTCTATTTAATGTAAAACGTATTTCATACATATTCACGTTATGTTTGAGATTTTACACTATCCCATCCATTCATTATTGTATAAAAAAAACTTTTCAAATCACTCTTCTTATGTGCTATAAAAATGTCTGTAAATAGCCGTGTGACACAAATATCGTAACTTTGTTTCGTAGCATAGAGTGAAACATAGCACCTATCACTCCTTTACATCTAAAGAAATGCCTATTTTAAATCAAATTGTTCTTTTTAAGAATCATTTATTCTTTGTATTATGTATTTCGTTCTTGGGATTACATTTGTTTTTAATTATTGGATTTATTTAAAAATAAAATTTAAAAAAAATAACGAGGAGTAATAATTGGTGACGAAATATGTTATTTCGGAAGATATTGAAATATCAAGCTAAGATTTGAGTTCGTTATCTCTTTGCACCGAATTCATCTTTTCAAATAACCGTTTTGTTTCTGCCTCAATTAAATCTAATACATTTTCTGTTCAAAACTGGCATTGCGTTAAGTTAATCCTAATGTACTTCACGAGTTAAATTATTTTACTTCATTTTTATATTTACATTTGATCGAAAACACTGAACAAAACAATCGTTCCGCACGCCATTATTTTTATGAATGCATGATGACTTGTTTCAAAAATTTTAAATTACCTTCATTTTAAGAAAAAATAACGTATTCTAGGGAAGAAATAGGACGGTTAATTTCCTTTCAACTCAACTTTCCATTTATTATTATTCAAAATTTAAATATGATGGATTGAACAATCTATATCCAATTTTTCAATGGCTCCTCTTCCTGCAAGACATTCTTTCAACTTATCTGTCTGACAACATTCATTTTCATATCCGTTTTTCCATCATTCGTCCTCAATGTCAAGGTCGTTCAGAAATACTTTTTGTGAAACAAGGTTTTCGGATACGCTTGAGTAGGAAGACATTGGCTTACAAGAAAGAGGATCTAACCAGAAGAAATTGCCCACGAAAATTACACAATGGGTGCAGTAATTTCTAAATTGTCGTCTTTCTCAACACCGGTTTATTGACCATTCTCTTTTGTTCGAGGCTCTCGGTATGTGCTCCTAATTTTATTGAATTGATCACGGTAGACTTTTTTTATGTCTCTTATTTAGACCGATTTGACACGCTAGGCTGGTAATATCAGAACAAGAAATGATAATAAACGTCTTTATACGATTATAAAATAGTTTTTCTTTTAGAGTATCCTAAATATCTTTTAAAACGAAGTTGATTTACTTTTAATACAATACTTTTAAGAATGCTCTGATGTTTTAAAGGCGAAAAAATAGTGGAAATGATTGTGTGCAATGTAATAATGTTAGTGATATAAATTATTTTCTACAAAGAGGTTACTATGTTAAAAAAAGAGAACAATAACGTGTGTTTTTTTTGTTTTTTTTTTAAATATATATGCTTGTATTACATATTTGAAAATGGAGGTAATAAATAACAACTTGAAAGAAATAACTTGTTCTAAATCCTTATAAAGCACTCTGATACACGTTCATAAATTCGACGTTGAAGACAATTGTAATTTATAATTTCTTCTTAGAAACAAGAGATTTTTATTTTTATTTATTCATATTTATTGATATTAAATAACAATTTGATTAAAAAACGATTTTCGACAGATATTTTTATGTTAATACCACTAGATTGATCAAATTATAGATAAAATCTTGGTTAGGGTAAGTAGGAGTTTAAGATCAGCTAAGGTTCTTCCTGCTCTATTCCAATATGAGGCAGACAAGAATACTCTGTTTCAGTAATCGTATTACACTGCTTCAACATTTGAATGCATAAAATAGTTTCTGAGTGAAAAAACTAATTTTAATATATAGGCAAACGACCACGTAATCATCACAGTCTCCAGATGGAAACGATGGAAATTTATCATTAATAACTAGTAGATCCGTGAGCTGCGCAGCCTGCGTATTTAAGGTTGCTTTGAGGAATTAGTTTTTTGGAGGCCCATCATAGTTACATATTATAGTCCGTTATTGAGAAATATATGATTACTTAAGTTTCTTCAACGTACTTAAATTGCAATTTATTCTTTTTAATAGCATTGTCATCTACTGTATAATATCCCAACTTTCCAAAAAGTTTGGACTACTTCTAATTTTTTTAACTTTGATTTTCTAAAAAATAACACAACAATATACAATTTAAAATAAACTATTCCTCAGAACGGGGGAGAGGGGAGGGGGGTCACAGCTTTTAAATTTATACATCATTTATCAATTTCATATAAAAAGAGAGAAAATGATCGTCACAAAAAGACAGTTCAGAAATAATATATTTAACATATCTATCACTTACTTCTGTATGAAATATTAAAAAATATATTAATTGATAATATTTTTTCATACTTTCTAACTCAAAGTAATAAGTTGACACTTGAACTATTTGTATACATAATAAGAGTAATAGTTAGGACAAAAAATTAGATAACCTATATTTTTCCTCTTTAAACTCAGAAACTGATCGTTCATTCATTTTAAAGATACTAACCTCTTTATAATATATTTCACACAGAAGTTGTAAGATTTAGGGGTAAGAAATTTACAAAAAAAACAAAAAAAAAAAAAACAATAAAAGACAGTAAACTTAAATTCGTAATCGTGGTGAAAATAAAATATAAATTTTAATTATAAAAAAAAACACTTATATTTTGATTTTATAATTATGAGATTTTCCATGCTGCAATCTAAGATTGTAATTAATAAAAATGTTTTCTTCAATAAGACATCTAAAAAAATATAAATTATTTGTAAAGCAATTTTTCACAAATTATCTATTTTAAAAACGAAATTGTATAAAGGACAAATAGTGAGTGATAACTGTTTGCATGACTTGTCCTATTATTTGAGAAAATGTGTGATAACTTCTAAAATTAGCTGCTGACAAAAGGCATTCAGCCCTCCCCTTTGCTTTATCATACCCTTAATTATATTTTCACAATAAAATCATATTTATTTAAAGGTATTCCAGTCCATGCGAAATTTAACATATATACATAATAAGGGCTCATCGCATAACAACTTTTCAATTCAAACTTTTACAAAATAATAATAATAATAATAATACCAGTAGCACATAATAGATAATAATACATTGTGCTCATACCTCAAATAGCCTTTATTTGAATAAGTGAGATTTTCTAAAAGGAATTTCTTATAAAAATAAAAAAATAAAGAAAGCACAATATCATCAAGACAATGAAATTAGCATAATAAAAAATAAAAAAAACTGCTCCAATTATTATTTATGAAATATATCTCCTGTAGCAAAAATACCGTTATTTTTTTAAACGGAACGCAAACTGAATATTAAGTAGAAAGCAACCTTCTACCACAATAAGGTTACTCTATTTTTTCAATGATTCGCCCAAATGTCATCTATTTAATCTAAGATCATTTTCCTATAATATAGGTCGATTGATAATGCTGTGTGAACAAATATTAATGCACTTCTTCATGGAATTTAAATTGTCAACTTTTACTATTTTTATCAGTATGGCTTTAAAAAGGGATTTCATTCTGAGACTTTTTATCTTTATGATTTTAGTTGTTCTATCTCATTGTCTGCAACTTGCGTTTTAAAATCATATTCAGAATCCTCAGCACATCTAGTTTTTAAAAGATCCTCATATTTTTTAGCTAAAGTTTAAACTTTAGTACGAGTTCGGATGATATAACGAAGCATGACGATGATAATTATCCATCAATAGACATGTATGACCTTAAATAGTGGATGCAGTTTTACTGTGTGACTATTGCATTACCACTTTAGACTTTACGCATGATTACGTAACGGTCTACTTCCATGTTCACATGAAAATGAAATGTTCTTTGTAATAGGATGATGTAATGGGAAAATTGAAATTTATTTTTAAAGATGCATTTTGATAGTTCATAAACATGTCAAAAGTATCAATAGAACCCCCACTCAAAATAAAGCTCTTCAAAAAGTCAATTGCGTTAAATATTAGCTGTTCATTATCATGAAAAACTTTTCTTGAAAAAAAAAAAAGTCTATCTTATAATTATAGTAAAAATACTAGTTGAGTGGCCCGCGTTTCTGAGACTCGTAATTGGTTTATAGGTCCCTAATTTTGGCACTTTGCAAACAGTCTCGCTTTTCTCGCTGAAAGGCTCATTACTACTCAAAACCAAGCTCGCTAAAATTTTCATTGTCGCTTCACTCGATGAAAAGTTTATTACTACACAAGCACAGGCTCGCTTGCTGAAATGTTCATCGTTGCGCAAGCATAAGCTTGCTTCACTAGCAAAAGATTAATTACTACGTAAACCCGTAATATTAGAACCCCCGCCCCTGTCGAGAAACCTAAAAATTTTCCCTATTAATACAATAACACAACCCTTTTCACCCTCCTGAGAATATTTTAGATTGTGTTTGTCAAAAGTTCAATCAGAAGGCCTAAACTACTTATGTTGAAAATTTCAGAGCTGTATCTCTATTTGAAGTAACTTTGTAAAAAAAAAAAAATCAAATTAATTAAAAAAAAAATCAAATTAATTTTTTAAGAAATTCAAATTAATTTTTAAGAAAATTCAAATTAATTTTTTTAAAAATTAATAAGCACAAATTAGAATTTTAGCATTTGATTTTTCAAACGACCAAATAGAAGGCCAAAACTTCTTATGTTTAAAATTTCAGAGCTCTACGCCTATTTTAAGTAGCTTTCTAGTAGATGGACAGACTCTGTTTTATTATTATAGATAGATAAATGTTTTTTATCGAAATGCTCATATATATTGATTATTAGAAATCAGGAACATAAATATGTAAATATCCGTGCTCCCAATTTCAAAGTATTCTGAATATGTTTTCTCAACTTATATTTTCTAAAAATCACATTTATTTTAGAAAGTATATTTTTTTTCTGGTTTACCATATGCATTATTTGGTTTAGATGTTTTACAATAAGTATTAAATTTTCTATATTACCTGAAATTAAGCACGCTTACTATCTAGTATCAGATAATATATCCTATATAAACAAAGTTTTTGACATAAATACTTTATATGCATTGCCAATTTTTATGGGCAATTCAAACTTCTTGACCTCAGATCGAGTTTTCGTAGTGTTTGCCCAATATGAATAAAAGATCCATTCCGCACTATACTATCTTCTTTTTTTTTTTTTTTTTTTTTTTTTTTTTTTACCCTAAAACTTGCTTGAATACATTGTCATCTACAATGAGTCTATTTGCAGAGATTCAACTCTATTGGGTGACGGAAAGTGGGTAAAACAGCCAGCTGAAGATTTTGCCTATTCAGCCTTAATAGGGAAATGTTTCAGTCATTAAATATCCCCAAATTGAATATGTTTGAATTAAATTTTGTATTTGTATAATAAAAAATGAAAGTTAATAAGTATGATGTAAGGAAATAAAAACGAGTGTAAAAGCGGTCTTCGCAAGACAGTCAGTCTCAAAACTTGATAGAAAGTATTGTGATCGACAACGAGTGTACCAGCCAAGTATCAACGTTTCAGATCGATAACATGATGGCAAGTTGGTTTATTCGTATTATGAAGCGATAATAGAGGGTTGTATAAAAGCGGCCTTTTAGTGACAATGACAACCCTCAAAATTTGATAGAATGCATTGTCATCCTGATTGAATTACGGCAAGTAGGTTAATTAAGCCGCTGTAGATTTCCCCGGTAGGCACAAACATACGCACCCACCCAACCACCCACTTATAAATTCGAGGTTATTATAAAATATTTAAAAACGTACCAAATAAGAAAATTGGAAATTTTTATTTAACCTTTTCAATATTGGTTGTTGAAATTGTTGTATATTTTAAAACTTCATTATTTGCTGCACGTAATTACTGATAAATGAAATCTTACATTATGAGCCAGAAAGCCTTGATGAAGTCTCTAGTATTCCATATTCAACGAAGTTATACGTTTGGAGAACTCTTATTTTATAGTCTTATGAAACCAGGTCATTCATTTCAAGAGGTCTTGGAATAAGTACAATAAAAATAGTGGTAATATTAATGTGAATTCAATTTTTTTAAGGGCCTTTTGAGTATTAAAGGGTTCGAATGGTTTAAAATACAGTAGATGAAAAAATATAAATATATAAATTACGCTGCGATATTTTAAAGATATTTGAACTGTGTTTCATAAATTGAAAATAATTTGATCTTAAAATTAATGCGATCGTAACGATTTGAATTTTTTATATTTTATTATGTTAATTATAGTTTGACGCTTCATTTCACGTACTTTAATGTTAAGTATTTATTCACTCTTTTAGTATTTCACATAACTTTAACGTCAAATTAAAAAAAAAATTTAAAAAAAAACACGAAAAGAAGTTTTTTTTTGGGTTTTTTCCCCGCAAGCGGAAATATGTCAGCTCAGATATAATAATCAAAAAATTATTTTAAACTTTACCCAATATCAAAATGAAACTAATAATAAGCTTTATAAGTTATTTATCTAAAGTTCACAATTGACATTTTAAATCCATAGAATAGTTTAAACAGATAAAGGACACGTTCTTGGTAATATATAAAATTCTT
Source organism: Linyphia triangularis (assembly GCA_963978545.1). Classification (NCBI taxonomy): domain Eukaryota; kingdom Metazoa; phylum Arthropoda; class Arachnida; order Araneae; family Linyphiidae; genus Linyphia; species Linyphia triangularis. The sequence goes on along the minus strand of OZ021722.1, from coordinate 38,006,370 downwards.
TCATGGATTCCAATCAAGGAATATAATAACAATCAAGTGAGTTTAAAATATTTGCGTACCTGTAAGATCTGTATTATCTGTAAGATCTAATTAGTGAGAACATGAAAGATATAATTACTTATAATCAAGATAGTGTGAGACTAAAAGGTTTACCAGTTTACATCATGTATTGGTTTACCTTTACTAAAATGACATTATTTTGTATACTCTACCATTGGAATGTTTAAACTTGTAGACTAAAGTTGAGAAATATACAAAAGTGTTAATTGTAAATCGGTTACTTAAATTAATTGTTCATAATCAAAGGTCAAAAATTTAACTAATAATAAACATGTTTAAATAAAATAAAAAAACCTGTTCTAACAATACCGAATACACTTTTTTACAATGGAAGGCCTTAAATAGTGGTACACTACATTTGTGCATATGCACAATATTACATTAAAACTCCCACTCTTTTGCCAGAAATTGACGATTGTGTTCAACATTCAACCCAAAGAAAATTTCCACACGGCGGAGTTGTGTTATTTCCTTTTTTATCACCAAAATACTATTTTAAAAGTGGTTTTATTCTATAGCATATAAATATTTAAAGTATACTTCTATTTTAGGGTTCAAAATTGGCAAAGAATGCTTTTAAAAATTCTATCACTCAATTTCATTTATAGGGGGGGGGGGGGGAGTTATAAGTTAAAATACTAGATATTTATAAATTTAAATAGAACTTATTTTAATTTCAAAAAGCAATCAGCATAAATGAAAGAATTTAAGTGATTTTTTACAATATATTTTGAAAGCATTTTTGGACTCGTCTACCCGTCTCATCTTTACTCTAACTCAATCTGTGAACTTTTAGCAAGATTTTGAAATTTTGTTTTATTACGACACCAACAGAAACATACCTTCTTTGAAATTTTCCAGAACATTTTTCTGTTCAAAATAAACTTCGCAATCAGCAATTGGGGTATATATATAATTATATAATATATATAATTGGGTAATATATATATATATATATATATATATATATATATATATATATATATATATATATATATGTGAACCTTGAAGCCCACACATCACGAAATCCATTTTAGGCTCTAGAATAAGGATAATTCTAACCTAATGTTAATTTTCAAACCTAAGTATTTTATAAACTAGAACCACAACCAACAGTCCGAAATAAATTTTTTTTGTTCTGTGAAACGCATTACTTGTGATTTCAATAAACCTCATGATTAATCATTCAGCTTTTTCTTTTTTTGTGAAGTATGCAGCTTCTTTACTGAATCACCAATTTTTTTTTTAAGTAGGAACGTTCAGTAGTATCCTTCAGACCTACGCGCAAAACTACCTACATTATGACCTGCCCTTCATTGTCCCACTAAAACTGTTCTTGGTGTTTGCACATGCTTTTAAAAGAGACAAATGACCTTTAACGTTAATTGCTCCTTCACCATTTTTGTGAATACCTGCACAAAGATAGAACAGGAAGATTTGTCTTCTCCTGATTACTTCAACGTCGAAATCTCTCTTGGTATTTTTTTTTCTTCCGTAGATGTTTGCTTAAACAGCTGTTCGCATCTGAGTATATTAGGAATTTCAATTTAACAATTTATAGTATTTCGGTTTCTAATTATTATAACAAAATCCGACCAACATGCATGAGGGTTAAAAAATTTGATATGCGACCCTCCTAAATTTTCAAATTTTGTATTAATACATAATTTTTAAGTTTTTTTTTTTTTTTTTTTTTTTTTTTTTTTTTTCAATAATTCAAAGTAAATACAAAACGAAATGCCCTCAAAATCAAACTCGGCATTTATACAAAAAAAAAAAAAAAACTTTATTTTGAAGTGCAAAATATATTTTGTTGAAAGGTATATCTTTCGGCCTGAAAAATGTAAATCAATTCTAATGCAGCAATTAACTTTTTCATCATTGCCGTAAAAAAGCAAACCAAATTATTCGTTATTTACTGTATAGTCTATAACATAAAACATTGACTCGTTGCTTTTCATTCAAATATAAAAGCTGCTCTTACCTTGAGACAAGGTCTATTTATAGACGACGAAACTCCCCTTGGATATCGATTGCAAAGCTAGTACATTTGTACTCGAGTGAAATGCCGCTTTCTTCTTGGGCACATATTCCAATATCGGTATATTCTTTGATCCTAGCAATAAGAGATAGAAATAGGCTCGTCATTCTTTCGTTATCGTTTCCCTTGCAAATGTTTGTGTTATGTCCCAAAATTTACACTATTATGATGGTCGTGGTTTGGAATGTCTAAATCAAAGTGGTGCAACAGGTGTGTGACTTTTTGTAAAATTTAATCCCCTAGTTTTTCTCTATACCGAGTATATTTGACCAATAATTATTTTAAGATTTTTTTATTTTTTTTAATACGGAATTAGCTATAAAAAGTGCTTTAGAGGAACAATGTTCAAGAAGAAAAAATTTACAAAAATCAACTTTTCATTTTCCGCTCAACTTTTCATTTATTTATTTTAGAAAATTAATTTTCCTAATGGTTTACTGTTCTCAGTCTTTCACTCTGAACAACTGATACTAATTTAGTAGACAACTGGCATTTTTAATTTAGTTCGACCTAAAATATAGATCCTCATGTTTTATACTTCTCTTTAACTTTTTCGAAGATTAATTTTTCGCTTGATGCATTCTTGATATTTTTTACATGAATTAAGAAATTCTATAAAATAAAAACACTTTTAACAAAAAAACGAGATTTTTCAATTACATTTTATTCTAATTTATTGAAACTCAATAATTATATTACAAATTTAAAATGAGAATGGCAAATTAAAAATAAAAATCCGCAGTGAAAGTGAAATACACAGAAAGATTTTCCTAGTCATGAAAATGAATTACACTTTCGGTGTTCCGTTGTCAAGAAATTCACTTATTGTGTTGACATGGTTGAATTGATAATAGGAACTAAATTAGATAGGTTAATGGTAGTGTTTGAATACATCATTTGAAACAATCCATGCATGAGGGGGTTAAGCGATATATTTCCTCGAAATAGATTTTACGTCAGGAAGTGATCTACTATTTTTTACTGTAGAGCAGTTTTAGTTTACGCTTTACTTTGTACGAGGTAAAACTATTTGCATTTATGTCGGAGGAATTCAATTATACTTGATGGTCGGTTTCAGGTAATAACACCTCCGCCTGGAGCGTTATAGGATCAACTTTTCCATTGTTATATTTTTATATGTAACCCATTTATTAGTGGTATCGAAACTCAAAAAAGTGAGAACGGATTTTGATGAAGCATTTTAATTTTTTAAAAAAAGTTCCTTTACGTGAAAAATATATACCTTAAAGTATTCCTGTTATATATTTTAATCGTCTAAATGAATGAATAAAGTTTCAGGTTTAACTCTTTGCACTCGAAGCCTTTTTCGCGCAGAGGGACCAGCAACTCGAGACATTTTAGATTCGGTTGGTGTTTATGGATTTGCTTCATAGAAACTAAACACAGTCATTGGCCTTGCATCAAATTTCGGCTTCAAACCTAGTGGTCCTCTCGTGTTTCGGCATCCAATAGTGTGGCGCTTGAGAGGCGCCGCTCGAGTGCAAAGGGTTAATATTTCAAAAATATTTTCTGTCTCATAGTCAACTTTCAATTTTTTTTTTTTTCACGACACAATTTGTTCAATTTTCGAGTTATTATCCTATATGCGTACGGTATCCTTAAATAAAAATAAATTTAAAATCCTAACTCTACTGATTAACTTTCCAAAAAGTAATTTCTCTTAGAAATCTTAAACCTGCCAGCTGCGCACTTACCCGCTAGTTGATAAATATTTCCGCTTTCATTCATATTCACATAGAAACGCCATCAAATTAAAAGCTTATACAAAGCAAACAGTTGATATATATTGATGGATCCATGCATAATCTGGGCATTTAAGTTTTTTAGAGCAATTACTCTTTAGGAGGTTCATCAGAGTTATGTATTGTATTCTTTTGCTGAGAAATATGAAATTCCTTAGGTTTCCTCAACGTGGGCTAAATTAACAAATTCTTAACGCAGAACCTTGGCAATTAAATAACAATCTAACGGAAGCTGAAAAGGCATTTGAATCAGGGTTGGTTTAAACCAAATGCTTTTTTCTCAAAAAAAAAACAATTGGTTTTTCTAAAGAATAGTTTGTAATTGAATTTTTATTTATTTATAATTAGATTTTTCAAATTATTTGATGTTGTAAATGATTTCTATTTTAACTGGACATCTCAATTTTCTTCCTGTTATTATTTAAGAAAGTAATTCACTAAATGAAAAAATATACTAATACTATAGATATAATAAGTTCTAATGTATTTTTAAATAAATCTGTAATTAAAGACCGTTGAATTTTTTATTATAAGTATCAACAATAAGTTTTTTATATTAAACTAAAAGGTATATTAATGTTTTATAATAATTCAAAATTATTAATTAAACTTAAATAATATACTGCATTTTAAATTTGCTTCTATAATAGAGGTCTCTCACAATTACTGATAAATCTAAGAGCAATATTCCATGTATTATGAAGTAAACAATTACTATTGTATATTATATGTATACATTAAATTTGAAAAAAATAGTATCTCTAAATAAAATATTAAAATTGAATATGATTTGAATATCCACTTATCCCAACAATTGTTTATTTACTTAGTTTAAATCATTTTCAAACAGAATATTAATTGTTATTTGAATATAAATAATTCTAGTTTATGTCAAATTTTATTTATTAATATGTATACATGTAATTTGGAACGGATTTTTTAATAGAAAACCAGTTTAAACCAAAAACAACCTGGTTTAAACGAGAGAAGAAAAAAAGGGGAAAAAAAATTCCAACCCTGATTTATATCAGCATTAATTTTGATAAAATGTAGTAGTTAAAAAAAATTGGTTATTTTTTTACTATTTCTGGTTTCCTTTAGCTTCGTTTTCCAATCAAGTAATTATACAATGTGCAATTGAAAAAAAAACTATTCTTCAGGTGCGCTGGTCTTAGCTTTTAAATTGGCGTATAATTCATCAACTATGGTTTTGTATGAAGGAAGAAAATGTGTATGATGGAAGAAAAAAGGTGTCCTCTCTCACAGTCTGTCAGTCGCTGTTTTTTTTCGTTTAATAAAATAATACAAAACTTGTTAAGTTTAAATACGAAGCTTCCATCTTTTTTTATTCTTAAACCAAACCTTGTAGCCACTCCCTGCAAATGCAAAACCAACTATGTGAATTAAGTATAATGTGACTGATTATAATTGTGGTATACCATTTATTAATTTTGCTTTTTTTATAAAGGAAAAAAACTTCCAGAAATAATATATAAGATTATAATATTTTTATTTCGAAGTTTAGTAGACATCCTATCTAAAATGCTAAGTTAAAATAATAAATTTTAAAGTTCAGATTTTCAGTTATTTAATATGCGCCATATATATGTGAAATATCCAGTTTTAAAAATGCATTCAGCATAAAAATATGCCTAAAATAGGTTTTAATTATGTAAATAGTCATAAATGAATGAAAAACTTAATATACATTCTCAGATTTTGTTACAAAAAAATTAGTAATATTGAAGTCTTCAAATGCAATTTTAATGATTTAAAGTATTTTATTTACATTTCAATCATTTATATGCTTCAAATGGTAAAAAGTTTCAATCATAATATTGAGTATAACTTTAACTGTTTCACCTCACAAAGTTTTTAGTGCATTACGAATAGTGAAATATATTACTCTCATACTTAATTAAGCAAATAATTAAGGATTAGTATGCATCATTCTACTTTCTACGATCTAATTCACTCACAAAAATAAATTATACCACAGCACGAAAGATTTTTAAACATTGGGCATATTCTTGATATAAATATAACAAATTAATGTTGGCTACCATTTGTTTTTAAAAAATGGTCAGTAAATTAAAAAAAACTAAACAATTTATTAATCCTTTATATTAATTTCGATTATGTTTGTCGATGGGATCGGAATCTTCCGAGGCCTAATTAACCCCCTTGACGTCATCCAATCGGTCGTTATTGGGTTCGATGTCGATGACAATGCTTACTAACAAATTTTGGTGCTGTTACTGTCACTAAAAGCTCACTTTTACGAAATACTAATGAACCAACTTGCCGTTATCCAATCGCACTATAATAGCCATCAACTGATCATTGTTGAAACTTTTTCCTGTTACCAAAATTTGTTCAATAAATAAATAATAAAATTACTTTAATCAGAATAAATCAATGATATTTGGATGTGAGAGTATAAATTCAAATTCATTTTTAATAAATAAATTTCGAAACTTAGTTTGCCGTACATTTGCTGATAGAAATGTTTTTGATATCGGCGCTGTGTTAATGAATATAAAAATTGATAATGCATGAAATGGATTTTTTTTAAAGTCTGTTTTTATGGGTTATATTTTAATTAATTGTATACTCGGAAGCAGAATTTCCTCAAGATCGCGCAAGATATTGCAGAAAATAAAAGAAATGTTTCAGTGAAAATTTATCAATCGGCTATTTTCGGCAGAATAAAGAAAAGTCTTTAAAAGAAAAACTAATATAACAAAACTCGGGACGAAAACATCCAGTGCAATAATATAACCAATTTGCCGCGGGTTTCAAGAGAGTGGATTTTCATTTTAACAAATCGTTTTTCAAAGCGCGATTTCTTTAATAATTCAAGAGAAATAAAGTAAATATATTTTCTTCTTTAACAAAATAATTTCCTGATTTTTAAATATTTATTTTAATTTTATTCAAGCGACGAAATGAGGTAACAGTAACGTTCTGAACTTTTGATTTGCGGAACTTGAACCAGTATTACAACACATCCGTAGTAAGGTTTTTTTTTTTTCATAAATAGTATTTTGATTTTTCTGAACCATACACTATTTTGAGCCACACATATTGAAAGGAATGCGTATTCACTTAATTCATGCACAAATACCGCCAAGTTTCCAATTCTTATTTTACCACAATTATATAACAATTTAAAAAATAATTGCTTACAATAAACTGAGGAACCTGAATTGAAACAAAAATATATTTCCTCGCCTTTAAGAAATGTATAGAAAATTCGAAAATAATTTGTAATTGGAAAGATAAAAGGTTACCTCCAGAATAGTGTGCTCTTGGTACCTTGTCTCCATTTTATTGTTATCATTTTGTTCCCTACATTTCTTTCCTTTTAGTTATATTTCCAAAGATGCAAAGTATTTCATTTATCATTATGTGCTAAATTATTTGAAACGAAAACCCTTTTGTCATATTTACCATTTATAAAGACTGAAAACCAATTTCAAATGGAATGTTTTCTTTTGTTTTTCAATGGAATTTAAATTTAAGATTATGTTTATATAAAAAAAAATCGTCTGCTGCATTTCAAAAATAATAATTGCATTTATGCATAACTTATGAGGATTATTATGAATGCGATATCACAGTTCGATTTCAATTTGATGCCACGACTGCCAAGTGATTATGTAATTGTTATTGTTTGTACTATTGAGTTACAATTTTTCACATTTTAATCAAGTGTATAGTTAAAATTTATAAAATGCGAATCTTATATTTTGACAATCAAATGTTTATGATAATTTTCAAAGTTCAAACAAGAATGATTTTTAAAAAATACTCACACCAAATCGGATCATTGTTTTACTCGCCGTGTTTTGAAATAACTATAAAAAAGAACCTAATTTTAAAGGTGTGTTGTGATTTATTTCCCTACGATACAACTCTACTCCTGATTCCCCTCTGCATAAGGTTCATTGCATTTATGCTTAACAGGAGTGTTTTTTCGCCTGCTATAACTTAATAATAAATTCGAATTTTCAGAAACCTACAAGCATTTTAGAGAACTGTGACGTCGTCATGCATGTAGTCTACTATATAGTTTAAAAAACGGAATGTATATAAAAGAAATAAACATCAATTTGCTTTTCTTGGGCAAAGGGAATTTTATCTTGAATTTTTTTTTTTTTTATATTTAATGCATCGATTTAATGCCTTATCCGCATCGATGGAAATTTAATGAAGCATGCCGGGCCATGAACCTAGTTCTTGCTGTAATTGAATTTGAATGTTTGTAAAAACGGTTTAGCTTACAATTGTTATACGTCGATCTGAACCCAATTTAAGCAGTTATATTTCACTTTCAAACTCATTGAACCTTAATGTTTCAAATGACAATGACATAAAGCCAAACAAAAACACACAAAAAATTGGGGGGTTTATTTACATGTTTTTTTTTTTTTTTTTACCAAGGATTACAATCTAAACCGAATTTTCATAAATCTTTATCAATTAAATTACATTTCATTTTTCAGTAACAGATAAAATGAATATCCAAGATATTTTTATGTACCCTAACACACAAGATCTAGTAGATTAAAATGACACTAATCTTAATTTGTTAGTGAAAACAACTGTCATTAATTGACGGACCTTTTTTTTTTAAGTGTATTATTTAAACCAAAGTTAACTTAGAAAAAATAATCTGTAAGCAAATTATAACGTTAAGATATTTATATTTAGAACATTTAGAATCTGTACGAAAATAAACAGTCAGATAAGTTATTCGTACGTATACGCAAAAACATGAATTTTAATACTTACACAAAGGAAATCGAAGTTTCCTACAGCTACACTTTTAACCCTCAAAAGCGCATTTTCAAAAATAATATCTACACAAAAAATATACAAATGTTTTCAAAAGTTCAACTTTCTTGGAAATTTTTTAGAACTAAAAAATACACTTTTAAACATCGAACTTTTTTATTCACATTAACAACGAATCTTATGCATGGTTATATCAGAGGTAACTGCTGAGTCCCCAGGAAAATGAAATAAGCATTCTGATTGGATAATGGAACGTGGAATTTTTTAAAAAGGTGCATTGAGATTGGTACAAGCATTTCACAAGTATTACCATCGATTGAATTCCACTTAAAATAATGCAAAGCGACGTCACATACTAAGTAGAAAAAATAATATACTCGTCTGTTATTGCTTGAACGAATAGTTTCGTGTATAACATTAATTTAAAGATACATTGTGATGGGTCAGATTGATAAAAGTAGAGTTGCCAGATGTTTAAAATTATTGCTTGCATATAACTTACGTGGGATGAAAATTGATTACTTTCAGTTAGAAGACATTTTGAATGCATATTAAATTTAGAAACTTGTATGAAGCGAACAAAAGAAGGACTATTAAGTTCAAACGAATAAGTAATTATTTTATCGGTGATCTGGAAATATGACTACCGTTTTTATTATCTGTATAACGCGGTATACACATATTTCTGATAAAATAAGAAATATCAATGAGAAAATCTTTTATAAAAAATAACACTAAAAATCATTACTTAATAAATAATTGTTTCTTACTTTTCGTTTTTTTTTTTTTTTTTACTTTTGATAAGAAATAAAAAAAAAAACTTCGACTTATATCAATAAACATGCATATTGAGAAACCCAATTCCTTTAAAACATTTTCCAATATCTCCGAAAGCAGTTTCAAATCAAACATTTTAGTAATATATATCTCGGTAGCTTTCTTCCAGCTAAACATTAAAATTCGTCAATATGAAATTTCCAAAGAGGTTTGAGTGAAATGGAATGCTACTTCAAAAGCTTTCCAAGTTGTACGTGACTTTTCAAACATACATGGATCGTCTGAACTTCGAAATCGATTTAAACGCCTTTGAGAGATCCTCTTTTCCCCCGGTTCCTTCGGTTTTCTTACACACAGTAATGTGTGCATTTTAAATGCTCTTTTAGCTTAATTATTTTAAAATTGGCTTTTCTTTCTAGAGTGATAAAACTTATATATTTAAAACGAAGATTGTACCAAATTGTGGAATGGTGCATTTTATTCTAAAAATTATGTCGATTAATAGACAATATAGTATGAATTAGTTTTTGTTGAGTATGAAGGGGGTTTTTTTAGGTAGACTTAGGTAAATTCGAATATTCTTGCTTCCTCGTTAAAATGTGGCTATGTACGAACATATTTATAACTTAACTGTGGCATTTCTTTAAATTGAAAGGACATTTGAGTGGTATAGTCGCTGACCTCTAACTACACCTTCTGGATAGTGCATGCTTGGTTATTGACTTGAATCCGAAGAAGGCTTATCAATATAGAGATTTGTATTCCCCCCCCCCCCAGCTCCCCCCCCCCCAAATCAGTTAGAATGTGTTTGTAACCAAGGGCAACCTATTTAGTAGCACAGATGTGGAAGGGGGAGTATTCGATTGGTATAATTTGCCTACAGAGCAGAAACCACCTATAAGCTAACCAGTAGATAGAGATCAGTGGGTATATAGTAGATAATGCATTTAATTGAACAGTAACTAGAATTCGATTAGAGTGTAGAATAATTATTTGGATACTATAAATAGGAGAGACTTTCATCGGCTTGAATTATCACCTATTTATTCCTTCGTAATTCACTCGAAACATTTTGCCCAGAACTCCGACACACGCAATAGGTGCCTAACATAGTAGGTAAAATAGTATTGCGTCCTATCTCATTTCCAATCAAAATACAAAAGAAAGGTTAATAGGATTTTTTACTATTTCATTTTTTTGCTTCTTCAGATTACCTACAGAGTTCTGAAACTTGCTGGGAAGTTTTATTTTTCTACGTTTCTTAAATTTGAATTAATATTTGGCCTTTGAAAGCAGTTCATTTTACTTATTATTTATCAAAAGAGATAAGAAACTCATTTTTAATTTTATAGAACCTAGAATAGAGAACTAGAACCTATAATTTTATAGAACCTAGCCTTGAAGAACATAGCTAGTAAATTATCAAAAAAGTCAGGCTTTATATCTTTTAAGTTACAGTTTAGAATACTGAACTTCCCTCCAAATAATTTAACACACAGTTGTATTTAGTTATATGTCATATAAGTTATCGTTCTTCGATGTAGATAATTCTTAATGCTAGCCTCTTCATTAAGCATCGTACATATCGGTTACATCGTTCATCGCATTGTACATATCAGTTCCACAAATTATCACTCTAGAAACTACAGACTGTTTTTTATAAATACAATACCATACATCCATTTCATCGGAGTCATTAATGGGACCTACATCTTGTCCGCAACCCATGTAGAACACGAACACTCCTAAAGAATTGCTAATCCCACGTTCAAATTGTTTCCTTTCATCGTAACAATTAAAAAACAATGGTGGATCCGGAGTGCGTGACAATAACCTGTTCCTCCCCTCATTGTCTGCAATTTCTGATCCGACCAGATAAAATACCAACCAACTTGGTCATCTTTTCGCCGACATGCTTGGACCGCCTGATGAGGTGACCAATCAAATAAAACTAACAGCCACTATGAAAACATTTTGTTCGGGACAACCTTGAACTCTTCTCTCTCTCTCTCTCTCTCTCTCTCTCTCTCTCTCTCTCTCTCTCTCCCCCCCCCCCATTTTTTATGAATATCTGATGAAGACAGTTGGAAGTCATGGAGTCTGCTTGGTCATTGAGTCGTTCTAGGATATCAATTTCAGATAGTTGATACATTACGTTCCGGAAGAATTATGACCATCACAAGTTTTCAAACAATTCTTTATCTGTTTAGATAAAAAGCCTCCGATAATGGTCTACTCTTGTAACCAGTTGGAGGAAGCTAATTGGTGCACATTTCATATAGTTTGATTCCATACAACCATGAACTCTTTTTAAATATGAGTTACGAAAAGAAAAATTCTAACCATGAGCTCTTCAATTTTCCATATAGATGACGACTTTTGGAAATGTTATTGAGGCAATCTGACTGCCTCAAATGCTCATTGATTCATTTTAAATGCTCTTGTGTCATTTTTTATTCATTTGAAAAGCTTAAAATTTTTCTAGGAAAAAGTTTTAAAATATTTCAAAAGTATTTCAGACATTACTACGGTACGGCTTAAAATACTTGATCCTATCTGTCCCGAATTTATTTCGATGGGTTTGTTCCACAGGGATTACTTTACAAAGAAACTAATAAATAACGTGCTAGTGATTTGGAAACAAGTGACATTAAAAAAATATTTAAAATGGAAGAAATAGGTAGGAAAATAAAGGAAAAGTTGTTTAATTGGATATTGTTATTTGATATCACTGATCCCGAAAAATCCTCAACGACGTATTTTATCTCACTGACTCTATAAAGGATTAATACGTTAGACAGTTATCGAACACAAATATATTTAGCGCAACAGCAACAAATAATGCTAATTTGATGCATTCATCTAACGAAAGCGCAGTATCCGAAATAAAAGCTATAAGTTAAATCAAAACATATCCTCTAAGGTGACTCGAATAGAGAGGAGCACAAGGAAATGAATCCTCAATGGAATAAATAAGAAACTGTTTTCGTGGTGGTTGAATATGCATCCAATTAGCTAACTCAACCACCACCCAAACAACAAGGAATAAACTCTTGGCCGCAACCTTGAACCCACGCTTGCGATATGTAAAAGAAGTAAGCAGAGAGCCAGATGTGCAGTCCGAATATCTGAACGGATGTGACACAATTTTCTTCTCGGTTGGAATTCACGTCACATTGCTGTGACAACCATCGTGTCACAGGACATGGATAATGCAGGCCGGCCGGGAGGGAGAAGAGGGAAAGTCTTCCACTTTTCTTTTTTTTTTTTTCAGCAGAGAGATAACTTTATTTTATGCGTTTGGTGGTAGCAGTTTAGAATTATATCTTTTAATTAATAACGTGGGGAATTTCCTCGCGCCATTGGTTGATATACTCCTGCTGACGTGGGGCGATTCCCAATTTATAATGTGTCGACTTTTGGAGTTGTTGTTTTGGTGTTGGAATGAGTTAATTAAAGAATGTTTGTACATTACGTAAACTTACACTTGTGCCAAAGTTCAATCGTCCTTATCATAAATCTTGTTGAACATAGTCTAACGTCATATTGCAATGATGGATAAATAAATTTACCTTTGATTAAGTATTTACTGCTTGATTTTACTTGCTATTATTTTCAAACATTTTAAGTTTGAACAAAAAAGCAATTATGAAATAAAATATATTTATTTATTTTCAATAATTTTCTGTCAATGAATATGTAAGAAATGCTTGGTGTTCTATTCTCTCTTACAATTAATTATACCAAAAAGTATATTATAAAGTTACATTATATAAATTAAAAATTTAATTTATAATAGCTAAAAAAAATTTTACGAAATCTCAACAACGAAACATTTTATTACCTTTTTGAAATTCGTTTAATTAACTTTTAATTACATTTAATTAACTTTTAAGGGAAATTGTATGCCATCAATTCCTTCATTAAATAAGCAACTGAAAGAACACACGGGGGATTTGTGAATGAGTTTCCAAAAAAATACATTTTGATCATGATACGACAAAGAAATACTGCTAAAAACCAATCTTCCGAAACAATATTTTAATTGCCATTTCATCTTCTCAACATAAGACTGTCGCTATGAGTGACACACATCAAATTCCTTTCATTCTTCTCAAATCCTGAAGATTTCCTTATAAACTTCCTCGCTTATTACTTCCAGGAAACGGTAAAAAGAATCATTCACAGACGTTCTTCTTCCTTATATTACCGGTAAGACGCTTTGACCTAGAACACGCCCACAGCAAGGATCAATGACTATAATTCCGTCGAAGATATTTTTAACCAGTTGGTTATTTTCCTTTGTAATCCTTTTTCATTTTGGCGGGTTGTGAATTGATGAAAAGATCAAGTTGGAGAAATTCCGACTTGCCAACAAACAATAGAAGTTACTTGGTTCTAGAAAAAGAAATAAACAATTTGCTTCTGTTGTTAAGAGCTTTCAAAGATTGGTAATCGCCAGTGAGAGGTTTTAATATTGAGAAAAATGGTTGACTTTGAAGAATAACAAGAATAGTTCATTATCTGAATCACTGTATTCAGTACTTACTGATTGTTGAGTCTGACTAAACCTACAATTGCGGAGATTTTGTGGAAAGATAATAAAAAAATTTACAGAACTCAACGATGTGAATACGGTTCCGAAATCACAACTCTATAATTAACAGTCGATATTTCTAAAATGAAATCGTAAATAAATTTTAAAAAAAAAAAAAAAAAAAAAAAAAAACTAAATAGAATTTTTATGGATATCGGGTAAACTAACAGATAATATGATTTTGTATAAAATTAGAATAAAATAAAAACGTATTTAATACTGTATTGTGCCAGTTGCGGCCCGTGGTCGAAAATAATCGTGTAGCTGGAAACATGCAACTTCCCCCCCCCCCCTTTTTTTTTATTTTAAATTATCATTTTAAAAATCGGATATTTTTGCTCTTAAAAGTACATAATTAGTAATGATGTTTAAATAAAAAAAAATCAGTTTTATTCAAAAATTAATTAACTTAACTCGCTGTACTTAGCATATTTTTGAACACTGATTACTCGAGTTTTATGGGGCTAAGAAAAGAAATTATGGTTGGAAATTGGTCGTAATATCATTCTTAATGTTATGAACCTCCATTTAGTTTCTAGAATATACAGTTTTTTTAATGGAATTTTCTTTAACATTGAAAATAGAAAAAATCGCAATTTTTCTAAAAACTTTTACACTTAAAAATCTAGCAAAATTTATTTTCTTTTACAATCAATTTGACTGAGGCTCAAAACATCTCATAGTTAATGCAGATTTAAATTCTCAAATCATTTTTCATAAAGATTGTTTCAAACTTCAGTTATCACTGTTTAAATGCAGTTTCACTTGCCAAAAACACGATTTTTTAGGTAATGAGATTCAAATTTATTTTCAGAACAAAATAGTATATTCTTCAAACAAATAAAATAACTCTCTAGCCTTCAAATGATACCATTATTTTGCAAAAATTCCATCTAGAGATTATTTTAAAGCAGAAATTCGCAAGGACCTCAATACTCAATTCAAGAAGTCGGAAAATCGCTGATTTGGCTGCCTCGCTACACATTACGTGGAGGGAAAGCTCAATTGGATTCCATGGGTTACCATGGCGACACATGGCAACGCCGCAGCCCAAACGCATTTCAGAAGCATATGGCTGCCATTAGGAGGAAGATCACCTTGATTGGAAACGTTTTTTTCTCCCTCGTGAATTGAGAATTGAGGCAAGAAGTTTGCTGTTTATCAGTTTTTTTACACTTACCGTAGAAATTGGATCGTTATTTTAGAAAATTGAAAAATATATCATTTTAGTTTTGAACTAATAAATTTATATACAGCCAGGCTGCACTGGTTGTAGTGCACGAGCCGCCACTGTATTGTGCAGATTCTGTGTTGAATACGAAGTTATCGAAGTTTTTATTGTTTTGTAATGAAAATTATTTTAAAAATACGATACGTAAGTCTTCGGATAGTAATTAATTTGGGCAAGTGGTATATGAACGATTCTTTTATATATATTTAATTTCCCCTCACCTCTCTCTCTCTCTCAATCCTTTTCATTCAATTCTTTTTATACTAACTTCTATATTTAATGTATTTATGTGTATCTCAAGAATTATTTTAATTACAATTCCCACTTGTTGCTGTTTACAATTTGTTAACTTCAATGTTTTACCTTAAAAAGATATTTACAATTATTTCCTTAAATACTATGATGATTCTTATGTTTTCATGGTGAGACAGTTATAATTCATGTATGTACATAATTACAAGCATAATAATTATTATATAAATATTGATAACAATGTATACATTTATATGAACTTTTAGAGAATTGATTCCTGTTTCAATTACTTCCTGATTTTCTAACAGGAATCTTCCACGTGCGTCTGCAAACGGAATAATTCTTTTGATGCAACTGACTGAACAAGCGTCTTTGAAACTTTCTATTTTCTCTCTCATTTATTTTAACAAACATTTGTTCAGGCAATGACGTATACGAGTAATACAAATAAACGTATTATGCGCTTTGCAAATCTACTGAATATATTTGCTTTAGAATCTCATAAAAAGATCTAACACCTGCTTCGAATATTGTTGGATATTCTTTTTTTTTATTACCCCCCCCCCCCCCCCTTCTCTCAACCTTCTTTTTTTACTTTCAATTACCGATATGTATACATAGGGTACTAAAAGTATAGTATTCAGTAAAAATAAAAAAATAAATGATTTTTTTACATTTCTCCACGATTTGGAAGATCCTGATCTCAAAAAAGAGATTTAGAAAAAATGTCTGTGTGTACGTGGTTATCATAACTCCCGAACAAATTGACCTACGATGTTCAAATTTGGTGTGTGGGTTGGTGATGGCCCAAGAAAATATTATTCAAGTTTTCATCAAAATTGCGTATGCGCATAAGGTAGCTGCCATTGAAAAAATCATGTTTTTCAATGATTGCTAAAAAACGGCTCTAATGATTTTGATCAAAATCGCAGTGGTAATGCCTCTTAAGGTGTTTTAAACATCCCCTCCTCCGAAATTCCCGTAAAAATGCTTTAATGGTGTAAAAAGTTGAAAAACGAATGCCTTAACACAGAGTTCTCTTTGCTTGAACATAGCTCATCAACGATCGTTTTTTCTCCTCTTCTCAGTTTCACTTATAAGAAAGAGTATAATATAAAAATTATCGATAAATATATCGCCAAAATCGCCATTTAGGTAAAGTTTTTTTTTTTTTATTAGACCCACATAAGAACTGTCGCAAAAAATATCGCCCATCTGGCCATTTTTTCTAAATGAATGATAAAAATATAAAAATGGTAAATGATACAAATCCACGTCAGTACTTTAGTGTAATTGAAAGTTGTGCGATGTTCCACACCCCTAGTTGACATGTCGATCGAAATTTCATAACACAATGGGCGACAAATTCATTAGTCAAAAGAGTAAGAGTCAAAGATCAGAAATATTCTTTACAAGAACCACATTTTAGGAGTCGGTTTAAACTAGCTACAAATATTAAATAAAACCAATATCATAATTATACAAAAAAACATTTTTTTTTTTTTTTGGCATTAAAATAAAAAATACGACAAATTACACATTTAATGTGAAAAATAATCTTGCTGAAAGTTTGGATAAATCAGGTTTGAATGCCTTTGTTCTTCATATTAGGCAGGATTCCAGGCTCTCATCAGACATAATAATTTATTTTTTTAACTTCAATAATTGCATTTCAAAAGCGCCAATGTTAATATTAAAGGGGGGGGGGGGAGAATTAAGCTGAATATTTTATGGAGTCGATAATAAAGGTAGCAAATAAGCAAGTAACTCTACCCAGAAATAAAATTTTTTGGTTCCGTTGATCGTCCGTTTGTTCTAGATAGTCAACACCCTTCTCAAGGAGAAATGCCTTAATTTCAAATGACTAGGAACCGAACATTTTTGAAACGTTAGCTCTTCAAGGTCAACTTACCTCATTATGCAACAGTAGATTTGCGTATTCACCCTCCATTTTAACTAAAAATTCTTTAAATTGGCGTTGATAAGGAATTTTAGTAATTTGTAACAAAGCCGTTTTCAAGTGGCTAAAGAGCCGCATGAGGCCCGCGAGCTGCTGTTAAACGACCATTACCTATCAGAATCTCTTGCCCATGGAGGTTTGGTTGGTTGTTTTCAGATTATCTGGCGCCGTCAGCAACACGAGGGCTATAATGCGCCGAAACATTCGTCATTAGACAAGCCAACATACATTCACCCATGCCAACACGGGACTGGAACCCGCAACCTCGCGGTTTAGAAGCTAGCACGCTAATCACTATACCGTTTAGTCGGATCTCGCCCATGGACGATTGTGCGTATATAGAAAAAAGGATATTCGCTTACATGATAAGGCATTCCTAGTATTGTGTAAGGGTATGACAGGTAGAGAAGATTATTGCACTTGCGTACACAAGATCCTCTCTACAATTGAACAAAAGTTCAGAAATTAGGTTGAGACACATGCATGCAGATGCACATTTCTTCTGTCCTTATATCGCTCTTCTGCCATTTCAATCAAATTTCAAACATTTGTAACAAAATTTTCTTGTTTTCAATGCACAATAAATTGCACTGATTTCTGCAAATATAGTTTTTGAATAAGCGAGTTTGTACTTTTAGAGTAATTCTGTTTATTTCAACTTCGTATAAAATTATGTTTTCAAGGAAAACATTTCTTTAAAATGATAAAAATCACATTTTTTAGTACTTAGATATACGTAGGTGTATAAAAATTTGAAGGTCTGCCTATGTTTTCCTGACCTTGTGGTCCTCCATAACTAAACTAACGTTTGTCTTTCCTACACTTCGAATTCTCACTTTTCTTCTTTCTTTTCATTCCTTTTCTTACAGTCACTGTCGATTATAATGACCTTTGGAAGGAACGAATCTATAGATCAGTCCCGGTATAGAATACCAGCACCTTATCTTGTAGTGTGATATCAGTGTAATGATTCTAGGATTTAATACAAAGAGATTAGTGATAACCAGAGATAGCCAACCTATTCCATATCTATCTGTTATTTACATCTGCACACGTGTGATAAATGTAACGATTTTATTTTTATTTATACTTACTAGATTTTATGCTACTCTAAAGTAGAAAGAAGCTTCTACAAAGGCTTTATCCATCTATATGTCCGAGGTCAGAATTCTCAGATAAAACTACAAATGCTAGAGACACGTGCGATATTCAAATGGAAAACCACGCAGTGACGAGTTTCCGTAATCAAAATTCCACCACAAGTACGCCCGTAAGTACCAAAACTGGTGACCGGAAATCAATTTGCAGTTTCTTAAGAAAAAATTATAAATATAACATACCTATGTCATATATCAGCTTGAATGTTTTGATGGAATCAATTAAACTTCACCCCTGTGGAAGTGCTTTGTAATTTCTCCGGAAGACTGTAACCATAGTAATTCATCTATTCAAACTGGTAATCGAATTGAAACTTGGATATTGGGTGGCACGTTTTCTCGCCAAATTGAAAACATTGCTTTCATAAGTCAGGTTCAACCGAGAAAGATTTCTGTCATTAAATGTCACCAAAAAGGAACTCGACTTGGACTGGACTTGATGTACTGCAATAGAAATATAAGTAAAATCAGATTTTAAGTAACACAAATTAAATAAAATTATATTTTATTTCAATTGTGTTTTAAGTGGGGTTTAACTTTAAATAGTTCCATCCATATTAGATAATTTTTAAAATTCCTTGTAACAGCAATTAGCTTATCATGTTCTTATCGAAAAAGACAGGAAATCCGTCTCTTCTAACCGATCTACATATCATGGATTCAGAATTTGTGTTTACTTCTACCAACAAAAGTTCGGTGTTTTCCTGGTGTGCAAGTATTTGACGACAATTCATTTTGCTCTGGACGTTCTACGATACACATCTACGGTGAAGGAAAGTACAACCATGGTTGACAGTTAACGCGTCAGCAATGAAAAGCCCCTCTTGTAATCAGTGAAATTCACCCATACAGGATACGCTTTTGTTTCCGAATATAGAGAGTGCCACTTTGCTGCTTCCGGGTGCCTTTTTACTGCCCAGGACAAACAATCAAATATTCCTCGATCGGAATTCGGAAACGTTCGACGTGCGTCGGTCATCGCGGTCGATGTACGTTTCGCATCGCCTGCATCGAGAGAAAGTGTTAGATCAATTTTGGCCAGGAATTCGCCCTTCAATGTTCATTCTGCGCTCCTTTCCAACATTAAATATTAACATTACCTCTTCGCCTTTTGTTGGAAGAAGAACAGCAAACGATTTTGGGTATCTGTTTTTTTTTTGTTTTTTTTTTGTTTTTTTTCACGATAACAATCAGAGCGCAAAACGTAATAAAAGCCCTCCATCCAGCCAACAAACTAGTAAACGCCCTCGGGCTGTGGGACCCTTTCTCTTTTGTTGATTGCTTGATTGCTTTCGCGGCTAAATGGCCCTTCCTCTGAGGCTTGATTGAGGAAAGGTTTAGGGGTGTTTCTGTAATTGGAATTGTTCTGTATACACTGCGTCAACAGTGTGATTCTTTTTCTTCTCGTAGCTAATTTTTTGTTTTGAAATGTGAGCTGTTGAAGATGTACTTTGAAATAAAATGTAACACAACGGAAAATATAATAATTAGTCACTGAGAGACGTTATTTTTAAGTTTGTTTTTATGAGAGAATATAAAACATAAAAATGTCAATTTTCTATTTTTTTGCGTGTTTATAATCTTTGGAACCTTATCTTTATTTTGACAAGTTTTTGAGTTGATCCGATTACTAAAATTACAGAAAAATTATATTTTTATGGAGAATTTAGCGTAGCTGCATTAGCTCCTTTGATGTTTCGAACGCATTCTTTCTCTGTTTGTGTTTTTTAGAATCCCCCCCCCCCCCCTTCTACTCAAAATGCTAAAACTTCAGCAAATATGAATGAAATAACTTGATTGTGTGTATCATATTTTTTAGGAATGATTTGCTTATGTGTATGTATGATTCAGCTTGGTATTTCAGAAAATTAATACTGTTTTCGGAAATATTTCTTTTAATAAATAAGTAGAGAAATAATTCTATTTTGAAAATAGCAAGAGAAACATTTCTTTAGTTTTGAAGACTTTTAAAATTTCACTCATTATTTATTATGCATTGTAGTTTTTTTTTTTTTTTTTTTTTTTTTTTTCTTATAAGAATTTGAGTTCTTAATAGGATATCCAATTTTATCTAAAATATATTTCAACAAAACCATATTTTTATATTTAACATATATATTTATGTCATATCTAAATTTCTGAAAGGAAAAAGAAACCTAATAGAAAAACATGTAACAAAATAATTTAGGAATATAGAGATTATTCTTCAATTGATACATGACCTCTCGAAATCATTTTTCCAATTTATTTTGGTATAAAAAAAATTAAACACATTTGAATAATTTATTATGATTTTTTTTTTTTTTTTTTTGGCATTTATATACTAAATGTTAAAAAAAAATTCCTTCCAGAAAGGGGAAAAAAGTACCTATTAAATATATATATTCACGTTTATAAATTTACAAAAGTTTAATTTACAAAAATAAATCAACTCTTATCTCCATCCTTTCAAATAAGCAACATTTGAAAAAGCAATTATTGAAAGAATGTTGTTGCAATCTCTAAACACTTTATCTCGGTTTCTTTTTAATCATTCATACGAAATAGAATTCAACTTTCGCAAATCGCTTTGTGCAACATTGGATTCAATGCTTTCTTTATGTATCAGAGCATTGAACCATCTTTAAAATCGCCAGCTCATACAAAAAAGCAGTTCAAATCTACAAATATAACTCGATATTGTGGTATTCAATGACTTTTATGTTCACACCGCCATTGGCAAAGAAGAAAAAAACCTTCAAAGAAGTACTTTCTCCTTGATGAAAACGGAACATCGGGATAAAGATGGCTATCTGCTTTTTCATTTGTGTCTTCTTTTCCTGGTAATCGTTACCCAGTGGCAGATGTTTATTTAATGTTTTCTTTTTTGTGATCATTTATCCGAAAAAGGGTTAATGATGACGGGTGATAATAGAAGCTGGATGTTGTCGAATTTCTTCACTTATTCTGATTGCATGGTTGTACGCTTTTGTGGGAGAGTTCATAATGCCATTGCAATTCCTGTTATTTCTAAGTGAAACCTGTGCAATGAAAAGTTGTCGCGTCAATTTCTTTTCGCCTTGTGCCACTTTTAATTGCTTTCATTCATTTTCTTTTGTGCTTTTAGGATACTTCATTTTTATTCTTTACTTTCAACTATATGTTTTATTTTGGGGGAACAAATAAGATAGGAAAGAAAAGATCGCTTTTTGATCTGAGAACATTGTAATTTTTCTAACCAGGCATTATATAAGTTTATAAATACTTGCATTCCATTCTACTCTGACAATACTTGAATACACTTCGGTTCATACAAAATTATCAATAAAGATCGAACATATTAAGCATTTATTCCTTCGCGTTATTTTTAGAAATTCTGGAATGTGCATATGACAAGAGAGGTTTGATGAAAATAAATTTCCTACAGTTTGAAAGACATCAGAAGTTTAGGTGTACATTATTTAAAACTTATTGTTTGTAAAATTCAATGTCCGAATACAGAAAAAAAGATGACGATTGATAACGAAATATATGACCAATAATTAATTAAATAATCTCTTAAAGTAAATACTTTAAAATGATTAGTGTAAAACCGAGAAGGGACTGTCGTCCTACTCTGATGATCATCACTGTTAACGCCAGAATGTATAAATATCTCCGTTTTATAAATAAATCAAATCAACGACTCTCTCTTTTATACACAAAGTGAACAATCAATTCAACACAATTTCAAATATCTGTAATATAACACTGATGTCCTTGATGTTCGTTATAATTTAAAAAATTTTCTTATATATATATCTTCTAGATGTCGTTTTTTAATGGTTTCAGTGGTACGTATGCACATTTTTATGAAAACCTGTTGATATCCAATGCTTTAGGCTACTCCTAATGACGTCAGGTTAATTTTTTCGCCACACCGTATTGCGTTTTTATAAAATCATTACCATAATTTTTAATAGTTTTCGTCTGGGTAAATTATTCGTTGACTATTTCTTATTATCAATCAAACAAAGAAAGGGAGTTTATTAATTATCTATTTTGTATAAATTTTTAATCGGAACTGGTTACAGGCAATATTCATCATCTACTCTAATGTAACCCAGTTCCTTCCATTTACAATACCTTTGGGCAAAGGAAAACGTTATTCCGATATTTGAGAGGAAATCTGCGTATCCCTCCAATGAAAAAATGTAAGCATACATAATCACCTCGTGCGAAAATTCGCTTTGACGCATACGCGTGCGAAGAAAGCTTGATGTCACCTAATAAGAAAAGTTGGAGAATGCAGGAACCGAAAAATTAAATTGTCTATTTTGAGAAAACTTTTTCAGCCTTATGCTCCAGTGGGTGAGAAATCGTTCAGAAACTGCTTCAAATTTCCCACGTTTTTCTCAGACAGGAGGTTTTTATGACATCTCCCCTCATTCAGAGTTCAGTGTACTTCACATTCACAACACAACACACGCACTTCATCCTCACTCAATCAAAATTGGGCTCTAAATCCTTCATTGGAACACATTGTATACAATTAAAATAAATATCTGGTCATTTTGTTGAATGTCTTCAACGTCTTTTAAGTGTTTGCTGCACCACTCCTCAATTCCAAGAG
The DNA here is from genome assembly GCA_963978545.1 of Linyphia triangularis. Classification (NCBI taxonomy): domain Eukaryota; kingdom Metazoa; phylum Arthropoda; class Arachnida; order Araneae; family Linyphiidae; genus Linyphia; species Linyphia triangularis. The sequence goes on along the minus strand of OZ021722.1, from coordinate 37,983,141 downwards.
GCATGCAAAGTTTAAAATTCTAACGCGACAGAAGAGTATTTTGGGGGAAGGTATCGAAAATTAATTACTCATTTATAAACTTTGGGAAACAATATTAAATTTTAGAAATAAAATGTCAACGGGTTTAGACACTTAATTTTCGGTAAAATGTCTTATAGCCTATATTTTTATTGAATACAGGCATACAAGTATAAACCAAGAAATTATTACAAAACTCGTAAGTCACAAATAAAAACGCTACAGTTATATATAAAAGCAACTCATCTCGTTACAATCGTGCATCAGAACGTAATAAAAAAGGTTCATTGTAAGGTCCTGCAAGCTTCCGAGGAAAAGGCAAGGTTCCTCGCCTTTTCAGTCAATGGATGTAATTTATCATGTTTTGAAGTAAAAGTATACCGAATGTACACTTCTTTTGTCTTTGCTAATTTGAATATATTTGAAAATGCTTGATTTAAACAAATTTGACGTCTTTTTTTTTTACAAAAAGAAAATTATATCCAATTTCATTTGGATATCAAAGGCCTGAATTGTTTTAAGACAAATTCATTAATTCCTTTCTTTATCCTATAATAGTTATACTTATGACAATATTCTAATGAAAATTTAAATTTTCTTACGGAGAAGAGATCAAGCTCATTACTCTCGGTTTTATTGCGCTCAAGTCATTTTACCAAGCCCATCCTCCCAGCTTTCCAGGAAGGAGGAGCATACTTCATGGTGCTCAAGCTCACACCCATATCTGGTCCACACGACTGTCACTGATTATTATTTCCGTTTGATTCTGCACCGAAAAAGGGTTGTAAATCGTCGTTTCGGCAGTCCTTTTTTCGGGAATGGACCTGGCAACGGTCCACTGATTCCTCATTGTATCGATTTCAACTTCACGTGGTTTTACGAAGGACAAAGGGCCACACAGGTCGCCATTTCACTTCTGTTTGACATTATATAACACCGGATGGAAGGGTGAAAGACCAATTGCGGCGACAGTTTTGGCAAAATGAAAACGAACTTGTCCGAAACTGAATAGTGTAATATAAAACTAAATGACGATCTTGCCTTTTTAGTAACTGACATATTGCGTTCAAGTTGAACCGTTTGATATTGATACACATAGGTCAAGTGCTTTTGTTTTTGCTTTGAGTTGTGTCAGTTATGTTTTTAAGTTTTTTATTGATATAGATGGGTCAACTGCTTTGATTTTGTGTAATATTTGTTATGTTTATAAATTTTCTGAAAGAACCATGATTTCGTTTATTTTCATACGAATTTTGTTTTCTCGATTCAATGACTAAACTCATTACTGATTAATCTAATTTTTTCGAATTTAAATTTACTGTTTTAATCGCTTATGTGATAATATTTAATTTCTATTGTTAGCTATGTCAGCAAAACTGTTGTTTTTTTAACAATTATTGTGTATATTTTGTAATGGATTCAACTTATATCTTGAAATTGAAACTGCTAAGTCTTACAACAAAATATTCATTAAAAAAATTTTACACAAAGTTTTTTAATACATTCATAGACATAATCAAAAACCAACTTATGTCATAAAATTTCGAAAAGAATAGATAATTTAGGTAAATTGTTTATCAAAATAGAAATTTGAATGATTTACTCTTAGTGTAAATTTAAACTTATACTTGAAAACATTTTAAAATAAATAATTTAAAACAATATATGTTTTTAAAAGTTTCGCCAAGTATATTCTTACCGAATTTCTTTCTGTGTTACTTATCTGTACATAAGATAATATTATCGTGAGGTAAGTTTTTTTTTCTGTTGTGCAGTTTTACAAAGAGATTTTCAGAAAAGACTCTAGTGGTGTCGGGTTTAGTTCATAACAAAACTATTATTGATGTTGTTTCTACACTTCAATGGAATGATATAAACATATAAAATATTGGTTTGTATAAATCACATTTTTTTTAAATCAAATACTAAAATGAAAAATGTACCTCATGATAATTTCTCTTTGATGTATCGATTAAAATGAATCTTAACTTGCCTACTCACAAAATAGCAACAGAAATGGTGTGTAATAGAAATATTAAAAATATTCCACCAACTATTTCTTGCAAACCTCCCTCTGTAAGCATTCCAGAAAAGCAGGAGTCAACGGGTTTTCCCAAAACATTCACAGACATATTGATTTTGCCATTAGGTAAGTAGTCAGAGCGGCGCTATATAGGTGAATCAAACAGTGGTCACCCTCCCCCACCGTCTGTAGAGTACAGGAATAATTCGAAATACGTTCATGAACTTCAATTTACTATAAGATTTGCTGTAGAGTTCATACTTGATACATTTAATAGTATTATTGTTATTAGTTCATTGGTTCGAGATTGATATATGCGGAATTTAAGACATAGAGGATATGATTTGAATATGAAAATATGAACATCCAGTAATATAGCTTTAAATTCATGAAAGACTTTACATGAGTGTTTTTTTAATGAGCATTACTTTTTTTATTGTTGTATCTATCATTTATCAAATTTACCGTCAAAATATATTTTGTTCGCCGTGAGAAGTCGGAGGTTTTTCCAGGTTTTCTCAATTTCGGGACACCAATGTGTAGTTGTTCCCCTTGAATACCATACCAGACAAACGCAAAATACTTATTTGAACGTACGTTAGCATGGGTCAAATAGTTTCCCGAACTGAAAAAATAATTTGCACATAATTTTTTGCAAGTTGTAATAACAAAAATTGACTATGCTACCTTGACATTGTTACGAAGTTTTATCACAGTTCAGTCGTCATGTAAAACTCATACTATAAATATACAGTACAACCCAATTAAAATTAATAATGGGAAAAAAACTTGAAGGACTGAGTTTTAATTGACAATATATTAAAATGCTACATTTAGTTTGTTATCTAGCAAGCAAAATTAAATAAAATAATCACATTTCTTCGAAACCATTTATTAAAAAAATTGAGTTTTGCATTTTAACATGCCCGGTCAATCATGCAGTCCGGAAATAAATACGCCGAAAAATGACCGAGCTAGTTTAACAATAAAGATTTACTTCCCTAGTAGTGTGAATTACCTTTAAAAGAATTTGCATAAGTTTTCTATCTTTATTGCTACGGGTCATTGCATAAAAGTAAACTTTCCAATCGAGAATACCTGAACTTGTGATTGAAACATAAAAAAAGATCCGCAGAAAGAGCTCAAACCACTTAGCTTTCAAGCAACACTTCCGAACCCGTTCGACCATTCGTTAAAGTGATGTTACACAGTTTCTTCTGTCCCTTCGAGTGCAAATACCTTTTCTTGTAACGGCGGCTCGCCCCGCGATTCGCTCCGACGCCCCACGCGTGAACCCGACCGAGAACCGCCTCTGCATTTAGGACAAGGGCGCAAGACAAACACATAATCCATAAACATGCCAATAGTATGGTGACTACATTTCAAAGGACAAAACTTGGAACCTAGGATTGATATTGGTGGGAGGCCAAGATTCCCATACATATTCACGGGGTTTTATCCATTCGAGGCGCAAATGTTCGTCAGTTTATCATTGATAACTTCTGAAAGGCTTTTTCCTTGACGCTCTAACTTCTCTCAATAATACCATCAATTTAACTATTGTAATTAAAATGGAACGGATTCTGGCTATGCGTTGAGGATTCTTCCTGCTATCCACCCAGAAAGAAATATTTTGGGGTCCTCAGCCTGTCGAACCATCGGGACTTCATTGTTCATTGTATATTATTTTAGATTCCATTATGTTTTAATTACAATATTTAAATTGATAGTATTCTGATTTTATATTTCTTATGTTGCTAATGGCGCTTACTATAGAGGTATAACTTTGTGTCGCCTCTGTTTTGTAGTACATTCTTTCATTTGAATTTTTTCACATAAATTTACATTGGAAAATAGTTCTTTCAGTTGTCCAATCCTACCTCTAACAATGTTTCGACTCCACACCCACATTCAAAGATTTTCTCTCATTCGAGTTGCAAATAGATTTTATTTTCCTTTGAAAGATCTCTCCGAAGGGGCACCCCTTGTAAACAGACTACTCCCTATAATCCAGACCTTGCTGTAAAGTTGTTATGCCGCAGTATAATCCTTGTGTAACTATTGCACTAGGACATATTCAATCAATAAACCCAAAAGCTGGTAGGGTGTCAAGACCAGACATCTTACACACTCACACGTTCGCTCCCATCCCAGATGGAAATGTAGGCACGTTTTCCCTGGAAATATCTCCAGGAAGACAATTCCATTTTTAACACTCAGGATACACTCAATAATGTATATCTTAAGGAAACAATATTTCTGCACAGTATGTCTTCCGTGAAACTTTTGCGCCCGAAAATTTTCAATTCATTTCAACCCATACTTGCTTACCTTTAAGTGAAAAACAACAAAATAGAGGGAGAAAATGTGTCCTTTAATTTTCTTCATAATATGATGTACATTTTGTGAATAAATAAATTTGTATCGGTATTTGGTGTATTCATTTGTTTAGGTAAGGAAAACCTAATGTAAAGTAAAGCAAAGCAAAAAAAAAAAAAAAAAAAAAAAAAAAAAAAAAAAAAACGTGTTTCGAATAGGTTTTTCGTAATACTGTCAGAATTGAATTTCAGAGTCTGAACTACAATGTTCTTCAAGTCAAGTAAACAACTATAATATTAACCCTTTGCACTCCAGTGGCGCCTCTCAGGCGCCACACGATTGGATGCCAAACCACGAGAGGACCATTAGGTGTGATGCGGAAATTCGATGCAAGGCCAATGACTGTGTTTAGTTTCTATGAAGCAAATCCATAAACACCAGCCGAACCTAAAATGTCTCGAGTTGCTGATTCCTCCGAGCGAAAAAGGCCTGGAGTGCAAAGGGTTAATACATAAAAGCAGCTCTCCCAGACGTAGTATTTTTAATACCATGCTATAATTTGACCTAGTGACTTTCTTAGTCCTTTTTTAAAGTGCATGAAGTCCTAGGTATCGAAGTACTTATTGATACTTCAATAGGAAAATATATTATTAAATATACTATGTTCAAAATGCATTGTGAAAAATTGCCTACCTAAGAATTTCAAGTCCGAGGTCTAGTAACGCTGCATAAAAGTCTGCGGTGTTTATTCTATTTTTTTCTACTCTATTTGTTTCAGAAAATCTTCTCATTATGAAGTACTTGTTATTTCATTTTGTGCATAGAAGCCCGCGTACACACACAAGTATAAAATTATATTGGTTAAAGAAACAGAAAAATAAAAAGAAAACTATTTGTGACACGAACAGATGTTGGTAGTATGAAAGGGCATTTTACATCTGTTATCTATCATCATGACAAGATGTGGAATAGAATTCATCATAACATTTTCTTCCTTTGATATACTCAAAAGAAGACCCGCATTTTTAGAGCACAACTTCGACGTTCAACGATTATGTGCACAAAACCCCTTCGATGAATAAAAGTTTAGTTTTAAAAAAAAGCTTTTTTTTTTTATTATTTATTTTTTTACATCGCGGGGCACTATATCAATCATTGAACATTTCAATTATTGCTCTTATTTCACTAGCACTAAACTAAATACGAGTGAAATAAAGTCCGAAAAAAATTTAATTGGACAAATAACGTAATCTAAGACCAAAACAATGACATTCAGATACACGTTTGGACTAAGGACCATGAAAGTATCATTAACAGCTATTTATGTCTTGATATCTCAGTGTATTGAAATAAATATCTAATGTATTCTTTAGTTTCATAAATTTTATTTCAAGAAATTTTTTAATTACGTTGTCTCCACACTTTTTTCTGTGAGCCCTTTTATTTGTTTCCTTTCAATCTTAGATTAATGAATCTCCCTTTTAATTTTTTAACTCTTAACTTTTATTTAAATCATTTTTTACCATCTCGACGAATCAAATTATCATAAGTTTCATTGAAAAAATTATCATCTTTACTCACAGCTCTATGACTTCTAAAGTTGTAGGCACTGTGAAAAATGATTCTCTAACTAATCAAGTTTGTAAAGACTACATCTCATACTCCCACCTCCCCAAGTCCACATTTTAAATACTTAATTTTATCTCTCCAATCGCAACAATTGCTTTTTACATTTATACCTGAAAGATTCTTTTTCTACAGTTGATGACTACCCTCTTCGGACATGCATTTGGCCACAAAGGAGTGCGTAATGACTCAGGACCTTAGTCAACAATCTGCTCTATTTCGGATTCTTTGTCCGAATCCGGGTCAACGTTAGTTCGGGTAAAGAGCGTTTTCTTTACCGTTTTTATGAAGTCACATTGAGGAGGCGACATGCCGCATGCTCACATTATCTGCTGATTAAAGTGCGCATAAATTTCGTGCATTTCCCTTCGACTTTTGTCTTCTTTTATTCTGAACAGAACGCCGCTTGGAATGTTTCGAATGCTCGGCTTTGTTTACTTGAAATGGAATGACCTACATACCGAATGTGTTCGGAAGGTTCAATAGTATTTTTGTTTGGGTTTTCGAGTGGTCAATACAAGTGGATTCAAAATAATTGCGATTGATGCATTTCCTTGAGCTCCTTAAGACACTCGGAGCTGAGAAAGATTTTGGAAAAACATGGTCTCGTACCGTGTGGTCAACGTGGAATAGTTAGCGCATAAAATCGGTCAAGAGAGTGAGAGTAACCACACACCTAGTGTTCCGCGTCCGAACATCAGGAAGTAATTGACTTGAGGAGGTTGTTAACTAGGGTATTTTTAGAAACGTAACCTTTGCATAGTTCAGCGGTAAAGACGCAGGTTATTTTAATAAAGTATTATTCTTCGATAGCAGAGCCCTTCGAAAAACTTCGACAGGGAAGTGGGGAGTGGGGGAGGGGAGGAGGAGGAGGAGGCGATGCGATAGTCAATATTTAATTTTTTCTTGAAATCGAGGCAACTCCTGTTTAAATACATATAATAAAATCTACACCCAAATATGAAGGAAAAGAAAGGTTATAAACGTCTTTTTATTCAATATATATCTCCCAAAAAACAGCTTGACGTAAAAATAGCCCGTCAAGTAAAATAATCTGTCAGAAAAAGTTGGGAAAAGTTTTGCTGCCAAGCGGCCGCTTTTAGTTTCTTTTGGGGTACTTGTACGCAATGAACTAAATTGGAATTATTAGGGGCAATCCCCATTGGCAATCAGTACTTGACAGGCTAGAGTTTTTATAGAATTAATCTCAATTCAAGGGAATGGGTGCAAAGCAGCTAAAACAAATGAAATGAGATTAATCCGAAATAACTCTAGCCTGTCAAGTTCTGACTGTTTATGGGGATTAAGTAAAGTAAAATAATCAGACAGAAAAAGTTGTGAAATTTAATGTTTGCCGTCAAGCGGCCGCGTTTAATTTCTTTGGGGTACTTGTACACAATGAACTAAATTGGGATAATTAGGGGGAATCCTCAAAGGCAATCAGAACTTGGCAGGCTACAATTACTTCGGATTAATCTCATTTCATTTGCTTTAGATACTTTGCACCCATTGCACTGAATTGAGATTAATTTTATAAAAACTCTACCCTGCCAAGTACTGATTGCCTATGGGGATTCCCCCTAATAATCCCAACTTAATTCATTGTTTACAAGTACCCCAAAGAGACTAAACACGCTGTCGCTTGGAGGCAAACATTAGATTTCACAACTTTTTCTGATTGATCATTTTACTTGGCGAGCTTTTTTTACAAAGTCTAGTTGTTTTTTGGGAGATATCAATTCTTTTTATTGTGCTTGTTATGTTCTAAATGAGTGAGATATGACCAAAGGATATATTAGTGTAAATAACCACACTGTCGTTCTAAGAAAAAAAAAATGGCGTAAGCGACGACACCTTTATATTCATATACTATACTCTTTGTATTGAGAGTGACAATAAATATGATTAAATATCGTAGAGATTTAGGATTGCAATCCAAATCCTTTTCGTCTCTTTTAAGAAGAAATCTTCCTTATCACAAGAAGAAAAAATTTTGATAATAAAAAATATGTACCTATTATAACTTGAGTACAAAAACATACCATTATATACTAAAAGATAAGTAATTATACAAAGCAAGTAAAACATACAAACAAAATACTTGCTTTTTATGCGAAATTGATTACCAACTTTTATATACGAATAAATATATATAAAAAAAATGCTTTTCAAAACAACTTTCGCTTTAAGTTTGAAGTATAAGACTTGTTATTATTTTAAGATAAATTCATCTATCTTTAGTGGTGGAGTCCTTAAGGTATTAGACAAGTATGATCATAAGGTGCGTGGTTCAAATCCGACCAGACACCTAGAAAACTTTATTTTAAATAGAAAGTGGTTTTCTAAGAAAGAAGTTGATTGTTTTCAGAACTTTGCAATTTTATTCAGAAGCATGCAATGTTATTGAAGAATAAGTAATTATTATTATTATTTTCCGAATTACACCGTTTTAATAGTTTAACTTAAAGTATCAAAGTCACTTCTTGAAATTGAGAAAAAGATGAATATCCGAAATCCGTTGACCCGTTTTACTCAGTCATTACCCGGGCTAAAATACCAAATTTCTAGAATTAACTCTGGGGGGGGGGGAGTACAGACCCTCTTAAGCATTAATTCATACAAAAGACACTTCTTCTGGTCAATCTGAGAGGAATAAAAAGAGAATGGTCTGAATAAATTAAAGTGTTTAAGTTGTAGGCCAGGATACGATTCCCAGTCATCAGCATCATTTCCGGGAAGTACAGACCCTCCTACCCATCAAATCATACAAAAGACACTTCCTCTAATCAAGCTGAAAATAATAAAAAAAGAATGATAAAAAATCATCAAATAGTTTTAGCTTTAGCCCTGGCTAAAATTTTAGTCATAACCAGAAGAAGAACAAAATTCCGGTGACTTCAGTGATTTTCAAAGGATTTTTTTACCATGTTCCCTTGTTCAATGTTAACAATTATGTTGTTATTTTTCGTCTACTCACCCGGGGCAACATGATGGGGGGGGAGGGGAATCAGGGTTCTAACTATAATAGAAACTGAGCTATGAGGGGTCGAAAATGGCTCTAAGTCAACATAATATACTCTTGTATGTCTGCTGCTTTGACATCAAACTTGACTGTGGAACACTGCCGCTTTCCTAGATTTTTAAAAATCCCCATTTTCTAGTTAAAGAACCACTAGTTCTGCCATGTTTAGTTGGTTGGTTGGTTGTTTTCAGATTATCTGGCGCCGTCAGCAACACGAGGGATATATAATGCGCCATAACATTCGTCCTTTGACAAGCCAACATACATTTACAAACACCCATGCCTTACACGGGATTCGAACCCGCAACCTCTCTGTGTAGAAGCTAGTATGCTAACCACTATACCGTTTGGTCAGCCCTGCCATGTTTAGAAACCCACTTTTAGTTATTTACTGAAAACTTCTCAAGTAAAATTTAAGATACAATAATTTATAGTTCAACTTATTTTTCTATTCATTCAGAAATGTTAGATATCTTTGTAGTTTGATATTTTTATCTTTGAGGATTATTCTCAATATTGTTTGTGTAGTTGACTGACATTAATTTGATGACAGGTTTTTTTTTTTTTTACTAAAAATTATTTTTTCTGTGTAATACATAGTTCAGAGATATTATTATTTTGTAATACATATTTTGTGTTGGGGAAATTGTTGTACCATTTTATGCTTAAGATTGAAGGAGAAAAAATAATTTTTAGAGGATTAATTTTCCTCCCATTTGCATATGACTCACACAAATCTAAACAAGACTCCTGTTATAATAATAATCCATATTTATATAACATAATAAATACTGATATTTTCCCGTTGGTTTCAGGTGGCTGAGTTGCTGAATCGCTGTTCCTGTCCAGCACAATTTCCTATGCTGAGGGTAGGCGATGGAAAATATCGAATTGGGGAAACTCAGCTTCTCATATTCGTACGGGTAAGGTTATATTTACTACGTTTATCAACGATGTCAATAAAGGTCATTCTAACAAGTTTAAGTATTTTTTTTTATTGAACAGGGGAGAAGAATGAAACAAAATGTTGTTTTAATTTTATATATTTCGGTTTTTAGTCCACTGTGTAAGGAAGCATAAATGTAATCTGTCTAATATCTAAGGAATAAATTGAAATAGTAACCAGTGACTAATAATTTTTTTTTTTTTCCGGAATTCTGCTTCATTGTAAGGGTAATGGGCAATAACTGATTTAAAAAGTATACGAACAACATTATACGATTTAATCATACAGATAAGCAAATAAAAATAAGTTGATTTAAGAACTTAGAATTCAGGGATTTATTATTTGAAATGCCTTGGGTCAATTTCTGAAAACGTTTGACAATCAAGTTAATGAATAATTAGAGAAGCAATATTTGTAGGGTAATTTCATGAGTTGAAAATACTTTTTGATGTTATATCTGCAGGGTAGGTAGCCATGTCAAATAAAGATGTATTTTAGCATGAAACTAAACAGATGTGCAAAGCAAGAAAGCAGTTATATAAAAACGATCTCATCGAACCATTTTTATTTGTTGATGTCAAGTTGATAAACTCGCGCAATATAATAACAGTTTTAAAAAATAAGCAGAAGCAATTTTGATCGATGACTGATGGTTCTGCCATCACGACAGTGATGACATCACGCTGATGGTTATGGGTAACTTCTGTCCTTGCGATCAGCTTTAGCGAAGCTGTTTTCTTGTCAGATTGAGATGAAAGTATAAGAGTTATCGCAACACATATCAATCATCGAAAATTACTTCAAGTAGACAATGATAGACAATTTCAGCATTCTTTTCCAAGTTCAATAGCATAAAAAACTGAAATTTTCTGCAGATTAAAAAAAAAAAAAAGATTCGGAGGAATAATTCTTTAACATAAGAAAGCGAGAGCAATACGTTTCACACTCACCTAACTCAAGAAACATTTAACGTTATAAAAACATATTAGCAGTTTTCTACGAAAATGAAATTTTGATGGTTGAATAAATTGTGACTTCGTAAAATTAATAAAAAGACTGCTCTTATTTATATTTATAAAGTGTGTTATGTAAATTGAAGAAAAGTCACCTATTACTTCTATTTAGTTCACATTTGTTTGGAAAGAAGATTTGCTTGGGTGTTTTTTGCTTTTCTTTTAACTTGCGCTTCTTCTTTTTCTTTTTTTCCCATAGAGTAGATGTAATTGTTATTTTTACGCTCAGCTAAATAAAGACGGGATTTTCTTAATTACTCTCAAATTATTGTTGTCACTAATTAAAGATAATTATTTACTTAGTGACAGTGTTATAAAGGTGGTATTTTAAGATGAAACAATCACTTGTCAATTAGTAACATTCCTTGAACTAAAAATGTAATAACTTTTGATAAATCATAGGGAAATCAAAAGAAATTATAAAGAAACCATAGTGAGTTTAATCAAATATAAAAATATACTTTTGGAATGGTTTATTAAAGACAATTTAATTTAAATGTATTTCTATACAGATATTTCAAGGTTTTAAATAATATTTTTAAACGTCGGACTTTCGTTGAGGATCATACCTCAGTTCCAAAAATTAATGTTCTCTATATAATGCTTAACCTTTTGTACTGATGATTCTTGCAGTGTTACTTCTCACATTTAATCTATAATAATAAAACAAGCTGTGTGTCTGACTGTCTATGGCTCTGTGGATCTATAGAAATCTACTTAAAATTGGAGTAGACCTCTGACATTTTCTGCATAAGTAGTTTTGGCCTTCTAATTGTATACATCACAAACAGAATGTTAAAATTTTATTTAGTTCTTTTTTAATTAATTTTTTAATTAATTAATAAATATGTTACAAAACAATATCTAATTGGGCTACAGCTCTGAAATTTTCAACATAAGTAGTTTTGGCCTTTTAATTGGACTTTTAATAAACAAAATTTTAAAATTTTATTTTGTCCTTTTTTAATTAATTAATAAACATTTTGAAAAACGACTACTAATATGGCTACAGCTCTGAAATCTTCAACATAAGTAGTTTTAGCCTTCTAATTCTATACATCCCAAACAGAATGTTAAAATTTTAATTAGTTCCTTTTGAATTAATTTGTTTAATTAATAAATATGTTACAAAACGATATCTAATAGAGCTACAGCTCTGAAATTTTCAACATAAGTAGTTTTGGCCTTCTAATTAGTCTTTGGAAAAACAGAATTTTAAATTTTTATTTAGTGTCTTTTTAATTATGTTTTTAATTAATTAATTAATATTTTACAAAACGATTTCTAATAGGGCTACAGCTCTAAATTTTCAACATAAGTAGATTTGGCCTTCTAATTGGACTTTAGAAAAACAGAATTTAAAATTTTTGTTTAGTTCGTCATTAATTTTTTTTTTTTAATTAATTAATATATAGATTACAAAACGATTTCAAATAGGGCTACAGCTTAAAAATTTCAACATAAATAGTTGTGGCCTTCTAATTGGATTTTTGAATTACAGAATTTAATTATTTTTTTTTAATTAATTAACAAATATTTTACAAAACGATTGTAATTGGGCTACATTTCTGAAATTTTCAACACAATTAGTTTTGGCCTTCTAATTGGACTGACAAAAAGAACGTTAAAATTTTAATTTGTTTTTTAATTAATTTTTTCACAAAAAGCGCCTTTGAATACGTCTAGAGCTCTGAAAGTTTCAAAGTAAGTAGTTTTAACCTCTAATTTTGCTTTCCACAAACACGTGTTAAAATAATCTTAAAGGGATGTTGTATTATTGTATTGCTGCGTGGTCGGGTTCGAATGATTTGAAGCCAAAGCAGATCAAAACTTGCAGAAACTTATTCTAATATAATTCTTCACCGGACTCTCTTACAGCTCCAGAACTTCTCGTTCTAGTAGACATAATACAGCTCTTTTCACAATAGAGCACAAAACAGCAGTTAAAAATTTGACAACACAACTGCTAAATCGTCGCAAAAGACAATGCAATACAGTTCGCTTTGGAACTACTCGGAATGTTCACTGAGACTCAGTAAATCCAGTCAACTAACGGACTCAGCTAACAACTAACTCAGTGACTCAAAATCAACTACTCAGTGACTCAAAATCAACTACTAACTGACTAACCTCCTCGGCCGACTTATATAGGAGTCAAACCTTCTTGAGATTTCTAGAAGTAGATATTTGGAGAACTTTCCAGATCGTAGTCGAAAAGTCCTATACATGTACATGGGGACCGAAAATGTCGCCAAATAGTCGCCAAGTTTAGCGACATTTGGCGATTTCTCGCCAAATTTGGCGACAAAAACTAGTCGCCAAAACCATCGCCAACTTGGCTCTATCTCGCCAATTTGGCGAGGTTCCCATTACCATAATGTTAAATGCCCTGCCCCTTGAAACTCGCTTCCCAGAGTTACCTCTGTAAAACTCGTTATCAAGCGATAACACCCATATTGCCGGGAAACCAGCTTAACGACGAACTATTGCACTGCCTTATGCGAAATGTACATAAATTTTACTATTTACAAAATTAACACTACGAAATATTTACAAATATACAAAAATTCGTAACAGTATTAACAGGGCTGCCACAGGCGACTAAAAAGGCTACTAAAGCGACTATTTTAGTGGCCAGGCGACTATGGCAACTATTTCAATGAAAAAAGGGCCCAAAGCGACTATTTTGAACAAAACCTTCAACTATTTTTGGGCTCAGGCGACTATTTTTTTAAAAATTGGATACTGTCCGTTAAAAGACAGAAAGAAAACGGCACTAAGGTACTAACAATTTTATCAAAATGGTAATTTTTTTAAAGGGGGGGGGGGGGGGCGGGAGAGCACTATTGAAATAGTTGTTCATATTCGCTGGTAGAGTGATCACTTTGTTACTCCGATGATAGTAACTTCACGCAAGATGTTGTTTTTGACGGCAACCGCGGTCATTTTCGCCTACCTGTTAGATTTCAATGTTTTATCTTTCGCCGTGCAAGGCAACAGCATACACAATTATATTCTCAAATATCAAATTATTTCGCTTTATTTACTCTAAACAAAAATAAATTTATGGAATTCGCCCCGAACGCCGGAAGAAAGTGCCATAGTATGGACCTAGGTATGGACAGTATTGATGTTATTTGACGTTATTTCCGAGATTTGTGTTAGTGCGATGAACAATTTCGCCTTGTTGGTCAATGAATGCAGATTGATTAGAATTTCAGTGTTGTAGCTAAAGTTATAAATAATAAAATAATTTAAATTTTTAAGCAATTTATTTAATTAATCTTAATGTAGCTTAAACAGGGTGGCGTCAGAACCGGGAATTCAGGGAAATGTCAAGGAATTTCGCAAAATTACTCTTTAATCAGGGAATTTTGAAATTTTCGAGTTTCTTTTCTCGCGTACCCCATGGTGGGTGCGGACATCTGTCCCAACTCGCGTCACATGATATATCAGGGTTCCCACGGTCATTGAAAGTCATTAAAAATGCTTAATATTTTTTAACTTGTTTTCAAGGCCTTGAAAGTGCTTGAAAATACTTAGAGGTGCTTAAAAGTCCTTGAAAATGTTTAGAGGTCCTTAAAAGTCCTTAATTTTTACAGATGTTGTCCAACTGCAAAATTTATAAAGATACAACTCGGACTTGTTATCCCCGCGTGACCTCCCTTTTATCTGTACCGTATCAGAATTTTCCGACATATTTGTATTACGCATCCACCAACTTGTAACTTTTTTGGTAGAATATACTTCATTAAAAATTTAAATATAGACATGATGCCTGAAAACGAATTTTCATAGGTCCTTAAAAACATTAATTTGGTCCTTAAAAGTCATTGATTTTCATTCTGTGATTTGAGTGGGAACCCTGTATATATATAGAGTTTTTATAGTTGGCCGATCGATTTGGGTGTACGAAGTTTCCGAACTTTTTCTACTCTCAGCAGCTAAGCCAAACCGGCCAATCTCCCCTCCTTGGCCCACAACCACATGTTCCACTTTTTTTTTTTTTTTTTTTTTTTTTACTTTCTGAAATTATTGTTTTGCTTAGAACAATGATTTACACATTATTTCTGATAGATTTTTGGTTATCCTATAACTTCGCGTCCGCCGGTGTCTTATTGTTAAAAAAAATCTTCAAACTTCAATCTGCCTGCATCCTTTACAGACATGATTTTTTTTCTTCTTGCCTTGCGTTTTTTCTCAACAGAATATATTGGAACCCTAAATTCCTTAATACTATTTCAAATTGATTCCATCATATTTTTTCGTTTTTATTAACCCTTTACAGCATTGTGTTATAGATGTGCAACAAATCTATAGGCATTCATAAGCAAAATGGGTTAGATCCTGTACTTTTTTTTTTTTTTTTAACTTTAATTTTTACATTTTATTTAACGTAATTAACTGAAAATTATATGTGTTTTTGATTTATATGTTTAATATAAATCAAACAAAGAATTGAAATATCGTCCTCCCCTTCCATAAAATAAAAAAAGAATCTGAATGCTTTACTGCATACATTTAGGCAAAGGGTTATGGAATTTAAAAAAAAAGGTCCTTACATTCCCCCCCCCCCTCGCTGCCAAATGCTGCGCTTGTCATGTTTTATGAAAACGATTTTTTGCCTCATTTAATATGTACTTTTGTGGTTAAGATAGTATTTTTGTTGTACAAAATTTTATTTCTGTATATCTATGAGTAATTAATTTTTTATAAGAAGCTGTTAATTTCAAGACTTTCTTTAATGCATTATGTGTTATTTATCTTTTCTCAACTTCCAAATCTAAAACACATAATCATAACACAAAGAAGAAAAATATTGTACTAGTTTTGTTTTTCCTTGAAGTTAACAAGTATGGGTGTAGTTTGTAAATTGGTTTATGCGAATTTTGTATTTTTTTTTCTTGATGTTTTCCGTTCTTTTTTATGCTCTAAAGATGCTTGTTTTGATTTTTAGTCGAAACTTATATTTTGTTGCAATTATACGTTGATAAGTAAATGTAATTCTATATAGGTCAAATGTATATATTTTTAAATTGGCCGTTATTTTCTTTGTTTTCTTAAAATGTTGTTTCGCAAATTCTGTAGCCATTTTGTTAAAAATTTAAAAAATGGCCTTAATGAAATTCGATTACCATTGCCAATGTATAATATAATTGTTTAAACATGATACTTGTTTTTCTGAAAAAAGTTGTTCGACTTTGGAACTTAAAAAAAGTTATCTTGTTTTGTCAATCGATTTTTATCCTCGCTTTTGCGTGAAGTTTAGCTTCTTTTTTTTTTTGCTTTGGTGCTGCCTGGGAGTAAGGTCGAGTTGCCAACTTCCATCGCAGTTTATAAATATGGCAGCGCCTCCTCCAAGACACCTGCCTTTTACCGTATGGAATGTAATGTTTTAGACACTATTTTGAATTGAAAGAAGAGTGTTTCTGGGTTTTCGTGTTTATGTAAATCAACAGTTTTATTTCGATCTTATGAGAAGTGAGGCTACTATTTTCAACGTCTGAGACTACTATTTTTAATGTGTGAGACTACTATTTTGGCTACTATTTTTAACATTTGAGGCTACTAAAGCAACTATTTTCAAAGCTTATAGTCAGTGGCAGCCCTGTATTAACGAGGAATTTTTTTTTTCTGGACAAGGGTGAGGCTTTCAATATGAAGGCTTTACGTAGCAATTAGATTTTAGTGAGTGAAGCGAGCTTATGCTTACGCAGCAATGAACCTTTCAGCGAGCGAAGCGAGCTTATGCTAGCATAGCAATAAACCTTTTAAGGGGGTATTTTGGTTTAGAAGCCCGAATTTTAGGTATTTTTTCTGACGCGATAAAATAAAAAAAATATTGTTACTATACATTTTTTAATAAGCTTTTTATTGATATTTTAAGAATACAAAACATTAATAATACAAGAAAAAAAATTAAATTTCAAAAAACTGCAGGTCTTCGAAGTGGGGACTGATGGAAAAATGACTTGTCCTGGTGTGCAGGATATAAATTCTTCCCATGACCTGAAATGGAAATCCATGAATAATTCGTAATGAGGAAGGGTGTAGTTATCGCACTACGAAACGTTTTTGAAAAAGAAATTTTTTTTTTCACAAAATGGCGGTGGTTTGAAAAAAAAGTTTCGTATTTTCCCTGTTTTTTTGTCGTTCGGAATTTTTTAAAAATACAAATTTTTTTATATTTTTTAAACTCTTCGTAGTGCGATACTATAATGTATAAAGAAGCTCTGTGTAAAATTTCAAGTGAATCGGTTGAGTAGAATTAAAGATATCATGCACACCGTTTCCAGAAAAGTAATTACGAGAAAAACGAGTTTAAAGTTTGAGGACTAATCGCGCGCAGTCGGAGTCGTTTACTGACGTTTTATACTCACTTGTTATTAATCAGCTATCCCTGCTCCGTACAAAGTACCTTCTTCGACTTCAAATGTCATGTTTAGTGAAGCTCTTTCAGATGATTTAGCAGTTCTAGCTTAATTGGAAGCCTCAGTAGCTCGTACCTCGTACCTCGGACCTCGTTTGCTCGCGCGACCCGGCTGCGAAACGGTTTTGTCGGCGCGTCACAAAATGAGCTGTAACTCCGAAAATAATTCGAATTTCGAAAAATCCTTTTAGGGACATTTTCTTGAAGGGTTATACTATGAAAATATGCACACAAAAAAAATCGATTTTTTTCGAATTTCTAAACCAGAATACCCCCTTAACGAGTGAAATTAGCCTGTGTTTTTGTGTCCATGAACTTTTCAGCGAACGAAGCGAGCTCGATTTTGCTTGGCGATGAACCTTCCTGCGAGCGAAGTGCCAAAAACTAGGTCCTATACCCGAATGACAGATTTCCGCAAAGCGAGGCCTCACAGCTAGCTAAAATATAGGACATGTTAAAATTTCGTAGCGAAGCACGGGTATTTAGCTAGTCTTTCATAAAAATAAAAAAATAATCATCTTTATCACTATTCATTAAAAAAAAGTAAAATAATAATTGCAGTTGCAGATATTGTTCTGAGAGACTTGTTGGAAAACTTTCTGTTTTATTTTTATTCTTTAATTATAATTTTGAACACTGCCAGCTTAAAAAATCGATAAGCTATAAAAATCAATCTATAATTGTGATTTAGTTTCACTCCAACTTATGCAACAACGTCAAAAGGAAAGACGTGTTAAAGAGTCATTTGTCTTATCGTATTCTCCTTTGTTATTTTTTTGAATAATTTTATTTAAACTGTTTCATGCCCCAACATTCTCTATTTTCCGCGTCCAAACGAAAATAGCCCAGACACAAAACAAATCAATCTTACGAGTTGTTTGTTCAAATACGTTTTATTTTTCGTTCCCGCGACGGTCACCCACAGCTTAAAAACAGATCATTCTTTAGTGGAGTGTATCCATGTCAGCAAGTCGGTTTGACATTTTGAGGCCCGCTCTTTTTCAAAGGATCACAACTCTTCACGCACTAATAACAATTGGAAAAAGCCTTTCTTTTTCTTCTTATTCTTTTTTTTTTTTTTTTTTTTGTTAGAAAAATGTGTGTTTAAAGTGGACTAAAGAGGAGACAGTGATTGATGCTTGTTATTTTTTTTTTTAAACAGATCCTGAGGAACCATGTGATGGTCCGAGTTGGCGGTGGTTGGGATACGCTGGAACACTACTTGGATAAACACGACCCTTGCCGATGTAAATCAGGTAACTTCATATCTATGCATTTTTAAATAACACGCAAGAAACAACTGCCTAGACTAGCCTGTGATGTTCCATAAGAACATTGTCTTTGAGTATATTGAGTGATACCTTAATATGACCTTTCAAAATGTTATCCTTGGGGACAAAAAATTATAAGAGGGAATATTAGTCTGACCCTTCTCTCATAGAACTAAAGGTAAATTTTTTCAACCACTATTTTTCCCTGAATACTGGTTTGAAGCATATGAAATTTTACTACAGCCATAACATCAGTAATAAAAGCTAATTAAAAAACTTGAAGGAAAAATAACAATGTTTTGTTTTTATTATTAATTTTAGATAATTTTAAGTTAGCTTATAAACTACTTTTAAGTGTAATAATAATAAATAAAAAAAAAGCGTTAGTTATTTCGCCATCAAATTTTTTTAATGAGCTTTTATTACTGATGTTATGCCTGTTGTAAAATTTCATGTGCTACATAGTAATGCTTCGGCAGAAATTGTAACTGAAATTATATCATTAGGTTTATGCACCAAAGACATACTGATATTTCTTCGTAAACGAAGTTGTCATGACCAAGCCTGAGAGAGATACGTGGTACTAAATAGCAATAAAAGCTATTTTTCCCTATTACCAACACCAGCTTGTACAATTTTATCGAATGTCAGAGTACAGCTATTTTCATTCTAAATTACTTGTTTTAGTC
Organism: Linyphia triangularis; assembly: GCA_963978545.1. Classification (NCBI taxonomy): domain Eukaryota; kingdom Metazoa; phylum Arthropoda; class Arachnida; order Araneae; family Linyphiidae; genus Linyphia; species Linyphia triangularis. The sequence continues at coordinate 37,963,784 of OZ021722.1, read as the reverse complement.
AAGAATGTTAATTAATTTTCCTATAGAGCAGTCTACTCAGTGAGAATTTGATCAAGAATTTTTATTAAACTTGTTAAATTCATTTCCTTGTCACGTAATAACAATTTTACGCATTAATACTTAGGTTGTGTGGTATCAGTTATAAACATTTTTTTATTCTTCATAAGGGTGCCTTATATTTCTTATTGTTGGCAATGCAACTTATTTCCATCAAAACTCAATTAAACTTTTAAAGAGAAACCAATTTTTTTCAATTGTTTATCGTAAACATATAAACAAAGATAAAATTGCTTTTCGTGATAGTTGACTAACAATAGTCACCTCACTTATACTATAGATAAAAAATTTTCTTTGTAAACCTCTTGAAAGTAAAAGCTTTATATCCTTAAATAGATTAAAAAGCTATGTTTAAAAACTTTATTATAAAAAGCTGAAAATATATACCATGAGCCTATATAGAATCATGATCATGGGAGCTCAGACCTCCATATATAGTATAATTTGTCACCTTTTACTTTTACAAATTGCCTTATATTATCATCAAGGTTATATAATTGTGAATATTTGCGAAAAATAATTCTGCCCTTCTTCCCCACTTTAAATTTAGAGAATTTTTGTATTGTACTCAAGTTTTTTTCGATTTGTGCTTATTATTGTCGTTTTGTAATTTTAACTAAATTGCAAACGGACACCCAAAAAAGACGGTACAATTTCTACTCTGAGATAAGTCCCGTGGCTAAACATTAAATAAATATGAAGAAAATGTAACATTTACTACATACATTTTGCAGTTAAGAGCTGTCTTCAATGTTTTTGACATATGGAGATAGAATTAGAATTATATGGAGATTTGGATTTACTAATATAGAGATAAAAATAGAATAAAAATTAACTATTAGTCTCAAAATGAAATAAGATGTTACAATATAAGATTAAACTTTTTTGTTATCTATTAAAATAAGTATATACCTTATTCCGTTTTGGGCAGCATTTAACGTCATCAAACTTTATTATTCAAATTGAAATGATAAGCATTTCCTTGAATTGATTGACTATTAATATAATCAATCAATTCAAGGAAATGCTTATCAAAGTCTATTCAAGCGTAATCGTTTGAATCGTATTTAAGTCAAATCGTCCTTTGACTCGTTATCTTTGCTAAAATCTAATTAAGTTTCTGCATCACAAACATAGTTAATTTATTGCATTAAGTTTTTTCACTACATTATCATTCCTCAATTTATTAAGTCCTTTGACACACAAAAATGTTTTGCTTACTAAAGTTTTATTCGGGCTTTAAAGCAGTTTACAATAATACTGCTTCTAATTGTATTGCATTAAATATTGAACTAACCCGATACATTTGCAGAACAAACAATCAATAACGACAACAACTCTATACCACTCAACAATATTAAAATACCCTATCAAATATCGACTTTCACATTATTCCTGAATGCGTACACTCTTTATTGAACCCAAAGTTACTCAGTAATTCCTTTTTTTTTTTTCTGGTTCGGAAATTAAAGTACCTCGTAACATCTTCAGCCACACCCAAATTTGCATTTTCATCATCTTCTCACAATGGCACCAATCCATAAATGTAATCTAAATCCACCACCGTAACATGTGTGCACTGGCCCTATAGGACTGGACAGTTAGCGAAATCAACCGGAGCGAATAAAACTCGAGGCATGCACGTATGAATGCTTAAAGCTCCAACTGGGTAAATTTCACATGCCAACATTATATATTTTTTTCTCTTTCTTAAGTATTCATTTTGTGAGCAAATGCGATAGCCATGTCTCGTGAACGAAAGCTCGTGTTTCCCAACCACGGAACACGGTTTTGTGTTACTGCCCGCAGGAACAAGGTGACAAGCAAAACTTCATCTCAAACAAACAAGGAAATGGCTCGGCACACAGTAATTTTTCTTGCATCGCTGGCCGTAAAGTGCTCGCAAGGAACATTAATATATTGTTTCTTTTCGGCTTCGCTAAATGCATGCCAGGAATGATCATTTTAACAATATGAAAACATTTTTCAGGTCGACGCATCTCCGTGAACCGAGTGTCTCCGTCCAGTTCAGGTACCATACAGGTGCATCTGAATAGCCACAGGTATATTTGCATTGTTTAATTTTTTTTTACATTTTAAAACACCTTGCTGGACAAAGCCAGTGTTGCGTCAAATGGAGGTTTAAAGGGATAGAATGAAAAGGCACTTTTTAGATCTTCGGAGCGTTTTTAAACAATTGTCAATGAAAAAAAAGACTATCCTCAAAACTACATGTATGAAAGAATGACACTTATCAAAATTACTGTAAAAAATATATATATCTTTACAACTAGTGTTGATACAATGTAAGCATTTGTGTGTATTTTAATTAATTGGATAACTTTTTTATCGTGTATGTGCTTCCAAATGCAAACTTTAATTATTGATTTTTTTTTATTTTTTTTTCATTTCATTTTAAACTAATTGGCTGCACGCATATATTTTTTGGATGTTTAATATTTCGACATTATGAAGTCGACACAATAGTGTCAACATATTTTAAGTATATTCTAAGAAATTAAATCCATTACAATTCGAAGTATCGTTCTCAATGTTATGTTTTTTACGTTAATTATAATTAATAGAAAATTGAATGGGTAATTTAAGAAACAACAAAAGTTTACTTATCGAAATATTTGGAAATTAATAATAACTTTTTCCGCGTTACACATGTAAAAGAATGGGTTTCACTATCAAATAGTAATTTATTCAAAGCATCGCAATTTAATTTCTTTAATTATTATTATAGTATTTATTCTGATGTATAATTCAAAGTGCAACATTGTATAATGTAATTAAAGCATTAAAATAATTTTTGGCTTATTTCACATTTTTTACTACCCTTTTTATCCTATTGTGGAGTAAAATGATTTAAAAATTCAAATAGAAGTATTAATATTTTAACAACAATATTTTTATAGCAAGTATTCATATTTTAAAGAAAGTGAGCTCAACGTCAGAATATAAATGGTGAAAAGTATGAGTTGTTAACTATTAGCAAGCATAAATCTTTAACAAAAAAAAAAAAACGCACATAACCTACCTATTTTACTTGACCTGACCCTATGATTCACCACCATATTGATAAAAATTAATAAAGCATTGTAAAACATTTGACTACGAAGAAAAGTTAGAGCAATAGTAAAAATTAGTTTATTTTGAAAATGATTGGATAATTGTGAATAATCTAAGCTTACACACATTATGATTTAAAATATTCATTATATTCCAGACTTTTCTTTCGGAGTTTTTCTGGATAATCATTTTCTCTTTCGTAAATCTTCATTAGTAATTTTTTTTTTCATTAAGGACTTAAGGTGCTTTTTATTGACCAAAGAATTCTATTTTCGACCATTTCTGTAGCTTTATTTCTTTCCCTTCTAAAGTTTTATCGATTTTTATAATATTACATCATAGACTGAAGGTATTTTTACTAAATTAAATGTACCATTTGCGAAGGCAGAAGAACCATATTGAAATCATACAATTTTGGTTGCCTTTCCCCTTTACTTCAGAGGCATTAATTTTTTTATTCCATCATGAACTAAAGATCTGGCTAATCTAATGGCAGTAGAACCCTATTCCAGTCTTTCACTAGTGTGACTATTTCCTCCTGTTTTACAAATTTTTCACCCTTTTCATTTTACAATGATTAAATTTTAATGAATTTTATCCACCAATAATTTTTTAATATAAGACCAGGCTCTTGGAGTTAAATGCTGCTAGAGATACGATTGCAATTTGCTGAAGAAATGAGTAAGAAATACTCTACTACGATGTTCGTTTTCAACTTCCGTGCCCACTTGAGAAAAGAAATTGAATGAAAGAAAATTATTTATTACTTGCAAAACATGTTTAGTTTTTGTGTACATATACACCCAATTTTTGATTAATTTAATCAACATATTCCATGCTAAGAGGTCGTTTACGCCTTCATTGAAATACTACATTACCAAGCAGATGCTATGCGTGCAATCGTTCACTAATGTTTCTAAACAAACAATAACGTTCTGATCTTGAGTCCCTTCCCTTATATTAAAAAATGACCAGACACAATGACAATTATGACGGTCTTGGTTTAATCCTTGGTATGCCTAGTTAGAACGGGATTTCTCGTATCCAAGTAAGTGTTCTTGAAGAAACTTATCCGAAAGTGCTCTTTATTGATTTCCAATGCAAACCTAACCGATATTATGATTTGAAACAACCATCAGTTAACGGTATTTTGACATTTCGTCATCTGCGTAAATGAAAGCAAGAACTCTATTCGAATCCTTTACTTCTAAGATTTGTTTTTTAGTCTTTTCTACGTACTTCTTATGGTCTTTCCTTTTCGTTTTGAACATAAACTAAGATACCTTTTTAGAACAAAAGTCTTTCTAACTCGGTTTCTTCTGCTTATCCTTTTTTTATTCCACTCTCCCTCCCATTTTGCCATCATTGCTCAATTTCAATGCTATCAACCTTTCCATCATTTCTCTTTTTTCATGGACTTAAAAGGAAGGGAAGCTGCTTTGTCGCACCACTTGACGCCGACAATGATCTTAAGATCTTGGACTGGAGCCACTCATTTTTAACTACTACTTCTGGATACCTTATAAGTGATGTCTGCTATGCAACCAGATGAAGCCAATGAAATACTTCTCCTCTTCTCCAAAGCTAACTAATAGGTTGCCCAAAAAGATTCTATCTAGTTTGGTGGAAAGTTGCTAATATTGATCTTTATGGTAATTGTTAAGCCTTGTTCGGCTTCAATACAATAACTAAGCATGCACTATCTAGAATTTCTAGTTAGTGGTCAGGGATTAGAGCTGCAACACCAGCAACAGGCACCATCATGCTGGGGCATTTTTCCCAGTCCATGTCCTCAATCTTGTCTACCACCAAACTCTCCCAATCCATGTCCCTTTCTCCTCGTCCATTTCACAAAAATCATTAGATAAACAAAGAGTTTTGCAATAAATTGCTAAGTAATCAATACTCACATAAAAGTCAATCAAATTAAGAAACTCACAAAAAGCATTCGATGACAAGACAGCCGACTTTATTAATCTCTTTGTTAAGGGATTGTTGCGCGTGAGACCTCTTAAAATTAAGGCTGTTATGAATGATGGAGACAACAACATAAAGATATCTCAAACATTACTTTAAAAAAGTGCTAGCTACAAAAAAGAACTATCCACGAAAAAATTTTAACACAATATAAAAAAAAAATGTAAATAATTTCACCTATAGTTTTCTTGAAATTAAATTTACAGGATTTAGCCATATTGATAAAAACTATTATCATTTATACTAAGTAAATTTGCTATATAATAATAGTGTATACTGCTATGTATAATATACTAAATATTTGCGTTAAAAACATAATTAGACGAATCTGAAAAAAAAATTAAAAAAATCGAACGCTTGGTATATTTTTGGTTTTAATAGTTTCAGAATAAAGATATTTACGATTTCCTATGGTATAAGAGGTTATCTACTGATTTATTTTTGTCTGACACGAAAAACGTCTATCCGAACTCCTTTTTTGCAATACATTACGATTCTATTAGGCATTCCTAAAATATTTTAAATCCAACAATTCGCTACTTAGTGTCGCAAAACGAGTTATATATGAAAGAAAATGTGTTTACGGATTATCTTAAAAATTATCTTGAAACTATAGCGATGCATTTTTCCATTTATGTATTATTAACCACTATTTGAGAATTTATAAAACGTAGTATTCAGATTTTTTTTAGGTGTAAATTCCAATGTAGAATTTGAATTTTTTTTTCTTTTATCGATTGGAACATAAAATGCGCACAGCGTTGAGATTTGTTTCCTTCTGTTCCCCCCCCCCCCCCATCTGCATATATTTGGCATTACAACCAAAATTCTTAATTTAGTTGGTACTATAAGTTTCAAATGGAATTCATATTAAAACTGGTTTGTGTCTCTCATCCAGCTTCAAATCCGTGCAGTAATCTAGTCTAAAAGCTTTGACTCAAAGTTGAAGAATTGCGAGTTTCGTCACTTTCCTCGTTTGGGTGCAATATGTACATCATATTTTGGATAGTTTAACATTATTATATGAGAATATCGGTTGTTTTCTCACAGAAACAAAAATATTTGTTGTATCAAATGAATCAATACATGCGTAATGTTACGAAGCATATTTGTAGATTTTCAGGAAACAAGGCATTTTTAAATCTACGACTTTATAATTTTGTTATCTGGCTCATTTAAACATGGCACCCTTCATCTAGTGCAGAGTTAGCTACTACGAGGCCCGAGGGCAAGATTTGGCCCGCGACATATTTTTCTGAGGCCCACTGACATCACAGAGGATAAAAAAATCTAATTTCATGGTGTGGACTTTTTTTTTATATGTAATTGTAATTTATCTGAAATAGTATGTGTTAAATACAGTATAGAACTGAGTTCTTCACTACGCGCCCGAAGAAACTAAATCTAGAAGCTTTGAGAAAGGCGGTTTTCACCAAGAATAGATACACGAATAACTTAAAATAAATCTCATTTGGAAAATTTATTAAGATTGGTTGCAATAAATACTGCGACAAACATCGACTATGACATAAAATAAACTGAACGATTTCGACCACCGTTCTCTCAGAAAATGAAATCGACTAAAACAGAGTAATCTGGAAGTACTGTTTAAATACTTTTATTAAAAGTTATATCGCGTCACATTGTCACGTTGAAACGAAAGATTCACTTCTTTTTTTAGACTTTGATTTACTAATAATGAAAATTATTATTTTCTTTAATTATTTGAAAAAAAGAATAAAATATTAATTGTAATTTTACTAAGATAAAAATCAATACATTTTCAGTTTAATAACAATTAAAGATGCTTATATTAGTGTATACGGCCCGCGAAAAGCTCCAACGTAAGTAATACCTAAAAAGTTAGTGACAAACGCTGATTTAGGGGAACTGCGTCCGTTCACAACTTCTTGAATTATAATGCCATGAAACCAGAATTTTTTTTTTTTTTTTTACTATGTCACTTCTAACACTATTTTTTTCCATTTCAGACCCGTCTCTTCCGGTACCCCCTCCTCCTCCCGATCCTCTAGCGTCCCTACCTCTCCTCCCTCATCCCGCCGCCGCTCCTTCGACCTCTCCCGCCTCAACAACTCCTCGAACGATCGTCACTCCTCGAGGAGCAGCAGCGACGACTGGGCAGCCACCTCCACACCATTACGCAGAGGAGGCCGAGGAAAGAGCGGAAGACCCTCCTCAGCAGACAGTTCCTCGGAGATCTCAGAAGCAGAACTCTGCCGAGGCAGCATCGACCTCCTTCGTAGACAACGAAGGTACTCACCAAGGAAAGTGATGAAGTTCGGGGGCTGTTCCGAAGAGGACTCCTCTTCTCTCGAGCCACCACAGTCAACGGGAAGAACACGCAAATGCTCCGAAGATGTGGAGGACTCATCTCTGGAGCCACAGTCGATGGGAAGGACACGCAGTCGGATACCGACATCACAGTCACCATCTCCTCAGCATCGATGCCAGCGACTGTCGGCCAGTCGATCTGAAACCTCCCTTTTCCAGTCGTCTCCTATCAACCGCGGCAGCAGGACACAGATATCCAGTAGAAGAGGTCTACCTCCTCCTCGACAGAGATCGTCATCGACGACCCGCAGTGTGTCCTCCTCGCCTGCGAGGACTCCCGAGTGGAATACCTCTAAAAGAAGGACGATCTCACTTCAATCCTCTCCTGTTAAGCCAGTGCCACCGTTGTTGGAGGAGATACTTAATGATTCGGAGGTTCTGGATTCGGATGCGAAGATCTTGCAGAGAATGGAAAAACTGATTAATGAGTATCGAGCGAGGGAGGCATCGCCTGATGCATCTCTGGCGGATGACTTTGGTTCCCCCATCAAGCCTCTTACTAAGGCATCTAGAAGGAATTCTCTGTCGAGGATTCCTGTTCTGAATTGGCACATGAAGCAGTGAGACGTTGAGGTGGACGGATTTTGGCGAGTTGACTTCAGCTTGTCTGAAACGGTTTCGTGTCTTTTGTACGTGGAAGAGATTTTCTCTTTTTTTTAAACTCGCATTGGTTTTTTTGAGTAGCAATTGAGTGGCATTCAGGATAAGATATGATATTTATATGCGGGAAAGTGCCATCTTTTTTTCAAGTTAACTATTCATAACCCAATATTTCCGCTTTAAAAGAAGGGGCGAAGTTTAAATTGAACCTACTTTTTTACTGGTTTTTTAGCAGTTAACATTGGTAGTTGTAACTTATTTTAAAATCAAACGTCTTCTATTTTGTTTTTGTTCTTGGATTTTTGTGTTCATAATCACTAGTAAGCATACAGCTAATTCAAAATTTCGTTCATCGGTGACATCTAATTTTAATGAGTATCGGGTGATTAAACAGGTGTGCAAGTTTGTTAATCTCAATAAAAATTAAGAGCTTGATAAAATATTTTATAAGCAAAAAAGTATTTTTTGTCAGAAATGTGTCATATCTCTAAATTATTTTCAAAATCAAAGTAAAATCTTTAAACGAAATAATTTTTGCGCTTTCATGTAAACAAATTTGTAATTCGGCCATTGAGGTATTTTATTATCTCCAAGCACTATTTTCCAAACTCGCAACGTCGTAACCTCAAATAAATTGCTTAACAATAGCGTATTTAATACGTCAATTAATGTAGGGTCACTCGAAACAATTGTTATACAACATAGTTATCAACACCTTTTTGAATATACAATTACTAACTCTTTTATATAAGATATTTTAACGTAGAATACAAAAATTTAAACTTGAAACTGGCATACATTTTTATCGAAATGTATTTTTTAAAGAACCAAACAGCATCTAATGCTATTGTTTCATAATTAATTTTCATTCCGAAATACGTAGAAAAGTATTTTTAGGACGTATGCAAACAAGTTTGCATTTACTTATCTCTCATTCCATGTGCAAAAGACGGGGACATTATTCGAAAGATGGAAGCCCTTTGAAAAGCAGAAAGACTTGCGAATTCCATCAATCTTTGTCTTTTATTTTCTAGTCCACTTCATCATTCCGAAATTGCGCTGGTGATCTTTGCACGAGATACTCAGCAGCCATATGTAATAAACGCCTCTTAGATGTAATCGCCTTGTTTGATGATGACTGCTCCTGTACAGCATGCCAAAGAGAACAGAGTTTGTATCGAGAACAGTTTTTCAAGTCCGCGGTCGATAATGACCCAAATAAAAATTATTCTACGTTTTTGTGTCTGTATTTTCATAGATTGTATGTATTACGTGTGTATGGGTTTCTCGAAACATGAAATACATTCCACTCGCAGTTTTGCTGAATTTACAAGGTCACAATCTACCAAAAAATATTTAAAAAAAAAAAAGAAATTTCATACAGTGAATACCAAGATAAAACAATTTTGGCTGGGACTCCCACCAAAAAATATATATATATTTCGGACCTCACGTTATTTTTTTGGAAATAACGGATCATTGATTTTTTCGAAGAGTTATTTTTTACTTCACAATATGATTCTGAATTAGAAAAAAGTAACGAAGTAAAAAATATGTCGAAATATGGCTGCCTCTGCCAAATTCTGCAAAAAAATTTGAAATTTTTTTTTCGAATTTTTTTTTAAAAAAAGCTATTTTTTGCCACTATTTTTTTTATAGTTGCGGAAATGTAAGAGGGGGAGGGGAGAGTTGCCCCTTCACTCTTTGATTCTTTCATAAGTGATTTCACTTAAATTGAAAAGTTTCCTCCCTTACTTTTTGAATTTTGACCCAGTGGTTCACTACCTATATTGCTTTGCAAGGTCAGTTAGAAAATTATTTCATATTGTTTAAATTGATATAAATTGTTGTTATGATGAATACCGATGAATATTCGTCTAAAATTCTTATAAATTCAATCAGTACTCACATTACCTTCCATCCCTAAAGCAGCAATTTTCATTGCAGCATGTCCCACCTTGATTTTTTTTCTTGGAAATTATAAATCAATTTTGGTGTCATAAGTTGGTTGATATTAAATTGTAGCATACTTAAATTTATAGCCCCATTAGAAACTGAACATAAAAAACTTCAAATCGAATGCTAAGCACAAGAACGGCTTTCATACCCAACCCCGTTGAAATCAATCCTTGCCTATACAGAAAAGTTTAACTTGAAATGAAATCGAATAAATTAAACAAATATTATGCAAGAAGTGACCATTTGCTTTCTTCTTGCACGGCGTTAACTCTTCAATGAAATAAATTAATTACTGCGTCGAATAAAAAAAATTCACTGTCCGTTGAAATATAACAAATAAAATGGCTTACATGTATGTACTTAGCTATCGGGAGTAGAGTGAAGGAATGTAAGTTTATTAAACATTTCATTAAGTCATCCTGCTACCCAACGAATATTTTTATTTTTCACATTTTTGTGTATTTTTATCATTTTTATTGATAGAAAATCTGAAAAATAATTAGATTATTTGAGGTGAGAGTGCTTTTGTAAATTTATTGAAAAAGCAAAAAATTAATTTCTTGCATTCGCATCGCCAGAACCTGAATAGCCCCTGTTAATCACGCATTGTTGGTTCGTCAGTAACGCACCTTATTTACAAATCTATGTCAAGCCAAGGCATAAAAGAAAGTGTAAAAATTGGATGGATTTAATGCTAAGGGCACCTGGAGTAGATTTTCACGTAATAACTACTAAACAAAACAGCGTTTAAAAGTGAAAGAGTCAAACGCGCATTGGGATTAGTTTTTTCCATCAGGAAATGGCGAATTGGTGAAAAAAACAAGTTTTTCTAAAATGTTTTTCTATTGTCCACAATTCTAATTGAGAGGAACAGTTTTACAAACTTATTTTCTTGATCTTTCGAAGACCGAAAAATGTATTCCTAATTCCACAAAATTGGAACACTTCAACTTAAACAATCGAATCGTGTTTCAAAGGTAATTTTTTTTTATATGCAAATATTTTTATTCAAATTAGTTTATTTTGTAATGTGATTCCTGCAAATTCAACTTCGAAAACCATTGTGACCGATTACTTTGAATCTAGTTAATAGTTATTTCTTTAAAATTTATCCTAAATGTAAACGAATAGATTATTTCCACATTTAGATGTTTTATTTATTTCGGTTCGGATTCGGTTGAAGAACAAAATATCAGCTTTTTAGATTTACAATAGGTTATTTATAATAACATTTAATTTAAAAGAATTAATCAAATAATCGCTTATGCGCAAATGCAGAACGGAATGTGTCCGTTCTTCCTAATAATAAAATAATAATAAAATTCTTCGTAAAATAGCTTGAACTTTCTGAATGATGGTAATTAACTGTTCTTGGGTATTATTGCAACGCAACGTGCCGTGTATGAAACCAGTTTAACACTATTTCAAATAATAACATTTAGGCTGCTCACCAATAATGACCAGAAAATGGACAATTCCCGCATTTTTTATAAACGAGTGAAGTTAGTTAATATTTATAAGAATTTTTTGCTAACTCCAAATATTCAAACAAAAGTTCTTTTTAAAAAATGTAGTTATTTAAATAATAAGAAAAGAAAATACCCGAAAACTTCGTCCAATTGCAGTCCGATCAAAACGCTATGTTTTAGCTATGACGTCACGACATCCTTCCGTTCTTTATTGTTATAGTGAGGTATCTGCCAAATAGTTAGTATGAGTTTTGTAGTAAATTGCCATATCCTGTGCCAGTTAGCGCGATTTGCTAGAAACTTACAAAACTGGTTTACGCTGCTGCGTTTTAAGCCAAGCTGTTACATATCAAGCTACGTCACATTCAATTCTAGCCGAATGTGTCGTTTTTCCCTCCAAATTGAGCAAGAGAACTTAGGTTTCAAATTTTAAGTAAAAAAAAAGGGCAGTGAGCAGAAATTTTTGTGTTTATGTCCTTTTCGAAATATTTAGAATTGAAAAAAAAAAAAAAAAAAATGCGAGAATGCACTGCCTGAATACAGGTGCTCAAACTCCAGTGAAACTCAACATTTTAAAAACAATTTTTTTGCTTTTATCAACTTTTTCCTTTTTGTAACCAACTTTAAAAACTTTTCAATTCCTATTACAATTTTACTTCCTGATATCAAGATGGATTTCGTTTTCTGGATCCAATCGAGGGCATACTGCATCCTGAAATCTATCATATACCGGCGAACTCCCTCTCTCTCATTAAGCTAATATATAGAGGGTGGTCCAAAGATAACGAGAAAAAAAATTGAAAAACCGATAAATCGCAAATATTTGAAATTAGGGAAATGAGGTATTCCCAGAAATATGCAGGAAGGAATCGATTTGTTTTCTCCCAAAAAATATAATTTATCATTACCTACAGATAGCGCTTTGCAGCAAAATATTAATGACAAAATCCTCGCACCTCAAATGTATTTCTAGTTTTCTTGTTTCCGCTCAAAAATATAATTTCCCATCATTATATAAATAAAGTTAACGCAATACACTTAGTATAAGTAACAGGACTCTTATAACCTAAGCTATCGGCAAACCCCAAAAAAAAGAACACATGGATTGCTATCGATATAAAATTAAGTCCCACTGAAGGAGACATGATTACCACAGGTACTATTTTTATTGATAAGTCAACGATAGTTACAATAGTTTAAACTGAGGATTGTCCAATGTCCAACTTTCCATTGATTTAGTACGCTGCAAATTGATAAAAAAATTTCCAGAAGTATAGTTCTAATTGCCATAAAGTTTTGACAATGAGAATCGGTAAACATTTTCTCAAATCTGTACGTAGTAAAACAAAGCCCTCACAATTTCGCCTCACAACCCTTAAGGAGACGAAATATGGTCAAACGTTGCAAGTATAGAATAGCCCAATGTTCTTATTCCCATAAGTTAAAGGAACTGCATAACTAGAGTTATCCCAACTAGACTCTTTCCAACTTGATTCACCAACTTTGAATTGCCAAATATTCTAAATATGAAATGTTCCAATGTTCTCACGACGTCAAATGCTAGAAAAAGGAAATTTGGCACAGGTGAACCTTCAAAACTAACTTTTACAAAATATAATGAAGTACAATTGGTGTAAATTACATTAATCAACACTTAAGGGTGATAAAACGATAAGTGTATTCTAATAATATATATTTTTTGGAAATTCATTTTAGTATCTAAAATTATACTCGGGTCATCAAATTGCACTACTTTTAGTGTTAAATCGAACTTTGTGTTTTTTGTCCATTTCTTGCCACACCACTATTATTTTTTTACATATGTATGTTTTAGCTAGGGGTGTCTAGGGGGATGAATTGGTAAATAATGAGGAGGCAGTTTAGCTTTTCATCGTTCTTTTAATGAACGCAAAAGAAGTACAAGGGCTGTTAAGCCTTGATTAAAGATTCGCCTGCATCCGAAGAGGTCCTCGCAGCATCTAGAGTCCGAATCCCAATGAATGCTCCTCTATGATCTATGATGATGGTTTGAAGTGGCTACAGCCCGGAGGCACTTTACCACTGGTCGAAGTGGAGCCCGAAGGGCGATCGTCGGAATTAAAAAGGTCAAAATTGGCAAAAATCAAAGACGGGACGGACAGGACAGCACAGAAGGTGAAAAACAGTTCAAATGAAGAATTCCAAGACGCTCTTTGACAAAAAGCAGCAGGCTAAGATGGTCTTCCAATCGGAAATGAGGAAATGGCAGGTGGGAGGAGCTAAGCAGGCATAGTCGGATTTTCGAATCTGCTAGATACGAATTGAGGATACTTCAAACAGAGTTCTAAGATGGGCTCTATAAATGAAGTAACTCGAGCGAAAATAACAAAAGCTTGAAAACTTTTGAATCTAACAGCAGCCTTGTCGAGGAGAACGAAAACGGCTTCAGCAGCAAGAACATCATCCTCTGAGGAGAGAGTACAATTACTAGTCATGGTTCCAATTGGACAAGAAGAGACTTTTTCAGCAGGTTTCTCCACGGGGATGGTTTGGGACGCAGCTTCTGCGTAAGTAAGCTTCTTTAGCTTAGAAAGTTGCAGGGGTCTAGGCAAAAACTGGGGTTTCTGCACCTGCTTGAAAGAGGAGGCAGAAGAAGGAATGGTCGCCTTCTTGACCAAGGGGCCTTCTCTACCTCTGAATATCAATTTTCTGCGAGCAGGACAGGTGTGTGAGCTACTGCAATGCGCCTGGTTGCAATTGCAGCAGCGTTTGGGACCAACTTTGGTCGGGCAGACACTGGAGCGGTGATCAGCTGCACAGTGGCGACATCTAGTGGGAAGCGAACATGAAGAGGCCAAGTGCGAGCCCCAGCTTTGACAATTAAAGCATTGCCGGGGTCCGTGTGCTTGTTTCCCCTTCAGAGGTTCCATCGAAATCTGCAGGAAGAGCAGCATCTTCCAGGTTAGAATGCTCTCTTTGTGGTGGTGGCCGGGGAACTCCAGGATAAAGAGAGGCATCTTTATACCTCGGCTTCTCCTCATCTGGGTGACTGATTTGGGTTGGAAGTCTGGCATCTCAGCAGCAAACCAGTCGTCAATCTCCACCGGAGACGTGGATCCAGGCAATCCCCTGACAACTACTTTAAATGAAGTGAGTTTGCCAGGATCATTTTGCGTAAAGGGAACTTCTCGTTCCTTCAGCCAGGTGTAGATAAGCGCCTCGTCAATCTCTTGTTGAGGGGTGACGCAAATCAGATCTTTAGTGACACGGGCGTTCAGAATACCATTTTGCTCAAGAAGCTTCTTGTGCAGAAAGCTTATGGCACTCTTCCCGTCCGCATCTGAATCAAGGTAAAAGCAGGTAGGTACATAAGAGGGGCTATCAATGTTAGCAAGGTTTGCCTCTTCGTACTGTAAGACCTCTTCTGCCGGGGCCAGAATTTTACAACTCTCAACGTCAGGTTGAGTTAATTCCATGGAATTTTCAGGGGTTGTTAAATCTGGGGCAGGGACATCAACAGGAACATCAACATCAGCGTTAGCCTCGTCAACAACATCAGGGACAGAGCCCTTCGTTGCGACTTGCTTAACAAGTCTCTTCTTGCGAGGAGCCATACGAAAAAATAGTAGGAGAGCGATCAGAACAGGTCTGTCTAGTTCGAAACTCTAAGTTCGATTGTGATTGATGAATGCTCCGCATCTGCGCTGCTCTTATAAAGCACGGTGGAGCCACTGTCGCTACGGGTGGCGCTGCTGCTTACTGATTGAGTATTATACGACACTCGGGCATCCTGGACATAGTTGGACCTCGAACTAATATTTGCAGTGGAATCTGAAAATAAATCAAAAAGAAAGAAAAGAGAAAAAAAAAAAATAACACAGATTTTACAATGTCTTCTTAACTTTTCACAACACTGTGAAAGATGAAAAGTTGAAAATTTAAAAGTTCACAAATGTTCTGTTTGACATCGGGACATTTTTTAAAAAAAATAAACTGTCAATGTTTTAAATGTTCTTGACTATAACTAAACTCGGGCCGTCATGAATCCCTGTCTTCTTAACATCATACCTGTCGTTTGGCCTTACCTTCGTGACTTCATAAGGACCAAAAAATCTGGGTCTTAATTTCAGGCCTGCTCCAAATTGTGTTCGCTTTATTGCCATGTTATCACCTACGTTGTATATTTTAGCTTCTTTTCGGTGTTTATTATAATGTTGTTTACTATTTTCTTGAAGTTTTAAAATATTTGATTTAGCATATTCTCTTATTTGCGATTTGTTTTGAATTAATGTTTGTATGTGTTTCTGTTCAAGTGTTTCTTTAATGTGAAGATCATTTTTCATTTTTATTCCCGTTAATAATTCGAATGGTGTGTATTTTGTCGATAGAGAAATAGTACTGTTGATGATTCGTTGAACTGAGGATACATGTTTATACCATTTAGTTGGATCTTCAATAGAAAGCTTCTTCAATAGAAAAAAATTTCTGCTTGACCATTTCCACGGGAAACACCTGTTATAATGGTGATATGTTCGACATTTTCGTCTTGGCAATATTTTTGAAATTCTTTCGATGTGAATGCTGAAGCTTTATCAGAAATTATACGTCTTGGATTTCCAAATGTTGTTTGCTGGTGTTTTAATTTTTCAAGAGCGTCATTTGTTGAAGTCGATTTGACGGGGTAAATCCAAATAAATTTTGTGAATGCATCTACGACAGTAAAAATGTGTTTATAATTCTTATTAGTTGATGTAAGAGGACCCAAGAAATCAATATGAAACGTGTCAAGTGGCGCATCTCCTTTTGGAATGGGATGTAAAAAACCTTCTTGTTTGCCAGATTTTCGAGATGATAATATGCATTGTACACAATTTGAAATTACGTTTTCTACTACTTTTCGTATGTTAGGAAAATAAAATTGTTGTTTAACGAGAGTTTCTGTTTTGTTTATGCCGAAATGACCTTTAGAATGTTCAAGTTGCACTATTAGATTTTGCATATCGAATGGTATTATCAACAGTTCTTGGTCATCGACCAATTTATAAAGAACGTTATTTTTTAATATGTAATCTGTTGTCGCTGACTGTTCAAGTAATTGTTTGATACTCGATGTGAATTCATCTTTTGCTTGTGCTTCTCTGATTTTCTGTGTCATTGCGTTGTGCTGCAAAACCATGACAGGATAACGGCTGAAGGCATCTACATGACACATTTGTGTACCTGGCCTGTGGAGTATTTCATAGTTAAATTCTTCTAAGAAAAGAGCATATCTTGCTATTTTAGGTGGCAAGTCACGTTTTGACATTGTCTGTTGAAAAGCTTGGCAATCTGTATAGATTTGAAATTTAGTTCCTAGTAATGTCTGAATTTTTTCAGAGCTTCAACAATAGCTAATACCTCTAACTCGTAACTAGAATATTTTTCTTCTTGGGGAGATGTTTTTCGACTCATAAAATGTATTGGATGCATGTTATTATCTGAATCGCTTTGAAAAAGTATAGCTCCAAACCCTTTAGAACTAGCATCACAATGTACTTGTAAAGGGAATCCCTGTTGATATAGGTGTAATACAGGTTCTGATGATAAGGCTTGTTTTAAGGTAAGGAAAGCTTGTTTTTGATCCTGACCAAAATGAAATGGAACTTTATCTCTTAACAGGTCACTCAAGGGTCTAGCGATTAGTGCATAATCCTTGATGAATTTACGAAAATAGCCACTTAAACCTAAAAATGATTGAATGTGTTTTTGTGTTTTAGGTTCTGGAAAATTTATAACAGCGCTTGTTTTAGCTGTAGAGGGACGAATCGTACCCTTCTCCAAGATATGACCAAGAAAATTAATCTTCCGTTTTAGGAAATTACACTTTTTAAAATTTAACTGAAGTCCATAACTCGATGCGACTTCAAAAACTCTTTTAAGTTTAGAAATACCTTCTACTTCAGTTATTGAATAAATTAAAATATCATCCATGAAAATAACAGTAATTCCTTCGTTTAACAGTTTTCTAAACACTATTTGTATAAATTTTTGGAAGATAGAGGGTCCGTTAGTAATTCCGAACGGGACCGCATTAAAGACATACTGGTTATTATGTGTAACAAAACTGGTATATTTACGACTATCAGCATGCACTTTGATGTGAAAATATGCATTTTTCATATCTACGTTCGAGAAAAACATAGCTCCTTGTAATTTATTAAAAATATCTTCGATGAGCGGTAGTGGAAACCTTTCTTTAATTGTTTTTTTATTTAACTGGCGATAATCGACGCAGATCCTGGTGCTGCCATCTGGTTTCTTAACAAGAACTAACTGTGCTGAATAATCGGATGTTTCTTCCGAAATAACACCATCTCGTAACCATTGATTTATTTGCTTCTCAACTTCGATCTTTTCAGAATCGGCCATTCTTCGTGGACGATGAGATATTGTTAGGTCATCGGAAAGAATTATCTTCATTTGTAAATTAGTATCCTTAATTTTATTTGGCTTATAAGATTTAATAATATCTTCGACTTCCCTACGATAAGAAATATTTGTTATGTGCGAAAGATCAATTTCAGAATAAATCGCATCATCAACTGTAAATATATAAATATACGAAATTTTTTCCAACTCATCATTCATTTTTTCTTTATGAGCGCTTTTTATTTCGAAAGGATCATATTCCGATTCAGTAGTTTTTTTATTTTCTGTATTAGTCATAGACGAAACAGATTTCTTGTAGAAGCAATCCATTGGCGCCGGCAATTCGTCTTCCGCAGGAATTCAAAGTGGGGTCACAAAGGTCAACTGCTTAAGATTGGAAAAGAGTATTTTCCTGCAAAGATGGAATGTTAGTTGCAGACATGTGTGGGTGTCTATTTTTAGAATCGCTATAGTTTCCTTCTCCTGAAGA
Source organism: Linyphia triangularis (assembly GCA_963978545.1). Taxonomy (NCBI): domain Eukaryota; kingdom Metazoa; phylum Arthropoda; class Arachnida; order Araneae; family Linyphiidae; genus Linyphia; species Linyphia triangularis. The sequence goes on along the minus strand of OZ021722.1, from coordinate 37,945,418 downwards.
TTTGGAATGTAGATTTTTTGCGTTTGTAATTTTATTTTCTGTTGTTACGTAATCAGATTTTTTTGGCATGTGTGGAAGTTTATCTTCCTAAAAAGTTTGATTTGGATATTTTTTCTTTTTCTCTTCGATATTTCGAAACAACTTGGTTCCGGTTATTGGAAGGGGGTTTGTAGATTGTCCTTGACATGAATAAAGATTCTGATATATCTGAGGGGGGATTATCAAATCTTTACTTATATTTTCGCAGACGGCTGCTGTAACGATTGTAGAATATTGTGGGTGTTTTGGAAGAGATAATTTTATTTTAGCAAGTTTTGCTTCTTGTTCCATGAAAGCACCCTCTAAAATAATGTTACCGTCATACTTCGTATTTTCCGGTACGCATGAAGATTTGACACACACGATAACACTTCCTGAATCAATCAAAGCACTTACTTCAGTGTCATGAACAAGAATATTTTCGTATTGTAATTTATTTAAAAATCTTTCGGGAATAGTTTGTTTTTGCGTTTCGACTTTACAAACGGGATTTTCGTTTGAGTTGAATTACCGTTGAAAATTATTATTTCCGCCTTTAGAATTGAATCTCTGATTGTGGTGACCTCTGAAATTGTTATTATTCGGTCTTCGAAAATTTTCGCTTTGTGTTTGATTATTGTTCCGATATCCATTTTTGTTTTTATTTTCGAATGGACGGGGATTTTTTTCACTTAGTGATTTGTGCTTGGAGGCAAAATAAATATCGCATTCTTTTGAAAGTTCTGCTGGTTTGAACCAGTTTTCTCCTTGGCGAATCGAAATATGTGATTGGGTGTCTCTATCTAGGGAACTAAATAATTTATCGGAAATCATTAACTCGCACACTGATTCGAAGTCTTTGACATTTCTTAATCTACAATAATATTCAAACGCTGTAGTTAATCTAGATGAAAATTGGACGTGTGATTCATTTGGTAATCGTTGAGCACGACGGAAATTTAAAAGACAGTCTGTTGCCGTTGGTTGAAATTCTCGCAATATAATATTCTTAACTTTTTCATAATCTTGTAGTTCGTTTTCTGGTATGTAGAGTAAAATGCGATTTGCACGCTCTCCTAAAATATTAATAAGAATTTCCGATTTGAATTCCTGAGGTACATTTTTTGTTGTATAGGCACGTTCCAATGATTGAAAAAAAAGACTAAATTTTTCTGGTTTAGTCGGAACCGGCATACTAAGAGTTTTAATGCTTCTTATCAGATTTTCAATGTTCGGGGGTGATGTTTCGAATGTTATGTTCGTGTTTCTAAGTTCGGTTTGGTTTGTTTCTGAAGTATTTCTGATCGCTGCGAGTTCAAGTTGCTTTTCAATTTGTGCTAATTTAGTTTTTTCGATTTCCAATTTGTTCTCTTCGATTGTTTTTAATTGCAGGAGCTTAATTTTTTCGAGTTCTATTTTGTTTTCTTCGATTAATTTTGCCTTTCTTTCCTCGACAGTTGAATAAATGAGATCCCTAATGAAATCAGGTTCGCTTTTGAACAAATCATTTTTCTCAATTAGTTCTTTTAACTTAATTATTGTGGCACCTTCCGGTACTATCGCGCCTAGTTCCTGGGCGACTTGGATGAGATCCTCTTTTTTTGAATGCTTATACATTTTAAATAATAAATTTTAGATCCTACCTCCACTGTTGAGGGTTTACCGTCGATGACTGTAGATGTGAAGTTGCATTTGCTGGGGCCCACAGTACTTCGCTTTTAGGCTATCCATTTGCTGAAACTTGATCACTGGAAATAGTAGCACCACACTTTTCGATGCACACGATGCGTTAACACTTATTTTATTTGTAGTAATGGGTAGCGAAGATGAACATTGTGAAGATTTCTGCTCCTTTTGGCGGCGTTGTTGCTTGTAGATTCACGAGGCGTTGAGTTGGCCTTTCGATGATTTTGTTGCTCCTTTGATGAAGATTGCTGCACTTCGGAAGGGTTGCTCCTATATCGATGACTGCTACGCTTTTTGGAGGGGTTGCTCCGATAGTGATGACTGCTACGCTTTTTTGGAAGGGTTGCTCCGATATTGATGACTGCTACGCTTTTGGAGGGGTTGCTCCGACATCAATGACTGCTACGCTTTTTTGGAGGGGTTGCTCCGATATCAATGACTGCTACGCTTTTTTGGAGGAGTTACTTCTCTTTGAAGGATTGCTGCTCTTCTTCCAGCATTTTTGTTTTAGTAGGCGTTACTTCTGGTTGCGAAACGAACAGAGTTCAGGACCGGTTGAGCCCCCATGTTTTAGCTAGGGGTGTCTAGGGGGATGAATTGGTAAATAATGAGGAGGCAGTTTGGCTTTTCATCGTTCTTTTAATGAACGCAAAAGAAGTACAAGGGCTGTTAAGCCTTGATTAAAGATTCGCCTGCATCCGAAGAGGTCCTCGCAGCATCTAGAGTCCGAATCCCAATGAGCCGACCAAACGGTATAGTGGTTAGCGTGCTAGCTTCTAGACCGCGAGGTTTCGGGTTCGAGTCCCGTGTGGGCATGGGTGTTTGTAAATGTATGTTGGCTTGTCTAATGACGAAAGTTTCGGCGCATTATAGCCCTCGTGTTGCTGACGGCGCCAGATAATGTGAATACAACCAACCAACCGAATCCCAATGAATGCTCCGCATCTGCGCTGCTCTTATAAAGCACGGTGGCGCCACTGTCGCTACGGATGGCGCTGCTGCTTACTGATTGAGTATTATACGACATGTATATCAATTCAGTTTTGTGAAAGTAAGTGATCACTGTAAATTTGTGTATAGTGCTAGAAACCATGCTTTAAGATTCAAACAAACAAAAAATCTTTATTTTCATAACGAACTCCATAATGAAAATAAATAACACAACATCCCGTAAGAAGACCGTGCAATCAGCTGAAGTACATTATATTGATTATAAATTGTAAAATTCTTTCCTTTTTGTAATAAATTTTGTGCATTTAATTTGCTTGCAAAATAAATTTGGTATCCTACATGACGTTACTACAAAAGTCACAATACCAAACAAAGCAACGAAAAGTCTGTTAATTTCAACTACAAAAGATTACACGAATAAAATAGTTTGTGAAACAAAATATTGCGGGTAAATTTATCTTTTGATATTTTTCAATACAAATGCAGATTTTAAAAAAATGACAACTAACTACTCGCTCAAGGTCCATCTAGGATTATTCAGATTAACTTCTCTTTTACAATTCCCCAGAACAGATTCAGCTGTCTCTTAAATTCGTTACACGAGGCCTATAAAGCGCCGAAACATTCGTCATTTGACAAGCCAACATACATTTACAAGCACACATGCCTTACACGGGACTCGAACCCGCAACCTCTAGAAGCTAGCACGCTAACCACTATACCGTTTGGTCGGCTCATGATAAGTTGGGAATCTGCGGGATGTAAATAAGTACCAACTTCCAAAAGCTTTGGACGTTGCAGCGCTTAAGTGGAGAGCTTTATGCAAATAGCAGGTAAGTGCAAAATGCACGAAATTGTGTGTTTGATAACGTTTGATTCTCTGCTCGTTAACATGTAGCAATTTTACTCCATGAGTTACTTTATATTTATCTTTATGAGTTATTCAGATAAATGTTGTTAAGTGACTCTAGATAAATGTGTGCACTTCGAAAAGTATTTTCACTTTCCCCTCCAAAATCAGACGATTGTCGTTTATGTGGTTAAAAAAATATAAATATAACTAACTGCTGACGGCGCCAGATAATCTGAAAACAACCAATCAATCAATTTGAATAAACGTTATTTCTTGTTACAAAAAGAATTTTTAATATTGTATTTTAGGATATTTGATAAAATAAATTGGTTGGAAATGTTTATAATTGGTATGAGGAACATTTATACTTATAATATTGACCAAATTCAATGTTCAACTTGGGACGTCACATAAATAATTCTTATTTGATATACAAAATAGTTTTTTTTTATCTGATGGTTATTGTAAAAAATACTATGGCTGAAAATCTAGCAGCCTTGGTTTTGAGAGTTGAATTAGATTTGATTTCTAAAGCCGGATTTACACGCTACTAATCGGAATTCAAGTTTAGATCGCCAGTTCTGTGAAGTCAGCTAAGCGACCGCTGGGCCGCCTGTCGATGATCAATTGAGAGCGCACGTGATTGGTTAATGGGAGTCGCCGGCGCCAGTATAAAGCTGAGCGTCCACTACGAGCAGAGCAGAATCTCAAGCAGACCTCCTCAGCAGACATCACACAAGAAAACACATCACAACCAAAATTGAAATTTTTGGCAACAATATTGAATTCGTTAAACACACTAAATATCTCGGCGTTCATCTCGACCAAAAATTAACGTACAAAATCCACATCAAAAGCAATTAGAAAGGCGACTTCGCTCTTATTCCAATGAATCCCATCATGAGCAAAGGATCAAAAACTAGTCTTACGACCATAGTTTTGCTTTACAAATCAGTTATCAAACCAATCCTTCTGCACGTCTGCCCTGTGGGGGCAACAGCAAAGAAAATAGACCGGAAAAAGTTTCAAACACTCTAAAATAAATTAGCCAGAAGAATGACAAATGCACCCTGGTATGTGCGTAACAAGATCATCCAGAGATTTGGACCTGAACTCGATTGACAACTGTATCTTAACTATGTCACACAATCATCATGTTAAAATTAAAAATATTGTACTTCCCCACATTATAGCTCTCATTGATTATGATCCTATTGTGAAGGTGAAGTTCAAGAGACCCAAGACAATTCATCACGTTCCATCATGATGAATCGGCCCAAGTGTTCAGGTGTTCAGAGCCGCGTAGTCCAGTCGGGAGAGTATCGTTCTCGCAACTAAAAGGTTGCGAGCCCTGAGGTTCCGAGTTCGGGCCAGGGACCGACTAAAGACCGTCGTGTTCGCTAATGGTGACTGGAGCACGTTAAACCAGTCGTGGTCGTAAAGTCCTCCAAGTTCCCATACAAATCAGTACCTCTGGGGGTGGCAAAGTCAAGTCTTCTGCTGGAATCTTCTGCTTGGTATTGTTTCTAAATTAAGAAGTTCTACATACGGTCGGTAGTGCTGCCATCTACTGGGTAGCTACCGAAAAGAGGTGGAAATAAACTCTCCGGTGACTATAGGTAGACTTGTGCACTCCCTCTCGCGAGTGTGTGCTTACATACTGAACAGTACTGACCACTATCTTTCTGTACTGGATATGGGGTTGGTACAAAATGCTTAAAAGAAGCAAAGGTGCCTTATTCCCCATTGTCCTTGATAAGAAGAAGAAGAGATTGTGGAGCAGAAGTTCAAGAAACCCAGGACAATTCATCACGGTCCATCATGATGTGTCGTCATGAGCGTTCAGAATTTAAGTTCACCCAACAACGGATGCAACATTTCATGATTGTATTTTTGTTTTATTAATTTATTTTTTCTTTAAGACATAGCCCATGCAAGTTTGTAACCCGTGTTTTTTTTGTCTTTAAAATGTACCTGTGTTTAAAAAATTTATTTACTGTCACAGCTTTGTCAAATATGCCATATCCTCTTATGTGTTTCATGTATTCTACTTTAATACGAGCATCTGCTCAGCCTGCTCCCCCCCCCCCCTCTCCATCCATCTACTTGTTCTTTGCTCTGGCAAGCGCTCATAGCCTTATTCTCTTTTTCTTTTCTTATTCCCCACTAGGAACTACTCGAGATGAAGTAGTAATGGCCAACCCATCAGGCAAGCACTACAGAATTTATTTATGATCTAAGATCGAAGAGCAGAGTGGGTAAAATAATCCACCAAGAACGCTCCCAACTTTGTATGTGTACTTGACTTCCATTATGAGCAGAACAGAGCGTACTCGTGCTACAATGGACGTTGGGTAGCCTTCGAGCTGGCTCTAATCTACTCAGCTCTGCTCTGCTTAACCTATAGTAGACACATAGCTTAGAAAATGTTTGGTTTACTGGAACCAGTAGCCAGGTGATGTCCCGTGACATCACAGAAGGGTGTTTTAATCTGGAACCCCGACTGGTAGCGTGTAAATCCGGCTTAATTGAATGCTATGCTACTGTTCGTAAAGATTATACTATTGTGCGGGTGATAAGATAAAGATATTTACTTACAAGAATTTAAGTATAAATATAGTAATTAAGTTAATCACATATTAGATTACAAGAATTATCAGAAGGTTTAGCAGTTGCGACAGGCGAGAGATAATGTCCGAAGTGCAATGAGAACAGTCTGTTGTTGACATCTGGTCAGGAGCAAGAGTCGAATTAAGTTGTAGCTCCGCTGCACTATATACCTTAAGTAACTCATAATTTATCGATTTCCAAGATCATATCACAAACTGACACTGACATAAAAACTGACTATTACTTTATATTTTTAGTAGCAATTCGCAAAGGTAACGAGGACGGTGTTTGCGATGTTGACGAGCCAGCGAGTTGATTGCGACGCAATCCCCATGGGTTGACAAGCGTTAGCAAGCAGGAGAAAGATCCCCTAGTACAATAAAAAATAAAAAAATGCCTATAATAAGTGAAAAATTTATTTTAAAACATAAAAATATGGTGCAAATCCCCCTTCTAAAATTTATATTTCATTCGGAAATATATTTAATTGTATTCACGTATCCACATCAAATTAGAAAAAATTACAAGGAAAGTGAAACAAACTGGAAAAAAAATGTAAAAATTATTTTTTAATAAAAAAGTTTTCTAAGAAAATAACAAGTGTTTTACAATAAGAATCAAAATACCAATCTATCAGTATAATTATTTTCTTAATGTTTAATTAAGATTCGTTAAGCCATTAAAGTGTAAAACGGTAGTTTAATTTTTTGTGATTTTTATTCAAATAATGGAATGTATGGTACAATTTTTGAAATTCTAATCATATGAGTATCTAAAATTTGTAAAATGCGATATTTTGACAAATAAATGTTTAAAACACAAGTTTCAAAATTCAATCAATAATAATTTAAAACAATGCTTTTTTTTTTTTTTTTTTTTTTTTTTAATAAATCATTATTGATTGATTGATTCATTCATTCATTTATTTATTTATTTAATTATTTATTTCAATTTTGCCACTAATATGCTGGTTTGTTATTGTTCGTATTAGGAATATTATATGGTACAATTTTTCAAGTTCTAAGCATGTGTTTATTTAAAACTTGTAAAATGCGATATTTTGAGGATTAAATGTTTAAAATAATTTTCAAAATTCAATCGATAACAATTTAAAATAAGAATGATTTTAAAAAAAAAAATACTTATGCCCAAATCAGAACATTGTCTTTACCGCTATGTGTTTTGAAAATAAGTAAATAAATGTATTGTGATTGATCACAAACATGTAACAAGTTGCCCCTCGATGCAACCACATTCCTTATTCCGCTTTGTATAAGATCCATTGACTAAACTAATAATTTTGTTCATAAAGCTAATTTAAAGATGTATTGCGATTGGTTGGATTGATACGAGTAGTGACGCCAGATGCTCAAAATAATGGTTTGCGCGTAGTCCGCTTTCCTTTACCACTTATGATTGATTGTTAGATTGCATTTTTTAGAACTAGTACTATTGAATCAGACCACAACTCAAATTAATCACTCAAAACTACATTTCAGATTACAACTACTTATGTTTTAAGTCGGCAAAACAAGCATTTAGGTGGAAACACATAAAAACTTAACAAAGAAAATTATATAAGAAAATATAAATTCTTAACTCATTTGAAAGCACGGTATTTTCCTCGCTCGATTTGCATGGACAATCCAAGCATGGTGACGAACAAATGAAATCTATTTGAAGAATGTTGTTTTATTCTTTTATTTCGTCTTTACGCATCACCTATCAAACATTTTGCATTTAACGGTTGTATGTATAGAACAACTTGTGCGGAAAAATAAACCGATTTTCTGCTCTCTGTTCCAGGGAGGGAAAAAAAACGATGCTACCTCTGCATTTAGATTCGGACAATGGATATTAATCGGATTTTTCTGGTAGAGACTGTGTTTTTAAATTGACGAAACAAAACAATTCCGATTGTCTGAATGAAATAGCTTCTTCAAATATGTGTTAATTTAATTGTAAAATTTCTGAGTTAGAGAACGCAATGCATTTAAACTTAATATTTTCACTTTTTTATTATAACAAAATTTTTATGTAATAGTTGTTGACTTTTCTAAAGCCATCTTATTACAGGTAATAGAAGAAAAAACTTCACGCCACTGGTCGCGCGGTGTACTCATAAATTTTTATGCATTATTAAGTGTTTTGAATTAAAGTGACTTACGCCTAATTCCCCAAAGACAAAAGCCTCGGGCACAATACAAGCGGCGAGCGGTGAAAGAATTGCGACAAACCAAAGAAGTAATAGAACGTTGCGAGTTGTTCTGACTACGATAAGAGTGAAGGCGGTTTTTGAAATATAATTTGAAAAGTTATTTTATTTATAACGTTATTTTTTAAAAAACGTAGGTTTAAGTGATGCTTTGTCATAATCTCACCACTATGAAACAATTTTGGTTTTAGATACTTCATCTTGTATATGATAATCACTCAAAATGAAGCGCTCCGCTAGTTCGCTGGATGACGTCACACTTAGAATTTATGGAAAATATCATAGTCCTAGAGGCAACTGTAATTTTTGGACCCCATCGAATATCATTCTAAATTTTTTATACAAATTGGAGAAAAGGGAATAGATTACGAATCCACTGCTGGTCTGCAGTGGCAAAAATGGCCGAAACCAATCAAAAATCGACTTGGTATGAGTTGAACTAAAATCCGATTGTCAAATATGTCATAACTTGCCAAAAAGAGAACAAACTTTTTCGTCTGGCAACCCACTGCATTTTGATTTTCAATGAGAAAAAGCGCAAACTATTTCTGATCTCTGGCTCGGAAAACTTGTATCTTTTAAAAGTAAACCAAATTGGCGACATCAGTTAAGTCATCAGTGTCGTAATGTTTATTGCCAATTTGGCTCATTTGTGAAAGATGCAAGTAAGTCTTCAATCTTCTTTATTGAAAATTAAAGAGTGAGGGTTACCAAATTAAAAAAAAATGCTCTTTATTTGGCAAATTATGGCGCATTCGGCAATTGGATTTAGTTCAACTTATTAAAAGTAGATTTTTGACAATTTTCGGCCATTTTGCCGTGGCAGACCAGTGGATTCGTAATCTACTCACTTTTCTCCAATTTCTATAAAAAATTCAGAATGATGTTCGATGTGGTCCAATAATTGTAGTCGCCTCTCAGTCTATCACCTTCACTCTCATCATAACCAGAACAACTCGCACCATTTTAATACTCACTCGGTCTGCCGCAGGTCTTTCACCGCTCATGTCGTGCCCAAGGCCTAATAGAGTGTTGATTATGAATTAAAAAAAAAACAAAAAAAACACTTAGTGCTTTGCTACGGAACATTTGAATGTATTAAACAGTTGAATATTTAACCCTAGTTTTACTAAGAATGTAAATATTGTCACATATGCACTATTTCATCCTTTTATTGAAAACATTTTATTCTAGCTATCTCCATTACTTTATTTTCTCGCATTTTAGACATACATGTAAGGATAGTCCAATGCCTTGAGCATTAGCTTTATTGAAATAGTGATATATTGAAACTGTAAGTTCCCAAGAGTATCTTTGCACAAGATGTCTTAATACGCCTTCTTTTTTTCATAAACTTGGAACATAAAATAAAAATTATTTTCAGAATGAGTGGACGAATATTCCGTGTATTTTGTTATGAGATATGAAATTCCATGACCATCAATTGTCACAGGCGAAATTTTTTTTGACAAAATACTTTTTCCTAATCAGTTTCATCATTCACCTATTCTTATAACTTGAAATCTTTAAGGTTTTGATTAATCCTCTTCCATTTCGTCAAACCGTTGACTTTTCAACTTCTTTATGTTTAAGTCTTTTATGTATAAATCGTTACCTTCCTTGCTGTTTCATTTATATTAGATGGAGCAAAATTTATGACTTAACCTCTTAGAAATAACCATAAAAAATATCCCCAATATGCTTAAAATTGGCAGTTCTCGAGTTACTTACCAAGAAAAATTAAATAAAATACCATTGATGATAAAAATAAAAGTTGTAGATACTCATTACAATACTAATAAACTTATAAATAAGAGGATACTTACCTGATTTTTACATTAGCTATACAATTAAAATTTCCTATAGGCTAAGCACCATCTTTATACATACGCAACATCACAATTAACTGATATTTTTTACTGATATATACCCTATGATATATTTCATCTCAGTGTCTTGAAAACGTCCCATTTAATAACACAGTCCCATTACAGTTGTCATTTGAGTAAGTAGTTTTGAATTCCAAATATATTTTAAAGTGCAAAATTACCTCAGTAGGCAAACCAATCTCAGTTAGTATTAGAATTTTTCTTCCCAGAGCAATAGTAAACTTATGTTTTATTTTGTAACCAGCCGAGCATTGCAGAGACCCATTACGTAATGTGCACCAATCCTCATTCACTTTGGTCCTCAGCTTCGATCCATTCACTAAAAAGTTCATTGCTATGACGCAAACCATAATTAAAAATTATGTTAGTTAAAATTAGCAATTGATGTGTATAGATATTTTCATCGAAAATATGTATTCTCAGTAATGAGTAAAGTTAAACTGTAAAAGTGAGAGAGGCTCTCATCCATCATGTTACCCTTTTTAAGAAAGAAGTGGTACTGTATTAAAGGGAACAAAAAAAGTTCACCAAATTAAAAATAGAATAAGATAAAGAGCCAAATTAAAGCAAAGCTTACATGCTTAACTTTCTACTTTTACATTAGCGACTCAGATAAAGTCAACACTTTTGTGTGTTATCCGTAGAGAAAAGGAAACAATATATTGTTACGAATATTTGTATATTTGTAAATATTTCGTAGTGTTAATTTTGTAAATAGTAAAATTTATGTTCATCTCGCGTAAGGCAGTGCAATGGTTCGTCTTGGTTTGTTTCCCAGCAATAAATCTCTCAATGCTTGATAACGAGTTTTACAGAGGTAACTCTGGGAAGCGAGTTTCAAGGGGCAGGGCATTTAACATTATGGTAATGGGAACCTCGCCAAATTGGCGAGATAGAGCCAAGTTGGCGATGGTTTTGGCGACTAGTTTTTGTCGCCAAATTTGGCGAAAAATCGCCAAATGTCACCAAACTTGGCGACCATTTGGCGACATTTTCGGTACACGTATCCCATGTATGTACATGTATAGGATTTTTCAACTACTGTCTGGAAAGTTCTCCAAATGTCCATCTCTGGAAGGTTCAAGTATGTTCGCTGCCACTCCTATATAAGCGCGACCTGAGTTGGTTAGTAGTTAGTTGATTTTGAATCACTGAGTTAGTTGTCTCTCAACGTTCATTGTGAGAGCTGTATTCCTGACTTGAGTTAGTTGATTTTGAATCACTGAGTTAGTTGTCTCTCAACGTTCATTGTGAGAGCTGTATTCCTGACTTGAGTAGTTCTTGGATTTTGAGTCACTGAATTAGTTGACTTGAGATACTGAGCATTCTAAAGCGAACTGTTTTGCATTGTCTTTTGCGGCGATTTAGCAGTTGTTATCAAGTTTTTAATTGCTGTTTTGTGCTCTATTGAGGTGAAAAGAGCTGTATTGTGTCTACTAGAACGAGAAGTTCTGGAGCTGTAAGAGAACTGTGAAGATTTATTTTGGAATAAATTTCTGCAAGTTTTTATCTGATTTTGGCTTCAAATCTTTCGAACCCGTACAACTCAACAATATTTTTGAAGAATTCCTCTAATTTGGGCGTGCGCTTTTCTTCCTTCCTACAATAATATGTATTCCTAATTGGTTGAAACCCATCTTGAAGTTTCAGGACATATATATGAATCGCTTAATGTTAAAGAGGACTTCTACATTTACCTTGATTTTTTTTTTTTTTTTTTTTTTTTTTTTTTTTTTTTTTTAAATACCGAGGCAGAGGCATTGATGGAATTTGAAATCAGATTTCTGTCTTGCATTAGTACCCCCATATCCAAGGTCAGCCGAAGTTGGAAAAGTGTTCCTTAGCAATCTCGTTACACATTACATTGGAGAAAGGATCTGTTAGGTTCTATCGGTTACCACGGCAATGCATGGCAACGTCACAGCCGAAACGCGTTTCAGGAACATTCGACTGAGGTTCGGAGGAAAATCACTAGTTTTAATCAAATATATAACTTTATTTTTGAACTAATAAATTTAGATACAGCCCGGATGTACTGGCCGTAGTGCACGAGTCACCACTGTTCTTATACTACACTAACGTCAAGCCTGATTTACACGCTACCAGTCGGGCCTCCAGTTTAGATCGCCAGTCAGTGACGTCACCAGGCTACTGGTTCCAGTAAACCAAACATTTTCTATTTACTAGCGCCGGCGACTCCGCTCTCCCGTGATCACCGATAGACGGCGCAACGGTCGCCTAGCTGACGTCACAGAACTGGCCATCTAAACTGGAGTTCCGACTGGTAGCGTGTAAATCAGGCATAAGGCGAAGCTTATGCACAGTCTCTGTTCGACTGTCCATCACCAAAATAATCGAAATTGATTTTTTGCCCCACTGCAATACATTCATTTATCCATATTCCAAATCGTCAATAACAAAACAAAAAAACCTGCATATATTACGCACACTCACGATTTTATTACATACATACTCGTAGGTTTATTTAGTTTATTACTCACAAACCCCACTTAACACTAATTAATCATCTCTATTTCCCACAACTTACAATTAGCTACCGTCACCGTTATCAAGTTTTAACGCGCGTCAAATGGCTCTCAAGTTCCCCCATTTTTTTCACGATTAGTTATTCACATATTATCTGATATTTATTTATATTTTGACTGAATTTATTCATAAAATAATTCATATGTTTATTGCATAAAAGTTTGCTTTGATTTGTTTTCGATACATACACTAAGCCACCTTCTTATTTTTCCTAAAACAAAATGAAATCTGTATTCTACAATCCACCAATGAAATTCGAGAAATATTGTTTACTTCCCTTGTCAACCAACTGTATGCTGATGCTCTTGCTGTGAATTGTATATTTTATTATGTTTTAACCTTTACTTAATCTAAAGTAGAATAATTGTATAGTTTTATTTAAAAATGAGCGTTGTTAAGAATGCTAACGTTATAAATTCTGGATCAAAGAAGAAAAGCGGCGGGATATTAAGGCAAGCAAAATCACGCAGGGATCCCTTGTCCGACGCAGATCCAATAACCGAAGATGAGTTACTACTAAAGGATGTTATTTCTCCAGATGATGTTCTCAGATTAAATAGAGTCACTGAAAGTAATTCAAATTTTGTGTTGTTCTCGTATTAATACAATGATCCTACCTGCCATTCAGAGGAATATTTTAGTTTCGGAATTAGTAATCTTCTTTAGATACGTATGTTTTTTAGGATACGATTACGAAATGTTCTTGCAATGTGTATATTTATTTCTAAAGTAAGAACACTTCGATCGTTTGTTCCTTTCATATAAGCTTTTTGGAAAAAATCGTACTTATTCAATGAGTCCTCTGTAAATTTTTAAATTAACTATAGCGTGTACATCTTGAATTAAATTGGTCTAAAATACTTTGGGTACAGATGCACTATGAGGACCTGATGAGTTTTGGTAACTTGCTTAAATTAAGCAATTTCTATAATACAGTTTAGAGAGTGGGATTAAGGCAATTTGGGAATATTTATCTTTTAAATAAAGCAAAAATGAGTTACCAAAAATCCTCAAGTCTTTATATTGCATCTGTACCCCTTACTCTATGATTTCAATATATTTTTCCATATCTAGAATGATATATTTGATAGAAATATTTGTATAAATTTGGTAGATATTTTAGCAAAAAAAGCATAAAATATTTTGAAATTGTATGAACTTGCATGGAATAGTTAAATAAAAATACATCCAACTATAGTATTGATCCTATTCATAATACTAATTTTAAATTCAATGTACTGTTTCAAAATAATATGAGAGATACTGTCCAATTTCTCTTAATTGTACCTAAGCATTAGTTTGGGAAATTCATTTCTGATTTATTATAGTAAACTCTACGTTAAATTTTTTTTTTTTAATTCATAAATTATTTTATGAGCAGATGTGCTTGAATTTCGTATATGTATTTTTTCCAGCTAAATTGATAAATCATTTAAAATCCATTTCTTATTAAATCAAGTAACCAATTAAAGCACAAACATACTTTCAAAAATATTTTAATTATTTTTATAAATTCGTCATATATCTCTCAGTTCGGCAGTTGACATCTTTAAATTCAAATTCACTATACTGTGGCATCTTTCCTGATTTTTTAGAACTATTTTTTATATAATAGGTAGTAAATAACGAAACTTAACGGAAAAAAAAAATAGAAAACAATTTTCTGTGCCTGAGTGTGAGTAATTCTGCACAGTGTCAACTGTAATTATACTTAATTGCTCTGAATGCTGCTGTTATTAACTTGACCGTAAGAAGAAAAAAAAATATTGAATTTTGTAAAGAAAATTTTTCTGTCCACTTAGTACTGAATATTGAGGACAACATTATTTTATAGTAGAATTAATTATTAATAAATGTAAAATTTAAAAATAAAAGCTGGTAATAGAAGAGCAAAATCTTTCTAAAATTATTTAAGGTATCAGGTTCAAGCCTCTGCATTGTTGAATGTTCTTTTTGTACATCTGAATACTTTTTTTAAACTAAATTCTAAATTTTAGCGTCATTTAAAGGGCATCAACTATGGATCTTTTCTTCTTTTTGTTCATGTGATGATGTTGAGCTTTACCTATTTTACAGATTATCTCTGCTCTCCTGAAGCTAATGTCTATGATATAGACTTTATTCGATTCAAGATTAGAGACATGGAGACGGGAACTGTGCTATTTGAAATTGCAAAGCCCCCACCCCCACCAGGTAATGACTGACCATAAAATGTCAAGTTGCTTGACTTGCTTGCTTCAGAATTTGTTCAATGACTTGTGTTCATTTTATTTCTTCTTAAAAAGTGATTGCTTGGAATTGTAGCATATTTTCAACAAAATGAAAATGATTAAATCAAGATTTGATAATAGCAGGGAACATAGTTATTAAATTCTCTATATTAACTTTGATTTTGTGTGTGTAGGCGGTTTGTTGATTGGCTGGCTGTTATGTCGATGGAAGGCAAATCTGCGGAGGCCTAATTAACCCCTTTGTCGTCATCCAATCAATCTCAAACTTGCAGGGCTACCACAGGCAACTAAAAAGGCTACTAAAGCGACTATTTTAGTAGCCAGGCGACTATGGCAACTATTTCAATGAAAAAAGGGCCCAAAACGACTATTTTGAACAAAACCTTCAACTATTTTTGGGCTCAGGCGACTATTTTTTTAGAAATTGGATACCGTCCGATAGTAGGACGAAAAAAAATCGGCACTAAGGTACTAACTCAAAATGGTGATTTCTTTAAGGGGTGCGGAAGAGCGAACACTACCGAACAGTTGTTCATATTCGCGGGTAGAGGGGTCACTTTATTAGTCCGACTATAGTAACCTCAAACAAGATTGTTGTTTTTGACTGCAACCGCGGTCATTTTCACCTACCTGTTGGGTTCCAATGTTTTATCTTTCGCCGTGCAAGGCAACAGCATACACAATTATATTCCCAAATATCAAATTATTTCGCTTTATTTACTCTAAACAAAAATGAATTTGTGGAATTTGCCTTGAACTTCGGAAGAAAGTGCCATCAGTATGAACAATATTTATGTTATTAGACGTTATGTCGGAGATTTGTGCCGGTGTGATGAACGATTTCGCCGTGTAGATCAATCGATGTAGAATGATTAGAATTTCAAAGTTGTGGCTAAATTTGTAAATTAAATAATTTAAATTTTTAAGCAATTTATTTAATTACTTTGAATGTAGCTTAAACAGGGTGACAACAGAACCGGGAATTCAGGGAAATGTCAAAGACTTTCGTAAAATTACTCTTTAATCAGGGAATTTAAAAAAATTTGAATTTCCCTTCTCGCGTACCCCGTATGGGTGCGGACATCTATCCCGACTCGCGTCACGCGATATATATGTAGTTTTTATAGTTGGTCGATTTGGGTGTACAAAGTTTCTCAAGTTTGGGTGTTAAAGTTTTTTACT
The DNA here is from genome assembly GCA_963978545.1 of Linyphia triangularis. Taxonomy (NCBI): domain Eukaryota; kingdom Metazoa; phylum Arthropoda; class Arachnida; order Araneae; family Linyphiidae; genus Linyphia; species Linyphia triangularis. The sequence continues at coordinate 37,929,236 of OZ021722.1, read as the reverse complement.
CTCGGCAGCTAAATCAAACCGACCAATCCCCCCCTCCTTGGCCCACAACCACGTGTTCCGTGTTTCCCCACCCCCTTTTTTTTCCCTCCCCTCTGAAATCATTGTTATGCTTAGAACAATTATTTACACATTATTTCTGTTAGATTTTTGGTTATCCTATAGCTTTGCTTCCGCCGGCGTCTTACTGTTAAAAAAATCTCCAAACTTCAATCTGTCTGCATCCTTTACAGACATGATTATTTTTCTACTTGCCTTGCGTTTTTTGTCAACGTTATATATTAGAACCCTAATTATTTACGTATTATTTCTGTTAGATTTTTAGTAATCCTATTATTTAGAAGCACGACCACCAGTAGATTTATTGTTTAAAAAAATCCTCCAATTTAAATCTGACTGCATCCTTTACAGATATGATTATTTTTCTTCTTGTTTTGCGTTTTTTGTCAATAGAATATATTGGAACCCTAAATTCCTTAATATTTCAAATTGATTCCATCATATTTTTTAGTTTTTATTAACCCTTTACAGCACTGTGTTATTATAGATGTGCAACAAATCTATAGGCATTCATAAGCAAAATGGGTTAGATAGAGTACCTCATTTTTTTTTCCTGTACTTTCATTTTGACATTATATCTAACGTAATTAATTGAAAGTGATATGTGGTTTTGGTTTATATGTTTAATATAAATCAAACAAAGAATTGAAGTAACCTCCTCCCCCTCCAAATAATACTAAAAAAAAAAAAAAATCTGAATGCTCTACTGCATACATTCAGGCAAAGGGTTATGGAATTTAAAAAAAAAAAAATCTGTGCATTCCCCCCCCCCCCCCCCCTGCAAAATGCTGTGCTTGTCATGTTTTATGAAAACGATATTTTGCCTCATTTACTATGTACTTTTGTGGTTTAAGATAGTATTTTTGTTGTATAAAATTTTATTTCTATATATCTATGAGTAATTTTTATAAGAAGCTGTTAATTTCAAGACTTTCTTTCATGCATTATGTGTTATTTATCTTTTCTCAACTTCAAAATCCAAAACACATAATTTTTCATGAAATATATATGTACCTAGTGAAATTTGTGGCTGAATAACAAAATGCTGATTATTTAAGTTTCATGCTCATGCATGCCCAAGTTTAGTGAATATTTATACAGCCTATGACATATATTTAAGAAATTAACATTTTTTTTTTTTTTTAATTAAAAAGAAAAATATTGTACTAATTTTGCTTTTCCTTGAAGTTAGTTTCCATGGGTGTAGTTTGTAAATTGGTTTATGTGAATTTTGTATTTTTTTATTAATGTTTTCCATTCTTTTTCATGCTCTAAAGATGTTTATTTTGATTTTTAGCCTAAATTTATATTTTGTTGCAATTATACTTTGATAAGTAAATGTAATTCTAAATAGTCAAATGTATATATTTTTAAATTGGCCATTATTTTCTTTGTTTTTTTAAAATGATAACATCGACAAAGATGCACATCAGGGAATTTTCTGGAAATCAGGGAATTTTGTTTCGCAAATTTATAACCATTCTGTTCAAAATTTAAAAACCGCCCTTAATGAAATTTGATTGTCTTTGTCAATATTTAGTATAATTGTTTAAACATGGTACTTGTTTTTCTAAAAAAAGTTGTTTGACTTTGGAAGTTAAAAAAAAAATTCTTGTTTTGCCAATCGACTTTTACCGTCGCTTTTGGTTAAGTTTAGCTTTTTTTTTTTTTTTTTTGCTGTGTGGGAGTAAGGCTGCGTTGCCACCATCGCAGCATGTAAATATGATAGCGCCTACCCTAAGACACATGCCTTTTACCGTATGGGATGTAATGATTTAGACACTATTTTGAATCGAAAGAAGAGTGTTTCTGGGTTTTCGTGTTTTATGTAAATCTACTGTTTTATTCCGATCGTATTAAAAGTTATGAAAAGTGAGGTTACTATTTTCAACGTCTGAGACTACTATTTTCAATATCTGAGACTACTATTTTGGCTACTATTTTTAACATCTGAGGCTACTAAAGCAACTATTTTCAATGCTTACAGTCAGTGGCAGCCCTGAACTTGGCAGATAGATTTGATGACAATGCATTCTATGAAATTTTGGTTTCTGTCACTGTCACTAAAGGTTGCTTTTACGGATTATATATAAACCAACTTGCCGTCATCTAATCGCCCTGAAATAGCATTTAACAGTTCATTGAAAAAACTCTTTCCTGTTACCAAAATTATTTTAATAAATAAATAATAAAATTGTTTTAATTAGAATAAATAAAAGATATTTGGATGTGAGTGCATAAATTCACATTCATTTTTAATGAATAAATTTTGAAAAGTAATTTACTGCATATTTTGCTGATATAGATGTTTTTAAGGGCCATTGCATGTAAAAATCAGGCAAAATCTCCAAGATGGCAGCTATTACCGACTCAGAATTTCATAATTTTTTTTCTCATGTTACCTTAACCTAGGAAAGAATAAATCTGAAATATTTTGGCTATATCTTTTTAATTTTTGGAGTTATGGGGGGGTCAAAGTGTGAAATAGCGTGTCTTAGAAAAAATGTGTTGTCATTCTTGTTGTTTTGTAGTTGAATTTATGACTGGGTTTGAAGGGCATCAGATAATTTTTTTTGCCTAACGGCTTTTATACAGGGTTTCAGCGCATATGGAAAGTCATGAATTTGGACATTGAGAAAATATTATCATGGAAAGTCAAGATTTTAAGGGAAAAAATGGCCATAAGTCATAGAAATACAGTGAATTTCATGGATTTTTAAACATTTTAAGTAAGATCACGTAACTCTGACATCATAAACGCCATGGTCGCTATTCAGTTAATCGAAAATTCATCTATGTTTTTATTTAAGTTTCGACAGAAACAACGGTCACAGTTAAAAACCACGGCCAATGAAAACATTTTTTAACTCCAAATTTGTGGTATCACACGAGTAAGGTTTCATTGGTGAAAAAAAATTCATAATATGAGAACTGAAATTAACAGTTAAGTTGGTGTTTAAATTTTTTGATTTTTCAAACATTTGAAAATTTATCAAAACATTTGACTTTTGATATAAATTTTTATCATTGACTTATTCTTTCTTCAAATATTTTTTTATTATTAAATATTGATTAGCTTTTTTAACACTGAAATATCAAAGAATGGAAAATTATTTTTCCCTTTTTCTTCTGATTTGTAAGTAACTGAAACAAGGATTTTTTACTTAATTTAAAATAAAGCTTTATAAAAATCATTTTATGGTACATTGATGTACTTACTATGTTTATTTTAGTAAAAGTTTTTTAGGTTATTATTACTAATTTTTTTTTTTTTTTTTTTTTTTTTTTTTTTTTTTGTGATTTGATTTCTTGAGTCATGGAAATTATTTGCTTCAGTCTTGAAAAGTCATGGATTTGTGACATTTTATTTTGGCAGAAACTCTGTATATAAGTTGTATATTAGCATCACAAATTGAAAATTCACTTGTAAATAGTCGGAGCCAGAGATGAGGACCCCCCAGAAACGGCGCTCCATATTAGGAGAATGTTAGGTTAATACTCATTGAAGGAACTCGGAGCCTCAAGGTAAGGGTGCCCAAACATGACCCTGGTGCGTTTTTGTGTTATTTCAGAGCATTATTTCTCCTTGTGCCTACCTCCAACATGTATACTGCTTACATGGAATTGTTGTCTCAACATAGTATTTTCACAATATGCAAGAAAATTTTTTGAAGGTTAAAAAATTTTCAAGAAAATTTTAATTTAATATGTAACTACTTTCGACGTGAACGCTGTTTTACGGTATTTCAAATAATTATTTTTGCTGGCTCCTACTTCTACACATATTCTGCTTACATGGAACTGTTATCTCAACAAAGTAGTTTTACAGTATACAAGAAAACATTTTTAAGGTTAAAAAAATTTATGAAAATTCAGTTTAAAATGTAACTACTTTCGACGCAGACACTATTTTATGATTTTTCAAAAGATTGTTCCAGCTGGCTATAAACGAACAATTCTTGCACGGAATTGTTGTCTCAACATAGTAGTCTCATAATATGAATTAACATATTTTGAAGGTTCAAACATTCTCAAGAAATTCCAAATTAATATGTAATTACTTTCGATGTGAACGCGATACTGTGGTATTTCAAAGGATTGTTTCAACTGGATCCAAGCACCTAAACAAATACTTTTTGCCTGGAATTGTTGTCTCAACATGGTAGATTCACAATATTAAAAAATATGTTTTGAAGGTACCACTATTTTTTAGAAAAATCAATTGTAATAACCATCTTCTATCCATTTCTGTTATTTCTCTGTCCCTTATTATTTCTTGTAAAACAGGTCACATTACTTATAATATTATATATAGTGTACTGGGGGTCACATTTTACACAAAGCTTAATTTCTTGGCATAAAACATTTACAGCTTTTAAATTGTCCTCGCAGTTTTTTTTTATTGTTGGCAAAATTTTGAATAAAATAAACATTTTGCTTAAAATAATAATTTCAAGCTAGAAGTATTCATGTACTGGATTGAAGCCTTTTTGCTACAATCCTTCCAAATGGATTAAAGGTGGTATAAAAATAGATTTTTCTTAAAAATGGCGGTGCCTTCAATTTTTTTTTTTTTTTTATATTGTAAAACTACTATGTTGAGACAACAATTTTGTGCTAGAAGTATTCTTGTAGAACCTTTGACTAAGCTGCAAACATTTTTTTAAATACCATGAAATTGCGTTCTTGTTGAAAATATTTGAGTAATAAATTTTATCTTCTTGAAAATTTTAGAACCTGCAAAAAGTATTCTTTAATTGTTAAACTATTATGTTGAGACAACAATACCATGTAAATAGTATATATGTAGGATGTCGGAGCCTGAAGAAATAATGCTCTGAAATAACCATCGATATAGATAAACAACTGGATAGACTGCTTAACGCTGGGAAAATGAAGCCGTTGTCAGATGCAATTGGTGGTATAAAAAATACAGATTGCCGTGGATTGAAAATAAAATTTTGGTTTGTACACAGCAGAAATGTCAATAGTAGACCTTAATTAGTAATAATGCTCAAAAAAATATATACTCTAACACTTTACAAAGTTTTTTGCATTCCCATCCAACTATAAAAGTAAACTGTGATTAGTTAATCCTCCCACCAGCTTCGCAATCCCCGGCGCGTTTTTCTCTTTGCATTGACAATAGAGCAGTCTATCCAGTTTATCTATATTGATGGAAATAACACAAAAACGCACCAAGGGTCATGTTTGGGGCCCCTTATCATCAGGCTCCAAGCTCCTTCAATGAATATTAATTTAGATTTTCTTTATTTGGTATTTAATGACAGGGTTGCCATGCACCTGGAAAACAGGTAAAATGAAAATGCCTAAAAAAGGTCAGGGAAAACTAAAAAATGTGATATTTTCTGGAAAAGTCAGGGAATTTCCTTCAGATTCAAGTTTTTTCCCAAGAAGTTGAATAATTTTTTTCAGAACGCACGCCTGCGTTCTGAAAATTTGATGTTTCATATGATATTTTCTTGTAACCACGGGGTAAAAAGCACCCACCAAATGCATATTGAGTGAAAAACGGGTGAAAATCTTTCTCTTTTACGTCGATTTCCGCTTTTTTTTTTTCTGAGAATTTTTACTTTTTCTACAATTTTATTATTTTTCATAAACTTTGAAGGACTTTATCAGACTAAACTTGCCTAAAACACCCTTCAGAAAATATTTCTAGAATGGCCACTGTTCTGTACACACATTAGTACACAAATATATTCTTGTAGTTATTTTTGTAGTTTAAAATAAACGCAGCATATGTATTTTCCTCTTTTTTTATATTTTGGCTGTTTTCACCATTGGGAAAAATAAAGGGAGATGCACAGGTAATCCTTTGAAGCATATCAAAGTAAAGATTTATTACATTTTTTAAATTGGATTTTTTATGAAAAAGTGCCTTTTTTCGGGAAGGGGAGGGGGGGGGGGGTTCGCATCTCTGGCTCCGACTATTTACAAGGGAATTTTCACTTTGAGATGCTAATATACAACTTATATAAGCTGTTAGGCAAAAAAAAAATTCTGAAGCCCTTCAAACCCAGTCATAAATTTAATTACAAAACAGCAAGAATGACAACACATTTTTTCTAAGACACGCGTATTTCAGGCTTTGACCCCTCATAACTCCAAAAATTAATAAGATATAGCCAAAATATTTCAGATTTATTCTTTCCTAAGGTAAGGTAACATAAGAAGAAAAAAAATCACGTATTTATGAGACGGTGATGGATCGCCGTTGCCCGATTCTTGCGTTTAATGCCTCCTATTATTTAAAATTAAGAGCCCAACATCAAACGCACGCTGGCAACAGAAACAGTTTTTTGTTAATGAATATAAAAATTGGCTAGCATATAAAGGATTTATAATAAAATCTTTTATGGTTATATTATTTTTTGTGAATAAAATAAACTGTTTCTTTAGAAGTCTAAATTGTAGAGCATACTAAATTTTATGGAATACATGTTCAGGGAAATTGAGGGTTGTTCCCAGCCTACAGCTCATTAACATTCTCACAGCTTGGAAGGTGTAATAATGTCTTTGTAAATAATCTTTTCTTCTGTTAAAAAGAAAAGTCACAAAACTTTGTCAATAGTGCATAATTTCCAACAATTCAGATTTTCATTAAATGACCAAGTCAAGAAAACTTCCTTATATATAATTTAAGAAATGAGAGCTAAAGCTATATCATCAAAAATTTAAATAGAGGAAGTTGATAACTACCTTAAAATCAAGGTGAATATTTGGAAAGCATTCATGAAAGATAGGCACTAAACCCTTGGAATAAATTTTGTATCTTCATACTTTTATATAACAGGGTTCCCACGGTCCTTGAAAGTCCTGGAAAGTCCTTGAATTTTTTTGATGAAATTTGGTCCTTGAAAGTCCTTGAAAAAAGGATAAGGTCCTTGAAAGTCCTTGAATTTTTAAGTGACCAACAACAGTGGTGAAGTGTAAAATAAAAAGATGTGGGAATGCTATGTTGCGTCGTTACAAACGTATCTATCTTTTTCTGTGTGTGTGTGTGGAGAGGGGGGGGGGGAGGAGAGTGAAAACGACAACTTTAAATATTTTTGTTAATATTACTTTAATAATCTCAAAATAGCTCAAGAGCACTTCCAAAAATTAAAAAATAATAATAATAATAATTGTGTGTTTATACTTATTCTTTTATACAAATAATTTTTTTAAACTATTAAGTTATATGGATTTTAAATAATTTGCTTTGCACAACCCATTTTAAAAGATTGTTTAACACTTTATAAAGGATTATAACACATTTTCAAACATATTATTGATACAAATTTTTAAACATTTTTTCCGAAATGTCAGAGATGTCTTACATGCAATAGGTTCGGATAAATTTCCAGATTTTGTAGCTCCTCAAAATCTGTTTTCAAAATGAATGAAAAAGATTGTGATTGTTGCAGAAGTTGATTGAAAGTTTTATGGCTTTTCTCCTTCTCAAAAAGAAAATGTAGAGAAGTTCCTCTTTCTTGATAAATCCTCCCTTTCCTTTTCCAAATTTGCTCCATTAATAAAATAATTGAAAAATTCAAACCCATCAGTCGATTTAAAATTTCTTGATAAAATATTAATTTGTGTTCCTTCTTAATCATATCTAATTTTAAGCAGGATATTTCAATGTAGACTCATTACTTGCCAGATTTGTATGGGACATTCCTGTTTTTTTTATCTTATCCAGTTTGATTTTGTCATCTCGACAGTGGTGACAGTTAGGTGACAATAATAGTAAAAAATGGGTATAAATCGGAGGAGAAGGCAAACTGCAAAATATATATAATATTGCAATCAAAATCACTAGATTTTAAAAAAGATCGGGGAAATTTCCTCCTCTTATTGCCGACACTGTATGACTTTATTTTAAGAACTGCTGCTACATTTTTGGAATAAATTCTGAAATCACTGTAAGTGTAAAACTTTCCCATTCTCAAACCAAAAAGAAATTTAATTTTGCATTTTAAAGTACACCTGAATTGTTTTCCTACTTCTTCGCAGCCCAATTTCAATGTATTATACCCATTTGCAAAACCATTAGCACTTTTATATTAAGGAAAATCAAATATACAGGACCAGCCTAGGAGTAAAATGCTATGTGTGCAAGAATGAGTTTTGGTGCCCCTTACAATGAAAATGGGTATAGAAAACACTCCAAAAATGGTAAGAGTGCTCTATATGGTATGGGTGCAAATTATTAAAATCATAGCGTTTTCTGCACTAATCAACATTATTTTAAGTCAGCTTTTATTAAGGAACACATGGATTAATTTATTTTTTTTTTAATTTTTTTTTTTTTTTTATAAAAAATTGTAATAAAATTATTTTCATAAGAATTTAATAAATACATGCTATTAAAATTTACAGATTTTTGCTACGTATTACTTTTTTTAGTTGTTCGCTGTTCTTAGCGCAAGCCTTGGAACTCCTTTGCAACCCTGGGTTGTGAAGGGTTGCAATTCGGCTAATGTAGCATTATCAGTACTGCCAAGTTAAAGTGATACAAAGTTAACAACTGTTTAGTTCTGTCACAACAAAGTAGTGGAGCGCTTGAAGCCAGTCTCTTTAGTGTACATTCAAGCAACATTTTTTGTGTTGAACTAAACATATTCAAATTCACAAACAATTCAAAAGCGAAGTTAATATAAAGGATTTAAAAATCAATACTATTTTGAACATATTTTTTCATGTTCAAACAAGTTATCAGTTTAATTTTCCCAATATCTGAGAAAAAAATAAATATTTCCCAATATCTGACAAAATATAAATACATAATTCCGTGATCTCGAAACACCTTAAAAGCTAATACAAAATATCAACATTCTGCTCATACCTATCTGGATTTTTAGCACAACCAGTTTATTCCGTCAGAACAGCAGGTTTGCTTAACTTATTTGGATTGTAAGAAACCCCATCTTTTATTGTCATTTGTTTTTTCCTCTTCAACGAATTCATTTCTTAGGTACGTTGAGAGGTTTACAAATAATTTATTAAATCTGTGATATAAAAATTTCAAAAAAATATATATACATAACTTTTGTTGATAAATCGGTTAGCGTTCACGTTAAAATTAGAGGAGGCGAATTATTCTTCAAGGAAAGGGGCACAAAGAACTGAATGTGCTAGGTCACAGTTTTATTCAAAATGTAGATATTTGGCGTGAATTTGTGTATGGAAGTTTTAGATTGTATATACGACGAACCATACAAGTTTGACGTCTGGAATTCTTCCACAAATACAGATCATTCGTTGAAGAGGATGATTGCTATTGAATGAATCGTAGCTAGATGTAAACATATGTCAGTTCATTTCTGATGAAGGAGAAAGGGCCATGTGTGGGTTGCCGCGCCTCTTTCAAGTGTTTTACAAAAACTAGAACTTGCCTGCTCAGTTCTGAAGTTGTGGATCCCAGACGAAAGCAAGTTCCCACGAAATGACTTTTTTGTTTGCTTACTTGGCTTTGAGTTCAGTATTACGAAAAGAGAAGAAAAAAAAATACAAATGAAAAAATTTTTAGATGAGGGAATGTCGTTCCGCCTTCTAAAAAGGTAAAGGATCGCCTTTGCCTCATGTTCCCACTCCACTACACCCCTGACCACCGATAATCTCCGTTTTGTAGTTTTAGGTCTGATGTATTTAAAATTATGGTTCTTGAATTTTTCTAAAAAGGTCCTTGAATTTTCTTAAAAAGGTCCTTGAAAGTCCTTGAATTTTTTTCTTCAATAAGAGTGGGAACCCTGTATAATATAAATATTTTGCTTATAATGTTACAAATAATTTTAAATTTACTAATTTTATTTTTAATTTAGGTACTTATATAAATAGTTCAACCTACTATTATAAAAAATTTATTTTACACATTTGAAAAGTAACTACAATTGAATGACTTTTACAGAAGATGATGACCTGGATTATAGAGATCAAGAGCATGAAGATGTAGATCCAAATGCTGGTCGTTTTGTTCGATACCAATTTACTCCACAGTTCCTGAAACTTAAGACAGTAGGAGCCACGTAAGATTTGATCTTTTTCTTATTTAAAAATAAGTTTCTAAGAACATTTTGGTAATCTTTATTTAGTCTAAAACTTGTAAGAATTGTATTGGAAATGTATAAATATCAATGAATGAAAAATATTGGAAATATATTCTGAGATGATTAAGGAAACTATCTTCATATTTTAAAACTTGATGCAGTGTACTCAAATTAACAGCTGTTTTTTTTTAATGTTTTTTCACAGTTTGGTTTGATTATATAGTATCTTTGATGAAAACTTTTTGTCAAAAATTTCATTTTAGCCACAAATAAAATTACTCAAGAGTTCAAAATTGTGTCCAAATAAATAATATGATTAAACTATGAAACGTTAAAAAATTAATTCAATAGTGTTTTTAAAAAAATTTCATTGCTCTTATCTCTAATTTACACATCCATGTTTACTTATGCTCTGTGAAGAGATATCTAACTTTGTTGAATTTACAAAATGGCTTATAATTTATCTGTAGTGTTGAATTTACTGTGGGTGAAAAGCCTGTCAACAAGTTCAGGATGATTGAGAGACATTATTTCCGAGAAAAGCTTTTGAAAACATTCGACTTTGAATTTGGATTCTGTATTCCTAACAGCAAAAATACGTGTGAACATATTTACGAATTTCCAGTTCTGGATCCAGATACTTGTAAGTTCTTTTTGATTTATTTTTAATTTGACTTAAACTGAGTTGTCAAACTAGCAGAAGTACTTAAATGACTCCATTTTAAGATAACTTTTCATTAATTTATTTTTTCGAATTTATTTCATATGTGTGTTTATTTTGATTAGGTAAAATAATGAGCATACTATTTCCTAGACAGGGTTCCCACAGTCATTAAAAGTGCTTAATATTTGTTAACTTGTTTTTCAGGCCTTAAAAGTACTTAAAAATTCTTAGATCACCTAAAAAGTCCTTGAAAATGCTTATATCTCCTTAAAAGTCCTTAATTTTTGTCACTTATCTGTGCTACACCAATATTTTCTGGTATATTTGTATTACACATGCATAAAATTGTACATTGTTTGGTTCGTATTTGGTGATTGGTGGAGTAGAAATTGAATAGTTTTAGTTATACACACTATACTCTGTGAGACGAACATGTGAGATTAGTGTTGTAAGTTTTACGAGCCATAAGATCAAAGACCATCATCAAAGTCTGTTTATAATGCAAATTGAACATGAAAGATTTGATAATAATGCCCTGAACAAAGTAGCTATAAAGTCAGATGCATACTAACATATTTTCAAAGGTCCTTAAAAAAATATTATTTAGGTCTTTAACCCTTGGTTAATCGCACAGTTGACAAATGTCCCCCGCAGTCAATTTCTTAATAGATGGTAGCCTATGATCAAAGCCTTCTTACAGTTCCTTTCAAGTTATCTTTTCATTTTTACTTTATTCTGTTCAATAATAGTGTGTTTTTAATTAAAATGCCTACTTTGGTGTTTGGTTACGAATTTATTGGTATGTATGAAAATTTGAATTTGGGAGACGTTTGTCCCCCACGCGACTAACCGCCTGACAAATGGTTGTGCTCTTAACCTAAGGTTAAAAGTTGTTGATTTTCATTCTTTGAATCTTGTGGGAACCCTGCTAGAGTAAAAAAACCTCCCTGGTCTTTCTTTTCCAAGTTCAGATTTTTTGCATATCTATAACTCCATTTTTTATTTTACTTTTTTGCAGGTGATGACATGATCACAAACCCCTTCGAGACCCGGTCAGACAGTTTCTATTTTGTTGACGACAGATTAATTATGCACAACAAAGCTGACTATGCCTACAATGGGGGACTGCAGCAATGAAGAGAGCACTTGTGGCCTACATCCCAGCACACGGCACTTCTCAAAAGTGCTACACTGCATCACATGCAGCACTGCGGGCACTTTGCCCACACACCAGTGGTTGAATTGAGGGAGGAGTAGGGTGTGTTTTGAATACAGCATTAAATGCTCATTTAACACTAGACACTGCTAGCTTCCTGAGGACAACTGGAATGTCCTTATGTTATTTGTATGCACCACTAATTTAATACCAGAATAATTACTACTTATCTTTATGACTTACTCTTTTACTTATTTATTGAAAATGTAAAGAGTTTGTAATCATCTGCCTCTTTTAAGCTAATGAGTTAAAGTAAATCGAATTTTGAATATGGGTGTTAGAACTGGAGACTGTGGTCTGTTTTACAATCACCAAGATTTAATCAAAATGAAACTCTTTTAAATATTGAATAAAATGAAACATGGAGAGGAAATAACAACAGATGTCACAAACATAATACTTGTTTCTGATAGTAGAGTGCTCAAGGCATCGCTACTATGTATACTATGTTGGAAGCATTTGGTCGATGGTTGCGCTTTACAGTGGTACAGTTACCTCAGTTTGTGATTCTAGTGTTAAATGTGTCATTTAATGCCTTTTATAAAGTAACTTGATAAAAACCTGAGCTCAATTCTGTAAAATGTGCATATCAGAAACGATATTTGAAATGGAGCTAATGATATGGTCTTATACAGTGTGCGCTGTTCTTGTTTAACCACTGGTGCTGGCTTTGCTTTAGTTGCCTTCCTCACCTCTTTATTTTTCTACCTGTTATGACTGCCTTTCAAGGAACTTGAACTAGTCATCAGTCTGCTTCAGGGATCAAAAACACAAATTAGTTGCAGTATCTGAATTCAAAATTCATTTAATGCAAGTGACTATGCGAGCATGGTGTCTACTTAAATATAATATGTATGTGAGTTATCAAAAGTGAAAGCCATGGGATTATTTTATTCTTGAGGACTGAAAATGTTTTTAACTTAATTTGTTTTACCCTTTAAAGCTTAAATTATATTGGACAAAAATTATTTATTTTGCTAAGTTCATATCTGAAAATGAGTTTTAATTCCAATTAAAATCACAAATTAACTGGCTTTTATTAGCATGTATACTCATTCTTTAAAAAGGTTACGAGTTCATTGCATAAAAAGAGATTTTTGAAGTAATGTACACTATTGTTTCTTAAATAATCATTTAAAAAGTCCCTGAAGGGATGAAACAAAATCAAAATTATATTTTGTTTTTAAACTAGAAAGTTATAATTATAGAATCAAAAGAGCTTGCCAAGATTTTTTTTTTCTAGAAATAAGCAAAAATTATGTGACTGTGTTTTGGTACAAAAAATTAATCAAAAGTTAATTACGTTTTTAAAAGAAATATTATTACCTAATCTCTTTAATAGGTATATACTATAGCCGATTGATTAGTTCATAACATGTTTACTAAACAATTAAATTAATCTTACAAATTCTGAAAGCGTTTTGTATGTATAGTTTGGTTTGAAACCAAACAGCTTAAAATCTAAATAGAAAAGCTCTTGTAATTCAAGACAGAAAATGCAAGATTCTGTTTATTTACGTGAGGATATTAAAAAATGGATGAATTAATTTGTACAAAAACTTATCACTACCAACCCGTTACTTGTCCAAAGTTAAAGAATTTTTAAAGTTTGTAGATGCTTAGGTTACACATCTACATGTACTCCAGTTATAACCCACAAAATACTGGAACATTTTTGGATGTTACAGGATCAGCATTTCCTTGATCAATGGATTTCGCACAAAGATCCAATAGTGTGTCCTGCCCATTCACCAGATATTATCCCCTTTGATTTTTTATGGGGAATTTAGCCCTATAGGACAATGTTAAATTCCTCAATGTTAGCAGTCTGTCTGCCTTCTTTTTACCTTAACTTGATTAACATCCTTATAACAAAAAAAGCTGCTACAGTTTTTTACGTCACAGATTGTTCGATTACTGTAGATTTTTTAAAACAAGAGTTAATATTCTTTTGTGATATTTTAATTATCATGAGGCTACTGTATTTTTTCCCTAAATTTATATAATTCTGTCAAAATTATCCAACAATTTCTCTATGGAAGAGTACTATTGATCTCTGGCTCAACATGGGCAAGTGAAGTAAGTACTCTTTCTGGAAATCAAAGTACAATAAGGATCGGAAATTTATAATCACTAAGTATTTTTGATCACTAGACTATTGCATACCGATACTTCTATGGAAAAAAATTTGCGGATAAGTTAACATTTTCCAAAATATTGTAGAATGTTAAAATACCCTTTGTTACTAGAGATCCTATGTGCTGCAATAGACCAAATGTAGAAGTTAGTAATTGCAAGTATGTGAACTTGGAAACTTATTTAACCTTGTACAAAAAAAAAAAAAAAAATTTGGCATCACTGCTGGATTTTTACATAACAACCAAAATCCAATTGATGAATACAGAAATAAATCACACAAGCCTAATATATATTAAAATAATTGTTTCTGCTCCCCGATTATTATATGTGTACATCGCTAAGACATCTTGTTGTTGTAAGTAACTTGATTATATCAATGCTTTTCTGCGCAAATCTGTTAATTATTCATGTTCTAGTGTAACTGTAGACTAGATTGTTTCATAGGCATCAACAAAATCTATCCAAATCTCTTTTAGTATAAGGATTATATGGCATTTTTAAGATAATTTACCATTTTCCTTTGTTTATACATACTTGCACAGTAATTTGTTGCAACTGAAATCATTCTATGAAAGTTTGAAGTTCAAGCTGTTTCTTTAAAAGTTTGTTTCTAAGTTATTTAAAGATTATTTTCAAGTATTTATCTTGCAGGTTCTAACCGATTTTTACGAGATACAGAAATGTTTTAGAATTATACTCGCTTTCACTGCCGTAATACTAAAACTTCATTAAGTTTGAAAATTGACATTTCTAGTTATAGTATTAATGAGTGTTATATGTAAACATTAAATCAGCTTTGTGCAATATAAAATCTTCTCATTTTTTTTTTATTATTATTGTTATTGTTAAATAGTTCATTGAATGTCTTTCCTTTTGGTCTTATTACCTGAATCTTATTTATTTACTCCCTTTATTTTAGTGCAATGTCTTTTTAAAGAGAACTTTGTTCAAAGAAGTGACCTTTCCCGGTGCAGTTACATTTTGTATTATGGTTGAGTATATTAAGACTGCTACGGTCATAAACTTTTTTTATTCAATCGCGTTTTATAACTAACAGGTGCTTTGTGTGTGTATTTTTCAGTAACCAGGGACCACTCAAGTAATGTCAACAAAATGATTTTGCCCTTATTAAAAAGCATATTTACGGTAATGATTTCACAAAAGCTTGCATTTAGTTTTACTTTAAAAAAAAAGCTTAGCATTTCATTTTATTATGTTTCATATATTATGGAATGGTTGGTACTTTTAGCCAACATTTAAGAATATGAATGTTGATTAGTTATCATGAATGTATTTGGTAAATTATAATTATCAAGTTTTCATAAAAAAAAAAGCTGTAAGACTTTTTTCTTTTGCTATTAGTTAATATTTTAAATTACAATATGGCTGACGTGTTATTCTGAGGGTTTGTCTAGTAAGTTTAATAGTATAAATTTGAAATGGCAGTGGAAGTATGAAAATCCTTTCATCTATGAGTTAGTGTATAATCACTAAATCAAATGTATCAAAGATTTAGTCTAAAAAAATATTGTGAATGTATTTTACTTCAAATAAGTTGTATTTTGTTTATTAAACAATTATTACATAAGGGCAGCTATGGTATTGCTGAAATGTATCTAACTAGTTTGCTTTTTACTGGATAAACCTGAGGAATACATGTCCAAGCTTCAAAATAAAACTTTTTTTATACTCTAGTTTAACAAATTTATAAGAAAAACTTATGCTGTTTACATTATTTTTATTCGAACATGTCTAAATGTGTGGTTTTGTATCTACCATTAGATCTGCTTTACACATGTGATGTTTTTCAAAATGTCATTTCTGGTAATATTTTGTTTGAAGTATAGTTATGTGTTGTAGTTGCATAGCATTTGAAACCTTGCCTGTTGTGCTTGTTATCTGAATAAAATTGTGATATTAGATCTAGTTGTATGGTCTTATTTAAGTTCCAATAGTATTTATACATATTTCTAAAATGATTGTTTAATACTGATCTCATTCAACTTTACCTTTGTAAAAAATAGATTCACGTTTTTTGATGTAAAAGCTAAACATTGGTAATAAACTAAGGTTTTAAATAGTTTGGAAACTTGACTGACAAAAAGCATCAGTTAGCAAAGTGACTTAATATGACTTTAGTCTGGCTTTATATGCCAAAAGTGCCAGTTTTGAATCCTGGGTTAGGCCTGGATGTTGGTTGTGGTTCGGAATGCACCTTGAGCTTCCGAACCACACGATAATGGATTAGTCATAATTATGTACAAAATTAGGTTGTCGAGAATCTAGCTTCTTTGATGGATGTTGCTAGTAGCGTCAGAATTTAGGTAGGACCATAAACTCATTGTAGAAGATTATTTATAGTTTTTTGCTAGGACATGGTTTGTACACTTGAAGGAGAAAAAAATTCAAGGATGCGTCATCAACACAAATACATTAAAAAAAATCCAAATTTTTTTTTATTGGCAAACGGTGCATGTTCAAATCGAGTAAATAAAAAAAGTTTTTTAGGTTTCAATGAAAGAAAATCTTAAGGTTACAATAGAAAAAAATCTTCCATAAATCAGAAGAAGTACTATGTCCCATAAAAATCGAAGTAAAGAAGCTATTACTCATTTGGTAATTATGCCAATATCGTTTGTGAACATCCATTTAATTGTCTTGTTTCATCATATTGTTGCACAAATTGTCTGTAAATAGTGACGTATTAATTTGAAATTCTATTGTAATTTATTTTTATCTTATTTTATTTTTTTAATAGCGATTATACAGGTTAGAAAAAGGTGGCAACACCTAAAGCAATCGAGAAGTTTCGAGATATTTCTTTTCCGATGAATTGGCTGGAAATTTCGCGAATGTCTCACGCGCTTGTATATAAAAGACTGGAGAACGGGAAAGTTTTCAGATTGACTTCGGACTTCGTTGAAAGCTGATCGCTTTGTTTACCTATTGGAGTGAGCTTGTATAATCGCTGAATTCGAAGTTATTTTTGTTGAAGCTTGAGAGTAATTAAACTGTTGCCTGTGAATAAATTTTGTGAGGAGAGAATAAATACTTTTAAACCGTGAAAACTGTGCCATCATTGCCTCAGTGGAAAAATTCATAACAGTGGTGTCAGAAGTGGGGTCTCGTAATTTTGAATGCCGACAACTAGAGGAATGATGGAAGACCAAGTGAAGCAGTTGATGGAAATGATTGTTGGAATGAAGGCCCAACAGGAAACCACCTCCGCTGAAATGAAAGCCAGTCAACAAGCTACCGCTGCTGAAATAAAAGCCGGACAAGAATCAACCGCTGCTGAAATAAAAGCTGGACAAGAATTAACCGCCGCTACAATAGCCGCTGGTCAAGCCCGTCAAGAAACGACAAATGCCGAACTCGCCGCTGGTCAAGCCCGTCAAGAAACGACAAATGCCGAACTCGCCGCTGCAATCGCCACCTGCCGAGAATCCACATCAGCAGCTATAATTGGGATTAAAGAAGAAATGCAATCCGAACTGGCTACAATGGTGGAATCTACGATAATAGAGACTACTACAAGTGTTCTACAATCGGTAAAAGAAGATGTTCTGAGTGAAGTAAGAAAAGAAATCAGTGAGAGTTTTGAGGCGGTTAATGGGAAAGTTGACTGCTTGGGAGAAAAGGTTTCTACAATGAAAGGAGATCTTGTGACTGTGAGGAATGAAATCGAAGAAAAGGTTTCCACCATGAAAGAGGAACAGGAAAAGTTTCATGACGCTGTTGAAGAAAGGCTACGGAAAATTGAAACGGGGGAAGCTAAATGGGATAATGTTTCAACGCGTTGCAACGCCTAAATGGGATAATGTTTCCACTCCCTTCATTGCGCCACGTTCCAACATCAAAGTAGCTACTTTTGATGGGAGGTCGTCTTGGCGCGTTTATCAAACGCAGTTTGAAATTATTGCTTCTGTGAATGGTTGGGACGATTACTTCGAAGGCATTCCATCTCGCAGCATCTCTTTGAGGTGAAGCTGCTGACATTTTACAGACACTACCTGAAAAGAAGCGGGGAGAATTCGTGGCACTGGCAAGTGCGTTGGAGTTAAGGTTTGGGGAGCAGCATCTAAAGGATTACAACAGACTGCAACTGAAAGTGAGACAGCAGAAGTCCAATGAAACTCTTCAAGAATTGGCATCGGATATAGAAAGATTGTCGCTCCTCGCTTTCCCTGACTGTCCCCCGGATGTACGAGACGATCTTTCTCTGCAGTATTTCATCGACGCTATTCAAGATCCCGATGTGCAGCAGGCGGTAAGGTTATCCCAAAACAAAAACCTGAAGTCGGCCCTCGTGTACGCCATGAGAGTGGAAGCCGCGCAGCTAGCTTCTGGAAAAGACCGACGATATGTGCGTGGTGCATTAGCCGAGGATTCTTCTGACTTTGTCACCAGTAAGCTTCGAGAACTGGAAAGCAAAATTGATAGAATGATGAGAAGCTATCCCGGAGCCAGGGATCGAAGGACCAGAGTCGTTTGCTGGCACTGCAAACGGGAAGGGCATCTACGACGAAACTGCCTTGATTTGAAAAAGAGAAGGGATAACACTACCACGGATTCTCCACAACTGAATCTAAGAAGATGTCATCTCGCAGGGCAGAAGCTGCAATGTAGAACAGGTGAAGCCCCGACCAATCGTTTCCACGTTTCATCCCGACAAGGAGGAAACCAGGGTTTATTCGTGAAGGGGGAGATCAACGGAACTCCATGTCTAATCGTCGATTCGGGAGCGAACGTAACGATCGTAAGGACGGACGTGGCTCGTCGCCTGAACAGCCGACTCCTCTACACAGCGCCCTCTGTTTCTCTACAAACTGTGTCTGGTGGTAATATCTCTGTTCATGGGAAATTGCAAGTGGACATTGCCCTTGGATTTAACACCTACAAGCACACCGTTTATGTTGCCGAAATTGTAGATCCGTGCATTCTCGGACTAGACTTTTTGAAGAAAAATGGAATTACGCTGAATTTTGAGAAAAGCAAGCTGCAAACATGGAGAGGCGAAGTTCCTTTGCACGATCTAGACATGAAAGAGCTGTGCGTATATCAGATTGTAGCTCATGAAGACAATATCATAGAGAATGCTGAAGAGTCCACATCTATGAAAAGTACCTCTCCAGCTTCGGAAAGAGAACCGAAGAAAGCGACGTTGATGAAACCCTCCCAGGAAGTGGTTCATGTGGAAATGGACAAAGTTAGTGAAGAGGGAATCGACATCCGTACTCCTGTTACAAGCATCGAACGGAGGTCCCGGGATCTATCAGCTGCACCCGCGGGTGATTCGGACGCAATCTCAAAATCATATAACCAGCAAGACGGGGATCAGAAACTTTCACCGCTTCTGTTGGCATACGGGAGTGCAACTCACGAGACCACCGGATTTTCTCCATCTCTAACGGTGTTTGGAAGAGACCTTGGGCTCCCCAGCAACCTCCTCTTTGGACAACCACCGGACACTCCTTCCTCGCCTGTCCAGTATCTAGATGATCTGCAGGCACGTTTGGAAGCCGTACATCGGTTCGCCAGAGAGAGAAACAACATCATGACGGAGCGCATGAAGATCCGGTACTATGCCAAGGCCATGGACCGTTCATTCCAGGAAGGTGGCAAGGTGTGGCTAGGGAACCCTAAACGTCGGAAAGGACTCTCCCCTAAGCTCCAGACGAACTGGGAAGGGCCGTATGGGGTCCTTAAGAAGATCAACGATGTCGTGGTGAGAATTCAACGGACACCTTCCTGTAAACTTAGAGTTGTACTCTACAATAGGCTAGCCCCATATTATGGTAGAAGTCATTGAATGGCTTAAGGACTTCACTGCCCGGGACGTGCAGTCTTTAAGAAGGGGGAAATGTTGCACAAATTGTCTGTAAATAGTGACGTATTAATTTAAAATTCTATTGTAATTTATTTTTATCTTATTTTATTTTTTTTAATAGCGATTATACAGGTTAGAAAAAGGTGGCAACACCTAAAGCAATCGAGAAGTTTCGAGATATTTCTTTTCCGATGAATTGGCTGGAAATTTCGCGAATGTCTCACGCGCTTGTATATAAAAGACTGGAGAACGGGAAAGTTTTCAGATTGACTTCGTTGAAAGCTGATCGCTTTGTTTACCTATTGGAGTGAGCTTGTATAATCGCTGAATTCGAAGTTATTTTTGTTGAAGCTTGAGAGTAATTAAACTGTTGCCTGTGAATAAATTTTGTGAGGAGAGAATAAATACTTTTAAACCGTGAAAACTGTGCCATCATTGCCTCAGTGGAAAAATTCATAACAATATTGAGACTTTCGTCGAATAATAATACAAAAGTCTTGTTGATTAAACTGTCTTCCAATCTACTCTGAAGGCTTGATTACAAATACTGTATAATATCAAGTTTTATTTTCTCCACATGAAAATTAGAATTTAGATGCAATCAAGCTTTCGGCTAACATGCAATTACATAATTTATCAATGTTTTCATTTAATTCGTAAGAACCGTGATTTTTTTTTGTGATTTTCAATTTCCATAGTATTTCCGTATCTAAAACTTAGTTTTCAATTGCATGCGCCTCCGTCGTTGATTGTTGCGAAATATATCCGCTTTTGGGGTATTTTTCATCATTAGAAATCGTTCGAACAATCCTCATCAAACTTCAAATAGAAACTAAATCCATTTTTTACTCTTTGCATTGTTTTTTAAAGCACTTTATCCCATCATGGCATTTTTGACACACAAAGTACATACTGTAAAGTACGAATATAACAAATAGGCTTCAATATTATATTCTGGCTATTCTAATCAGTTTCATTTCCCTGCCATTTCTAAACAATGCACAAAATATTAGCACATACGATACAAAAACGAAACAAGAGATCCTGTGACTTGATCGGATATTCCCAATACGCTGTGCATGCCCAGCGCTGCACTCATCAAAGAAGGGATTAACGAAATTTTGGTACATTCAACTACGTTTTCTTAGTTGCTGATTGGCTTAACTTAATTCGAAAGATTTTGCTCACTTAGTTGACCAAATTTTTTTTAAGATGCTATATTTTTAGAAAATACAATGAAATTCAAGCACTTTAAATGTATTTTGACAGAATTCAAGGTTTTCAAGCACTTGAAAATAAAAGATTTTTTTTTCAAGTACTTTTCAAGGTTTTTTAAAAACGTACGAACCATGTAGAAGATGCATAAAACTGTCAGAAACCCGTCTAAAAATATTATTAACAAGAACCTATTTTTGTGAATTTTTTAATGAAAATTTGAAAAGGAGAAGTAATCAGAATATATATTATCTATATATTTACAAAACACACTCCTACACAAGATTTAATTTTTTTTTAAAATAGGTTTAAAAATTTATGTACAGCAAGACAAAAAAAAAATCTAAATACTGATTTGATCTTAATATTCATGGAGAATTGGACTTGTAGTGAATAATGTAACATTTTATAAATACATATAGTTATATCAGTTATATACATACATAAATATTTAATATAATTTCATTTTATAATCCATTTGCTGAAAAGAAAACATTTATGAACATATTTTCTTTCATGCCCGATTGGACAACATCACAATTATCCAATGGTTGATGGATTCATATTTGCTTAGCGTCTCAAAATCTCCTAAGTTAGATTTTCAAAATTAGTTACAATGAACAAATTAAATAATTTAACCAAAAAAAATTAGATATCAGACATAAAAAAAAAAAGATAAAACTTTTGTAAGCTCCAGGAATATAGAATATATATTTTCCCCTTGCAAATTTTTAAAAAACTTCCTCATTTAGGCTGTATCAGTTTTAAAAAATCAAAGTTTTCTTAAAATATTAACATTATTCACACCATTTAATAATAGAACTGTGTGGATTTCAGAGCTGCATTTAAGTCCCTTTTTATCGTACAAACATAATTTTTATGAATGATATTTCTATAGATTCTTTTTTATTTTGAATCAATTTTGTAATTGTTTCAAACTAAATGTTAAGGTTTTTATTAATTGTTCTTGTATATTCCTTACCCATGCTTATATACCAAATAAATCTTGATAAAAAAATCTTTTTAAATAAATCCAATGTCTGTACAGTCTATATAAGCTTGTAAGTACCTCTACTAAGGGAAAAAATGCAAAAGATTACAGATTAAATGGATTTGCACAGTCACATGCAGCATCCCTGATTCTCCAGAAGCAAAAGATGATCAGGATTGTTTAACTATTAAATAGTATAAATGTTAATTTTAAAATAGAATATACTGTATAAATCAAATAGGATTTATTTATTACTATGATGAAATTATATTATATGGAGTTACACAATAGAAGCAGAATGAGTAGTGCATTGAACTTCTACGACTGATGATAAAAATTTAAATTATAAAATATTTCATAAATTACAGTTGTGACTATGCTTTTTTTAAACCATACAAAATAAACCTTTATTTCTGATTAACTTAGTAAAATGCATATTTTTACAAATATATTTAATTACTTGTTAATAAAGAACATTTTATAATACTCTTATGAATATTCAATCATATCATGCCTTCTCATTTAAAATACTGACACTACACCACTTGTAGAATTATTACTGAAGCAAAAATTAATTTTAACAAAAAACATAGAATTTAAATACTAAAATTATGGTAAGGGATGCAATTGTTTTCAATTTTGACCAATAATTTTAAATCATAACACACAATGCAATGGCCCAAGTAAGGACATACATTTTGGTAGTAAATTGTAAAGTTAAAGCTCTAAGTTAACTTTTCGCTTTAATTTTTAACATGAACACACATTCTTCCACCATTTACTTATATGCAAATATCTATTGTAAATTGTCCTTTTCTTCCATAGAATTTTGTAAAGACATTGTTATAAGTAGAACAATACTGCTAATTAACTCTGACTATCCATCTCAAAATAAAAGTGTGTAGTACTTCAATCTTTCTTGATTGAAATCTTAATTTTTAAACAAATTTGTTAAATTTAGAATTTACTTTCAAGAAAACTGACAAGCGAGTAAGAAAAAAAAAACTTTAAATGAAAACATACACCTGTACAAATTTTAGTTCTTTAAATCATACAGTTTTGTAAAGAGCATTTTTTTTTTAATTGGAATTAGGCCACCGATCAGTTAAGAGCCCCAATTTTCCTTGAGACTCCCTTTTTTTTATCCCAAAATATGGATAATTATATATATAAATGCACTTGCAGAATGATGAAGACATTTTAATAAAACACAATAAAATCCTTTCTTTGTAATGTAAGACAAAGCATGTTTTGACATTTTTTTAACAAAATTATTTATATCACCCATGTTGATTACATGCGTAAGCATTTTCTCAAAGTGGTCAATGAAAAGTCAGTTGTGCATGCAAAAGCAGTGCGACACTTTCAGCTCTTAGTGAGGGGGACACAGGTGGCACTACCACAGCTGCTATCCCAGTGAGTGGCAACGGAAGCGGACTACAACCATGAAGACTTATGTCATTGATCACCACCATTTCATTCTTGGATATGGCACCCCATTCTTGACTACTCACTCCTCCAAAGATATATACACAGCTTTCTGAAAATAGGAAAGCATTGTCGTAAACTACTATGCAACAAAAACTATAACAATAATGTCTGTCACTATTTCGAAAATTTATAGAACATTGGAAGCCGCAACATCATACAGTCAAACCCCATTAACACGAAGTCAATGACGCAATTTAAATTATTTGTGTTAAACGAATAAATGAACGTTAAGTTTTAAGTAGGGATAACTGGTTTTATTTTGCGTTAAATGGGATTTCATGTTAAGCTATTTTGCATAACAGGGTTTGAGTGTACTTTAGAGTGAAAAGAGTGGGGGAGGCAAAAGTGAAAGGATCAATTTGCAGACTAACTATTTTGTTAGAAAATAAAGCAAAATGTCTTTGAAATATTCTTTAAATCTCTATAAATAAATTACACGCATAATATTATAGAGTAGTTATCTGAAATAAATAGCCTTACACTAAAATGCTAAGCGATTTTCAACCTTCTCTAATGCATTAAGGTTGCTTCCCATGAGAAAATCACTACATTTATCAACAAGCAACTTAAGGAATAAATTTACATGCATATTTTATAAAAGCTCTGATTCAATCTGATGCATTTATATTTAGATTGAAAAGTTCACTATAAATGTAAAATGTGTCTAATATAATATAATTGATCAATGACTTAATTTTCAATGTATCATTTTGAAACTGCACTTTGATGTATGGTTAAAACAAGTCAAAAATATTTTTCAAAAATCATAATATGCATTGAAACTACAGACTATAAAAGGTTTCTTACTAACAAAAATGAAAGTTTATAAAAACCAGAAATTACAATATCCAAAATACATATATACAAAAAATACTAAACACTTCCTACCAACAGGAACAACAGCTGCACCATGCCTAGGGGTGTTGAACAGTGTTCTCCTCATCCACTGAGCATCATCTGAATAATATTTGTCCACAGACGCCATGCTAATTAAGCAGGCACTCGATCTGTCTTTCGAACATCCCCCAAAAAGCCACATCGAACCCATCACTACAACACTTGATGCATAAGCCCTTGGGCAGCGCAGAGGAGGTCGGGACTGCCATCTGGAATATTGCAGCATAATATAAATGCTAAGAAACAATTTGATTTTATTATTGCTCTCTATTATAATGTAATAAAATGTATAAGATTCCTATGTCACAACTCAGCAATAATATAAAAATACTTCAAGTCTTACCTTTAAAAATTAAATAAAACCAATATTGAATTTAAAAATTGTTTCCTTTAAGAGTAAGAATCATTCTCTGTCAGGGTTCTGACTCAAATCACAGAATGAAAATCAATGATTTTTTAATAACTTTCAAGGACCTTAAAAAAATTGTTTTCAGGCATCATGTCTGTATAAAAAATTTTTAAACAAAAATTTTTTAACAAAAACATTTTCTACCAAAACAGTTACAAGTTGGCGCATGTGTAATACAAATATGTCAGAAAATTCCGATACAGTGAGGATAAGTGGCGGACACGCAGGGATAGCAAGTCTGAGTTGCATTTTTGTAAATTTTGAAGTTGGTCAACATACACAAAAATTAAAGAATTTTGGGACCTCTAAGGCATTTTCAACTTTCAAGGCCTTGAAAACAGGTTCAAAAATATTAAGCACTTTTAATGACTTTCAATGACCGTGGGAACCTTGTCTGTACTCTCGCTACGTTACAATTTTCTCACCCAGTTCATTTAGAAGCTACTTTGTATAAAACCTTGAAATTTGGTGAGTAGGTACAAAAAGGACCACTTAACGAAATGACAAAAATTAAAAACTTGAAAATAGAGTATTTTAAATGAAAATTAAAAAAGCAAAAGACTACTGCAGGTGGAGCCACTACATAAGCATTTATGTAAGGAGTTCATACATAAAATAAAATATATTAAACATTATTTTTAATTTATGTCATTTCATTAAGTGATAATTTACGTACTTACTCACCAAATTTTAAGGTATTATACAAAGTAGTTTCTAAATTAACTGGATGAGAAAATTGTAACCTAGCGAGTATAAGGAATGATCCTTACTATAATAAACTCCAACTTAACTATACTACACTGATTACGCTGTAGGATGGATCGTATGGATCCTTCAGCTGAAAGAATATAGTTCCGGGAAACTCATACACTTTCTAGTAACAATAATAACCTGATCAAATGGTTTTTTATTAAAGTTACAAAATGTGTTGAAAATAAATGCTTTTGAGTTTCAATCTAATTCATATTTTACTTTCCTGACCAAGAATATTTTAAGAGTATTAGCGAATCATATGCTTATGCCGAGCTCTTTCCCTGACGTCACTCACTTGGCAAATCCAATTGGCACATGAATATTCACTTCGTCAATGTTTACTTGAACGACCCTGCTTTAAGCACAGAGGCTTTAGGTTTAATAGTGATTTGAATTAGTTAATAGTGCCATCATTTACAGTTTTTGTGACGTTAAATCTCGTATTAAAAGTTGCCAGGAAAATTTAATGGATTGTCTAAATGTATAATAGAGTTCTGTTGATAACTTTGCAAATTAATATTTCAATGCGACAATTCTTCATTTAGGTTATTGGGTTTTGCTGTAAGAAACTTAACAGTGGTTATGCTTGGCAATCTTGAAAACAAATTTGAAATATTTAAGTAAAAAATTTTCGGTCAATTTTTATGTCATTTATATAAATTATATAAATGACATAAAATTATTAATGAAATACATATAGGATTTTAGGTGTAAAATATTAACTCATTTTTCCAAAGGGTGATAGTTGCATAAAATGTCAAAGTCATTATATGCTAACCATTTTATACATAATTGCCAAAAAACAAATAAGATATTAGAAAAATTTCAAAATGTTTGATTTTTGTAGAAATTTAAAAATATATTTTTAATATATAAAAAATATAAAGTATTCAAGTTAAATTTCGAAGGCTAAATAAAGGATTGGCTCTAAATGTAGAGCTTTGCACATATTTTCAATTTAACTTTTTATATATTTTTTGTTATAATTTGTATAATACCTAAGTCCAAATAAAAAAAACTTTTTTAGAAACAGTTTTTAAGATAAATGCTGTTTGCAGGTAAAATAATCAAAATGCACCAACAATTTTAGTTATAACTTCAACTGCACAATTAGCAGATTTAGTGATAGAATAGAGCTTAAGATTTTAGCAAAATGTATTAGATAATGAATATTTTAAGTTTTAACTAAAATATTATGAAAAAAGTAAAAAACTCCTTAACCACACACAAAAAAAAAAAAAAAAAACTGCTCAAAATACCCATATTCATGTATTAATTTTCTTTCAGAAAAGTATCCTTTTCGACAGGCATTTTTTCGTAATGCAGACAAAATACGTCGAAAATGCATCGATTCCCTCACCCAAAAATAGGGTTTCGTTTTTCGAATGTTTACTTAATTAGGCAGGAAAATTTGGCGATAATCGCGCCAAATCTGTTAACACGGTTCATCCTACCTCCCTGCATTTTGATGAAGTCACATAAGAATGGAATCACGACGCCGCTGAAACCAGTTCACACCTCTTACTGATCTTTAGTTAAGTTGGAGTTTAATACAGGTGGAGTTACTCTTAAGAAGATAATATAGATATATAATATAGATATTTTTCATATGATCAATTTTTTAACAAATAAGCTATCCTGTAAAATATTTCAGAACTTAGAACCAATAATAAATTCAACATTGAAACATAAAAATCATGTATGTTTCATATGTAATATTAAACAACTAAAAATAAAGCATCTTTAAAAAAGCAGAAATTTGAAAAACTGCAACGACAAAAAAAACTCATTAAATAAAAACTGTTATACATATTAAATATTTGCATTTTGTTACCAATCCAAAGCTACTACAAAAATTTGAAAGCTATAGATCAAAATAAAGATAAATTTATAAAATTAGAAATAATATATTACGCATCTGAGGCGACATCATATGAAATAACACTTGTCAGTACAGGATATGTCATGAGGTTGTTTTCTTCAGAGATTCCAATTCCTCCCATACACCAGATCTGGTCTTCGTACACTACACACGCCATGGCCATGCGAGGGTGTGACATAGGGTGTTTCAGAGTCCATGTGTCACTTTCAATGTCATATGCTTCAATGGATGCAACTAATCTGAAATAGTATACATGAAATAGTTGGGTTAGGGCAATTTTGGTTTTTTGGGTTAGGGCAATTTCTGTAGGTCCATTTATGGAATTTTTTTAGGTCTTTTTGAGACTTTCAAAATTAATTTATGATACGATTTAACGCAATTATGTGAGTCAGTTAGATGCAATTTTACTTTAAAATCACACTTTTTTATTGTTTACAGTCTAACCTCGGGAAAAGAGGACTCTAATATCGAATTTCAGCTTTAATAAACTGTTTTGTAAATAATTTTTTTTTAAATTAAAACAAACCATACATTATGTCAAAATAGATGAACATTAAACAAATACTCTACATTATATATTCATTATTTTTATTTTCTGAATACTTGAACTTTTAATAAAAATTGAAGAAATCAACAATTACTTTAAAAATATTTCGTAACGCAATTTTTGTTTTTATTTTTTATGCATCATATGAAGTTGGTAAAAAAATTATAGTATTATATCAATTTGTGTATTCGAAAAAATAGTCTTCGAATGTGTTGTTGGATTGGGGGAGTTTCAAATAATTTTAAACAATTACATAAAAAATTGTTATAGAAAGCAATTTTTTATAACTATATCGAATTATTATTAATAATTATATCGAATTATTATTAATAATTATATCGAATTATTATTAATAATTATATCGATAAAAAAAATTAACATTGTTTTTCAAACTAAAATAATTCCATTTTACATACAATAGCAGTTAAAATTACAATTTTATACAAGGATCTACGGTAAAATGGACAATTGGGACTAATTTCTTGCACAAAATTAAATTAAAATGTTCATAATTTCGATTCAAACCAAACGGAAAAACTGATCCTCTCACAAACACACACACTAATCAAGGACATAACAGCTATCACATCAGTGGTAGCCCAGGTGAATGACACCAAAACGACGTTGCAAATCTCAGAAATAGCTGCTACTAAAATTACCACTACTCCAACGTAAATATCAGCGATAATGGACACTATACCTTGTAAAATCTCAGCAATTACATTAAAGCAACAATCTGCAAAATAACCATCATACCAACGTAAATATTAGCGTTAGCCCCCAAATACATAGGTGGAAATCTCTGCTACAGAGGCGACTATTTCAATGTAACTCTACGAAATTGACTATCACAACCACATAAGTAGAAGTGATAGCGACAACTATAGATGCGCAAACCTTCGAAATATTGACAATTATATCGGCGTAATACTTGTTGAAAATGAATATCACAACAACGTAAATCTCGACGATAGTTATCGTCTAAGCAATGTAAATCTTGGTAATAGCAGTCTTACATCAGCGCAACGTTCAGCAAAACTAACCATTACATCAGAGTTTTGTGGAAGTCTGAACATACGCAGGCTTCATGGTAGTCAGACTTGTAAGCATGTCCAATAAAATTGTATATATAAAAAAAGAACTGATAAAATGCGCATTTCAGCTAAATTGTACCGTTTCTGACGGGTGCAATCTCTACAATAGCATCAGTGACTATTATATCGACGTAATACCCGACCAAAATGAGCATCATGCGACAACATAATTCTAAGAGATCCACAACCATTTCATTATTGAAACGTTTAGCAAAATGGCCATCACACACCAAAGTAAATAATGCCCACAGATTCTATAACATAAGAGAAAAATGCGGGGGCTAGGGGGGGGGGAGGGGAAGTGGTAATTCTATCCGTAATTTAGGGAGCATGCAGGTTCCGTGGTTGTTTTATAGCTCAAGAGATTATTAGATTTTCAAGGTAATAAATTACAACACAAAAACAAACATGATAAATCATTTAAAATACGTCTTTTGTTAGAAATGCTTTCCAAGAATTTTCAGAAATGGGAAAAATTTTCATGAAAATTTGTCTATTGATGAAATGATTGTCAGGTATTGTGAACATCATTCACTGAAGCAGTTTATAAAATCTAAACCTATTAGATACGGCTGTTGTAAATGGCTATGCCATTTAGAAAAAGATGCATGATTCTAAGTTGATGTCAATAAAATATTTTAGAAGGTATATTGCAGTATTAAAAAAAAGGAGCCGATTCAAAAGCAGCCTTAGGAAGACCAGTACAGAGATGTACAACATATATATCAAAATATATTTCCTCATATAAATTTCGACCAAATACAGCATATCATTGGCCAAAGGGAGAAACAAAGGCATTGCCAATATGATACCTGTTCTTCAAAGAGAAGAACATACTGTATGAAATGCATTGTAATATTATGCATAGAGTGTTTTTCACTTTTTCATACAAAAAATCAACCTTGAAAATTATAAAAAAATTAGTTTTCTTACAAGTGTAAAAAAAAAAGCTTCTTAACTTTATACTGCTTAGTTTGTTTATAAATTAAAACTACTTAATTTTAGGTAAAAAAAGTTAATTTTTTTAGAAAATTACATTTTATGCATACAAATGCCCAGCATCCTCAAATGAGGACGGCTTTAAACACGTGGTTACAGTTAGAAAATTTCAAAATGCTTTTGAAATACTCTTAATTTATGCATTTCTACCCATATATATCAATTTCAAAGACAATTTTCAAAATTTGTTAATTTGGGCGTTAATGGGTTAAGTTTTTGCTCCGATCTTTTACCATTTGAGCCATTTTTTAGACATGAAGAATTATGAACAATTGCATAGTTTAATGGGGATTTACACGAGAGTTTGCAACGTTTTTACAATAAAACAACGACAATATCTTTTCGAATTGAGGACTTCCTCTGCACTTCAATTTTCTTCAATTTTTCTTATAATAGTTTATCAGCAGCCAACCCCATACTAATTTTATCGGTAGAAGACAAGCAACAATTATAACAATATAACTTACTAAGTTTTAATACTGTTTGAGTTTAGTTTTATGCTGAGTTTTGACTATCTCCAGAGGGCAAGAGGGGTTTATCATTTTGGTAGAACTCAAAAAAAGGTTGAAGCAATTTAGCAACAGATGTATTTTAAATCACCTGCCATAATGAATTGGTGAGGTGTTAACCCTTGTCACCAACTTTTAAAAAAAGCACCAACCCATACACGAAAACTAGGAATTCACCATGAGAGCTCATTCCCAGAATGTGGCCTCACATTTAAACACCCCTCAGTTGGCCAAAAAAAAAACGATTTAGAAGAAGGGTTTGGTGTTCAGATCACTATATTTTGAGCTTTAGAGGCCGATTGGCTCTGTTTAATGTTTCGCTGGTGCAGCTTCTAAAACCAGCAAAAAATTACGATCTTGGACAGTTTTAGGGGGAAATTATGGAGTTTTTAAGGACCTGATTAATCAAAAATAAGGAGTTCTTAAGGGCCCTTAAAAACGATAACCAAAATTAAGGAGTTCTTGAGGACTTTTAAGAACCCGTGGGAACCCTGTTTTACAATTCTTATATGTTTTATAAAAAAAAATCAAGAGCAAAAAGAGCTGCTAATCAGCTAGTAATTTTAATAATTGAGCAGTAAACGATAATAAGTATATTTTTCTTGCATTATTTTATTTATTAAATAATATATGTTTCATTTAATTTTATATTATTTACTATACCTTCCATTATGATCCCGTCCTCCAATAGCAAACAACTTTCCTTGAAAAACAACAACACAATGATGGGATCTAGTACAATTCATATCTGCTTTTTGAATCCACTCACTTGAATGAATGTTAAGACAATAGGTTGTACTTGTTGACACCATTTCCCCACAGTTCCGCTTATCTGGATCACAGCCACCTGTTTTAAGATTTATTCAAATACAATCAATAATTTAAATAAAAAATTTACATAGAAAGAACTATAACTAATTAACATAACTCCAGAAAAATGTATCGTTAATATTACCAATTAGATTTTTTTAAATCATTATTTAGCATAACAGATATTTCACTAATCAATGTATTGCATTGTACAAAATGTTTACTTAGAAAGCATTAAAATAAGGTGCAAGTCATTTCATACCAAGCAATATCTAACTAATAGAATATAGTTAAAACATAACATTTCCATCTAAGTGGAACATCGCTCAACTTTAAATTACACTATAATACTGGTCATTACATTTAAATTTGACAAGGAATAGTGTTATTACCATTTTCAATCGTTTGAAAAAATTAGTTTGGTAATATTTTTGGTAATAATTCTTACAAGGGCAAAAAAAAAAAAGCGAATTTGGTGATATACTTTTTGATAATTCTTACATTATCCTTTCTTGTAAGTGAAGGTGAGGAGGGGAGAAAATGGTCGTCGAGGAGCGATACTCACGGGAAAAGAACTATGTTTTAAAAAACATTTTCTTTTCAACATTGTATACCTTTGAAATAGTATTTTTACAGGAATTTTGGAGGTGGGAATGTTTAGAACTCCTTAAGAAGCATTACCACATCAATTTTAATCAAAATCGTTAGAGCCATTATTTAACAATTGTTTTTCAAAAAATTTCAAAAAAATCAACAAAATTTTTCATGTTTTGCACATGCATGATATTGACAAAAACCTTAATGCCACCACCATGGCCTATAACCAACACCTCCTATATAAGAAAGCCTCTGCACTTTTAAATATGACGTCATTAAAATAGTCAAACTTGAAAACTACGAACTTCTTCCATACGGGGTGCCATTTAGAAGAAATCTTTTCGATTTGGCGATAAATGGTTTGGCGACGTTTTACTTGCTTGTGATTCGTGAAGATATGGTTTGGCGACGTCTTGCGTGCTTGTGATTCGTCATCTATTTTGGCGCTTAACTCTGGCGTACGACGGACGATAGCAAAAATCAGCATCGCCATTTTGTTTACCGAATAAATTAAGTCTGCTGCATTTTCTGTTTCAAACACGTATAGTTTGCAGTATTTTCTGTTCCGAAAACGTAAAGACTACTGCATTAAGAATGCTATAAATTATATTAAATGCCATTTCAATGCTTTGTGGTAAACTGTAAAGGAATTTTTAAAAATGGGCCAAGATTTCCGGTATTTATATTTCCTACAGATCATGAACTTAAAGGAAGATGGATAACTGCTGTTTCGAGAAAAGTTTTCGTAGTTACTTCTAGTTCAAAGGTAATCTGAGAGATGGAGTGGTTCCTTCTATTTTTGAAAGCTATCCTAGCTACATGTCTAAAGCAACAGTATCAAGACCCAAGTCCTGCAGAAAAGATGGTTATAACGAATGAACAAAATATCAGCAAAGCTATCCAAAGGACTCTAAAGGATTGAAATGTGCCATTCACTGATTTAAAAGAATGTGGTCAATTTAAAAAAGTCGACATATCTTGCTTTAAAGAAATTACACTTTCCGAAGAAGATTTTATCACCATTACTAAATTACTGTGCTGGTTATTGTGACCATTCCATTGTAAAATTCAACAAATGTTCTAGCTCTAAAAATATTTTAACACTTAGAAACATCAATGATGCTTTTGATTTTCTTGACAATGATAAGAATAGTTATATTTTGAATCTGGATAAAGATGGTTTATGCTATCCAAAACTTGAGGTTTTGAATGTTATTTTGTATTTATATGTTGTAATTCAAAAGTTCATTTCTGTAGAATATGAGAAATTGGTTTAGAATTTTTGAAGTTCAGAGATTACTTTCAACAAGTTTAACTTTAGATATTATTAACCTTTTAACTGTTCTGCCCGAGGTAATCTCGGGCACAGCACTGGTGTTCCAAAATGTCACGCCCGAGTATTACTCGGGGTAATTTTTTTTTGATTGCTTCGTGTTGTTATACCCGAATATATCTCGGGAGGAATTTATTTGAGCTCAATGCAATAGATGGCAGCACTATACTGCAAGTTTCAAAGGTTAGATGCCAAAGGGTAGAGGCCAAAGGTCAAAGTCAAAGTGCGCGGCATTTTTTTGTTGCAAAATGGCATCCCGTAAACGTTATATAGATATTACAAAATTATATATAGATATTATAGTTATATACAAAACTGAACTACTAATAAGTATTCATTTTTATTTATTTATTTAGAAAATAATTAAATTGATTTTTTTTTTAATTTTTAGAAAATAATGCTCCACTGGATGCGAACTTTACCACTGCCACGCTGAGTGGCTGCCACCACAAAACCTTAAAATTTTTATGTATATAATTAAAAATATTAATTTTTAACTGCTAAGTATATTTTATTTTGTATTAAACATTTGTTTTTTGCAATAAAAAAAGTGAACAATTTAGGTACCCAAATCATCTAAATAACTGAACAGCTAAAAGGTTAATGGTAAAGAAATATATAACATTTCACATGAATGTAAAGAACGTAATATTAAATTTATTGTAGAAAGTATTCTAAAGGAATATGCAAACATATTCGAAATAATTATTGTAAGCAGCAAAATGACAACCTGTCAGTGGAAAAAAAATTGTTGAAGCAAAAGAATGTTGAAAATAAAAAAGAAAACTTCAAATATTAAAGTAATTTTGAAGTTAATGAATAGCAAAACTAAACTATTTTGCTTTAAAATGTTTTATTGATTAATAATAACTCTGATTTGTGAACAAAATAAAAATAGTTTATTTAGATTTGGTGTTTTATTTCGGAATAAAATTCAAAATAATAACTGAACATAAATATTAAAAAAAATTTCAATTATCTCTGTCAATAAAAAAGAAATGTTTTCGAAATGCTCTCCTATTCAAATTAACTAGCAAAACTAAGAAAAGGATAATTCCTATACTACTAATGCGAAGTACGATTGACTACTCTATGTGACGTCACGCAGTCAGTGCGAAGGCTTTCTTATATAGGAGGTGTTGCTATAACCCTATGGCCACTACTAATCCCTACACCAAGTTTGAACATCAGATATCAATTTGTTCAGGAGTTCTGTTTGTTGACCACGTACGTACAGTCGTACGCACAGACAAACATTTTTTCTAGACCATCTTTTTGAAGTCAGGATGTTCCGAAACGTGGAGAAATTAAAAAAATATCAAATTTTTTTTTTACCCAAAAACAATACTTTCATTACCTTATGTCAGGGGTGTCGATCCAACTCCCCTCATTTCAAAAATCCCCCCCCCCCCCTTATCATAATTTAGAAAATACAGTAATAAAAAATTAATATAGCACATACCAATAATGCAACGTGCATACCAAAAACTGTTTCAATAAGTTGGCCTTACTTGATTATCTCATTGTTTGCACTTTTTTAATGTCTTCTCTCATTTGACTTTGTTCCTGACGACATTTTTTCAACAAATCTATCATGTCATCCAGAACTGAAAAGACGATACTGTTTCTCAAGCAAACCCCGATCTCGCTATTTTGGAGTTAAAAATGGTAAATAAAACTAATCCATGTCAATATAATAGTGTAATTGAAAGTTTTGCGATGTTCCCAACTCCTAGTTTAAATAAAAGTTTTAAAAATTAACCTCAGTCATTCGAGATCATTTGACCAAGAAAGTTAATCTGTAATATAAGTTGGACTTATTTCTGAGTTAATTTCAAAACCAAACAAATTTCTTTATTAATTTTTGAAATTAATTAAAGTACATTCTTTTGAAGAGGGAGGCAACAACTTGGCAAAATTTTGGTGGTGTGAGGTCGTTCTAGCGGGACTTGAGGGTGAGGGGAGAGTAAAAGTTGAGTGTGACGTAATTTATGCACATCCTTTATAATATAATGGGGAATATTTAGGGTGGTTTGAACCCTATCATCCCCTCTGGATACTGCATTTCTCTTCTTCAAAAGAGAATAAGAAATAGACTTTCAATGACTAAAGCTAATGTATGAGTGAGAAATCGACCATAAAAAGCCAAACATAAAAAGCACTATGGCTTTCCTTTTGCCCTAACGTCTTTAGCCCAATGTATCGGCCATTCATATTTCCAGCACCATTCATACTTTGGCCTATGTTATTTTAATGGTCCAGTCCATTTTGGAACAACATGTTCAATTCTTCTAATTAAGTTACCTACAGAAATAATTGATTGTTACGTAAAAAATGTACAGCATATTTTAAACCCATAAAAATCTAGAAATCCATATAGTACTTGTGACTATTAAGTTCTAACACTCTATACGTATGCAACTTTCAAATACTAACTTGATACAGATAATACAAAAAAAAAATAGATTACTTATAAAAGTACACAATAGGAATTTTAGAAGGAAAAAAAAAATTAATATGGAAAGTTGGTTGAAAAAAAAAGTTAAAATTGTGTTTATACTAATGGGAGCAAGAAGGGGATACAAGAGGTTGCGGTTTTTATCCCCTTGCCTTTTAGAAATGAAATAAGTGGAAAATAGAGGTAAAATTCTCCGCAAAAAAAAGGAATTATATGCTACTTAAAATGGATTTCAAATTCTTCATTTGTACACAATATTGATGAATAACTACTAGATAATATTTCATTAAGAAATCTAACATTTTTAAAAATCAAATTTTGAAAACGAAAAAAACTTTTATTGCATTCTTCTTTTTAACACAGCTTTACACCCCTTTGCAAATAATCATACACACGGCCATGTTCATACTCTAAAGAATTATCAAGAAAAACCCATTTTATGTTCATTTACCTTAGTCTAAAATTATTCTAATTAAAAACTTCTTATCTATTTAATGTTGTCACAGCAAATCCTCAGTTTACAATATTTTAAATCTAAAATAAGTTTTCTAAAATGAAACACAGTTTTTGCTGGAATTTTCAAATTTGAAATTTATTTTATTTTTCTATTTCTTTGTTGCCTTTTAGCCATCACAAGTTAAAGAAGAAATATTATGGGAATGAATCTGCCGAGCCTTTTTCTAAAATGTGATTGGATCTTCAGAATTAAAATTATGAACCGTTGGTGCATTATAGCTTAGAGTGACATTGACTTCTTAAAAGTTTCTGTTTTTAATTTATATCGTGCATTCTTCCCTTTCGTCTTGTGAGTAGCTTAATTTTCCCGCAAAAATCGGGGCCCATCAAGGTACTAACTGCCTATTTCTATATACTTTGGATAATTGATCAGGTACTAACAACCGACTTTAAAAATAGTAAAATTATTAGATTTTTCTTGCACTTCCCTGCACACACAGTATTGACTTGACAGTATTCTAATTTAAGATTTAGGTTGCATTTAAAGCATTGTTAACTCTAAACAGGATAGGTTTGGTAGGAGTTTAGGAGCGGTGGAAATGTGGAAATGATATTTCTGTTTCATATAATGAGGCGAATTTGGATTCCCCCCAACCCCATCACATGCATATTGTGAGCAATTACCTGCTTTGAAAGAGTGGGGGATGAGGTAACTGGACTTACAATAATACCCCCCCCCCCCTCAGATTATAAACGAACTAAAAGTAGACCAAACAGATATTAAAGATAGTGTTGCATACTAAATAGAACACTCCTCTCAGATCTTAAACATATTGTTGATACATTAGAGCCACCCCTCAGACCGTAAGTATATGTTTGCTAGATAGTAATTGAAGGACACCCCCGCTCATCTTAGACACAAAACATATGGCTACATATTAAAATATAACACCTCACCTCAGATTACTATTACACTGTAAATTACTGTTAAAAGGTAGAAAAATACCCCCCCCCCCCACCTTAAAAACACAATTAAATACTGAAATATAGCCCCCCCCCCCTTAAACCACAAGATACTAATGTATACTAAACATTACCCCCCCCCCCACCTCAGATCTTAAACATATTGGTACATAACAAAATGAAGACCACCTCTCAGAATCTTATACACCTTATTACACGGTAAACACATTGTTAAAAAGTAGGTGAACCTCCTCCCTATCAAACCACATGGAAATTAATACATACTAAAATCTCCCGCCCTTCTTCAGATCTCAATCATATTTCTACAAACTCAGGTGCAAGCACCCCCTCCCCCTCCCCCCCCCCCCCACACACAATCACAATTTTTTTGTAAGATTTTGATTATTTTTCTATTTATCTTAATTTTTTATGATAAATCCCAAAAATTTCCATTTTCTTATCACTCCCCCCCCCCCCCTAAAATTTTGATGACGCAGTTTGCGTCACGAAACCCCCCTGTAGGCACCCCTGCCTATGTTAACATATCAGTAATTGAAAGTAATATGTAGACCTTACAATTTGAAATTATAAGGACCTTATAACTTGTAATTAAGTGGAGAGTAATAAATAGTTAGATTTAATTATAAAATTAGAGCAATTAAGTATTGGCCAATATAATTGATATAATTAATTGCTATGAAATTAAATTATCAATACATTTAGTTTTGCAACATATTATTCTAAAGTTAATCCTATTATTTGCTTTGCTATAAAAAAAAAGCAATTTTCTTTTATAACAATCACTTTATGTTAGTAGGTCATTTAACTTCTGTTCATGTTTTACTTAAATGAAAATGAGTCAATTATTATTTAGGACACAAATGAGAAATTTATTATTTAAGACAAGTTAAAGGAATAAGTTGAAAAATAATGTATCTTAATGTATTTAATAAGACATTTTTAACAAAAAAATCACATATTTGTGTTTACAATATGGCCTTTATTTAGTTAAAAAAGTTACAGTTAACGCAATATAGACAATAAATTTAATTTGAAATGAGCACCTTTGCTTAGTTTAAATCCCTTTAATTTAGGAATAAGAAGATTAAAATTTAAATTTGCATTCAATATTCTTAACTATAGAATGTTCTAAGCAACATTAAACACATCTTTTACTCAGTTTTTTTTTTTTTTATATTAATAACAGTAATCGTCTTTACCTGTTACATAAATAAAATTGCGATGATAAACAGCAGCATGGTAATTTCTTGGTTCAGGTAAAATTCCAAAGTATTCAAATCTGTCTTTTAGAGGACTATATCTCATAATTAATTTTCCTAAAAAATATTAAAATGTAAAAAATTCCTTGCCAGTTAACTAAACAAATTCAGATGTATTAAGAAATAATGGATAAGAATTTACCATTTGTTAAATTCACAGGATCCCTGGGTTCAAGGCCACCCATTAATAAGACAACAGGTAAGGAATCATCTTGTAACGTTGAGACAGTGAGCATATTTCTAGCAAATGGTGGTAAGTGTTCCACTTTACGCAAACCTAAAAGTTTTCTACAAAAAAATTTATCCAAAATCAATAATATTTACTAAATATTATTAAAGCTCCTTGTGTTATTTTAAGTATATTTTAATTGAAGTATTACATAAATATTTAAAGTACTATTATTAATAAAAAAATATTTTATCAGACAAAATAAGGCTTTATTTAGATTTTTGTAGGCTCTTGGTAAATGTGCAAAAAGTGTCATAAAAAATTAATGTATTAATTCAAGGGATAAGTAGATGAAGAAGGTATGAGGCATTTTTTAAAAATCTGAGTTCTCACAATGAAGGAAGGTGGTTTATGTCAAGCTAACTTTTAATGCATGCACAAACTCCCTAAAATACTTAATGTGAAGAATGAGGCATGTTACGTACAAAAGAAATTTAAAAAAATAAAACTTAAAAGAGCCAATATATCTCTACATTTTGTATACATTTTTAAATCACTCCCTCACTAACTTTAAAGAATGAGAGGCACAAAAATAAAGGAACAAAACTTGCTTTGTTTTTTTATAATAATTGCAAATATGTCCACAAATTCCTAAATTTGGATCAACGCTCTCTGGAAGGGGTACATAACGTCTCACTTTCGTTTTGCCACTTGAGTTAGCAGCAGACAGCGTATATCCTTTGGGAAGGGTCCCCAATCGAAGATTTAATTCGGATGGCAAGTTCTTAGGATCAGGCACAGGAGGCCAGTCCTAAAAAAATACAGAAAAGAAATCATGTATAATTTAAGTCAAATATTTAGTACTGATAGCTTAGATAAAAGTACATTTAAACCATGATGCCGCCTGTAAATTTAAAAAGTTTTTGATGTCAAATCTGTTCTTTATTCTCTGATGAATATCCTTAACCAAATCAGACCCAGTAGTAATACATTGAAACCATATCTTCATTGTTTTATTGTACAAATTTTATATTATTATTATGAAGTGAATAGTCATTTGTACCTTGATTAAAGAAAAAATCAATGAGGTGGAAAAACTGTTTTAATCGTACATCACCTACTTCAAAATATTAATAATAAAAAACAAGAGGCCCACCTAATATACTTTCAAGCTATGGAAAATTAACACCAAATCAATTTTAGCTATGCAAAGCCTCTTTCCTTTATCAAAGTAAAATGTTATTCCCTCTACTAAACATCGAATATTACCAGGTCAGAATAGCCTATCACATTTTCAGGGTGTTTAGCAGCTTGGAACTTCAAAAAAAGGAACTAAGGGACCAAAAATTAAAAAAAAAGGGACTTGTAAAAAAAAAGGGACTTTTAAAACAAAATTTGTTTTTATAGCATAGAAAAAAATGCATATAGTATTCAGTACTTACAATTTAAGGGGTTGCAATAAAAATTATTTGTCTAAGTGCAAACTTAGCACTCCAAACATTCATCTGGAGTGCACATTAAAAAGAAAAGAATTAATTATTGACTGTATATTACTCAAAAAAACACTGAGAATTATGATTAATACATTTTTAAAATTGTAAACAGACAGAACGCAAATAACAATTTTGGAATGTAAATTTCACCTTTGCATCGAATTATTTCAACACATAATTGAACACTAGAATTCTCAGGATCTGCAGAAAAAACCTATATTTAACACCAAAAATCGGTGTTAATACAATAATACAACACGCCTTTAATATTATTATAACACGTATTAGTGGAAAAGAAAATTAGAAGGCCAAAAGTTGGCCAAGTTGAAACTTTCAGAGCTCTACGCCTATTAGAAGTCACTTTTTGTGAAAATATTAAATAAAAAAATTCATTAAAAAACAAATTAAAATTTTAATTTTTTTTTTGTCAGTAGTCCAATTAGAATGCCAAAACTATTTGTGTTGAAAATTTCAGAACTGTAGCCCAAATAGAAATCGTTTTGTAAAATATTTGTTAATTAAAAAATTAATTAAAAAAGAACTAAATAAAAATTTAAAATTCTGTTTTTCAAAAGTTCAATTTGAAGGCCAGAACTATTTAAGTTGAAAATTTCAGAGCTGTAGCCTATTAGAATTCATTCTGTAAAATATTTATTAATTAAAAAAATTAATTAAAAAAGAACTAAATAAAAACTTAAAATTCTGTTTTTCAAAAGTCCAATTAGGAGGTCAAAACTACTTAAGATGAAAATTTCAGAGCTGTAGACCTATTAGAAACCATTTTGTAAAATATTTATTAATTATTTAAAAAAATTAATTAATAAAAAACTAACAAAAAATTTAAAATTCTGTTTTTCAAGAGTTCAATAAGAAGGCTAAAATGACTTATGTTGAAAATTTTAGAGCTGTAACCCTATTAGAAGTCGTTTTGTAAAAAAAATTGTTAATTAAGAAAATTAATTAAAAAATAACTAATTAAAATTTTAACATTCTGTTTTTCAAAAGTCCAATTAAAAGGCTAAAACTACTTATGTTGAAAATTTCAGAGCTGTATCTCTGTTTAAAGTCATTTTGTAAAAAAAAAAATTAAAATATTAATTAAAAAAGAAATAATTAAAATTTTAACATTCTGTTTGATAAACATAAAATTAGAAGGCCTAAACTTCTTATGTTGAAAATTTCAGAGCTCTACTCCAATTTTAAGTAAGCTTCTATAGATCCACAGAGCCACAGACAGACACAGCTTGTTTTATTATTCTAGATTAAACTTCAATTTGAAAAAAATTTGTGATCGCATTTATCAATATACGATATTGATCGGTCATATAGTAAAGTACTAGACGAAACTTTAAAAAAAAAAAAAAAAAACACGTCACATCAAAAACAGTCCACATAATACATATTTAATTATTAGATACATTTAACTCAATTCAAAAAAAAAAAATCTAATTGCATGTATTAACAAATGATCTCGATCGGTCACGTGGTCAAGTACTAGACGAAATTAAAAAAAATAACATAAATCACGTGGTACAAATATATTTTAAAAAAAGGGACTAAAGGGACTAAACGTTAAAAAAAGGGGACAAAAGGGACCAAAATAAAAAAAAGGTGCTTTAAGGGACTAAGGGACCAATACTAAACGCACTGCATTTCCCAAACTGTGGGTTGCGATCTTTTAAATTTAAAAAACAATTGAAATATTTCCATTAGATTGTACATGCTCTCAAACCATATAATAAGAGTAAATTACTTTTAAGCCCTTGCGATTTAGTAATTTTTATTAATTAAATAATTATTATTAAAATTACATTTAGTAATTTTTTAAAATTACAATTTGAATTAAGTTTTTTATAATTATTTTAATCAAAAGTAACTTTGAAAATAATTAAAAACACATGCTTAATGATGGGGAGGTAACGTAAGAAGAAAATTTGGGTCACAGTTAATCAACTATATTAAAAGGGTCTTAACTTTTGAAAGTTTAGGAACCTCTGGTTATCAGGGCCTATTCACATCTTTTTTAAACAGTCTTGCATAAAAGTAGTAAGATTTATAAATTTCTAGCACCAATTGACAGTTCATATCTATATTAACACTATAAATTTATTAAAACTAAACTAATTTAACCATAATAAAATTAATTGATTAAATTTCAAGTTATATTTATTTTATATTTGAATTCATACTAAATCTTTTTAACTGTTAACAGTGGAGCTTGTTATATCAACAAACTGCCAAAAATGAATTTATTCTAGTTGGCAATAAACATTTTAACAAAAATAAGTAAAGCAACTTTAAACTCTACTGCATACATATGCTGAAACATTTCTTTTCACTCATGTATA
Organism: Linyphia triangularis; assembly: GCA_963978545.1. NCBI lineage: Eukaryota > Metazoa > Arthropoda > Arachnida > Araneae > Linyphiidae > Linyphia > Linyphia triangularis. Next base: position 37,886,584 of record OZ021722.1, on the reverse strand, counting down.
CATTTTTTTATAAGCTAATAAAAAAATTATCTTATTCTGAAAAATATATCTATATAATCATTCATTATTCTACTGCTCATAAGAAACTAACTCGCTTAAAAGTTGGGACTCACATCAATTTGAACTCTTTGAAACAATTTCCATTTTTCATGATGGGGATCCAGAGGGGTATGAAATCCTCTCTTAACTGAGCCTGAAGAGTGCTAGAAAAATTTAATTAACAAAAGGCATAATTTTAGGCATTTATAAAATGTGAAATCGAAAAATCAGATAGATATGACTAGTTAGAATAAACGCACAAATCAATCAGTCAACAAAATGGGAATATTTTTGATTTGCAAAAAACGTTAAAAGGTCAAACGTCATCATAAATATCGTCATTGATTAGAACTCAACTACATAGTTTAAAATTTTTAAGCTCATAATTAGAGAAATTAAAATATATATAAACACCCCTCTTTACGCCTAAAGTGGAGAGCATCGTCTTATCACCCCCAGCTTTATAATTTTTCACCTCAAAGTCATAAATACAGCCATCGATTCAGAAAGTGTGCAAGTAAGATTTGAGCAGAGAAAGAATAGATATCAAATCAATTAAAATTCACAAAACCAATTTGAACACAATCTGACTATTTTTATTTTGTAAAAATTTTCATGAATTACTAATATTTTTCCAATTTTGAGATGTATAATTAGTGTAGATATAAACTGTTTTCAAAAACTCTTTGTTTTTGTCTTCTTAAAGAATAACTTTTCAATGCAATTAAGAAAAGATACACCCTAACAGATTTATAAAAATGTTTTAGAGCCTGAAGTCGCTAACACTTTTAAGAAATTTTGATTGTCAAATTGCATATTGTTTGCCACAAGCTTGTTACATGTCTACATTTTTTCATAGTTGAGCATTCCAGAAATCATTGTTTTCAATTTGCATTGTCTGTTTTGTCAAGTATTGACATTAAGTATCCATACAGTAATTAGAAAAGCACCAGCTTACTATACGAGCTCTATTTCACTATGTTAATTGGTGTGTTTTTTTGTGTTTTTTTGTCAAATTTGTTATATGTTTTTTGTTTTGTAGGTATGAAAAAAACTTTTTTAATAGAAATTACTTTATTTTATAACACAAGACAAGCTGTAAAAGTGTACCAATATATCCTTTTGAAGCAAAAACTAACCTACTAAAAATTGAAATTAAACTTACAGGAAACTTGTTATGGGACATTGAACTTCTTGTTCGGAAACCACGAAAAACGGCTTGAATTTTAGTTGCAGCTTGATTTAAATCGTTATCATTATCGAAATTCTGTAAGTGAAATAAATGCATAAAATTAATGAAATGAATATGAAAATTACACTTTTTAAGAAAAGTAAAAATAGAAAAGTATTGATTGAACAGTTTTGCAACTAAAAAATCACAACTAAATACTTAAAAAACAATAAGCAGCATTGGCTGGTGTTACCTATGTATTGATTAAAAATACAGTAGAATGCTTTTTAACCATCCAAAATTTTCTAAACATAAAAAATAGTATAAATAAAAAAAATTCCACACAATTAAAAAAGGAATACTTCATCACTAGTACTGTTACAGTATCACACATGCTTTTCAATCCAGTCATTCCGCAAACCTTTTGGAGCATTCTACAGACAGCTTTGTATGAGCATTTAAAAAATGTTAGTGCATGTAAAAACATTGATGAGGAAAACATAAAGCAGTGGCTGGGTGCTGACAAGAATCTCAAGAAAGAGAATTTATTGGATGAAAAAATCATTTAAGCCGTCACCTATATGGTTCAAGATGATGATGATAACTTTACACACAGGGATACACATATAAAATAGGGATGGGTTAAGAGCCTCGGAAATGGCTCTATGTTATGTCGAACAGAAGATATCTACTTTCTCTGTAGATGTGGTATTTTTATAAATATTAGCGAAATTAGCCTGCAAGTAATCAAATCACCTGACTTCCAGTAAAGGATCTTTAAGGATTCCTCTTAATGATACGTAACATATATTATCAAAATTTTAAAATAGTAGATTGGTGAATTTGTTAAATTTTTCATTTAATTGTCTGAAAAACAAACATCCCTATCCAATTTTTTTTTTTTTTTCAATTACCCATATTAACCAGATTTTTACTAAATAGACTTATATTTGGTCCCAGTTAGGACGGTTAAGGGAGAGTTTACTGTAGATCTTCCAGGATACAGTGGCGATCGTGGTCGAAAATGTCAGTGCAGCCGGAAACACGGGTCTGTCAAGAAGTTTCACAAGCCAAAAACTCGATTTTTTAGATAATGAGTTTAAAATATTCAAATTTATTTTCAGAACAAAATAGCACTTCAAACTAATAAAAATAACTCTCTAACCTTTAGATGGTACCATTATCTTGCAAAAATTTTGTTTAGAGATTACTTTAAAGCAGACATTCTCAAGGGTAGCCGAAGTCGGAAAATCGCTAATCTGGCTGCCTAGCTACACATTACGTGGAGTGAAGTCTCCATTGGATGCCATGGCAACATCACAGCCGAAATGCATTTCAGGAACACATGGCTGCCATATGAAGGAAGATTACCTTGATTGGAAACTTTTTTTTCTCTTGTGAAATTATAAAATATATAATTTTAGTTTTGAACTAATAAATTTAGATGCAGTCCAGCTGCACTGGCTGTAGTGCACGAGCCTCCACTGACAGGAAATCGGCATTTGCATGATTTCACATAGCTCCAAAATTTTATTAACTTTTAAGAATTGAATAATATGATTATTTTTAAATTAAAACTGAAAAAATCCTTAGCAAAAGCTGAGCTAAATTTTTCTTAAAAAAAAAAAAAAATCTCTATTGCTTTGCATATTCAATTAAAAACTAATTAAAATAATAACACATAAATTCAAAATTCTAGCTCTCAGTGAAACAAATAGACAATAGCTAGCAAATATTTTGAAATTTTCACATTTCCATGTGCATAAGAAAAAAAGTATATATTTAGCTCCAAAATTATCACTGTTACTTCAGTGCAGATAAAAGACGTATTATTACATACAGAGATGTGTACTCAAAAAATCTAAAACTAAAAAAAAGGAATAAATCAAAATGTATTTCCTTCGAAGGGTTTATAGTCAATAATTATTAATAAGCAGCGGTTTTTGCAAGTAAAAGCATTTATAGCAAATGTTTTTTATCACTAAGGTACACTTAAGGATTCATTTACACTAAAAGAAATCTTCACATTATTCAAAATTACTCTTAGTATTTAAAATTTTAGGCCTTTGATACTTATTTTTAGTGATTACTTCAAGGTAAAAGTACACAATAAAAGATTTTTGTTCAATCCTAGAATATTACTAATTCTGGAATACTACTCACTTGTAGTTAACACATATAGACTGATATAGATACCGTTTAATAATTTTACTATAGATGCATTTTTAGAACTAAAAAAGTTTATATATGTCATGGTGTTTATTACCACTTAAAATATTTAGAGGATGATTACTACTGAACGACCTCGTACCTAAAATGGCAAGTTTTAGACTCTTCAACACATAAACACAATAATTACCTAACTAAAAGTTCAAGAAAACACCACGGTTTTTACCAAAAGAATTCTATTTATTAATCACGAAAAAAATATTAAAAGTGTCAGACATCACCTATTCATGAAGCAATTACACAACTTATCAACAAGATGAACATTAAACAAGGATTCAAATGAAATACCCAAGAGGGCAAAGGGGCTGTCCTTCGCTCAGGAGAGGTTGTTTACAATAACTCGAATTAAATAAAACAATTAAAACTAACAAATTAAAATTAACCGGATAAATAAATCCTGTCTTAAATTCCTAATGGAAGAGAGGTCTGGCCGTTATGAAATTAAATTAACTTCATCAAAAGAAAATAAAGAAATTACACGAGTCTGTTTTGGTTAAACAGACTACCTGTATGAAACTAAACCAGTTCCTTAAAGGGCTGGAATCCGGGAGGATGGAAAGTGGTCAGAGAGTTGCCGGTGGCTGGGTGCCTTCAATGGCGGACATGGGAATAGATGAAGATGCGTTGTAGGCAACCATCTTGGATAGGGTGGGTTCTGGTCAGGTCAGGTTACTGGAATCATCCTTCGGATGGTTTGGTACTTAAAGATGGGTCACCTCAGGTCTCAGGTGGACCGTCGGGATGGAATCATTTACTGGCAGGACTCAACAGTATCTTTACGATCAGGCATCCGCTGGATAGTCTTGAGGGAACATGCCCTGGTGGAATTACTCAGGAACTTAGTTCAGGCATAGGGATATGATTAAGCATTCTTTGGATAGTCTGGAGGGAATCATTTACTGGCCTGATTCCGGAGTATCCTTAGGATATTGACATTAGTTAAGATGAGACATCAGTTTGATATCTGGAGGGAAACCACTTCCCGTGGCATGGCTGACTTCGCGGCACATTCTCATGCATAGTGATCCGCACACCTTTGCGACTTATCCGATCGGCAGCAAACCCAAGAGTGACTGTCCACGGCAACGTTCTTTCCCCTTCACGGCGATTGCCCGACCAATCAGACGTCGGGAATCGGGTTATTGCATCAGCTCTTTCCTCCAAAACAGAGGTAAACCGGTTCAAAGGACTGTCGTTTGTGGCCCAGTAATACACGGCGTCGTTCACAAATTACGCCAAGAAAAGATAACAAAACGGCTACCGCGAATTCTCGAAAAGAAACAACCTCCCGTTGAACTAAAACAACCCCATCGCCCTCCAATTGATGGCATTGTGAAAATTAAAAACGCTAACACCTTGGCATACCTGTAACACGTTCAGGCACCGAAAAAATAATTAAATACGATGTTTTAAATGAATATTACAAGGTAAACAAAAACTTAGAAAGATTAAATTTTGAAGCAAGTGGGAAAAGATATGACTCTAAAAAATGGGAAAAAAGTAAAAAGATCGCCATTCAAAGGTGAATTAACTCTAGAACAGAAAGAATAATGTCTTTTTAAAATCCAAGATCTGAATTAAGAGATGAATTTTAAGCTGTTAGATCTAATTAAGAAATGACTTTTAAGTTTAAGCTAGAAATTAACAATTGAATTTTAAGTCATAACATATAACTAGGGGGCTTCGCCCCCTGCTCGCTAACGCTCGCCAACCCCCAAACGCCTCGCTGCGCTCGGATTGAGCGGCTTTGCCTCTCGAATTTGTGGTTTTAAAACATCTTGCTGCGCTCGAATAGGTTTGCCAGCCATAAAAAATGTAACCAAATTCTTATAAATTTAATGTAAGGCCTAATAGAGAAAACACCCAAATTGCAAGTTTCATAATAGAAAGTTAAATATACTATCCGCCAACATTCTGACTTAAAACTTCATTAGCTATGCCCTAACATTGAAGTCCCAATATCTTTTATTTATTCTGATAAGTCGCCCCGTTAGAGAACGACGTCCAACGCGAAGCATTTTCTGGATAGAAATTCTTCAAAATAATAATTACTCTAATACAAAAATGCTTCAGAAAAACAGAAAAAATCAACTTTGAAACGAAGAGTTTAAAAAGAGCTTTAAAATTAGCAACGGTTTGTTGTTTACATACGTAAGGATAGCTTTAAAATTAGCAACGGTTGGTTGGTTGGTTGAACCCCCGAGCAGCCGGTTTGTTGTTTACAATGTTTACATACGTAAGGATGTTGCCAATCATATATTCAAAATCATTGAGGCTTTGTAGTAGCTTAATGATGAAAAATATTGAAATTTAACTAATTCATAAAGTGTTAATAAATTATTTTGGCACGTTTTGGCAAATCTACAGCTTATTTCCTTTAAAATGACACCTTGATCATTGAAATTGGTTGAGCAGTTTAGGCGGACGGACTAACCCCAAAAAACGTATTGCCTATTAAATATATAGATTTCAAATCATCATTACTTGAAAAGCCCCAAATCCAATTTTTGAAAAGATTACACTTTCTGATTCTTGTACAGAAAATACATCTTACAACTTTCAAATTTTATTTGAATTGAAGTATTGAACAAACAAAACATCTTACAACTCAAATACATCTCACATAATTACAACTTTCATAATTTAATAACCCTAAATGCAAAGGGGTTATTTTAAATACATTTTGACACCCTGTGATTCGACATAGAAAATAATCTTTCACAACACTTAGAGGCTTTAAGCCCAATTCCATAAAAATAAATCCAAAGATTTAAAAAGATATATTTTCTATACAAGAATCAGAAAGTGTAAAAATAATCTTTTCAAACATTTGGATTTGGAGCTTTTCAAGTTATGAGGACAAAGTATGATCATTCAAAATTATATAAACTTTTTTAATTCTAAGAGCATCAGGAAACTTAAAATTTTATATATAGTAAAAATATTATAAGGGATCTCTATATCAGTCCATATGTGTTTGCTAAAAATGATTGGAAACATATATTTTTTTTAAATTACCCATTTAGGATCACTCGTTGCTATGTAATCAATAGGCAAGGCCACTGCAGCAGTTCCAGTAACAGGTCGAGGCAATGGAGCTCCTTCAGTATACTTGTCATTTTCCCTGTTGTAACAGTCATTTTCCACAAGTACCTCCTTACCACTGGGCATATTGCTCACACCACCCAGAAGATACACACGTCTTCCTGAAAGCAATGGCTTAATACGTTATAATAAACTCACAAAATTACTCAATAAAGTAAAGAACTCTAACACTTCTCGCTTCTATTCTAAGGGTTCCATTCACCTATACAATTTCTGTAAAAACTTAAAAATCAAGAATCATCTCTATTAAGAGAGCACAAGCAAAAAATAGTACCAACACACTGAATTAAATCTGAAATGTTCACGATGTTGAGAGGCATTTATTTATCATATTTAATGTATGGACATTTTTCAAGCTTCTGGGATTTTTGTAAAAATTGTGGAAGATTGCAATATTCTAATTGAACTGGATTCTGTGTCCAGTCAGTTGGATGGTATTGAACTGAAGCTGCTCTTTGTATTTTTAAAACAATGCTTGCACTTCCACAGGAGTTTGTGATGAGCAAAGCTGTGTTGTAAGCTTGATAGGTAATTTGATTGCTGTTGTGTAAATGATTCAGAGTTGTTTAAGAAAATAAAAGATATTTTAAACCTGTCCTCATGATTTTGGACGAAAATTTATTAACAATATTATCAAACCTAAACTGCTTTCACAATGAAAAATGTATTGGGAATGCTTTAAATGGTTTCTTGGTTTAATCAATAAGTTTCGGTCAGGGGTCTAAATTTGCTGTTACCCGAGGCAACCATATTTTTAAAAGGGTCACTTAAACGCAATTGAATTTCAAGCAATTATTTTGTGTGCATGTTGACCAATTTAACTTATCTGAGAAGAGAAACAGAAAATGTATCAATCAATCTTTGTGATTAAGTGGCCAGGAATCACATGACTGCCATTTCCCTAAACCACAGAAGTTTTGACGCTAATGACATTTCATACTCTGTAACATTGAAAAATCTAAGGACACTTTCCAAGTCATACAAACCAATTTTGGGGAGAAATGAATAGTTTGTTATTACAATTTAATTCAATTACAACACTATACCTTTAAATTTCAGATTTTTCTTATCTATTGTGTGTGGTAAAAAAATAGATGCACTAAATAAATTTTAGTTGTATTTTTAATCATGTAATCTGTACAAATTAGCAACAAAGCCTCATAATAATCAAACAGTGATACTGTGCTCAGTTCACATAAATTTCTCATTATACATTAAAATCAATGTTTTTTTTACATACCAAACTTAGTAACAGCAATGCTGTGTTTTGCAGTGCTAAGTGCAGATTTTTTCTCCCATCCTATCATCTCAGGATTGAACACAAACACAGTATTTGTGCTCACTCGGTAGCCGTCTTCACTTGAAGAGTCCTTCACTCCACACCACAGCCATATCTCACGCCTCAAGCTCACAGCACAAGCAAATGCACGTGCATCTGGAAGAGATGGCTTCTGATACCAGCTATGAGAAAAATGTAAATTAAAAGCAGACTTAAAAAATAAAGTTTCTCTGTCGAGAAGTTATATAGTAGATACAAGAGTTTTAAGGAACCTGTCATCTTTAAGCATAGAAATTAATGAACTAGGTTTATAATAAATTAAAATAATTCATTGTTACTATTTAATAACTAGTTGGAATTTTCAGTTATTCTATTGCTTACAGCATTGGGTTTATAAGAGTATTATTTATTCCCTATTTTCTAAAACAATACAGTACACAATCACTTTTAATGTGACTTTACCAATAAATTACAATAATGTTTTATTTTATTTAAAAAAATTACTTAATTTATATGTAAATATAATAACAAATTAAACATAATAAAAATCAGCAATAATTATGTTACTAATTGCTATTAAAACTAATTATTATTTTATTAATATTAACTAATTATATTAAAACTAATTATAATTTCAATTGTCTATGTAGGGAATTTAGTATTGTAAATAACTTTTCAATAACCAACTACTTGATTGATGAGAAAATTAAAATGTACAACAATTAAAGATTTTTTTAATGAAACATTTATAAAAAAGTCTGCGTAATTACAATGATGACATTTAGAATCTTATAAACAGGAGTGTAATGGGGCCCGATATGGCACACCGTCACTTTTTTTTACTTTTAGCTTTTTTTGTTGTAAATTAAGTAAAATATTGTGAATTTAGATTTTATATTTAAAAAATTCCAGCTACAGTTGGGGTTATTACAAAGATCGGGAAGCTTGCGTACCAGTAAGAATTTTTTTAGCACTACAACCCTGCATATAAATAAAATTAAGTTTCCAAATAAAAAACTAGAGATGTGGAACATCGCACAACTTTCAATTACACTATAATACTGATGTGGATTTGTGTCATTTACCGTTTGTATGTTTTCATCATTCATTTAGAAGAAATGGCCAGTTTGGTAATTCTTGTTTAAATCTAAAAAAAGATTTTAAAAAAAAAAAAAAACTCCGCCAAAATGGTGATTTTGGCAATATACTTTTCGATAATCCTTATATTATTAAGGGAATTTCGGAGGTGGGGATGTTTAGAACACCTTAAGAGGCATTAGCACAGTGATTTTTATTAAAATCGTTAGATTTGTTTTTTAGCATCATAGAAAAACATGAATTTTTCAGTGGCAGGTACCTTATGCACAATTTTGATGAAAACCTTTACGGTAGGTCCCATGATCACCAGCAACCCGCACTCCAAATTTGAACTTTGTAGGTCTACTTGTTTGGGAGTTATACTGACCACAGACAAACTTTTTCTAGATCACTTTTTTGAAATCAGGATGTTCCAAAACATGGAGAAATGCAAAAAATTGAAAAAAATTTTTACCAAATGCTATACTTACATTACCCTATATATACATACGGTGATTGAAAGTAAAAAGTAGATGGTTAAAAATGTATTTAGTCGTTTTTTAGTAATGATGTCAAGAACTGATCTTAGCAATCATTTAACCAGTCATCAAAAAGTAAAAATATTGATTTTCAAACGTCAATATTTTATACTTAAATAAAATTTCAGCAGAAAATAGTTTCACTCAGAATTATTTAAAATACATTAACAATACAATTTTAACTAACTATCATTATATACTTAATCAGATTTTCTAAAAGTAACACATTCATTGATGTTAGTAATATTTAAAAAAAAAAAGCATTTTAAATTCAGTCAATTCAAGGGAGATGCACAATAGTGTCTACCATGTACACAACACATACCTTTGTTGCTGGATGTCAAAAGTGTAAACACGGTTTGACACACTGTATTTAGAGGAATGACCACCCTCACTAATTATTCCACCAATAACCCAAACACGTCCATCCATCACTGCACTTGCCATTCCCATTATTGGCTCAGGCATTGGCTTTGAAAACGACCACTGGTCTCGTTTGGGAAAATACACTTCCACAGTTGATAGCAATCTAACAATAATAATGATAAGTAAAAAATTACAAATTACAATAATTTAAATTTTCACAATTGACATTTTAAGGCCAACAATTGCATAACAGCATCCAAAACTTAAAGTAATTGTTTTCTTTGCAGTCTAAAATTTCATTCACAACTTTTCCAATAAGGTTCAGCCTATAAAATTAACAAAATTGGTCTTTCCCAGGACCTACTGAACTTCATGTACTTCATATACTTGTTACAACAGGTTTTATATAAGTGCAGTTTAATTATGGGCAACCTGCATATAAAAGCTTTACCTGTGTTTGTTATATTTATATTGTGTTTTCTTAAAAGAGAAGTTTTATATCCTTTTACTTTGGTCAGATCATTTTAAAACATTAATCTGTGTTAGACCTACCAACAACAATTTTAGAAATAAAAATCTCAACAATAACATACAATTGGAATTTAATTTATAATTAAGCTTTCTTTGCCATCTCTTGAAATAGGTGTTCTCAAAATTGATTGTTTTTAAAAATGAACATCTTGAAAATGTTTACTCAAAAAAGATTGAAACTACTTGTATGATTATTGGACAGTCAATAAATTTCATAGCAGTTTTCTGAATTGTTAACTGCCCAATAAGCATACAAGTAGTGCAATCACTACTGAATAAAAAATTTTGATATGTTAATTTTGGGTGTCACTTTTATGTGGAATGTTTATCTTAAAACTACAAAAATCAAAATATTACTAAAATGAGTTTTGTACACCAGTGGTGAGCAAGATATTTTAATTTCCGACTCCCTGTTTTATATATTATTTTGTCATAACCCATGGATAGAAAATAGATGCTTTTTTATGAAGTTGAATTGTTATTCTAATGTTTTATCATTAATAGAGGTCTGAATAACACACATAGTTTTACGAAGCAATTATTTTATATTTGAACATGGACAAAAATATTTTTTAATGAAAGATACTTTAAATTTTAAATAAACTTAAGAATTCAAGGTAGATATGCGCTTTCAAAGAGCCATGGATTGCTTCTAGGTTCAGATCTCTATTAGAAACCGCAAACTGTAATCAAGTTCAATATTTTGTTTTAATGGCAGCTAGTTTGAAAAGCTGGTTTCACATAAGTAGATAGATGGAAAATGAATCAAAGTAATTAATTGTCTTTTTCTTCCAATGGTATATTAGCTTTTAATCAATTATAGAAAATTTGGTGTCAGAGGCTTGAATTGAATGTGTAGTGTTTTGTTGATTGGAATATTAATTAACAGGGTTTTTTTATGTATTTATCGGCAATAGCTGCTATTACAACAGTAAACTTCAGCGAAAATGACTACCACACTTGCGTAAATATTGGTGAAAGCGTTTACAATACCGTCGAAAATTTAGACAAAGGATATTACGTAAGTTGAAGACTCAGCAGAAATGACCATCGCTAAAACGTACATATCGGCACAAATGTCCGTAATATTGACATTTTCTCGGTAATGTTTACGCAAGATTCGGTAATATCTGATGTTAACAAAAGCGCAGCACTCTTCGAAAATGACCGTCACACCAACAAAAATATCAGCAATAGCGCAGAAATAAACCGGAAAAATTCTCAACAACAGCACTAATATATCGGTGAAAGACTCGACGAAAATGACCATCACAATATTTTGCAATAATATCTGCATTAGCGTCGCAAACCATTGCAGTAACATCGACATTTTCTCAGTAATATTGGGGCAAATTTCGGATATTGCTAAATCCCAGCACTCGGGAATAAATACAATCATACCAACGAAAATATCATCAATAGCGTCGAATTAACTGGAGCAATACTCAATACTACAGAGCTATTATATCTTTGAAAGAATCGACGAAAATGACCGTCATAACAACGTAAAACTTGACAATAATGTCAGCATTAGCGTCGCAAATCATCATAGCACTCGGAGAAAACGAACACAGCATAATCGTTAATATCAGCGTTAGTGCCGAATATACAGGAATATTTCTCAACAATAGCGATATTATAGCGGCGAACAATATCAAATTTTAGCCAACAAAAAAAAAATCGTGTTTTGGTGCAGATATGGCTAAAATAAAGCATTTGGAGCAGCTTGGAGCAGATTTTTGTATTTGGCGCAGTTGGGCGCAATTGGAGCAGGTCTGGGACCCCTGCATTGTAACAGACATATCGCCTATCCTCATTAATATAATATAGGTTACTCGGTTTATATAGCAGAGATGCAGGAAACTGATAATTACCACTTGTGCCTGATGATACAATATGTTCAGAATTCATCTGAAAATATGTGTGAAAGCTGATTCCACAAACTGTGGCTTCTAGAAGTGGTCAGTACACCATAAGTTTGTTCTTGCTTCAAAATACATATTAATACATTTACAAATATATATCAGAAAACTTACTTTCCAGTGTTATCTCGTCCACCCATGACCATGATGTTCTCTTCGATGACACATGTTCCATGACAGGCCCTGGTTTGATGCATGTCAGCTTTTCTCCTCCAACGTTTGGATCGAACTGTCAACTGATACGTGGTTTGAGTGGACAACATTTGGCCACTGTTCACTTCCAGAGGACTATAGCCACCTAGCAATAACAAAAGATCATAGATTTGAACAAGTACTTTCACAATTCGTTCCATATCCATTTTGTATACACCCCAATTAATTTAAAAGACATTGACACTATCTTTTATATATGTGTGCCAGGCTCAATTATTGAAAACACTCATTCAAACAAAAATAAATGACTGAGGTGCATTATGGAAGTTTTAAGTAGGTATGATACTCATATGTAACTCAAAACATGTTGGCGGCAGTTGTTTCACTTAATGAAGGACTTCAGTCAGCACAGCATATGTATTTATTAGAATGCTGTTGGACTCTTGAGTTGATTGGAAGGTAAATATTTTTAAAAAGGAGTCCCACTTTTAGTTCACTTATGAAAATTGGAATGATGAGAAAGGATCGAACAAAATGAAGTATTGCTGTTAACTCAAAATGATGCCCTACTGATGTAATATTAAAAATGTAAAATCCTACCTATGACAAAAACTTTTCCATTTAAGTAAACAGTGCCATGATAATTTCGAGGCTCTGGCATTGTACCTCCAAACCACCATTTGTCTTTTTGAACATTGTAAACAAACATGGATCCACCTGTATACGAAACGATTTCATATGTAAACTTTATTACATATTAAAAAATAGTCAATTTACTTTTTATCATTAAAGAAAGTATAAAGACAATATTAGAGACATAAAAAATTATAAACAATAATATAAGTTTGATGATAAAGGTTTTATACAAGCACATTTTTATAAAAGGTGTACAAAAAATCTTTTAGAAACTAGTTTTTAGGGATATTTGAAACTAAAGCTTCCCTTTACACTTACTTACTATCTATATTTTTCATATTAATATTCCTTTAATATTAGTATCTAACGTTATGTTTGCAAATTGTTTAACTTTGTATAAAAAAACTAGTGAAACATCATGCAACTTTTAATCACACAATAATACTAGTTACTGCATTTAAATTTGATATGAAATACTGTAATTTATGTTTCCATTTTTATATTCTCATTATTTTCAAAAAAAGGTCAGTTAAGGTATAATTATTACATTGGCTTAAAAAAAATATTGCCAAAATGGACGTTTTTTTTTTTTTTTATAACTATCCCACTAACCTTTTGAGTAAGGAAAACAGAATATTAGCAGCCATTGATGGGCAATGCTAAAGGGAAGAAAATTCTGTTAAAGACGTTCTTTTTTTAATGATCTCAAAACTTGAATTCTTTGGTTTGAAAATAACAGTAATTTGGAAAAAGTTCACAATTGAAAAGAATGTTTTTGGTAACCATGATATGAAAGATATCCATAATAAGTGATAAAAAAAGAATAGATGGAATTTACCCATCACCCTCATTTTGGCAAAATATTTACGATCCAAGTTTTAATCAGAAACAACTTGGGTTTGTCAAAATTGCTTTCGATGACATAGGTGATGGTACAGTATACTCAAAATATGTCAGTTGAACTTAATTTGTAATAGTTAAACTTTCGGTACACACTTGAGACAATAAACTATACACTGACACTAAGTAATCTTGATTCTAGGGTTGTTATTTAATACAATTTCTAAAACAAAAGCCAACATTTTTTTATGATTTAACCACACAAATAGTCAAATGGTTTTATTTGAATTACCAAATTCTTAATAGATAGTATATATTAAACTTTTTTAAAACAATAGAAAATGTAAATAAATGTATTTACCAGTAAAATAATCATCTGGATTTTCAGGATTTACCCCACCAAGAATCATAACTGTTGGGGAAGTTTCTGTCTGCAGCTGATTGGCTGTTGGCATTTCATCAGAAAAAGATAGTCTAGTTTTAAGCTCTCGTAAAATATGATTCCTTGAAAGAAAATTTGCAAAACAGCAAATAAGTACTAAGACATTTTTTTACCATACAAATGTTAAAGTTGTTAAACAATCCTTTATTGCAAAAATTAAATCAAAGATACTTTAGTTAGTTTACAATTTTGAATAATGCTACTTTCCAGTTGTAACGAATGTCAAATTACATTATAATAATAGGATTTGATAAGTTGTCAAACTTTGATAAGAAATACTTTCAGAATGTTCTAGCACTTACTCTCAGTAGACTGCTAAACGGTTTAGAATTAAAAATTCCCTTAATACACAATACACTTTTTAATATGCTAAAATTTACCTTTTTTAAATATTTTGTTAGTAATAAAGTGCTTGGTATGATTAAAATGCAAACATTTATTGTTAAAGTTATTAATTTTATACAACAAAACAATTATTTGTAAATGGCTAAATAATTATTATCTTGCCTTTTGCATCGTTTGAAATTTAGATGTCATTATTTTAGAAAACAAAGAAATTATATGGAATTTAAAGAAACAAAAAGGAACTAAATCTTACCCTAATGTAGAAAAAAGACATCTGGTATCCCCCTCCCCCACAAGGGAATATACTATTATTTACTATACTTGTAAAGTCAATAAAGATATAAATCAATACAAAATTATTAAAAAACACATTTTGTTAGATAGCAAGCAAATAGTTGCAGATTTAAGCATACAAAATAGAGCAACAGCATTCACAAAGAAAAATCGTAATGTAGAGCGAATGGTGAGCGAGAAATAGAAACAAATGCCTCTATATAGAAATGTCACTATAGCCTGCACTCATAAGTTGACAGCACCTAAATGGAAGTTTTTAAAATAAGATCTTCACTTAGCTTTTTACTACACTTTTGGATTTAGAATTTTTTTTACCATTAAAAAGCTATAAAAATTAATCCAAATATGAAAAAAGATGTTTTTTCTAAAGACTAATTGGATAAAGTAAAAAAATATTTCATAAAAAAACTTGGCTGATTTTTAGCTGATTGCTACAAACAAAAACAAAGCTTGTCGCAACCTTTTTCAAAACATCTGTATTTTGAAAGTAAATTTAAGTTTATATAATTCTAGTTCAGTTTATATAATATAAGGAGTTTATAAAATATAAGGAGTTTATATAAAATAAGTTTATATAATATAAGGAGTTTATATATAATAAGTTTATATAATATAAGGAGAAAATTCAGCTTTGTACTACTGAGTGTAATCACAAAAACTACACAAAATTATACAAGTTGAAAAATAATTTGTTGATGTTTCAGAATTAGTAAAAATAATAAAAACAAACATAACTGAAACAGAATGTTGAATTGAAGGTTGAAATCTTGATTGGAAGGAACTTAAAGGATAAAATGACATTAGGTAACCAAGCCACTTAAAACTGGTTTCTGCTTTAGAGGTGAAAAAATATGCATTTTAGAATAATTTAATGTAGCTATATGATGTATTTTCTATATGCGAATCAGATAAAGGAAAAAAACATATTTTAGTAAATTTGGATGTGTGTAGACTTAAGTGATGACAGAAGTAGAGTCAATGTACTTGAACCTTATTCATAAAAATAATTTAAAACTACGTTATATCTTTATGATAATTAAATAATTAAAAAATTTAATAATGGTTTGAAAAAATAAAGCTATCACCTGTCAGATGAATCAAGGGAATACAACTTTTTTGTAAGTCCAACATTTGGATCAGCAGTTGGACCTAAAGCAGCAACAGTTGTATTGTCAACTATGGAGGTTGCACTTGAAAGGCTGTAATCATCTTGCCATTGTTGAGTAGACTGAGAATGGTGTGAATGAGTTTGCTTTGCTCGACTCTGTTCCTACAAAAGATCAAATGAAAAAATAACATACCAAAATAATATAGCAATAACAAATTGTACAGACTAAAAATTAAGATAACTAGCAGTTGTTTCAATGAAAATACATCTAAAAAAAAAGGTATGCATAAGCAGATAAAAAAAATTTACTGTGCTCTCATGCACAACCAAAGACCTAATTGTGGATCTGTTTTCACTCTCTATGTCTTCTAAGCTTATCCCAGGATAAAATAACAGCAAGATAATTTTGAAGAAATATAAAATCAGAATTCTTATTTGACTAGGGTCCCAAACAACCTGCCAGATCCTTCCCCTAGCGAAAATACTTTTGATATTTAAATAACAGTTGATTCTGTAATTTAGAAAAATTAAAATAAGTTATAACATTGCAAGCGGGAGAAATAGGGGGAAGGGGCTAGTTCAGACTTAAACTTTGCAAGCTGAAATATACAAATAAAATAAAGTATCTTATTTTTTTGCAATGCACAATATATTTTTAAAAAATCAACAAAACAAATTCATTCTTTTACACATAAAATATATGTTTGTTAATTCTAATAGTTTAAGAAATAACACTGGAACTCTGAAGTGAGGATACAATTCATTCTTAAAACAGAATGAACTTCATTTCTCTAAATATCGTATACTTGTTGATTACATTTAACTTTTTTTTTATAATGCATTTGCCTGAACAATGTAAGCCCTTAACTTTAGTGGGTATCTATAACAAAGGCTTAAATATTTGGAATATATAAATTTTAAACACAAATAAAAGTAATTAACATAAATTACCCTTTGTCTCCAAAAGGTCTTTCGTGTCTGATAGCCTCGGAATGCAGCTTGGATCGTTGTTGCAGCCAAATTTAAGTATTCTTGGTCATATTGGTAATCCCCTGACCTTGAATATCCTTGCTAATTAATACAAAAAATAAATTTAAAAATCACTTTAAAATTCAGCCCAGTGCCGTAGCCAGAAAAAAAAAATTTTGAGGAGAGTTAAAGAAAAGAGTTTTAAGAAACTGGACACAAATTATTTGGTGGATCACCTCAAATTTATAAATATGAATGATGATAGTTAACATGGATGTTGTCAGGGAGGTGCAAGGATTTTAATTTCAGTTCTGAAAATATTTATTTGAGTAGTTACAATAAACTGTTAATGCAAGCATAACATGTTTCTGTTTTATGTATAGTATCATAACAGTAAATAGTAGTGCATATTACAGAAGAAAACTATACACTACAACACATGGATGCTGCCAGGAAGGTACAAGAGGAGGGTGCACTTGTACCCCCCGAGTTTTGACAGTTAAAAATAATGCAAAGAAAAGTGGTACAATTCACTGGAAATAAACGTGATATAGGTTTTTAAATATTTCATACATAACTATTTTAATACATAACTATTAATTGAAATTTCATTAAGCTATACAATTGAAAAATCAAGATATCAAAACCAAAACAAAAAATTAACTCCCCCCCCCCCTGAAAATAATTCTGCTGGTGTCCATGACAGTTAACTATAAAACTAAATGCAATCAAATAAATTATTAAATTATTCAAATAAAGATCAAGCAACTAGGAAAATAAAAAAGGCCAAAATATTATAATGTAAATAACACTAAAATTTGTTAACAAAAAAATTAATAATTTAACTTATAGTATTGTCAACTTTCTTTTATTTGTAACAAACAAATTAATTTGTACAGCGAGGAAAGAAAAGAAAAATTAAGTACAGATGCACAATAGAAACAACGATTTTTGGTAACTTTCTTTGGAGCTAAAATGAGACAACTGAATATTGTTTATAATTGATATAAAACTATTGGTAGCAAGATTACGTGGCTACAGTTAAAAAATATTTATCTTTAAAATAAAGCCTAGAAAAAGTACCAATATTCGTCAGATATATATGAACTTCAGTACAGGAACTTCAAACTAGAAATATATATGTCTAAAAAACTCACTCAGTAGCAAACCTTGTTTACCGAGAACATTTTTGGACTTACATGATGGGATTTTTTTTAAGCCAATGAATCTACTCTTAAGTAGACTAAAATTTCACTTTCCACATACGAAACTAATTTTAAAATATTATTATGTTATTTCTTCAAATGTAGAAATGTTGGTCTTCCGTAAAAATAATTTCTCGAAATATCAGAAATATGAACGAACGGATATTTAAAAATCTTCTCCATGATTTGAAACAAATTATCAAGTTTTACACTGTTTTAAAATTAGGAAATGATTTATTTTAGCAATATTTTTAAGAAGAATAAATTAGTTTTATTTTTTCCAACACAATTAAATTTCACATATTGATATTTAAACCATCCCACTAAAATTCCCGCAACAAAAACTATACGGAGGTAAATAAAGAAGAATTGCCAGACGGGTTTTTGAAATTACTATGAAAACCGTGCACGTTTCGCTAGATATGGACTTGAAATGTAAATACTGCAAGTTAACGCGCGTCAATACCTTTCTGCTGATTCCTAGAAAGCACTTGAAATTCAGGTGGCTTAATACCATAGGCCCACCTGTGGAGTTAGCGATCTGGTATCACATACCAAAGGTGCTGGGTTCCATTCCTGGGTAAGGCATGGATAGTTCGGAATTCACGTTAAGCTGTAGGTCCCGACCTGTTTAGCCTTCATATTGTGCAAAAAGTAAGTCGTTGAGCGCACAAACTAGCCGACAAATACTGTAGAGTTTTTTTTTATATAGACACAGATCCAGAGTGGTATATAGGGATGAGGAAGAATCTGCAATAATTGTATGCAATGGAACATTATTGTACTTCCCTAGTAGCAATTACTCCTCGGCTGATGATGGGCCTTTCATCGCTCTCTGATGATACGGTGGGTGGCAGAAGACCATCGGTCTCTTGCACTAAACTTTTCAATTTATTTGCAACTGGGCCCAGAAATGTCAACTTAGATGATCATTCATGAATCCTCATTAACCGAGAAATTGTCTTATCCAAATTAGAGGAAAATTTGATCAAATGCCGATGTACGATGGGAATAGATGAAAATAAGGCTTTTTACCGATTAGATCCATATCCTTTAAACTAAAAGAAAATTCAATATACAGGGTGTCCGAATCAAATGTCCCTAATTTAGAGAGGCCATATTACTTAACAGAAAATTAAAAATCATAAGAAAAAATGTAAAATTATTTAACCGGGCTTATAAAGCTTTTTAGTATGACACACGTGTTCTTTCACAGATGTTCGAGCATTTATGAATTCAACTTTCCCTACCGATGGACAAGACACGGGAAGCCCATATGCCTGACCACCAAGATTTCCCGCCATCACTCCATTTGATTTTTCTTCCTTTTAGTGCTACATCAAAGACAAAGCCTACTCAATGAACATCTGTGCTGTTGAAGACCGTCGTGTTTCATCAATAACCATTGCATATAGTAGGTTATTTTTTCTATGCTTTCTCCTCTCTGTTATTTCAAACAGGTTTCGGTGTCCGTATAACATAAGAGTGTCCAGGTTTCTAACATTCGTGGAAAAACTTTCCAAATTATTATATCTCCTAGAATATTACAATGATCATTTCTATTATAATAATTTTTGAAGCACTGAATTTGTCTTTTTCAAGATTTCCTGTTTGTATAAAAATTGTATATAAGTTCCCCGTTTTTCCGTGTAAATATTAATTCATAATAGCCAAAAATATTTCCAATGATCTTTATAGCATTTTATGATAATTCATTTTCGAAGAGTAACATTTGAAAATATATCAACTAAACATCTAAAACATAATATTTATTTAATATATTTGAAAATATTATCGTCTGACTTGCATGTTTTTAGCTATCAATATAGCTTTACCTTTTTTTCTTTTTTTTTATCAACTTGCTATTTTACTATATTTTTGTTCTATAAGTTTTTTTTTTTAATTTTTTATTTTTATTCTTCTTAGGTTGGTAGCGTCGGATAATACCATCTCCCCCCCCCCCTTCACCCCTCTAGTTCTGTGTTTGCCTCAAACCAAACTAAGAGTGCAAAGAAGAGATGTTATAACTTTAATATCACAAAAATCAGAATATACTGCAATAATATACTGCTAAAAAAAAAAAAAGATAAAAAAAAAAAAAACTATAGTGCCGACTATGGAGAAATGTAAAATAAAAATAATTAGTGGAACATCAGCCAAAACAATTAATAAAAGTTACAAACACTAATTAAAACCAAGAGGGATCAAATTTCTTAAAAGAATTTCTTAAACTCCGATCTTCCTCGTTCGTTCCAATACCACTCCAGATTGAGAAGGCTGTGAGGAGAGCTAAACATATAATGGCAAATCCTGCTCAGCTCGATATCAATGTTTTTTTTTTTTTTTTTTTTTTTTTTTTTTTTTAAATAAGGGCTACGTAGAATTTCGATATATTATAGTAACTTTGAACTAATTAAATTCTTTGTCTTATCAGAAAGGAGGCTAATGTCAATCATATCGAAACATTAAAATATTTCCCAGTTAAATTTTAATTTAAAAACTTAATTTTTTTAAAAAAATAGTGAGACTTACGCTATATTTTCTGCCGCTGTCTCTTGAGAACTCTTTGCTATAAGAGCTCGGTCGTATCTGATCAAGGGAATAATGTTTTGACATTTCCTTTCTCTGACTCCTTTCATGCTTTCTTTCACTTCTATCATGCGAATAATTCTGATGTTCCTTGTGTTCCGTTCTTTGGGGGTAATAGTGTTTCAGTTCCTCTTTGTCAGGACTATGATGCCTGGAGGGCTTTCTTTCCGAACGATCGGATGTGTAGCGTTTTGCCGATGATGTCCGCCGCCTAGGTTGCGAATCTTCCAGTTTCGGGGTTCTCAGATAACTTTTGCTTTTGTATTCGTAAGCGTAGGTTTCGAAATCATCCTCATCTTCTGAATCTTGTGGCTCTCTGCCTTCGAAATGCCTCTGCCTCTCGCTTCCTCGTCGTGGTTGTTTGTCTTTGCCAAGATCACTGTAGTGTCGATTGCGATGCATATTAATCTAGACACGCATGGAGGAAGGCTGCAAAAGAGAAAAAAATATTTAATATCATAACATCAATCTTGTAAAGGAGGTCCCATTAGACAATTTATTAGAAGAAAGAGGCAACATGTTTTGAAAAACTACTGTGTGCCACCTTGATGATTTCCTCACCACTTCTTCCCTCTTCCACCCCAAGATCAATCAAACAATAATAAAACTATTATTAAAGTTAATATTACACACACAATAGAAAATATGTGACAAGTATTCCGAGGGACATGATACTTATTATATAAAAAAACATAATATGCAGTCAGTGGAATGCAAGTTTATGAGACACAATCTATTACATTTGTTCTGTGAGAAATGATCTAACTGAGTTCCACGAAAATAATTGAAATTGTATCAATTTGAATTTTTTCAGAGTCTAATATTTTACATAACATCATCAAATTAATGGTGTTGAAATGCTCGATAAAAATTCTTTAAACACACGAGTCATTCAGCTGTCCAAGTCGAGAAATAAAAGAAAAACAGGTAAGTATATAGACGAGACGAAACAAAAGATATTCTAAATGGCAGTCTATGGTATGATTTTCAACAGCAACAGTATCTTCATTTTACTTGAATGTGACAGCCTTTTGCTAAAGAACACGTTCGAATGCAATAATAAAAATATTTGGATTTCTTGATTTCAAGTGAAAAACATTACAGTTTGGAACAATTCTTGACACCTATTTGGAAAAAAAGTCGTATTATTGCTTTTAAAAAACAATTCCCGTGATTTTGTTTCTTTAAAAAAGAAATTCGAACAAAAATTAAAGAATTTTATGCGTGGTTTTTATTGGTATTTTTGTATCTGTATATTATTCGATTGTTACATTTTTATTTATGACAATACATGGTTGTTAATTTTATCAAATGTTTTCGAACACTTCCCTTAACAGTTTTGTCCATGTCTTCGGTTGAATTTCAAAAGTATGAGAAAGTTTTCAACTACAAATTCCCGCCAAGAATTTTTTAAGTCGTGGCATTTTTGTCACACACGTTTTTCAATCTCCCGTAATTAAGAAATAAGTACACTCGGCAAGTTAAAAATATTATTTATATTTATGATTGGATTTAATAATTATAATTGTATTTAATATTAAATTAATATTACACAGGTTTCAAAACGTTTCATATATATTATCATGAAAAAACAGTTTGGGATTTTACGTAGTGTTAATGTAACTTTGCAGCGTACTTTTTTTAAATTTAAAACTGACCACCATAAAAACTTTATATAGCAAGTGAATTTGTAAATTAAAAACATTAATACAATTATATTTACACGAAACTACATTTAAAAGCATTGAAAAAAAATCGGGTTTTTTTTAAGACAAAACATTTTAGGAATGTAAACTCAAAATATACAGAAATAAGTTTTCTCTAAATTTTAGTTCATAAATGGACACCATTGAGTTTATACTCTATTTTAAATATCTAATTACATGGGGATAAGATATCAAATGTTGGAAGGTAAAAAAAAATTCATCAATTTTCCCAATAAAAAACTACTGATATTTAATATACAGCTTACAAGCTTAAATAAACGATTAAATTAGCGTATGATCACCATAGAATTGAATTTTTTATATAACATAAAAAATCCTTTTTCTACTGGTTAATGATATTTTTGTTGTTAAATTGCATTAGCAAAGTTTTTACTTCAAACTTTAGAATATGAGTTTAAAAATATTTCGCAAATTAAAAAGTCTACTTACATAGGACAGCAAAATTTTATTTTACACAAGAATAATTATTGAATTTTTGGTTATTTGCAAAACATTTATATCTGTTATTTTAAAATATGAAGTATTTCACGCGAAAAAAGGAATTTTTCTCTCAACATCTATTTACTAAAATTCAATCTAATACGTAAAGTTAAAATGTTGCCAAAATATTTATTCAAACATGTTGTTGAAACCGCATTTTAAATATTATCAATGTATTTGAATAGTTGATACAAGAATGCTTAGTGCGAATGAAGATTTTACAAATATTTATCAGTTGCTTTGGATGCATGATAAATTGTTAATTAGAAAACGAGAAACAAACTCCGTAATGCTTGGTAACATTTAGTAACTTTATCAAGCACAGTGATAGACGTCAATAATTAATAAAATAATTGCCAATTTCTCGTAATTAGACACATATATTTCAGAATTTTGAGGCTAAATTCGGAACCCTTTGAAAAGTTATATTATTACTTCTTTTGGAAGAATAAACGCACTTACGGTTGAGATTTTTGTACATCATCTACAACTATTCCAAAGATTTTTGGTGGCTCTGAACTATAGTGAACCAAGTTACCAAGTTGAGACCCTAAAAGTAAAATGTCTTTTTATAACACTGGGGCTCCGATCACTGCTCTCTAACGCTCGCCAACCCCCGAAGGCGCTCGCTGCGCCGCAAATTACGAACACTTTGGAGTAACACAATAGCGGCTTTGGAACAATAGGGGATGAGAAAGAACATCCATGACGTAGGAGGCCCGGACTTCTGTGATTGGCTGATTTATAGAGTCGCGCTGTAATCGTGATTTTGTAAAATTTTAAAATTGAATAAAATTTTAAAACCTATACCATTATTAGTGAACCATTTTTTTCACATTATTTTTAATTTTCAAAATTTAGGGGAGTGCAAGTGCACCCCTTCAGTAGGGAGAAAAAGGCAGTTAATTTATGATAATCTTGATTTTTCGATTGGTTAACTTAATGAAATTTTAACTATATATACTAAACTAGCTGTTACCCGCGACTTCGTCTGCGTAGAACTACTACTTCGTGTAAATTTGTTTGGACTGAATAGGCTCTGAAACTATAATGAAACGATTCTAATGAAGCCGGCACATTGAATTATTGAGATTAACATAGGTAGACTTTTCCTGACCCTGATCCCTGACTTAACTTAGTTTAATACGTTTTTGTATACGACATTTTTTGTTTTTCCTTCTTTGGTCAAAACATGTAGGTTTTGTGGACTCGATACTCGTGAGCACGCCACATACAGTTGCCCATGGGAGAAACAGTTTTTTTCTAAATGAACACCAGCTACTTTGAGTGTCTGTCCTTGAGCTTTGTTTATCGTCATAGCGAATGCTGCTTTCAGGGGAAATTGTACTCTTTTGAATTGGAATGGCAAATCGGTAGGGATTATTGGAATACGGGGAATTAACACTTCTTCTCCCTTTGCTGTTCCTGTCATAATTATTGCTCTCACAATATTGCGTCCCAGGTGTGTAATTTGTAGACGTGTGCCATTACACATTCTTGGTGCGTCAAGATTTCGCATCAACAGGACCGGGACACCTACTTTTAGCCTCAACTTATGGGAAGGCACCCCCGATAATTCTAAGGAGTTAAGAAATTCTACAGGGAACGATGTCACTTGCTCAGTGTCCATGACATTGTCTACGGACAGATACTCAACAAAATCACCTTCCACATCTGACATGATTTGTTCGTTGATCTGCCCCACTACTTCGTTTGTCGGTGCTAAAATTGCCCTTTCGCACAGCCATTGTCTGTTCTTCATATTGGTTGCAAGATCGGGATAGACGTTGTTCTTTAAGTCATCCATGTTACAGACAACATTACAAAATTCACGATTCAATGTAATCATTCCGTCACTATTTGTTTCCATACGGTCTTCTCCGATTTTCAGAAGAGCATCCGCATATTGCACCAATTGTGTATCACTGTGCAGTTGTACTCGCATATTTGTAGTCAGACAAAAAAATTTTACATGCACCCATAATGGAGACGCTTTTAAACATGCATTTATTTCATCTGCCGGCGTGCCTCTAGTACTCAATAAAAACTATGCTGACCTTCTTAGGTACCGTAACTACTTACTAAATGTGAAAAAACTTAAAAAAACCTGCCTACTAATCTAAATTGAATTAAAGTTGAATTAAAGTACTAAAATGAATTAAAGTATTTATTTTACCTATTAACTATAATTCTACCTACTACTAACTTATGCTAAACTAATAATAACAACCAAAACAACTAAGTAAATAACACAAAATGCTTATCCAAGAAACCCTAAACACCAATGAAAACGTAAAGAAAGCGAATACGTTGCAGCTCAAAATTGTAGATATCGCATGCGTCCGCCAACGACGTCTGCCCTCACGTGTCTGCCCGTTCGGGTAAGCATACTTTGTGATCTACACTCCTCCCACCGAGCCATCCGCGTCCCCCGCACGTCTTTGCCGCCGCGCCGCGCAGCGCGCCCGCGCCCGCCAGCCCCGCCACACCACACCATGCTTCGTCACACTCACACATTCATAGTGTATAGGCCGATGGGCCTGATGGACATGTCAGGCAGAAAGTATAGAGGAAACATGATACCACTCAAAATCATCGATGCGTTATCAATTACAAGATCTTTATTTTAGGCATTCCAAATAGCGAATGATAAGAAACCTGCGCAGCGAACGGCGAACAATCTCCCCCTCTCGCCAAGCTTCTCGCCAATATTCGCCACACACCCCACCGGTGAACAGAATGTTCACCCAATTAAACATATAATGCAAATCAAAGCAATGAAATAAACAATCAAATGAAAATAAACAATTAAGATACATACTTAAAGATCTCGCAACAAATCAATTTTAAAATTAATTAATAATGTACTCTTCATTAACATAAATGTGAAAAATAAGAACAAATTAGTTTAAGAACATCATGTGATTTCTAAAGGATAAAGCAATTGGATTGGTTTTCTGAAGAGACCCTTAGAAGTTTTAACTAAACAAGATCTAACATTATTGTCTCTTCCAATATATATCTCTTTGATTACCCCAAGTTCCCACAATAATTTTGACTTAACATTCCCTTCAACAATCACCACATCATTTAATTGCAAGTTTTTACGAAGAGATGGGGATTTAAAGTTATTAACAGTCTTTAATTGGAGTAAATACTGTTCTTTCCAGCGTCTCCAAATTTGTTTCAAAAGGAGTGCCTGGTAAGTCTTTCTCCTTTGGTATGATTGCTTGGCCGCTGTAGAGTCAATCAGTTCGATGAAATGTACAGGGTATTTGGAATCACCATAACCTAATTCGAGGAAGTGAGCCGGCGTGAGAGGTTCTGGCTCCCCTGGGTCATTCTCTACATAGGTTAGAGGTCGATTGTTGACGATGACTTCAACCTCTGAGAGAATCGTTGAAAGTTCTTCAAATGTCACAAGTGCTTTGCCAAGTATTTTACGCAGTGGTTCCTTTACAGTCTTAACAAGGCGTTCGTAGAAGCCACCCCACCAAGGGGCACGTTCAACTATGAATTTCCAGCGGATACCTTTGTCTGCGACGAAATTTTGTAACTTGCTGTCTTTCAAGATGTTAGTGAAATACGTTAACTCTCTTTGAGCCGCTTTAAATGTACGAGCATTGTCGGAGTAAATCACTTGGCAATTACTTCTTCGTGCAAGGAACCTTCGAAAAGCAAGTAAAAAACACTTTGTGGACATGTCCGATACTAGTTCCAAATGAACGGCTCGTGTTACAGCACACGTAAACAAAGCGACGTAAGA
This sequence comes from Linyphia triangularis, assembly GCA_963978545.1. NCBI lineage: Eukaryota > Metazoa > Arthropoda > Arachnida > Araneae > Linyphiidae > Linyphia > Linyphia triangularis. The sequence goes on along the minus strand of OZ021722.1, from coordinate 37,859,772 downwards.
TTTTTGAGTATCTTTACTGTTCTTCACAAGGATTGCACCTGTAAAATCAACACCTACGATTTGAAAAGGAGGAGATCGGGAAATTCTATCTCGTGGCAACTGACCACTCAGTTGATCAGCTGGTTTGGCATTATATTTTTTGCAAATGAGACAGTTGCGAATGACCGTTTTAACTAATTGACGGATTTTAGGTACCCAATAATGCTTTCGAAGTTGAGTCAAAGTTGCAGATACACCACAATGACCTATTTCTTCATGTACTCTAGTCACAAGTAACTCGGTAAATTTACAGCGTCGAGGAAGAATTACAGGATGCTTTTCACCAAAGCATAAATCTGCTTCGAGCAACCGTCCAGTAATTCGTAACAAAGAGTCTTGATCCAAATAAGGCACTAAACTCTTTATTTCCGAGTTATTCTGAAGTTGCTTGTTACTTCTTAAAGCTAATATTTCAGCAGAATAGAATTCGGTTTGAACGTATTTGATCCAAAAATATTCAGCATTTTGTATCTCATCTGCAGTAAGATACAAGCTCAATGATTTATTTAAGTTCTTAACATTGTTCACGAATCGAAAAATCCATGCGGTTACTCTCAAAAGTTTTTTAAGACTGCTGAATCGTTCTATGTCGACAAGAGATTCCTTCGGTTGGGTAACTGCCACATGCACACTGGAACGAAGTTCCAATTCTTCAGAACAAAGTTCCGAATCTAAAATTGGACGATGAAGATTTGGCCAATGGTTAGGTGGTAGTCTAAGCCAAGGTGGACCGTTCCACCATAGTTCGTTTTGCACTAAATTGAGAGCAGATGTACCACGCGAAATGAGATCAGCAGGATTGTCCTTTCCTGGACAGTGTCCCCTCCGGATCGGGTCGGAGAGCATTTGGATTTCTTCAACACGATTTTTTACGTAAGGTTTGAATGTTGAAGAATCGCCGCGAATCCAGTAGTACGAAATAAGAGAATCTGTCCAGTAGTAAATATTGGCGTCGAATCTGAGGCAAGTTGATACCTGTTTAGCCAACCTAGCTGACAATAAAGCTGCTGTCAATTCAAGTCGGGGCACTGTCATTGACTTCAAAGGTGCTACACGACCCTTCGAGCAAATAAAACTCGTCTCAATTTCATTGTTACGAGTAACAAAGCGCAAGTACAATACTGTGCCGTAGGCTGTCTTACTCGCGTCGGAGAAACAGTGTATCTCAAACATTGATACATCTTGTTCTAGTTCACCTAAATAGTACCGAGGTATCTTTATCTCAGTCAAGTCCTCAGCTTCGCTACTCCACTGCTGCCACTGGTGGCGTAGCTTTGGAGGAAGTTCCGAGTCCCAGTCCACTCCCAGAGTCCAAAGATCTTGAAGTACACGTTTCAGTTTGATGACAAATGGGCCGATAATCCCTATAGGGTCGAAGATACGCCCAACTACACTTAGAATAAATCTCTTTGATTCGATTTTACGAGACATAAACTTCAATAAGTCTTTCGGATCAAAATAAATCAAATCTCTTTCTGGATCCCAAGAAAGTCCTAAAACCTTAATCGGTAGACTAAGATCAACAGCAACAGTTTCAGAGAATTCTGGCTCAACCCTTTCTTGTTGCCATAACAAATAAAGTTGCTTCGAGTTAGTTCGCCACTTGCGGAGTAACATGCCAGCATCACTGAATATTTGCAAGCACTCCATGGAGGTACGTAGAGCGTCCTGAACATCATTTCGGCCGGATATGACGTCATCAACATACACAGAGCTGTTTAGCAAATTAAATGTATGAGGATACTGTTCCTTGTATTTTTTGAAATGATTTTTTAAAGTTGCTGCAAGCAGGTATGGACTAGGCCTAAGTCCAAAAAGAACTCTCGTGAAATTTAGAACGTAGGGATCATTGTTTAGATTATCAGTCCAGAAGAAACGCGTGAAATCTCGATCAGCAAAGGTCCAATTCAATTTGAAGGAAAGCCGATTTCACATCAGCTGTAAAGGCCACATAATTTTCTCGAAATCTCAGAAGCAGTTCTAGGATATTAGGATGCAAATTTGGTCCCGTATATAGACTTTCATTTAAAGAAATGTTTTTATCTTCGTGAGCTGAACCATCGAAAACGACTCGAAGCCGACTTGTGGTTTTGTCGCTACGTATCACTGCATGATGGGGTAGGTAAAATCCCTGACTATTCGACAAAGATTCACAAGAAGTACGCTCAACGATACCTTCCCTAACATAATCATCAATTACATCCTTATACTCACAAAACAACTCGTGATCACATTTGAATCTACGAACCAACCCCTCAAAGCGTTTACGCGCAACAAACTCATTATTTTGTAAAGCCTCTCTCATACCTGGTTTCCATGGCAAACTTACGCGATATCGACCATCTACGAAACTAATTGAGTTATCAAACTCACTTAGTACCTCTTCATCTCCCTTACTCCAAGACACCGAATCCTTATCATGTATCCCTAAACTTTCAATCTCCCAAAACCTTCTTAACTCAGCCGAAACAGATTCATCTTTACTGTGAATCAAATGCACCGAAGTACATTCGCTCTGCTCATCGCATCTACCCTGAAGAGACCATCCCAGACTGGTGTCGACAGCAACCAATGATGAATCAAGTCTTTTTATTTGATTTGTTAAAGACCAATAAAAATCTGAACCAATTAACAACGAAATTTCACAACTCCCAGTTGATTCACTACAACTAAATGTCAATCTAACACCTCTCGATTCCATTTCCTTCCAAACTTCTGGGTTCGGAAGACTAAGTGTCGCCTTAGAAATTTCCTCAATTTCCAATGCCTCAATCACAGTCTCCTGCCCATTCAATACATTCCTTAGTCTAACTTCTACCTTGTAACAAGTTTGATTTTTAGGAGTTTTTGATCCGAACGAGTAAATATTTAGCTTTTCCAAACCTATTTTTTTTAATCCCAATCTACGGGATACATCTTTCTTAACAAAAGTCTTTTCCGATCCATTGTCAAAAAGACAAAATATTTTATCCGATGAAGTGCTACCGATAATTTCTACCTTAATACATTGCAACAAAACGCCACTGCAATTATTCATAACAGAATTTGAAGTCGTCGATTTAACGTCAACAGAGTTTTCTTTCAAGTCTAAATGCGAATTTTGTTTTTTAGAATTTTCTAACTTGAAGCAAATAGCGCGAGCATGGCGACCCTGACAATATGTACAAACAATCCCTTTGCAACCCTTTACACGGCAATTAGTGTTGCAACATAAAAAACATCTACGTTCCTTAATAAGCTTATCCCTCTTTTGTTGAACGCATAAATTCTCACACAAATCAGATGAATGAGTATTTTCGCAACAAAATATACAACTAAAATGCGCAGCTGCCAGGAGTTCGGTTACAGATCCGCTCATAGTTGATTTGTTATGATTTGAAGAAAATCGCGAATTACTCTTTTGTGGCGTCTGGGTTAAGAATCTAGGCGCCCTCTCGGAGAATTTATTCGAATGTGAGCCTTTGATTTGTGACTCATGTGATTTTACTAAAGCGTCCGTGCGCTCACGACTTTGAACTTCATCGCGTAGATATGATGTTAAATCAGTGATCTGGGACTGCTTATCTTTATAAATTCGATTGAATTCTAACGCCAAATTAGGGGGAATAGCTTTCATAATTATCGGAAACAAAAGACAGCTATAAGAATTAGGAGATATTCCTAGCGTTTCGAGTCCCCTAATATTTAATTCCAATTGATCATACAGATTTCTTAACGCGATAACATCAAATGATTTGCGAACTGGGGTCAAATTTAACAAACGATTCATATGATAGTCAACTATAAGCTCCTTACGTCCGAATCTATCTTCTAGAATTTTAATGGCTGCGGCATAATTTTCCGAAGTCAGCGTTAAACCTCGTATTGCCAATTCAGCATCAGATGTGACAACCGATTTTAAATAGCAAAATTTGTCCACATCACTCAAACTTGAATTTTCATGCACTGCTGATTTAAATCTAGCCCAAAAACTAGGGAAACTACTTATATCTTTGCCTGAAAAAGACTCTAAAGTAAGTTTTGGCAAGCGTGATTGATTTGTTAAAGCAGAAGGAAATGAGCTATTTTCAGGAAGTGTTACGTTTTGCTGTTGTGTTTCCCGCGAATTTTGAATACTAACTGAACTTGGAATCGAAACCGATTCTATATAACGCTCAGCGCGGGTTTTCCAAATTATAAATTTATCTCTATATTCTTCACGAGTTAATATTTCATCTTCCAGATTATCGATATCTATTAAACCCTCGACTTCCTTATCGAGTTTACTTAATTCCTCAAATTTAGAAATTAACTGTACATATATTTCATGTACTACTGTTTTGTCGGCAGAATTATTTATTTCGGATTCCAATTTATTAGTTTGCCTTGTCACAATAGACCTTATGACAGAACGAGTCTTTTTTGTTCTTTCTAATAAAGCCAGATTTGATGCATCCATTTTAAACCGAAACACTTTACAAGCAAAACAAATATTAAAATGACAATACCATACTAATCCAAAATGCAGCAATCTAGTACAAATTTCAGCTCCACAAAAAGAAAACCAATATCAGAATCCACACGAACTTATTAATTACTTTCCTTTAATCAACAAACTAACAAATTCTATTTTCGAAACACCGACACACGAATCAACCCAATCCAAAAACAACGAAATAAACCAAACAAAAACCAAATTCAACTGTCAATCATTTCACTGTATAAATACAACAAACCGAACCGAAACAAAAACGAATTACTCACCCCAACATGCAGCGAAAACATGCGCCAATAATCCAAAGTGGTTAGTATCACTCACAACACAATAATTCCCAACAACACAACATTTCCCAGCCTATGCACCAAATTCTATAGAGGAAACATGATACCACTCAAAATCATCGATGCGTTATCAATTACAAGATCTTTATTTTAGGCATTCCAAATAGCGAATGATAAGAAACCTGCGCAGCGAACGGCGAACAATCTCCCCCTCTCGCCAAGCTTCTCGCCAATATTCGCCACAGAAAGTATTCTAAAAGCTGGCTAGGAGTATTTGAATTATGCGATACATAACTGCACCCCGCGTTTTCACCCGCATAATTCCGGGATCGGGATAAAAAGTAAAGATGTCCTTTCCCAAGGTTCCATCTATCTCTATACCAAAATTCATCAAAATCGGTTCAGCGGTTTAGGCGTGAAAACGAAACAGACAGACTGTCTATGTCTTTCCCCAAGGTTCCATCTATCTCTATACCAAAATTCATTTAGTAGGCATATACGATACATAACTGCACCCTGCGTTATCTATCACTCGCATAATTACGGGATCGGGATCGGGATCGGGATAAAAGGTTGCCTTTGTCCTTTTCCAAGGTTCCATCTATCTCTATACCAAAATTCATTTAGTAGGGATATACGATACACAACTGCACTCTGCGTTTCCACCCGTATAATTCCGGGATCGGGATCTGGATAAAAAGTACCCTATGTCCTTTCCCAAGGTTCCATCTATCTCTATACCAAAATTCATCAAAATCGGTTCAGCGGTTTAGGCGTGAAAAGGTAACAGACAGACAGACAGACAGAGTTACTTTCGCATTTATAATATTAGTAGGGATTAGTAGGGATTTCGTATACAATGAATATTTTAAAACCTATATAACTTATTTCCAGTGAATTATACAAAGGTGCAGGATTCGAATCCTGGGTTAGGCATGGATGTTCGTTGTGGTTCAGAATCCACGTTAAGCAGTAGGTCCCGGCCTGATTAACCGTTATTGTGCATTAAAATAGGTCGCTGAGCGTACAAACAAACCAAACAAACAACCAGTGAATTATACCACTTTTCTTTGCGTTATTTTTAATTTTCAAAACCCAGGGAGTGCAAGTGCACCCTCTTACATCTTCCTGGCGTCATACTACAATACATATGGCCATATGTATTGTAGTATATAGTTTTCTTTTCAGATATGCACTACTATTTATTGTTATGGTTCTACACGTAAGGTAATAACATGTTATCAGGGGTGTAGTGGAGCCGGTTTGTGCTGGCACGGCGAACCGGTACTTTTTTGAGATCCGGTACGGCGTATCGGTATACTTTTTGAAACTTTTATAATAATTAATTAATATAATAGCTCAAAAATTTTAATGCATGTGTTGCTATATAAATTAGTAACGAAATAAATACACAAATTAAGAGTATTTAGCTTTTTTTTATATAAAAAGTTAGATAAAATATTTTGTGAATTTTGCATTTAATATTTCTTAAAAAATCCCAGGCTTCAGTTGGGGTTACCGCACGATTGAAAGGGGTGCCTACAGGGAGGTTTCGTGACGCAAACTGCGAAATTAAAATTTTAAGAGGGGAGGGGGCGGGTGATAAGAAAATTGAAAACTTTAAGATTTATCGTAAAAAAATAAGAAAAATGTAACAAAACAATAATATTTTGTAGGTGACGGAGGGGGGGCTACCATTTAGTATGTGACAATATATCTTTAAAACCTGGGGGATCATACCATTTTTATGTAATAGTATCTTTAATAATCGGAAGGGGGGCACAATAGTATGTTACAGTTTCTTTGAGGTTCTTTTTTTGGGGAGGAGGGTGGGATGGAGGAGTCCACCGTATATTGTGTATTAGCATCATTAAGGTCTGAGGTGTGAGTACTTTTACTATATAACAGTGTCTTTGAAAACTGGGGGAGGGGAGGGGTCTAGCAATTAGTATGTAACAGTATCATTGTGGCCAGTAAGGGTGGGGGTCTTACATTTTTATCATATAGCAATATATTTCAGATTTGATCCTTATATAATGGTACCCTTTCCACTCTCACAGCCGATTATCACACTCAAAAGTAAGTGATGGGATAGGGGGGGGGGGTAATGCAAAGGTTAATCGGTTGATACCCCTCCAAGTATCACAATTTAGTAAGAGGGTCATCAGCCATCTTGGTGCTTCGCCTTCTCTCAAACTCTACCCCTCCAGCCCTTCTAAAGTAAACAAAGAGATAAAAATTTAAAAAGTATAAAATCGAGGCTGTGTGTCTTTGGAAGGGGAAAAGAATCCGATAATTAATGATGTCCATGAACGTCGGAATGGGGAAAGTGGGGGAGGGGGGAGAGGATGAATACGAAATTTTAAATTGTGGCAACTACTCTTGAATATTGACACAATTAAAATTCTAGCCGTAACCAGGGGTGTAGCGGAGGAGTATCGGCTTCACCCTCTTGACTGGAAACTTCACTTGGTCATATCTATCAACAGCCCAATACATAACACATAAATCAAACCCCATCCCTCTTCCTCGCTAACATATAGTTGTAAAAAATCTAAAGAGGTAGGCTCATCCTTCTTTCTTACACACAGCCTTCATTAGAATTGAACTGATACGACGAGTTTGTGGCGTGGCTATTATGAGTCATCCGAAGCTTAAACAAATGGTGTTTCTTTGTAATAGACGATTTCCTGATGTAATATTTGAATGGTTCTTCATGAAGCGCTAACCAAAACCCTCGTAAATAACATTTTTGAAAAACAAAAACTGTACTCTGGGATACTTTCAGTTCTTTTTCGTTTGCTTGTAATTTTTATAACACCAAATGAAAGGATCTTGAATCATAATTGTATTCCTCTCGCCTTACTAAGAAATGAATGAGCATAGAAATTTTGTTTTTTGAACAATCTAAAAAAAGATAAATAAGCAATCGATTCCGGTGAAAAAATTGGCCGGTGCTGGGACTATCAAGATATTAGGGTAAGAAAGTTTATTTTTGATATCTGTCTCTAAATCACCAAATATTACATTTATATAGGCTTGCCAGTTGCTAGATATTGAAAAGCCAAACTAAAACATGACTTATTCGAACTTGATAAAATATATTCAAAGCAACATTGGTCAACTCTATCAGTAAAAATAATAAACACGGGTGCCCGCCGAAGACGTATAAAGAAAGAATTGCGCCGCCGCCCCCTCGCTCCTTAACTATTAAAAAAAAAAAATTGGAGAAATGTGGCAAAATTCAATATTATTAAGAAACTTTATGCCTATTATAAATAATTGATTATAAATTTGTCATTGTGTGAAAAAGAAAAATATTTTGGAAAATTAAAGGTTTCAATAAAAACTCTTGCTGCCTTGTATGTGCGTGCTACCCCACTGGTATATAATACTTTCTCTTTTAAGAAAGTCATTTAGAGTATAAAACCCCTTTGGATTATTTTCAGTGGGATATAAGACTGTAAGTTTTTTTTCTTCTTCAAATTTAGTTTTTTTAAATGTTATTAGATTTCCTAAAGATATATTTTTAAACAGTTATTTATTAATTTTATAACCTGATAAATAGTTTAAAATCCATATAAAGTGGGACATGGACCCTTTTTTGAAGAGAATTTTACCCAAGATCGTCTAGGTTATATGCATTTTATTAAGAACATATATATTGCTAAAATCATTTAGGATTTACCCACGGTTGCAGAATTTGAAGGTTCTATGCTCAGAAAAATATGTATATTTTTTCTATTTCAAATGCAGAAATGGTCCTTACAAACTTCATAAAATTATATTTAATGAAAAGTAGAGTGAGTAAATTGTCATTATCATATCGTGAGCGATAATTCTTTATCATACATGTGTATTTCGTATGTAAATTTAGTATCTTTGTTTTATATATAAAAGTCAAATATTTTTGATTTTCATTTCTTTGGAAAAGATTGATAAAGTAATGATTATCACTTTAAAATAGATTTGAAAGAAAATAAAATAGGGGGTATAAAAAGAAAGAAAAAATACCAATCCACATTTTTATTTCTTTTTGTTATAAATTTTAATGCAATACATTGTTTTAAATATTTTTCTGACAATATATGTTACACTTTATATTTTCTACATTTATTGAAATTTTGCACCGCAAACAAAACAGTTTCAATACATGCCAAATGTTGCTTTAATTTGTAAGCCTTTGTTTCAGAAATTAGGATAATGACTTCTTCGATTTACAAAATTTTGTCGTAAGAATTCCAAATAAACAAAGTATATAATAAATTCCTCATCTCACCATTAGTATTCATTTGATAATCAATAACATAATATAATTGTTACATCTTAGTACCCAAAAATTTAGAAATATATAAATGCGGTAAACTTAAAATGGGGGAGGGGGGTGCGTCATGGACCTTTGGGAGGCACCCCTGCGATCGAGGGAAGCTTTCGAATCGGAATTTTTTTAGCTCTACAACCCTGCATGTTCTATATATGCTTTGTATTAACAATTTATGGTACGTAAATACTCAAATACATATTTTGGTAACTGAAATTAAAATTCTCTTATACACATTTCCAGTCCCAACTTCTAGTATCGTTATACACATTTTGAAATGATCGAATATGCATTTTATTATCAAAGAGACGGCTCCTGTAAATGGACCTTGAGCTGTGTCAAGTGCAAGTCTACTTCTAATTTGGAAATTAGACTATATGAATACAGATACATCCTGGTTGTATTTCTCGTATTTAGTATGTATTCCACCTGAATTTCAGTTTGAGAACTCGTCTACACGTCCTAAATCTTTTCATTTGACAAATCGCCCGTATGTTTAGCATTTGCTATTTTGGTTCATACAGATTATACGAGTTCTTTATTTCAGCTTCTCATATATTTGTGGAGTAGGAGGCTAAAATTCGTATAATGGAATTTAAAAAAAATTCTTACAATCATTGTACAAATTTAAAGGAAAAAGTTAATGCAGGTAAACTGAACTTATTTTAGGAATTTATTTTACAGGAAACGTCCAGGAAAATTAAATGCTCTGTGATTGGCTAAATGAAAGAAAAAATCAAATTTGTTCCATTCAAAGATCTCGATTCGTCATAATTTTTTGCAGGCGAAAATATTTTTTTCAAATAATATAAAATCCATTCTAATTGCAGCTCACCCTGAGAAAACATTGAAATGGCAACATCACAAAATTCCTTCTGCACCGAAATGATTGAACATCCCCCCCTCCTTTTTTTTTTTACCTCAACCTGTTCCAGAGAGTTTGTTCTCACACATGTACGGGGAGGCAGGTGCTATTTTTTTATAGTTCACCTGCCTTTCCACTCCCGGCCAACCAACCAACCAACCATTCTAATTGCAAAATGGATTTCTCTGAAGATTTTTCTCTTTTTGTATTGCATACGCAGGAAAATTTGTTCTCCCAAAAGCTTGATCAATGTGTAAAAAACACCCAACAATTAATTAGTTGCATTTTATGTGTTCCTTTTATAGTTATTTTCTGGAAATCTATCGAAACTATTGACCTTTCCTTACAATCTTTGTTTTTTACGATCTGGCAAGTGTGTGATTGTGATGGTGGAGAATTAAATTGAAAACATGGCTGAAGGTTTGCAAACATATTTTTACGAAGGAACTCAGTCCTTAATTCTCGTCAAATGGAAGATTCGAAAAGGTGCCCAGCTATCACAATCGGTGCTGTTTCATTACAAACAAGATGGCAGCACTTCTGAAGGAAAAGAACCACTTCTTAAGTATAAGTCGAGTATTGGCGGGACAGTTTCTGAATTAGTTGCCGCCGAAGGTGACACGATTCTTCCAGGGTAAGTTTGATGGGATAAGGAATTCTGATAGTTGACTAAAGCTAAAAAGTTAAAGATTGAGGATAATTAATTTAAATAAATTGGGTAGAATATAGCTCAGCTTAACTGTATTCTGTAAATCATAATTACCCGGTTCGAAGTTTTATGTACCCTGAAAAATAAATTTTTCTCAGGCAATAGATTTTTCTTTCCCTGATTCAGGAATTTGCAAACATTCAAATCTAGGAACAGATGCAGTATAGGACATTCGGCAATTTTTTTTCAATTTGGCATTTAGAAAATTCGCCAAAATTAAAAACACAATAACTGAAATAAATTGAAATATAAATAATAAGCTAAATTAAAATATGACTTAAAATAAAACCCGTTACCAAAACAGCATTTATCTGGAGAAAAAAAAAATGCTAAATAAAATTGTGCCAAAGACATGTCCTATACTACATCTGTACCCAAATCTTTTGTAGATGATTGTATCTGCTTTGGAAATTTTTTGTTCTCCATGGATGTTTGAAACTCTACTGAAAAGAATAAAAATCTCTGTTAAAGTTTATGACAGGGTTCCCACGGTCATTAAAAGTGCTTAATATTTTTTTAACTTGTTTTCAAAGCCTTGGGGAAAAAATGCTTAGAGGTGCAGATATTGTATGCCGTACTGCAAAATTTATAAAAATACGATATGCTTCCTCGCGTGACCGCCACTTAATCGCACAGTATCGAGTTCTCTGACATTTATATTATACATGAGCCAACTTGTAACTTTTTTGGTACAATATACTTTATTAAAAAATTATATATCAGAAGGATGCTTAAAAACAAATTTTCAAAGGTCTTTAAAAACATTGTTTAGGTCTTGAAAAGTCATTGATTTTCATTCTGTGATTTGAGTGGGAACCCTGTTATGAGCTGTGACACCCAATTCTTGTTACGATGCACAGTGGTCTGAATGGTAAATCTAGCTTAACAAAAATCTTATATAAACTTTGCAATTTTATCTAAAGTCAAGAATGTTTCCCACGAAACACAATGGTGGTACTAGACCACTGGTATCAAGAACCATTCTGCAGGTGTTCCATAGGAGCTCATGATAAATTTAATGAATTTAGAGGATTTCATTCGAAGAAATGTGATTTAATTGTTTCTGAAACTTGCTACAATAATATTTTAATACTTAATAACCTCAGTACTGAAGTTTACATTTCAATTTTTTAAATGCAACTAATTAAGGTTATAGTAAAAATTTTTACCTTTTTTTAGTTATAAATGTACCAAGAAGAAATATATGGTTTAGGTAATAAATCCTTTGTTTTAAAATACAATTAAAACATAAAATAATCATCAATTACTTATAGAAACATCCTTTAAATTATACGTTCCCTTAAACATGAAAACCATCAAATGACTTTGAAAGTTGAAAAGTACTTGTTTAAGTATCTCTTAATTAAAATAATATGTTAATTGTAAAAGGTATAAGATATTGTTACGAATTTTTGTATATTTGTAAATATTTCGTAGTGTTAATTTTGTAAATAGTAAAATTTATGTACATTTCGAAAAAGGCAGTGCAATAGTTCGTCGTTAGTTTGCTTCCCGGCAATATGGGTCTTGATGCTTGATAACGAGTTTTACAGAGATAACACTGGGAAGCGAGTTTTACAAGAAGCAGGGCATTTAACATTATGGTAATGGCAATCTCGCCAAATTGGCGAGATAGAGCCAAGTTGGCGATGGTTTTGGCGACTAATTTTTGTCTCCAAATTTGGCGACATTTTCTGTCCCCATGTACATGTATAGGACTTTTCGACTACGATATGGAAAGTTCTCCAAATATCTACCTCTAGAAGATTCACGTATGTTCGCCTCCCCTATAAAAGCTCAAGAGAGTGGGTGATGGAGTTAGTTGTTAGTTGAGTCCATTAGGTGACTGGAATTACTGAGTCTCAGTGAACATTCCGAGTAGTTCTAAAGCGAACTGTAATGCATTGTCTTTTGCGGCGATTTAGCAGTTGTGTTGACAAGTTTTTAACTGCTGTTTTGTGCTCTATTGTTGTGAAAAGAGCTGTATTGAGTCTACTAGAACGAGAAGTTCTGGAGTTGTAAAGGAATCTGGGATGAGTTATAGTGGAATAAACTTCTGCAAGTTTTGATCGGCTTTGGCTTCAAATCTTTCGAACCCATCCAAGCAACAATATCTATTTTTAATGTAGACAAGAAGAAAATTTATACAAAAAAAGGCTCTCTTTTACAAAGGCTCATTCAAAATAACTTTCACCATCAAGCACTTACACCCGGCTAAGTGAATTAATCAGACAGAAAAGTAATGTAAACTAATGGTTACAGCTAAACATCCAGGTTTTATTTTTTGGGAGTACTTTGCATACTAAAAATAAAAACTAAATTGGGATTATTGGGAAAAATCCTATGCAATCAGTTTTTGGTAGGCTAGAATAATCTAATTTTAGTTCAAAGGATACAAAATATTTTACATACACTATCTGGCCAAAAGTATCTGGACACCCAGCAGTATGGACTTAGAGCGTCCTGAGGCACATATTAATATGATGTTGGTCCCCCTTTTGCATCGATGATAGCCTGCACACGTTTGGGAAGATTTTCCAGCAATTTTTGATAGGTGACCATAGGAATTGCCTTCCAGGCGTCCATCACAGCTGAAGTGAGTGCTTGCAGTGAAGATGGTCAATTTGGCTGGCTACGTAATCTGCGCTCTAATTCGTCCCAAAGGTGTTCTATGGGATTTAGATCGGGGCTCTGAGAAGGCCAGTCCAGTTTTTGAACACCCATTTCGTCAAACCACGTCTGTGCAAGCCTCAATGTGTGAATGGAGCAGTTATTCTGCTGGAAGAGAAATGGGCCTTCCCCGAACTATTGCCATAGAGTTTGGAGTGCAGCATTGTCCAGAATGTCCACATACATCTCAGAGTTCATGTTTCCAACCACAGAAACTAACGGACCCAGGCCAAACCATGAGAAACACCCCCACATCGTTATGCTTCCACCACCAAACTTAACAGTCGGCACAATGCAGTCACTATAGAAACGTTCGCCGGGCATCCGCCAAACCCAGACGTGTCCATCCGACTGCCAGACTGTAAAGCGAGATTCATCACTCCAAAGAACAGTTTTCCACAGTCCAATGACGGTGAACTCTACACCATTGCAATCGATGCTTCGCATTCTGTGGAGTGATGTTCGGCTTGTGAGCGGCTGCACGACCGTGAAATCCCAAGTCTTTTAACTCTCGACGGACAGTCCTGCTGCTAACACTAACGCCTGATGAACTTTGGAACTCCTGAGAAATTTCCACCAACGAGGACTTGCGATTTTGTTTCACTACCCTTTTCAGAGTTCTGCGGCTGCGTTCACCAAGTGTTTTCGGCCTACCGGTTCGTTTTTCTGCCGTTTCATTGCCTCGACGTTTCCACTTCACAATTACATCACTCACAGTGGATTTAGGCTTCTGTAGAATGTCCGCAATCTCACGAACTGATTTCCCACAAAGGTGGCATCCCACTATTCTGCCACGATCAAACTCACTAAGCTCCTTTGACTTACTCATTGCCTCACAAATGCATAAATACAGTCTGACAAACCACTACCAACACTTTTATAGCTTTCAGTTACATATCAAATTGCGTTACTCGCCAGAACCACTTTTTTAAGGGGGTCCGGATACTTTTGGCCAGATAGTGTATGAACTAAGATTATCTTAAAAGAACTGATTTACCAAGTACTGATTGTCTTTTAACCCATTGACGGTCATGCACGTATATATACGTCATAGGATCCCCAGTTTTTCCAGCAATACACAACATTTTTAAATTTATAAATAAAATTTAAAATAAAATATTGTTTAGATATTTTTTATTAGGATGATAGTCTATAACCTATCTAAAACAAAACAAATAAAAAAAAAATTATGTATTTGAATAAGAAATATTATTTAAAAATTACTGCAGGGAAAACAACTGGGGAATTTCACCCATTCCTATGACCGTTTGTGGGTTAATGTTTTTATTCCCAATTTAGTTCATTCAAAGTACCCTAAAGAATTGAAGCATAGTTGTTTGGTGACTATCATTAGATTTCATGACCTTTTCTGGCTGAACATTTACTTAGCAAGTTTTTACAATGTTTAGCTATTTTTTTAGAGGTATCGCTTCTTTTTGCAACTTCAGCTATGGTTGAAATGGGTAAGATTTGACATGATTGATTTAGCAGATAATCATGTCGTTGTTCTCAACACAACCAGGCCTGAACAACAACTGCTCTAGCTGGTACTTGTGGTTATATTCCTTCAACCATGGCCTAGACAAGAAGTTTTCAAAACAAATTAGTCGTTCTCAGTCAGTTGAAATGGTTGGTCTGGATGAATGCCCGGTTCATTGTGCAGCTGAGGCATTCCACGGGAAGGCCTGGATGCTGGTCCGAATCGGACATCTGAAGAGGCCCAAGGGAATTTTTTATCTCCTCCCATCCCCCCAAAAATATTTGCAACAGTCAACTGGAAAAAAATACCTACTAGCTTCACAAACCCGTTTCTGTATGAGAGTGACTGTAAAAATAATCCTATTAATTATTGTAGAGAGTGTCAAGAAATGTTTATTTCCTCTGTCATTTTCAAAATGCTTTAACGTTACATTGAGACTTGATACTTTAGGTTTGCACTAAAATTACCAATTCTAGTTCATTTACTTGAAATATCTTTATTACTGTATCAAAATGTAAGCACCTAGTTGTTTTAACTTGAGTGCAAAAATAAACAATAACATACTTAAAAATATTAGAATTTGCTTTACACATGAATTACTTCAGGTATAGTACTTTTACTAATACCCACAAAAAAAAATGCATGCAAAATGATTTTCTCTTTTGTTGGAAATATTACATTTGCTATTATTTTGAAGAAGTAATTAGCGACCTTGGTGATATGGCCTTTCATTAAGATGGCGGGTTATGTCTTTTGGAGGACATTAGCTGATGCTTGAGTAAGCAGCAAGTTTGTAAATCATAAAATTTTCGTTTACGAAAAGCTTTCTTACTTCACGCTTTTTTTTTAAAGATTTCCACTTATTGAGAAATGTTAGTTATATATAATTTCTAAGTGCTAAGGTGGATTTTTGTCAAGTTGGATTTGGACCACTATGCGACAAAATCTGCCATATTATGTTAGCCATCAAGTATTGTTTATATTAATAAAGTAATTTTCAAATTTAAAATTATTTTGTATTGCCCCTTTTGCAGAGTTCGTGAAGCTTTCTTACTTCACGCTTTTTTTAAAGATTTCCACTTATTGAGAAATGTTAGTTATAGAGTTCATTAGATATAATTTAAAAGTGCTAAGGTGGATTTTTGTCAAGTTGGATTTGGACCACTATGCGACAAAATGTGCCATATTATGTTAGCCAGTAAGTATTGTTTATATTTATAAAGTAATTTTTAAATTTTAAATTATTTTGTATTGACCCTTTGCAGAGTTCGCCAAAATGCGTGAACACGCATTGAAAATCAATTTCACTCCGTAGAATTAGCCTCATGTGTGAATTCACGCTACTTCCCTGCCCCTTTTCTTTGAAATTGCGTCTTTTTCTTAAAAATACCAAATTTTCATTTATTTTCCAACGGAATGCAATATACGAATCACCTCTCCGAAATCGCCAGTTACGCATTCGTATTCAAACGTGCATCGTACAGACCAGTGACTGACTGAAGTCATATTGACTGGTTGCTGATAACATGTTTGTTATTAGTAGGTGGATTGTAGGGGAGCCTCACACTGTTTCCAAATGTAATTTCATACATTCCTTGAAGTACTTGACCACCTTGGAAAGCTAAAAAATACAACATTTTCAATATATTTTTTTTCAGGTCCTGTATAAGATATTACAATGATTTTTTTTTAAACTTTGACTTGAAGCTTATTGAATGCTAAAATGCTTGATTTTTTTCCAATTTAAATTTTTAACAACTATCCAGGAGGCGCCAAAGTCGAGGCCTAAAAAAAATGGTGTCTCACGACAGACAGTTAATCTCAGGGTTGGTAAATCTGAAAATTAAACAAAAAAAACCCAGAATCTTCAAAAGAAAGGTTCCTCACGTGACAATTTACCACAAATTGCCAAAAATAAAAAAATGGCAATGTTTGAAAAAATGGTTGAAAAAACACCCGTTTTTCATTATTCTTAGCTAAAAAAAAATTTATAATTAATTTATTTGGCAAAATGTAGTAAATTGGCATACAAAACATCTCAAAGAACAAAACAAGACCAAAATCATTGAAATCGACCGAATAGTTTTGGTGATTAAGTGTCCGCCATTTGAAAAAAAGTATTTTCGAGAAAAATGTGTTTAAAGTTTTTACTCACTATTTTTTTTTCAAATAGTTTTTAAAAAGAAATCAATTTTTTTCACTGTCAATTTGTTAATCTGCTATCCCTGAACCGTAAAACCCTGGAAAAGATTGAGAAACGCAAAAAAATAAAAATTCGATTTTTTAAAAAAAATTTATAAGGTGGTCAAGTACCTTAATTAAGTGTATTTTGTCAGCTTTTTACCATGCCTTTTTGCACAAAATAGAAAAAAAAAGGTTACCTCATGCGTGAATTCATGGAAAATGTAGATTAATACTATGTCATCCTCGCGTTTAATTGGGATTTTTTTTTTGCCACCGGTAGAACTGGTTCAGAAGTTCAAATCATTTCGCTTGTGTCTATCGCAGGCATTTTTTCGGGATATCGTAAATTATCAAGTTTTACTTCTTTTTCATTTGCGAGATAGTTTTCGTAGTGTTGCTGGCATTTTCTCGATCGTTTCATGGGACACCAAACGGCATAGTGTTAAGAGTTAGTTTAAAGTTTATTACCATCAAGTGTTTTTAGAAAGCATTTAAAAGCATATTTCCGCAATGATACACTGAATCCTGATTGTGCAATTGTTATTGTTGTAGTTATTAGTTTTGTCAAAAAACTTAATTTGTTTTTATTTAAAAAAAATTTAATTTAATAAATAAACCCTTTGTATTAAAAATACGCTTTAAAATTTTGAGAGGGGTTGAAAATATCCTTTGGAAATATTTAACTGACGAACACTGATTCTTTGCCCTCGAGAGATGATTCTCACTCACCACATGATTTAATTCCGCAACTCGGGAGGTGACTCTCGCTCACCACTAGGTTTGATGTGGAAATTTGATGCAAGGCAATGACTGTTTATGTTTAGTTTCTTTAAAGCTGGTCTGCAACCACGAACCAAACCAAAAATGCTACGAAACGTCTCGAGTTACTGGTTTCTCCGCTCGAAGAAGGCCCAAGTGCAAAGAATTTAGCTAGAATATATACAGCTATCTTATTTTTATATCTTATAGGCTTTTTAAATAATTTAATATGTATTATGTTACAAATTTCTTTTTGTTTGTTTAGAGCTGCATTATTGAAATTTCGACCATGTACTCATCCTGTGACGATGAAGGACTTGTGTGCAGAATGTGGTATGGATCTTAGACAGTAAGTTTCTTATATGTCTTTTAAATATTCTTTGTTAAACACTAAAGAAAGTACATTTATAATGCCTGTAATTATCTGTATTTAAAAAATATACCGAGTATAAAATTCTGACTGAAGTGTCTAGATATTATTGTAAACTACAATCCCTCATTGGTAACATCTTTACAATTTTTTTCAGTCTCGATCGAGATAATTTTGCGAAACTAACAGCAGCCACAACTTTTAGTATGGTGCATGTTGTTCCTGAATTAAAAGTCAGCCTTGAGGTTTGTTCTGTTTTCTAGCTAGTATGTTTTCAAGATGAATCTTGTTGTAACCTTGTAATATTTAATAATAATTTTTTTTTACAAATGAAAACTAGTAATCTGAAACAAAAACCCTGTGACATTGTAGCAGCAAATAAAAAAAGTGGGTTGTAGTAAAAGAAAAATTCATTTTTTTCCTGTTTTGTGAAAAGGGAAGAAAACAAAAACACCATTTACAGTAAAAACATTTCTGTTGGTTTCTGTTGATTTGAATATTGCTTGCTTTATTAAATTTTTCTTCAAAATGCATTTATAAAATTTATTACCTTGTTTCAAGTAGGACATAAATAACTATGTTTTAAATAAAAAGTAAATATCTATTTTTTTTTTAAAGTAAGAAATAAACTACTATGTATTAAGTGAAGTTTCCAATGATACCTTACTGTCACTTGTATGTTTAGCTGTATTGGAATATAACATTAAAGATTTCTCCGAAATTTATGTATATACTAATCCTGCTGTAAAGTTTTTGTTTAAAAAAATTCTGTTACAGAGCTATGGCATAAAATTGATTAAGCTAATTTAAGTACATGATTAAGATGTTTAACTATAAAACCAGAGTGGTCACAGAACCTGGAAATCAGAGAAATGTTAGGGAATTTCTTAAAATTTTACGAAAATCGGGGAAATTTTCTATCATTGTTTTTATTACGAAGTTACGGGATAATAAACTGAGCTGTTGTCAATACAAGACAATATTTTATTTTGAACAAGAACACATGAAAGGAGCAGAAATATATAAACACAAATAGTAATAAGTTTAGTTGCATCAAGTTCTAGTTCGTAGTTCTCGCTGTTCAAATTGTAACACTCCTCCCCATCAACGTTGAGAGTTCCGTGGCCGTAAGTTGTAAGAGTGTCTAGGATTCTTCAGATTCCTGGACCAGAACTATGCTCTGCAGCTACTTCAGGGGAAAGCATGGATGTCAACGCAGATGGCGTTGCAGACACGGATGTTGGCACAAGTGGTGAAGGAAAGGACACTTACGCGGTAGGAAGTATCTGATCTAGCAGACTTGCAAAAGAAGGTTCTTTATCCTGAACGGTCGGATTTTCCCGAAGTCGTTGGAAATGGTGGTTCTGCATTCCTTCTTAGCATTTGATCCACATGGCATCGCTTGATTTGGCCATCTTCGATACGAGTTTGGTAGGACACAGGTCTTGTGGCTTTTATCACTGTGGCTGGAATCCAACAAAGTCCCTGGATTGTAGTGTCATTCACTTAAAACTGTCGTAAGCCACAATCTTCACAACCCTGGCGGTAGATAATCTCTTGCTGAACTCTCCGTTCTTCTGTGAGATTAGGATGGAGACTATCCAATATCGTGCAAAGCCTCATCGCCATCAAAAGTTCTGCAGGACTGGTGCACGTAGTTGTAGTTGGCGGGCAGTGCTGTTGCAGAAGAAAATTGGAAGATGAACAGGAGTGCGTGGAGGGGAGTGTCGAACTGATTCACAGTTTTTACAGTCCTTGACGAAGGAATCTATGTCAAGGTCCAACCCTGGCCACCATACGTACGATCTGGCAAGCATTTTCATTCTTTCAATTCCAGGATGACCAAGGTGTAATGCTTTCAGAACACAGAACCTTCCCGATGCTGGAATTATTACTCTGTTATCCCAAAGTAAACAGTTCCTGTGAACTGATAGCTTGTTCCTTTTAGAAAAATAAGTTTGAAATTCTAAACTTGGTGGTTTAAAAGGCCAACCCCACAAAACGAAATTTAGGATTCTAGAGAGTGTTTGATCACGCAGAGTCATTTTTGCAATTTCTGCAGCATACGGTGGCGGGTTCTCCTATTCCTCAGTAAAGAGAACTTCAAGCGGTGATAGAACCTCACAATCCTGAACTTTCATAGGTAGCCTACTTAACGCGTCTGCATTAAGAATCTTTTCCCCTGGTTTATGAACAAGAGAATAATCGTACGCGTTTAGAATTAAACACCACCTCAGCATCCTAGGAGACATTATCTCTTTAGTAGGTTTATTTTTACTGAAAATTCCCAAAAGCGGTTGGTGGTCAGTGATGATGGTGAATTTATGACCGAAAAGAAAATGATGGAATTTCTTTTCTCCAAAAGCAATTCCTAATGCTTCCTTGTCTATTTGTGCTTAGTTGCGTTCGGCAGACATTAGAGTACGAGACGCGAACGTAATTGGTGCTTCTTTCCCATCAGGAAGGATATGACTTAAAACGGAGCCCAATCCGAAAGGCGATGCGTCACATGCAAGCGCTATGGGTAGCTTTTTGTCAAATGGGACCAAAACGCTATCTGTACCGAGAAGATTTTTTAGGGTTTTAAAAGCCTCGTCATGCTTTTTAATCCATTTCCACTCAGAATGTTGATCAAGCAATCTATGTATTACTTCTGCTATTGTAGCCTTGCCCTTCAAAAATTCATTGTAAAAATTTAATAACCCAAAAAATGCTTGGAGTTGTGTTTTGTTCTCGGGCACAGGGAACTCCTGAATTGCAATTACTTTTGACTTAGATGGGTGGATCCCTTTCTTATCTATCCGGTACCCCAAGAAGTCAACTTCTCTAACTCCAAAAAGGCATTTATCTCTAGTGGCTTTTAACCCATACTCTTTCAATTTAGCCAAAACTTTTTCTAATCGGGAAGCTAGCTCTTCAGTCGAATTGGCCATAACTAAAACATCGTCAAAGTAGGGAACTACCCCCTCCAGATTCTAGAATAAGTTCTCGATCAGATTCTGGAAAATCCCAGGAGCAACGTTTATTCCAAACTGAAGACGTTTTACTTTGAACGCGCCTTTATGGGTAATAATTGTTTGAGCCTCTGACTATTTTTCGTCAGCTGGAAGTTGAAGGTAAGCCTGTGCTAAATTTAATCTATCGTAAAATTCTCCTCCTTTTAAGCTTGAAATTAAATGCTTCACAGCGGGAACGGGGTAGGGGTGGTTAGCCATAGCCTTATTTAACGTTACCTTATAATCTCCACATAGCCTTACTCCCCCCCCCCCCCAACGATTTGATCACAGGGACCACAGGCGTTGTCCACTTAGGGTGTGCGATTGGTTCTATCACCCCTTCCCTAAACAGCTTACCTAACGCATTTTCAATTTTAGGTTTCATAGCTAAAGGAACGTTTCTTGATTTGAATCGCATTGGAGAAAATTCTGGATTCAAAGGTAGAGAGATAGGTTTACCCAAATAAGAACCCAGTCCCTCACTAAACACATCACGATACTTGTAAAGTAAATCGTTGATGATCTGAGATTTAGTCTAGTTTATTCCACCTAAATAAATTCCTAAAGCTTCAAATCAAGAACAACCCAGAATATTGGTGCAACGACCCCTTGAAACTAAAAGTTCTAGATCAGCTCTACGGTTTTTGAAGGTAACCTGAGCTTTGCAAATCCCTGCGAGTGAAATTTTGTTCCGCTGAAAATCCTGTAGTTCGACATGCATTTCCTGAATCATCAGCTTTTTAACCTCAAATAAACGTTGGAAGGTTCTCATGGAAACTACCGAATAATAAGAACCTGAATCAATCTCGAAACTTAAGTTTTTCCCTTCTAGTTGCACTTTGATTTTTTGCTTAAAAGAAGAACTATTTAAAGAATTAACATATTCTTCTTGCACCCTAATTTCATTTGTACGAGACGGATTTAAACCCTTTTTCCAATATACTTTTTGAATATGACCTTTACCCTTTACAGGTTTTTTATGCCTTAACAAATCTACTGATTGTTGTGAATTACTGGCATTCAAATTCTCCGAACGCATCAGCTTCGACTGAGAAACTGCCAATTCGGCCGCTAAAGCCATAGAAATAGCAGAGTCAAGGGTTAACACTGATTCCGAGAGCAAACGCTTTTGAACATCTTCGTCATTTATGCCGCACGCAACTTGATCTCGTAACCTATTTGATAAAGTAGTATCGAAATTGCACCTGTCAGCTAATTTCCTAAGCTCAGCAACGTACGCATTATACGGTTCATTTTCCCCTTAAACGCGTTTATAAAATTTGAATCGTTTAAAAATTTCATTCGATTTAGGGCAAAAATGAGTTTCAAGTTTATCTGAAATATCCTTAAATGAAACTTCAGTAAGTCTATTCGTTGTGACAAGATTACAAATAACACAAAGTGTTTTCATTCCACACATTGCTAAAAGTGTAGCGCGTTTTTTCGAATCATCAATAATATTATTTTCTTCTAAATAAAAGTCTAGTTGTTCTAAATATAACTCAATGTTTTGCGGTTTAGAAACATCAAACTCGGAAATAGTACCAACAGAGCCAAAATATTGCATACTAGTATCCATTTAAGAACAGTGAAAATAATATATAATATAATGAAAATTAAATAGAAATACTTAATACCAGTTAAACTTTAGAAAAGTAAAAATACAACCCATTCCAGCAATCGGGAATCGGTGAAAAGCAATCTGGATGCGTCTTTCCGCTCAGCGGAAATCGTAGAAAACATGCAAAGTCATGGAAGTTGCTCTTGGCAGCAGTGTTGAACAGATGAAAAAACGCTGATTTTGAGATGCATCAAATGGCAGACGAATCTATTGGAAATTAGCTATTATTTCTTTGCTTCCATGTGGGCGAACCTCCCTCGTCGCCAGTATTAAGAAGTTACGGAGAATAAACTGAGCTGTTGTCAGTTTGAGAATACATTTTATTCTGAACATGAACATATGAAAGGAGTGGAAATAATATAAACATGAATAGTAATAAGTTTAGTTACATCAAGTTCTAATTCGTGGTTCTAACAGTTCAAATCGTAACACACATCTCTTTAGCATACATGTTCTATTTGATCAGGTTGTCTAAACATATGGAAAAATTGAGGAAATTTGAAAATGTTTGCTGTCAAGTCAGTGAATTTTTTAGAAATCTAATCGAAAAACTTTTTTTCATGAATTTATAGTCATTCTGAAAACTAATGTCTGTTATTAGTAGTTTATTCTGAAGTTTGATAAGAATGTTTTACATACTTTCTTTATTACATATTTTCTTTTTTCTTCAAGCAAGCAGAAAAATTAAGCAGAGATGATGAAGATAGGTTGTTAAAAAATAAAAAGCTCGTCCTTTTAGTGGATCTTGACCAAACTTTAATTCACACAACTAATGACGATGTTCCTCAGGATTTACCGGTAAGGGATAAAATAAACTTTTGTTTACAATTTGAAAGATTTCATGTAATAACAAAATAAATATGGGAAAAGTTTTTCTATGTTTATACTGTACATTCTTTGCTTTTCTATTTGTATACAGTTCTAATATGAAAAAATTATTTTCTTGACTATTTAAAACTTTTGTCTAAGTGATGTAAAAAAATGTGAAGTATAAAATGTTTGATACATTAAATGAAAAACTGTTGATATGGTTTACATATTTCGTATTTCTCAAATCTGTAACAGCTAATGGTTGGCTTTTAAATCTATCCTTGCAAATATTTAAAAAATAAAGCCTATACAGGTTAACATTGTCCATTAAATGGTTTCATCTTTGTTTTATTGGCCTTGGACCTGAGGATTCACATAATACTTATCTAGAATGAGTGGTCCACACCGATATATCTTCAGTTTAACTTGATCATTGTTCTTTTTTGAGTTAATTTACTTGTTCAACAAATTGACTTTATAAAATAATATCTGAAGGATTGGTAAATAAAAAATTAAGTATTGAATTTAATCTAATACTATCTGTTATGCTATTAATTTTTCTTTTCGTAATATTATCAGAGAATATATTGTTGAGTTGGTATTTTTTTTATAGGATGTACATCATTTCCAACTTTATGGTTCGAATTCGCCTTGGTACCACACAAAGTTACGACCTGGTACTCAAACCTTTTTAGAAAACATTTCTAAATATTACGAGTTGCACATCTGTACATTTGGCGCCAGACTTTATGCTCATAAGATTGCTCAAATATTGGATAAAGATGGAAAGTTTTTCTCACATCGAATTTTATCCAGAGATGAATGCTTTGATGCAACTTCCAAAACAGGAAATTTAAAGTATGTCTTAACTCAATTTTTGTGTTATTACTAAGTATCTAATATTAGTTTAGAGGTAACTTTCAAAGAGTTCACTCACCAAAAAAATTTAACTTTAAAGTATTTTATTCTCAATGTCTGTTATGATTTTGTAATGCCCCACACAATAGCTTCAATGAATGTTTACTTTCATTCTTAATCTGTTTTTAGAATACAGTCACTCAAAAGTTCCAACCATTTCCATATAATCAAGACTTCATTAATTCTTGTGCCTTTATTAATATTCGATGATCTGTTGGTTCTCAGGGTTGTATTTCCCTAGCATAGGGATGAGCTTTTCACTTTTTAATATTAAAGATCCCTAGACTCGTTACGTCATTCTTTCCTTAAACTCTAATATAGTTGAGTATCGCAAATCTGGAATCGCCGGGACTTCAGTGATTTTAGAACATATTATTTATACACAAAATCAATGAAATAAACTAAGAAAAAAACTTGTATAACTTTTTATGGTTGTAAAAAAACATTTGTTTTAAAGTTGACTGTTTTAATAGTTTTGACTAAACTTTTCTATTGATTTTTGAATCCCCATTATTTTCGATTCTGAAATTGTCTCTTCTCTAGTCCTTTAATTAAGTTCAAAGTGCTGAAAAGGTCTGGATTTTAGATATTACCGGATTTCGGATGTTTTACTGCAATTCCCTTTATTCTGACGCTGACCCAAACTGTATAGTGGTTAGCTTCTAGACTGCGAGTTCGAGTCTCGTGTTAGGCATGGATGTTTGTAAATGTGTTTGCTTGTCTAATGATGAATGTTTCGGCGCATTATAGCCCTCGTGTTGCTGACGGCGCCAGATAATTTGAAAACAACCAACCCTTTATTCCGACCTTTGCTTCTCGACTCTCATTGTATCCAGATGCGATGTTGCATTTGTCCTAATAAACTGAATATGGTGGTAATCTGAAAAGGATTGAATCATTCTTATTTCCACGACTACACTGCGTGAAAAAAGTAGGACACATGATTTTTTTTTATAAATAAAAAACACTGATTTTTTCCCATAACAATTTAATGAGTAACACTTTAAATTACTAATTACAAACAGATGACCTGTATTTTTTTTGTTTCAATTTTCAGATACAGTTAAGTACAGCAATAAATCAGTTTTGACTTCATCATACTCTGTGAAAAAAGTAAAAGGACACTTCTAAATAATGTAAATAAAAGTCTTATTAATAGGGAATTCCACCATTGGCTTTGATTACTTCAAAATTTCGATTTGGCATCGAATCATATAAAGTTTGAATTTCTGTTTGGCAGAAATTGTCCCATACATAATTCAAAGTTCTCCGAAGCTCAACTATAGATTCAAACTGCTTGCCTTCCGCGTAAATGCGACGAACAATCATTGCCCATATGTTCTCTACAATGTCGAGGTCCGAGCTTTTAGCAGGCCATGGCAAAACCCGAACATTATTTGCTGCAAACCAATTTTTAACGCCATTAGCTGTGTGAATTGATGCTCCGCCCTGTTGAAAAATCCAGTCATTACCGCCTAGCTCAATGCCGTAGGGAAGGAGATCTGAATTCAAGACTTGGATGTAATCTGTGTGTTTCTGCCTGCCACTCAGCAACACTAGGTTTGTTCTTCCTCTGTACCCGACTGCCAACCAAACCATTAAACTCCCTCCTCCCATCTGTCGGGTAGAATAAGTCTTTTCTTCAGTACCGAGACAGTGCCAATAGTATTTGTAGCCATTTGGAGCGTCTAAATTAAATCTTTTCTCATCAGAAAATATAACGGAGGTCCATTCTGACGTCCAGGACATGTGGTTTTTAGCCCAGTGCAGTCGGTGTTCAATGTGCCTTTCATTCAATTTGGGATGGTTCTTCCTTTTTCGGAATACGAAATTTTCGGACCTTTTTATGTAGTTGTAGACAGTTCTTCTTGAAACGTGTGTGATGCCTGCATTATTTTGAGCTTTGGCAATACTTCCATCCGTTTTTTTAGTTCCCGAATGATTTTTCTTTGATCGCGTTGCGTCAGTTTCTTAGGTCTGCCAGTCTTCTTTTTGGTTTCCTGACTACTAGGATTTCTTATATAGTTTGAAACAGTATTTGGACTAATATGTAGCTGGCGTGCAATCTTTCTCATACCTTTGCCATCGTTTTTGTAGGCATAAATTTGGCCTTTTTCAAACTCACTTAAAGGTTTTCCTCTAGGCATTCTAAAAAAAAGAAAACGGCGGATTTTCAATAAAATAGTATGTTTTTCTTAACAAAAACAGTTAAAAAGAATGAAACACCTACCTTTGAGGTTTACAATATTCCAAAACAAATTATTTTAGCACGTGTCCTTTTACTTTTTTCACACACCAAAAATCGTTAAGTGCTGTTTTCCTTAATTTTTACGTGTGGTAGATAAAATTAACTCATTTATAAAAAAGAAAAAATAGCCAAACTACATAAAAAAAGAAATTTAGATCAGGAGGATCGAAATACAAAGCATAAATTACAAAATATGACTGTCCTACTTTTTTCCCGTAGTGTACCTTTACCTTTTGTGATGAACCTTCCCTGAGCTTATTACATCTATATCAGTAAAGTTTATGATACTATGAAGAATTTAAAAATTAACATTGTAACTAGACTACAAAATAATGAAAAGTTTTATCAATTTAACAAAGACCTGTATTGAAATGTCTGTCGAGTATGACAGTTTTGGGGATTTTACCTCATTTATTCAACTAATTTTATAGAGGTGCAGGAAAACAGAATTTGCCATGGTTTACTATGCATTATGTATATATTTGCATTATAAAATTTGAAGGGGAAGACAATTTGTTGGTACTTTTTAAAATTATTTTTAACTTATTCTTTTCTTGTACTGATGGTATAATTTAAGGAATCTAGAATCTAATTATCATGATAGAATAATTTACATAGGTAGGATTTATTATTTATAGTTAATCGAGAATAATCCAACTGCCAAGTCTGATAGAAATGGATTGAAGAAAGACTTTAGAAAAATGAAATATGCAGGGTGTCCAGAGCGAAAACAATTTGAATTTCTCCGACCTCATACTTTCACAATTGCAAATTTAAACCAATTAAAAATTTATAGCACAAAAATAAATTTGTTAGTAAATTTCTTAAATATATTAAAATTATTGATGGAAATATATATTTTTTTCTATTTTTTAACTTACTAGTGAATAAAAAAATTAAATCCCCCGATTTAATTACATTTTTTCAAAAATTCCATACTGCTGGGTACCCTGCACCAATTAAGAGACTGACTTTATTTCTGAAAAAAGTACTGGTTTACAGTAACACAATCAAATACTTTTAGAAAACCTAGTTATTTTTAATTTAATGTTTTGGCATGGCTTCAACTTTTCAATGGAACTTTAAATTTTTTTCTATGGGTTTTATGCAAAATTAATATAATTAACTTTTATTAGGGCTCTTTTTCCTCGTGGAGATGATATGGTATGCATCATTGATGACAGAGAAGATGTTTGGAATTTTGCTCCCAATGTCATTCATGTCAAACCATATACTTATTTTAGAAATACTGGCGATATCAATGCTCCCTCAAATGCCAATCCCAAAGAAAGTAAGCCAGCAGAGAACACCAGTGCACATAACGATACAATTTCCGACCTGGAAAAGACCACTGTACCCGATAAAGACAGCAAAGTTACTGATGAAAGTGAAAAACAAAATGGAATAGAACCTACTAATAATTCTACACAAGATACTGTTACCAACTTAAATGAGAAGAACACTAAAGGTTTATCTAGTGTTGACAATAAATTGAAAGAGGAGAATGCTAAACCAGAAGAGAAAGAAGATACTGAAGCCTTTTCCGAACCTATAGATACTTACTGGGATGCTCACCATGCAGATGACTACTTATTATATTTAGAAGAAATTCTTATGTCTGTCCATAAGACATTCTATGACATGCACAGCAAAATGAAAAAGGACAAACAGAAGGGTATACCCGATTTGAAAACTGTGGTTCCGTATCTACGCCAAAAAGTTCTGAATAAAACCAATATTGTGTTTAGTAGTATTATCCCAACAAATTGCATGCCAGAAAGCCATTATTTATGGACCCTTGCCGAGTCCCTCGGAGCGCAGGTTTCGAGGGAGTTGGAGCTTGAGGATTCTGAACAAAGGACAACACATGTAGTTGCCTCTAAGCAAGGAACTGTTAAAGTAAATGCTGCCAATAGACATAGAGGAATCCATATAGTGTCATTGGATTGGTTGTTATGTTGTGCGGAGCGATGGGAACACGCTGACGAAAGACTTTTTCCTATTGCTAAAGACAACGAGACAGGCGAGATTGAAAACAGTGTGCATTCCTCTAACAATGCAATGACAGAAAAAGAAAGAGTAAAAAAGTTCAACAGTATGAAGAGAAAACATGATAAGGAACAGCTGAAGGTGGAAGAGGACAAGTTCTCAGAGAGAATATTTGTAGAGGCTGGTCTTTCTTTGTCTAAGGAGGACATTGAGGATATGGACAAAGAAATTGACGAGGCTTGCAGTGATGAATCAGCATCTGGCGAGTCCGAGGAAAGTTCGTCTTCTTCATCAAGTATCGAATCCCTTTCTTCAGGGGATTACCCAAAAGGATGGAAGAAGCGAAGGAAGGTTGATGTAACGATACAAGAACAAGAAAATGAAGCGGCAGAAACTAGTGACGCTGATACAATTGGCTCGGTTGACGAAGAGATGGCAGAAGCTGTGAAACAAGAGTTTGGCAATTATTAAATTTTAATTTAAATTTTGTTACCCAGTTGATAATTGGTTAATTTTAAAGTTTTAAAAATATTTTGCAAGTACCAAATATGATAGGCTATTTTTTACAGAACAATTTAGTAAAATACATTCAGGGTTATTAATTTGGTTTTTAGTTAGTATTACGATGAATGTTCTAAATTAAAGATCTGTTAAAGCAAATCTAAACTGAAAGCTACAAAAATGATCTACTTGTGTAATTTTCAAACATTTAAATTTTGTTCAATTTCCTAAAGACTGAAGTTAATTCATAATAAGTGCTTTTACATATTACTAGGTACCGAATTGTTAAATCATGGATACCAGAACCATTTCTAAGATTAATGATTCTTCTAGAATTAATATTAAACTGAGTCAAAGTTTATTTCAGAAAATATAAGCTGTCAAAAGGTTTCAATTTTTGACTAATCAAGTTGTTCACTTTTTAACAAGTCGAGTTAAAATCCAGCCTTTTTGTTTAATCTTACAAATTGTGAGATATTTTCCTTCGTTGAAATGCCATTTTTCTTGTTGATTTTACCAACTTATATTAAATTTAAAAGTATAGCTTAGGGTGAGAAAAGTAGGCCATCGAAAGTCTGAGAGACATTTGCCATTGTTTTTTAAATTAGCATGCCCCTTGACAATTAAAATAGTTTGCCAAGTGCCAATAAGTAACTTTGTTAAAATTGAGGATTTAGTATTGGATTATATTACAGGAAGCCTGTAATATAATCCAAAACTAAATAAAAGGCAAATCTTGAGATTGTTTGAATTCCTGCCATTTGGGGAAGAGACATTTTTCTTATGTAAACCTTATATATATATAAAAAAAACTCCAAAAGGATGATTTTATTGGCAGCAATAAATTCTACATTAAACATTTATTTCATATTTGTTATTAGAGATTGATAATTATCTTAAGCCTAGTTTTAAAACTACTAAGTAAAAAATTAAATGTAAATGGGATAATGTAATATATTGTATATCACTTGTTGTTCCTATTGATAAATGATGTATTTTAAAGATATTGTGTAAAATGTTTTTTTATAAATATATAAACAAAACAAACATCTACCACAAAGGAATAAAAAACTGCTAGATTTCCTGACTAGAAGGCGGTATGGACTGTTCGATTAATAAGTTTTCTTTGTTTATTATAATCTTAATAGGAATAACATGGACCACAATGAGATGTGGATAGTTTATTTACTCTTTACATTTTTGATCTTTGAGTATAACACATACAATAAAATAAATCTATTGTTGTATGATTGCAAAAAGTTCAAAATTAAAATGGATAAATATGAACGAGTTTTATATAATATGAGCACATGGGTCACAAGATTTCTAATATAAATAAATCACTTTATTATAATTATATACATGCCGAGTACACTATCTGGAGTTGACTTGTAACATTTTATATTCTGGGTTTTGAAAAAGTAAATTTTGTATTCTTCGTTTTGGAAATGTAATCTGCAAAAGGAAAACAAGTAAACTTTATGATAACATAAAAATATATAGAAGTGATTTGCCCATTATAAAATCAAATTTTAAAAGGAACTACAGAAAAATATATAATTCAACAAAAATGGAAACGGATGGTTCGAACAAGGAAGGTCACTAGTAAATTTAATCTACAGAAAAATTCTTATCAGTAATGAAAATAATGCAAATTACTCAATTAAAAATCAAAGCATAGGTATAGTTTCAGGATTTTCATTTGAACTGCAGGATTATTTTAAAAAGTGTATATCATCCTATCAATCTTTTTATCGTAACCAAGTTTGAAAATTAATGAATTTTTTTTCTACTGTCAAAATAAATTTTGTCATATAATGAGTGCTCAGCTATGATGCCTTTCCCATTGGAATGACATCATAGTAATATCTGTAAAGCAGTGTGCATTCTAGCATAACTTATTATCCGGTCGACAACGTTATTCTTTGAATTTAAGAAAATTTGAAATACATTCCAAACAATATACTATGAATGAAGAATTTTAATGATGTAGTTATTCATTCAATGAGAATTTTTTTTTTTTTAATGGATTGGAAAAAGATGTTGACTACAGGAAAGTAGTCTAACAACTGAATATTTTGTCACCAACGATCAACAAGATAATACATAAATACAAAGATTTTTATAGGAACCTGCCCTTTATTTGCATCTTGTACGAGAAAATTACCACTGGGCATCCTGATTAACTCAACACCAAAACTAGTGTTAGCCTTCCAAATTTTGTAATGTATCCTTATCACACAGTTTGTATTTATGCTGGAACTTTCTAATTTTTAAATTTTTGTCTTGAAGAAAAATATATCAATTGTGTCTCGACACATTTCAGGTTGGCCACAATATTCAGGCAAAAAAGTTCCCTGACAGATTTCTAAAAAATCTCCTGATTTTACGGCAAACTTTTTTTTTAAATTTTCCCAGGTTTTCCAGATGCGTAGACACTGATCAAATCAAACATGTATGCTAAAGAGATATGGCAATTTTTTAAAAATAATTTTGGTGAAAATGATTTCGTAACATTAAACTTGAAAGTTTTTAATTTTTTTAATAGAATTTATCAAAAAATTTAAGTACAATTTTAGGGAATATTAGGGGGAATGCGACCCTGTAATCAGTAGTGTAAAGTATAGGTTCTTCATTCTTATACATTTTAAGTATCATTTTCCCAAAAAATGCAAAAGATTGAACATCAGCATTCATATGCAATTAAATTTGATTTCATTTTATTAAGGTTTGAATAACTTAGTTTCAACAAGGGAATTTATAATGATTGGTAGAAAATAACTATTCAAATAAATTGATCTATCTCGTAACTACAGAATAAAAGAACGTGTCCTTAAAATAGGGATCCTGAACGCTACTCTGCAAATTTCACAAGCCTAGAGCTCTCTTTACATATGGAAATGTATAATTTGACAGTCATTGCTTATTATAGTTAAGATTGCAAGAATAAAATTGTTGCCAAACACATGCAAAATTCCACCCCAAATTAATTCTGATAATTTAGTATGTCAATTAAGTTGAACGAATTATCTACTTTTTATGGCTGCAACCTATAATCAGATTTTTGTTCAACAATGATTATCCTAATTTTGGAATTTTTATTTTCATCCGGTACCCCTTACTAATCACAATTTCAATTTTTCTTGCTTATAAATAATGTCATAAGTATATTCTTACTTAAAACCCAAAGTATTTAAATGTTGTGATATACACAATTGTACTGCAAGAACCATAACCGTTATCTATACAGTACGCGTCACTCTTACCTTAAGCTTCTAAACATTCTATGGAAAGTATCAAAAAATTTCATAGGTCTGGTTAGAGTTTAAATAAATTTGTCCAATCTCAACTACATAACAGAAGTCTCCGATTTGTCCTAATTTTACAGTAAAATTGAAATCGAAGCTTAAAAACTGTTATTTTTACTTTGCTATTACAGTTTCTTAAAAGTTAAAATCCTTAAAGTTACACACATACTATTTATAGGTATTATAACTTAAAATTCGGGTGCGGGGAGACAGCATACTTTATCTTTGGAGTACAGATGGTTCAATAAGCAACAATTATGTACCTTTCAAATGAACTTTTTTTTATATAAATTTATATTACCTCATTGTCAGTTGTAAATCAACATCTTCTCAGTTTCCTAGATATGTAATAAAAGGTTTTAGTTTATTTTTTATCAAAAAATGTAAATTCAATACATTTAGTAAAACAGTAATAATTAGTTCAAATTGTAAATGTGGGATTAAATATGAACTAAATTTAACCGGTTATTTTTATGACTAGATAAAAGAAAGTGAGGTGCATGAACATACTTGAAAGTTAATTTCGCCTAAAGTAAACTTTCCATGCTATTGGAGAAACGAAAAGTAATATTTTGTTCACGGAAAAATAAGATTTTTATGTGCAAAAATATTAGGAGTTAAAGGTTTTTCACAACTGAGTAAAAATACAATGTTGAAGTTAGTGTTTGTTAATTAGAATTGGCAAAATTTCTCATTTGAATTTTCAATTGCTTAGACTAAAATTGTAAGAATAAAGAAGGAAAAAGATGTCTTAATTCAAAGTCCTCAACTCTAAATGAGGGATGCTGGTGAAGTTACACTAAATTCATACCTATAAAATGCAGCATTTTAACAAGGAATGTTTAAATAAAAAAAATAACTCACGCATTTAATTTCATTTCTTTGTATGATGAGACTTTAGAAGAGACACGGCGGCTTTGCTTTCTTTCTTCCAAAAAATTTTGATCATCTATTTTATTTTCTACAATTATAGCAAGTAAATTTAAATAATAGTATTTAATCCAATTGTAAAGGAAAAGTACTCTTAGAACATCTATTCAATTGTTCAAAATGCAATACTTTTATTCTCTGATTATATAAGGAAAACTAGGGACAGAAGGGCACTCTAAATATCAAATTGAAGTTTCTTTTAAAGCATTTCTAAAAAGGTTGACAGGATATTATTCAAAATGAACTGACTGGTAAGTGTATCAAATATCCACCACCTAGTCTAGTCATAATTCCAAGAGCAAAGAAAGAGAAAACAAAAAAGATGACTTTATCTAAAATGGTATAATAGACAAATAATAATAAGCTCTTTATTTAAAGCTGTCCAAAATACAAAGAAGTTGAGAAAGAATTGAAACCTATAAGTGCTAAACTATAACTGTGTCCAATAATCAAAATTTTGTCTAAATTGACTCCATATTTTGTAAGTATGGAGTTGTATTTTGAAATTTTAAAAAACGATTTAAAAGTTTGGATTAGCTATTCATTAAAAAAACAAATAAGATTTTGTCATTTTTGTTTAAGAAAAAAATAAACATTGGAGTCAAGCAAATGATCTTTACAGAGTGCCCAAAGGGAAAACTACTTGAAATTCTCTGATGTATACAAATGGCAATACTATGACAGCCATATGTTTACATGGCAGCAGTTGTAAAAGATAAAATACCAAGTCAAAATATTAGTTATTAATTCCAATTTTTATCAAATTAGAAATAAATTTTGCAGACAAAAAATACAGTGGATTAATCTGTTTGAAGTGTATTTTAAGATTTCTCGTAGAAAAAAATTACCTTACTTACAGGCTACAATTTTATGGTTTCTTACACCATTTAATTTCTAATCACATTTAAAAGGATACTTTACTTTAGAAAATACAAATCATACATTTATTAAATAGTATTATTATTAAGAAAATTAAAATTTGGGATTATTTAAACTTATAGTTTGAAAGATTTACAGTCAAACCCTGTTAATACGAAGTCGACGGAATTTTTCGCATTAACATTGAAAAACTTTTTTACTAATTAATGCAGATTTAAACTACTAGCTATATGTGTATTTAAAACTGCTGTTTTTACTTTGCATCTTCGTTTTTGTCAGTCCACATGCAGGTTCAAATTAATTTACAACATAAGCTGCTTCCATCTTTTCTTGATTTTTTAAAAATTGTTGATAGAGTAATGTTGCCAATTCCCTACTTGGCTGCATTTTTTTAAAAATAGTATCATCAATTTTATTTCAAATTTTTTTCTTCGTTTCTATCGATAATAATTGTTTATTTCGACTCATTGACAAGATTTAACATGCAAATGCGACTGAGTTTAGTTTTTAAACTTACTGTTAGATACAGGAGAAGAGCTATGTGACATCACCAAACCAGCTTATGGAGGATGCCATCTAAATTAACACTGAAATCAGTTCATTGCACAGTGATTTCCTAGAAATTTGATCACTTAACTTATTTAAAGTTATTTATCTTTTGTTCGTTAGGTAGCCAAATAGCAAGCCTGATCGACGGGAACTCAGCCTGGGAAATTAGGTATGGGATGAATTTCAGCAGGACACAAATTTATTCACATGAAAATTAAGTACTATATAACAATCATGTTAATATACTTATAAAGTGCATTAATTTCAATTACAGACACGGTAGGGTCACATGAGGGAATTCTTGGTAAAAAAAAAAATATCTGTTATCACCAAAAGTATGTTAGACAAAATAACTAAATTGGATATGGAGCAAGCTTAAATAATTTGGATTTATTGAAATACCACTTTACCTGAAATCAATTTACATTTAGTTTAAATTCATTAATCAAGTGACTTAAGATTTACCTTGGCTTCGAAAGCTATTAAAAAAACAGCATCAACAAGAAAAAAATTATAAAAATGTGGCACTGATATGGATCTTAGAAAAAAAGTGGGGTTTTTTTGACAATCTTGAGAACAAGTTGTTAAATACAGGGTTTCTGCCAAAATAAAAAGTCACAAATTCATGACTTATCAAGACTGAAGCAAATAATTTTCCATGACTCAAGAAATCAAATCACAAGGAAAAACTAACAATAATAACCTATATGAATTTTACTAAAACAAACATAGTAAATAAATAATTGTACCATAAAATGATTTTATAAAGTTTTATTTCAAATTAGGTAAAAAATCCTTGTTTCAGTAACTTCTTCTAAATCAGATGAAAAAGGGAAAAATAATTTTCCATTCTTTGATACTTCAGTATTAAAAAAGCAAATCAATCTTTCATAATAAAGAAATATTTGAAGAAAGAATAAGTCAATAATAATAAATTATATCATCAAAAATCAAATGTTTTGATATTAACAATGTAAAACAAAAGAGAGGAGATGGGGCTCCCGATATCCTTACGGTAGAGTATCGAGCTCATAACCGGAGGGTTGTGGGTTTGGGCCTCCGTCCGCCAAATATCGGTGTGTACCTAATGGGGACTGGTGCACATTAAATCTGTCGGGGCCTCAATGTCTTCTAGTTGGTGTGGTGGGGTCGGAGAGAGGGGTTTACACTAGAAGATTTCGCTCTCGTATTCTTCTAGATGCTCAAAATTACGAGACGTATTTGGCTGTGTTAAGCACTTTATAAGTGGCAGAAATAGACAATCGGTGGTTTCAAAACAAGAGAGGAGAAAAAAAAATAT
Source organism: Linyphia triangularis (assembly GCA_963978545.1). Lineage (NCBI taxonomy): Eukaryota > Metazoa > Arthropoda > Arachnida > Araneae > Linyphiidae > Linyphia > Linyphia triangularis. The sequence continues at coordinate 37,823,565 of OZ021722.1, read as the reverse complement.
AAACACAAGCTTAATCAAAACTGTTCATTTCAGTCCTCGTATTCTGAAATTTGTTTCACCTATGAGACCTTACTCGAGCGATATCCCAAATTTGGAGTTCAGAAATGCTTTCATTGGTCGCGGTTTTCAACTGTGACCGTTGTTTTCGTCAAAACATAGATGAATTTTCGATGAGCTGAGTAGCGATCATGGCATTTATGACGCCACAGTTACATGATTTTACGTAGCATGTTTAGAAATCCATAAAATTCACTGATTTCCATGATTTATGATCATTTTTTTGCTCAAAATCGTGACTTTCCATGACAAAATTTACCCATAGTCCAAATTCATGACTTTCAATGACATGTTCTGACTTTCCATATGCGCGGAAACCCTGTATATATTTTTTTTTTCGCTTACTTGCAACAAATTTATATATTTTTAAAATTAATAAAGTATAATTTATACTTAATTTAAAATTAATCTGCATAAGAAAATAGAATGTATAAGGAGATTTTATTTTAGTTGTTTTTAAATAGTATTTTTTAACACTGAAAAGTGGGTGACTCAGAAAGAGAGTGACCAAGAATTCTCCCTTATGATCCTACAGCTCCAAAGTAAAAAAGGTGGCTCAAACCAACAAAAAACATCCAACTTTTAAAAACAGTAATCAAACTATTTTATAGCTGGAAGTTGCACCTATACCTGAAATGCAGTGCCTTATTTTTTTAGAAGACAACATTTTCTAAATAATCACCAAAAAGTTAAAAAAAAATAAAAATTGCTAGATTGCTTTTGAAAAATTACGATTTTTTTTATGTACAGGTCTGAAATCACTATATATTATTGAATGTCCTCTCAATGCATGAGAAAGCTGATCGCTTCTTTTCCAAACTACACTAGGTTAAAACCTTTCACCATGCTAGCTTTCCGTCTTTGTTAATGTTCGCATTATATAGAAATGTTTTGAAAAAAGCAAAAAGGACTCTTCCCGACAGAACCTCTAAATGGAGTCTTCATGTATATAGAATTCATGAAGTAAAATGTTTTGAAAAATTCGAAAATGACTGAAAATTACATTTGCAAAATTGTTATTTTATTTATAGTTCCTGAGAAACTGAAGAGTACTTTTCTATATGTTTTAAAATACATACATGCATCATTAAAAGAACGAAAATGTTCGGCAGTTAGCATTTTTATGATATCAGTTTCATGCACATGCAATCTAATTCACTGATCAGTTTAAAGGTGTTTAGATAAAAAATTACAAGGATTAAATAAATTAAAACTAAGAATTCGATAAAATGTATAATACATACCTTTATTACTCATTTCATTCAAATTATGGTCATCTGATTTATCTTCAGAGTATAGTAATTTTTGTTCGTTTTCAATCACCACAGTTGTAGCTGGTTCTTTCTGAATACTATGAGCTTGGTAAGTAAATCCCATCACAGCCTTTTGTGAATTGCATTTATAGATGTCGGTTAAAACAACAATGGGTTGCATGTTTAAGAGGTTAATACTTTTAAGACCTTGAGTCTTCTCTGGAATATAACCATCTGGTGGACTATGAACTTCGGCCGTAACAATAAAAGTATTTTTGTTCATAACGTCAGCTTTTTCCAATGCTTCCCCAAAAGTTACCAAGGCTTGTTTTTTAGGCACAGAAGCTAAATTTTGGGTATTTTTCAGAGGCCGCTTTTGTGTTTTTTTAACAGTAAGCTTTTTTAAGGGTTCCGGAGCCTCACTTAACATTTGAATATCGTCATCTTTCTCTAAATGAAAGTGCACTTTCTTTTTAGTAATAATAGAAGAGGTTGTTCCTGTATTAATTTTTGATGGAGCACATTCTTTAGAAAGCCCATGGGGCCCATCTATCATCTCGTTCAATAGAACAGACTGTTTCTTTTGAACGAGAGGTTTTGAAGTTTGAGGCAGGTCAGACTTGATTAAAACTACTCTAGGCTGTCTCAATGAAAATTCAGCTTTTAGGTCTGTATACATTGTACCAGTAGGTTTCTTATATGTTGCACTGTCAGACTCAATTGGTTGAACAGTAGTAAAAGCTCCATTTAAGTTAGATGTTTCACTGTCATATTGAAGACCAGAAGGAACCTTGTCCATTTTTGCTTCCGAGGAAAAGTTAGTTAGACCTTCAAGTCTTTCATAAGACTTTCCACCAGAAGATGACATAACACTATCAGAAGATGATATGCCACCATTAGAAGACAACATACCACCATCAGATGATTGTGATGTTGTAGAGCCATCTTGCAGAGTAAAAGCCATTTTAGCTTTCTTGCATGGTATATATCTTCCAGCTTTGCTGCAATCTTTTGTAGTTTCTTTGTGTATTGAGTAGGGCCTGTCTCTTTTGCGTGGTCCAGTTTTTTGTTGACTTTTCCCTGTTACATTTGTAGAATGTGGTATCATATTAAATTGATTTGTTTCGCTTTTAGACTTTGGAGGCTTCTTTTTGCTGGGGATTTTATAGCCTGCTTCAGCTTTACCTTCTTCAATTTTTTTTTTAAAGTTATCTAAGTTGGAACTGAGATCACTGAGATACGATGGTTGAAAATCATCTTGAGGTCTAGAATCTCTTAGAGATACATTTTTGGGTAATTTAGCAACAACTGATTTTAAACACTTTTTATTGGATTTTTGCTTGAAAATAGAAACTGTAGCAGCATTTTTTCCTGGGGAAAAGACATGAATTTGTGAAATGAGTTAAAATTGTTCAACTACAAGGATTAAAACAGTTTGAAAGTAAAAAGATATGATAAATATTAAATAAATTTGTAATTCAAATAAGCTAACAAAATTTATAAAAGGTTCTAAAAATATAAAATAAGTTCATTAATTATAACCCTTCAAAAAACATAAAAAAGAGCCAAGTTTTAATATTTCTGCCACTGATCAGGCATTAATACGTTGAATTGAGATAGTAACTGTCACTAAAATGTCACTTATACTCACCTTTCTATTGCAAGACATCAGTTCAGATATCAAACATGTATTATTTAAGGACTGGCCATGTTAAGATTGATAAATACAATTAAAAAAAAAAAATGGCAATTTGAGTTTTTTCTTCTACAATAAGGTCACAAAGTAGGCAAGATAATTTTTCATTGAATATCAAAGTTTAAGCCCAATATTTCTACTTGCAGTCAGAGTAGTTCTCAGAGTTACTGTAGAAGCATTCTTGTATTAAAACTTATTTCAAGTACTTCTGGTCAAATTTTGTTATGATAGCTCATCTCAACGAGACCTTTTATTTGATATATTGCTTATGTCTGTTGCATTTGAAGTCATGTCGGGGAATGTTGACCTCAGACGAATGTAACTTTTGTAAAAGCTTTCAACATTAGTGTACTGCAGAAGTTAAAAGAAGAGAGATCTAGTGATCCAAAAATGTACAAGCTCCATCCAAAGCTTACTAAGAAATTTTCCTATCAGACAAACATTTTTTCTTCTTCTGACTTTGGGAGATATTATCAATTTTCTCACCAGTAAAAACAATAATAACTCTATACTATCTTTTACTTCTGGTTATCCAAACGAATACGAACCCAGTTCAACTACCTTAGAATTTCTTAAACTTTATTAAGATCATATAAAAGGTTGCATTTATTAACTATTTCTAGAGGATGAGATCTAATATAAACCAAAGTGCAATTTCGAATTAAAATAAAATTTCAAATATCGTGAAATCACCGATGATTTGCCATACTTCAGTACCGTTGAAAGCTAACGGCAACAGATATACCATGTTATCTTAGTAGTGGCAGGCCCTGTAGGGACATAAGAGTTAAAATAGTACATATAGCTTCTGCAATGTCCTCAGGACCTTGTTCAGTCATATTCTGCAACTCTCTTTCTCTTTGGTGTCTATAAAGTGGCAAATTCTACTTGATAGAATATGACTTTTCAAAAATATAATAGATATTATGACACATAAAATTAATTAAATAAAAATGTATTACAAACTTATTTAAATAAATCCTCTTTATTTTACTTTACTAGTTCCTTTCATTATTTTTAATGAAACTTTTAAAAAAAATCACGAAAACTCACCAAGTAAAATACAAATGATTTGTTTAAATAGATATGAAAGAAATTTTAATATAATTATCTATATCCTACCACAGTTTTGTACCTAGAGGTACGAAATTTAATACATAGAAGCTTTAGTACATGAAGATTGTAAAGAACAATGTTTAAATTCAATTAAAAGAACTTTTAAAATTCGATTAAAAGTTGCTTTCATTAAAATTTATTGACATGAAAAAGAAAAAAATTGGAATGGCAACAATACTTTTTTCATTACATCAGAATAAAACAGGGTGTCCACAGAAAAGTTATTTTAAAATTTCCTGATTATTCCCTGTAACACCCAATTTTTTCCCTGATTATAAGTTATCGACAAAATATATATAAATAATAAACTTTCAAGTAAAAGAACATTCAAATTCACCATCATAAAGAAAACTACGATGCATGTACTGTTTATCTTTACACATTTATGACACAAATACAAAATTGCTTCATTTAGAGTAGTGTATGTATAGTGTACCTGTACTGTGCGTGTGCAATTATACTTTAAAATCACACTTTTTTTTCATTACAATCTAATCTCAAGAAAAGAGGACTCTAGTATTAAATTTCAGATTTAATAAGCAGTTTTCTTAAGAAAAATTTTAAAAATAAAAACAAACCATAACTCATGTGAAAATGGATCAAGCGCACAAACACATTTAACAAATACTCTGTATTAACTATTTTTGTTTTCTGAATACTTGAAATTGTAATCAAATTTCAAAAATCAATAAATACTTTAAAATATTTTCGTAAAGTAATATTTTCATATTTTATGAATTATATATCAATTTGTGTTAAAAAAAAAAAAAAAAAAAAAAACACGGTCTTCAAATGTAGTTGGATTGGGAGAGTTGCACCATTTTCATTGGCTTTTTAGTTTGCATAATTTCGCTGTCCAAATTGTTCAATTTCATTATTTGCATTATTTGAAATTTTCTTTTTTGTTTAAGATCAGCTGTAGCCGCTGTTTAAGTACAATACCCAAGCAAAATTTTTACAAAATAAACACATTTTCCCCAGACAATTTTAAACAATTATACATAAAAAAATTGCTTTAACTTTAAACTATTACTTACATCTATAGTTAAAATGTAAAATTGTTTTTCAAGTTAAAATAAACAATTTTACATTCAATAGCAGTTAAAATAACAATTTTAAATAAGGATATATAATAAAAACTGGGACGATTTGGATTAATGTCTTGTGTAAAATTAAATTAAATTCTAATCATTCATCATTAATTCAAACCAAATGGTGAAAACGATCCTCCCATACACATTAATAACGTACATAGCGGCTTTCACATCAGCGGAAGTCTAGGCGGATGACACCAAAACGAATCTCGCCAATAGCTTCAGAGAAAACGGCTTAAATCTAAGTGAAAATTACAGCTACTTCAACGTAAATATCGGTGATAGCAGCCGCCGTACCGGCGCAAGTATCGGCAATTATATTAAACCAACAATCGACAAAACTGCCCGTACCGGCGCAGGCAAAATGCCCGGGAAGAAGGTTCAGTGATTGTCAGACTTGTAAGTCCAACAAAATTGTAATGCAGATTTGTATCGATCTCAGGAATGATCAAAATTTCAATTAAAAGAAAAAGTCGAAATTCGCGTTTTAGATTAACTGTACTATGTCCGACAGATGCAAACCTCTGCAATAACGTCAGTAACTATTATTTTGGAGTAAGACTCGACGAAAATGAGTATCATACAGCAACGTAATAACGGGGATAACGCTCGCCATAATTACAGGAATAACTGCCATTTCATCAGCGTAACGTTCTGCAAAATGACTATAACATACCAATGTAAATAATTCCGATAGTCTAACATTACCGTAAAATAAGGGGGATGGGGATAATAATTCCATCGGTGGTTTGGGGAAGACTGAACGCATGCAGGTTCCATGATTGTCAGGAAAATTTTTCTGCGAGATCAATGAGAAAATTGTGGGAAAACTTTGATAGGTGGAAAAATAAGAAAAATTCACGAAAGAGGAAAGATCGGCGGAAGCAATCACATCCCTGCATTAAGGCAACAATCGGCAAAAATGACCATCACACCAACGTAAATATCAACGTTAGCATCCAATATATCGATGGAAATCACTGAAATAGAAGCGATTTTATCGACGTCACAATCTACGAAATTAACAATCACAAGCGTAAATCTCGGCAATATAGACAACTATTGATGCGCAAACCTTGGAATAGTGATTAATAGGGACTAAAATGAACATCACAAGAATGTAAATCTCGGTGATAGCTCCCTTTTCAGCAGCGAAAATCTCGGCAGTAACAAGCTTAACATCAGAGTAACGTTCAGCGAAACTAACCACCACACACCGGTATAAACAACAGCGATAGATGCTGGCAATCAGCAAGAAAAGTGGTCATTACATCACAAGTTTGGGGAAGTCTGAAAGTATGTAGGTTCCTTGGTTGTCAGACAAGCAAGTAAACCCAATAAAATTTTAACCCCTTGGGTACAGATTTATTTGGGAAAATTCTTGCGTTTTGAACGTTTGGTTCAAAACAATAAAGGAACTTCAAAGGAACATAGCCAAACAAATTATTTTTTTAAAGTATAGGTAAACCAACCAATGTTTGACTTAACCAATCATGGCTCTTTTGACATTAAAATCCATTCAATCAACCTAGTTTGAATGACGAAATAGGTTCGTCATTATTAACAAGCAAAACAAGTGCATGACGAATCTCAGCCGTCAAATGTACCCATAGGGTTAATGCAGTTTTGAATACGTCTCAGGAATGATGGAAATTTCAACAACAAAAATGCTGAAATCCGTGTTTCAGCAGAACTGTACCATGACTGACAGGGGCAATCTCTGAAAGAGCGTCAGTGACACATCACGAAAATGAGCAGCATGCAAGAACGTGTTTCTTGCCCTCTATAATCACGAAAATATCGGCCATTTTACTATCGTAACGTTCAGAAAAATGACCTTCAAATACCAACGTAAATAATGCCGATAGACTACTATAATATAAGAGAAAAACGAGGAAGAAATGTAGTCATTCCATCGGCGATTTGAGGCAAATCTGAACGCAAGCAAGTTCAGTGATTGTTAGAAAATTTTAATGTGTAAAGTTACGTGGTCGATTTTGCGGTCCGAATTTTTGCCGTTTTTTTTTTAAAAACTTTTTCTAATTTTTATTTCAAATTGATTTTTGTATTTTTGGTAGCAGTGTGTATCTTTAATTGTCAAAATTAAAAGTTTCATTTTAATTTCGGAAAATTCCTTTAAACTTTTTGACAAAATCCCTGATAATTCCCCGATTTTTCCCGAGATACCGAATTTCCTGACTTTTCCCGATCTGTGGACACCCTGATAAAACCAAAGGTTATTTTAAAAGGTCCCTCTTATTTTGCTGTATTACAATCGTCTGTTCTATAAGCGGTTTGAATATTATTATAATTTTCCATATATTTACTGTAAATTGGCACTCTGCGCATGCACAGTTTTAGCATAATTCTATCTAATAATCTGAGTGTAAACATGACGGCTAAAATTATTGAAATTCAACGAAAACTTTCAAATCATTACGACATTTTGTTAACTTTCCTTTTTATTTTCAGATAAATATTTATTCGTTTTCTTTACCCAGAATATCAAAATTCTTTCTTTTGATTGTTTTTTATTTTTGTAGAGTGTTTTTGTACTGTGTTTCCAAGTTCCATTTTATTTAATCTAGATTTGAATACATTTTTTGTATTACACATGTTTTATAATTTACACCAGTCTATCTTACAATTTACTCCAGAAACTTAGTATTTCATTAGTGATTTTATTTCTTTGGTAATTTATTTTGGTAATTATTTGGTCGTAATTATTAAATTGGTATGTTCTTTTTTATTTACTATTTTTTGGCAGTAAATAGTACAGGGTTCCCACTCTTATTGAAGAAAAAAATTCAAGGACTTTCAAGGACCTTTTTAAGAAAATTCAAGGACCTATTTAAAATTTTTTTAAGGACCATAATTTTAAATACATCAGACGTAAAACTACAAAACGGAGATTGTCGGTGGTCAGGGGTGTAGTGGAGTGGGAACATAAGGCAACGGCAATCCTTTATCTTTTTAGAAGGCGGAACGACGTTCCCTCATCTAAAATTTTTTTAATTTGTATTTTTTTTCTCTTTACGTAATACTGAACTCAAAGCCAAGTAAGCAAACAAAAAAGTCATTTTGTGGGAACTTGCTTTCGTCTGGGATCCACAACTTCAGAGCTGAGCAGGCAAGTTCTAGTTTTTGTAAAACACTTGAAAGAGGAGCGGCAACCCACATATGGCCATTTCTCCTTCATTAGAAATGAACTGACAGATATGTTTACATCTAGCTACAATCCATCCTATAGCAATTATCCTCTTCAACGAATGATCTGTATTTGTGGAAGAATTCCAGACGTCAAATTTGTATGGTTCGTCGTATATACAGTCTAAAACTTCCATACACAAATTCACGCCAAATATCTACATTTTTAAAGAACAAAACTGTGACCTAGCACATTCAGTTCTTTGCGCTCTTTCCTTGAAGAATATTTCGCCTCCTCTAATTTTTACTGGAACGCTAACTGATTTATCAACAAAAGTTATGTAATTTTTTTTTTTTAAATTTTATGTCACAGATTTAATAAAATTATTTGTAAACCTCTCAACGTACCTAAGAAATAAATTCATTCAAGAGGAAAAAACCAATCACAATAAAAAATGGGATATTTTACAATCAAAAAAAGTGAAGCAAACCTGTGGTTCTGACGGAATAAACAGGTAAGTGCTAAAAATCAAGATAAGTAAGAGCAGAATGTTGATATTTTGTATTGGCTTTTAAGGTGTTTTGAGATCACGGAATTATGTATTTATATTTTGTCAGATATTGGAAAATATTTATTTTATTCCCAGATATTGGGAAAATCAAACTGATAACTTGTTTGAACATGAAAAAATATGTTCAAAATAGTATGGATTTTTAAATCCTTTATATTAACTTCGCTTTTGAATATTTGTGAATTTGAATATGTTTAGTTCAACACATAAAATGTTGCTTGAATGTACAGTAAAGAGACTGGCTTCAAGCGCTCCGCTACATTGTTTCGACAGAACTGAACAGTTAACTTTGTTTCACTTAAACTTGGCAGTTCTGATAATGCTACATTAGCCGAACTGCAGCCCTTCACAACCCAGGGTTGCAAAGGAGTTCCAATGCTTGCGCTAAGAGCAAATTACTACTAATAAAAGTAATACGTAGCAAAAATCAGTAATTTTAATAATATGTATTTTATTCAATTCTTACAAAAATAATTTTATTACAATTTTTTATTAAAAAAAAAATGAATCTGTGGGTTCCTTAATAAAAGCTGACTTAAAATAATGTTATTTAGTGCAGAAAACACTACGATTTTAATAATGTGCACCCTTACCATTTTTGGAGTGTTTTCTACACCCATTTTCATTGTAAGGGGCACCAAAACTCATTCTTGCACACATAGCATTTTACTCCTAGGCTGGTCCTGTATATCTGATTTTCCTTAATATATAAGTGCTAATGGTTTTGTAAATGGGTATAATACATTGAAATTGGGCTGTGAGGAAGTAGAAAAGCCGTTCAGATGTACTTTAAAATGCAAAATTAAATTTCTTTCCGGTTTGAGAATGGGAAAGTTTTACACTTACAGTTATTTCAGAATTTATTCCTAAAATGTAGCAGCAGTTCTTTAAAAAAAATCATACAGTGGCAGCAATAAGGAGAGGAAATTTCCATGATCTTTTTAAAATCTAGTGTTTTTGTTGGCCATATCATATATATTTTGCAGTTTGCTTTCTCCTCCGATTTATACCCATTTTTGACTATTATTGTCACCTAACCGTCACCACTGTCGGGATAGCAAAATTGAACTGAATAAGATAAAAAAAAACAGGAATATCCTAAACAAATCTGGCAAGTAATGAGTCTACATTGAAATATCCCGCTTAAAATTAGAGATGATTGAGATAGTACACAAATTAATATTTTATCAAAATTTTTTAAATCGACTGATGGATTTGAATTTTCCAATTATTTTATTAAAGGAGCAAATTTGGAAAAGGAAAGGAAGGATCTATCAAGAAAGAGGAACTTCTCTACATTTCAATCAACTTCTGCAATAATCACAATCTTTTTCATTCATTTTGAAAACAGATTTCGAGGAGCTACAGAATCTGGGAATTTAACCGAACCCATTGCATGTAAGGCATCTGACATTTTGGAAAAAATGTTTAAAAATTTGCGTTAATAATATGTTTGAAAATGTGTTATAATCCCTTATAAAGTGTTAAACAATCTTTTAAAATGAGTTGTGCAAAGCAAATTATTTAAAATCCATATAACTTAATAGTTTTAAAAAATTATTTGTATAAAAGAATAAGTCGAAACACGCAATTATTATTATTATTTTTTTTTTAATTTTTAGAGGTGCTTGTGAGCTATTTTGAGATTATTAAAGTAATATTAACAAAACTATTTAAAGTTGTCATTTTCACTCTATCTCTCCCCCCCCCCCCCAACCCCCCACACACAGAAATATATATATATATGTTGTAACGACGCAACATAGCATTCCCACACCTTTTTATTTTACACTACACCACTGTTGTTGGTCACTTAAAAATTCAAGGACTTTCAAGGACCTTATCCTTTTTTCAAGGACTTTCAAGGACCAAATTTCATCAAAAAAAATTTAAGGACTTTCCAGGACCGTGGGAACCCTGATAGTAGGACTACTTTTTTCTCTGTGTACAAAAAAATTTTGAGGAATACAATTTTTTTTAAAGTAAACTTCTATGTCTTTCAACGTGCATATTCTTCAGTTTCCATATTCTTTTGAATTTGTATTTAATGCTGAAGAACATTTTGAATCGTTTAACCCTGTGAATCCTACCCCTTCAAAATAGCTACTGAAACCCACTACCTCAGGGGACTGGAGGAATTTCAATGCAACACTGCAGAATGGACTCTCCCTCCAGTTTCAGTGGGCAGGGGAGGGAAAAGGGGAGGATCTTTGAACCTTTCAGATGACACTTGCTGGCTTGTTAAGGGGAGTTGATAAACTGATTAGGGGTTGGAACAGGGTCCTGGGGAATTTTGTGGTCAATAGCTTCAGAGAATGGTTCACTTCTGAGTGTGTAAAGAAATAAAAAAAAGTCCTTTGGCTGAAGAAAAGCTTCAATTACAAACGTGGAAAAAATCTCAAACAGAAAAAGTACTCCCACACTCATAAGCTGATTTTCAAGTTGACCCTATTCAGAAGAGAAGAAAGGATAATTGCCTATCGCCCTGGACCACCCCCAGTGAAAACGTCCTTCCCTATCCCATTTCAACTTTCTTATCGATACACCATTGTGCTAAAATAAATACTGAGGGGAGACACCTTGCACTGCTAGGATATAATATTGAACTTCCTCTCTCTTAACAATCAAGTGTAGAAAACGAAGAACGCTACTTCGTATTCCGAAAAGTCAGAATTTTAAAGTTTTACAGGAGACACAAAACAAACTTATTGTTTTCTACCTATTGAAGAAAAAAGCAGTATGTTTCTCTAACTACTAACTATAGCGCTACATCATAAAATAAGAAAGTGTTTTCCTTGAATGAAAGTGCATCGGCATATATTGTTTTTAGTTTTTCAAGATGATTCTAAATATTTTGCAATGAATTTTAAATTAATGAAAATAATCATATCATTTGATTTATAAATAAGCGCAAGTGGTTGAGTACTTCTAAAAATTTAGAAAAATATACATACTCGTACTTTTAATTTCAACTAAAATGTATAATTTGATCATGCCACAAATTCTAATTTTAATACAAAACAACTTTATTACTTCATTACTGCCAATGATTTTCAAGGCAGGTTATATAATATTAATTAGTTGTATTTCTAAAAAGAGTAATGTAATTTGAGAATGAGAAATATGTATACATATTTCACTATTCTTTTGTTATTAGACCACCATTTCATTCGCTAAGTTTATTTTCGGTGAACAATTTTATGTAATGAAAACAAAAATAATATACGTAAATAAATTAATATTTATGTATAAAACCAAAAATAAAGATATCCTTCAACATGTCAATTTCAAAATGCTTTACTTTGCAAGATTACTAACTATTTAATAAATTATTTCGTAATCCATTAACAATCTATAGTAAATACTACACCATGAAACAATGACCTTCCTGATAGTAGTTTACCTAAAAACTTTAATTCATTAAATACTTAATGCCATTTGACTTTGTTTATATTTAAAATATTATAGGCCAACATAAAAAATTTATTTTAAAAAACATCGCGAACATTCTCTCACTGAAATAAACATAATACTAAGTATCCTACGTGCCTGGATTTTAAAATATATATTTCATCTTAATTACTTATTCTGAACTCATTTCTCGGGGACAGAAATATACTCAACATGAGAAGGGAATTGGTTTTGCATAGCTTTGTGCAAAAAAAAAAAAAAAATTCAAAATATAATAGAATTAGAAAAAAGCAACTTGTATTTTGCTGTCATAAAATAGAAATCACATAAATTTAAAATTTTCGCTATTCATTTTCATTTTACCTAAAATTATAAAATAGCATCCAAGAAAAATCGAATATTTCAATAACGTACGTATTAGAGGCATTAAAGTTTCAATAAAGGATGTATTTTAAATTCTTTAAATTAACTTCGATTTTGTGTGAGTGTCGATAGAGTGCAGGTCTGTGGATGCCTAATTAACCTACCTTGCCGTCATCCAAGCGGGCTGAAAGTTGGTAGATAGATTCGATGTCAATGACAATGCATTCTTTCACATTTTTGGGCTGTTACTGTCATTAAAAAGTTGCTTATACGGAATACTAATAAACTAACTTGCCTTCATCCAATCGCGTTAAATAGCAGTAAACCGATTATTGTTGAAACTCTTTGATATTGCCAAATTTTTTTTTAAATAAATAATAAAATTGTTTCAATCAAAATAAAAAAAAAAGATGTTTGGATGTGAATGCATAAATGCACGTTCATTTCTAATAAATATATTTTGAAACGTAGTTTGCCGCATATCTTGCTGATATAAATGTGTTTGATATTTAAAATTAGATACAATCACCAAGCACACGCTGTTAATAGAATCGGTGCTGTGTTAATGAATATAAAAATTGGCGATGCATATAAAGGATTAATATTAAAAACTTTGTTTTTATGGGTTATATAATTATGTCTCGCGAAAAAAAAAAAGAAGAACGTCATTTGCAAATGAGTCATAAATTCACAAATATTTGAGTTCGCAGCTGTATGCGACTAATACAATTTATAGAGAGATCTATCTTGACGAAATAATTAATTTCTTCAAGAAGTTTAGCTAAATATTATAATTTTATTTAAAAATATCCATAGCATGGTTTATTTTATTTATATTTAAAGTTTTGCGAACCAAAACGCAAATTCTTTTGTAAAACTTGGCAATTCTCTAGTAAAAGTTCCCGCGCGGAAGGAATTTCTACTAAATGTCCCACAAAAAAGAGAGAAAAAAAAAATTCGCCACAAGACTCTGCTTCTCGGAGTTGACAGGAGTGAACTGCCCCCTATAAATCAACACCACAGGAGGTGAGGAAGCTGACCGGTAATAGACCCCCAAAAACCCTCCACCCCTCGAAGATCGCAAACCGCCCGGGTTAGTCCTCTGCTGAACAAATAGTTCTCTGGCGGTTTCGGGTGCTGTAGGTTTCAGAGGGTTAACATAGTTTTTTTTTTTAAATAAGTTACATGTGAATTGAATACAGCAAATTTTTTTTGTAAATAGAAAAATTAAGTTACAGTACACTAACTTAGCCTTAAATTTTTTCAAGAATAAATTAAAATACGATAAATAATAAGTTTTTAAGGAACCGGTAACAAATATTTGAAATTAGGTAAACCCAGCAGAATGGGGCAACATAGCTAGTATGTATATAAAATAAAAAAATTACTTTTTGGAAGCTTTTTTAAGAAATCAATTTTTAGTTTTTTTTTTACCTTGAACATTCTTGGATGAGCTTTTTTTGCTCCCTTTATTGTTCTTCAAGTTCTGTTTACTTGTAGCATCTGTTTCATTTTCTTCTTCGAGTTTTTCGATTCCCGATAGAGCTTGCATTCTTTGTTTTAAGTCACGGCGACAAGCCCTGAAAAAATGTAGACAGGTTTTATTTTGTTAACTCTATTCCTTGATTTGGAGACATCTAGAATCACACTTTAATATTAGTGAAACTATACCAGATAAAGTTGCTTATTTGGACAAGTGTGTTTAGTACAAATGCAATATAAGCAGGTTGTGATGTCACGATGTGAAATCCATTTTATTACGAATTGAAAAATATGACTTTTCTAGGTGTGGTAGCAAGAAAATTATCGTCTGACTTTTTAGACAATTTCAGTGTTCCATGTTTTGATTTTGTGGAATAAAGTTGAGCCGTCAAGTTTACGTCTGAATTCGCTCTCTTATTTACATAAATATTTTAGAACTAGGTGAGCCTTAGGCTCTAGTTCAAAAGATAAACTAATTTGTGTTAATATAGATGTGTTTCTACAGTGTAGAAAGTTCTTAGTGTTATTTTAGGGTAAAGCATTTCTTCACCTCTGGTGTCCGCTAGAAGGGCAGGTAAGCGTCAATATGTTCAAATCTGTTAAATGCTTTAAAAAAAAAAAAAAAGACTTATTTTACTTGCATCAAGAGATTAAAGAGGACTTACCGTTAAAAGTTACTATATCTACACTGAAAGATGCAATTCTAAACAGTAAATGCTATACAGAAGATACAGACTTTGTTTCAGCCGTATTAGCCACAACTGTTTCTGAAAGGCAGGAAAAAGAAGAGAGAAAGCGCCAAGACAAAGAAAGGAAGCAACAAAACGAAGAAAGAAAGAGCCAAGATGAAGAGGGAGAATGACAAAGACAACATGAGTTGGTATTGGCAATATTAAACTCCCAGACCGCTTTAGATGCTCAAGAAGATGATCAATCTACAGAGTCGGGTAGTGTAAAAAAGAAATTTCACTTACCCAAGTTAGAATTAATTCATTTTTTGGGAGATTTAAAGGACTGGTTGACATTTTGGAGCCAGTTTGAACATGTTCATAATGATGTAGGTATAGCACCAGAAAATAAATTTCAGTATTTAGTGCAAGCAACCGTTAGCAAATCGCGCGCTCAGGAGTTAGTGGAAAGTTTTCTGCCAACTACAGGGTTCCCACTCTTTTTTCAAACTGAAAATTAAGGACTTTTTAAAGACCCATAAATATTTATTAAGGACCTATATAAAACCAACAACAATTATAATATTATATATAAATCACGTTGGGAGAAAATTATTAAGTCAAATATAATAAACGACTTTATCCAAGACTATATTTTTGGGGTTAGGGCGATAAGTATGTTTTTCATACAAGGTATCTACTAAATTTTTGTAGGTCCATTTAGGGAATTTTTCAAGGCCTTTTAGGGACTTTCGAAATAAATTCATGATACGACTTAACGCAATTATACGAGTCAGTTAAATGTAATTATACTTTAAAATTACACTTTTTTTATTGTTTACAATCTAATCTCGAGAAAAGAGGACTAATATAAAATTTTAGCTTTAATAAACTGTTTTGTAAATAATTTTTTTGAAATAAAGACAAACCCTATATCATGTCAAAATAGATGAACATTAAGCAAATACTCTATATTATATTCTTATTTTCTGAATACGTGAAATTTTAATAAAAATTGAAGAAATCAACAATTACTTTAAAAATATTTCGTATTGTAATCTTGTTTTTATTTTTTATGCACCAAATGAAGTTGGTAAAAAAGTCATAGTATTATATCAATTTGTGAATTTGAAAAACTGTCTCCAAATGTGGTTGGATTGGGAGAGTTTCAACTAATTTTAAACAATTATAGCATAAATAATTTAGGACAAGAAATGGAAAACGATCAAAGTACAAAAAAAAATCGATCTTTTTTTTTACGGGAAAATGTCCTAAAGACCAAGCTAAACAAAGTGGAAAACGCCCAAAGTGCGAACTCCAATAGCAATAGTTGGAATTCAATCTGATACTTAAGTCATATTCTTAAGTACTAGATGCGAATGTTTTTCATTTTTCGTTTCTTCTGAAAATTTTTCTTTTTTAACTCCATTTCTTTTCTAGTTCTCAATTATATGTATATCTAATGTATGTAGAATCAGAGGAAAGGATGTGTTTGGGGATGCAAGGTTTTGGCTTGAACAAAAAGAAAGACAGTAATGGGTTAAGAAATAAGAAACAAGAGTAAAACAGAATAAAACACCCACAGCCTCTAGTCTTTTTACTAATCCTCATACTCAAGAAACCAAAAAGTCATGTGTATTTTGTGAGAAATCTCATTCCAGCGCACATTGTTTTTCTGCACAAAGGATGAGTTTAGCTGAAAGACAAAAGATTTTAAGGGAGAAAAATTGTTATTTAGCCTGTCTGACTCCCGGTCACCCCGTTCGAACACGCAGTTCATTTTTCAGAAGCATAGTTTGAAGGAAGAAGCATGTTCCTTTAATGTGCGAAACAAACGAGTCAAGGAAAAGTGATTTCAAAAAGACAGAAGAAGATGAAGTTGTCAACGAGGTCAACATGTCTAACCTGAGTGTGGGTCCTGAAGTGTTTTTACAGACTCTATAGTGCAAGCTCATATCAGATATGAAGGAAATTGTTGTGCGAATTGTTCTGGACACCGGCTTGCAAAAGTCTTATATTGTAAAGAGTTTTGCTGAAGAAATGGGATACGCACCTGTAACGAAAGAAACTCTAGTACATTCACTGTTTGGCGAAATTAAATCTAAAGAATTTGTGCATGCTTTGAAGCATTGGATCAAGAAACTATATGTAATGAGGTATTTATTATCTGTGAATTTAGGGCCTTGGTTAAAAGAGCTTCAAGAAATGGATATAACATTAAGTGATGTTGGAGAAAAGGCGCATCCCAAACAAGTACTTATAGGAGCTGACCTTTTTGGAAAGATTTTAACCGGTCAGTGTAGGGTCCTATCAAGCGGATTAATGGCCATTGAAACTTTGCTTGGGTGGACTTTGTTAGGGAAAGTTCCCGAGAATGAAGTTACATCAAGCAATGCCATGTTAGTGACATCACTTTTTGTTAAAGTGTTTGATATTTCAGATTTCTGGAAACTGGATTCTATTGAAATCAAGGATCCTATTGAGAATAAAGGGACATCCGTCACTAAATGACTCCTTACATAGCGGGCCAAACTTGATTGAGCTGATTCCTGATATTTTGCAGCGATTTCGAGAAAAGATTTTGGCGTAATCGCAGACATAAAGAAAGTCTTTTTGCAAATTGGCCTCTGTAGAGAAGACTGTGACTTTTTGAAATTTCTATGGTGGATAAATAAGAATTGTGAAGACTACAGGTTTTTTTGTCATGCCAGAGAAGTTTTTGGAGTTCACAGCAGTTAGATCATTCCATGGTAACTTACGTTACATTTGGACACTTTTAGTTAACTGTTTGTATAAATATAGTAACAAAAAGTAATTCAAAACAAAATTCTGATTTGATTTCTTAAATCAACTAATGAAAGCCTAAATTTTAATGCAAATGATAGTATTTTAAAGATATTTTTAAAATTAATTTAAGAGCAGTAACTTACATTACGCCAAAAGGGAATAGAGTAAAAAGTTCATTTAGTTTTTGATAAAATTCTGTTTTGTTTAACATTTTGGTGTTTTAAAGTTATACACATTTCCTTCCCTAATATTTGAGAATTGCAATTATGCAATTTAAAATTATCTGCAGTAAACATTTTTTTTTAATAGCAATTTAATTGAGAGTAACCCAAGTTACACATTTACACGTTTCAGAAATTATATACCAATTACTTTATTTTTATTAAACTAACTTATGCTTTAAATTATTAAGAGGTTTAAAAAAAATACTATAATGCTGCATGTATAATTTACATTATTTTACAGTTATCAAAATTTAAAAATATAATTAAAAAAGATAATAAAAAAAAAAAAGGAATATTCATTCTTCAAGTAGTAGGTTTTATTCTTCTAATTTATAATGCCCACTACTACATATTGTTTGATTTTATGAATTTTTTTTTTTTTTTTTTTTTTTAAATTCATCTGCTTGATTTGGTTATTTCTAGTTTGAATTAAATTTTTCATTTAAATTTTGAGATTTGTATATAAATGCTGAAACCACTACACTGCCTTTAAAGTTGTCATCTTTCATGACAGTTACTATACTTGCATACAGTGAATCATGATAATGACCCATAATACGAATCATTCACTTTCAAGTTTCTACGTTTTATTCTTACGAAGCTTTAGAAGAAATTCAATGGCTTTTCCACCACAATTTTTTTTTTTAAACAGATATTTTAATGTTCTGCCATAGGGAAGCCTTTCAGAAACAAAACTTTTAAATGGAGATTCTAATATTCTGCATTGTGTTAGCTAGGAAAAATAGGTTTGCCAGTTTTTACTTGGAATTTTTTCCACCAGCAGTGATCTATATTTTTTTTAGTTATGAATCTGAATGTCTGATTTTGAGCTTCAGCCCAAAAATGCTCAGATTTATTAGCAATTTGTTTCTTTATTAGCACTCTTGTGCTTCTTTTAAGATCTACACTCCAATAACATATTAATATCAAAATGTTGATATCAATAGTGGTAATTAATATAATATTAAAAATTTCCTAATCAATATGCTAAGGCTTGATTAGAAAGAATGTTTAGTCATTATAACATTGCAATTAAAACTGAACCTGAGGGAGTTCCTAGAAACAAAAACAAAAAAAAATATCCATTCAAATTATTTATTTTTACTTTGGACAGTTTTGAAACCATGAGTAAATAAATATTTTATTTTTTATAAAAAGTTTATTAGTATTCTATGGAAATTTCTCCATCGATACCTCAAGTTCTCTCTTTTTGGTAACTTACGTTACAAATTTTAATTATTTCTTAATTATAAAAAAATATATACGAAATAAAAGTATAGATTTCTGTTAAGTAAATATCTAAAAGTAAGAAAAATTTATATTACAAATATCTGTTCTTTTTTTTTAAACATCATATGAAAATAAATACATTTCTGGTAACTTATGTTACATGAAACAAAAAACTTGTTTAAACCATTTTTACTATTATTTAAGGTGATATAATTATTTAAAAACCTTTAGTATAACTATAGAAAACAAAAAATCAATTATTTTACCCACTTTTAAAATCACACTACCCACTTCCATCAAAACAGAACGACCTCGACTATAATTCGAGAGTGTTTTCAACTTTTAGAAATTAATGTATTTAAAAAACAAACCACTAAGAATGAACTTTGAATCTTTTTGTACACAAAAATGTGTAAAAAAATATTTTATTAAAATTTTAATTTTTACAAGTTTTTCCCTCTTTGCATGGAATGACCCAGTTCATTTCTATTAGGAGCTGTATTGAAGTACCATCTTTAATAGAAGACTGATATTGAACCTTTTGTAACTGGTTGTCCTTTGAAGAGCTTTTATGTGGATAATCTTGTAACCAGCATCCACAATGAATTAGATTTGCAGTGATTGATAAGTGTTTCTAATGAGTTAATGAAGAAAGGTGGTTTTATTCTGTTAGAGACTCTTCACTAATAGAAAATGAAGGATCTAATACAGAGGATCTGCTAGGCTTTCAATGGAATAAAACTGAAGTCTGTTTTTCGCTAAATATCAACTGGCTGAAAGAAGTAAATATTGACACCATCACTAAACGTACTATATTATCTGTGACTCACAAAGTGTTTGACCCATTTAGTTTTACGTCACCTGTAATGCTTTGTCACAAGATTATTTTACAAAAAACCTAGAAATTATCGTTTAGATGGGACGAAGAAATCACTGAATCCCTTTGACAATAATTTTTACAATGGTTTAGGGAACTAAAAGAATTGGAGAAAAATTACTGTTCCTCGCTGGATCAAAGGTACTTCAGAAAATATGAAGAACTTCTCCATTCATACATTTTGTGACGCAAGTAGGATGCATATGCGGCCGTTATGTATCTTGTACAAGAGGGAGAATGTGAAATGGTGCATTTTTTAGCCTCAAGATCCCGAATATCTCCTCTAAAGGTAGCGACAATTCCAAGATTAGAGCTTCTTACTGCATTGGATGGAGCAAGATTAACGAAATCTGTGTTAGATACTTTGGATGGAAGGATATTAGATACTTTTATTGGAGTGATTCTACAGCCGTTCTTACTTGGATCACTAAGGATGAAAATTGGTCTATTTTTGTGAATAACAGAGTTCGAGAAATACGGAAAATCAGTCAAGCTTCTTCTTGGCGTCATATTTCTGGATTTGACAATCCTGCAGATTTGCCCTCCTGATAAAGCAATGCAAGTATTTTAATGAAAACCAGATGGCGGGAAGGGCTAAGTTCATTTGAGGACGAAGGACCATGCAATGAATATAAGCTCGATGAAGCCGAGATACTAAAAGAGAAAAAGAAAAGCATACATGTGATTCTTCCGCGAATTAGCGGAAATACGCGAATTTTTTTACGTGAATTAGCGGAAATCCGCAAATTCATCATCGGCTGAAAATCCCGTTATCCGCTAAAATTTTGGAATTAGATTAGATAAGTTTTAAAAAATATTCAAAAATCGTTTTGAAAAGTCAGCCTTTTCCTTCATTCCCTAAAATGTTTTATTTATTTCAACTGACGTGTCAAGGTCATTCGATCGACTTCCTTTTTTCATAAAAAGAATGCCCAGTGCGCTCGTTTCCCACTGTAGTTCAGCCGACCAAAACGGTATAGTGGTTAGCGTGCTGGCTTCTAGACCGCGAGGTTGCGGGTTCGAGTCCCGTGTTGGCATGGATGTTTGTAAATGTATGTTGGTTTGTTAAATGACGAAATGTTTCGGCGCATTATAGCCCTCGTGTTGCTGACGGCGCCAGATAATCTGAATACAACCAACCACTGTAGTTCATGACTTGTTTTAGTCTGAACTAACTTGGTTAAAGAATAGTTAAACTGGTTTTCGATGCTGTTGCCTTTGTCACGTGGTCTTCATACATGTGATTCATCCGCGAATTTGCAGAAATCCGCGAATTGCATCAAAATTATCCATCAGCCACTGAAAAACTTGTGTCAATTCTGAAAATAGATGTATTCAATTTTTTTTCGGAAATCGTATTGAAAAGTCTGCTTTCGTCCTTCATTCCCTTAAAATGTTTCTAATAAAAATCCTATTCAAATTCAAAGTCTCAAACTAAATTAAAAAATGTATAAAATTTGGCAATTTATCGCCGTGTTTTTTTTTTTTTTTTTTTTTTTGCGAAAAAGCTATTCTCACCAATTTGATTTTTAAAAAATTCCAGTGGATTGAATCTTGAATGCCAGATAATCGGACTTTTTCTGTATTTAACTATTATTACAGGGTGTCCAGTAGTTGGGAAATATACTTGAATTTTTTGCATCTCGGGAAAATCGTGGAATATGCTTGAAATTCGTATTAATGTTGGAATTTCCGGTTGGATTCAGAAATTTTCACTCCTCTTCGGTATCGGAAAAGTCTTCTTATATCGGCGTTTTTCCATAATTTTCCCATTGATCTCGCTGATCTAAAGTAGTTTCTCCTTCCCTTAGAAATGTTCTCTTTAAACATGGTTCTATTCGAAGATTTTTGACCGAAATTTCGAACATGTCGGAGATCGATGGAATTTCCTGACAAACACGAAATCTGCAAACGTTTAAACTCCGCCAAACCACCGATAGAATGAATACTTTTCCTCAGAATTTTTCTTTAATATCATAGCTTCTATGTGCATTATTTACGTTGATATGCGATAGACATTTTGCTGAACGTTACGGTGATGAAATGGCCGTTTTCCCGTGATTACGGCGGACGCTATCGCTGAGAATTACGTTGTTGCATGATGATAAATTTTATCTGAAATTCGGATTTCCACTCTTTTCTTATTAAAATTTCGATTATTCTTGAGATCGATACAAATCTACATTACAATCTTATTGAGCTTGCTAGCAAATCTGACAGTCATGGATCTTATGTGCGTTCAGACTTCCTAAAACCTCCGATGTAATGGCCAATTTTTCTACAGATTACCAATCTCTATCGCCATTATTTACGTTGGTGTATGGTACTTAGTTTCGCTGAGCGTTGCGCTGACTTAAGGTCTGTATTTACATAAATTTACGCTGCTAACGGCGGGCAATATCGTCGAAATTTACGTTGTTGTGGTGTTAATTTTTCCCGATTGTTGCTTTAATGTGATTACTCGGATTTTCGCCGATACGGTGGCCGCTATCGCCGATATTTACTTTGGAGTAATGGTAATTTTCGATTAAGCTGTTTTAATAGTAGATATTGCGAAATTTGCTACCCTCTTTAGGTGTCATTCACCTAGGTTTCCGGTGATGTGATAGCCGCTATGCCCGTGGTTAGTGTTTGTGTGAAGATCAGTTTTGCCTTTTGATTTGAATATATACAGAATTACTAAGATTTTAATTTAATTTTGTGCAAAAAATTCGACCCAATTGTCCAATTTTACTGTATATTCTTATTTATAATTGCAATTTTAACTGCTATAATATATAAAATGTATTTTATCATATAAAAAAAAAACAATTTTATATTTTATCTAGAGCCATTAATAATAATTAAAAAGTTAAAGCATTTTTTTATTTGTTTAAAATTGGCTTTTTCAACTGTGGAAATTTGAAATTTTTTGCTTGGGTACTGTATTATGGTCTTGTAGAATCTCCCTCCCTTAGTACTTATCAACAGAAATGTTAGTGACAAGCAATTGTTTTCAAAGAAAAAGCTAGTGCCAAAGGAAACTGAAAGAAAGAACTGCAAAAGTTGCCAAATTAGAGAAATGTTTGCCTGAAAAAAATATCCTAAGTCTCAAACTCTCCTACCACATTCGAATCTTACACTCAAAATGAAGCTGTTTGTTCCAATGTGGCTGATGCTTAGCACAAACTATTAAAGTGTACACCTAGTAACATTACCTGTGTTGTTTGTCTGCTTAGATTTAGACCTTCATATTTATGACTTGGTAAACTATATTGTATTTTTTTTTCTCAGTCTCAAGTATGAGCCTTTAAAAAATCCTCTCTTCCTATTTTCAATATAACAACCCAATTATTTTCTGATAAGCCATTTCTTATTTTCATACAATTTTTCTAATTTCTAAAATTAGTTCAGCACACTACTAAGTGGGGTAACTTTTATATTGGAAAATAGGGTGATAATTGGTCTCAAGAGGGGTCCTTGAACATTTTTTGATGATGCTTGAATTTTTATTAGAAATTTTGCTGGACACCCTGTATTATAATTTCTGAATGTGTACAAAAACATTTAAGTCAAGTTAAATTTTTCAGTTATGATTAATACATGAACACATTTGTCTTTATTTAATTATTGTGTGCGTGTCAATCACAATGAGATGTGGTTGTTGTAGAGTTAATAATTGAAATCAATCTTATATCCAAAATTTAACTAAAATTTGTATTGAATTTTGTGCGCTAATATATGTTTTTGTGTATTATGTTGTAAAATGACGAAAAATATTTCAGCTAATTTTTTGCTTGACTAATCACATGTATGGAAAAGCTCAATGTTGGCTCTGATACTTGTAAATCAAGATTTATCTGCAGGTTATCTTTATCAGCGCTTTTCCAAATATGAAAGCATTGTGAAGCTACTGGGATGGATACCAAGACATCGCAGTTGGTTAAAAATATACTTGTATGACTTTTGATTTATTTAAAAGTTATCTTCTACTAAATGTTTCAAATTGAAAGTTGGTTAATTTACAGGGCTGCCACTGACTGTAAGCTTTGAAAATAGTTGCTTTAGTAGCCTCAGATGTTAAAAATAGTATCAAAAATAGTAGTCTCAAACATTGAAAATAGTAGTCTCAGACGTTGAAAATAGTAGCCTCACTTTTCATAATGATTGTTTTTTCAAGTCGGTAAGCCTCTTGTTTTAAAGGTTTTAAATTATCATCAAGATCGGAATAAAACTGTTGATTTACATAAACTCGAAAACCCAGAGTTACTCTGCTTTTAATTCAAAATAGTGTCTAATACATAACATCCCATACGGTAAAAGGCATGTGTCTTGAGGGAGGCGCTATCGTATATACATAATGCGATGGAACAGGGTTCCCACTCTTATTGAAGAAAAAAATTCAAGGACTTTCAAGGACCTTTTTAAGAAAATTCAAGGACCTTTTTAGAAAAATTTAAGGACCATAATTTTAAATACATCAGACGTAAAATTACAAAACGGAGTTTATCGGTGGTCAGGGGTATAGTGGAGTGGGAATATGAGGCAACGGCGATCCATTACCTTTTTAGAAGGCGGAACGACATTCCCTCATCTAAAATTTCTTTTTTCTCGATACGTAATACTGAACTCAAAGCCAAGTAAGCAAACAAAAAAGTCATTTCGTGAGAACTTGTTTTCGTCTGGGATCCACAACTTCAGAGCTGAGCAGGCAAGTCCAAGTTTTTGTAAAACACTTGAAAAAGGCACGGCAACCCACACATGGCCATTTCTCTTTCATTAGATATGAACTGATATATGTTTACATTTAGCTACGATTCATTCAATAGCAATTATCCTCTTCAACGAATGATCTGTATTTGTGGAAGAATTCCAGACGTCAAATTTGTATGGTTCGTCGTATATACAGTCTAAAACTTCCATACACAAATTCACGCCAAATATCTACATTTTTAAAGAACAAAACTGTGACCTAGCACATTCAGTTCTTTGCGCCCTTTCCTTGAAGAATATTTCGCCTCCTCTAATTTTAACGGGAACGCTAACCGATTTATCAACAAAAGTTATGTAACTTTTATTTTAAAAATTTTATATCACGGATTTAATAAATTATTTG
The DNA here is from genome assembly GCA_963978545.1 of Linyphia triangularis. Classification (NCBI taxonomy): domain Eukaryota; kingdom Metazoa; phylum Arthropoda; class Arachnida; order Araneae; family Linyphiidae; genus Linyphia; species Linyphia triangularis. Next base: position 37,798,493 of record OZ021722.1, on the reverse strand, counting down.
TTAACCTCTCAACGTACCTAAGAAATGAATTCGTTCAAGATTAAACTACAAATGACAGTAAAAGATGGGGGTTTTTACAATCCAAAAAAGTTAAGCAAACCTGCGGTTCTGACGGAATAAACTGGTTAGTGCTAAAAATCCAGATAGGCAAGAGCAGAATGTTCATATTTTGTATTAGCTTTTAAGGTGTTTTGAGATCACGGAATTATGTATTTATATTTTGTCAGATGTTGGGAAATATTTATTTTATTCCCAGATATTGGGAAAATCAAACTGATAACTTGTTTGAACATGGAAAAAATATGTTCAAAATAGTATTGATTTTTAAATCCTTTATATTAACTTCGCCTTTGAATGTTTGTGAATTTGAATATGTTTAGTTCAACACATAAAATGTTGCTTGAGTGTACAGTAAAGAGACTGGCTTCAAGCGCTCCGCTATGTTGTTGTGACAGAACTGAACAGTTGTTAACTTTGTTTCACTTTAACTTAGCAGTACTGATAATGCTACATTAACCGAATTGCAGCCCTTCACAACCCAGGGTTGCAAAGGAGTTCCAAGGCTTGCGCTAAGAGTAGAGGACTACTAAAAAAAGTAATACGTAGCAAAAATCAGTAATTTTAATAACATGTATTTTATTAAATTCCTATGAAAATAATTTTATTACAATTTTTTATTAAAAATTTTTTTTTTAAAAATTGAATCCGTGGGTTCATTAATAAAAGCTGACTTAAAATAATGTTGATTAGTGCAGAAAACGCTACGATTTTAATAATTTGCACCCATACCATATAGAGCACTCTTTACCATTTTTTAAGTGTTTTCTGTACCCATTTTCACTGTAAGGGGCTCCAAAACTCATTTTTGCACACATAGCATTTTACTCCTAGGCTGGTCCTGTATATTTGATTTTCCTTAATATAAAAGTGCTAATGGTTTTGCAAATGGGTATAATACATTGAAATTGGGCTGCGAAGAAGTAGGAAAACAATTCAGATGTACTTTAAAATGCAAAATTAAATTTCTTTTCGGTTTGAGAATGGGAAAGTTTTACAGTTATTTCAAAATTTATTCCAAAAATGTAGCAGCAGTTCTTAAAAAAAAATTATACAGTGGCGGCAATAAGGGGAGGAAATTTCCCCGATCTTTTTTAAAATCTAGTGATTTTGATGGCAATATCATATATATTTTAGAGTTTGTTTCCTCCTCCGATTTATACCCATTTTTGACTATTATTGTCACCCAACCGTCACCACTGTCAAGATGACAAAATCGAACTGGATAAGATAAAAAACAGGAATGTCCCAAACAAATCAGGCAAGTAATGAGTCTACATTGAAATATCCCGCTTAAAATTAGAGATGATTGAGATGGTACACAAATTAATATATTATCAAGAAATTTTAAATCGACTGATGGATTTGAATTTTTCAATTATTTTATTAATGTAGCAAATTTGGAAAGGAAGGATCTATCAAGAAAGAGGAACTTCTCTACATTTTCTTTTTGAAAAGGAGAAAAGCCATAAAACTTTTAATCAACTTCTGCAACAATCACAATCTTTTTCATTCATTTTGAAAACAGATTTCGAGGAGCTACAGAATCTGGGAATTTATCCGAACCCATTGCATGCAAGGCATCTCTGATATTTCGGATATTTTTAAAAATTTGTGTCAATAATATGTTTGAAAATGTGTTATAATCCTTTATAAAGTGTTAAACAATCTTTTAAAATGGGTTGTGCAAAGCAAATTATTTAAAATCCATATAACTTAATAGTTTAAAAAAATTATTTGTATAAAAGAATAAGTCGAAACACACAATTATTATTTATTCACTTTTTTTAATTTTTGGAGGTGCTCGTGAGCTATTTTGAGATTATTAAAGTAATATTAACAAAATTATTTAAAGTTGTCATTTTCACTCTCCCCCCCCCCCCCACCCTCAGAAAAATATATAGATTTGTTTGTAACGACGCAGCATAGCATTCCCACACCTTTTTCAGGGTGCATACACGTTTTTGGAAGTGAAATTCAAGGCCCTTTTCAAGGATATTTCAACAAAAATCAAGGCCCTATTTTACCGTTGCAGAGTCGATACCAAAATTTAATTTTTATATATTTTTTTTAATTAACGAAGTTGCAAAAATAATTAAAATACTTATTACTTAACAACTAAGATGCAACCACATATATTTATTGATAATTATACCTCTTACCAGGATAAGGAAAAAAACTAGGTTAAAAAAAAAAAGGTTTTTTTGGGTTTAAACCAGTTTTTATTTGTTTAAACCGAATTAATTCTTTTCTAATTACACGTATTTATAAATAAAATTTGTCATTAACTAGAATAATTAATGTTTAAATAATAATTAACATTTTTTCTGAAAATAATTTAAACTAAGTAAATAAACAATTATTCCTACTTATGTGGACATTCAAATCACATTAAATTTTAGTACTTTATTTAGAGATACTATTCTTTAAACAGGGTTCATACACATTTTCAGAAAAAAAATTCCCTGAGGTTTCCATCTCGGAGTCGATAATTTTTAGCCACAGAAATAGATATAGCCATCATTTTCACAAGTTCTTCGATAATTAAATAATAAATTAATTGTAATTAAATAATAAATTAAAACAAGGCAAGCTGAAAAATAGTAATTTTTGTAGTGGTTTGTTTTCTAACACTCTCCATTGTCTAAATGGATTATAGAGGGTTCCCATGTGAAATCTCAAGGTCAATGGAAACAAAATGATCTTAAGTCTGTGGTTATTTGGTTAGTTTTTTTTTTAAATATGTGCCAAAAAAATAATCATGCACTCTTAAAGTACTAAGAAAAATATTTATTATTTTTACTTACAAACAGGCAAGAAAAAAATATCCAAATTGGATGCATAAAGATTGATTTCATGCCTTCTACAGTTTGAATTTAAAGCGCGAATCCCTGGTTGGTTGGTTGGTTGGTTGAAGTTTAACGGAGCAAGGGGCATACTGCCGCGAATCCCTGATCTTTCCTATCGCTAATTTAAAGGAACAAATATTTGTAAATACAAGAAATCCTTACTTTTTTTTAAATAAAGACATAGCTTAAATCCCCCATTCAAGTTCTTCGTAAAATTTCTAGTCTAGGGTACGACTTTGCGCTTTTTCTGGGAATTGGCTACAATAAAAGAATGACGTAATATGCGTTTTCCCGTTCGTTGCCAAGTCAAAATCATGATCCAACATCCAGCGTTGCCAAAAAATCATTTACTAATAGTCACCAATCCTTCCAGATATTCAAAATGGCAAGTTCAAAATTCAAATCCCGTTTTACCGATGACTTAGAAATTAAGCCTGGAAATGTTTGGGGAGGGGGGCTGTCAATTGGATTAAGTTTAGAAATTAAAAAAAATATTCGCGTTTTCTTTTAGCTTAAAGAAAGCTATATATTTCTTTATTATTGAAACCAGGCAAGAGTGCAAATCTAAACCAGATGCACTAAGATTGCTTGTGTGAAAAATACAATACTTTTATTCTATTTTTAGCACAAAGTCTCAGTAAAAAAAATAAAAAAATAAACATGTATTCTATAAGTATAAAAAAAAAGTATTAATTTTCTATACCTAAAATCAGCCAAGAAAACAGATTTAAATCAGATACACACTGATTCATTTACTACTTCTTTATAGTTTGAAAAACCTACAACAAAACTGAGAGATTGTAATATGTATTTTCAAGTGCGAACCTTTTCCGGCACGTTAACTGACGAAAAACGCCCTTGAAGGGCAAAATACTCTTTATCGCTTTGTTGGTGACGTTTTTGATAATTTTGAAAAATTTCGAGACAAAATTCTAGCCAAGTAGTTTTTCAAGTCAAAAAATGATTTTTTGGCGCAGTTCGGCGCAATCTTAACCGAAAAGAGGTTTTTGGCGCAGTTTAGAGCAGGGTAGTCAGTTTGGCGCACTTTGGCGCAATTGGAACAGCTCTTACATCCCTGTAATTAGAATTTTTTTAATGAGCTCAAAATAAATTTAATAAAATTGGAAGGGTTTTTTTCCCAGCAACCTTAGTTAATAACTTTCACGGCTTTAAAGTAGGCCATTTTAGTAATTGATATAAAAAATTACATACCCTTCACCTTCTACAGAAAAAGAAATTCTTTCTTTAAATAGGAATCGACATAAATGAAAGAATGATATAAATCATAATACAATACCGAAGCGTAACTGCTATTTTCTCTGTAGGCGATATACTCCTCCGATAGTTAGTGTCGGGTTTTTGCAGTCTGGAACATAATTTCTCCACCAACTCGTCGAAGCTCTCAATCGACATCCGGAAAAAGTTGAAATTTTTTACTTTGTCTTCCCTTAACTGCGGGTAAAGACAGAAGAACATACCGAATGTTGATCGGCTCTAAACAATGGGATGAATCCACATAGTGCGATTAATTCGATTCTTTTTCCTTCGATATTTTATATACAAATATGCTAAGCGCGCTCTTTTTCATTTCATTTCCAACAAACACAAAATCCTCTCAGAGGAAAATTTTGGTCGTTTGAGAATGCACCTGAGGGAGAGAGAGAGAAAAGCGAAAATATCCTGCATATCAAATTACACCCTCTTTCCACCGGATACTCATCGTGCAACTTTTTGTCCCGTTCGGGGAGAGGTCAAAGGTCATAGTGACCGTGCCGTTCCAGGGCCGCTCGGGAGGAACCGATTCAAGTGTGATTGACAGATGTGAACCGGCTAGAAAGTGTGACGTCAGAATAATGGTAATACGGGAACGAGAATTTTATGGTTTTAGAATTGAAAATGGGAAATTCAAGGACTTTCCAGGCTTTTTTAGAAATAATCCTATTTTTCCAGGCTATTCAAGGCCTTGAAAAAAAATAATGAAATTCAAGGACTTTCCAGGTTTTCCAGGCCGCGTACGCACCCTGCTTTTTATTTTACACTACATCACTGTTGTTGGTCACTTAAAAATTCAAGGACTTTCAAGGACCTTATCCTTTTTTCAAGGACCAAATTTCATAAAAAAAAATTCAAGGACTTTCCAGGACTTTTAAGGACCGTGGGAACCCTGTGGAAGTTGACAACTCAACCTTACTCCCAGACAGCACCTAGGCAAAAAAAAGCTAAACTTCACGCAAAAGCGATGGTAAAAATTGATTGGCAAAAACAAGATATAAATAATTTTTTTTAATTTCCAAAGTGAAACAACATTTTGGCAGAAATACAAGTTTTATGTTGAAACAATTATATATACTATATATTGACAATGACAGGCGAATTTAATTAAGACCAGTTTTTAAATTTTTAACAGGATAGCTACTGAATTTGAGAAACAAAATCCCCTAACATTTCCCTAATTGCCAGAAACTAACCCTGATGTGCATCTCTGTCGACGTTATCATTAAGTAATCAAACGAAGAAAATAAGACCAGTTTAAAAATATATAAATTTGACTATTTAAAATTTCCTTTTACTTATTAAAGTATAATTGCACCTAAATATAAATTTCTGCTAAAAATCAAAACAAGCATCTTTAGAGCACCAGAAAAAAAGAAAGAAAAAAAAAGGGGGGGGGGGGGGAACATTAATAATAAAAAAAATTCACATAAACCAATTTACAAACTACACCCATACTTGCTAACTTCAAGGAAAAGAAACTAGCACAATACTTTTCTTTTAATTTAAAAAATAACACAAATAAAACATGTTATTTTCTTTAATTCATGTCATAGGCTGTATCCTGTTCATAACATAAATTTTAAACAGTGTCCTAAATATTTACTAAAGATTGGGCATGCATGAGCATGAAACTTAAATAATCAGCATTTTGCTAATCAGTCAGAAATTTCACTAGGTATAATATTTCATAAAAAGTTATATCTTTTGGATTTTGAAGGAAAGGCTTGAAGTTAACAGCTTCTTGTAAAAATTAATTACTCAATAGATATATGGAAATCAAATTTTGTACAACAAAAATATTATCTTAAACCACTAAAGTACATATTAAATGAGGCAAAAAATCGTTTTCATAAAACCTGACAAGCATAGCATTCGGCAGGGGAAAAAGATGCAAGGACTTTTTAAAAAATTCCATGACCCTTTGCCCGAGTGTATGCAGTAGTGCATTCAGATTTTTTACTTTTTGGAGGGGGAGGAGGATGTTTCGATTCTTTGTTTGATTTATATTGAACATATAAATCAAAAACACATATCACTTAGTTAATTATGTTCAATAAAATGTAAAAATTAAAGTACAAAAAAAAAAAAAATAATAATCAAGTACAGGATCTAACCCTTTTTGCTTATTAATGCCTATAGATTTGTTGCACATCGCTGAAAAGGGTTAATAAAAAAAAAATATGGAATCAATTTGAAATATTAAGGAATTTAGGGTTCTAATATATTCTATTGACAAAAAACACAAGTCAAGAAGAAAAACAATCATGTATGTAAAGGATGCAGTCAGATTTAAGTTTGAGGATTTTTTTTAACGATAATGCGCCGGCGGTCGCTGAGCTATAAGATAACCAAAAATCTAACAGAAATAACGTGTAAATAATTCTTCCAAGCATAAACAGTGATTTCAGAAAGTTTAAAAAAAAAAAAAAAAAAAAAGGAACATGAAGGTTATGGGCCGAGGACAGGGGATCGGCCAGTTAGGCTCAACTGCTGAGAGTAGGAAAAGGTCGGAAACTTCGTACTCCCAAATCGGCCAACTAGCCAGAGATATTGATAGACTTTAACGAAAAAGCACATGAAAAAACCTGTATTATTCAACGCACCGGCGACACAGCATCCACTTCTTGTGACGCGAGCCGGGATAGATGTCCGCACCCGCACGAGGAATGCGAGAAGGGAAACTCAAAAATTTCAAAATTCCTTGACTAAAGAGTAATTTTATGAAATACATTGACATTTATTTTCGATTCTGTCGTCACCCTATTTAAGCTACATTCAAAGTAATTAAATTGCCTCAAAATTATATTATTTTATTATTTATAAATTTAGCTACAACATTGAAATTCTAATCATTCTGCATCTATTGACCTACACGGCGGAATCGTCACTAATCTCGGACATAATGTCTAGATAACATCAATGCTGTCCATACTAATAGTATTTTCTTCCGTCGTTCACCACAAATTCATTTTTGTTAAGTAGAGTAAATAAAGCGAAATAATTTTATATTTCAGAATATAACAGTGCAGAATATAACATTGCACGGCGAAAGATAAAACATTGGAACAACAGGCAGGTGAAAATGACCGCGGTTGCCGTCAAAAACAACAATCTCGCGTGAGCGGTAACTATCGTCGAACTAGCAAAGCAAAATGACCACTGTACCCGCGAATATGAACAACTATTTCGGTAGTATTTGTTCTCTCCTACCTTAAAAAAAATCACCGTTTTGAAAAAAATTTTAATACCTTAGTGTCGATTTATTTTCGTGCTACCATCGGACAGTATCCAATTTCTTAAAAAATAGTCGCCTCAGTCCAAAAATAGTTGAAGGTTTTGTTAAAAATAGTCGTTTTGGGCCCTTTTTTCATTGAAATAGTCGCCATAGTCCTCTGGCCACTAAAATAGTCGCTTTAGTAGCCTTTTTAGTCGCCTGTGGCAGCCCTGAATTTAATAGATATTAGTTCAATTGCCAATTAATCTCTCTTTATAATTAAATAAATTAGCATATGAATTAAATTATAGTGAATTTTTCTTTGTAAAATTAGCCAACATTCAATTTGAAATCTTTAGTACAAAACAACTTTTATACAACAAATTAAAAGTCATACAAGTATATTTATATCATTATAACAACTAATATAAGAACTAAATCTGTTTGTCATCAAAATTCGCTTAAGCCTTTCCACCCAGATGATGCAACATTAGTGTTTTGTGCCATTTTATTTTAAACATTCCCTACCACCCAGAGGGGATATCGCTAACTTTCTCAGGCCCTTAGTCAGATCCCAACTGCCAGAACTTTTTAAGGTGTATGCCTGTTGAAGCAATATTTGTATCACTCAATTTTTTGAAAATTTATATAAAAGATTAGTAGAGCAGGCCACTGAATGATAAGCAGAGCGAAATGGGGTAAAATATTTTATCTTAATTTCCTAATAATCAACAAACACAATCAATACAAATTTAACATTTAAGAATACTTACGGAGCAAATAGAAAGCTTTTTGCATGTTTAGATGGTGTATGGGATTGAAGTAAAGCCAATGTTTCATCCACACAAATAGTCATCTTTTTTAAATTTTCAGACAAATCTTTTAGTTTAATGCCTGCAAACTGGAAAAAAAAGTAATGTAAGATACAAAATCTGCACTCTTAATATTGTTCAAGCTTCATATACATGGGTCATTCTCCATAGAAAGGTCTATTTCAGCAGGAGAGAAAAAGCTCTATTTCAGCAGGAGAGAAAAAGCTCTATTTCAGCAGGACAGAAAAACTACTTATGTTGAAAATTTTAGAGCTGTAGCTATATTAGAAATTGTTTTGTAAAATATTTATTAATTAAAAAAGAACTAAATAAAAATTTAAAATTCTGTTTTTGAAAAGTACAATTAGAAGGCCAAAACTACTTATAAAAATGAGTTCATTATTTTTGATTCCGGACTGACTATTGCATAGCTTTTATATTATAAATTGATTTTCATGCAAATATATAAATTATAATAAGTTACATTGCAAGTGTAACAAAACATTAATTAAGATATGATAAGTTAAAATAGAAATACTTACGCTTATGACATCAACGTTCTCTGCATTTTCTTTGTTAGCTAGTTCGTATTTACATATTTCTAAAGCTTTAGCAAGGCACTTGTTGTTGTGCAGCAACGTTTTTATTTTTCTTGAGTTCTGAGCTACAAAATAGTTATAAAGTCATGTTCATGTGTTTTTTAATCCACAATAAATTTAAAGTAGAATCTTTTTTATTCACGCAATTGAGGGGCAACACAAAAGCGATTACAAGGCCCCCACACACTCAGAAAGATTTGGAGCAGGCAAAATCAAGTTTTGGAGCAGGAAAAATGCCTTTCGAAGCAGGTAAAATTAAGTTTTGGAGCAGAAAAATGACTTTCAGAACAGGTAAAAACAAGTTTAGTAGCAGGAAAAATGCCCATTGTAGCATGCAAAAGCAACTTTTGTAGAAAAAAATAATTTTGAAGCAGAATTACCTGGGCTGAATATTACTAAATCGGCGTCGCAAATCTAGGCAATAGCTGCTATTACATTACCATAGACCGTGGCGAAAACGAATAAAACACCAACGTAAATTATAGCACCTACCATATCACCGCAATCTCTGTAATATCAGCGCAAAATCCCAGTAATGTCATACTTTTTTTAGACAGGGTGTCCAGCAAAATTTCTGATAAAAATTCAAGCATATTTCAAGAATTTCAAGGCTCATCCAAAAATTTTCAAGGACCCTCTCACCACCAATTAATTACCACCATATTTTCCAAAGTATACCCCCACCCAGTAGTATGTTGAACTAATTTTACAAATTACAAAAATTTATGAAATTAAAAAATAACTAATCATCATGTAAGAATTAGATTGTTATGTACTTTGAAAATAGGAAGAAAAGATTTTTTTTAAGTCTTTTTTTTTTAGGGCAAGAAAAAAGACATAAAATTGTTTAACCAGTGACACATAAATAGTAGGTCTAAACCTTAGCAGATAAAAAGAAAAGGGAATAAACCTAGGCATGCAATTTAATAGTTTGCTTTAAGCACCAATCACATTGGAACAAGCAGCTTCATTTTGTGCATAAGATTCAGGTGTGAAGGCTTGTTTAAAGCAACACCTATTATTTTTTTTATTATTATTATTTTATATTTTAGATGAACATATCTCTGCAATTTGGTGGCTTTTGCAGTTTTTTTTCCTTTTCCCTCTTTTAGTTTCTTTTGATGCAAGCTTTTTCTTTGATCACGACTGCTTGTCACAAACATTTCTATTGCTAAGAATTAAGGGAGGGAGGTTCTGCATGTAACTGACATTGCCAAAGCAAAAAAACTTCAAATTTTCACATAGTTGCACAAGTTAATTAATTTTAAACACTTATATAAAAAATTGCTTTAACTTTTAAACTATTATCTATTATAGCTAAAATGTAAAATTGTTTCAAGCTAAAATAAATAATTTAACATACAAAAACAGTTAAAATTACAATTTAAAAAAAGGATAAACAGTAAAATTGGACAATTGGAACTACTTTCTTACACAAAATCAAATCTAAATTCTAGAAATTCTGCATCGATTCAAACCAAACGGCGAAACCGATCTTAATACCGACACTAATCACGGGAAATAGCGGCTATTACATCAAGGGAAGCCTAGGCGAATGATATCAAAACGGCATCCCAAATCTCGGCAATAGCTACTATTGACAAGGCTTAAACCAAGTGGAAAATTATCATTTCGCCAAAGTAAATATCGGCGATAGCGAAAAAAATACAGATACAAATCTTGGTAAATACATTAATGCAAAATATTGTTGATATGGCGTCCCGAGGATTGTAACCAAATAAATTTCCCTAACTCGATTTATGGCCAAAAGGCCTTAAGTTTCTGAACAATGCAGAGGAATTTCCCGTCCAAAAGTAATTTGGTAGATTATCAATCCCTTGAGGTTCTAAATGAGAAAAGAAAGAATCCCCTCTGTAACTTTCACATGAGTTCTTCATGACCCTGAAAAGTTTAAAGAATTTCAACGTCTACTTCCGTTTGAAATAAAGAGCGTGAAAATCTCTATCCTTAGCTGTCTTCAAAACTTACATTTCAAGGAATCGATCGTGTAAAAAAAGGTGCAGAATTAACAAAAAGAAGTAAATTAGTTTCATCGACTCCTTTTTTGGATGCTATTGTTATTCTTTCTGAGCATTCAAAAGAATTTCTACTAATTTAACATTTTCACATCTACATGCAGGAACTACTTTCAAACATTCTGAAGCAAAATGGCGGGATTGGATTATTTGCGGGAAAAGGTTATTCGCCGTTGCGTAAATAGATGCATGCTTTGTTTCAGATATCAGAGCTCTACCCGACCCGAAATGATGGGCGATTTGTCGGAATATCGAGTAAGTCAATATCAATTCTAGGTATCGGTTAAATTGGGTCGATCCATCATTAATTGTGGTCGTAGGACCAATTGTAATAAAATCTAGTAGGAGGAATTCTGAAGTAAGCAGGTTCCTTAGCTGTCAAACTTCCAAGCAAACCCAATAAAATTGTAATGCAGATTTGTATATATCTCAGAAATGGTACAAATTTCAGTTAAAAACGGAATTTCGCTTTTTGGCTGAACTTTACCATGTCTGTCATGTGCAAATGTCTGCAATAGCATCAGCACTCTTCAAAAATGACCGTTACACCAATGAAAATATCAGCAATAGTGCCGAATAAACAGGAGCAGTTCTCAACAACAGCTCTAATATATCGGTGAAAGACTCGACGAAATTGACCACCACAATAATTTGCAATAATGTCTGCATCAGCGTTGCAAATCATCGCAGTAACATCGACATTTCTCAGTAATATCGGGGCAAATTTTGGATATTACAATAAAGTAGCACTCGACAATAATTACCATCATACCAACGAAAATATCAGCAATAGCGTCGAATTAACTGGAGCAACTCTCAATACTACAGAGCTATTATATCGATGAAAGACTTCATGAAAATGACCATCGTAACAACGTAAAACTAGACAATGTCAGCACTACAGGGTTGCCACTGACTGTAAGCTTTGAAGATAGTTGCTTTAGTAGCCTCAGATGTTAAAAATAGTAGCCAAAATAGTAGTCTCAGACATTGAAAATAGTAGTCTCAGACGTGGAAAATAGTAGCCTCACTTTTCATATCTTTTAATAAAGATTGTTTTTTCAAGTCGGTAAAGACCTTCCTCAAGTTATCATCAAGATCGGAAGAAAACTGTCAATTTACATAAACACGAAAACCCAGAGACACTCTTCTTCCAATTCAAAATAATGTCTAATACATAACATCCCATACGGTAAAAGGCATGTGTCTTGGGGGAGGCGCTATCGTACTTTCATAACTGCGATAGAAGTTAGCCACTCAACCTTACTCCCAGACAACACTTAAGCAAAAAAACTTCACTTCAAGCAAAAGCGACGGTAAAAATCGATTGGCAAAACAAGATATATAGATATTTTCTTAATTTCCAAAGTCAAACAACTTTTGGGCAGAAAAACAAGTTTCATGCTTAAACAATTATACTACATATTGACAATGACAGGCAAATTTAATTAAGGCCAGAAAATTTAAATTTTTAACAGAATAGTAACAGAATTTGAGAAATAAAATTCCCCAACATTTTCCTAATTTCCAGAAAATTCCCTGATGTGCATCTCTATTGACGTTATCATTAAAAAAACGAAGAAAATATGACCAGTTTAAAAATGCATAAATTTTACCAATTTCAATTACATTTACTTATCAAAGTATAATTGCACCAAAATATAAATTTAGGCTAAAAATCAAAACAAGCATCATTAAAGCATGAAAAAAATTAAAAATAATAAAAAAAAATTCATTCACATAAACCAATTTACAAACTACACCCATACTTACTAACTTCAAGGAAAAGAAACCATTACAATACTTTTCTTTTTAATTTAAAAAATATCACAAATAAAACACATTATTTTCTTTAATATATGTCATAGGCTTTTTCCTGTTCATACATTTTAAACAGTGCCCTAAATATTTACTAAACTTGGGCATGCATGAGCATGAAACTTAAATAATCAGCATTTTGCTATTCAGTCATAAATTTCACTATGTATAATATTTCATAAAAAATTATGTCTTTTGGATTTTGAAGTTGAAAAAAGATAAATAACATATATTGCATGAAAGAAAGGCTTGAAATTAATAGCTTCTTATAACAATTAATTACTCATAGGTATATGGAAATAAAATTTTGTACAACAAAAATATTATCTTAAACCACTAAAGTACATATTAAATGAGGCAAAAAATCGTTTTCATAAAACATGACAAGCATAGCATTCGGCAGGGGAAAAAGATTCATGGACTTTTTTAAAAATTCCATGACCCTTTGCCTGAATGTATGCAGTAGGGAGTTTAAATTTTTTATTTTTTGGACGGGGAGGAGGATGTTTCAATTCTTTATATTAAACATATAAATCAAAAACACATATCACTTTTAGTTAATTACGCTTAATAACAAAAAAAAAAAAAAAAAAAAAATTAAAAAAAAAAAAAAAATCAAGTACAGGATCTAATCCTTTTTGCTCATTAATGCCTATAGATTTGTTGCACATCTATAACAGTGCAGTAAAGGGTTAATAAAAACAACACAAAAATATGATGAAATCAATTTGAAATATTAAGGAATTCAGGGTTCTAATATATTCTATTGACAAAAAACACAAGTCAAGAAGAAAAACAATCATGTCTGTAAAGGATGCAGTCAGATTTAAGTTTGAGGAATTTTTTTAACAATATTGCGCCAGCGGTGGGGAAGCTATAAGATAACCAAAAATCTAACAGAAATACTGTGTAAATAATTGTTCCAAGCATAGCAATGATCTCGGAAAGTAGGGGGGGGATTAAAAAAGCGGAGTATGAACATGCGGTTGTGGGCCGAGGAGAGGGGATTGCCCAGTTTGGCACAGCTGCCAAGAGTAGAAAAAGGTCGGAAACTTCGTACTCCCAAATCGGCCAACTATCCAGATATTGAGCGACTTTTACGAAAAAGCACATGAAAAAAACCTGTATTATTCAACAGACTTCGTGTGACGCGAGCCGGGATAGATGTCCTCACCCGCACGGCGAATGCGAGAGAGGAAACTCAAAAATTTCAAAATTCCCAGATTGAAGAGTAATTTTACGAAATTTCTTAACATTTACCTGAATTCCAGGTTCTGTCGCCACCCTGTTTAAGAGCTACATTCAAAGTAATTAAATTGCCTCAAAATTTAAATTATTTTATTATTTATAAATTTAGCTACAACATTGAAATTCTAATCATTCTGCATCGATTGACCTACACGGCGAATTCGTTCACCACATCGGCAAAAATCTCGAACACGTCTATATAACATCACTACTGTCCATACTGATAGCATTTTCTTCCAGCGTTCATCAAAAATTAATTTTTGTTAAGTAGCGAAATAATTTGATATTTCGGAATGTAACAGTGCCTTGCACGGCGGAACCTAACAGGCAGGCGAAAATGACCGCGGTAGCCATCAAAAACAATCTCGCGTGAGCGGTTACTATCGTCGGACTAACAAAATGACCACTGTACCGCGAATATGAACAACTTTTTCGTTAGTATTTGCTCTCTTCCCCCCCCCCCTCCCTTAAAAAAATCACCTTTTTCAGAAAATTGTTGGTACCTTAGTGCCGATTTTTTTTCGTGCTACTATCGGACAGTATCCAATTTCTTAAAAAATAGTCGCCTCAGCCCAAAAATAGTTGAAGGTTTTGTTAAAAATAGTCGTTTTGGGCCCTTTTTTCATTGAAATAGTCGCCATAGTCGCCTGGCCACTAAAATAGTCGCTTTAGTAGCCTTTTTAGTCGCCTGTGGCAGCCCTGGCATTAGCGTCGCAAATCATCATGGCACTCGGAGAAAATGAATACCACACCCCAGAAGCAGAATAATATATAATGTTCTGCAACGGGACTTTTGACAGTTACAAATGTTCTGCAGACATTTTTTCAAAATTTCCAGTATGACATAAAAGAAAAAACCCATAAAATTAATACTACACATTTATTGCAAAATGACAATGACGAAAAAAATTATTTTTCAAACCAAGGCATACATTCAAAATTTGTAACTTTATCAATGACTTTCAGCAAGAGAAGCGCTCCAGAACGGGAAACGGACACGTGATTGATCCCCTTATGAACGCGGGGAGTTTTTCTATAAGAAACTGAAGCTCGGGGAAATGTTGTTCCGAGAAAATAGAGGGGGGGGGGGGGGGAAGGGTGGACAATAAAGTCGTTTTGTTCTGCAGAACATGTCATCCCGTAGGTGAAATTCTTTTTCTCACTCTAGGGCATTTGTTCCAAACTTAAAATTGTTCCGCAAGGACTGATTGTTCTGCGACGTACGTCGCAGTTTTAGGCATTTTCTGCTTTCGGGTACCACACCAATGTAAATATTAGCGCTAGCGCCGAATATACAGGAATATTTCTCAACAATAGCGATATTACAGCGGCGAACAATATCAAATTTCGACACGTAAAAAAAAAAAATTGCGTTTTGGTTCAAATAAAGCATTTGGAGTAGCTTGGAGCAGATTTTTGTATTAGGCGCAGGTCTGAGACCCCTGCGATTAAAGAAAAATAAGTTAAACATAAATTACGACTTAAGATACTAGAGCATTTCAGGCATAAAACTGAATATTACAGGGGAAAAAAAAGCAAACCTTTTTTCAATTTACATGCACAGCAAAAGAACAAAATCACAACCCTTTTCAAATTTAGATAAAGTTGGAGCAAAGAAAGAAAATTAATAGTCGAGTTACAAAATAAATTTTTAAGAAAGTGGTTTGTTGAAATGTATGTTGTACTTATGTTACAAACATGTATACAATGAATTTATAAACATAGCCCTTACCTGATGTAAGGGTGTGATTTAATGAAATTTGGCTAATACTAGACTGATATCTTTGCTGGCAATGCCAAGGTATCACTTTCATTTTAACTTTACCTTGCTTTGCAGCAGGTTGTTGCAAATACTCCATTGCCTAGAAAAAATGAAAAAATCTTTGAATTTCATAAACATTCTAGAATGATAAATATAGTAAAAACAATGCATATAGTGTGTTAGCACAGATTGTTATCTGTCTAAAAAGTGAGAATGAAGGATTACAATCAGGGACGACGCGAACGGGGAGCGTCTCGCCCCCCCCCCCCCCCAAAGTTTTAGAAAGTTGAACAGTTGGCAAATTTTCGAAATTTTTTTAGCCCTTTTTTTAAAGTTGATCCACAATAAAATCGAATTGAATGAAAAAATAATTAAAAAAAAAAAAAAAAAAAAAAAAAAATGCAGAACAAAAAATATTACAATACATACTCAAATTTCACTAATCAGCATTTTTACACTAGAAGCCTATTATAAGGGAGTCGGTGCCTTTACCCCCGCCTACATTGATGGACTGCGTAAACAAATATAACAGGTATCTTGCAAACACAAATCATAGATATCTTCATTATCTCACTCCGCCAAAGTTTTTAGAAAAGAAAGTCGGCACTCGGCAAATTTCCAAAATTTCATCAATTCCTTAAAAAGTACCAAGTGATGGATGCTTTAAAATGTATTGAATAGAAAAAAATTTAAATAATTAAAATCGTCAATAGTATTAAAAAATCTTGATCACAATTCAACCCTAGTTGGCAGTCGGCAATTTCGAATTGGAGTAAGTATATCCTTTTTTTGCAGGAACATTTAAGTTGATATCGTCACTGACAGCTTCTAAATGAAATTAAATATGAACATATCTCCTGTACCTCGTACTGTTGCACAAGTATCAATTTCCTCAAATTCTCTACAGAATGAATAATTTTCCTTCAATTTCAAATCGGTACATTTAATTGTATAAATCGTCAAGTCGACTGTCGTAAGTTTTTAAATTCAGACACCTGATAAGTACACACTATATTCTCAGGAAGAAACTGAGAATAATTACTTATTATAGATAACTCTGATGTGTTATAGTAGGTGACACATTTTTAGTAGGTCAGGTAACGCCTTAAAAACCCTGATATGCCCATTAAACGTCATTTACATAAAGTGTCTATTGTACGTCACATGAATTGAAAGTCTTACAGAAAATTTCAAAACATCTAAATTTTAACTTCCGAAAAATGAGCCCTCTTTTATCAAATACGTGCCTTACGTACACCACTGGTCTGGCAAGAAGTTTCAATTTCGAATAAAACTTGCTTATTTTTTGGTAAGATAAAAATAAAAAATACATTTTATAAGGTTATTCACTGAGGTTTATTTTTACTTATTACGAACATGAAGTCGAGTGAAATGGAAGTAGCGTGCAATTCTGTTAAAAAATATTTCTATTACATTTTGCCAAATTATTGCAATTAATGTCAAGTAGAACTCTATAAATGATGTTATATAGTACTTCATTTAAAAAAGTGTAACGGTGTGTGGTAATGGAGAGTCGAACACGGAACTTCTAGATAAGAAGGCAGGCGAGCTAACCACTAGGCAAAAGTGATAACTAGTGCATAGGTGTTGTATCTGTCATTTGTACACGAGACCACCACATAGCCCCTTCCCAGTGCGTTGCGAAGGGGTGAACGATTGAGTTGCTTGCGTGTGTGTTGCGTGTGGCAGTGAGTCGTCAGACGTTGTTTGCTGTGTGGCAGTGAGTCGCCAGAGGTTGCTTGCTGTGTGGCAGTGAGTAGCCAGAGATGCTGAGGTGGTAGTGTGAAGGTCGTTCAGTAGATGGTGCCACTGATGTGTTCGAATATTCGGGTCACCAAAGTAGTGGTGTGTGGTAACGGGGAGTCGAACCCGGAACTCCCAGATCAAAAGACAGACACGCTAACCACTGGGCAAAAGTAACCACTAGTCCCTAGGTGTTGTATCTGTCATTTGTACACGAGACCACCACAAATGATTTACTGAAATAATGCATGCCACGCAAACTGGAAGGCAATGTCGTATTTATTGCAACAAAATAATCATTGGAAAAGTTTTGAAAGGTTTGTTATAATATTATCTAAATTTCTTGACTTTTCCTGTACCCAAATAGATGTGGCCTGACTTTGTCCGACGTACAACCAGGTTTCAGTCTATTAGAACCCCTTTCACGCCTTTCCTCGATTTCACTACTTTACTTTATATACACGAAACATCGCAAAGACATCGTGTTTCAGTTAAGTTAGATTAGTCAAAATACCTTTACAAATATTTCAAATTGGATCAGTAGATCTCACATTAGGATTATAACCTTTAAAGGTGGGAAAGGGAAATGGGTGAGGTTTCTTAGATTTTTAGAAATCTCAGGTTGACTGTGACGTTTCTCTTCTTTAGATGATCATATGCGCAACTTCTCCTTCGTCAAGATAACATTGGCGATTTGAATACCTCCCTCCTCCCCAAAAAACCTCTGCGGGTACTATTCCTTACTTAGTTTGGATTTTTGTGCCGAAAATTATGGTTTGCCTTTTTTATAGATCTGAATATTTTGTTGCTAAATTTGATGTTCATAAGGATAGTGAGTTAGTTGAGAATAATTTACTTTGTAAAACTTGATTTCTGCTTCATTAGGATAGAGGTTCATATGTATTATTTTTTTTACATATAAATAATATTATGGTTTGATTTAATGATAGAGTAATACATTTCATTTTTAGTCCTGCTTAGAGAAAATTAGCATTATACTTTCCATCTGGAACAAATGATTATTATTAATAAAACGAGTAATATTTGCAGAAATTAATGCTAAAAAACCTTGAAAAAATCATTAAATTCAATCCAGCAGTTTTGGTAAAAAATATGTACACGAAGTAACTATTTTTAAGAAGTAAATTCCTGTGTTAAATTGCTAATAAAAATTAAGTTTTACTGTTAATATACTTTACAAGAGAAAGTAAAATCCTCTTTTCTTTTTTGGTTAGGAAAATATGTTAAAAAGTATTTAAAAATTAATTAACAAAATATTTTTAATAATTATTGTATTTGGAAATGCAATTATATTGTCCACGAGAGCCGACAGGATTATTTGCAGGAAGGTGAAGATCGCTAACATGGAGGTATAAGGCGACAAAAGTCTTTGTTTAATCATAGTTTTCTCGAAAATGGGAATTAGACTTCCTAATTCGATGTTAGTTAATAGCTGTAAATAATTTTTTACTTCAATTGATAATTTACTATCTATATATTTTGTTCTTGTGAATTACTTCTTCCACATTACTTTATTTTTCGAAAGGCAGGAGGGAGTGTAAGTACATGTTTCTTATATATCCCCGACATTGTCTCTATTATAAAAATCGCAGTGTTTCGCGGAAGTAATTTTGTGTGATAGCAATAATCTGCCAGGATTTTACAAAGAAGAATTTTTCCAGAATTTGTTTGATTAACTTTTTTACATCTTTAAATTAGAATCACCTATTTGATCAATATTTTTCATTTATTTTATTTTGTATTTTAGTGTGATTTCCATCCACTTTTACTTGTTTAATTAATTTCTTCGAAACTGCAATTTAAAAATTAAAAAAAAAAATTGTATTGAAATGGAGCCTTTGTACTACTCATGTTACTGAATTGGTGCAAGATTGTGAGAATGCATTCTATCTCCAAGTGATAAATGCCTCCTCTCCCCTCAAAAAAGCACTTCGAAAAATTATCCCCTTTGCTCGGGAAAAAGGGGTTATTTACTAAACAAAAATGAAAAATTAAATGAATTTGAAAAAACTTTAACTAAAATGTGAAGGGAATTTACTTAATATGTGATATTAATTACGTATTAATAAAATGCCATAAAATATTAAAAACATAAATTAAAATTAATTGCACATTAAATAAAATAATTCACAATTAAATAAAAAAAAATTAACAATTAGTTATAAAGACTCATTAACAATTAATTATGCATTAATTAACAAATAATTAATTATTAATTAAAAAATAATTATTAATTAAAAAAATATGCATTAATTTTGCATTAATAAAACTTAATTAATAATAGATTGACACCTTAATAGATATTTTCTACATTTACACCATACTTGTCTTGATTTTAGTCGGCAAAAGTATGTCTAACGCCCCCCCAATCGAAATTCTTAGCGAAGGCCCTGATTACAATATCAAATTATTTACTTTATAAATAAAACAAAAAGAAAAAAACAGGAACATATAGTGCATCTTAACTAAATTGAATAGTTAATTTAAATTTGGAGAGGGGGTGAACAGATAAAAAATTCATATAAAAATAAATCATACTCTAAAATCCACAATCAATAATTTTGTGTATCCCATACCGGTCTTGCCTATTGGTGATTGAAAGTTGGTTGGTTGTTTTCAGATTATCTGGCGCCGTCAGTAACACGAGGGCTATAATGCGCCAAAACACTCGTCATTAGACAAGCCAACTTACATTTACAAACACTCATGCCTAACACGGGACTCGAACCCGCAACCTCGCAGTCTAGAAGCTAGAACGCTAACCACTATACCGTTTGGTCGGTTTGGTGATTGAAGGATAAGTATAAATATAGAAAAAGACACTGTAAGCTAAAGCCGTCAATGTTTGCTTAATGCTAAATCAAAGACAAGAGAGGGAAACAATTTAAAAATATGAAATTTTGTAAGGAAAAGGAAAAAACGCAGTTCAGCAGTTAGCGAAAATCCTTGCCAATGAAAAAATATTCATTCTAAAAATCTGCAGATATTTACTCAAAAATCAGAGTGTCATCCTGATATCAAAAGCTATTATTTAGAAAAAACAGAAAAGGTGATTAGTTAAGATTATTCTAGTTTTCTGTGGCTGCAAATATGTTTTCCTTAAAAACAACCGCTAAGTTCGAACAATTTATTGTGCTACCATATCAAAATCTGTATATTGTAAGGCTAATTAAATTAATTATGGTAATTCAATTAATCAATTTTCACAAGAAAATTCTCTAGTCTCAATTTTATAGCCTAACTGCAGTGATAACTCCCCCAAACTAACAACCTTCAAATCATTTAAAATTCCTGTAACAAATCGTTTTATAAAGGTACTATTGCAACAAATCTAACATCAATAAACTTGAACTCATCAAAGTTAAAATTTACAATACCAATCCACCAAAAGCAGTCCAGCCCGCTTGAAGTAAAAAGAAGTTCTGCTCCACCAATAAACAATGGTAGAAATGCGAAATCAAATCTGGTGATAGCTAAGAAAATTATAAGGACAAATTTCAAAAATTAAGGACCTAAGATAAAAATAAGGATTTTGGGGGAACCTAATAGAGAACTCGTCCCCCCCCCCCCCACCCCATGAGAATTGGCGCGAAAAACTTAGAACAAAACATAGCATCAAATGAGAATTTTTTTGACAAAATTACGACCGCAATAGTAAATTACTTTATTAAGGTACAAAATTCAATATTACAGAACAATAATAAAAATTATTTAATATATCAAGAAGGAAAGTGGGTCAATCTTCAGACCATTGAAAGCAAACCAAGAGTTTCAACAACTTTTATTTTTATGATACAATAACAAAAAGTATACTCTTATGGATAATTAACCTTTTCTTTTGAATCCGATATGCATCGAAAGAATAATCACGAACGTATCTTTCATGTTCTTATTGCAATTAAAAAAAAGGTAAAGATAATATCTTTTAAAAACAAAACAGTACCTGTTTTTAACAATGGTCTGTTTCAACAATGAAAAAACAAACCTGCAGGTTAAAAATAATTTCTCGATATTACTTCAACACATCCCACATCAATTCTTCAGAAACTACTAGTCAAACAAATACTTTTGCTTGCCAAGCAAGTTATTTTCTATTTCGTAAATTTCTATGGCGTATGGAATGATTGATTTTAAGTTGCCAGATCGTAAAATCGAAAATTTTTACATTCTCATGGAAGTGCGAAAAAGTAATACTTAAACAAATCTTTAGAAAAGTATTTCTTAATACCTTTTAAAATTTTGTAAAAAAATTATAAAAATATTAAAGTGATAACTATAACTAAATATTAAATTTCAAGGATAATTAACTCAGTTTTACTCAGTTCAGATCATTTCATCACACGAGTGTTGCTGTTATTGTTATTTGGTGGTGTAATTCTTATTGTATCTCGTCAATAGTTTTCGTTCAATTTTATGGGAATCAATAAATTAAATTACTTCTTTTTAATATAAATTAAGTATCTCTAAACAAAAATAATGAATAGATTGTTTGGAAAAGCAAAGCCTAAGGAGCCTCCTCCTAATTTGTCTGATTGTATTGCAAATGTGAGTTAATCGTTTATCGCACTTATGAATTGTCTAGTTTATTCGATTTTGTTTTAAGTTTAATAGGCTTTAAATATATATAATTTAAGAATGTATTAATATTTTTTAATTTTGTGTTGTTTTAATTTTTTTTTTTTTTTTTTTTTTCTGAAAACTCTTAAAAATTGAAAGGTTGCGCAAAAGAATGTTGGGAAAAGATTGCGACGTGAAATATGTTAAGGGGGACTAATTTAATTGGATTTTCCATTAAGTATTATTTGCACGTGAATATCTTCAGAATTGGTTTTTTAAAAGCAGCCTATAACGCGATGTCTCGAATTACTGAGCAACTAGAGTCTATACCAAAAAGTCTAATAACAGACATGAAGCTATGGCTCTTGGACAAGCCTTGTGGAGTCTACTCATTTCTGAGAAATCAAAGATTTCAGATTCTTTTCTAGTAGAATTGAATTAGATTCCTTAATTTTATTTTCTGAGCAATGAATTCAGAATATTTAGGATGAAGCTAGTTACATTAATTCTGAAAATAACATTCTAAAACTTGCTGCAGAATGCATGTCTTTCTAGAACCAGCACTAGGATGGTTCAACAATAAATGTAAAAAAATAAAGTTTCACATATATACAGAATTTTTCAGTATATACGTGAAATTTTTTAGACTTGTGGACAGTAATATTCTAGAAGAATTTCCAACTTCATATTCCAACTGTAAGAGGGTGGTCAACCCCCACAAACTTCATAAGCTGGTGTATTTCATTGTACCTTTTCTATTAATTTCAAATAATAAAAACCTTCCAAATTCACATATAGGCTTTATTTGACAATCTCTTACAAAAGAATAAATCAATATAGAAGTAAAACATTGTAAATTTAAGTGCATTTTGTCTTTTAATTATTACAAATTAGTGTCTAAAACTGATTTTTTCATAGTTTCTGATAGAAAGCATTTTCTGCCAATCTTAAATCTACCTTTCTTCCCTTGCTGTTAGATTAAAAGCATCTCGCTGATCTCGAAATAAATATATCTTCAATGCATATTATTATCTAGTCATTCATCGAGCGTGTTGAATTGGTCCTGGTGCTCGCCAATGTATTTTTGTTGTTGGACATCCCCAGACAATCAGTGTCAATTCGATAAGTTTTTTGTAATAATTTCTGATGTAAGATTTAGCTGTTTCCATATAATGTTTAAGAAATGTTATAGCCAGTTCTGCAAGTACCTTTGTTTCTCCATTTAGTTTTAGTGCTCTATAATTATCCATCACAACACCATTCCAAATAGCCATGAATCTCTTAAGGATAGGAATGTTTGAAAAACTCGAAGGCCCTACACATAAAGTAAATGATTTTGCTTGGACTAATTCCATTATGTGATGATGGCAAACTAACCAGAGAAGTTCACATTCAAGTTTTCTTTCTAGTAAAGCATAGATTCCATTTAAAAAAGTGTTCACGCTCGTTGTGTCAAAGCATATTGCTTGAACCGATTCTGTGGTATTCCACTCTTTTAGTAAAATATGTATAGCATTAGTTATGGTCCAGTTCCAACAGTCAGTTTTGGCACTCCAAGGAGCTTATTAAGACCATCTCCAGATACAAATACTGATAACTGATTAGCATTTCCATATCCAAATATTTCAAGGAGAAGTTTGTCATCCCAATAAACCAATAGAGAGAAATTTGGTTTGAATTAACCTTTTGCTGATTCTGCATTGTCCTTTCGAGATTTTGTACGCATTTGCTGAATAGTACTTCATGAAACTGGAAGGCAAGATGGATTGTGAAAAAGAGCTGCTGTGAGTGAAACAATTAGATGGACTGCTTCACTGTCATCATTATATAAATAATTATAAGAAATAATGCCACATATAATAAAATATTTTAGAATTATTAAAAATGTACATATGTATTACAAAAAACTAAATTTCTACAAAAACTTCTGGGAACAATTAAAAATATATCTGAACTGTAAATTATGCATTGTATTTTCAATACACCTGCTAATGTTAAATTGTGGGGTCATTGAGCACTCTCTTAGAATTTGAATAAGAAGCTAAAACTTTTCTAGCATTATACTACTGGCAAGTCTAAAAAAATTAAGAGGTGGCCTGGACCTTAGCTGAAAAAAAAAAAAAATGTGAACCGCCCTAACCAGCATTCTTCAGTTTCTCTATGAAGCAAGTTGACATGGCGATGATCGTGATGGATAGACTTGTGTTGATTGACAGGCTGCTTCATGGGTTTTTTCTTCTATTTGAGACTCAAATTTGAAGCATTTTTTGTTGAAAGACCTCTTAAAAGGCATTATAGGAAATCATTTCACACAGCTATTGATTTAATAATGTTCTTTATGCCGTATAGCTCTTGTGACAGAGAATCTGTTATATAATCAATTCAAAAACAGATGCACATTGTTGATACTGAATAAGTAAAACTTCACTCTTTATATATATAGTTTTTAAAAAATCAAGGATTTTATTAATCCAAACATTAGCATTTATGAGAGTTAAAAAAATTGTTTTTTAAGCGAGAGAATATAATTTCATTTGCTCTGCTTTATTTACTGAGAAGTGAGTTTTTTGTAAGTAATCATTATTTTACTCTTTTTTATTAAATATCAAATTTACATTCATAGGTGGATAGTAGGGCAGAATCTATCGACAAAAAAATATCTCGTTTAGAAGTTGAATTGGTGAAATATAAAGATCAAATGAAGAAAATGAGAGAGGGTCCTGCCAAAGTAAGTCTTTTTCCAATAAATAATTAGAACACTTTCATTCAAACTTCACAAGTGCCCGTTTATGAAAATGTCCTAAAAAACTGAGTCATTGTGCACAGTAGTATTCCTAAACAGAAATTGTGCAAATATTGCATAACGTCTTTTACATTTACACCAACTTTCTGTGGGGAGTTTTGATACGAACCTGAATTCAGAAGGCGTCAGGGTCTTCATTGCTTGCAGATGCTCCAGGAATTGTATGGTAAGATAAGGAGGGAAATGAGTAAACAAAAGGCAGTGCTAAGTGAAAAAAAGAAGGTAAAATGTCATCTTCTTGACTGGAAACAAACTTCAAACATTTTATTTATCATTAACTATGAAATCTTTGACTTAAGATTTTCTAAAATAAACATACCACTTAAAAATTAGTGTATTCTTTAGGTAAAGAAAAACAGTAAATATTTGGCATATTCAAGTGTGTGAAATTTAAACGGTTAGGATAGGAGTTAATAGGAAGTCGATACTTTTCCATTAAAGGGGGGCATTGGTACTTCCATGTACGGTACGGATTCTGCGCCAAGAACTGTTTAAATAATACCGGGCTAAATTGTGGCAACCATAGGCAGTTCACTTGTTATTAAAAAATGGAGGCTGTTCAATTTTTTAGCGAAAATCACCTTAGCTCAGAATCCGTACCGTACTTGGAAGTACCAACGCCCCCTTTTAACGGAAAAGTACCAGGAAATCTAATGCGCCCCTCCCCCACTTCTTGCATTTTCAATAGGACAATTATTATTGTGTCTTGTTTCTTCAGCAGTATAACTGGCCTCACAAGCTGATAATTTTTGTCCTAATGCAATCATATCAAATATTATTTCTATATTGTACTAACTGAAGTGTCTGACTTTGCTTTGTTTCAAATAGCTACGGGTCTGTGCTGCCCAGTTGAAATTGGTTCAGTTGATTTCAAATTATGAGCATGCCCCTTCCTCCCTTTTCACCTCCTATCTTTGATTTCTCCTACTTAACTACAATACATGAGATAATTAAAGTGTGTTCTAGATAATCTGGATAGTCTAGTAGATCCCAAATTCTTACCCTACCTCTTTAGGGATAAGAAAAGGGAGATACAGGTGTGCCAGTTACCTTCCAAAGATTAGAATAAAACTTTAGATTTCAAGTTGTAATCATACCTCTCAAGATGTGAAAAGGAGTTTTTTTCAAAATTTTATGCTGTCATCGATCTTTTTCATGTTTTCGAAAATCAAATGTACAAATTTCATCACAATCGAAATAAAACTGTAGATTTGTATAAAACATATATACCCAAGGACACTTCTTTATATTATAAATTTTAACAAACATGTACACTCTTTTAGCTGTCACACTTTGTGAGAATTCAAAGTTTTTCACATTATGTTCAAAGGTATTTTCTTTCAAAAACTTACCTCTGTATTAAAAAAATAAAAAAATCCTGATTAGTAAATCTAAATTCTATTTATTAGAGAAGATAGGCTTAGGCATAATAAACATCTGACCTGCAGGATTTTTGAGATTTTTATTTAGTTTTCAAGTTATAAAATTTTTGAATATTAAATGACACCTTACAACTGTTGAAGATGTAGCTGTATTTATATATCATGATTTGTAAATTACCATAATTAGAAGAATATTTTCTTATTAACAAAATGTTTGTTGAAATTTCCTTTTTACAATAACATCAATATTACTTTGTATTAAAATTAAATAAGATTTAATAAATTAAAAACTTAAAAAAGCCTGATTTGTGAGGTTCTTTCCACCACACTTTTCTTTTTGCTTTGACAACTATTCATGTTGTGTCTCAGTAAATATCCTAAAATTATGCAAGTATACAGTCAAACCTCATTAACACAAAATCGCTTTACGTGGAATCCCGCTTAACACAAAGTAAAAACAGTTCTCTGTACTTAAAACTAATTTATTCGTTTAGCACAAAATTTGGTTAACGCAAACAATTTTAGCGGCCCCATCGACTTTGCATTAACAGAGTTTGACTGTATTAAGAAATGTTTAACAAATAAGGTTAATATATTATTGTTTTTATACTATCATTATTTTCGAAATTATTCCATAATAAATTCATAATTTCATGATCTTTCGAAGCTATTCTTTTCTCTGATTGTACACATCTTAGTATTTTTACTCTAGAACTCAAAATTGTTTACAGACTATAACTTTAATTGGTGTTGATAAATGCTCCACATAATTTTTTGATGTACAAATTAGTTTTGCCGTTATACATTTTTCAAAGAAGAACAAAACTTAAATTTATTGACTATTTTTTTTATACTTAAAGAAGAAAAAAATTAAAACTGCTACAAATAATTTAAACTTCTACATTGTTTTTTATCAAAAAAGATTCCTCTTGTTGATGATGCCTAGATTAAATTTCTATCATAAGAATTAAATTAGAAACTATTAATTATTTAACTAATGATAAAAAGATTTATTTATCTCTGAGCTTAGAACCAATTTTATACAAACCACCAACCTCACATCTCCTTCAGTTGAAGAATTACTTTTAGCATTACTCTTGTGCAATTCAGCTTTAAGTGAAGCTTGTAATTTTTATTAAAACTCCCTATACTGGAGAACAGGATGAAGTAAGCTCACTGAGTGCACTGTAGGGACCAGTTTCCCTATGATTGTAAAGCATTGAATGAGCTCAAATTAGGTTGTCCTCTAGTATAGTAATTATCCCTACTTTGTGAAATATTCCAAAGAATTTGCACAGAAAAATAAGTTCTAAATTTTGTGACACCAGAGCCTCTGTATGTGAGAGTTCTATTTGATGAAATAACATATTGTGATTTTTTTTTTTTTTTTTTATTGCTTATGTTATTTCTTTAATATTTTTATTTTATTTTCAGAATATGGTTAAACAAAAAGCAATGAGAGTGCTGAAACAAAAAAAGATGTAAGTTCTCCTAGTAAGATGTTTTTATTGATTTTATATATTCATGTTTGAATAATTGTATGTCTAAAAATGGCTATTGCATTCTTATCTATTTGATAGCTTTACATCCAAATAGGATATTGAAATCAGGGCCTATTCTAATGGTTAATTTGCTGTATGGGTTGAAAGTGGGGAAGAGATCTGACTTTTGGGCAGTCGTAAATTTTTCTTAGAATAGGCCTTGATTGAAATGATAATCACTGTTTACCAAAGCCGAGCAGTGGCATATTTTTAATAATTAATGAACAGCAACTGTTTCAATGTTTTTTGTTTTTTTTCAGTCACCAAAGTGAGATGAATTTGTGTTACATTAGGCATTTTACACTTTTAACTTGTTGCCTTTGGACAGAATTTATAAGTTTTTTCATCATAAACAGCACTATTTGATTTAAATTTTCACAATTATATGAAAGTTATAGCATGGCCACTACTGATGACACAAGTAACTAAAGTCAAAGTTCTAATCATTTGTATTAAGTTCAGCTGTTTTTCTATTTTTTAAGTAGAATTAAGAGAGAAAAAATTAGAAAGGAATATTCAAGTTGATTGAATGATTTCAGTAAGACAAATTTTTCCTAGCAAAATTTAAAAATTTAGAGTAGCAAAATATACATGTTGTAATTAAGCTCTTAAAAGATAGTTTTCTTTTTGTTCTTTTGAATTTTTTCAAGACTAGTTATTTTATACTTTTAACAGGTATGAGTCACAAAGGGACAATTTAGGACAGCAGTCATTCAATATGGAACAAGCAAACTTTGCCACTCAGCAATTGAAAGACACTAAAGTTACTGTAAGTATATTGGTCAAAATTTTTTAAATTCAGATTTAGAGGTCATAAAGCTTTGGATTTAAATTCCTGTTATTTTTATTTGTTTAGTCCAATTCAATTTTTTTTTTTTTTTTTTTTTTGATATTTAGTATTTGTTTTATTTAATGTGCTTTATGTTCAATTGTTAGTGCGGTACAATTTCAAATTCATTAGCTTTAGAACATCTTTTTAATTAATTGAATGATTTTACTTGTGAAAGAAAGAAGCTAACATATCTTGTGGTATAGCATTTGTCTTCATCATTTTAGAAGAATAAAAGTAATTGTTATTTGATTAACTAAAAGCTATTACATAATGAATAAGCATTTGTAAGTGTAGTAAAGAAAAAACCAGCTCTCTCTGCCCTATGATTTTTTTTTTTTTTTTTTTTTTTTTTTTTTTTTTTGATTTTTTTATTAGTAAGTAAAATTTTAAAGAGTTCATGCTCTTCAGACCCCTCTTCAATGCATCTCTTGAAGGCATTTATACTAAACCAATTATTTTGTTACCATTAAAAATTAAATTATCTATAGTTCTTTATTTCTTAAGAAAGTGTGTGATTGTGTAAATCATATACATGATTGTTGGATATTTTAAATTGTTCACTTGCATTTCATTTTAGATTGATGCTATGAGAATGGGAGTGAAGGAAATGAAACAACAATACAAGAAAGTAAACATTGATGATATTGAGGTACAACTTTTCTACTTTCCTAATGCACATAAAAAACTTTAGCTTCCATGTTTAGTATTTATATGAGCTATGTAATTTTGTCCCTTTTTCAATATTGAATGATTGACAAACATTAACCAATACTTGGTAGACTGAAAGATGTTTCAATAAAATAGTTTAATTCAGCACTTATAGTTAAATAAAAGAGTTTTTTTTTCTTTTTCAGAAACTAATATTTTAAATAAATTATAAGATTAAAGAAAAAAAAAATTGATTAAAAAATTCAAGGGTTTCCTCAAATAAAAATTATGTTTATTTTTAAATTGCTGTATACATTTGTTATTTGATATTCATTGTCCAATTCTTAATAATTCTTTTCTATATTTATTAAAATAGTAGTAAAAAAAATTTAGATTGTACATTGTAAATTTGTATTGAATTTAAATTATACATTGTACATGTGTTGTGTACAATTTCAAAAAGTAGACACAGGAATGAAATAATCTTGCAATTTCTTAATTGGGTTAAATGATTAATTTTTTGTGTGAAATGTGGAAAGATTGACTTTGCCTAAAGCTCTAAAAATATAAATTAAATCTACTTTCATAAAACTCCCATTAATTTATTAATTAATGCTGATTTCTTTTTTAATTAACATGGGAGCTTTGTCCCTCTGCCTTCCCATAACTGTAGCCTAAATTACATTTTTTCTTCGCAAATCTTTTCTGTGGTAGTTTCTGCCAGTTATAAATTTCAATGAATAAAAACTCAGTTTGATTTTTGTACAAAAATCAAAATTAATGTTGCAAATATATACAAGTCAACATTTGCTTGAGTAGCAGTCATAAATTCTCAAGACTATCAATGTCCTTTTTGGCAGAATGTTCAAGATGAATTGGAAGATATGCTCGATCAAGCCAATGAGGTTCAGGAAGCTCTTGGAAGAAGCTATGGCATGCCAGAAGTAGATGATGATGAACTCGAAGCTGGTAAATATAGCATGCATATATAGTTTGCAGAGTTCATCCTAGAAATGAAAAAGGACAGGGTGCTATTTTCCAAAAAAAGGACAATTCTTGTTTACGAGGGCACTTTTATGGCAAATTGCAGAAATTTGCATATGCGTTTTCTGCCACAATTTCAATATTGTTATACTTTTCTACCACGATAAATAATTTTCAATATTCTGAAGAAAAAAAATAATAATGCAAAAATCCGTGAATCAAAAACTCGCTCAGAAACTTAAAAGATATCAAAATACTGATAAAATGCTTCGGTCCTAATTCTGCTGGAATGAGACTGAGAAAATTATTAAAATTAAAGTGCAATATACACAGTAAAATTTTCATCAAATAGTAATTTTTATAAAAATATCAATTTATAATACAGTAAAATTAAGATAAGAATGTTTTAGTATAATGAAAATGTTTTAAGATAAGAACTTTTCACTCTTTCAAAATTTTTTAAAGTTTGAATGAATCAACCTTAAACTTCATCTCTTAGGTTTGCCATTGTTAGATAGAAAATAGAGTTTCTTCAAATTTAACATTATTCATCGTGGGATATCACAAGGAGTATTCCGACTAACGAACCTGGACTATGTCCTGAAATTTGTGCATTTTTTATTTTCCAAATCGGATCAAATTTAGCGTCAAAACGGCGATTTTTTTGCAGTGCATGCCGCTATTATGTAAGTTGTAATAGAAGTTTTATTTTTTAAAAATCGGAAATAATCTGGGATTTGAGTGCATCCCTGTTATGTTCAATTTTAAATATGAAATTTTTAAAATTAATTGGTAACAGGTAAACTATCAAAAACACCCCCTAAATTTAACAGGAGGACATTGCCATTACACCTGTCCAAACGAAAATATTCTTTTTAAATTCTTAGTGTAAACATTTGATGGTTATACACCTTTAACTAAATTAATCAAGTCTTTCAAATTCCTTTCTTCTCTATTTTGAAGGAGGTATGGTAAAAATCCAGCGAAATACACTTAATCAAAACACGTACGAAATGGCCATCAGAGTTTACTAATGTGCACTTGGAAATTGTAAGACGGCTCCCTACAATCCACCTACTAATGAAGCACGTTATATGGACATCTAATCAATGGTTTCAGTCCCCGATATATATGTTGCGCTTTTGAACATGAATGTGCACGCGCGACAGGCGATTTCAGTAGGAGTGATCTACATATTGCGTACCTTAAAATGGGGTAAATCGGAACACTTTTCAGCTTTCAAAGTAATAATCGGTTGTAATAAGATCGTTAAGGAACATATTTTTGACATAGAAATTTGGGTCTTACCTTCTTCTTTGAGAATCAACCCAAAAAATTTTGTAAAAACTAGGACTTTAATTTATTTTGAATTTTTTCATGGTATTCCGATTCACCCCGCAGAAAGGGGTGAATCGGAACACTCGTTACAATTTATGTCTGATCTTATTTAAATGTTTACATGGTGGCAAAAAGTAAATAATAATGCATTGTGGTGAATAGGAACACAAATTATCATAAAAAAATAATTTAATATGACGGATAAAATTTGTGTTTGCCAATTATTGTCAAAACAAATCATATGTTTGAAAGTGTATCAACTCTTATATAACTCTCCAATAACTCATCCAAATAGTCTTTAAAATTAAAAATACTTTTTAATCTACTTTATGTTTGCGTGTCGTATGACTGCAAATTCTTTAAAATATTTTGAGAAAGGAGAAAAGCATCCTCATTTGTTTCAGAAAATCTCTTCGTTCATAAGCGCTTTTTTGTAAAACACACTTACATAGCAATAATCTTGTGGGTGTAAAACTTGGCTCACATAGAGTCTTCATACATTTTTCCATATAACTTAAAGATAACGAAGTCATTTAGAGAAAAAAAAAAAACACTGGAACAATCGGGTTTTCTGCCATGCGGAAACTAGGCCCTCTTCTGACATTTATTCAAGACTGCAATCTTGATTACTGTCTTGAAAGGAGTAATTAGACTCTTATTCAGTCGTTGAATCTTGTGTGGAACATAATCTTGCCAAAAACAGCTTTTTAATATCACTTTTCAAGTGTTCCGATTCACCCCGCAAATCACAAAATCGAGACGAGGCAAAACATAAAAATTTGTAAAATAAAAAGTTTTTAAAACCAAGTTAAATTAAGTATGGCATGCTGTTGTGGATTTTTATACTTATCTAAAAATATATTAGTTAAGTCTATAACTGGTACATGTTATTAATTACGGGATGAGTTTTGGAGAGGTTAAAACTCATTGGATTGTATGCACGCTGTTTCGGAATTTTTTTTAAAAAAAAGGACAGTGTTGAAAACCCCACAAAACATGTTTCAAGATTAAAAACATGTTAACCAAATGAAAAATATATATATAATTAATAAAACTGCTTTATTTGTGAAAAACAATAATTTCTTTGTAATTTCATAAAGTTTTGTTCCGATTCACCCCGCTGTTCCTATTCACCCCATTTTACAGTACTGTAGGGAGGGGAAAAAACGATAGTTTTTCGAATTCTTTCAGGATGAAAGTTTTTCTGAAAAAGGGCAGGAAGGGCGCTATTTTTATAGAAAAAGGGCAGGCAGGGCGCACCGCCCCTCGAAAAATGACTAGGATGAACTTTGTAGTTTGACTTTAAGATTATTTCTTGTTTACATTTGGAATCTTAAAAAAAGTTTCTGTATTCTAAATAAGTAAGCTTTTTATTATGTATTTGGTGTAAACTCCCCCCCCCCCTTCCCCATCTCCTGTATGTAATATATAACAATTATTGTCTATCATTGAACAGGTGTACAGGGAATCACATTTTACTAACTTTTATAAAGATAGCACTGAAGTACAACAAGCTGCATTGGTTGGATTGCAATAAAAATTTTGTACTCTAGAAATAAAAAATGTCAATTTAAACTAATTCCTTATGTCTTTTTTTTTTTTTTTTTTTTTTTTTAATTTTAAATATTTACTTTTTAGCTTTATATTTGCATTAATCTAACTCTGAGTTGTATTTTTTCACTTGCAACATAACCCATTTTAACAGGGTTTTTTTACTGTCTCATAAATAACTATATTAAGAGTAATTACGAGGTTACACTTATTCCAATAGTGTATGATAGTTTGTTCTTATTTTTTTTTAACATAATTTTGGAAATATTGAACTTTCTTTGAGTCATGAAAAGTGGCATCAAGTAAAATTTATTGTAATCCGCTGTTCATTTATGCAGGCATAAGATTCTTCTGCTTTTTTGTAAATTTGGAAAAAATCTGCTTTTTTGTTGTTGTTTTTCTCTCTAACTTCAGCTTTTCTTTTTTTTCCGCAAATTTTCCTTCTTTCATCCATTGCAAATTTTTGCTTTTCTTTCCAAAAATTCAGCAAAAGAAAAGAAATCTTCCGTTTTCAAAAGAAAATTCTCGAAAAATATGTTTGATCCCGCGACATAACTCTTACTGGCGAGGAAACCAGTTGTTTCATCTTCATCGTCGGAAAACGCATAGAATTCTCAAATCCTCACCGGAAAACGCATGGAATTCTTAAATCGCCTGTAATGTTGTCATTCATTTCGGAAGGGAGAATATTTTTCTATTATGTGGCAAAAAAATCTATTTCTATTTCTAGAAAACCTGTGTCCTGATCTAGGTTTTTTACACATGCTATATTTTCCTTTTTCATTCTATTCGTATGATTGTAAGTCATTTGCGCATCGAAATTGTAAGATTATTATATAACGATTTTATTTACAGATGACTATTTCGATCAAGATTTATTTTTATTTTAATGGCTACTATTAGATTTGGTCGCTATTATCGTGATTATGGCGGGCACTATCGTCGAGAATTACGTTGTTGCACGATGATCACTTTCTTTGGATGTTACGCCAATATAATAGTCGCTGATGTTAGTGCAAAGATTTGCACGTGTCAGACATGGTACAGTTAAACTGAAACGCTGATTTCAGCTTTTTTTTTTCTAAAATTTCGATAATTCTGGAGATTGATACAGATCTGCATTACAATTTTATTGGGCTTCTTACAAGTTTGGCAACCATGGAACTTCCGTACGTTCAGATCTCCCCAAACCTCCAATGTAATGAACACTTTTCCTGCAGATTGCCTGCCTCTATCGGCATTATTTAGATTGGTATGTGATGGCCATTTTGTTGAAGTACACAGTGATGAAACGGCCACTATTTCTGCAATTATGATGATGCTGTCACAGAGAATTACGTTCTAGTGTGATGATCATTTTCGTTGGGTGTCACAGCCGATATAATAACCACTGACGTTGTTGCAGGTATTTGCAGCTGTCAGACATAGCACAGTTCAGCTGAAAAGTGGATTTACGCTCTTTTCTTATTGAAATTTCGATATAAATCTCATTACAATTGATATATTTAATACAAATCTGCATTACAATTTTATTGGGCTAATTTGCAAATCTCGAGACAGTGGAACCTACGTACGTTTCAGACTCTCCCAAACTTCTGATGTCATGGCCATTTTTAATGCAAATTGCCAACCTCTATCGGCATTATTTATGTTTGTGCATGGTGATTATTTTCGCTGAGCATTACGATGACGTAAGACCAAGATTTGCTCTACTACGGCAAATGCTATTGTCCAATTATCGCAAATATAATGTTGTTGTGATGCTTGTTTTCGGCAAGTATCACACTGATATAAAAGACGCTATCCTGAAGGTTTGCACCCTCTATAATTGTCGCTATTGACGAAATTTACGTGGTTGGGATAGTAAATTTCGTAGTTGTTGGTGTGATGGTCAGTTTGCAGATTTTTTCTTTAATATGATTGCCGAAATTTGCTTCTGTATGGTGGCCTTTATTGACGATATTTGAATTGGAGCAGCGGTATTTTCACCTAGGTTTAAGCAGTTTTAAAGCAGCTATTGCCGAGATTTGCAACACCGTTTTGGTGTTATTCGCGTAGTCTTCCGCTGATGTGATAGCCTCTATGTCTTTGAGGATTGCAGGAGCGGTCCTTTTGGGTATTGCATCTCAGTAATGCACAGGTCGTAATTATGTTTTAATGCCTAATTTTAGATTTCTGATGGCCTTGATGATGTGTTTAACTTGTTTGTAAATTAAAATTTTAATGTAAATGATTTCATAATTTAGTATTCTTTTTCTTTTTTATTACTTACTGAATAAAAAATAATTAAGTTATTAATTATTATTGTGTAATTTTTTTTATCATGTAGCATTTTTTGATAACTTCTTTAAACATGTTCATTCCATTAAACATGTTTAAACATGTATTTTTTTTGCTCGCGTATGATTTCAGTCTTATGGTTCTTTAGCCAATCACATCCCTGCTTATGTTTTTCAACTTTAACTCCTTTACGTTAGACATTTCAATTTTACTATTCCTGTATGTAATTTCATAAATTAGGGTTTTCTCTTGCATTGCATAATATTTTTGATCTACAAAAGGGCATTAAATATAACATTTAATGTTTTAGTTATATTTAATGCCCCTTTATTTCTAAAACATGATTATTTAAACTATTCTATACATGCCTTGAGTGTAACATTTCTTTTAACTCATATACAAATTCATTTTCTTCAAAATTAAAAAAAAAAAAAAAAAAAATGTGTAATAGACTTGTGTGCTATTATAAACAATGTTTTTCTTTTAGAACTGGATGCTTTAGGAGATGAAATTGCCCTTGATGAAGATACATCCTACTTGGACGATGCTGTGAAGACACCAACTGTACCTTCTAAAGAACCTGGAGCTGACAGCATCAATGCTGGGGTATATTACATTATTCATTGTTTTTCAAACTTAGTTCTGCTTTATATATATATATTTTTAAAGTGTAAAAAAAAATTCAGCTTATTTGTATTGGAAAGGTATTTTCTTATGTAAATTGATGAGTGAAAGTAATGAATTCAAACCAATTTCAATAATAAGTAATGATAATAAATAATTTTTATAAAAGTTAATTATAATATTATAGCATTAACTGATGGGTGTAATTATTGATTTACATTTATGTATCATAATCAGTAGACTGGCCAAAATTATCATTCATATGATCTAATACTGTAAAATTTTACTGAAAATATAATTTACATTTTTAATACTAATATATAGTTTATTTACTAACAATATTTTGCATTAATGTATCATTAATGACTATAATTTGTTTTGGACTATTTCTAAACTGTTTTATCTGCAATAAGTTGTTTTCAGGAATGATAAATTAATTCTCAAATTTTAGATATTGGTGCTATTTTAAGGAATAGCATTTAAAACCTATTTTTTGGCAAAAGATTAACTAAAAATAGATAATTTACTTAAATATGAATTTAACTTTAAAACTGAGTTTTCTTGCCTGTTCTTGGTTTCAAGGTTTTCAATGTAAGGTTGCTAATTTTGAATTTTAATTATTAAGATGTAATTTATCAATATCAAGGAAGTAGCTTTCAACACTAGTATGACTTGCAAGTTGAAGTGTGATTTTATTTCAGGCTTAATATACCGACGCAGAAATGTATTTACTGAAACATGATTATGAAAATCTATCAAAATATGTGTTACGAAAATACAAGTATCTTCAAATAAGACAAATAATTCATGTTTATCATTCCAAATTATCCTATTTTTTTTCAGGGTCAAGGTGTTCTTGTGGATGAATTTGGATTACCAAAAATTCCAGCCAGCTAAATTGTTTAAAACCTTTGTACATATTCATATATTTTTGTTTATTATATAACTGCAAATTGGTATTGAAGGATATTATCTTCCATGTATGTTTGTAAATTTATAGCTATTGCTTTTTAATTAGCTGATTTCCTTTCTATGCAAGTTTTAATTTGGGAATTAATCCTTAAAAAACAAATGCTAATACTTCAAAAAAGCTATTTCTTTTAATGGAAGTTAATAAAATATAATTATATTAACATTTTTGTAACTCCTTCAGCTGCACTTGATTCTCCCAATATCACATCCAACAATATTTAGTTGTATTCACTTCTGAATAAATTCATATTTTATTGTCGTTGATGATGTAGAACTTTCATTGTTTAGTTTTTATTGTTTGATATCAAGATGCAAAAGCAAACAATATTAAATGAATTACAATTTTTAGTCTGGAACCAAATCATTTCTGATGTATTTAGCAAGATTTTTAATCGGATTTGTACAATAATTATAAATGGCTTTGTTTTGATGACTTTACACAATGTATGCAATATTATTATGCATACATTGCATAGGGAAAAAATATTTTGATGAAGTTAAAATGAATAGTAACAATAATAACAATAATAAACTTTTCAATTGTTTTATTTAATAAGCTTGGAAAAATTTAATTTAAAGCTCTTTAATCTAGATTGTATGTGAAACTTGTTTTACTTTTATTGAAACTTATTCTGCATTTTTCATTGCATAAACGAGTGTACTGGGACATAAAAACAGCCCTATGATTTTTGATTTATGCTGGTCAAAATTTTCAATTTTAATCCTTAATCCAAATTTTAATAATTATTATTAATCATAAAATAATTTCAATAATTAATTCGATTAAATAGTTTAAATAATTGATATGCTTTATTATTTATATATTTATATTCAATAGTTTCAATAAATAATTTTATTAATTATTTTTTAATAATTAGTTTAATTAAATCAAATTTGCTTCTATATTATTTATTCCTCCTTAGAGTGAACTTGGGTTCCATAAACTATTGATAGCTTTTTGTAAAAACTTAAAGAAAAATTGCAAAATAAAGAATCTCCAGTATGGTTATTAGAAAATGACATCCGAAGTTAACCTCCGTTCTGGACCGGATCAATTTTTGCAAACACTAACTGGCCCGCAGTGGCGGCTCGTGGTATTAAAAGTGAGGGGGCCCAAATTAACAATTGTATGTCATGGGGGGAAGGAAACATGCAAATATCAAGACACATGAATTTCATGTAATTTTGTAAATGTTACTTAAATATATATGGGAAAAACAACAATATTAAACAGTTAAATTATCTAAGCTTACTGATATCTAATAAAGTAAATATTTCAATAAAAGGAATTATTATTACAAAAACGACGTGACGTTTCGTTTGAGAATGGACGACGTCAGGAAGGGTAAAATGAATGTACTTGCACCTTTTGCTTTTGAAAATTAAAAATGAAGCGAAGAATTCCTAGGCAAAAAAGTAAAGTACAGGCCTCAAATTATTCAATTGAACGTAAAATTACGGCATATCTATTTATAAATTGTTCCGTAAGAAATCCGATACTCATTCAAGGTTGAAAATTCCTGGTTTGAAGCTTTAGCCGCTTTGCACCCTTTTGTATGCGATCTGCACCCCCTTGCCACTGTCTATGCGTTTGAGGGTTTAATTTTTTTATTTATGGAGATTATTTTAAGGATCTTCTGGTCTTCCGGAAGGCCTACCAAGAGCTGGACGCTATCTCAAAGACCAGTGGTCAGTGATTAGGAACAGCCATAAGTACAATATTATCGGGACTCACTGTAAGATTTAAAAAAAAAAAATTTAATTATAAAAAAAAAAGTGTTAAAGTTTACCTTTTTGCTCACCCCCTCCTCCCGTTAAATATAAATAGTTACTCCTAATCATATAATGAAAAGAATGTTATAATTAATAATTTTATTAAATTAAGAATAGAGAACACATTAAAATGAACTCATGTCGATTGGACGAAGTGTAAAAGCTAAACAGCTTTGAAGATAAAACTTTTTTAATATAAGAAAAGTTACCAATATTTTCAACAGTATAAAACATTTTATGTACAATACAGGTGGCTGGATTAGATACCAAGAGTGTAGGAAGTAAAAGCTTTTTTATTTTGTTTGACATAATAATAAATTAAAATACTAATCACAAAAAAATAAGTTAAAGTATGAAAACCGATGTCACTCAATTTCTATTCTGTATTTAAGAAAAAGAAAACAAAGAGTTAGGGAAGAGTTATAAAAAAAATAAAGTCAAAACCGTGGTTAAAAATTCTGTAGAAATCACAGGGGAAAATTTTTCATCAAATATTACATGAATCATAGAAAAAAGAAACAAGAAAAAAAAATGCCGACAGCAACAATTTCACTTTTCGTAACTTTAGAGTAAATACTTAAATAAATAATTTTATAATGTTTTAAAATAATTTAAATAAATCTTTTTAAAGACATCGGTATTGCTCCTAATATTCAAGTCAATGATATTTTATGAATCAATTCATGCAAAATAATTTTGGCTTAACATTAGAACTAATGAAAAATGCCATTAACTTAGAATGGGCAATATTTATAAATTTGCAACCAAAGTCAAAGGTATTGTTATATTGACCAGTCAACAGTTTTAATTTAAATTCATGAAAAAATGAATAATTACTTGATTTGAGGATGAATAATTACTTGAAAAATGCATTGCATATGCATCTCAAATTTGAAATGTCTACTTACATTGAAACCAACCTGTAAAACATCCGATGGGGCTCGATTCGACGACATTTCACATGCGAATTGAATATATTGCCTCTGGTCAATGAGTTTTGACATAGCGATAGTTGAAAATAGGTATTTTACCATGATTCTTGATATTTTGAAAAGAAGTTGAGCAAACATGGAACTCGCTTCAAATTTTAATATTTTATTTAATTCAGAATTTATTTTGAGAATTGGATCCTACCTG
The DNA here is from genome assembly GCA_963978545.1 of Linyphia triangularis. Lineage (NCBI taxonomy): Eukaryota > Metazoa > Arthropoda > Arachnida > Araneae > Linyphiidae > Linyphia > Linyphia triangularis. Next base: position 37,758,616 of record OZ021722.1, on the reverse strand, counting down.
AGTTAAGAATAAACACTGTTTCTTCAATTTTAAGAATGCCCAAATTTTATTTGACAATTTCAAATTGCTTGTATCATTTTGCTTTTTAAATGGTGTAGGTTCATGACTCAGATTCTTTACTAAACGCTCATGAATTTTTTTTCTGGTAACAGTAACTAGGTTTGTTTTATCTACATTTTACATATTATTTGGGAGAGAGGGGAAGGGGAGTTTTGAAAATTCTGTAACTGTGACGTTTATCTTTTAACTTTAACATAGCATTATACGATGGCTTAGTTCTAGTGGAGCCACTTATTTAGAGAAGAACATTTTTTATTCTCTGTATAGAAATTCTTCCGTTGATGGCATTGGATTGTAAGTTACGTTAATAGTTTAATAGGATATCAAATATTAATGTGAGACAAATCACTTCTTCCGATCATATGAACAACATTTAAATACTCAAACATTTTTCGGGAAAAAATTAAATTTCTAAATAAAAACAATTTGCTGAGAAAATTTTACTCTTACATTTTGAAAAACAAAGTGCGAAAATGAATGCAAGGGATATTTATAGTAGCCACTTTTTTCGCACCGTCAAACTAGTAACTAGAGGACCAACGTGCAATCGCCGTCTCTACAAAAAATGGCCATTCCTTTACAGAGATGTCCACCCCAGAGCAGAGTTATCAGGGATGTTTTAGAAATTTTGTATTTATGCTTTGGCAAAACAGGATGTCACGTGAAAGTTGCAATCTTATATGCCCTATCGGTTTCAAATTCAAGGTCGTCCCAAGAAGGGGTCATTTTGTCCCCAGGAAAACTAGCATCTTTAAGTCTTTAAGAGAAGGGTCGCTTTTTTGTAGTAATGATTGTGATTGATTAACATTTTTTCGGGTTTATTGCAAGAGCTCCCTGCTCCCTTCACAATAGTTAATGTCTAATGACAGAATAAATAAGTTTAAAGCTTTTTTTTTTTAAATATTAAAAAAATCCCACAACAAAACAATATTAACAAGCATATATGTAAGTGGGGACAGGGCCCAAAAAAGTGAGGGGGCCCAGGCCCCCCCTGGCCCCCTGCACCAGCCTCCACTGCTGGCCCGGTATTTGCCCTGGACAATCCTATGGCCAGTACGCCCCTAACATATACCATTTGATTACAATTCACATCACATTATGCTGATATTTGTATGAATATTATGGTTGTAAATGGTTATAATTTTTAGAAAGTGATTCTTCAAATGGTAAATCTTATAAATTTGAGAATTGATATTTTTTTACTTAAATTGCAGTTTGCTCAATAATTCATTTGATATGTTTTAAATATTTAATAACTTCCTCAGTAAGGTTTAAGAAAATGTATTTTAGACAGTAAAAAAAAGTTAACCTGTACATAGTTCTTGCTATAGCTCCTTTATATGCATTGCCAACTTTAATGTGCAATTGCAACTTATTTAAGCAATTTTGATCTCGGATCAAGTTTTCATACTGTTTGACTACTATGAAGAAAACCATCAGTTTCGTGCCATTAAGATGTTACAGTATCAAAAATATTATATTTATAAATATTTTTGTTTCAAAATTTATTTTATATATAATATGCTTTTTAAATATCTGTAAGATTTTTCAATATTACCTTAATTTAAGAAATAAAAATACATAATTAATGTTTGCCGGGTTTTTTCGCAAGTCAAGGGAAAAAAATTCAAAGTTAAAAGCTTTCTGTAACACGTAATTATCTCCCAAAAAAAACTAGACGTCTTAAAAAACTTGGCAGGCTAGAGTTATTTCAGATTAATTTAATTTGCTTCAGCTACTTTGTACCCATTGCATTTAATTGAGATTAATTTTATAAAAACTCTACCCTGCCAAGTACTGATTGCCTATGGGGATTCCCCCTAATAATCCCAATTTAGTTCATTGTGTACAAGTACCTCAAAGAAATTAACCGCGGCCGCTTGGCGGCAAACATTAGATTTCACAACTTTTTCTGACTGATTGTTTTACTTGGCGGGCTTTGCCTAGTTGTTTTTTGGAAGATATCAATTCTTTTTGTTGCGTTATGTTCTAAATGAGTAAAATACGGCCAATGGGTAGTTTAGTGTGAATAATCATATCATTGCTCTAAGAAAAAAAATGGTGTAAGCGACAACACCATTAAATTCACATACTACTCTGTATTGAGATTGACAATAAATATCATGATTAAATATTGTAGAGAGATTTAGGTTTGCAATTCAAATCCTTTTTGTTTCATTTAAGAAGAAATCTTCCTTGCCACAACAAGAAAACCAATTTCATAATCAAAAATATGTATCTATTACAACTTGGGCACAAAAGCATGCAATTATATACTAAAAAATAAGTAATTATACAAAGTAAGTAAAACATACAAATTACTTGCTTTTATGCCAAATTGAGGATTACCAGCTGTTACATGCGAATAAATATATTTAAAAAAATACGTCTCAAAGCAACTTTCGCTCTAAGTTTGAAATATAAGACTTGTTATTATTTTACGAGAAAATCAACAAGCCTTAGTTAATATCTTCTGCCATCTCAAGGGCGTCGAATTTCGAAAATTAAAGAAATTTTTTTTTAAATAAAAACGCATTACACTTTCCTCATTGTAATGTAAAAATAAACTTTATTCCATCTTTCAGACATACAAATTAGAAAAGCATTACTGATTGTAATCTCTTTTGGAATGTTTTTCTGGCTTTTTTTTTTTTTTTTTTTTTTTTGTACTAAAAATTCTAGCATGTAGTTTCTGGATTCTAGGGTTGCTCCATCCCTATTCTGCAGTCTAATTGCTTTTCCGGAGGCTTCAGTGTTTAGCTTTACAATTTTCTCGACTGTTTGAGTGTGTGTGATGGATATTTAATAGAATCTTAGCAGTTCATAAAAACTGATCTCTCTGAGAAATAGAGGTAATGTTACATAACAAGTTTGCAAGTTCATGAGATCTGTGTAGTTTGTAGCTCCAATAAGGTTAACAACAGGAATAGCGAATCTGCAAACACAATTTTCATCTGGCTCATTTTCCCTTGCTTTTGCTTTGATAATCAGTATAGCTGTAAAGGTCCTAATATGGCTCTTCTCATCAGTTAAAATGAACATAAGCAATATTTATATCCATTTGGAGGGCTATGATTTTATTAAATATCCTTCATGCACACAAGCAGTCGTCAAATGTAAAATTAAACACTGAAGCCACCGGAAAAACAGTTGGACAGCAGAATTGGGATGGAGCAACCCAAGAATCCAGAAACCACATGCTAGAATTTTTAGTAAAAAAAAAAGCCAGAAAAACAGTCCAAAAAAGATTACAATCAATAATGCTTTTGTGAGTCTGAAAGTTGGAAGTAAAGTTAATTTCCGTATTAACAATGAGGAAAGTAATGTGTTTTTATTTAAAAAATTGCCTTCAATTTTCAAAATTCGGTGCCTTTGAGGCGGCATGAGATATTAAGGTATAATTCTAAAAAAATTTACAGGTGTTGTTAATAAAAAACAGTAACTTATAAGCATTACCGCAAAATGGTCAACGATTATTTATAAATTTTTGAATTTTAAGCATTTCTAGTCCAATTTTCACAACTTTCAACACATTGAGGCGACAGAAGGTATCATTTCAGAGATTTAAGATTTTACACACTTCTTAATAATGAGAGGCCACAACTTTTCAGCACTACCGCTAAAAGATCCAAGATATTTCGACTTTTACGGCCCGGTCTACTAGATATAATCAATGAGACAGGCTGATTTAATTCGAGATCAATTGAATACTATTTCAAATATAAGATGGAAAAGTACTTTGCCGTAAAAAAAATAAAACTAAAGTTATTTTAGTTTTTATTAATAACTTTTTAATGCTTGGTTAGGTAATGTTCACTGAAAAGGAAGGATGTACGAGCATGCAAGAGGTATCTCGAGCGAGCATGTGAGCGACCTGTCGTTCCTCTCTGCAATGTGAATAGATACGGCAGAGATTGTATCTAATTTTGTGTAAGGGCTACCTGGTGTTTCCAGGTTTTCACCTATTTGAGAAGCAAATGCGGGGCATTTTGTCCAGGAAAGGAAAGATCTCCCAATAGTCATTCCCGTTCTAACAGCTTATGTTATTTTTAGCTACGTTCCAGCGTAATATACAGCTCTCTTATTGACTGTATGGGGGTAACCTGGCGCAAAACAGAACATTAGGGTTCGTGCGCCAGGATACCGCCAATACAACCAACAATTGTGGCTAGAAAGATTTATAAATGTAACCTACGAAAAAAAGTTTTTAATGTAAATCCTTTAAATGCATTACCAATTTTTATGTGCAATTCCAACATATTGAACTCAGATCGAGTTTGCATAGTGTTTGATCACTACGAAAAAATCATCCATTCTGAACTATTTACTATCTTTTTTTTTTGCGCCCAAAACTCGAATGAATACGTTGTCATCCCCAACGAATCTATCTGCTTAGTTTCAGATCGATTGGAAGACAGCAAGGGAATTAATTAGCCCTCCGAAGGTTTTGTCTCGTCAACCTTGATAGCGGAATGTTTCAGTCATTAACCCTTGGTTATAGTCGCGCGACCTTATGTCTCGCAGTTAGTCGCGTGGGAACAAATGTCCCCCAAATTCAAATTTTCATGCATACCATTAAATTCGTGACCAAATATCAAAGTGGGTATTTTAATTAAAACACAACATTATTGAACAGAATAAAGTAAAAATTAACAATAGACATTTTGGGCAAATAGAAATGTAAAAAAAAAAAAAAAAAAAAAGTGGATTCATGTAAAAATATTGCATACAATTTTTTTTATTGCTGTTAAATAATATATCAGTCAAATCATATCCTAAAAAAAAAACATGCCCCCTTCGCAAAACATAAAAAACATAATAATAATAAAAAAACTTTTAGATTATTTACCGAAATTGAAATACAGGGTTGATTGTATGGGGAACAAACGTCAACCAAATAGGTTCTGTCTCGCCTGAATACAGGCATAGAACTGAATCAAGGTTAGATAGAAAGGTACTGGACCGGGCTTTGATCATAGGCTGCACCTAATCTATTGAGAAATTGACAAAAAAAAAATTTGCGGGGGACATTTGTCAACCGCGTGACTAACCAAGGGTTAAATTTCACTACACACACATTTGGGACCAAGTTCATTTTGACGTAAACTTAGTAGACACGAAGACGACATCCACACATTTAGAATTAAAACACCGAGACGAAAACTCATTCAAATCGAACTACAACACTCCTTTCAATGAAAATCCGAAACTTGAAGAGGAGAACATACCCATAGTTGAATTAAGAACGCTCTCGGTACAACAGTCAAATCGCTGAGCCATCACACTGCCCATCTCAAAGAAAACACAGCCACCAGCATATCGCAATATCACCAACTCATATATCCTATATCACCAACAATATTTATAGCGTGGAAAGGCATATCGCCGGTGGCAAAGAACCCTATGAAGTCTAAATTTTGGGGGGTTTGAAAAACTAATGCTTCTGATTGTAAAATTCTTTTGCTAGGGTTTTTTAAAACCATTTTTCAGTACAATTTTACTTAGCGAATTTAGCGCAAAGAAAGTTCCGCCTTCAATTTTCTGGTTGGTTGTATTCAGATTATCTGGCTCCGTCAGCAACACGAGGGCTATAATGCGCCGAAACATTCGTTATTAGACAAGCCAACATACATTTACAAACACCCATGCACACGTGACTCAAACCCGCAACCTCGCGGTCTAGAAGCTAGCACGCAAACCACTATACCGTTTGGTCGGCCTCCAATTTTCTGAAATGCCATCCTACTAAATTTTAAGTGGCTAAATTCAGGTCCATCTACAAACGTTTAATTGGGTAAAGGAGCTTTGTAAAAAATCCCTTATTCCCCAAAATATTTTCAAAAGTATGAATTTTGGCCAAAACCACCCACCTAATTCCCACTCACTCACTCGAGCCATATATCGAATTTAAAAGTACAGCCGAAGTCGGGAAATTCGTAAAGACTGTATTTGGCACCACGCCTCATATACATTTAGAGTGGAGGGCCTCCACGCTAAATACATATGGCGTGGTCTGTGGAGAGAGATTCCATACTAGCAGTTGTTTCCATTCCATGACAACGATGCAGCCATTTTTATAATCTGCCAACGAATCTGTCTATCAAGTTTCAACGCGATTGGATGCTGGCAATTGGGTTTATTAGTATTTAGAAGAGCCAATAGAAACGTGTGTAAAAGTGTGCTTTTAGTGTCAGGGATAGCTCCCAAAAATTTCTAGATTGCATTATCATCGACATCGAATCTATCAGCCAAGTGTCAGGTCGATTGGGTGAAGGCAAGATTGTTAATTAGTCATCCAAAGCGACAATAGTAGCGTGTGTAAAGCTATATTTTAGTGTTAGACCCCAAAACTTGATACAATACATTTGCAATTATCTAGAATTAATGAATTGTTAGACAAAAAAAAAAAATAAGAAGTTTGGTATACCAAAACTTCTTAAACTTTTGGTATAAAAAGTACCAAATAATAATAATAATTAAGAGATTTAAATGTAGGACATTTAAAACATTCAAATGAAATTTAAATGTTTATTAAATTTTCTATCAAATAGTTTTAAAAACTTCTATTTTGACTAATGCACTTTAAAAAAGTATTATCAACATCACTTACCAGTCGCAATTGGATTATTCCGTTGCTATGGTATTACATTAAAAAATAGAAACTTTTAAGGAATTTGTGGCATTTAACCTAATTCAGATAAGAGCATTTATTTTTACTTTTTCAGGACCATTCATATCAAATTGTATCTTCCAACGTTCCATTAAATTTTCTCATTAAAATTGTTTTTAATCTGCAAGTATGTTTTGAAAACTAATTAAATGTCGTATCCGAACACTAAGTATCTTAGTAAAATAATGAATGACTGCGTTTCATTTCAATAGCATCGGAGAGTTCAATGGTTAAAAAATGCAAAGTGTTTTGAGCTTAAGGACAGCATATGGCATTATCCCAAAAGTAAGGAGAAAGAAAAAGGGGAACACTTATAAAATAATGTTATGCTTGCATAACAAACAAGCATGAAATTATTTTATTATTTTATCATGAAATTATTCCAAAATAATGAATGTTTGATAACACCTGAGTGGGTCGAATGGTTTAATTTAAATTTGGCACGCAGCTATTTCACAAATACCCAAAAGAAACATCAACATTTAGAAGTTTACTTTTTTGAAATAAAAAATTACTATTTGTTGTTTTATACTTAGTCGAAGTCAAAAAGTTAATGTGTGTCGAGGAAATTCTAAAAATATATAATCTGTGTTGCTTTTTGAGATTTCCTTAGCAAAATATTTAAGTAAATGTTGAATGTTTTAATTAACAATTTGAAAATAGATGCAATCCGAGGTCTTGTTTGTTTCTTGTCTTCAAAATATTTTTAATTTGACTTCTTTAAAGTTAGTTTATCCACAACATTTATATTAATGGTGTTTAACAGTAAATATCATAAATACACTACATTTATCATGGATTAAGAATGGAAAATGGTTCACTAATAAGATTCTTATAATTTAAATTTTGTTCTTATATCTAAAATTATTTGTTGAATGAATTAAATTATTTAATTTAGTTCCTTTTCATAAATATTATTTTTGATTCTGTTCTATTTAATCATATTGTCGCAAATATAATTCACTAATACCTTTAAAGTTATTGTATTATAGCTAGAGAAAACGGCTAGCGAAAGTGCGTAAATAAATTATACATCTTAACCACTTAGATTCTAGAAATAATATTGTTTGAGTTCATCCTTAAAAAAATAATATTCTTTCTCACTTCTCTAGCCTTTAATAAAAAGCTACTCTTTAAAAAAAATAAGATATTTAATAACTAATATCTGAAAACATGCTATGGAACACCGCTTTACAACTTTTTTACTTAGATGGTTGAAATTTAATTACTTCTGTTCGGAATTCGGACTTGAATTTCGATATTTTAATAGTTGTAATTCATTAAAGCATTTCCTCTATCATTTTAATTTATACAATGAAATTTGGCTAAGGGTCGTTAGACTTGTAACAAGTCAAATTTAAACTTTTTTTTTTTTAATTTTAATTCCCTTGTTTGAAAACTTTTTTTACTAAATTGAATTTATGCTATTATTAATTGAAAATTTATATTTACGATTCGCGTAAGAGCTTAACTTTTATGTTAAATTTTTATATACGTTTAAATGCATTAAAAGCACATTTTTTAGAAATAGAGGTCGAAAGAACTTTTAAGTTTGTTTTCTATTTCATTTTTGAGTCCTCTCGATATATATTTAAGGGACTGAAAATTACGAGAAAATCATTGAATTGGAGTAAAAAAAATAAGTTTGTTTATAAGACGTTTAAACATATCTGCACGTACAATCGCAAAATGAGCGATTATTTTATTTTAAAAACGCTAGATATAGAAAACGATTTGAGAAATAAGTAAAATAACTGCGCAAGTAATGGAGCTAATTTGTTTTTAAATAAACAAGGAGATTTTTAGTCATTGATTGAACGGGTTAAGAGGAATTTAGTCATTTATTTTATAAACGTCACTATTTAAAACAAAAGAAAAGTATTTCATAGTTATAGTCAAATTTTTCAAAACAATCGGAAAATGATATGTAATTGTTTTGAAATATATAACGTCATCATAATTACACAATAGACAACCTTAACATTTCATCCAAAGCCGCAGAAAACTCGTGGTTGACAGTGTAAAATAATTCACACACTTTATCACTTTTCCTTTTGGTATTTGAACGTATTCCAATGTTTCCGTGCCAACCAGTACTTTCTTCAGAAGTTTAAGAGATTTGGATTTTATCACTAATTATTGTCATCAAGTAAATAAACTTTCAAGTTTAAAAAAAGAACTAAGTGTTTGTTTTATTCATCACGACGATCAATTTCAAACAATGACATAAGAGAAAAAACGCATCAACAATACGTAAATTTATGTTTCTTTTGAAATGTACAAAGGATGAAAATGTGTAAAAAGAAAACTTGTTTAAAGAGATTTATTACACTTCAATTTTAATTATAAGAAATCATTCAAAATATAATGGGTATTTTTTTTTAAGTAGAAAAATAATTTAAATCAGTTTAATTTGGCAGTTACGAACATCCGCAAGAACTTCCTTCCACCTCTTTGCTGAAAGACATGTCATGTATTCAGGTTCATGACAAATATTGTACGTTATATGATGTGCAGAAATATGGGTGCAAGAGATATTAGTTGGTAAATCTATGTATATAAAAGTGAGTTGAACCTTATACTAATCCACAGTTTTGCACCTAGAGGTACGAAATTCGGTACATAGAAACTTTAGTACATGGAGATTGTAGAGAACATCTTTTAAATTCGATTAAAATATGCTTTTATTAAAATTTATAACATGAAACAAAAAAATTCTTCAACGATATTTTTTTATTACATCGGAATAAAAGCAAAAGTAATTTTAATATGTCTTTCTTATTTTTCTGATTAATTTTTATGTATTACAATGGTCTGTTCGATAAACAGTTCGATTATTATTATGATTTTCCATATATTTACTGTAATTCGACGCTCTGCACATGCGCGGTTTTAGCGTAATGATAATAATCTGAATGTAAACAAATTATGGAAATTCACTGAAAACTTTCCAGTCATTTGTTATTATTAACATTTGTAACAACATTTTGTAATAACATTTGTTATTATTTTTTTTATTTCCAGGTAAATATTTATTCGTTTCCTTTAAGCAGAATATCAAAATTCTTCCTTCTTTTGATTGTTTTTATTTTTTGTATAGTGTTTTTGTAGTGTGTTTCCGGCTGCACTAATATTTTCGATCACGAACCGCCACTATCTCTTTGAGCAATGCAATTTTTAAGACAAATGCATCTGTGCACCTGCTTACTAATTGTACTCTGTTCTTATACATATCCCCTGTACACTTGTATTTCATTTTGCAACTGTTGTTTTATTAATCGTCAAAAACTTAAATTCGTGTCGCTTTAATGTTAATGTCATGTGTCTAAATTGCACCACTGAAAAGGTATTAGCAAATAATTCAACTCATAAAAACACAGCACCTATTGCAAATTTTGATGTGCAAATTGTAACTTCTTGAGCTCAGAGCGAACTTTCATAATGTTTGACCTCTAAGAGCAAAAGATCCATTCCGAACTATATACTAACTTCTTTTTAGCCCTCAAACTTGATTGAATAGATTGTCATCCACAACGAGTCTATTTGCCAAGGTTCAGTTCGATTGAATGATAAAAATTGGATTAATTAGCTTTCCGGAGATTCTGCCTCGTCAAATTTAATGGTGAAGGTTTCAGCCATTGAATAACGCCAAATTGAACATATTTGAATTAGGCTTGAAACATGGTAATGGAAAGTGAGTAAAAGCTGATAAGTCGGATATAAGGCAATAGAAACGTGTGTAAAAGCGGTCTTTGTGTGACAATCACAAAACTTGAGAGAAAAAATTGTCACCGACAACGAGTGTACCAAAGTTTCAAAGTTTCGGTTCGACTGGATGACGGGAAGTAGGTTTGTTAGTAACCCGAAGATAGAAGCTTGTGTAAAAGCGCGCATTTAGTGGCAGTGACACCTCCCAAAACTTGATAGAATGCATTCTCTAGCGACAACGAATCTATAAGTAAAATTTCAGAACGATTGAATAACGGTAAGTTGGTTTATTAGTAACCCAAAAATAGAAGCGTGTGTAACAACGGCCATTTAGTGATAGTGACAGTCCCCAAAACTTGATAGAATGCAGTGTTATCGACATCGAATCTAACTGCCAAGTTTCAACCCGATTGGATGATGGCAAGTGGGTTAATTAATGAGGCCTCCGCAATTTGCCTGCCAGACACCCCCCCCCCCCTCCCGCACACACACACACACACATACAAAATAAAAGTATTTAAAAACTGGCAGCTGGTTATATTTTACTCACTCATGTAGCTTTTCTTTTGGAAACTTTTGAATGGTCTTTTGAGCGAGTTTAAATGTTAAGCTAATTAAAATGTTTCATTTTAATTAGTAACATATTTTACTTAGTTTAAAATACAACTTTAAATGACAACGTCTTTTGCTGTAACAATGCAAAACTTAAAATACTCCCCTATGCAATTTCAATTCCTTTCTATTTTATTATAGATTAGTTAACTCAAATATTCTTTTTTTTTTTTAAAAAAAAACCTTATTTTAAACCGTGTGATTAATTTTTTCCAATTCTCCTTCCATAAGAATACAATTAAAGATGAAACCGAAACATTTATTGTTTCGAAAACCTTTCTTACATCTATAATTTAACATTCTTACACAAAAACTATTTTGAATAAAGCAATTAAAAAAAAAGTCATGAGGATGTTTTCGATCGTCCCTCTTTCACATAATTAGCCTCCCTCTTACTCTTGGTACTATATGACTGGTAACTGCGATTGAGGACAAAGAAGGCACGGCTGCCCTACATTTTAGAAATTTTAAAGATTTTGATTGCAAAATCGTATACATTTTACAACCTCACTTTTGCCAATTTCTCAATCATGGTACCCGATCGTTTCCAATTTATGACTAGAGTTTCACCATAAAAAAAAGCTGGATTTTCGTCAAATAACTATCAATTTATTGTTGGAAACGAGGCGAGATAGAAGTGCAGCTCAAAAATAATCGGGATGCGTAGTGATTCTCCCAACAGTTTACCCAAGTTTGAGAAAATATATTTTACCAACGAACAAATGATTTTGGTGTTATAAAGGCATAGAATGTAGGGATATATTCGCCTATGTTTTCTATTCACAATAAATATTTGAAATTTATTCATAATTTTCCCTAAAAAGTGAATGCTGAAATAAATATACTGCGTACAGCAAGCTAGATTGTGCTTTAAAGATATATGCTACTATAGAAACCCATCGAAATGAACGAATGGTCTTTCTTGATATTTAATAAGCATCAAATTCCAACACAAGTCTTACTAGTTTTCTTTATCAAAAAACTTTTAATACTGTTGTTATACTGCCACATTTCTTCATATAACCAGCGATATTTAGGGAATCCGACTGAGCAAATAGATCTTATAGTTTGTTGGCAAATATCTAAAAATTAAAAATATTATTTCATGGGCAAGCATGTAATTACTCATATATTATTTCGACACTAAAAGCGTAATTTTACTTTCAGCTGTCCGCTCGTCAATGTAACTTGAAACTAAAAACCATTAAGGGTATGGATATGATTATAAAGATATGCTGACCACAGATAGATACACACAGAAGTTTTTTTCCTATAAAACGCGTCGAAATGCAAAAAAAAAAAAAAATTTAAAAAAAAAAAAAAATGGATGGAATGCAATACTTTTATTACCCTATGGGTTATAATACTTTTATTAACATGTGGATTATTGAAACTAAAAATGTTTGGTCCTAAAAGACTTATAGTGGTCTGGAATGTAGGCAAAAGTTGGACTTGCCGCCCGTGTATATGAATAATTTTGTGAAGGAGTTAAATTTACAATTTAGAAAACCAAATGGAAAAGTTTGAAAAAATAAAACGGGTTAAAAGTCATGTTTATAATAATAAGTCATGTTATCTATATTCTAACTATGATGTCTATAAAATTACTTTTTCTTCAAATTAAAGTTTTACATTAACGTTGAAACTTTTTGAAATAAAATGCCTTCAATAAGTATCTGGCGTAAAATATAATTATTGAATAAATAATGTGAAACTCAGCTTCATCACTAAATAGATAATAACCACCTCATAAAACTACCTTTAACTGTTTTAATTGCTAAGTCTTCCGATGTTAGGGAAGGTAGGATGGAGGAATAAGAAATTTCGAAATGAATTGGCTGGCTATTTTTGAACAATTTCAATTTACGTAAAAGCCACGGTGTTTTTCCATGCTCCAGTGAACGACACACTTGATTAAAATTTGGAAAAGGAAAAAAAAAAAATAACAAATATTTGCTTACATCTTTCGGCACAAACATACGTCACACTAAATAATGAAAAGTTTTCTTAAGCAGATGAACAGCAGGTGGTTTTTGGTAGTAAAGCATCAGGCAGTTGCGTATCCAGGGGTGGGGAGAGGGGGGGATAGAGGTGCAGCATCCACGAAAATCGAGAAAAGGTTACGTTACATTTCCAATGTTGGATTTGTAAATAGTTAACACTAAAATCCTCGCTTAACAAACTTTCAAAGTAATTATAAAAACGAGGAATGAACACAAATACACCAATTTTTTTTAAACATTCGCGATTGTACACTTCTTTCCCGTTTTCCATATTCTACGACTGTGGTGTCTCTTAGAAGGTCAGAGCAGAGCGCTGAAAGCTTTTGAACTTTACGATTATAAAAATTATATTTAAAAAATTCAATGAACTAAACAAGGTTGGACTGTGGTACTTTTGTACATTCTTAGAAAAATAAAAATATCTGATGATATGGTTCTAGATAAAATAAAATTAAAAAAAAGTTAGATTGCTAGCTACGTGAGGCTTAATATTGTAAACAAGTAATTAGTGTTGAGTAAAAAAAATAACGTAACTCTTTGCTTAATTGTTTTTAATTTATTGATTAAAAATTTAGATGAATTGAAATGCGTGTTAATTTAAAAGAAAAGGGGGAAAAACAGTTCTACTCTTTCACTTTCATAAAAACATTACAAAAATCCATGTACTCTCTCTCCATGGCTCTCTCAGCCATTCACCATTGATGGTTTATACTATCAAACAGGATCATCAGCTTGTAGAGAATGGAGAAATTCTATCTGGAAGTGGAACAGTTTTCAGGCCAGGAAAAGATTACACTAACCATGATTGGAAGAAGACCAGCAATGTCATCCTAAGACCCCCTGCACAGAAGCATTTCAAATTCGCTCAAACGCAAAGATTTTTCATAAGGAAAGATAAGAATAAGGTGCTGGTGCAAGGGGAGATCTTTTACAGATCTGAGGTAGGAGTCAGAAAGCTGGTTGTGAAGAGTAAGAGAAGTATTATGAACTGCAAGCTTGAGGTAGTGGTCCGGGTACCGTAGTGAAACCTCTAAAACTTTGAGATGTCCAAAACTTACTGACAAAACATTTCAGACCCAATAGGGTATTTGACACCATCAACAAATAATTACCAAATGCGGCATATTTATAATATTTAACGAAATAATAATAATGCAAGCAGTTTTAACTCGAAATAATTGCTCAAATTTTTATAAATCAAATTTTAAAAATTGCTTTTCTGAGCGCCTCGTCACGTGATCAGAAACGTTCGGATAAACTCCTCTGCAGAGTGTGACGTCAGTGTTGACCACATTTGTAAGCAAACAGCTTCATACGTTTATTTTAAAGCTTGGTTCATCTCTTTTCCTACTATATGATAAATTATGGCTATTGAAGGTAACTTTTAGGAAATATTTATTTAAAGAAGTGTTATTGGAACATTGGAAGACGGTTTTTTAAAGGCACACATTTCGAATTTACCCAAAATAGATGCTTTGATGGTGGGGTTCAAGCTGAGAATTCAAGTCAAGCTGAGAATTTTATTCTGCAGAGTTTGGAAATGTTAAAACATTTGTGTAACTATCAACAATTCTCACAGTTCTTATAATTAAAAAAGCAACAACAACACCTTTTACAGTTATAATAATCATAAAAACATTAGGATGAAAGAAAGAAAAAAAAGCAATTAATATAATCCGCTGAGTACTGTTAAAACGGAGTGAAAAGGAACAATTTTCAACTTTCAAAGTAAAAATAGAGTGTAATAATATCGTTAACGAACATATTTTTGACTTAGGAACGTGGATCTTACCTTCTTCTCTTTATGATCAAGCCCAAAAATGTTTAAAAAAATGCGACTTGCATTTATTTTGATTTTTTTCATGTTGTTCCGATTCACCCCGCAGAAAGGGATGAAACGGAACACTCGTTATAATTTATAGATGATATTATTTAAAAAAGACAAAAAGGTGAAAAAGACAAGTAATAACGCATTGAGGTGAATAGAAACACAAGATTATCATAAACAAAATCCTTTAACCTTTAACCCTTTATCTACTGACGGTACTTATAGTCAGTATCCAGTCATCCAGACGGTATCCAGTCTTTTTTGGAGCAAGGGCAACACGTGGTTCATACTGCTCCAAAAAATTTGGTGAAGATCAATTTAAAATTTCAGTAAAGAATTGGAAAAATTAATTTAAAGACAAAGATTAAATATTTTAGGGGGTTGGAAGCATTCTACAAAAAATGACTCGCGGTCTGTCAGACCGCATACAGTAATTAAAGGTTAATATGACAGACAAAAAAAATTTTTGTCAAAACAATTCATGTAAACAAAACAAATATTTTGGTTTCAAATTTACCATAAAAAAAATCAATATTTCAATAGTGCATCAGTACTTAAACTTAATATTGTGTAGTTAAAACATTTAAAAGAATTAAATAAAGTATTACTTGCATCAAAATGATCTTCACAGAAGTGAATCGTAGTCTGTGGTGAAAACTAAGTTGATTCTCTTCTTGCAAGATTTAACCACTTTTCTTGTATGTCTGCTTTCCTGGGCACATGTGTAAACAACTTTTCTGGACTTTTAATTGAAATACTTGTACAGTGGGGTACTGCATAATACGATACCGGTGAGAAATTTCTTGGAACGAAATCAAAAGAAAAACACATTTCGCGCTGGAAACTCAATCGCGATTGCGATGTTGTTTATGCAAGATTGACGTCACACAGTCAGATGGGTTTTTGAGCAGAGTTTTAGGGGCGGGGCTTCTACTTGCATTTTAAAATGCAATTTTTAGCGTTTTACGGCATTATTTTGAAAAAAGAAAAAATACGTGTCTTTTATTTTGTGCATACCTGTTATTTAAAATATATTTTGAAAATTTGTCAAATACCCTATTGGGATACTGGCGAATGGTTAATTTTTTACAAAAATATCTTGGCATCAGCTGCTCAAGAAGGAGGAAGCAGAGATGACGAAGAAGACATGGATAAAGAAGATGAATGGATGAACCATCATGACAAAATGTGTGAAAGTGTGGAAGATGTCGCCACAACAGTCTGAAATTTGTATAGGTTTTTTGTTTTTAAGTCTTTTAATATTATTATTTTTATAACGAAATGTTTTTGTCTATCTTGCTATCCTAGAACACAGTATTTACATAAAATTTATCGAAATTTAAGTTCTGATTTGTAGCAAAACAGGCTAACTTCAAAGTAAGTTGCACTAGTGACCAAATATAAAATAAAAAATTGAATAACCCCTTCCCAGCACGTGCCCCTACCACTTTATATTTTGTTTGAAAACATACTACTTTAATGTCTCTAAAACAAAATAGTTTTGGTTCCTATCACATTTTGGCTAAGTGTTGCAGAAAATCAGCTTTCACCGAAAATGTTATTTTTTGGAGATTGCCTGTTTTGCAACTAGACGATACATATGTTTGTGCTGCTTTTACGAATACAAAAAGCACTTTAATACCGAGTTCTAAGATTTTTGACAGTTGAAAAGAGAATATATTTGTAAGCAAAGTTTACAATAGCTATGCTTAACAATGATACGCAATACTTCAATATTTATCAAGCTTGTTCAACAGTGGCCCAACTGCCAAGAATAAAAACCAAATTCTTAACTTGTCGTAAGATATGTTACGAATTTCTTATCCTTACCAATCTAATACAAAGAGGTGTGAATTTAGTGGTAACTAATACACTAGTCACTATTAATTTTCAATTATTAAAAATTTTCTTTAGTTTTACATTTGTACAAAAAAGTTTAGAGTCTATATTTCTGAATTAAAACTTTTTTTAAATTAAGATTTTTCATAAATACTTTTTAATTTCCATATTTGCATAATGAACATACAATTTATCTCAGTTTTAATTCATGCGATTCCACATATCTATAAATTCCACTTCAAACTGATTAATACACTACACAATACTGAAATTGTTGTGTGATTTAAAAGATTTTTTGTGATATTCTTTCTCTGACCCCTGTCAGTGCAATCATAAAATTGGCCGTGAAACAAGTGATTCGGGGATTCAAAATTTTAGAATTGTTTAAGGAAAACGTATAGTGTGTTTTCTTCTAGAAAGAAAAAACAGTTTCTGATTAGAAGAGAAAAAAATAGGAGGAAGGATTCAAATAGAAGTTAGGAAGGAGTTGAAAAAAAAGAAAAAGAGAATCACTGAAAGTGGCGAAACGCTTTCTTTAGACTGACCAATCCATAACCCAAATTGTTTTCGCACCGAAACAAATAATACAGATTTTCTTGTCACCGAATCCGTGTTATAAATTTGTCTCTATCAACTGGCTGGTTCATTTCATTCGTGTTTATCTGTCTTTGAAAAAAACATTTTATCCTATTTTGGGGAACTTGAGCATTCTTAGCTTATTTTAAGAATCCCAAATCGATAGGAATGAAGTAATAGAGTCCATCGGCCTTTCTCTATTTTATATTTATTCGCAGATGGTTTTATTTATACCTATTTACGTCAGAAATGCATATAAGCGTAAGGAATGCGACACAATAATACCAGCAGTGCTAGACTAGCGTAAAGAAGGAAAGCGGTGGATCTTTATGTAATGTTGAATACTGTAGAACGATGATTTTAAACAATTCTTGACTGCTTTTGACTTAAAAATAGTCATCTCACTTTTACATTAAAACGGATTATGATAATCTTTGCATTTATTTAAATTTCACCTTTCAATACAATTTAGAAATCTAGGGCAAAGGAAAGAAAAAAATTACTGAAATAGTCTGAACTAGAGATGTGGAATTTAGCAATTTACACTATAATACTGGTCACTGCATATAAATTTGACAGGTATTGATGTAATTTACCTTTGCGTTTTCATATTTTTATTAATAAAAAGGTCAGTGTCAATATTTTTAACGATAATCATTGCAATGGCACCCTCCCTCCCTGGCACTAAAATGGCGATATGTTTTTCGATAGATATTACAGTATCCTTGTTTGTAAGTGCAACAGAAAAGAAGCAGTCTTGGATAGGCTATGTTTAAGGGTACGGAAAGTAAACTCAGTGTTAAAGACATTCGTTTTTCACCTTTTTATGTCTTTATCGTATTTGTACGGAAATTTTGGTGGTGGGGTTTTTCATAGAAAACACACACAAAACACTACCACAGAGATTTTGATCAAAATAATTAGAGCCGGAGGTGGTTTTTTTTTTTTTTGCATTGACTGAAAAACATAAATTTTTCAATGGCAGCTACTCTTTATGCACAATTTTTGCGAAAATTTTAATGACAGGCCACCAGTAACCCGCATGCGAAAGTTGAACATCAATGGCCAATTCGTTCGGGAGTTATGTCAACGTTATGCTGACCATGGACACACACAGACATTTTTTCTTTTCTGAACTCAGCATGATCCAAAACATGTAGAAATCAAAATGAAAATCAATTTTTTTTACCGAATGCAATACTTGAGTAATCTACGTTAACATATGAGTAATTGAAAATAAATAAAAAAAAAAAATGGTACTGTTTTGTAAAAAATATATCCGTAGTTAAGTATAACACCCGTAGTAGATATAGTGCTGCATTTTGGCTGGTAAGTCCATCGCAAAGCATTTTTTTTTCTGTGCATGCATATAATGTGACTTCGTAATACATTTTATAGAGTATTTCATATAGGGAGGGTATTGATCAATTTTTTAAAACTTAAACCCATGAATACCAGCAACATATAATGTTCTGACAAATTGAAGAATTCAGCTACACTAAACTAAATTCATCAAAAACTTCAATTCTCTAATTTGGTTTATGAGCAAATGCATAGTAAAAAAAATGCTATTTAATATTTTCTACAAATAGAATTGTACATATATTAATCAGAAAAAATAGAAATTTCACCCAGAAATCCTTTAAGCTTCAACATGCGTTAAAGGACAAAGGTTTTCTATTGTCTTAATACATATAAAAAAAGTGTTTGTATTTCATTGAAATTTTAAATATAATGTTGTGAGGTTTGATTAATTTTATTATATAGGAAGATAGTATGTTTATTCTCAACCATTTATAGACCTTTTGTATGAACTTGTATTTCGTTTAAACTACGGTGAACCTTAAAAGCGTGTTTGTTTGTGTCAAGCAAATCTTCGGAAGGTTACTAACCCACTTGCCGTCATACAATCGATCTAAAATTCGGCAGATTTTGTTGTCCATGACAATCCACTTTATCAATTTTTGTGGGGCAAAAAACAAGTGAGTCAATGGCACGGAATAGATGTTTTCTTCTACCTCTAAGAAAACTCGTTCAGAATTCAAAATCGCTTTTAAAAAAGTTGCAATTGCATATAAAAATTAGCAATACATATAAAGGATCTATAGTAAAACCTTTTTTTTAAGAGAAAGTCCTAGTAAGGATCATTTCCTATACTCGCTATGTTACAATCTTCTAGCTCAGTGCATTTAGAAACTACTTTGTATAAAACCTTGAAATTTGGTGAGTATGTACAAAAATGAGCATTTAATGAAATGACAAATTAAAAACTCGAAAATAGCTAAAGTCAATGCAGATGCAGTGGCTCCACCTGGTTTTCTATTTTGCTATTCTAATTTTCATTTATAATAGATAGACATTCAGTGAAAAAAATGTATGTCATTTCTTTAAGTGATCTTTTTCGTACCTACTCACCAAATTTCAAGATTTTATAGAGAGTAGTTCCTAAATGCACTGGGCTAAAAGATTGTACCATAGCGAGTGTATAGGATCTTTACTAGGACTTCTTCTTAATAGATTGGTTCTTTTGTTCCTAACATATTTATATACAATTATCTCTACATGATTCAATTTTAACTTTAAGAAAACAAGTTCTTGTTCAGAAAAAATTATAAAGAAAATAGTTTTAATACAGAAATGACCTTTAACGCGAATTCGATCCTCTTCAGTTGATTATTGGACACATTTTGCATTATTTGTAAATTTATTTGTAAATCACAACTTTACACTTAGGGATAATATTTTAAATATGATTATTTAAATGGTTAATGTGAGCGTTTTCTGATGTACTGAGAAGTAAATTTTTCACTTAAGTGCATTATATGTATATATCAAAGCAACTGTTCTAAAATTTAATATGTTGAGTAGAAAGTACTGAGTACGTGATAATTGTCAACATGGACTTTTAGCCATTGTTAATCGAAAATACGATTTCTGTATGAAGTAAATGTAAGAGAATACATTATTTAAAAATTATTTTATAATTTATTGCACAAAAGCCAATTTGTAATAGAAATTTTCATATTTTTGATACTGTGAATCTTTGTGCTAAACTTGACTTTTATTGGAACTAAAGAAATTGGCTGCTATAGATATGAATTTTAAAATGCGTCTAAAACGCTAAGAGTAGTTTTTTCACTAGACATTTTCATTTTGAATAAATCTGTTTCTGATTTGAAAGCTCTGAATAAGCAACTTCCTTTTGTAGTTATAAATTGGCACAATGCAGAATAATTTTCCCGCAGTTGGATACTTTATCGGTTATCAACATGAATCTATAAATAGGTGATAGGAAAGTTGAAATCTTTTTTGATTTATTTTATCAAGCACATAGAAAAGGGATCATCTTAAAATTAAATGTGGAAGGAAAGAATGAATCAAGGGTGGGCATTTCAGCAATTCTTTTGGAGTTAGGATGAATTTTTTTAGGAGGGGTTGGGAAAGAGATTAGAAATGTTCAACTAATGTAATTAAAAAAAAAAAAAAACATCGTTTGATTACTAGTATATAAAATAATTTTTACAATTACAAATTTTTCTAGATTCTCCATCATTTAATTAAAATGAGTTAAATTGATACAAGTGACAGAATTTTAAATAATTCAGATGTTATTTTATTATTAAAACAATCATCCTTTCAAATTGCATACCCAAAACACAGCCACTTAATGAACGTTTTATATATTACCAAATAAGGGTACCCCCAAATATAAATCAAAGCTTACTACATGATTCTTTCAGAATTAAAATAATTTTTTTAATACTTTTAAACAGTATATCCATATAATTTTTACCCACCCATGATATCTTATAACTAATCACTATGCGGACAACTCATCTACAGCTAAACATATCTAAATAAATTCTTAAATATCATTTTGAATGAAAATCATTCTAGCCAAATAAGTTTTCGCATAGAGTGCACATTGTAGATACAATGCGTTGAGCATTAAAAAGTATAATTTTTGAAACATTCGAATTATTTAATGTTCAATATTAAGTTTCCTATATATATATTAAAGTTAGGCATGACTGATATATTATCATAAACATGCATGAAGAGACGCCATAATTTCGAAATTGAGTCACAATCAATCTGTTCAGTAGCGGTTACAGCTTTAACCAAGAAGTCACCACTAAACTAATATTGAAATAATATGCCTTATATATTTTATTCTCAGACGAATCTTTGATCTTTTGTTATTTATTTAGTGTTTAAAATAAATGAACGAGCATTTGTGTGTAGAGTATAATTTTTAAACCCTTAAAAGTTAAATTCAAATTTAAATGATGCACTATAACCAAATTCAGAACAAAGAGTTAAAACAAAGCAACATTTTCTATTAAAAAGATAAATTAATAATTGTGTTAATTTGTATTTTCAAATTCATTCAGACCTGAAAATTGAATGCTGTACAAATAGACTAAGAGTTGTTTATAAACAGAGTGGTAGAGTAATTGGATAAGTATACAAAGTTGGTATAAAAGATGCACACTAAGTTCAGCCATTTGAAAATCCAAATCCAAAAATTTATAACCAAATTCAGAACAAAGAGTTAAAACAAAGCAACATATTCTATTAAAAAGATAATTTAATAATTGTGTTAATTTGTATTTTAAAATTCATTCAGACCTGAAAATTGAATGCTGTACAAATAGACTAAGAGTTGTATATAAACAGAGTGGTAGAGTAATTGGATAAGTATACAAAGTTGGTATAAAAGATGCACACTAAGTTCAGCCATTTGAAAATCCAAATCCAAAAATTTATAACCAAATTCAGAACAAAGAGTTAAAACAAAGCAACATATTCTATTAAAAAGATAATTTAATAATTGTGTTAATTTGTATTTTAAAATTCATTCAGACCTGAAAATTGAATGCTGTACAAATAGACTAAGAGTTGTATATAAACAGAGTGGTAGAGTAATTGGATAAGTATACAAAGTTGGTATAAAAGATGCAGAGATGTTGGTATAAAAGATGTCTGGGCGCTAATGTCGAAAAAAGTGGTCCCGTGGGCCACTTCATGATGCAAACATGTGGGTGGTGTCATTCTCTTCGTATGAATGCGTAGAAAATGAAATCCGATGGTGGGTACCTGGCATCCCGGTACGAGTGGCGCTACAGTCGAAAATCCAAAATGGCCGCCTCCGTACCACCTAAAGTTCGTTTTTGTCGAATAACGGCTTCCCAACTCATTTTACCAACTAGTTGACTATTAGAAAACTAGTAGGAAATAAAATTTCCTTTCCAATGGTATAGAACACATGCATGTTTTGTTAAATTACAAATTTCAAAATGGCCGCCGCGTCGCGATCTTAAGTACGTTTTTCAGATTGGTTGGTTTGTACGCTCAGCGATCTATACTTGTGCACAATAACGGTTAATTAGACCGAGAACTGCAGCTGAACGTGGTTTCCGAACCCCAAAGAACATCAATGCTCAACCCGGGATTCGAACCCGGCACCCTTAGCACGCGAATCCAGAAAGCTAACTACACAGATATCAGGTCAGTTAGATATACAGAGTGGGATTTGCACTTAGCAGCTACACACGGACACAGGACTTCATAAAGTATTTCTATGCATTTGATCGACTAAACTATGCAAGAATGATTCCACTCTACTTGATGGATATGGAAAAACTTCATAAAATCCATACAACTATATGGCAAGAATTACAGCAAGGAAAGTTGGTTGTTAATTAAACCAAAATACCATTTTGCGCATTAGGAGCCAATGAATCTCTGGAACACCAGAACAAAAGACTCGAAGACCAAGGTGGACTTACAGGCATCACTCTAAACAAGAGTGCTCGGACAAGATTCTTTCTGCCAGATCCGAGCTCACAAGAATTGCTGCATTAACCAATGCAATGCAATGATTAAAAATGACACCCCCAATGCAAAATGTCATCATGAATATTGTCTACTGGTTCGCAAGCGTCAGGATCACAACGTTGAAAAGTTTATAGAGGGTTTTAACCAACCTTTTTAAATGCAATACAGAACATCTTATACATCTGGTGTATAAGCAAGTTCTTCCCGATGACATTCAAAAAGACACTTGTACAGATGCTGATATTGGTGAGAGTCTTCTTTCCAAATTCATTGAGGAACGCATTAAAATGATCAACCAACCAACAGAAAAATCAGTACCATTAAAGCCTTCAGTACAGTTTTGGGCACCAATGAAAAAGATGAAACTTATGCCTGCAAATCAGCATTCTAAAATTTTAAAGTAACATTGAAGGAAAAATTGTTAGAGTTAAAAGATGATTTTTCAATATTTTCTAGACTGATGATTGCAACAAGATGTCGGGTGATACAGATTTGAAAGCAACTTTTTGTCGTTATGAATTATCATTATTGCCACCTGCTTTGTTTTCCCTACACGGATGTATGTATTACTACTCAGAAAAAAAGTAAGCTTATGGGTATCCTGGAGGAGCTACCTCAAAATCTGTACTCTTTATCTAATGAGAAAAGCGAATTCTAACACAATTCATTTCCAGTAGATGAGATAGCACAAACTGTTGCAGTATAGTTGATGGAATGGCACAGCTGCATTCCATTGATAAACTTATGACTGTTAAGACTTGTGAAGAACTTGCAGATCACTTTGTCAGACAAAAATCGAAGAAGTTTGGTATGTACAAAGATATTCCCATAATATTTGATACTTACAAACAGAATTCGCTGAAGACATCGACAAGGGTGAAACGTCAGGGTAAATCGACCCCTATCCAATACAAAGTGCTCCCATCAACAAACATCCTTAAATTAACCATGCACCAGTTACTTTTGCACGAAATGACTAAAGATGAACTGACAGAATACCTGGCATCCAAGATCATGGACTATGCAGTCAAAAATAATAAACAATTTGTTTGTGTAGGAGAAATCATGCTTATGCAAGCCATATGGACGTGTCGTGTCTTAAAACCACGCAGGAGGAAGCAGGTACTAAAATAATTTTACACCGTAAACATGTTGCTTTCAGAAGCATTAGCAAGATAAACAAATAATCTGCAGACACATATGTAATAGTACTTGCTCTTCGGAGATATCTTATATGCTTCTAAGAGAATCCAGCATTATAGTGGGTACTAGCATAAACAAAAGGTTAATTCATCTTCAGTCAATCTATGACATGCTATTAGGGCCCAATAAGTCTTCAGCACTACCAGGACTCCACGCCCTTTCTGGTGCTGGTAACACTGAATCATTTGCTGGAAAAGGAAAGATTATATGGTGGAATGTTTTTTATGTAGCTAGTGATGACATTATAGCTGCACAGGGCCTTATGGGTTATTTTGAAACCCTTTCCTCAGAAATGTTACAAATGTTAAAGGCATTCGTTTGTCAGTTGTGTATGTCCCGCGAACCAAAATGACAGACATTGGGGAGGTAAGATGGTGGCTCTTCACTAAAAAACAAAAGACTGGGGAACATCTTGCACCAGCAAAGGTATCTCTTTATCCAAGTCTTTTGCTTGCACGCTACCAAGCAATGATTTGGGTACAAGATACTCGACAGCATCCTGATATACCTCAACCTACTGATTTTGGCTGGTCGCTTGTGGATGGGAAATTTGAGCCTATTACATGTACAGAAAATTGTGCTCCGCAGGGGCTCTTAGAGTTGACTAAGTGCTCCTGCCTGAAGCGTCGGTGTGGCCTTCTCTACTGATGCAATATCAACAATCTGCCTTGCACAGAGATGTGCTCATGTGGTAGAGATGATGACTATGTGACAAAACTGCAATTGTTGACCTGATGATGAATGATGATGAGGATGAAGGTGTTAACTTAACTTAATGATAATGAAAAATCTTAATATTGTTTACACCATTTGTTATATAGGTATAACAAAAACTATTACACTGTTACACTCTTCTGTGGCATTCACATTCCAAATGTTAAAAAACTTTGTCGTATCAATATTGAGCTGCCGTAGTTTATTATCAGTCTGTTGTAGTTTATTTACTTGTGAAAAGTGCCAAGCCTTTATTTTACTGTCCAATCTGTAAATATTAACTCTCTGTTATGCTCATTTATCTTATAATATAATGTGGAAACTATTATTAGAGTCCCAAAGAGATGCCCAATAATGGTGTCCTTTTTGAATTTTAAATCTTGGAGTGATAATGTAAAGGTGCTATTACTGTCAGAAGGCTTTTTTATTTCCAAAAAATTGTCTGATAACCAACATGTTCCTATAGCCCACCGGAAAGCTATTATTCCGAAAAGACGTTCCAGCAACGATAATGCAGAGGCCATCTTAAATTTTGACTAGGTAAATATTCCATTACAAAAGTTAATTTATTTCCTTCAGTTTCCCAATAGCCAACAAGTGAATAAAGCGCACTGAGAAGCTATTACTCTGAAAAACGCACTGCCCACTTGATAGCTGTGCGGTTAGTGCTCTAACTTTTCACGTTCCGGGTTCGAATCCCGGGTTGGGCATTGATGTTCTTTGGGGTTCGGAATCCACGTTCAGCTGCAGTTCTCGGTCTAATTAACCGTTATTGTGCACAAGTATAGATCGCTGAGAGTACAAACCAACCAACCTGAAAAACGTACTTAAGATCACGACGCGGCGGCCATTTTGAAATTTGTAATTTAACCAAACATGCATGTGTTCTATACCATTGGAAAGGAAATTTTATTTCCTACAAGTTTTCTAATAGTCAACCAGTTGGTAAAATGAGTTGGGAAGCCGTTATTCGACAAAAACGTACTTTAGGTGGTACGGAGGCGGCCATTTTGGATTTTCGACTGTAGCGCCACTCGTACCGGGATGCCAGGTACCCACCATCAGATTTCATTTTCTACGTATTCATACGAAGAGAATGACACCACCCACATGTTTGCATCATGAAGTGGCCCACGGGATTACATTTGCTCCCGGATTATAAGGTCAGCCATTTGAAAATCCTAAAAGAATTATTATTATTTGCAATTGCGTAACGTTTTGGATGATGACTTTCCTCGGATATTTTTAAAGTTTCTTAATTACTGGTTTTTTACTTTACCCTCATTTCACATTTTTATCGAATTTTTTCAAGAAACAAATTAATCGTCATATAAAGTAAACTCAAATTTTCCAAACATTTTCCTTGCATATGTGTTTAGAGACTTATCTGATAGATGGATCATCCCCAAGATTTTCATTTAACCATCACGTTATATTCAAATTTTCATAATGTTTTGAAGGAACAGGTATGCGAGGAAGCCCTCTTAAATCTTCAAACACTTGTTCAACTTATGAATGTAATTGTTAAGAAGACAAAAATATTGATTAATTTTTTCCCCCCTAAAATAAAGAATGTATCATAGTCATTAGCCATATGAATATAGATCGTGCTATATATTTATAGAAGGGACATATGAAGAAGGACCTTTTATTTAAAAATAAAAGTTCTCAGTACTAAAAGAGGAAACATTTCAAAATCGTTTTATATTACGGGAATAACTTAGAGTACGAAACAATAAACAACCTGCACAAATTTCTCAAACCAATTCGATGTAACTATTAAGACATAAATGTAATCATGCAGATCTACAAATTAGTCAGTAGTTTTGCTTTCTCCCTTCGAATAGTCTTTGACAATTTTGAAACAGTCTTTCTAGATAGCTTGAAGCTTTCCAACATAATGAGATGACAAGATTTCATCGCGCTCACATTATGCTTTGTGCTCAACGGGGCTCCGACGTTACAAAACTGTTTTTTGGGGACGAACAAAGATTCTGTTTCTGACAGGTGTAACTCCAGGGGGGCACTTGAGGTATTACAAAAGGACCATTTATATAAATACGAAGGTTTAAGAGAGTGCGTTCCCTTTCTCCTTTAAACTCGACCCATAACTAACATCAAAACACAACTCGTCGAATATTCGATTACTTGTAACGATTGAATCTCTGTCAATATTAACTAAAAGAATTCAAAAGCGCTCATCAAAAGCAGTTTCTGTCCAAGTGAGTGAATCTTCTGTACATTTCACAATCAGATCAAAGTTAGTTGTTTATAGTTTAAGGAGATGCTTTACAGAATAGATTAAACAGTAATTATATTCAATAATTAAAAATATCTGTACAGTTTTTACATTGTGTGCTAATATGTGTAAGTGTTAATATTTGTTGGTAAAATAACTACCCACAGAAATGTAGTTCTATCTATGGTACTTAACTTTTCTTAAATTTTCAATTTATGTATAATAATGCCGTAGTATAAATATATTTCGAAAAATTGATAAATATGTTTTTAAATTTTATCCTTAAATTTTTAAAAACGTTGTACTTAGTTTTTTTGCAAAATATATGCTTAAAAAAAAAGGTATATCAAAGTATATGTATCTATAACAATTGAAACAATTGTATCTGGTAATTAATTTAAGGTAATTTAATTTTTGGTAGTAATAATAATAATAAAATTAATGTTTATAAACCGGATATTTACAATTGTGCCCCCCGCCTTATTAGTCTTCGACCACTGTTGTGATTATATACCATCTTAATCATTCCTATCATCGTATTCTAGATTTAAGAGGCAAACTGTTTGACGTATAACCTAATTTCCTTAATAAATACAATTATAAATAAATGGCTTTAATAGTACACTTTGAACGAACTTCAGATGCTGTTTAGTATGAAATTATAACTTCTGCAATCATGAGGATAAAAACTAAACTATCTTCACTTCTCATAAAAATATAATGCTCCATTTAATAAAGTCAACTTCAACAGAATGAGGACAAAACATTGACTCGGTTCACTTGAACATGTAAAGAATATACATTAAAATCAGATAATTTTTATTTTTAAATCTAATTTTGAGTATAAATTTTTAAAGTGAGTTTAAATATTTTTATTAGTCACTATTTTTTAACTTCTCCTTCAACATTTAATGTGAATTTGTTTTGTGAAATAACTTTAATTACCTTAAACATTGAACTGTAAACTTACCTTAAGCATTTTAAGTATTAAAAATTCAAAAATATGCAAGAGAAAAAATGTACCTTCATTCCAAGCTTTGAAGACGATCTTAAAATCTATTCTTAGAAATTGACATTTTTATAAAGAATATCTTGAATATATTTCGCTTATATTTGTAAAAGAACTGGGCAGAGGTAATTGTTCTTAGGAACTAGAATAATTCTATTGACGGTAAAATATGCAATTACCATGGCGCCAATCTTGTGATTTTTTTTTTATGATCACTTTAAGGGTAATCATTGAAGTGATATTGGTTGTCCTCAATCAAAGTTGGTTATTCATAAGTTTTTCAAAATTACACATTATTATCTTTTATTGTTGTTAGAATGTCAAAGGTAACAATAAAGGTTTAGTTATAAAAATAATTGTAATATTTACTTGCGTAGTCAACGGTAAGAAAAGGTAATGAAGTTTCAGAACGTAAATCTATGAGTTTAGTTCTGTAAATATACAAATTTAAGAAATCAAAAGAAAATTGGGAATATACAAATTTAACAAATTAAATTTCTGGTCGCCCAAAGGACAATTGAAATGTTTGTTTAAGTTGCCCTTTTGAAAATAAGGTTGCCTCGGGCAACCGAGCAACGACAAATTTCGACCCCAGCCAATAATATAAAAAGACACTAAAAAACAGTCTTGGATAAAGTACTTTCTTCTTGTAGATGTGCATAACTTTTATGAATATTTTCCGACTTTTTTCCCCCCAGATGATGACCATGCATTCTGTGCTGGTCACTTACACGCTGCTGTCGCTGGTCGTCTCTATTTTGGCCACCATGAACAATGGCGAGCCGGGGGAGATTATCGCCGAACTGCCCACTCAGCCAAGGGTCTTCAACTCCCCCGACGAGCTGAGGAACTACTTGCAGGAGCTTGATAAGTATTTCGCAATAGTGGGAAGACCTAGGTACGTATCTCTAGGAGCCACTGCACAAGAATTGCTGTCGAATGTGAGAATGAGGACGTTAAAAACTAATTTTGACTTTTTTCTAAAACATAGTTCATATGTGCTTTTCAAGATCAGACGTATGTATTTCAGTTGTCACATTGAATAATGCTAATATATTTCCAAACAAAAGATCGACCATAATATTGCTAAAAAACTTTTGAAATTTTTATCGCATATCACAAAAGCAATGCAGCTGATTTTAATTCTAATTAATTTCTAATTCAATCTTTAAAATCGATATTAGTTTTGAAGAACTAAAAGATAGAGTTTTCTATAGTAGAGGAATTTGACTACTAAATATATCCTCAAATGTTAGTGATAAGAAATCTTACACATTATTCCTTCTAATGTTGTTTTCCTTACAATATAAAAATTTCAAACGTTTGAACGAATATTAATGCCGATCTTTCGTTTGGGAAATATTACATTAGGTTTATAAGGTGGATAAAAATTAACACATAAAAACAGTTTTTACTATAACCTTTATATGCATTGCCAACTTTTATATGCAATTGCAATTATTTATGCATGTGGTTTTAAACATCATAGTGTTTGACCAAGTCATTAATTCCGTGTCATTGACATATTTTTGTCCCAAAAATTTCATGCAATTCATTGTCATCGACATAGAGTCTATCTGCCGAGTCTCAGTTCGATTGGATGGTGACAAGTGGGTTAATTAGCCCTCTGAAGATTTTGACCGCAACCAAGAAAATCGAAGTTAATGTAAAGGATTATAAAAATAAAAATGGGAGTTTTTTTTTTTATCTAATGTCGTCAACTTTAAAGGGAAAGGTTTCAGTCATTAAATATCATCGAATTGTTCATGCTAAAATATGGCTTAGTATCAGAATACAAACATGTGTAAAAGCGGCTTTTTAATGACAGTTCCAAAACGTGATAGAATATATTGTGATCGACAAGGAGTCTATCTGTCAAGTTTTAGATCGATTTGAAAATAGCAAGTTAGTTAGACCTTTGAAGATTTTCCCGCCATAACACAACTCCACAACCAACACCTCAACCTCATTAAATCGAAGTCAATAGCAGCATTCGCCTCTAACTTATGTTGACTTATATGACTTATGTTGGAGCTATTCGTTGGTCGCAGATTTTAACCGAATGCGATATTATATTACTTTCACTATATATTCAACGGTAGAAATATGATATTTCTATAGTTTCAATAATGTAGAATATTTGTGCAACGTGAAAAAAGTAATAATATAACTTTTTTTTTTATCTCAATAAAATGACAATTGTTATTTGATTATATTTTTTTCCGAATAATTAAATAATATAATTCATAAAAACTAAGTTTTTTAACATAAATCATTTATATCCATTGCCAATTTTTATATTCATTAACACAGCGCCGATGCTGTAAACAGCGTGTGCTTGGTGTTTATATCTAATTTTAAAAATCAAAACCATTTCTATCAGCAAAATGTGCGACAAACTACTTTACAAAATTTATTTATTAAAATTGTTCGTGAATTTATGCACTCACATCCAAATATCTTTTGTTTATTCTGATTAAAACAATTTTATTATTTATTTATTAAATAAAATTTGGCAACAGGAAAGAGTTTCTTCAACTGTCGGTTAAATGCTATTTTACCGTGATTGGATGACGGTAAATTGGTTTATTAGTGTTCCGTAAAAGAGTCCTTTTAGTGACAGTTACAGCCTCAAAATTTGATAGAATGCATTGTCACCAACATCGAATCTATCTGCCAAGTTTCAGATCGATTGCATGACGTCGAGGATGTTAATTAGGCCTCCGCAGATTTGCCCTCCATCGATGAACATACAATATCGAAGTTAATATAAAGGATTTAAAAAATAATTATCATTATAATTACTTAAATCTGTTTAAAAACTAAATGAATCTTTTGTTAAAACATGACAATGTGACTTGACATAACATTCAATAATTTAAAGTATACCTACATATTCCCTCTCCCCCCTCTCTTAGTCAATATCAAAGGACAATTCCCACATTTTTTTGTTTTTTAATTCAATTCTAAATGTTTTGAAAAGGCCATAATCAAAAATTTCTACTCACTGCACCTTTTAATTTGCAACCTTCTTAGATTTCAGCGGGAACACGACACATTTGGCTTGAATCAAATGTGACGTCACTACATCCGAAACAACTTGGCTTGAAATGCAGCCGCGGAAGCCAATTTTTTGTTTGAATATTTGAAATTGGAAAGAAATTCTTCATAAATATAAGCTAATTTCACTCGTTTGTAAAAAATGCGGGAATTGTCTATTGTGATATCAATCATGAGTCGATATATATTACACTATAATAATGGTAACTGCATTCAAAATTAGCATGAATGAAACTAATGTACCGCTTTCATATTTTCATTAATTTAAAAAAATTCGCCAGCTAAAATTACTACATTTGGCAAAAAACAATCGTCAAAATATTGAATTGTCGATATTTTTGCCGATAATCATTACATTATTCTTTTGGGATAAGTGAAGCGGAAAAGGAAGAGTCTCTAAATATGCAATGCTCAAGGAAAAATACCTCTAAGTTAAAGAAGTTCATTTTTTAACTTTTTTCGCCTTTATCAAATTTTTACAAACATTTCGGAGGTGGGGATATTTAAAAAATGTTAAAATGACCAAAGAAAATTTGATCAAAAGTGTTAGAGCCGTTATTTGGTAATAGCTGAGAAATAAATTTTCGAATGGCAGCTACCTCGTGCGCAACTTTGACGAAAACTGACGTATTTTAAGTTTTATAATTTTAGCTCCAATAAGAATATTTTAGAATTAAGATTCATATTCTGAGAACAATCCCCTTTTCTTAGCATTAGTCAATCGTAATAGGGGAAGATTTCAGTCATTAAATATCGCCAAATTGAAAGTGTTTGAATTAAGCTTGGTATCTGGATAATAGAAAATGAGTAAAAGCTGATAAGTCTGAAAAAAAGAAATAAAAACATGTGAAAAAGCGGTCTTTCTGCTACAGTCCCATAACTTGATAGAAAACATTGTCATCGCCAACGAGTGTACTATACTAAACTTCAACTTAACTAGACATCACTTAGACGATAGATCGTCACAGTGCTCATAGGTATTTAATCCATTTTGGCGGAGTGAAGACATAATTCTCGCCAAACCTTATAGCCTTTTGTTCTTTATAGGGTTGTGGTTTGGCGAACATTATGCTTTCACGCCGCCAAAATGAGCACTGTGACGATCTACCGTTAAGTGATGTCTAGTTAAGTTGAAGTTTAGTATAGCCAAGTTACAAAATTTCAAGCTCGATTTGATTAAGGGAAGTAGGTTTATTAGTATTCCCATTATACGCAATGAACCTGTATAGGAAATGTTGAAATTTTGTTATTACATGCAATTCTGAATATTCGAATATGGAACAGAAATAAATGAATCGATACACGCGCATCTCATTAATTTTAATTTGTGCAATAAATATAATTCCTCAGAAATAAATGAAAAGATGTAGCTTTTCAGAGTAAATGAGTCAGGTAATCAGTGATGAACGTAACTGTTATACGTATATAAGAGTTAGTAAAGTTATATTTTGCCAAAAGTCCAAAATAAAACGCTGAAGTGTCATACCAAACAACTCTTCCGTTCCCTGCCAAATAATTTATTCAAGGTTTTTTTTTTTTTTTTTTTTTTTTTTTTTTTTTTTTTTTATAAGTTCTATTTTTTTATAATATTTATGCCTATAAATATGTGACTATCAGAGAAAAAACTTCCTGGAAGGAAAAAGAATGGTATGTGTGGGTTGAAATCCCAGATGGAATACAAACTTTTACTCTAGCGGTATTTAAAAGTGTCTCAAGCGCTCTGAAAAGTTCTATAACTTTTAGAAAATCATACTTAAATTGGATAAAAAAAAAAACAGACATCCCTTGAAAGTTTAGTAATCTATAGAACACTGCAATTTTGAATATAATTTTTAAGAAAAGACACTATAACTGATTATTCATGTCACAATGGGACACGAATTGCCCTTTAAGTAACGATGGCATGTCTAAAAAAGATAAAGATGTGATACTACAGGCACTATTCCCCCAAATTTTATTTCCCCAAAGAGTTTATTATTTCGAATTCTTTAATGTCTTCTCTATTTGGAAAAGAACACTTTAAAATGCAATTTTTTCGCTACTGTCAGTCTTCTTTATTACGAAGGCAGTTAGAGAAAACTCATGCAATTCCCGGTTGCACCAAAGCACCTTTCGAATTTTTCAAAATCTATTTTTAACTCAACAGTGCGCATGAGTCTCTAGGTGTTGAATTTCAGCAGTTCCATAGATTCAAGGGTTAGAGGTATTTTGTGATAAGTGAATCCGTAGCATTAAATTTTTAGCGACAAGCGTACTTATTCCGAGCTTTCAATTTTTTGTTTGATCGTCCAATGCTACTTCTACCTTAATGTTAAATGTGCTTAGTTCGAAAACTCTGGAAAAATTCTGATTCAGATTTCATGTCGGATAACCAAACTCTTTATGCAAGAAATCGATCTGGAGTTAAATAAATTTGGTTAAAGTAGTTTTTCTAAATTACCTATTTTATATTAAAAGCTCAAATATTTGGCAAACATTCTTATTTTTTTCAATTATATTGACTTTAGTGAATATTTTTTAAAGCTAATTTGAAATTCATAAATGATGCACATACCTCAATATTATAACTATTCAGCCATCACAATAGAATGAATAAGCAAATAAATTACACGTAAAACCCATTAAAATTTTTCAT
Source organism: Linyphia triangularis (assembly GCA_963978545.1). Taxonomy (NCBI): domain Eukaryota; kingdom Metazoa; phylum Arthropoda; class Arachnida; order Araneae; family Linyphiidae; genus Linyphia; species Linyphia triangularis. The sequence goes on along the minus strand of OZ021722.1, from coordinate 37,724,619 downwards.
AACACAAAGATAGTATTTGCATAAGTAATACAAAGGAGAGCTTATTTATTTCGAATTCGCTTATATATATAAAACAAATAAAACTAAAAAATACTTAATGGCTGGAAATAATATATAAAACACATAACGATATTTCACAGCGAAAACCGAAAAAAGTTTAATATATAAACAATGGAGCATGTAGTTAAAATCATTTATACACGATATAAATATTAAACTATAGAATACGCTTAAAAATATTCATGAAGAAATAAAATATGTTGTCTACATTTGATTTAATAAATAGATAATTTGATGCATCATTGCTTGAAATTCTCAGGTCCACGTTTTCGATTGATGAAAAGAAGACACGTAGCAACGTCACCACTCGTTAATATACTAATTTTGTAGAGCCTTTGAGATTTAATTTTAAAATACGGTGAAAAAGACAAAACCCGAGTCACAATTCAGTTCACTGCGAATTTTCTGCGGATTTCAATGGGCAAAAGTAAATTTTTTATTCAAATAAAGTTCCAAGGAATATTTTTTTTTTTTTTAAACATTTTTCATCAAGCGCTCTTGAATTTAAAAGAGATCTTAGTTGTTAAATAAAGTTTTCATAAAAATTGTCGTATAACATTTTAGGTTTTGTTGCATAGCGGAAAACATCATGAAATTTGGTTTGTCATTGAATTCTTCATAACATTAAATCTATTAGTTGCACTTGCCGAAACAACGCTAATTATCGAAACCATTGTAATATTCTGGTTTTTCAGAGAAAATGCCTTCGTGAAGCAATTGTCCCGATTTTTTTTTATTTCAAATGGTAAGAGGTGTGCAAAAACTCCCACCAGTTGACAACCTGACTTCAAAGAATATGTGGCATTTGTCCCGACAAAGGAAGGCACATGTCTGAGCACAGTTACCCTTTCCATCGCACTAAGTGCTTTAAGGTGATAATCAAAGCCACCTATCAATCTTTTTTGAAGAAATTCCAGTTGGTGACATGGTAACAGATTTGTTTCAATAAACTATGGTGGTTTATTCACTTGATTATAAGTGGTTTAGCTGGTGAATATTAACAAAAGAATGTGTTGTTTGGTAGAAACAGCAAACTGCGCAAGTGCACGAACGTGACAATTACGGATTTCATATCAACCAATAAGAGGGCAGGGCAGATTCGTTTTCGAATTCAGTAGGTTCACATATGACATTCAAATTTCCTAGGTGGCTTTCAGTTGCCACCTAATCGTTCCACACAGTGCTGGTAAATACGCCCGGTGGTTATTACAGCAAGAGTGCGTATTCGTTTTTGAATACAGACATTGCAAAACGCCAACAGTGGGAATCAATTACAAGAGATTGCAGCCTCGAGATGCTTTCCACGTTTTCCAATCTATGAGTTCGCCCACAACATTTGTACCGAAATAGTAGTATTGAATTGTGATATCCTTTCTTTCAGGTTCGGACGCACCCTCGGCAGCGGATACTCCAGAAACATATACCCTTACTTCAGGGACAATTTCGCCCAACCCGGTATCTTCTGACATTCGGCAGAAGTCGACCCTCCCCCTTTAACACCCAACAAGCCACTTTGGAATTGTAGATACCAATGCGTGGATCTGAATAACCTTCTCTTTCGGTAGATCTTCCAGCAGCCATCCTTTGGAAGAGATGAAAAGGCTGTTGCCCGAACAAATCATTGTAACCAATAAAAAACAAAGTTATGGGATCAAAGTCGTTTGCTACAAGTGTGTTTTATTTCTGATCGGAATTATTATCTTTTGAAAAAAAGAAAATTAAAAAAAAAAAAATAATAAATGTTGTCCTTACATAGCTGCTTTAAAAATGTTACTGTAACATCACTGTTTTATCGTTTGAGTCTTTAAATTTTTGCTGTTAACTTGTAACTTTAAACAAGAAACAATCAAATAAAAAAAATAAAAATAAGTAAATGAGGAACTTGCGTTAAAAATGAGCCAGTACCCATTGAAAAAAATCATTCAAATTTGTTGCGCACACTTTAAATGTTAAATACTAGGCTAAAAGTATTATTAGCATGGCTACATTTAATCCTATTTTCCGATAAGTATCACTAGATGAAGTGTGAGGGAGAAAATATTGATAAGTTTTACAAGGTTTTCCAAAATAAAGCTGACTTACCTCAAAAGAGATTCTTAAGTTCTTAGGAATTATACAGGTATAACTTTGGTCGTGTTTACATGGTAGACTTTAAAAAATTAACTTCTAATCATACACTTTACTTAGTTTTCAATGACATTCGTAGACAATTTCTTAGCTAAGTCCCATCTGGCACTTAATCATAAAGCATTTGCTTAAAATACCGATATCTATTTAATACGAGTTATCTTCAATATCTGTAGATATTGAAATATATATGTTAGAGAAGATTCCATAACGTTTTAAATATGTTATAAAGAACTAATGAGGGCAAAGTTAAAAGCCGGCTTCAGTGAATGCACAAATATTTTTTTTATTTTACATTTTTTTTTTATATAGTTTGTTTTATTTTACATAGGAAAGAAAATATTTAATGCAATTTTTACGCAAGTTTTTTTTCTCTGACATTCATTACAATTTTCCAAAATATTTCAAATTTGTTTAAAATTAATTTCAACCGCTATAAGAATAAGATATGTTTCACATTAAACAATTGAAGAAATTGATTTCCAAAATAGAAGCATTGTTAACTAATTTCTACTTGTGGGTAATTTTTAATAGCGAAATTTCATGTCATTGTTCCTTTGAATTCATTCAATGTTTCTTAAAGTAACGAACTTTTATCTTTTTATGAAGTAAAAAGTTTTAAACATCCCGTGAAGCATCAGTTTAATAGAAAGAAAAAAAAAATACTGATTATTGTATTAGGTTTCTTTTAAAATATTTGTTATGAGTGTTTGTAACTCAAGTGCTAAAAACAATGAATTAGCCTTATTGTTCCAGATTAAAATAACCTATGCCGTATAATGCTTCCCCCCCCCCGGAAAATAAGAATAATAGATAGATTTTAATTGCAAAATGGGATAAAAAAAAAACATTCGTTTCTTCAATTCTACATCTGTTTAATAATTTTGAAAGAAAAAGTGTCTTTTAATACCTGTCTTTCTAACAATTAAAACGTGCATTGGATCTGCGATATTTACCGAGAAGAACAATCAAATTTGTCATTGTTTTTCAAGAAAAATTAATTCAAAGTTATAGATTGCTTTCAAAATATTCACATGGTGACTCTCAATTGGTGAAAAATGAATTATTTATATTAGAAAACAACAGTTTAATTAACTTGCATATAAAAGATCCAATTGCTTGATTTTTAAATAAAAGATCAAACTATAAAAATATATTTTACATTTATGTAATCCAAAATGGGAAATTATATTTATTATTTGAAAATATTAACTTAAAACTATATTAGTTATTTCTTAATATTTATTTCGTGTTACTTTTAAGGGGTTTTTGTGAGCTAACATTACTTTTTAAAAATTAATAAAATAATGACATTTGAGTTATAAACTAACAAGAAATAGATAACTAATAATTCAAACTTTTAAATAAACACCACCTGTACTATAGAGAAAAAGAAAAACTTAAAAAAATATATAAAATGTCTTGATATATAATTGCATTTCTTAATTGTTAGCACTAAGATAAATTTTTATTTATAGCTTAATTTTATCTCTTTCCTTACCCAAGTAACTGAACACGTGCTTCGTTTCTAAATTTCACTATGATCTGAAAAATCGTCAGCACGGTTGAAATTTTACCAACCCGCATAAGATTAATCAATTAGTTTTAACAATGAATTGATTATTCTATAACCAGTTTGTCTCAATTCTTAGACGGGATCTAAATTTCTCATTTCCAAACAACACCAAATGAATGATGACATTACTGTTTTTAGCATATTTTTTGCTAAAATCTGATAAAAATCTAGATTTCTGGAAAGACGCTAACAGAACTTCACTCTCCAACGGTGAAAAGAAGAAAAAGCGCAAAATACAAGTAGTATCATATAAAGTCAAAGCAATGCTAAAAATTTTGCATTATTTTTTAACATCCATGCGGAATTCACGCTAAGATATACGAGAACTCATGAATTATAAATGAAATCAAAATCAAACATTTTTTTTTACAATATATAATTCTCTTCTCTAAGAAAAATGAAGCAAGTAGAGATAAAAGTGAAAATCACTAAAAATCTCTTCTTTTTTTTTTTTTTTTTTTTTTTTAAATCTACTCTTAGGATTTTTTATTCTTTACGCCTATATTACAAAACGAATGCAAATAGTCATTTACCCGTTTGACGGTCTTAATAAGACTAGTATTAATAAATAAAATTGTTGTTGAGACGGGTTTACAACTTGGATATTCTGTAGCAGTTTTATCATCAATCTCAATAATTTTTTTAATAAAACAACTGCAAATTGACTATGTTTTGTTGCCATACGTTAACGTTAACAGAGGGAGATCTCAGTCGTTAAATTTCGCCAAATTGTACTTGCTTGGAATATGGACCAAGGGAACAATAGAACAGTGGCGGCGGGTGGTCGAAAATGTAACTGCAGCCGGAAACATGCGCCTCCATCCCTCTCCAAACACACACACTTCACACTTTCCACAATTATATGTACATATAATCACACGTGAACTTTTTTTTTATCGTGTTAAAAATCGGAGTTTTGGTGCAATTAAAAATACATAATTAATAATGATGTTCAAATGAAAAAATTTCAGTTTTATTTAACTATTAATTAACTAAATAACATTTAAGTCGTTATAATTAGCATATTTTTGAACAATAACTTGAGTTTTATGGGGCCAAGAAAAGAAATTATGGTTGAAAATTATTCGTAATATCATTCTTAATATGTTATGAATCTCCATCTAATTTCTAGAATATATAATTTTTTTAACAATTAAAGTAGAAAAAATAGCAATTTTCTCAAAATTTATACGTTTAAAAATCAGGCAAAATTCCTTTTCTTTTCCAATCAATTTGACTAAGGTTCAAAACATCTAATAGTTAATGCAGATTTTAATTCTCAAGTCATTTTTCAAAAGATTGTATCAAACTTCAATTATCACTGTTTAAATGAAGTTTCACGTGCCAAAAACACGATTTCTTAGATAATGTGTTTAAAATATTCAAATTTATTTTCGGAACAAAATAGCACTTCGAACTAATAACATAACTCTCAAGCCTTCAGATGATACCATTATCTTGCAAAAATTCCATCTAGAAATTAGTTTAACACAGAAAAACTATAAACACATTTGACTTATTTTTGCAATATTTCAAGTCTGTACATCACAAAAAATTCACGCAAATCTTTTAATACTCAAATTCAAGCTTTGTTTCAATTTGTACAAAATAATAACATTTATAACATAACATTATAAAATAAAAACATTAATCAAATCATTCTGTATAGTTTTGATTAAAAAAAAAACATAAAACTTATCTCACGTTTTGCCCTCTAAATGTAAGTTTTTGCTAACTTAAAAACAATACTGCTTTGATGAGTAATTGCATGAAGCGTCTATTCAGAAAGCTATCTTTTTGTTTAATCTACTATATCCAACAACTATTCCAAACGCTCTTCTTAATTCTGATAATCAAAAATGGCCGAACTAAACAATTTTTGCAAATAAATAAGTAAAAAGTTCTTACTTGCTTTTGCTTTTATGTAGGGTTGGAATAAGGTGCATTCGCCCTTCCATGTTTCAAAATGATATTGGATTTGGAAGGTGTTTTTTTTTCAACCATTCACTTTCACACAAGCTGATTTTCATGCAGAACCAATCAGCTCATTGAATTCTCAAGGGCAGCCGAAGTAGGAATAAATTCCTGATCTGGCAGCACCGTTAATACATTAGGTGGAGGAAAGGCTGTATTACTTTCCATTGATTTCCATGGCAACGGAATGTCAACGTAGCAGCCATCAAGAACGAGTTTCAAAAGCACACGGCTGCTGTTCGGAGGAAGATCACTTTGATTGGAAGCGGTATTTTTTCTCGTGAATTATTCAGGCAAGAAAATTGTTGTTTATCGAATTTTTTTTTTAATTTTTTTTTTTTACTTACCACAGAAATTGGATCTTCATTTTAGAAAATTGTAAAATATATAATTTTAGTTTTGAAATAATAAATATAAATGCAGTCCGGCTGTACTGGCTGTAGTGCACGAGCCGCCACTGCAATTGAAAAGCGTGTAGAAACGCTTTTTAGTGACTGTTACAATCCAACTTGTTAATCCTTTTTATGTTTCTTAGGTTTGTCATGTAAAATACAACTCAAAACTTTGAATTTTTTTTTTTTATTATATAGTTCCAAAAGAATGACTCGTAGTTGAATGTTGCACATTATACTAACATATGAACACAACATTATATACTGCAGGTGTTTTTTTTCTTTAATGGAACTCCTAGGAAGGATTATTCCTTATACACGCTATGTTACAATCTTCTAGCTCAATTCATTTAGAAACTATTGCGCAAAACCTTGAAATTCGTTGAGTCGGTACGAAAACGATCACTTAATGAAATAGCACAAATTAAAAACTCGAAAATAGAGTCTAATATATTTTATTTTATATTTGAAATTCTTTTGTCAATGTTTATGCAGTGGTTCCACCTGTAATAGTCTTTTGCTTTTTTTTTTAATTTTCATTAATAAAATAAAATATATTAGACGCTATTTTCGAGTTTTAAATTTATAACATTTCATAAAGTGATCATTTCCGTACCTACTCACCAAATTTTAAAGTTTTATGCTAAGCAGTTTGTAAATTAACTGGGCTAGATGATTGTAACATATAGCGAGTATGGTGAAAGATCCTTACTTGGCCAATTTTCTGCTGTACGCACGGAACATTTTGGTTCTTTTTCTGCTCGGTAAACAGATTATAATTTTAAAATTATGATGTATCTAGTTGTTATATTTTTGTTATATATAATATTTGTTGGTTGCAAAGTTACATGGAAAAATAATTATTTTAATTAGGTTAAATATGCATCTTATAACGCCGACGCATGGAACACGTCTTTTAAATGTGTATTTGACCGAGTTGAATTAATTATTTTCCATGTTACGTTTGCTACAAACTAATTTTATATAAGACAAAAATACAACTACTACATTCATCATAATGTTGTAATTCTCAGCACATTTACGAAAAGAAAGAAGAGCGAAAATGTCCCGTGCGTCATCCAGAGAATTGCTCACTAGGAGTTTCTCTTAACGAATAATATAATTTAATTACATTTTGCTAGCTTTTTGCGATTCATTCGATAGATATTTTAAAATCGATAATTTTTTAGTGATTTAGACATTTCAAAATTAGATTAGGAATTAACATTTATTTAATTTCAATGAATTAACATTTATTTAATTTCAATGAATTAACATTTATTTAATTTCAATGAATTAACATTTATTTAATTTCAATGAATTAACATTTATTTAATTTCAATGAATAACATTTATTTAATTTCAAGGAATTAACATTTATTTAATTTCAAGGAATTAAAAAAATTTATTATTTCAAGGAATTAACATTTATTTAACTTCAAAACTTAAACTGTGTAAGAAAAAGCAAATGTCAGCATTTGGATACTCATGTATTTTTTACACTAATGTTATTTCGCTGTTTTGTCCCATAACGCTCGTAAATTTCTTTGATGTACTTTGGTTAGTTTATAAAATAATGGCGCATAGTGAGAAAAGATGAAGTATTAAGTTTTGAAATCCTAAAAAAATACTAAGCACCAAATATATCCACAAACGAAACACCACTATAAAATAGAAAGAAGTGTTTAAAGGTGCTCATTCAACAAATTATCCATAGCTAAGGTATAAAAAGCTATCTAAGGCCTAAATCATGAATCGATATAATTCACTCTCTATGTATGTGACCAGGGAGATATTTTCATTCCAAAATAATCTTCCTCTGTCGAGAGTATTTTGTCTGCATTGTAAAGAATCGATTATTGAAGTATAATTTCCATTTTCGAGAAATGTTGGTACCTTTGCAGACAATTATGCTAGTTGCAATACTTCTCGTGCTATGAATGCTAGAGTAATTATTTCAAACTGACAATGTAATTCAACAATTTCAGTACATTTTCCTTGAACAGAAGAAAAAATCGAGGTGTTACATTGTTATACAAGTCACTTCTTTGAATTTTTTTGGAATGATATAATTTATTAAATACGTTTTTGCATTTAAATTAAAAAACTGGCTTAATGTAGAATTTGGAGCATTTTTGGTGATAAATATGATTCCAACTTTAACCAAGTTGATCACTTTAGTTATGTTTTTATTTTAAAGTTATAAATTTCAATGGGTTTAGCGCACGTTCATGTTTTAACTTATTGCAGTTTAAGTGAATACACAATTCTATTGTTGGATTTAAACAACAAATTCGGAGAATAAAGGCAGACTTCAGTAAAAAAATATATATCAAGGTTTTTTTTTCTTTTTTCTTCTTTTCTTTCTTTTTTTTCCCCTTCCCTTATTTAGCATTTAATTCTTTTCCTCGTTTTTAAGTTTTTTATGAATGCGTTGCTTTTTGTTCGATTGTAATAAAATTTTAGCAATTTAATTAAAAAGTGTGTAATTTAGCCTAAGTAATTTTATATAATAGAATCGAAAAAGGCTTCTAAATTTAAAACGAACTATCCTTCTAATAATAAATTATATCCTCCGGCCCTTTAAAAGCCTTCTATCGTCTTTTCATTTTATAACGATAAATCCTCACAATTTAGACAGATTGAGAAAATCTGTATAAAAGCGGCTTTCTATAAATCCCTATGAATAATATACCACAATTGACACTCCAAGACAATTCTCGAAGTCTTAATAAATTAAAATCTCTTTAATGTCACTGATTGTATTAGTATGGCAACAGCAATATGCACTTGCAAAATATACGGCCATGTTGCTAATGGACTCTTAAGAAGGCGAAAAAACACATAAATTAAATTAATTCTTAATGTTGATGGAAAGTGGTCAGCAATTCACTTTCCTTGTTGAGTTTCTCCCACGCGGCATATTGCATTACTGGAAGGTAGTCTTAAAACCATTAATAAACTTCAGGACTTCTTTGATGCGATTTGGGGATAGGCTAAGTGCATTATTATATCAGTGGTTGAACGGATAATACCCCAATTAGGCGAGGTGGGTAACACATGTCAACAAATTTTGTTTTTCGAAATAGGAAAGTTCAGAGTGGTTTCCTATGTAAGGTGAACGAAAATTAGCAGTATATGTTTATGTCTTTATTACAGTAACACAGGGAGCATTGCCCGCTGTCGAACTCACAAATTACTTCGAAGTAATGAGTACCATGACAAATCTGAACAGGTTGTGGTTTCGTAAATTGGTAATATTCAAACAAGACATCAGATCTCACCATGCATATTAGACAGAATTGCGCATGTTAAGTCTTGCTTGAGCATTAATGTGTTACATTACCTGAAATGGTATATTGAGGGACATTATCATGAAACAAATAATTCAAAGTTAAAAATTATGATTATAGATAACCAGTCCAATTCATTGTCCAAGGCATGTACTATGTTTTAATAGTTACTAAATAAGCAAATATTGTCAAATATACATGCTCATTCCACCAAATGATACATGGCTGTTTTAATTTTAACATTCTGATTGATGCTATTCGTATTGTTTTAATCTAGTTAACATTCAGAAATGTAAAGCAATCTAAATGATTTTCTGAATATAAAAAGTATAATTAAAATAGAGCATTAATTGTTTGATAGCAGTGAATTTATTCAAATATTTAGAGAAATAATTAATAGTTTAAAAAACTAAAAAACACGCTTTAATAGAAGAGTGAACTAAAAAGTAGAAAATAATTTTAAATAAGTTTGAAATAAGAATAGAGTGATTAACAAGAAATATTTATTTTATCGTATAAAAGCGTTGGGCGCTTTTTAAGATATTTTCATAATGGCTCTACTTTTACCAATATCTGTCATTAAATATTTACAACAATTGACATCAAGCACCCCACGCTTTTTTACGATAAAATAGATATTTCTTGTTAATCACTCTATTCTTATTTCAAACTTATTTAAAATAATTTTCTACTTTTTAGTTCACTTTTCTATTAAAGAGTGTTTTTTAGTTTTTTAAACTATTAATTATTTTCTACTTTTTTTAAACTATTAATTATTTTCTACTTTTTAGTTTGGTTTTCTATTAAAGCGTGTTTTTTAGCTTTTTAAACTATTAATTATTTTTTCTGTAAACTATAAATTTTTTTAGTTAAGTGTACAAAACTCTCCAGTTGTTCCTGCCAATAGTCACATGCTTGTCTCAAATTTAAGTCACGTGTATGTCTTAGTACACGCAGTAGTACATGGCACAGAACACCAGGGTTCGATTCCGAAGAAGTTTGGTTGGTTGGAATTAAACGGCGCAAGGGCAACACGAGCTAATCCTTGTGATAAAGCGACAAACTTATTGAATTATTGTATTGTCATCGGTCTTTGACAAGTGTGTAAAGTTTGAATCAAATCTGATCGCTCAAAGTAGGGCAAAATCGAGCCCAAAAGAGTCGGTTACAAGCAAACATACAGGTGAAACTAATAGAAGCGTGTTAAAAAAAACCTAATTGAATCTATGCTGAAGAGCAAGTTCTATTAACATAGACGTATAATGTGCAACTTCCAAGATTTACCAGTTGAGAATTCGGGGCTGTTTACGAAAATATAATTTCTCCTATATTTTACATAGGAGAAACTTTGAATACAAGCTTATCAAGCAATTTGACACGTCCAACGAGACACTCTCGTTACAATTAGCCTATCACTTTACTGAAAGCTGAAATTTGTAAGTGGTCGATTCAAAAATAAATACAAATCCAAAACACTCTTATCTTGCCTTGACTTTTAAACACGAAATTTGGTTTTAACTTTAATTCAAGTAAAGAACATGTTTAAACGACTAAATAGTATAATAGAAACTATATATGTATGTAAAGCAATGAATAAAGTTATTACCAAGTGCAATTGCTTTCCAAGAAGTGCATAACTTATAAAGACACACTGAAGTAGCAACTTTTTATACGAAATATATATGCAAGTAGAATTTAGAAACAAATTCTTGGAGTACCATTCTTGAAAAAACTAATATGACTATCTAATAAAATATTTATTCTGTCTTATTTTATCAATTCTGATTAAAATAAAAGATGTGAAGTGTTGCATTGGCAGTAATTTTAATATTCCAGAAGTATGACGCCGACCAAACGGTATAGTGGTTAGCGTGCTAGCTTCTAGACCGCGAGGTTGCGGGTTCGAGTCCCGTGTTAGGCATGGGTGTTTGTAAATGTATGTTGGCTTGTCTAATGACGAATGTTTCGGCGCATTATAGCCCTCGTGTTGCTGACGACGCCAGATAATCTGAAAACAACCAACCAACCAGAAGTATGACATAAGTCGAAGTTCACAAGCTTTACTTTTAAATCAAACTTGATTTTTTTTTTTTTTTTGTGTGGAATTGAAGTAAGTTTTTGAAGATAAGAAGGCGCTTGTGTTTATTCTTTAAATATTTTATTTTCTAATTTTATAGTTTTTATGAGAAACAAAGCGCTTATTTTATATAATAATAACTTTAAATTCTTTACTTTTGTGTCATTATAAATTAAATTTTAAATTTCAAGTATTTTTTTAGTTGAATATATTTATTGCCCAAGTAATATGATGGGAAGAAAAACAAATGCGAAACGAATTTTATGTTTATGATCTATCAAAAATGGAAATGTGCTACTATTACCTCTATTGTACAGGTTAATTAATTTTATAGATTTTTAAATTAAAAATATTTAATAAAACACTGAACATTTTCATTGCTGACAAAGCTCCACAATAAGCACAAAACTATAATTCAAAACCTTTGTAGGAAAAAGTGTACTTCTTAAACATATTTCATCGTTCTTTAACACAGTCCTACAATTAGAGGCGATTTCTCAAACACACCAAAACTTTTATTGTAATGGCAACATATTTCTAAAATCAAAACCTTGGTATAAGTGTTTTAGAAAGTCATAGCAATATATTCCGCTTCCTATCCCCCTACTCTTACAATAAGTACTGAATTTATTTGTTTTCAATTGCTTATTGATATTCCAACGATTAACTCACATCTAAAAATTTTTGGGGGCATGCGACATTATAATTAAATTCTATTCCATTTATTCTCAATTAAGTTATACTTCAATGGGCAAGAAACTAAAATAACATCATCCAAAATCTATGAAGATTGATCAAATAGTTATTTATATAAAATCTAGATAATATATTGAAGAATGGTTCCTGTTATGGACAAATATAGACTTATCTTTGAAGATCAAAATCCATTTATTAATTTTCATGTAACGATTCAACTAAGAAAAGGTTTTGTATCAATATAGTCTTTAATAAAAAAATTTTTTAAAAAAATCAAAAAAAATCAGAATATTAAGAATTCACCTAATGACACACCAAAAGTGTGTCATTACGATTAATTTATTACTTTCAATTACTCATACGTTTACATAGGGTAATGAAAGTATAGCATTCAATAAAAAAAATTAAAAAACCATAAAAACGATTTTTTTTCCTTTCTTTTTTTTCTCTCCACATTTTGGAACATCCCCATTTCAAAAAAGTGGTCTAGAAAAATTGTTTACTAAAAAACAGCTGTAATGATTTTGACTAAAACCTCTGTGCCTCTTAAGGTGTTCTAACCTTCCCCACCTTCAAATCTCCCGTAGAAATGCGAAAAAAGTTGAAAAACGAGTGCCCTTAACACAGAGCTCTGTGTCCTTGAGCATTACCCATCAACGATTGATTTTCTCCGTTTCACATACAAGAAAGAACAATGTAATTTTGCCATCTTGGCGTAGGGTTTTTTTTTTTTTTTTCCTTATGTAAAAATTATCACCAAAAATATCGCGAAGTTGGCCATTTTATTGAAAATATGAAAACGGTAAATAACACCACAAATTTTATAACAATGACCAACATTAGAGTATAATTGAAAGATGCGCGATGTTCCACACCCTTAGTTTTTGCACTTTTCTAATTAAAATTATTTCCCACTCAATTATATAATTCAACTAATATTATTCTTCAAAAGAGGTTCTTCTTCAAAATTCTTCAAAATTTCTTTTCAATTCAATATTCTTCAAATTCAATATTCTTCAAAATCGTTTTTTTTTTTAAAGCAATAAAAATGGATGGTAATTTTTAAAAATCGATTAATATGACGCAAATAGTAACTATGCACTTTCTTACCCCAGTATTATTGTTGAAATAGAAATATCAATGCTACAGTTGCAGTGGTAGCGATTTGGTGGGCAGGTAGGGGTCAGGTCCTCCCTCAATTTACTGCACTTTACTTTTGTAGGAAATATAGTCAATATTTTGCAAAATGACCCTTCCACTTTTGACTCTTTTTTCACACAATAGTCGTCACTTCACAATAGTGTCGTAAAATTATTATTTTTTAAAAGTAAAAATTAATTTTATAAGAAGTAAAAAAAAAAAAAAACTTTTTATGATACGCCAGTTCCAGATTTTAAATAGGGTCTCTTGATAAGGAAGAGAGTAGAGGAAGCTTTAAGATAAATGTCCTTTATCCTTTCTTTTACAAAACTTTCATTTCTTAACAACAAATGCAAATAATGAACTTTAAAAAAATATGTTAAAAAAGCAAAAAAAAAAAAACGTAAAATTCTGGTATTTTTAACTACATCGATTCAAATTTAAAAAAGTTATTTACCTTTAAATTTATAAAATGTATTTACCATTAAAATATATTAAATTTATAAAATTTAATTTATTACGCGCAAAAGTGACTGACGGTAATAATTTATCAAATCATACAAAAATTTGCTGTTCTACTTAGTTAGGATTCTGTAAACTATCACCAAACCACATGACATATGCGAAACCACATGACATATGCAATTACACACGCCAAGAGATAAGCTGTCACGTCATTATATATTCATACTTACTAGCTGCGAGGGCTCGAGTTGCGGAGATCCTTCTTTACTGTGTTTCGAAGGTTTAAGTTACCACAGCATGTCATTATAGATCCATATTATCGCATGAACGATCAAAAAGGCATAAAAATCTACAAATAAGTAGCTCAATTAAAATTTTCTTCTCCAAGTACGAGTATAAATTTTTTAATTTTGTAACTTTTTTATTCCTTTATAGTTCAGGTTTCAATTTTGACCTGTACTCTAAAGCAGCCAAGTCCTTAATACGGTGTCAGTTTTTTACCCTTTATTAAAAAATTGAGTTATCAAAGAAAATATACAAATATTTTTCCAAAATATATTAATTTTTTACTTTTAGTCTAAAACAAAAGTCCACATATGAATTAAATTCAAATGCATATTTAACCAGCAAAATTATACACTGTTCACAATGGAAACAAAAGTTTTATTCTTGATTTATTACTTTCTTTTTATTAAAAAATAAATTAAACTTACTCCTGTATTTTTAATTCCTTTTGGCTTGGTGATCTTTAAATTTTTTGCCAGTCGCCTTTAAGTAATCACGTAAGTCTATAGAGTTTTACTTTTTGTTCTAAATTTAACTTCTCGACAACTGGTTTATTGCTCACAATTTTTACTCCATTAGAAAGTTTCAATTTCAGAACGATAGGTAAAAGTGGTAATTTTTCTTTTATTTTTAAAGAACAGATGTAAAAGAAAGATTGAATTTAGAAGAATCAATGTTGTACTTTCTATATTTTAATACTAAAAACTGGCTTGGTAAGGATTAACACAGTGAAGGTGTAAATTTGTTTTGCACAAAATCTTATTTCTTGAAAAACAAAGTGGGGACATATTTGTCAATATCTCGATATAAAAGAGCATATAGATGTGGAGTTTTTTTAATTACCAAGTAGCAACATTTTATCGCCACTGGAAAACGTTACGTCCACATCAGAGTTGGATTCATCATTTTTATATAATCCTCCTCTAACAAGTAATTTATATGGTGTGAAATCGCTAAGTCTATAGATGGTGGCAATTGATAAATGTGATTATTTAATTTTTTGCCTTTGCAGCTTTAATGTTTAGTTCAAAGTACTTAATTCAATGAAATGCCATTGTGACATTTATTGTAGTTAAACTGTTAAACTATCATAATATGTTAACGATAAATTAACTATTCTGAATGTAACTGAAGAGTAAATTGTTGTATCACGACATATAATATCATCCAGCAAAAGACAAATAATCTTAGATTATTAGTAATGAACTTCATGCTAAAATAGTATTCTAACTTAGTTGAGATAAAACCGTCATTGGAAAGATAAATGAACTTAGTTATATTCTGCTGAGTTGTTTCCGATTTACATTTTGTTTATAATTAAATTCTCTTTAAATATTTGCGTTGCACTTGCAGTCGCTTATATTTGTTATATTATGAGTATAACAATGATGAAACTATAGCCCGAATTCATATGCTTGTGTAACTAGATTTGAAGAAACGGTAAACAACTAATATCTAATTCTAACGTAGAACAACTTTTCTTTAATCAACATTGTTTTATACGCAAAACATTGGTGTTTACTCTTTAATAGATCATATTCATGACTTATTTAGAGATTGATGTGTTGTGAAAGAAGTTGTACAAAGTATTTGATTTATTATCCAAACATTCATTTAGATGCCAAGTGAAACTTGTCCAATTTCGGAAATCCTACTTCGTATATGGGCATTAGCGTGTCTTAGCGAGACACAAGGGAAAAGAGCCTGCAGTTCCCATGGGGTGAAATGAGAAAGACAAAAATAGCCATTTTGGACATTAATTGGAACGATCTGTTTCATCGTAAACCAGTTTAGATGGACGGCAAGATCCAAAATGTCGCAAGAAATATGTTGGAATGACCAATACAAACTGTTTTGATTGGTTGATTACACTCTATTCCTTTGTGCCCGTAATTTATCTTTGGGTGTTTATGGACTAGTCTTCGCTCATTTGCTATCGAATAGTATGCTTGTCAAATATTTTCTGCCCATCTGAGGATGCTGGAGATTAATGGAATCCATTGAAAGTAGTGGATTGTTGATTGTTTTTAAACAATTTTTTTTTTTTTTTAATGCTAGTACGCTTCAGTGGCCTTTTCAGTGAGGACCTAAAATTACCAAAAGTTTGAAAAAGGACAAACTACAAAATTGTAACCTCACGACAGAAAAATTTGCCGTCGCAAAAGTTCAAAAATCGAGGGGCACATACCCCCTCCCCGTATATATATGCATAATTTTCCTATCCCTACCCATTTGTCATCGCCACCGTTTACTAACATAAAAACTATTAGTGTATTGAGAGTAATACAATATCTAGTGAATGTTTTGTTTGTACATTTTTCTCTCACATGCAAATTTATACATATATATATATATTGTTGCGTGGACATGTTCGAAAGATTTGAAGCCAAAGCAGATCAAAACTTGAAGAAATTTATTCCGATATACTCTTCACAGATACTTTTACAAAACCTGAACTTCTCGTTCTAGAAGACTCAATACAGCTCTTTACACAACAATAGAGCTCAAACAGCAGTTAAAAAAAAACTTCACAACTGCTACAAATCGCCGCAAAAGACAATGCAATACAGTTCGCTTTAGAACTACTCTGAATGCTCACTGAGAGACAGTTCACTGAGAGACAGCTAACTCAGTATCTCAACTCAGTAATTCCAGTCAACTCAGTAATTCCCATCAGTCAGTAACTCCACTAACTAACTAACTCCACTCATGGCCGGCCTTATATAGGAGTCAATACTTCGTGAATCTTCTAGAGATAGAAATTTGGAGGACCTCCCAGATCGTAGTCGAAAAGTCCTATACATGTACATGAGGAACGAAAATGTCGCCAAATGGTTGCCAAGTTTGGCTACAAAAGTCAGTCGCCAAAACCGTCGCCAACTTGGATCTATCTCGCCAATTTGGCGATATTGCCATTACCTTAATGTTAAATGGCCTTCTCTTTGTGAAACTCGCTTCCCAGCGTTATTTCTGTAAAACTCGTTATCAAGCATTAATAGACACACTGCAGGGAAGCAAAGTAAAGACGAACTATTGCACTGCCTCATGCGAAGTGTACATAAATTTTCCTTTTTACATCATTAATACTACGAAATATTTACAAATATACAGAAATTCATAACAATATCTTTAATAATAAAACAAGCTGTGTGTCTGTGGCTCTGTGGATCTATAGAAACCTACTTAAAATTGGAGTAGAGCTCTGAAATTTTCAGCATAAATAGTTTTTGCCTTCTAATTGTATACAACACAAACAGAATGTTAAAATTTTAATTAGTTCTTTTTTAATTAATTTTTTTTTCTACAAAACAACTTGTAATGGGTATACAGCTCTGAAATATTCAACATAAGTAGTTTTGGCCTTCTTATTGGATTTTTGAAAAACAGAATTTTAAATTTTTATTTAGTTTGTTTTTAATTATTTTTTTAATTAATTAGACACTTTAGTTTAGTAGCCACTTCATGGCATTTTTTTTTTACCAATGTCCCAGCCAGGGAAGGGGAAGTTGGAGTTTTACTTTTTTCCTGAATGTAGTCAGTAGCGCATTCAGATTTATTATAATTATTATTATTTATTTTTTTGGAGGATAATGTTTCAATTCTTTATTTGATTTGTATTAAGTATATAAATATAAAAACATATCTAAGTTACTTGTGTTTAATAAAATGTCAATGAAAGTAACAAAAAAAGTACAGGATCTAAGATTTTTCACTTATGGATGCCTTTAGATTTGTTGCACATCTGTAACATAGCACTGCAAAGGGTTAATAAAAACGAAAAAATCTGATGGAATCAATTTGAAATATTAAGGAATTTAGGATTCTAATATATATTCTGTTGACAAAAAACGTAAGACAAGAAAAATAATCATACCTGTAAAGGATGCAGTCAGATTGAAGTTTAAAACTTTTTTTAACAGTAAGGCTACCGGTGGCCACGCTTTTAAATTATAGGATAACTAAAAATATAACAGAAATAATAAGCAAATAATTAAGGGTATAATATATTTTGTTCACAAAAACTCCAGGCGATAAGAAAAATAATCATGCCTGTAAAGGAGGCAGTCAGATTGAAGTTTTAAGATTTTTTTTTAATAAAAAGGTGGTGGCCGCACCCGCACGGGGAATACAAGAAGGGAAATTCCAAAATTCCCTGACACTTTTCTGATTTTCCTGAATTCCCGTTTCTGTCATCTCCCTGTCAACTCATGAATCCATATCGTAGATGAATGGATTTTAACGGCTTATACGCAAGTGATTACAAGATTTCAAGAAAGGAAAGGAAGATTTTCATTCATTTGAAAATTTCGGTACATTTGGTAACAATTAAAAAAAAATCGTAGGTGAGGGGAGAAACGAAAGGTGGCCGGTTGATTAATTTATTTAGTCGTCTCATCATGCCGTTTAATCGACCTGTGGCGAGTGGCGACTAGATATTTTTAGGTCTACTGGGACCTTTACACGAATGACAGATTTCCGCAAAGCGAAGCCTCGCAGCTTGCTAAAATATTGCACACGTTAAAATTTCGTAGCGAAGCAAGGGTATTCCTCCAGTATATATATATATATATATATATATATATATATATATATATATATATATATATATATATATATATATATATATATATATATATATATATATATATATATATATATATATATATATATATATATATATATATATATATATATATATATATATATATATATATATATATATATATATATATATATATATATATATATATATATATATATATATATATATATATATATATATATATAAAACAATAAGTTATAATTAGTTCAATGATAGAAAGTTTCCTTACAGCTCATGAAGAAAATCCAAAACAAAATATAATATAATGAGTATATAATAAAATATAATGAAATAAAATAAAAATGAGTGAAAAAAATTTAACAACAAATTCTGATCTTTTGAGACATAAACTTTCTCACCATCGAAAATAGTAGAAATTCGGCCGTTATGAGACAAACGATTCGACTTAGTATTTTCATTTGCCAGGGAATCATTGAGACAAAGAGAGAAGGTAAAATTTATTTTGCATAACATATGCAGAAGATTATAGTTCCAATGTTTCTTTAGATGGTATTTGTTGATACCAGCTGGGTTCCATGACTATGTAAATATGACGGCTTGTTTTATGGAGACAAAATCCCTGTTACTGTTTTCAAACTAGGGTGGAAGCTTTGTTTCATTGTTTGTGTTTTGTTTATAAGACGAGGTAGACGGTAAATGGAAATACATATGTTGAAGTTCATAAATGGGAAAGTGATCTCGACTACCGAATTCGCTATTTTAGATGTTTCAGTAGTAGGTGTTGTAAAGATATACATTTACGTTTCTTATATTTGCTGAAAAAGATCTGTTGAGAAAGAGTTACCATTTAGATGAACTTTAATATACTTTTCTGGAAACTTTTATATAAATAACCTTTTGCATTGATGAAATTTTGAGTGCCAGAATTGGGGGGGGGGGGAAATGGTGCAGATTCGCTGTACACATCGAAGTTTATGAATATTTCAAAGGCAGGAGATGAAACAAAATTAATGAATTGTATGAAATATTATCAAATGTATGAAATATTGTCAGTTTAGCCAAGGGTTGAAAATTAACTGAAAATACTTAATTTTCAATATTTACCATACTCTTTTAAATAAATGCAAAAATATTTTTAGCTTCAAGAAATGAATTTGTAAATAGTTAAGCATAAATAACATACGAAAGCTTAAAATTCGAATAGTGTTTCCAACAGATATAAGATTTTTAACATTAAAAGATTATATGATTCTCTAAAAGCACTTTTCTCACAACTCAGAATATCTTTTAATATTACTTCTTATAATGCCGTTATTTTTCTTAAAGAAACGGTACGATCTGTTTATTTTTCCATTTGGCTCTTTTGATTTGATTGGGAACTTATGTGACTCAAAATTTTAGCGCCATCTAAATTTTTTATTGAAATAAAGAGTAATATAACGAGCTTATTCCTCTCAAATTCCATTTCTTTGTTTGCTATAAAGAATTGGATTACAGTTGCTGAACATGAAACGAAAACTCTAGGCTAAAGTTCATTGCGAATTCTGGTTAACTGGCAAGTCAGTTGCCTTTTGTATCGTAAAACTTGTAAGGTATAACTTGCAAATTGAATTTTTCACTCAATAATCCAATAATTTTCTGATTCTTCTGCATCAAAATTGGTTAAATCTCTTATAATCATCTTCAATTCAGGCTTAAAGATTGAATGCACTTAAATACCTTATGCAGGTAATCTTAAGAATGATAATGTCACAGACCAGAAAAATGTATGAACACAACACCACCCAGTTTTCTGACTGCCCAAATTGAATTTGTAAATTCTTAAAATTAAACTTATTTTTAACGATGTTATTGTGACTGATCATATTTTTCTCCTTGCCGATCATGTTAACAGGCAACTCTATTCCCTGTGTTGCATTATTTTAAACGATGCAAAACTAATCGAAGTTAATGCTGTTTTATTATTTTCAATTATGTACAAATATTAAAATATTATTTTACTGATAGTGTTCTAATGTCGATTTTGGTTAGATCGAATTTAATTGGCTCGTGTTTAAAAACAAATCAATTCGGAATAATTTCCAACGAATGTTCAATCTCTGATTAAAAAGGAAGTCAAGCAATCATAAGTGACTATTTCATCAGCTATATTGCCTGTTTTGAAATATATTTCTATCTTCTCAAATAAGTAAAGGACTCATACTTGACATCTTTAATTTAAAAGAAGATTATCTATTCATGTAAAGTATGTAACGTTTATTTTGCTTTTGCAAAAAATTAAGGATTTTGAAAAATGCGTGACTAAAACTTGTTAATTGATCAAAAATAGTTATATAAAATATGGTTGCATGTTAAATGCGTAATTCCCGAAATCTCATAATGATCCAATCAAATAATTAAGAAGTGATTATTTTGATCATCATTGTAAGTTAATAGCTAAAAAAATGGCTTTTTTTTTTTTTTTTTTTTTTTGTGCGAAGATAACACATTGAAGATATCATATAAACAATGTTATATGCGAAATAAGATAAAATTTGAAACTCGCGTAATGTCTATAAATTTATACAAGAAAACACTTTGTTTGAAACACAAGCTGTCTAAACAGAGAAATATTTTAGCATTAGAATGGAACTGGATAAGAAAAACATCAATATTTTAAAGATTTAATACTTCAATTACATTCAATATTTAAAAGTAAAAATCAATAGATTATATTTTGTCACATGGTAGAAGAAGAAGAAGAAAAAAAGAAAATATATATATATATAATATATATATATATATATATATATATATATATATATATATATATATATATATATATATATATATATATATATATATATATATATATATATATATATATATATATATATATATATATATATATATATATATATATATATATATATATATATATATATATATATATATATATATATATATATATATATATATATATATATAAGTGTGGTTGTTGTCGTTGATAACTTTTACATCTAGCAAACGAATAATAAAACAGCAAAAATCAATTTAAACCTGTATATTAATCGCAATACAAGAAAAGCACTTAATTAAATTTACATAGCGTTTAGCTAATATTAAAATTTCTATAAAAGAAAACCAAACTCATTTAATAACATCATATCGTTAAAATTTTGTTTTATACGCTTATTTTCAAACATACAAAATCATAGAAAGATTCTTAAACATATAATACAATAGATCTTTTGTTTCTTTCAGCACAATGAACAAAATTCGGTCCGCGGTGAAATACAAAGCTATTTCCGTTAACGCCTCTATATGCATATCAGAAATAGTATAACACAGCCACTAATAAGTGTAGTAATGTCTTACGATTGAGGTCATGCGGGCCTTTAATACAGTGTCATAAAATGAGCTTAAGGCAAAACAACTCATGAGCGGGCATTTTATTGATCGTGGAATCGTAAAACTAAATCGTCCTCAACATTGTTTAAGTCACGATTGGTGAGAAATTCTAAGCTCTAATGCCTTTCATTGACACGAAAAACTATATATGTATATTTTGTTTTTTCGACCGGAATTAGGAAAAGTTTTCAAATTGGTTCACAAATCATCTTGAGAAGCGGGAGCTCGAATTGACAGAGTTGCATCATAACCGGAGAGTTCATCTTCTATTAAGATAATATGTACCTTAGTGAAATCGGAAATGGTAGAAATTAAAAATAATTATCATTATACATTCGGGTATATAATTGGAATTTTTTATTCACTAAAAAAAACTTAGCATTTTCAAACATTAAAAAAAAAAAAAAAAAAAAAAAAAAAAAATGATAAATAAGTACATTTAAAAGTGTACATCTTTTTTCGATTTAACTTCGATATGGGCGATTCTGAAATTAAAGGGAATATAGGGAGTAAAAAAACGTAAAAATAAAAAGATAACAAAATGGAAATTTTACTCTTACAATTATATTATATTACCAAAACTAATACATTTACCACTTTAAAAAAAGGCAAAGGAAAAATATCTTTTCTAAAAAAAAAAAAAAAAAAAAAAAAAAAATTCTAATTTTTCTCATAACCTCCGTGATAACACAGCTCATGGTCGGAGGTTATCAATAAGTAGATTGTCATGCTTTAAATCTAACCTAAAAAACTGAGGATACACTGGCTTTACTTTTAGAGAAAAAATTGGCTATTTGCTAAAAATTAACGACAAAAGTATGCTAACGCTAAAAGGAATAACATTACTGAACATGAAGGTTACAAGAACAAAAGAACTCATCTGATTTTTGAGGATCAGACAGCTTTTTCACAAACAATATAAAACTATGCACATTAAACAAGATCACCAGACAAAATGGTTGACTGAGCATCACTTCACGAATACTGTACTGCTATCTAGTAGAATTTTTTATCAAGTTAAAAATATACCATGGAGCACCCCAGGGATAACTTATGTGCTTAAAATAAAGTGGTAAAATAAATTAAAACTTATATTTCTTTGTGATTAGTTAATTATTTATTTAATAAATAAATGTTTAACCCAGATTTTTCCACAAATATATTATTAATCAGATTTAACTCTAAAAAAAAAAAAAAAAAAAAAAAAAAAAAAAAAAAATAATAATAATAATAATGAGTGGGGACATTCCATGGAGGTTACATTTCCCATACTTTAAATTAAAAAAAAATAATAAATAAATAAATATGTGAAATAAAGACTGTAAACATTAAATGTAAACTTTGTTCTACTTAATACCAATTTCCTCATATAAAGGAATAAATATTAAGCCAGTTAAAGTACAGGGACCGAAATTTCCCCTTAATTTCAGAATTCTCCAGGTCATTTATTTGCATTTTTTTTTTTTAATTTCTTGGTAAGAAATTGTATTTCAATTGTGTGGTGAAAAATTAATCTTTAATATGTTTTTCAAAGTATTTAATTTTTATTGAATACAATTAATGGCAAGTCACGTTTATTTTACATTAAAAAAATGTCTTCCATTCGTTCAGCTATATTTTTAAAAGGCTTCAAACACCCTTAGAATAAATTTAAATTCAATAAGTTAAGAATATTCCTATCACAATTAGTACGACTCCAGTTCCCCACCCTTCCATCAAACAAAATCCTATTTACCTGTTTATAGCTATTTCGTAAACAACCTTCACTAAGATTAGCAACATTTTCCGGACAATCTCCCCCGCGTATGCATTCCTATTGATCTCGGAAATTCCCTCTTACTTTCGACCAATCACACTCCGCCTTTCGCTACGTGGGCCTGTAAAGCTAGCATTCCATTGGTCCTCACACTTTGATATACATTTCTTTTAGTTTATAGACTCGCATCCCATAAATATCTTGATCGCCCTCCCGAATACCTCACATCCCGTATTTGACTCCACCTTGTCGTCAGTGTCACTTCGAGTTTCGCTTCACTTCACAGTTGTTGTTCTTGACTATAAGTCGTGGTACAAGCATATATTGATAATGATAGGCAAATTTAGTATTCTGCTGTTGGCGATGGTAGCGGCTCTGATCGTGATTGCATTTCCAGACGAAGCAAATGCTAACCCGAGCTTGGAAGATGGACTCGACGTGGCTGAAGCTATACGTTACTTGGAAAAACTAGATAAATATTATTCTCAGATAGCAAGACCGAGGTAGGAAAGCAAAATATATTAAATTTTTTGTATTTGCAAATTTTACATGCTTTAAAATACCAAAAAGTGTTTAATACAGTATTTTTTTTTTTTTATTATTATTTAATAGATGTTTTTTAATACTTATTGTATTTACATTTTTTATGATTGTTGAATTTTTATTTGGTACACTTTTATATCAAATTGAAATAGAACATTATCATCCGTTATTAATAACATTCGGTTTATATTTGTTAATAAGATTTCGTTATTATTTGCCGGCGAAGATTTTTAGGATTAATAAACGTAGTATTTTTTTGTACTTTATTACGATGCGGATTCTTTTAATAATTGGTTATGATTAACTATAGAGGAGAGTAGGGAGCATTGCATTTGGCAGACTTAAATTGAAAAAATCTCCATAGTAATATGGATGATATAAGAGAATATGAAAGCCCAGCATTTCTTTATGATTAATTTTTTCTCCTGAAAATTATTAATAATAATTTACTTCTTGCAAAGTATGAAAGGTTTCTACAAGCAACAGGTAAGCGTGTTTAAAAATACGAGCAACAGGTAAGCACGTACAAAAATACGAACAACAGGTAAGCGTGTACACTGATGTGGTTAAGAGCCTACACATAAGGTGAGGTTTCATTATTGTGAATAGTACTTTAGATGAAAAATTCCTTTGGAGAATAACACAATTTAAAGATCTCATAAATGAAGTCGCTTTGGCAAATGTATAGACCTTTGTGAAAAGGCCAAATAATGCTGGATGCAAACTTTGTTTCTTAAGGGGTACATCCTGTACCAAAAAGAATAATAATAATAATAACAAACTTTATTTATAAATACTTTAAGTCAAAAATTTATCCTATGTGTGAGATACTATTAATATGTTTTTGTAATAATGTTTTTTAAATATTTTGATTATTTTTTTTTTTTTTTTTTTTTTTTTTTAAATTACAAACCAAGAAAATTTATAATAATTGATGTTAGCGTATTTTGATAAAAGTCAAGAAAGAAAAATATTTTTTCAAATTGAAAGCTTTCTGTAATACATAATTACATAAAGAAAATTTTGTTTTCACAGAATTTTGACGGGTAATTTAAAAAAAAAAAATTTAAATTCTCAAAGTTAAAATATTGAAATTTTCAATTTTTTTTGCCATCGTTTACGCTAAATGTAATATTTTAAAACAGAATATAAAAAATAAAATTCTATGAAGACAAAATGTTTAAAACTATATAAATAAAATTGTCCAAAAATTCGAAAAGCCAATGTAAACGGTTCTGGAGATATATCGATTTGAATTTGCAACATTTGTAAAAAACACTAGTGCCGAAAAAATGCACTTTAAGCAGACGCTTCAATGCGTTACGCCCATTAGTGATGTGTAAATAACAGGTAATTTCGTGGCGTTCTACTCACCGGAGGAATAAGATAAAAACATCATTCTCTTCAGAAATTTTTTAACTATTAAAAGAAAAAGAAGAAGAAAGAAAAAAAAAAGAAGAAAAAAAGACTTTTGACGAAATTTTGGTACTGGACTCTTTAAATGTAGTGCCTTATATATTTTATATAATCTAATTTATATGTTTATATAATTAATGCTTCAAGAACCATTGGCGAGGGGGGGGGGGGGCAAACTATCCCCTTTAACTTGAGCATGTTTTGCGATTTTAAGTCTATAATTTGAATTTTTAATATACATTTCTAAATCGGTATTAAATTACCTAAATAGGTATTTACTAGCCATTCTCGATTTATTTTGGTACTATCAATCGTTTACGTACTTTTTATTTAATATGTTATATTTCTTACAAGACTGTTATCATATTTTGGATTTACAGTACAGATATATCATGCATACGAAAAACTTCTTATATTTTATTTTAAATTAAAAAAAAAAGATGAAATTTGTTTTCTCTCTTCATACTTAAATTTCTTAAAATAATTTATAATTTTTTAATAAAGTATCATTATTTAATTATATAAAATACATACTTTTGAAGGATGTACAATACATATTTTCAAGGATTGAGTCATTGTTGTACAGCAGGTTTTGTTGTGCGCTATAAACTCCTAAACTTGAACATAATTGTAGCATTCTAGTCCCAGTGTCAATTTTGAGGAGGTGGGATATAAAAATATCGTGATCATTTTCAATTTGGTGGCAAATTAAACGAGAATACTTAACACAAAATATTCAACTTCAAATTCGATCTGTCTATTTGCATCGAGTTACTATGGATGCACTCTTCTATTTGAAATTTAAAGCAAAGAGTATGAAAATTAAATAATTCTCACGAGAAAATTAAATAATTGTTTGTAAAGATTTTTGGTGATATGCCTTCTCTCGTGTCTCTTCAACAACTGGAACTCGTTCCTTTGAATTCTATATATTTCTATTAATTTTATCGAGAGTTTGGAATTGATACATTGAACATGTCTGTATCATTTATAGATTAGACTTAACAAATTTCAATTCGACTTCCAGTCAATATTTTCGGAACTTTCGATCTGCATTTCCGGTACTTAGGGTTATAACTTGGGTGAATTTTGGCATGAAATTCTTCTCGGTAAAATCTTTCATTTGACAAATCTCATGCGTATATAGTATTTATAGTTTTGTCTGGAAATGTTAACTTTGGACAGAGAGAGCTTTTGTATAAATTTCTCTCTACATTAATATATTGTAGAAGCTAAAAAGACGTCATTATTATTCAATTTTACATATATTCGTTTATCACTGAAGGAAAAGATCATTTCTACTCTAAAAATTCTCATAAAATTATGAGATACTGTGGAATCACATGGTTTTGTGGTTTCTTCTATCTATTTCTTTTTAATGATCATAGATTTCTTTTTTCTTTTGAAAAATCTGTAAAATTATTTTATTTTATGAGCCCCAGAAGAATAAAAGTTGAATATTTTACACGTAACACTAAGTGCATCGCTACACATAAAAGGCAAAGCTCTCTCTCATTCACTCATTCTCCCACTTCCCATATAGTCACAACTCTGAAAATTGGTACAAATGCCGACAAAGGCAAACATAGAAAAAATTGGCTATTCAAATCTTCCCCTTCTAATGTAGTACCAACTCTGATATTTAGTACAAATGTCAACAAAGGTAATCATAGAAAAGTCAACTAGTCCCAAGTCGATTAACCAATTTTAAAGGATCAAAAAGGGGTCGAAACGTTCCCAACGAGGAATATGCCTATGTCTCACTTCCAATATAGTCACAAAGAAATTTGGTATCAATGGATAGCATAGATAAACCAAACTATTTTGATACTGATTACCCAACTTTAAAGAGCCGAAACAGGTTCAAACTTCCGAAATGTAGAATGCATGAATGTCTTTTAATTGCTAAACTGTACATTGTAAAAACACGGGTATTGAGCTAGTTTATATATAGTTAATAAAAGCAAACATTTTTTTACTAAACTATAATAATCCTTGAATTTCAAAGACATTTTATTAATCTAATTCATCAAATGATGAGTTCCATTAAGTGGTAGTTAAATTTCCCGTCGCATTTATTTGTAATAAGTGTTTAAATAGTATTATATTAAAAGTCTTTGTTTTAATTTACTTAACTAAATGATACTTATCCATTTAAAGCCTTTGAGTGAAGTATAATGGGTTGATCGATTAATGGAAATAAAAATGATGATATTCTTTTTAAATAAGAGGAAAACTTCATTTTTTATATTGCTACCATTTTTATGTTATCCGTGCCTTTAATTTGTATGATAATTTGTTTCAGACGATAAAAAATTTCCATTAAAAACCCATTTTTATCATTAATAGTTTAATCTTTAATTAATTGTAGCTGATCTTACAGAAAAAATCTAATTTTGTTGTTGACACTTAATTTGTAATGGATTTTTTTCTGAAACTTTGATTGAATAAAATTTATTCATTCATATGTACAAATATATTTAATTTTGATTCAGTTAATTTTTTGCCAAATTCAATTCAAAAGAATAGAAAAAACACTTATAACGTACTCCGATATTTACTTACAAAGTAATTTAAATGCAGATTTCGAACTGATATTTTATAATTAAATAATTTTTTACGTTTAAAAAATAACGTGAACATTAATGCAGAAGAAAATTTCAAATATTTCTTGTGGGCCTGCATCAAGATATTGATAGACGAAAACAATGATTACTAACAAAAGGAAGAGAATAAAACATTATCAGCATCAAACATTATCAGTTCATGGTCAGCATAACTCCCGAACCGATTGACCTATGATGTTTAATTTTTATATAAGGGTTAGTGATGGCCATGGGACCTGTCATTAAGGTTATCATCAAAATAGCTAATTGCTAAAATAGCAATTGCTAAAAAACAGCTCAAACGATTTTGATCAAAATCGCAGTGGTAAATTCTTTTAAAGTACTTTAAACATTCCCACCTCCGAAATTTCCGTAAAAATGCGGTAAAGGTATAAAAAGTCGAAAAACGAATGTCTTTAATACATTTTTCTATTCGGAAAACTTTCAAAAAGAATTTTCTTTCCACAAAGTTTAAATTTTCTCTGAATTTACAAGCACTTAAAATTATGAAATACATAGGTACATTTGGGTGGATATTAATAACACTACATCTGGGTCATTCTCCCGAAACAGGAAAAATGCATGTCACAGCATTATACCACTTTAAAAACAAGTACGAAAATAATGAACTGCCTTTTAATAACTTTGCCATGTTCCAGACTAACTTTTCCATCAATAACATATTGAATTTTTCTTATATAAAAAATTATATCAAACGTCCAAAAGTCATTATCCAGGCAAATCACTAGAGCCTATTATGCTGTATAAATGTTAAATAAATTAATAATAAAACTAAATTTCCAACAAGAATTAAATGCATTTATAATAAAGTGTTTTATACAATGGAAAATAATTTTAAATAATTTCATTATATTTTGTTTTTTTAAAAATTACTAAAATGTATGTCACTGAACAAAGCACCATTGTCCTGGCATATTGCGTTGCACTCAATATTTTAACTACAGAAGGCAAATGCATTCTATTTTTTAAGCCAATTCCAGAACTTATATTTCTTTAGTAAACTGTGCGAACAATTGTTCTGAGTTTGCACAATTTTTTTCACGGAATTTTGAAGTTCAATTCCATCAGAGTTATGTTTAATTCGTATCATTTTCCTGGCATCTACAAAAAATACTAAATCCGTAGAAAAAAATTATATTGCTATATAGAATACATAATAAAGTCACCTTTTATAAAATGTATACCTTAACTTTAAAATTTTTAAATAGAATGTGTCAGCTTTTAATTACATCAATCTCGTCATTGACCTGGCATATAAAAACACAATAACAGCAAAACAGGATAATGATGCTTGTTATTTATTCAAAATATAATTAAACTTGATATAAGTTTAACAGTACCCCACTACTGTTGTAATTAAATTTGAATTTTTTTTTTGTTATTTTAATTAGCATTTTTTTTTTTTTTTTTTTTTTTTTTTTTTAATTTACTTCATTTAAAAAATTGTCATATTATTAGCACAATTGTCTTAGTAAAGGGATTTTTTTAAATATTTTTTTTCTACTCACAATTAAGAAACTTTTGTGCTACTGATATTTTTTTCTTGTTGCATAAAGCCTAACTAATAACAAAAGATATATAACGTATAATTACGGCATCCTCTTTTAAGAAATGTGTTAATATTGAAAAGCTGTTTTGTTTCAGAAGAATGATCCATGTACCAAACTTTTTGAAGAAAGACTATTTTTGTGTATTTAACAAAATCGTGAACCGACGCACGGGGCTTTCAGAAGCCTAGGAACGGGACATACTATTTTTGCGAGTGGAAAACAGTGACATTTTCACAGTTATAATTGTTGTGTATTTTGTTAGACAAACTATACATAATTTATACTATTTGTTGCTCAAAATGGGCAGAATTTTGGAGCATTTTGGTAGATAGGTTTGTTATTTTCATACAGAGAAGGTACCCTTAGCGGTGCTTAGTGAATGATGTGACCAATGCAAGTATGTGAAATTTTCTTTCTTGAACTCTACAGTTTGTAAATTCATTATAATTCAAACTCTTTTTGAAATTAAACCTTATGCGATAAAAATATCAACTCAGTTTATTTTCAAGTAAAATGTATTCATTGCAAAAATGGAGAAAGCATTCAATACAAAATAGATATTAAAGACGGTAATATTACTTGGAAAGAATTCAGTGATGATAATGATAAATAATAGTTAGGGTTTTTATAGAAAGGCTATACTGGAGATCTAAGAAGGTATAATCTCTACAAAAACATCTTTGTAAAAAGGCAATGATTTTGGCCTTGAAAAGTATTGAGATCTAAAGTAGAGCCAACTTTAAAGTTGCTGTAAATTACAGGCAGTGAAAATTAGTAAAATTTTCTTCTCGAAGTCAAAATTCCCCTACATAGGCCTAAATATCTAGCTGCAAAAATATTTGTGACACCTGGCCATTACATATTCTAGTTCACTGACGCGTAATATCCAAGTCACATAAGCATTTTTGTAGCTAGATATTTAGGCCTATGCAAGGGAATTTTGCCTTTGAGAAGAAAATTTTACTAATTTTCATTGCCGTAATTTACAACAACTTTAAACTTGGCTCTACTTAAGATCTCAATACTTTTCACGGCCATAATCATTGCATGAAGAACTTGGCGCCTTTTTACAGAGATGTTTTAGTTGGGATTTCACTTCCTTTTTACTAGTACTAATTTTAAATTTATTACTTATTTGCGCAACAATAACTAGTTTTAAAATGTTTAGTTTTCATAGTTTTTAAACTTGCAAGAAAACTTCCAGGAATTGAAAGTGTTAAGCATAATTAGTGTTTTTTTTTTTTTTTTTTACTTACTTATTTTACGGTCTACCGTTGATTATTGGACTTTTATATCTCTACTGATTATAATGATTACATTAAGTTAAGTAAAATTTTCTCGTTTTTCTTTACCTTGTTACTACAGAAAACGTTCATCCTCTGTTTCTCATAAAGTCAATACAATGAGTGAACTTTCAATGTCAAAAAGCTAAATTAAATTGGACCACAAAATGCTTTTATAAAATTGTTATGATTCTTTAGGCATTCAACTTTAATAGCAGTTCTTTACTTATATATATTTTTAGAGATTTTTTTTAGGTGTGGTGGTTTCAGTTTTCATATCTCAAAGACTAGAACTCCAAAAAATCTGTTGGCGCAGTTGGCCCTTGCGTAATAAATTCTAAACCCAACCAACCAAAAAATCTGAAATTTTACAGTTTTTGTCAACTTTTGAAATACTACCACTGATGCAAAAATTATTAATTTATAAAATGTCAAGGCTCAGACCAATGGTTGATTCGACATGGAATGACCTTGATACAGAATAGTATTCATTAAAGAGGTCGGCAGATTATTTATTTTTTCACTCAGACAGATTACTAGGGCATGAATATGGTTGAACAAAGGATTTTACTTAATTGAATTGGCCTTAAAAATATCTTGATTAAATAACTTTAAAATTAGTGGTAATGGATTCAAAATCTTCAGAGGTTCATTGCAAAATCGTTCAATTCCAATTTGTACACCTCACCACGGTTCGAAGGAATCGTGGTGCAACAATCGCGCAACTCATAACTATTTATATTAAGCGACTAATTAATGAATAAAAATTTTACAAAAAGATTTCTAATTAATTTAGTTACCCTGAAATCCAAATGCGTGTTTTCCTACTGATGTCGCTTCTTTCCTCTTAATGTTTACAAATGTGCAACAGACAAATTTAAAACATTTGTGTTTCAAAAACCAGAAAGCCATACGATAATTACATGCACACCGTTCCAAATCTCTCTCACTTGGTGCATTTTAGACCTACTTATATATTTAAAAACACAATAAGTTTACAATCAATAAAATATTTCTAATTTATCATACCACCCTTGATCTATTTACAATTCTTATAATTAAAATTAATTAAACAGACGATAAACATTTATGCTTTTTAGCAGAGCAATGCGTATTTATTTTAAGCATGGCAACATCACATGCAACTTCTCACAATAAGTATATTCTGATTTGTCATAATTTTTTGAAGACGAAAGAATCCTAATTCAAATAACTTAGCACATATGGTAATTTATTTTCTGACTATACAAGAAAAATGGAGTATTTTAAACTTTCTGTAAGGTACTTCCATAGCATTTTTTCTATTTTCTTAAATCGTCAGAAAAGAAATTATCCAACTTCACTTGAAAATAGGTCTGTTGTGCAACGTATGCAATACATTCTAAAATTATGTCTACAAATAACAAACCCAGATAGGAGAATAATTATTTAAGAATCCTACAATAAAATTTTGACAAAACAGCTTTTTGGAATCATCTATTAAATTGATACTTGATCCTATAATCATATAATAATCGATAATTTTTTCAAGTTTTAAAAATTGGCCATGTTTCGAGTCAATAATTTAAAATTTAATCCCTAAAAAATATTGGAAAACAAACATAATACGATTTAAAATTTAACTACTTTAAAATGCTAAGAAAAAAAAATATTAAAAAGAAAATAATATTAAATATTTAGCCTAAATAAATGCTGATTTACACGTTAACAGTCGGCTTGCCAGTTTAGTGAGTTCGCGATTAGCATCGTGTAAACGCTTCATACCAGTCACTGGAAAAGTCAGTTTGTCACATGCTCATCTGTAGCTGGTAATTCTGTTCCAGTAAATAAAATTTCTTTTTTTTTTAATTTTCTGGCACATCAATTTCCATAATTCAATCACCTGTGCTATAGTAATGCCCCCTCAATAGCTGGTTTGTTCCAGCTGCTGGTACTGCGTAAATAAAAAGTTGGAATTTCAATCAAGGGGTAACAGTAAGATTCTAATCAACTTACCGTCTGGCGTTCCAGTGACTGATATCATGTAAATCAGCCTTGATGGAAGTATTGTGTATACAAGAATGCCATTCATTCGATATGATAATTTGATTTCAACACTTTTTTTTTACCATCCCATTATTTTCCTTGTAATAAATTGAATTGAATAAAAGCTTATCAACGTTTCAAAATGACAGAGATACTTAAGAGAAGGTATATATATATGAAAGCGTAATTAACTCTAAATGAAAAATATACGATAAAGTTTTTAATTATTATCATTATCGATTTTCATTCATTTTGGTTATTTGCAAATTAGAAATCGTTTTAAGTTAAATTGATTTTTAAAAAAGACAAATACCCGTAAGATAGGATTTCTACTTGAAATTTTGTTAATTGGATAAAACATTTTTTATTATTATTATTATTATCATTATCATTATTATTATTATTATTATTATTATTATTATTATTATTTTTTTTAAATTCAATTATCTGTAGACACAAACTTTTATAATCAGAACTTCCATAAAGAATTTTCCAATCATATATAAAGCTATTTTAAGACCAAATACATATTAAAGACATAATATTAATATATGAGAATAAAATATTATAATTTCTGCATTAACCACAATGAGAAGTTGGTTGGTTGGTTGGTTGGTTGGTTGGTTGGTTGGTTGGTTGGTTGGTTGGTTGGTTGGTTGGTTGGTTGGTTGGTTGGTTGGTTGGTTGGTTGGTTGGTTGGTTGGTTGGTTGGTTGGTTGGTTGGTTGGTTGGTTGGTTGGTTGGTTGGTTGGTTGGTTGGTTGGTTGGTTGGTTGGTTGGTTGGTTGGTTGGTTTGTACGCTCAGCAACCTATTTTTATGCACGATAACGGCTAATAAGGCAGGGACCTACAGCTTAACGTGGATTCCGAACCACAATGAACCATCCATGCCTAGCCCAGGAATCGAACCCAGCACTTATGATATGCGAGGCCAGAGCGCTAACCCCACAGCCATCAGATGGGCACCACAATAAGAAGAATTTCTAACGAATGATTCAATTCCTTTATCTCTTCCTCAGTACTCTTTATCATTGTCAAATGTTCTTTCAAGATTAAAAGCAAGTATTGTTTAATCAAATGAAAATAAACAAAACAAAAAAAATAACACAGACACTATAAAATTTGAAAATTATGTAATACGTTTTAATGATTATTTGAAATTAAACATAATTAAGTTTTCATTGGCTGATTTTTACTTACCTATAACAACTTTTTAAAAAAAGTCGATTGTACATACCAACTTAAAGATGTTCACTAAGAATTTTAAAATATCCTAACCGCTTAAAAACTCAGAAATTACATCAATTTATCTCATTCCGCAATGTCCGACTTCTGTTTTAAAAGATAATACGAAATTGTATTAATTCAGTCACGCTTTTTTTTAATTATTATTCCTTCTGTAATGAAACGCATTGTTTAAAAATACAACTAAACAACCGTGACTGAATAGAATACAAACTCGTTCGACATATTCACTCGATTATGCCTAAAATGTTCAAATCAGAGAATGTATACTGATTTTTATTAGTGTTTATTTTATACATGTGCATTTTTTTTTCTTCATATATTTATAATTTATGAAGAAAGATGTTTTTATTTCTATTAATGTTTGCATTTGAAATATTTCGGTTTGAAACTAAGATATATTGTATTTAAAACTGATTGAGGTAAATTCTAAATTTACGAAACACGATAAGTCCCATAAACGCTAATTTATAAAATAAAATGTAATACCATACTGTGCATTTTTCTCCTTCAAAAATCTATTATTATGATTATTTTAGGATTTCAAAGTCTCCATGTATATATTATTTTCAACTTTATGATGGTATACTTTGAAATCCTTGCAAACGGCATATCCAATTCAGAGAAGTTAGAGCATAATTTTCCCAAAAGCAATATTTCCTAATGCACAGAAACGGTATTTTAAACAACTTAATTCAAAAAACCTCTTAAGTGTAAGTGATAAAAAAAATCTGATATTTTTATTCTTCTAATAATCCTGAAGTATCTCCTTAATGTTGAAAATATAAAATATCTCTTTACCTTAGCTTTTAAGACAATAGGATTATAGAATGCACTAAAATTCAAAGCTTTAGGTTAAGCTGTTTATTCTGAAGCAAACTGTGTTTCACAGAATAGGATACCATCAGAAACTAAAAGTATGCCTCAAAGTGATGTCCCAGGGTATTTTTTCGTGAGTATTTAAAATTAAATTGCAAAGATCTCCAGAAATGTTACTGGGAGTATGACAAGTTGATCATATTCGACTTCTACACTCTTTCATATAGTTCATTCTTCTTATATGCCTAAGGGACATTAGAAACGAATTTACGAGTATATGCTTTTGCGTATAACATACTACTTTATCTTCACAAACCTTAAATTTTCAAATCTATAATAATAAAACAAGCTGTGTGTCTGTCTATGGCTCTGTGGATCTATAGAAACCTACTTAAAATTGGAGTAGAGCTCTGAAATTTTCAACATAAGAAGATTAGGCCTTCTAATTTTATGTATGTTAAACAGAATGTTAAAATTTTAATTAGTTCTTTTTCAATTAATTTTTTTTTACAAAGTGACTTCAAATAGAGATACAGCTCTGAAATTTTCAACATAAGTAGTTTGAGCTTTCTAATTGGACTTTTGAAAAACAGAATGTTAAATTTTTAATTAGTTCTTTTTTAATTAATTTTCTTAATTAATTAGAAAAAATTTACAAAACAACTTCTATAGTGGGGTTACAGCTCTGAAATTTTCAACATAAGTAATTTTGGCCTTTTTAATGAACTATTGAGAAACAGAATGTTAAATTTTTTGTTAGTTTTTTTTTTTTTTTAATTAATTTTGTTAACTAATTAATAAATATTTTACAAAACGGTTTCTAATAGGGCTATATTTCTGAAATTTTCAACATAAGTAGTTTTGGCCTTCTAATTCTTTTTTTAAAAAACAGAATTTTAAATTTTTATTTAGTTCTTTTTTAATTAATATTTTTAATTAATCAATAAATGTTTTGCAAAACGATTTCTAATAGGGCTACAGCTCTGAAATTTTCAACATAAGTAGTTTTAGCCCTTTAGTTGGACTTTTGAAAAACAGAATATTACATTTTTAATTTGTTCTTTTTTAATTTATTTTTTTAATTAATTAATAAATATTTTACAAAATGATTTCTAATAAGGCTGCAGTTCCAAAATTTTCAACACTAATAGTTTTGGCCTTCTAATTGGACTTTCGACGAAAAGAAAGTTAAAATTTTAATATGTTTTTTAATTAATTTTTAATTAATATTTTCACAAAAAGCGACTTCTAATAGGCCTAGATCTCTGAAAGTTTCAACATAAGTAGTTTTGACCTTTTTGATTTTTCTTTTTACAAACATCACGTGTTAAAATATTCTTAAAGGGGTGTTGTATTATAGTTATTAACGGGGAATGTTTTTTATTGTTTCTCGACAAGGGAGATGCTTCTAATATTAAGGCCGTACGTAGCAATTAGTTTTTAGTGTGTGAAGCGACCTTACGCTTACGCAGCAATCCTTTCATCGAGCAAAGCGAGCTCATGTTTGCAGAGCAATGAACCTTTCAATGAGTTAAGTAAGCCTGTGCTTATGTGTCAATGAAGTTTTCAGCGAGCGAAGCTAGCTCGATTTGGCGTTGCGGTGAACCTTCCTGCGAGCGAAGCGCCAAAAATAGAGGCCTATACACCAATGACGGATTTTCGCAAAGCGGGGCCTCACAGCTGGCTAAAATATTGCACATGGTACAATTTCGTAGCGGAGCATGGGTATGCAGCTAGTATAAAAATAATTAAAAATGAAATATAAAAATATGCAAATGATGCTTAAAGAAACAATTATTGGACAGATAGTCAAAATTTTATTGGGCTGCTTTCTTTTTGGCCTCAGTCTTCCTTCGCTACTTTCCAAATAAGGTTTAGCTTGTAAAGCTAACTATCATATAAGTATTTAAAGTGCCACATTTTCATTTAGGGGCGAAAATTTTAATTGACATTGATTTTTAGTGCACCGTACCCTTAGATTAAATATATAACCCGTATAGATTAAAGTCGATATTTTCCGTCCAAAACACTTACACTTATATAGCGCGGAAGTCAGTTGGACGATTGAATTTCTACACAGCTACATACCTAAACGTTAACAAATAAGTAAATCTTTAAAAAAAATTATTCTTAATAACGCTGCGTTTGGTATCAAATGAAAGCTACTTTTAAAAGGATTTCAACAATATATAACATGTCTTTTAGTAAATTATTTTTTTAAAAATTTTCAAATTACCGAATAGTAAATACCTTTCCATTTCCCCCCTAAATTTCTAAATTTATAAGCAGAAAAAAATTCTGATATGTAGATGTTTAGGTATTGTTTTAAGGAAACCTACTTAGTTTCATAAAATAAAAATCTTGAATTCAAAGAAATAAATTTAAACTTTTACCCGGCCAAGTTCAAATACTCAGAAGCAAAATGTTCCGTAAACGATCACTGTGCAAGTCCTTTTTTGAAACGCACTAGTTATTTGCGATTAGAATTATTACTTTTACTTTATATATAAGGGCAAATAACTAGTGTGTTTCAACAACAAAAAAAACATACACAGCGATCGGTTGCAGGACATTCTGCGTCTGAGTATTTGAGCTTGGCCGGGTTTAAGTACTTATTACTCGCATTGTAAAAAGCATCGGTTAAAAAAAAAAGTAGATAATTTTATAAGATGCATTCAAACCATTGTTCTACATTCTGAATATAATACTAATTTTAAGTTTGTGTGATTCCCCCTCGTCGTAGGGAAAAAACACAAGCACACTTTTTATAGCGAATTTCGGTCTTTTTATAAGCATAGAGAAACTAATTGCATTATAATTTCTTAGAAAACGGGGGGGGGGGAGGGTATTTCATTGAATCAGTCATGTGTACATTCCTCCAAATCGAATTTGTTATAGATATAGTACAAAAGTCAAAACTGACTATTATGACATCATTTAATTGAACTATTCAATTTTAAAATAATGGTTTCGTAGTACGTAGATGTAATTTGAATAATCAATTTTATTATATTGTACAGTCCTGCACAAAAGTTTAGACACAAAGGCAATTCACGAAAAAGCAATAGCATTCATTTAATTTGCACTATTTTTTTTTCTTTTTTTTTTTCAAATATATATATTCTTAAAGTCATAGGGCAAAATTGTAGGGTAAAAAATTTCCAGGAAAAATGAAATAAAATTGTCTAACATCAACAAGTTGAAACTTTGCAAACTTAGTATGCCTCAAAAGTATAGGCACAAAAGTAAGATTTATGCAAATTCTTGAGAGGAAGTGATCGCATCATCACATAGGAGTGTCTTTAAATTACTATAAAAGGTTAAAAGTAATTTTCACTGATTAGAATGATGCTTAAGTCTACGCAATTTTCGCATGTAGAGATTTTAAGAATTTGGAAGCTAAATGCTAGAGATAAATCCATTTATGATATTTCAGTTGCTTTAAATCGTTCCAAAAGAGCTATTTGTAGAGTTTAAGCACATGGTGACCAATATCCACCAAAGTCAGGATCTGGATCGAACGACCAGCAAATGGGATGATAGACAAATTATAAAATGGCTTCAAATCAATATTATTCAGCAAATCAGATCAAAAATATAATTGCAATGAATGTTTCACGGGAAGCTGTACGTAGAAGAATTGTGGAATGCGGGTTTTTAAAAAAAATCTAAACTTAAACGCAAGCCGAGTTTGCAGTCTCATCACAAAGAAGTAAGTCTGAATTGGGCTCAGCAGCACATGCCATACATTGACGAATGGCTACAGGTGGTCTTCAGTGATGAAAAAAATGGAGTCTAGATGGTCCAGAAAGATTTTCCTACTACTGGCATGATCTTAATAAAGATCATGTAACTCACTTTAGCCGACGTTTAGATAGAGGTTTAGTCAAGGTTTGCGGAGGATTTGGATTCAACGGCCAAACTTCCCTAGCGTTTTTAAAGGAAAAACAAAAC
Organism: Linyphia triangularis; assembly: GCA_963978545.1. NCBI lineage: Eukaryota > Metazoa > Arthropoda > Arachnida > Araneae > Linyphiidae > Linyphia > Linyphia triangularis. Next base: position 37,685,362 of record OZ021722.1, on the reverse strand, counting down.
TCTGAGGCCTACCAGGCAACTCTAGAAAGTAACTTATTACCATTTGATGAGATTTTAAGTGGAACTAACTGGACATTTCTACGAGACAATGCCTCCATCCACACATCCAGGTCAACGAAAAAAGCCAAAACAATCATGGTTCTCGATTGGCCTGCTAATAGTCTTAACTGTAATCCTATAGAAAATGTATGGGGAATTCTAATAAAGTTGTATACCTTTGGAAAGCAGTATTCCACCATTTTTTAACTTAAAGAAGCCATTGAAAAGGCGTGGTATGGAATAAAGAACGAAACCTTTCTAAAGCTTGTGCTTTTAATGAAAACCATGTTTTTGATTTGATAAAATAACGTGAAAGCTTAATTGATTGGTAAAACTTTTCGTTCGCTAATAAAAATTAAAAAATTTAATTTGTGCTTAAACTTATGTGCAACGGATTTTTGTCGTTTTTGTTATTTTTGCGACTAATTCGCTACAGATTTGTTTTTCGTTTTCAAATTTCTATTTTGTATGTAATATGTGTATATTATTATGTGATAAAAACATTAAATCTTCTGTCTTAATACTATTTTATAAAACACCAATTTTGTGTTGTGTCTAAACTTTTGTGCAGGACTGTAGTTAGCAATTGTGGTTTTTGAGCTACACTCAATGGTGATTTACAGTTCTTTGAAGTTGTTCCATAACAATGCACACAAATGATTTTAGACTTAATAATCCTTATTTTAAAAAGTGAAAACAAAATTTTGTCAATGCTTTTTATTAATATTCATTAAAATAGAAAATTTTAAGTTGTGAAAAAGAGAATTTTCTTAACTTCTGAAACATTAATTTAACTTAATTTTAAGCGCATTTGGTATGGATAAATTTACAAATTTCTTTAAAAAAATTCCCTAAATTTAAAATAAATTTAAAAAATTTTAATTTTTAATTTTTTTAAGCAAACCTTGATTATAATATGGGGATATATTTATAAATGTAAACTCATAGCTAAACGTTTTATTTCTTTAAATCATAAACTATTCAAAGAAAATTATTTTAACCCATCACACAGAGGGTTATTTTAGATGGGTATTTTATGAGTTCTAATTCATAGAATTATTTTAAACTAAAGTATTGTAAATAATTACGCTTAACTGTTCTCAATAATAAGTAAATTATATCATATGAACTCTATAAGGAACACAAACTATTAGATTATACAAGCAGTCAAAATCTTATACAGGCCAAAAAAGTTTTTATAACTCTTAACAGTTTATCACTCTAAGGGAAATGACAGTAGGAAGCAACATCATTTATCGCTTTCTAAGCATTCTTCAACTTAATTCAATGGTGATTGATAGCATATTTCTTCCATTCTATCAAGTCAAAATACTTTTTTCTTCACAGAAGTAACTATGGATAATTACTTTCGGAATCTTTACAATCTCTCACCTAATAAATGGCAAAGAGACCTAGATATGGCTCATTGGGTTGAATCACCGTGAAGTATTGACAGTAACTCATTTTCTTCATTGACCATTTACTAAATTGAATTTCTTTCCTTCCTTGTAAGAAACCCCAATTTCCATTTTTGTTTCTTTTTATAAACTTTTACCACTGTTATTTTCCTTTGCATTTTGTGGAATTGACAAGTTCACCAAATCGAGTAGTGATTTTTAGAATAACTTTGATGATACCGTTTTCCTTTCCAGATATCGTTTTGAAGATCATCAGGATTTTTTTTCGAACTCCATTTATCTGACGGGCTTTGTATGACATTAGAATGAATGTGAATCCTTTACAATGGGATAACGATAGACTTTCGGTCTATTTAAGAAACGGGAGATTTCAAGCGTGCATAGGTAGTCAATGCAACGAGGACTGATTGTATGCTGATACCTCTTTCTCTTTGTTTTCGTTATCGATTGCGGAAGTTCTTGACCATTCTCTGTCTGAAAAAATTTGAGCATTTAAAACATAAAGATCAGTCTTAGAGAGTAAATAACTCCAATAGTTTTAGTTGACGGTGATCTGCTACCAATTGAAGATATTATTTAAAAAAAAAAAAAAAATACTGTCAATGCCAACTTGACAATAGATTTTATATTTACAGACTGAAAGTTCCCCCGGTTTTTTTTTCTTTCTTCTTTTTCTGTTTTTTTCCATATCACGCATCCTTTTGTCAAAGAAGGTTGTACAAAATTGAATAAAAATTTCAAAATTTTATTTTTTTTAATTATATTTTGTTCTTCTTTTGGGGTATTAATAAAATAGTTATGTACTATCATTTGTATCGTTAAATCAAAGCCTTTTCCTTTTATTTTTCTTGAATACTTTTTACAAATGTACAGGCATACATACTCATAAGTATTTTACTACTGTTGCGTTTTATTAATTTATAGAACGGGAAAAAAAAAGAAGAGGCCTATATTCAGTTTTTAGTACTATTTTAAGATTTTTGATTTCACTCATATTTATTTGGTGAATATTTTGTTATTTACTCCTTTCTGTGATAACTGAAATTTATATGTAAAGATGGAAAAAGTACAGAAAGAAAATTTTAGTTTCCTGTGTTTCACATATTACTGTACTAAATACATCTGTTTGAGGTTTCACGTAAACGCACGATATCAAGCCATTTACAACTAAACGATGACAAAGTTTCCTTCCAGCGTAAGATGCTTAAAATGACGCATGAATTATGGATAGGATCAACCATGACTTGGAAAATGTTTGACCATGGCTCAGAATATATCTATTTTGAAGATTTAAAACAACTTTTTAGCTTATATAAACTTAGATGTCGTATCTAGTAGTCTTTCGTTACAGATTAGAATTCTATAGTTACCACCAATGCTTTACATAGCTGGGATACAATCATTGATAACAATGTTTATTTTTATTTAAATTTGAATTATTAATGACAAGCTAGTATAAATAAAAAATACAGCACTACTATCGGTACACGTAAGTTTACAAAGTTAGAAGTTAATAGAGCCATTTGCGAATAAGTTGAATTGATTTAGATGTTATAGCAATATAACATTAATTTAAGTAAAAAACTTACAGTAAAAATAATAGTTTATCCTTAAGATATTAGAGCTTGTAAAAGTGACGTTGCTCCTTAGGTTCTGGTAACTACTTGTTATTGTGCATGCGCATGTGCATATATTAAATTATTACCAAAGAATGAAATACTTTGGATTAACTTTCCATTTGACAAATATTGAGCACTAGCTGTGTGGCCCCGCTCTGCTGGGGACCAGTTGAAAGACATAGGAGTTTACATTTAAGGAAAAGTGGAACAGATTTAGTAAAAGGCATATGGAGATTTATTTTATTTAACGTTTAGAAAAATCGTAAAAATCAAAAACCAAGGTAACTAAAAAAAAACTAAAACAAAAAATAATAATAAAATTATGTTAAAATATAAATATTAAGGGTATTCTTCCGTTAGGTGGTAACCAGTTGGCGCAAAGCGTAAATGTTAACCCATATAAATGGCGCGAAAATGTATCGCCAATTCTAAATAAAGAATTTACAAATTATTTGAAAATTGCTAGCGTACATTATTTAAGCCTTCTTTTTGGTGATTTTATTGGATGGTACCCGCTAAACGGATTAGTACCAAATTAAGTTAAAATATAAATAATTATAAAATTAAAATATAATTGAAAATAAAAATTGTTGCGAGAACCCGCATTTATCTGTAAAGAAGCAACAAACAAATATCTTATAGTACATCTGAACCAAAAAAGTATTGTATTCTTCAAATTTTTTTTTATAGAGTAGTCCCATGCCCAGGCCCTTACTAACTTCATAATCAGGACCAAAATAAAACACCAAAGAAATAAAATCCCAGATGAAATACTACGTTTCCGGTGTAAATAATAAAATGTGAATGATACAAAAAATGTTTTCAAATCTAGATTAAATAATATGGAACTTGGATACACAGTACAAAAAATAAAAACAATCAAAAGAAGAAATTTTGGTTAAAATAACTGTACGGTCCCCCTTGGCGACTTTAAAAAAAAATTACCAAATTGAAACTGAAAAAAGCTGTGTTGCCAAATCTAAAATGACGTCAAAATACGTCGTGTTGCCAAATCCAAACAGTCACTAGGGTTATCGGAAATATTTGGCGAAGGATATATCCATAATCGGCGCCGAATCGCCTACTTTCAAAAAGTTGCCAAGGGGGACAGTACAGTAAATCTCGACCAGAATTTCGATATTCTGCTCAAAGGAAACGAATAAATATATACTTGGATTTAAAAAAGAATTATCAAATGTCGTAAAGACTTGAAAGTGTTCAGTGAATTTCAGTAACTTGTTTACATTCAGATTATTAGCATTAAGCTAAAATCGCGCATATGCAGAGCGTCGATTTACAGTAAATATATGGAAAATAATAATAATATTCGAACTGTTTATCGGACAAATGTAATACATAAAAATAATAAAAATAATTAGAAAAATAAAGGGGACATATTAAAATAAATTTTAGTTTTATTCTGATATAATAAAAAAAATATCGTTGCCATTTCAAGAATTTTTTGTCATGTCATTAAATTTTAATTAAAGCAACTTTTAATCGAATTTAAAAATGGTTCTCTGCAATCTCCATGTACTAAAGTCTCTATGTACCAAATTTCGTATCTCTAGGTGTGGATTTGTATAGGGTTCAGACGTACAGACAACTCAGTTTTATATATACAGATTCTTGAGCGAGTTTCGTATATATACATTAGTAAAAAGTAAGTGCTAGTTACTTTACAGCATCAAATGATTCATTATCGAACAAAAAGGTTCATATTATATTATAATTAAAATTCCTATAACATGATCAAAACAAACTATATAAGAAAATGAAATCAGATCAACTCACGAAAGAATGGGAGGAAACAGCTATTGAGGAAACGTTTGATATTTAACAAATTCTAACGTTTAAATTTATGTTTGTAGAATAGAAGTTGATGCAGATGGTTTCAACGTCTCAATGTCTATGCATGCATTTTGTTATTATGTAAGAGATTCGTGGATAACATTAACTCAATAAAGTACAGATCGCAATAGAGGAGTAATATTCTACCATTAGACACACAATAGCCATTCTTGAGACGTTAATCAATATCAAGGAGCATCTTCAAGACCCCAAAGATCAAGCATATGCCACATTCTTTATTACTTATGTGTTTCATCTTCTATTTCTAAATTGTGTTGATAGGAAAAGTGGAGCATAATATTGTAGTATATACAAACAAAGTTGTATCGTACGATGTTCTATTTCCTGATTGTTTTTTGTGCAACCAATACAATGAAATTCATGAATAGGATCTAGAAAAGAATAAACGTTGAAGATGCTATTTGTTTTACATATGTTCTTTTAAGAAAATTACACGATGCGGAATGTTTATTTAATGCATTTTTTTTTACTTTAAATCTTGAAATGACATTCCCAAATACATATTTCTAAATTCATTTCAAATATGAGTCAAAATATAAACCGCTCCCTCCCCTTCTTCCTCTCTTTTTAATCGAATAATAAGATTTTTTAATCTTGAAAGAACCCGTGAATATTTTTCAATTTCTCTTAAAATGAAAGTGCCGCTTGGCAGCTTAAATCAAAGTTAAGTTTTGAAAGTTTACTGAGGACATTTTTTAACAATACAGATTTAGATTATAAGAAGGTTAACTCTTCCGCCCACATCTTGTAAATAAACACCAATACGTTGATTAAAACTTCTTAAAAATAACTTTCATTGTGGAAGACATCATAAAGTTTCATTGGCAATAGAATCTGCAATTGATTGTCGATTTTTATGTATTAAAATATTATGGGGTGTAATTTCAACAAAGGTTTTATAAAATCAGTTAGGATTAAGTACTTAAAATAAAATCTGTAGTGACAAAATTAGATACTGTTATTTTCTTAATCAAACACATTAAAAAAAAATTAAAACATTATATTTTCTATTATGAAAACAGAATAAACATCTTTAAATTAATTTTGCGTAACCTTTGAATTATGCTAAATTACATTTAAAATTAGAAATAAAACATAAATTAGACAATAAACTTTTTTATGTACTGTTGAATTTTGGATAAAGTTAAGTTATTAGAATATGGTAAATAAAACACTTACCGTAACATTGCAATGCAGGGAAATTCACATTGCATTGAACAGTCTTTACTCAGTTTCTCCTCCTGGAGTAATACTATTTGAAGAAAATGCATAACTTAGTTATATAATTTATAAACAAAACTTAACATTTAATATCAGTAAAAAAGAAAATACAGGTCGAATAACCTTAAATAAAATCGCATTATAACAACAACAACAGCAAAAAAAAACTTATATTTCGATTCTCTTGCTGATAGAAAAATACAAATCCATGTATTCATTTTCAGTTTTAACTTGGGTAAATCCAAGTACATATTTAAAAGTTCATAGATGGAAATACACACATTTACGAATTTATGTTGTATTAGATTGAATATTTATTTTTAAATACAAATATCAAGAAGTACTAAATGAAGTTGTCCCGAAATTATCCTTAAAAATAAATAAGCCAATAAAAATCACTAAAACTTAAAAACTACTTTATATTTCTGCTTTTTTTTTTTTTTTTTTCTCAATAGTTTTGATCAGCTATAAATTTAACCTTTTCATTGTAGACATAGAATCAATTTCCTAAATAATTGACAATAAATAAGTGGACTACATCTATTAAAAGTTATTATGCTAGTACATTGTACAACAAACCTGCTGTACCAATTGTCACATCGAAGGAAAATAGTTGAAACAATAGTCTTAAGAAAATTTAATACTAAAACGCAGTTATGCTAAAAGAATTTGTTGCAAAATATCTTTGCCCGTTTCTCAGCTAGAAGGGAGAGGATAAAAAAAAAGTGCTAAACATTATTTAAAGCATTTCCTGCATCTTGGTTGATTGCGCTCTAAAATTCGTCCGAGCTGTTTTAAAACTTTGTTTTACAACATTTAAACTACGACAATTTCACACTCGGTCCATTAAAAAAAAGAACAAAACTATCATTACACGGTTGGACTGTTATCATTGGAAACTGTTCGCATTTCCACGAAGCATGGAAGGCAGTTTACTAAATGTTTGTTAAGTTATCCCTCAGACATTTTTGAATCTAAATAAAATTACCAAATAGTTGTTAGAAGATTATTTTTTAAAAAAGTAAGTACAAAACTATGTTCTTGTCTTAAAGATAAATGAAATGATATTTGGTTCACACTTTGCCAGCCACTGATTCGATCCCTCCCTTCTCCCCCTCCCTTCTCCCCCTCTCCCCCCCCCCCAATTTTTATAAGTGGGAAGCACTATCTAAAAATCAGGGTGACCACAAAATACGGGGGGAAAATTCCCTGATAGAATTTTAAACATTCTCAGATTTTACGGCAAACTTTTTTCCAAATTTTCCAGATGTGTAGACACTGTGATCAAATAGAACATGTATGCCAAAGAGATAAAATGCCAATTTTCTAAAAAAAATAGTTTTGATGGAAAGAAAAGTTTAAATTATTCCGTAACATATAATTTTTAATGATTACCACCACAATTCTCCTCGTAAATGGCACCAAAATACGGATGAACGGGGAAACGTACCTGCAAAACAATAACAACAAATTTCCCTGATTTTCGTGAAACTTTAAAAAATTCCCTGACATTTCCTTGGTCTTTTTAAGAAACAGAAAGCTCATTGACATTTCCCTGAAGTCTAGGTTTTTCAGGTTCTGTGGCAACTTTGATAAATAAACAAATAAAGATATATTACTAGATTTTAAATCCTGTATATTAACTCGATTTTGTTTGTTTATGGTGGGCGGACAATATCTTCTGTGGGCAAATTAACCCTCCTGCAGTCGTACAATCGAGAAAGTTTAAAGTAGGTCAAAATGGGTATACGTTCACGAGAAGTTAGTTGGTGGATTTGTACGCTCAACGACTTATTTTAATGCACAATGATGGCTAACAGGCTGGTACATACAGCTTAACGTGGATTCCGAGCCGCAACGAACATCCATGCCTAAGCCAGGATTCGAATCCGGCACATTTGGAATGCGAGACCAGAGCAATGCTCACGAGGAGACGAGAATGAAAAGATTTTCATGCAATTGCATATAAAAGTTGGCAATGCATATAAATGATTTATAGTAAAAACTTTGTTAAATCCCTTATATTAACTTCTAATTTGTGTGTATATGGGTGGGGGTGTCGATGGAAGGCAAATCTGCGGAAGCCTAATTAACCTCATTGCCGTCATCCAATCGGGCTGAACTTGGCAGATAGATTCGATGTCGATGACAATTCAAATTTTGGAGCTGTTACTGTCACTAAAGGGTCGCTTTTAAGGAATACTAATAAACAAACTTGCCGTCATTCAATCGCATTAAAATGAGATTGAACCGACCATTGATGAAACTCTTTCCTGTTACCAATTTTTTTTTAATAAATAAATAATAAAATTACTTTAATCAGAATAAATAAATGATATTTCAATGTGTTCACGTTCACGTTTAATAAATAAATTTTGAAACGAAGTTTGCATCACATTTTGCTGATAGAAATGTTTCTGATATCGGATCTGGGTTAAAAAATATAAAAATTGACCATGCATAAAAAGGATTTTTAAAAGGATTAAAAAGGTTAGTTTTTTTATATCATAATTGAGATATCAGTGGAATCGATCAAAACTGTTAGGAGTTTTTTTTAACATTTGATAGGTTCACAATAATCAGACTATCACGTATATTATATATATCACTGGAAATGAACTCGGGGTTCATTGTTGCAAACATTTTTTAACATGTTTAACTAATAAGAGTATTAAAATAAAATGTAGTAAATAATAAATACATAAATGATGAATACATAAACTGAAAACATACTCAAGAATATTTTAATTAAACTTATCAATCACGATTTAAACTTTGTTAATAACGTAATGTAAAACAACTCAAACTTACACAAGAAATGACTGCGAGAAAGTCTTAGCTAGTAATTTGCAGCACTAATGACATACTAAATTACATTTGTTCAAAATCACATAATCCACATAATATTAGATAAACTATTTAATGAATTTTACATTTTTCTCCATTGTTAAAAAACGTTTTCTAAGCAAATATCCAAAAATATATATATTATTTTAGACCAAAACGTACCTCATTTTTAAATGAGTCAGTTTTTTAAGTTCATAGAAATAGCAACTAACATTCATCGGGCTTAATGTGCATGTCTGCAATGCAAGGCAAAATAATGAAAACGAATTATTTGTCACCTAAATCCATTCTTTCAAATTTATTCCAAATGTATAGTAAGAAATATTTTATGTAAAGCTATACAATTCTGAAATGTACACCAGTTGTGATTTGCAATTATATATTATTTTACTTTTTTACAGGTACGGGCGTAGTACGGATTCTCACAGGAGAGGGATCCCGATTGTAAGTTTTTTTTTTTTTTTTTTTTTTTAAGGAAATATTATTTAAAATGACTGATGATTCGTTATTCACATATTCAAAAGATATCCATTCGAATGCCTTCAACAGAAATATAACTGTTGCAACACATGTTTTCTTAGAGATATCCATTAGAATACCGCTTTAATGCACTTAATTAATCAAAGAAAATATAATTAACATGAAAATACAAATCTTTTTACAAACAAATAGTACTATAATATTAAAAAAAAAAAAAATCATTGCAACAAAACGATCAATTTACTTCATTGCTAAATGGCTAGTTATATCTGAAAAATATTGTACAAAACTCAATTTTTCAGAATAAATTAAATTACATTAATAATTGAGATGACATTTTTAAAAAAAAATCCCCTATTTATCTAAAATTCAATAGAGCTCAAGTAGTCTAGACTTAATTAGAACTCAAGCTAGTTTGTAATTGGCAAAAGTTTTTTATTTTTTTAAATCTTTAACCAATTTATACAAACTAGAATTTGAAATACTAGTATTTTAATACTAGACTTTCAAACAGAAATTATCTTAGGACTCTGAGGATATTGCATCACATTGTCTGGAGTAGTCTTCCAAACTTTTTTTATACCATAAACAAACGCGAGTTTGCTGTCAAATGCGCATAGGTTAAACAAAGTAAATGATGAAATTCAAATAAAATAACCCACGCTTAAGAAAACTATGTTAATGATCAAATGTTGCTTCTTCATCAGGTTTAAATAACCACAAACATAAAACCCTTTCCCGATTTAATAAACAAATTCCTCATTTTTAGTTTCAAATAGTGCCAGGTCGCCACGAGCTTACTTTCAGTGTATTCAATCCATTATTCTTAATTCACGAAGCATTCCGGTAATAAAATTAGGAAAATACATCGCATTAGGTGTGTTTTGTGTATAATTAGGTTAAAGTACTTATTTTCTTGTTGTAAACAGTTTTGTTTAAATTTCATCCTATTTTGTGTACAGTTATTGCTTTATCTTTGTTTATAAGTTTATATCTCATTTAAGGAGTGAGTAATAATTGTGCAAATGAGTTGGAGTTTAGTTTAGTCATAAAATATCTCAAGGATTTGTCATTTATTATAACTGCAAATCACACATTCCTGTGAGCTCTATTGCATTTGATTAAGTAATCTTTAGTGAAGAGAAAAACTTACACACTCAATGTGAACAGCGTTCTCTAAAAATAACTCACATAAATAACTTTTTTAATACCATATTTGATTTGTTAGCCCATCTTAAAAAAACAATAATTTTAACTCTAAGTTTCTTATATATTTTTCTGGACGTCGTGTGTGCGTGCGTGTGTGTGTGTCTTCTTCTCCTTTTAAAATAATGAAAATTTTGATAAATGGTTTACCTAATTATAGGTTAAAATCTCCACTTCTGATGAATAGTTTATTTACAATGGCACATGGTGTTATTTGTTTGAAAAAAATAAGTTAATTTCTTTTTATTTTGGTATTTTGAGAGGGATATTGACGCCACGAAAGAGGTGCAAGGGAGGTGTACTTGTACCCCCGTGGATTTTGAAGGTTAAAAACAATGAGGGAGGGTGGAGTGATTCAATGGAAATAGAACTATGATATAGGTTTTAAAAATTCAAAGGATAGGAAATTTAATACATGATCTTTAATTAAAATTTCATTAAGATAGCCAATTGAAAAAATGAAAGTTAAAGCAAATATTAATCTTCTTGCACTCATTCTCCTGGGTGCCATCTGCACAGTTCTGAAAATAATTACCCTGAAAAGAGGGCTCTATGTAGAGGATATTTCGGTACTTTAAGCGAGGAACTCCATGCAGATTGTAGGAGATGCGTCGACTCGGCGCAAAAATGATCTCCTCTTCATTCGCCAAACTTTAAATTATAATAAATGATATATTGATGTTTTAAAGATGTAGCTCTCAGCTTTAAAAAATGTCCTTGATTATTTGTTGATGAATTGAACTTAAATGTTAAAAAAATTTCTATTGGATACTCTATAATGGATGAATGGAATACGATTTATCACCAGCTACACGAACTGTGCCGTGCTGAGTTACGACTTACAAATCTCTCTAGTTTCATTATATCTCGCAGCAATAGAATACGAATGAACTGCTAATTCACAGGTTACGCCTGGGTATACTAGTTTTAAGAAAATCGTATGGTTTAAGATCCTGGAAGTTTGGTGGTGGGGTTGTGTTCAACAGTTTCAAAGGCATTAATTATCACACCCACTTTGATCAAAATAGTAAGAGCAGTTTTTTGGCAATTGCTGAAAAACGTGAATTTTTCAATGGCAGCTACCTAATGCACATGCGTTAATTTGACCAAAACCTTAATGAGAGGTCCCATGGGCATTACTAACCTGTTTGAGCGTCGCAGGTCCATCACCTCGAGAGTTATGCTGACGACAGACACATATACACATAGATAGACATTTTTTCTAGACCACTTTTATAAACTTAGAATGTTCCAAAATATGGAGAAATTCGAGAAAAAAAAGAGCATTTTTTTAACCACATCCAATACTGCATTTGAGCAATGCATATGGGTAATTGAAAGTAAAAGGAGTTATTGGTCTTTGGTCTGCGAATATAGTCACACACAGTAAAAGTTTGAAAGAAGGTTGTTAAGTTGGTTTGGAGGAAGATTCGTAAAAACTTTCTGATATCCTATTATATTTGGAATTCAAAATACTATTTGTACACTATCTTTCCCTATCAAGCTCGTAACCATAGCAAAATAAAGTTGAATAGAGATACGCAAAGTTTAAAGGCTAAGGACCTATAGACTAATAATCATAGGAATTTGGTTGTCTAATTGTATTATTGTTATTTTTTTTTTATTTTTTTTTTTTTGCATTGATAAACAGCATCATTACATTGCGGAAAAATATCATTCTACCAAAGTATGAACTGCTGAGTGCTATTCAATAAGGAAGAGAAGGGGGGTTTTTTATTAGGAAAAGCTCCGAATTCGTTTCTCGAATAAAGGAAGACCCATGGTTTTTAAAAGATATAAAAACTGTACTTAATTAAAAAAAAAAAAAAAATCAATTGCCTCAATGACGTTTTCAAATAAAAACTTCATTCGAAAGTTTAGAATCAGATCCGTATGTGGCAGTTACGTGGTGTTTAAGTAGTGTTAATTGCATTTTGGTCACTAATGTCTAGATTCGCTTATTGGCGGATACAGCGACGGGCAGATAGGGGGTGATCGCCTCCTCCGTCCTTCAGGGTTAAATAGGAAAAAATAAAGATGACGAAGAATATTTTATGTGTTTTTGTCGTGATTGTAATAAACAAAAGTCTAATACTGGCGTTCAAAACAAACACATATTTAATTTATATATATAATAAGCAAATGAACATGTGAAAGATTTGAATCGCAAATAAACCCAATGTACTGTATTGTTTCTACCGCTCACATTTTAACACGCACTTCTCTCGGGCTTTGGATGAAGTCAATCAAGATTTGATCCGTACTGAACATTTGTAGTATAAATGTTCTCATCCCTAAAAATCAAGAAGAGTAAGAAGAGTTCAAAGCAAGACAGCAAAGTGCTCTATAATATATAAATCCGAAAAATTTGGTTTAATTCTTGAGGATCATGAAAGTAGAAGTCTGTTCAAAAGTGTACTTCAAGGAGAATCTGATATTTTATGAGTTTTGAAAGAACGCTTCGGTAAAAAAAAAAAAAAAAAAAAAAAAAACTACAGATGTCTTAGAACAAGCTTCTCACCCTTCAAGCTACTTTCCCAGTAAGTGTTGCTTCAGCATAACGTAATTTTTCCGTCGTTGAAGCACATTAAAATTTGACTTCAAAAGCGGATGACAGAAAAGAGACTTTCAGGACTAGCATTAATATACATCCATTGAGACTTTCATATTGATTTAAATAAAGTGATTGACAAATTTAGAAACTAAAACGGCTTGATTTTTAACTATAAACTTCTTTTTTTAAAAAGTTGCTTGTTATAAAATTCTTTTAATAATTTTAACATTTTTGTAGTTTAGATATAAGCTTATTCTATTGGATACATTGCAAATCATTGTTTTGGTTGTTTTATATGTATTCTTTGTTAGATTATCCACTGTATCATACTTAATTATAATTTATCCTAAACCCATATACTTTATAAAAGCCAAATCAAAGCTCAACTCTAATTAACTGTCGTAAATTCACAAGTAGCCGATAATAGCACCGCGTTTATATGATTGAGACTTTTTACCTCTCTGTAAAATATTCTGTATAATCAAGCATAACCCTGCATAACTTAAGAACAACAAAATATACAACTATTCAACAGTCCAAAATTAAAAACTTTCCAGGATGGGCTTCACGCCCCTTCCTCACTGGATCCGTACACACAGGTAGACGCAACTTCTAAATCACTTTTATAAACTAAGAATGTTCTAAAACATGGAGAAATGAAAAAGGGGGGGGGGGGGGGGAAGGGGGGGGGAGCGGTTTTTTTTTTTTTCCTTTTTTTTTTCCGAATCCAATACTTTCATTACCGTTGGGTAATTGAAAGTATACGGGACATTAACAAGTGGATAATTGAAAGTAAAAAGAGTAATGGTCTGCAAATATAGTCACATTGCTACTAAATTTAAAATACAAAGTAGTAAAAAAATTTCACCACCGAACATGATAAGCAACTATTAATCTAAAATAGTTCTTGTTACCCTTATTTTTTAGCAAACTTACTTGTAGGAAAACAAAAATATCTAGATTTGAAATACAAAGTTTTATGCTCTAACACAACTAATCTATCCACGATAAAGGAAGTAAAAGTTTGAAAGAAGGTTGTTAAGTTGGTTTGGAAGATTCGGAAAAGCTTTTCTAATATCCTATTTGTTTGGATGAGGGAGGAAGGTTTTTTTGAGAAAGAAAAGCCCCAAATTCGATTATTAAATAAGAAAAGACTTTTTTTTTAATTGGGCTATAAAAACTGCACGTAATTAAAAAAACGTTCATTTAATTGCTTCTATGACGTCTCCAAATAAAAACTTCATTCGAAAGTTTAGAATCAGATCCGTATGTGGCAGTTACTTACGTTGTGTTTAAACAATGCTAATTGCATTTTGGTAACTAATGTCTAGACTCGCTAGATATACCACAGCTGGTGGTAACTCTTTGTTTAAATTTAAGGAGTTAGCAAGTTTTAGCCATTACTCCAGAAAGTGTTCTCAACGCTTCTTATATTTTTAAATGGAAAAACATCAAAAATTCATTAGAAACTTCTGAATGGTTATCGCAAGATTGAAACAAGTATAGCTATTTAATTTTAAGCAATTATATTGCAATCGTTAATGTATAGGCAATGCAATAGTTGTATCATGCTCATTAGCTAAAACTAAAAGAAAGTTTAAAAACACTGATAATAAAACTGACAAAAAAGTTTTCAAATGTATAAGTTTTACTCTGTGAAATCCAGTTGTACACTTGTGTACCCAAAAATGATTTTATTTACTGTGAAAAATGCGTATTTAGAAGCGCATGTAACTGGCGTAAAATAATCTGATTAATTTCTGGAACGAAATTGTCAGTTATTAAAAGATCTCGTTTGTAACTGCTAAAATAGGTATTAGGTACCAAAATACCATGAATGGATCATGCTCTTCTTCCATGTCTTGAATCAGTGCACACTTTGGAACAACAATATTTTACACGTTTAAAAATGCAATATTTTTCTCGCATTTATCATATCATTAAAACTGTTTATAATCTATATAGAATTTTTTTGCTCAAAAATTTTATAATTGTGTTTCTTTCGCGCATATATATTCTTTAACATCGATTAACTGAAATAAAGATATTGATGTTTAATTACGTTATAATCTCATTTCGAGTTTAAAAAAGGTGGATTGCGACCTTCCTTGTCATTAAACGGCTTCTACATAAGCTATAATTAGAATATATCCAGTCACAGATTATGTATAAACTTAGGTGTAAGATAAAAATATCTTTATAAATTGTGATAAGAATACTAAATGAAGGATGATTTTACCAATAAGTTTATAATACTATCAAATCCAATTTTATCAAAGAATAATAATAATATAACTACTCTATTTTAAGCTTTTAATATTTGTTAAGCTTTATAAGTTGCTTAATAGTATTCAGATTAATTGCAATAAATAAGTCATTAATACTTAAATCCGTGACATAATATTCAACTGAAAACTATTCATTTATTGGAGTCGCTTCTGTTAGTGAGTGATATAAAACTCATCAAATATCTATTTAAAGCTATTGTCCATTGAAGAGTAGGTCTTTATGAATGAGTGAACAGTCAATTAAGAACAGCGTTGGTGACGCTATCGTTTTAGCTATTAAAAAAGATAGAAGGAAAACAATTGGATACTACTTGTCTTGTATTTTTTTATAGACATTCCGCTCCAGAAAATTTGCTGATGAAACAGACAGGAGGTGAAGTGGATGGCAGGAGTTGACCAGGAGCTGCGGCGTACTACTTGCACAAGGATTTGGCTGGTGTATTTGGAGTACTCGATTTACTGTGTTTTATAATTTGCGTCTCTCATCGAATATCCATTACTGCTTTTGTATCCATCAAATGTTTCAATAAAGTCAGCTATGCCATTTTTTCGATACGTGTTTTAATCTTATCGATAAAAAAAATCACTCATAAAAAAAGTCGATCCTATATAAACGCATACTCACTTTAAAACAAGAGATTATAAGGTTTTTGTGTAGGTTTTTATTAGTGAGGGGACATTCAGAGTGACATTCCTTCAAAGAAATAAAAAGATTTTTAAAAAAATAAGTATTTTCGTCAGGGAAAAAAAAAATTTGCTTTCATTTAAATTAACAATATATTATTTTTAAAATAATTTTTCTCTACTTTGATATGTAATATATATACATATACATATACATATACACACATATATATATATATATATATATATATATATATATATATATATATATATATATATATATATATATATATATATATATATATATATATATATATATATATATATATATATATATATATATATATATATATATATATATATATATATATATATATATATATATATATATATATATATATATATATATATATATATATATATATATATATATATATATATAATATATACATATATATATTTCAATAAAATATTTTGCCTTTCAAAATGTATATGAGTGTAAGAATCGTAATGTGCTTATTGAATACTTTTTTTTTAAATATTTTATCAATTTTCCCCCCTGAAAACTCTAACATAGCTCACATTCAGTTACCAATTTTATTTCCTAAAACAGTAAATGTTATCCTGAAATTTCCTGATATTCTAATTTTGTTGCTTATCGAATATTAAAATGTAACCAAAAATTCATACAAAATACTATTTTTAAATGAAAATGATCTTTTATATAAAAAATGTATATCCAATATTTAAACCGTAAGATAAATAAATAATAGTAAAATTGAAGTTTCAACTTAACTCTACAAATAACTTTGACATAAAAACCTAAAATTCAATGTCTTCCTGTTGTTCTGTTATTGTATTCTGTTAGCAAGAACAACAGAGCATGAAGCTTTATGTTCCGTTCTCTATTCTGATTCTCTGTTCTCTAGTAATTGATGTGTAAAGCTCTCCCGATCACAATTAAAAAGCTAATTCATTTTCTTACAATTATCCCCAAGTATTGACGCAATTAGAAATCGATTTGGCACAAGTATACCACAAGTAAAATATAAATACACATGGTTTTTTCTCATGACAGTAGCACTGACCCTTCCTGTTTTGATCCAAAAGACGATACAACTCAATCACAAAAAGGGTAATTATCTGTACAAGTGAGCAAGCACCTGGGTATCAACTTTCCTTGATTGCCAACATGATTAACATACTGAATCAGGAAGATCAACAGAAGGGAGATTCACACATTCCCAACAGCAAAAAAAAAAAAAAAAAGACTAACTCGAAGTTAGTAGTCGAAGAGGCTACGGGAAGTGTGTAAGAAAGTGGGACATTGGCCGTCCCACAACACCACCAATTACACTTGGGTCTTCTTTCAGTCCAGTTATCGAAAGCATGTTTTTTCCAGGCTAAACGAAGGAGACGAAAATAGGACGCTCAAAGAATAACTAACGAGCTGAGCTGACCATCATGAGTTGTGCATCATTTCACAGCTAACACGATAATTTGCTGGGAAATAAAGAGGGACCTCTGTAATCTTTGGTCACGGAGGGGATTCAATCCTCGTGACTGCTAGCAAAGGAGGATTTTATAATTTACGATCTTTTGTATCGATAACACATAATCTGAGTCTCATTGTCCTGGAAATACGACGGCGACTTCAATGTGCTTGAAAGCAAAATAAGAATTGTTAAATAACGAGTGAATGGTGGAATTTGGCACACTTTGACGGAAAAAATAAGGAATTATAATGTAGTTATCGGTAACTAGTTAGTGATTCAATCATCGATTATTAGTAATGGATTTAAGTATCCTTAGCTGCAATTCCAAATTATACAATTAGGTCAATTAGGTGAGTAGTGTATGTGGTGAGAGAGAGGTGCTACCTCAGAGATCGGGCAGTTATGATCTGACCAAATTTACAATTTCTAGTTGTAATTGCAGATGCTGTTACGATGTAGTATAGCCCTTTGAAGCCACTATGTCATAAAAACTCTAAACCATCGATCATCCTAATTATATAATAGCTCCTATTGTCAATTTCACTCTGCCGTCTTTAATTATAAGGCATTAAATTAAAAAAAAAATTCAAGTACATATTTTGACGCTTTCTGATTTGTCCTTAGAAAATAATCATATTTCAATTGAATAGCCCAAGTTCTTAGGTAATACAAACCCATGTAACAATATAAAAAAATTATGTAATTTCAAAAACGAACGCAAAAGGGTAAAAATATGCATTCGGATTTAGGACGTTTTAACTTATGACGAGAGAACTAAGTAAAGGATTAATCTAATCAAAATTTCAGGGTTGCATGTAGGTACCATTAACTATTAAAAAAATCAACAATTAGTTATAGATTCGACTCGACAGTTGTTATCTACAATCTTTAGCCATCCAATAGCTCTTATTTCTTCAATTGGAAGAATACGCAAATTGGATTGCGTCCCATGAATGGCAAAGATAACTTCGGATTTTGGGTTCTTCAAATTAACAATCCATTTTTCGTACAATATAAATGAGCAGATGTCTAAACTCAACAGAATTCAAATTCCCTTTACTAATAAAAACGTATGACAACTGAGCCACTTAGAGATAGCGGTTTAAATATCTTAAAACATAAAATCGCGTTTATTGAAATATGTTCTCTATATATTATAGATGCACTAAAGTAAAAAGTATAGATTAAAGTTGATCACATAGAAAAGAACTAACAAGAGTCCTTTTGAGTCAAAATATAATTAAAAAATCAGAAATGTCAAGAAATTTTGTTTCGAGGATTTGATAACACATTCAAAATACATACCCCCACCCCTCTACCCGTGTTAAAAAAAAAAAATTATGCCTCTGAGGATCTCATTTCCATTATATGCTTTTATACACATCTAAAAGCATAAATAAGTTAGTTTTTTTGGGGGGGGTTCGTGTGTGTGTGTGTTTTTTTTTTTTTACATTCAAAATTTAATTATATTTATTTTTCAATATAGCTATAGGAAAAACTCATGTATTTGCCCCCTTACACATACACTCATGAATTAAGCTTAAGTAAAATGAAACACATAAAAAAACATTTATCAAACTATAATAATACTTTATTATTTGAAAGCACTTGATTCTCCTCCATAAATTCATACTAATCCATAAATTCATAAATTATTTAATTTATCCTTATGACTACGTGAGTTGGAGCTGATTTTCAGTGAAATTTTTTACTTTGTATTGTTTTTGATTTCGACAGCTAAAATATCATTTTAGCATAATGGATTCGGAGGATGTTTTTAAGCATTTTAGACCCAACAGAATTTAAGAGTTTAAATAACTTTGGATTGGAATGGAATAACTTTGAATTGGTCCTTCCTGTTCTTGATAATAAAAAAAATCTAGTGAGATGAAACAGATGTCCTGTTATAGAATTGAAATGAAGACTTCAACATTTTAAAAATATGAGGGTTTTAACACAAGCGTTACAATATAGTGCTCACACAGACTAGGATGAAGGAGGGGGGGTCGATGCATATTCACGTCATAATGTTCCCGATTACGTGTACTGAACATGTGCAGAAACTAAGAAATAAAAACACATTAGCTTGCACATGACAATGTACTTTTAGTATTAAATACCACAAAGACAATGCAATTGAAAATTTGAGCACATGAAAAATCATTCGTGATTGTTGAACTTCGTAAAAATTAGATGGTTGTAATATTTGATTGAGTACAACAATATATTTCTTAAGGGTGCATGGTTTAAAATATACATAAAAAAAAATACTGACTGCTTTTATGCTCTACAATTTTAAATTTTTTTGTTCTCCATAATAGCGTTATCTTTTTCATTTATCCACTTGCTATTTTATTTTTATATTCTTTTTCTTCCTTACAATCATTGATGCTGATAGGGGGAACGATCGTCTCCATCGTCCCTCTCGGCGCTTACATGTTATTTTAGTAATTGGGATGAGGTTTTTTAAGTTTGTAACACTCGTGCATTTCAAGATAATTTTAATCATTAAAAAAGTGTATACTTTCCCCTGTCGCTTTAAAACAAACAAAACTTTTTTTTTTGCAATTAAACATTTTAAACTGTATAGCAACCAGAGTCATGAGCAGATGCAATTTCCTCATCGGCTACAATAGTAACCAATCCTTAGCTGCACACTTCTTTTTAAACGCACCAGTAGTTATTAATTAAATCCTTATATTATAGGTAGCCGTTTCATTATTCGCTTGACAGCCTAAAATTAACACCAATCATGAAAAACCCCAACTTCCTTATTTTCTTTCATTCATGTTAATACATTCATTGGGGGAAAAAAAATCTTGAAAACAATAAAACACGCATTTCTTTTCAGGTAGAAATAGGGACGACCAAAATTGTTTTTACTTTTAAGTTGCGTTCATTCACATCTTTGGAATGATGGCATATAGAAAGAAACATAGATAATTCAGTTGTTTCGAGGTCTGAATGCATGGATTTCAAAATTTAGAACATATTTTCGTTCGTATTAATCCATGTATTACATTAGGATATGGATGTTTGCGAAGAATGGGTTTTGCGTGTTTCTCCGGTCATAATGTTATTGAAAATTGTTTTGAAACTTCAAAACGTAACCCAAATTTCAATACAAAAAAATATAGCTTATTGACACTAAGTGACACTAATTGAGGTTTATATAAAATATTTGCAATGAAATTTGTCTGCTTGATATTTCTTCATAATAAATCGATTCTAATTATTATTAATACAAATTCAAATAAAAAAAAGAAAAGAGAAAAACATTCACTGATCATAAGTTATTCATAGTTTGAAGAAGAAAACCTAAGACTTCTTGGTAGGTTGACAAAAGAAGGGAAATCCCGCTATAATACCACAAAGCAAAGGTATTACTTCCACAAGTGCATACGAATTCTATTGAAGTAACATGGATGAAGTAATAATTATTGCTGTTATACTAATAACTATATTAGTAGAATTTCAATGAGTTAAAAAAAAATAATGTCATTACGAAAAATTTCGGCGTATAAATAATAACTTTCCAGAAAAGGTGGGGGGATCAATTTTCGTTATCATAAAGAACATAAGCAGCAAAAACACAATGAATAATAATTTGTTTAATAAATTATTTAAAAACAAATATCTGTGTAATAAATCTCATTGTAACCATGGAATCTCACTGTTACATAGCATTATGGTGGACGGTTAGGGATATTAAATAGGATTCATCTGCTTACAGAGAAGCCAGTTATCTGCTATCCAAAAGTTGTAGTTAAAGGTAAGTGGCTAAAATGTTGCATCCAGCTGAATGGAATTTTGTACCAGACATAGTTTAAATTTAATGGCGAATTAAACAAAAAAAATGTAATTTGCTCCTTTTAAATATATATGATAATGGTTCTTTCAAACTAGTGAAGACAAACGGCATATTATTCAGTTTTCTTTTATTATTATTTTTAAAAATATTAATTTTAATTAAAAAAACTACATTGAGAAGCAAGTGTCTATATAAAATAAAAAGTTGTTATCCTTAAGTTATAAGTTATCTTTAAATAAGTTATTTCTAAGTGTATGGCAAAATACAAAAATCTCAATGTCAGGTATTTTCGCTGCCATCCAGACCACCTTACATCGAAGAATTCCTCCTCCATCTTGAAAGTAAACAAACCAACCCTACGGCATCGACCCTTCACCCAGACACAAATCCCAAGAGGAAGAAAGTTGCTCGTCTTCTCCCCCAAAATTAATCTCCAGTGAGAATGCATAATGACGGCTACTTACAGGTAAATAATTACACGAATGGAGACCGCTCGTTCCGCAGGAAATGGGTAACGAGGCCAGAAACAGACATATTTTCAAGGTTGAGCGTCCACTGGCATACTGACCTCTGCCTCTTTCGCATGCGGGCAGCTCAAGGAGTCCGCAGTGAGAGGAAAGAAGGTGGTTTGATGAACATCCAAGGAAAGCGCATTCATTCAAAAGGAACTACGGTCTTAGAAGGTAAGAAAGATTTTGCTTATCGGATTGGCATCGGTCATTTTTGTTGGATGACATTGGCACATATCTTATTTTAATTAATTTTAATTAGTATTTTGATTTGAATATTTGAAACTTATTTTAGCATGGACTTAGGGAACGTCGTTGAAAAGCAAGGCTGTCGTAGTAATCCGTAAAGCAATTAATCGCATGTTTTCGTTATATCATTCTGCTGTATGATTAATGAGATTTCATTAGTAATTGCACGAGCAATTCAACATCAATAATTGCGTTGTTCCGGTGAAGTAAGTATATTTGAAGTTTTTTTTTTTGTCCTATAAAGAAACTTCGATCTTCTTCGTTGTCGCTTTCCCCTTCAAAACTGTGAAGAATGGGTGTTATTCTCCATCCTGTCGGGTATACGGAGTTCTCATAAAATGAATAAACACGACGACAAATGCGACATAGGGCCTAGTGCCAGTTGTCAGAAGGGATTTACAAGTTTCCTCCCATTCGAAACGCAAATGCTAGGCAGTTTCTCTTTGTAAAACCATCCTGAAGGCACATACGGATTGAAACTCGAAATCTTGAAGCAAAAATGTGTAACAATTTC
The DNA here is from genome assembly GCA_963978545.1 of Linyphia triangularis. NCBI lineage: Eukaryota > Metazoa > Arthropoda > Arachnida > Araneae > Linyphiidae > Linyphia > Linyphia triangularis. The sequence goes on along the minus strand of OZ021722.1, from coordinate 37,662,615 downwards.
TCCGTGAAAATCCAGCACAACCAGTGTTCCCCAGCTAAATATTTCCAAAAGGTATTTTTACACCCTCTCTAAATTTTAAGGGATATTTTTAAAATCCAAAGAGCATTTTCTAAATTAAAATTTTTTTAAGCTAAAGCAAATTAAGTTTTTTGACAAAAATGATAACTACAACAATAACAATGATGCACGATCGCGATTTCGTGTATCAGAGCGAAAATGTACTTTTTAAATGCTTATTAAAAAGACTTGATGGTTATAAACCTTAAACTAACTCTTAACACTATGCCGTTCGGTGACACCACGTTGGTGTCCCGTGAAACTATCGGACAAATGCCGGCGACACTCTAGAAAATGATCGAGCAAATACCGGCAGCACATCGAAAACAATCGGGGAAATGCCGGCAACACTACGAAAAAGTAAAACTTGACAATTTACGACAACCGAAATTCTCGATAAAACGCAGGTGATAGACATAGGCAAAATGACCTGAACCTCTGAATCAGTCCTACCAGCGCCAAAAAAATAAAAAATAATGCCGATTCGAAGTGCTGACGACATAGTGTTAATTTACGTTTTACATGCTTTCACGCACGAGCTTACCTTTTTTCGCTATTTTGTGCAAGAAGGCATGGTAAAAAAAAGGCGAAATACATTCAATTAAAGAAAGTGCAAAACTACATTTGGAAATTATTGGGTGCCCCACTAAAATCTACTTACAAGTGACACACGTGGTATTAGCAGCTATTCAAGGACTTCAGTCTGTCACTGATCTTTGCAAGGCACGTTTGAACATAAATGCGCATGCGTAACTGGCGATTTTGAACGGGGTGATCGGTATATTGGATTCCGTTGGAAAATAAACGAAATTTTTTGCATTTTTTCAGAAAAGGACACTATTTTCAAAGAAAAAAAGCAGGGAGGTAGCTCCACCCTTCAAAAAACGGCTAAGATGATCGCTGATTTTATAATATGGAGGAATATTTTTTAAAATTTAACCATGATGTGCCGATGCTTGACTTCACGCATGAGGTTAATTCTATGGGGTCAATGCGTATTCACGCAGATTTCACGCATTTTGGCGAAATCTGAGTACAATCTATTAAGCAACTATCAAAGCTTTCAGTTAAATTTGAAAATCAATTTCAAAAAGTTCTGTTTCATTAAAACTTCAATCAATCTTACTGCAACTATAAATGTCAAACATTTATTCGTAAAATACACATATCACCATGGATCGCAGATGATAATGATATTCTCATTGTTTAAAAATAAATTGACTAGTTAGAAAATTAAAAATATATTTGTTAGAGTAAAACTTTTTTCTCCAACAAAATATTTTTATTTATTTATGTATATTTTATCCGGCAACCACTAAAAAAAAACATGTTTAAAACTCCAAGTACCATCTGGGTGAATACTACTAATCATCCAATTAATTATATCAATTGATAGCGAAATGAATTATAATTCTGGAAATAATTCATAATGCTCATATCATTATAAGTAGCTTGTATAATATGATTTACAATTCTACTGGTTATATCATAATTGTACGCATGTAATCCTTTGAAATTTAAAAGTTGAACGAACGCTAAAGCATAAAAATAACTCAAAGATTTCATAGGAAAAGGACGATTAAGAATAATGCTTACAAAATACTTCAAATTATGCAAGTCATAATTGTAAAGGGCATTGTCCTCTTGTTAATGTTAGCTCAGATTAAATTTTCAGGTTATATTGACCTCTTCGTAAGTGAGAATCACTCAAAAGCGTCTTACACGGTTTGTCAAAGTATAAAATTGAGACAAATCAAAATTATTAATTATTAGAGTGCTTATTTTAACCACTTATACGGCGTAAAAACTTTGTAAATAATTATGCCATTCCTAGTTTAAGCAGATAACACCACATATATTATGACACCACACATTAGAAATTAAATAAGACACTAGCAGTAACACATCACAATCGTCCGCTATTTTAAAATTATTTCGTATAAACTCCAAATGCATGTGTAACTCCTAATGCAAGTACAATTTTGTCAGCAAGATTTAAGTAATATTTTACCAAGTCCTTTAATAAAGCATAATTAATATTTTAAATATTAAATTTTACATTCAGAGTACTTTGTACATGTAAAATGCTATTGTTCTTTAAAGCGTGTAATAACAAAATACTTGTAAACTGAAAGCGTAAGTGTTGTCAAGTATATAGCAATATTTAACCTTAAGAAGCAGCCAGGAGAAAGATAATAAAATCAATGCACAACCAAATGTGTGAGTATAAGCATGGATTTAAGCACTTAGATTCTTAATTTAGTATCCTAAGTTCTGCAGACTACTATTCGTGGGCTAAATCCTCATTAAACTTAATTTCCATTGAAGGTCTTTATCATCAAATACAAATCTTCCTCAGTCCTCACACAGAAATGTCAAACTTTTGTCTAAAACTGTTGCTGAAAACTAATTTCTCTCCATCAAACAACTACTTCAATATGATTTTACCTTTCTTTTCATACCTCAACCGTAATTTAACATTTAGCTGTTCATTAAAAAAGAAAAAAGAAGAAAATATTATTGAAGTATGAATACAGTCGGTATGAATACAGTCATACACTTATTTTTATTCCTTAATGCTAATACATATTATTAGAGAAGACACACAAGTCCAGTTGGTTTAAATCTTTTGAATTAATACCAATTAAATAATGATAAAGGAAAAGCAAGATATAGCAATATTGTTAAACAATTGAATCCAAATAATTTAATTACTAATCCAGATAAACATTTAAGGATAAAACTTTAAACAAATATAACAATATTGATAGAACTGTTAACATGGCATCCAAACAATGGTCAACTTATCCTTAAATACCGGAATAAGTAAGATCAATTTGACTTAATTTCTTGTAGATAATATATAGTACAAACATAAAGTACCAAAAACTGTAGCGTTGTCAGAAAGGCAAGATAAAAAATATATATATTATTACGTTTCATTACTTTCACACTTCACACATAAGCTACATGTGTATGATGTTTAATTGATAGCTAATATGAACGGGAAAAAAAAGAAGGAAAAAAAAAAAACTGCTATTATTTCTTGATTACAGAAAGTATTGAGATATTGTCCCAAAGTATTGAGTTCCCCAATGCTAATTTTTGGGTAATCCTACACCGAGAGAGGGGGAAAGTTGTAACACAGCTTTCTCCTTTTTACCATATTTATTTACAACTTTTTTGAAAACACTTTATCAAATCGCAAGTTAAGATAAAAAAATTTAAAAATAACATATAACAACATAGATTATCTTTTACTATAGAGAAAAAAAGTTGGATTGTTACAGTAATTGACACTAAGATGTCATTTCTGCACATGTATAGATGCTAATAATGTTTTTCTCCAAGGATTTTTTTTTCGGTGGTGGGGTGGGGGGCGGGGGTTATGGCGGAAGATTTGGTTAAATACATATAACAAATTACACAAAAAATAAGAAGGGGAAGTAGTAAATCTAAATTTCACACAATTTCGGGGAAGGGGTTGTCCCGTCACCCCCCCTCCCCCTTTCTACGGCTCTGTTTGTCTCCAATTAGTTTAATGCTTAAAACATCTTCCTGTTAAGAAAATGTCCTAGTTAGGATCATTATCTATTCTCGCTATGTTACAATATTCTAGCCCAGTGCATTTAGGAACTATTTTGTCTAAAGCCTTGAAATTTGGTGAGTAGGTACGAAAATGATCACTTAATGAAATGACATAAATTAAAAGCTATTTCAATGCATATGCAGTGGTTCCACCTGGTTTAGTCTTTAGCTATTTTAATTTTCATTTATTATAGATATAAATTAAATGAAAACAATTTATGTCATTTCATTCAGTGATCCTTTTGGTATCTCCTCTCCAAATATGAAGGTTTTATAGAAGGTAGTTTTTAAATGCACTGAGCTAGAAGCTTGTAACATAGCGAGTATAGGAAATTATCCTTACTATGATTTCGTCTTAAGGTGAAGGAAAATAACAAAATCATATCACCAACTTGGCGAGTATGGAGACAAACTTTTTGAGAAAACTTGTCACCGAACATACTAACCCAATCCGATATATCTAGTTGCAGCCAAGATGTAAATTCCTATAGAGTTTCTTTTGAGGCAGTATTCCGGTAGAATTTTAAAACGTTTCCGATTGAATTTTATGTAATCCTATGAATATTACTCTTGCATATTGATGTACTACACATATCTCTAGCCTCTACACTTGGGATTTAAATGATCACCAATTGATTTCGTGTCAGTCTCCATTACCAATATTACCGGTTGAATTTCGATAAAACAACTCGTTGTGACGAAATCTTTTATTTGACATATCGCATGAGTTTGTAGCATTTGTAGTTTTGCCTGTGAATTTATCTTTCAGACAGTCGACAAAGTTTTTGCACGAGCTTCTCTCTACATTAATGTCGAGCAAGAGATAAAATTTATGTCAGTAGCCGTTAAAATCTCGTGAAGCAGAATAATGGCATTCATATTACGATTAATGCAGTCAGTTATGGAAAAAAAAATATATTTTTATTTTGCTAGGATGCTCTCAAAATACCTTCTCGTCATCTTTATCTTGTACGTTTCCAGAATTTGAAATCCGATAGCAAAGCTGAAAATCATGTATTGAGCCACTTTATTTTGCTCTCGATTTACGGTCACCTACTGATAAGGCTACATATTCAGGTAAACCGCGTTGCTCGAATACGACATTATTTCGTTAAAAGTATGGAAATCGTTCTTATTATTGTTTAAACGTTATATGTCACTTTTCGTTGGGTAATTAGAACGTGCCCTTTTTGAGTAGCAAACAAAATTTGCATAATTAGACATTTATCGATGTGAAAATTTTCTTTCCAAATCCGTTTGATTTGAAAAGTGTATTAGCTATAGATCTTAACCCTTTCAATAGCACTTTTGAGAAGGAACTGGAAAAAATATTTTGTCATGCTAAGTACAGGGCCTTATTTCCCATGACCCCCATGCTTTTGGGGGCCCCTAAAATGCCTGAAAAATTCTGAATTATGATGGTGCAACTATATCAATATTATGTCCAGTGCTCTTGTTCAATACCATAAAATATGATAATATATTTATATAACTCATTATTTAGTAAAAATATTAATATCTTGACATGAATTTAATGAAGGAGGTAGTAAAAATTGTCGTTAGTATTTATGTAACACCAATTAACATCAATGGGTGTGCCCATTTCCTATGTAGTGTCCATAGTAATTGCCATTAAATTCACGACCAAATATCAAAATAATTGGGTATTTTAATTAAAAACACAACAATATTGAACAGATTAAAGTAAAAATTAAAAAATATTTTTTAAATAAATTAAAAAAAACTGTGAGAAGGCTTTGATCGTGGCTTTGTCATCTATTGAGAAATTGATTGTGGAGACATTTCTCAACCGCGCCACTAACCATGGGTTCAACGCTGACATCTAACTATATTCTTCCTATCTACATATCCTACCTATATTCTACAATCTTCCTATATTCGCATTTGAAAGGGAAATGAGAAAGGGCGGAGGGAGTGGTCGTGCTCGCTTAACTTTGACCTTCCATTAATAACCAAATTCCTTCTACTTGATAATGGTTTATACAATATACATTAATTAAGACGTTTGGATTGCACTTGTACAGTATTTCATAAATTAAGTATTGTTTTATTTGGAAATACATACGAATGTGCATTAGTAATATGATCTACCAGCAGGACAGATTTTGTTTATTTTAGGGTTCTTTTTGCAAACAAAGCCAAATGGGAACAAGGACCGCGATGAAGGAAGTTTTGATTGAAGTTGTACCAATTTAATATAAACAACGATGTTTCTGCTTGAGATGTTTTGTCATCCATTACACCTTACTGCCGTTGCCTCAATGATACTTTTGAAAATGGATCACTAATTACTCCCAATCTCCTCGCTCAAATCGAACAAAAACATGTTCTTGTTTTGTTTTACAAATCGGACACTGGAAACACAGAACAAATTACCACCCGTTAAACTTCTAACAATCCAAGATTCTAAATGAGTAATGAAAGGCCAAAATCCACTGACTCACTAATGAAAGTATCTTCGAGAAAATAATCCTGTTTGTGATAGCCTTAATGATTCATCGAGAGACTACTTACGACAGTTTACTCCCCTTAACAACACTTTATCAACGAAAGATCCATCTTCTACATGAATGATTTAAATAAAACAGTTTTGGACACAAGGAAATTAATTAAGTCATTAGAGGCAGTTAATTCTTTCAATTGGAACGGTTCCTCTATTAAAGAAAGATAAACGGAATTTATCTTGTATAGCTATTGGGACATAGTCATAAACTATCAGTGTCTTTTGGCGTGTGCTAAGGATTAGTTATCCATTGGAAAACTCTTACTCATGTAGCAACCATCATCTTAAAGGTGCGTGTTTTCATTAGTTTTTAAATCGGCAAATATTAATTTATTTCACTATGTTTAATTGACTAATTACAATCTGTTACCTTGTATAGGAATTATTAACGAAGTCGTTCTTAAATAAATTCGATCTCCTAATCTTAAATTCAATTTTTTTCCCTACTTATAAAAGAAGAACTTTAAAAAAGTGTAAAGATTTTAATAAATTAGTTTGAATATATATGGGTAATAAATTTAGTGCTTATGTTTTTTATAAATTTTTAACTCAAATTAAAAAATTCAAATTAATTTCCATTTTATTCAATAATTTTTATTTCTGGAAGATTCTTCGACTATTATAAAATAAATATTCATATTTGTCTCAAAATTCTCCATTAATTAGTGCAGATTTGCAAAAATATTTATGTTTAACAGTGTCTCTTCTGTATCCTTTACTACATAAAATACCATGATTCTTATTCGAAGCATATGTAGCTTGAGCTATGAATCATCACATAACATAAAGATAAATTCTGATCTTGCGGTTCTATACATGTAAAATAAAGTGATTATTTTTCATTCTCCCTTCAGCGATATACCAAAACATTAAATTAGAATATAGATTAAAGTCAACTGCAAGCCACATGGCGCGAGTATCGATAAACAAAGAAGAAAAATATTTACTTCAATGACAAATGCGGAAGTGTGTCATTGAGAAAGTCAATAAATCCTTTAAAAATGGTCCTATTTTGCTCTACAATTGGTTGTTATATGAAATTCCAGAAAGAGGGTTCAATAACTTTTCATAGGTATGTGCTATTTTTGAAATTTTCTCTATAATGAAAGTTTTGTAGCACACTCAAATTTATTTTTGTTTTTCATTCGTTGTTGAACATAGTTAGTTGCTTGTAGTTGTAGTCAGGGCTTCTTTGTAAAAAGAGTTTTTTATATACCTAATCTTATAATGCCCGCTATTCGAAATTTCCTGAAAACAACATTTGCGGATGCCTAATTAACCCACTTGCCGTCATCTGATTGGGTTGAAACTTAGCAGATTGATTCGATGTTGATGACAATGCATTCTATCAAGGTTTGGGGGGGCTGTCACTGTCACTAAAAAGTTGCTTTTACACACGCTTCTATTATCGTTTCTGAATACTAATAAATCAACTTGCTGTTATCCAATTGAGCTGAAATTTGACAGATAGATTCTATGTCTATAAGAATGCATCATATAAAGTTTTGGAGGATATCACTGTCACTAAAAGACCGCTTTTACAGACACTTCGATTGGCACTTGGAATTACTAATAAACCTACTTCCCGACATCCAATCGAGCTGAAACTTTGAAACTTGGCAGATATACTTGTTGTCGATGACGATATTTTCTATCAAGTTTTGTGGCTGTCACACAAAATCCGCTTTTACTCACGTTTCTATTGTCTTAAGTTAAACTTATCATCTTTAACTCACATTCTATTTTCAGACACCAAGCTTAATTCAAACTGTTCTATTTGGAGATATTTAGTGACTGAAACCTTCCCCTATTAAGGTCGACAAGAAAAAATCTTCGGAGGGCTAATTAACTTACTTTCCGTCATCCAATCCAACTCGTTATGGATGACAATGCATTGAATAAAGTTTTGAGAACAAAAAAAAAAAAAAAGTTGTTAAATAGTTAGGAATGAATATTTTGTTCTTATATGTTAAATATTTTGGAAACTCGATCTGAGCTCAAGAAGTTGCACTTGCACTTAAAAATTGGCAATGCATATAAAGGATTTATATTAAAAACTTTGTTTTTATGCGTTCTATTTTCTTCACTTATTTATGGCATGTATTCAACAATTGAGATGAACAACATAACTGACTTATTACTTGGCTGTAACATAATGAGAAAATTAATGAGTGCAGAATACTGTGTTACCAAACATTTATTAATATTTAAATTTATTTTTCTGTTTTTGTTTGAGATATACGATTTTTTCTCTAAAATTATCAAAAAAGTAGCTTTTCTTTAAAGTCACTGGAAGTACAAGTTATTTTATAATTTTTTAAATCCTTTGAATTAACTTCGATTTTGTTTGTGTGGGTTTCAAATTTGCAGATGGCTTATTAACGTAGTTTGCCGTTATCTAATAGAGTTGAAACTTGGCAAGTAGATTCGTTGTCGATGACAATGTATTCCATCCTTCCTCCCAGCAGCGGGTATGATAGCTCTAAACCCTTCGGCGTGAGTCTATCGGTCTGGGCAGTTCAAATCAATTCAATACTTGTCACTGCATAAAATTTGCCACGGATTGGTGTAATTAACTGTGTGTTTTTTTCCTTTTATATTTAAATTAATTCTTTAAAAAAATTGCCAGTTTTGTAAAATTTTTACCGATAATCTTTACATTGTCTAAAAAATACCCCACCAAAATTACGATTTATTCTTCAATACATATTACATTATCTTTTCTTGTAAGTAAAACAAAGGCGAAACAGACTTTAATGGGCGATGCTCAAGGGAAGAGAACTCTGGGTTCAACTTTTTACATCTTTATCGCATTTTAACGGGAATTTCAGATATGGGGGTGTTTAGAGCACTCTAAAACACATTACCACAGCTATTTTTAACCAAATTCATTGCAGCCGTTTTTTGGCAATTGCTGAAGAACATAAATTTTTCAATGGCGGTCACCTTACATACATGCGCAATTTGAAGAAAATCTCAATGATAGGTCACATGGCCATCACTAACCTGTACACATAATTTGAACATCGGAAGTCAATCTATTCGGGAGTTATATCTTCAAGGAAGCCGAATACAACTACGCAAGAATTTTTAGCATACACGTTTCCATTCTTAACATGGCTGTGGAACATTTATCCTTTGAAAGACCTCCCTGCTTCGTGGTTGAAAAAGTTATAATAAATATTGCGGCACAATATAATCAACCAACAATTTAACACACCAGACAATTAAATAACCTTTTATCTAATATCGGCAACGCCAAAATGAGAAGAAATGTACCAAATAGGCACCCTCTTCTTTATTTCTGACCAGTAGTGTGCGTGTTTCCTTTTAAATTCATTTTCGTTGTATAAATGAAATGCTACTACACTTTCGCAAGCTTTTAGTTCGTCAAACTCAACATTTTACTTAAAGACAAGAAGCAAAACCAAATTATCATCATAAAAAAAGAAACTTAAAAATAGATATAATTATCTGGAAATTATCTAGAGATGAATTCAAGTGGATTCGGAAAAATTCTCTTTAAATATATATTTCCTTCTATTTCTATAAAGAAAATGTGGTATGTAGGTAAAATTTACAAATACAAAAGATGCTTTTAATATCTATACTCCAGAAGTAATATTTTAAATTGTAAAATATTTTATGAGATCATTTTATGGCATAAATCTTGAAAGAACACAAAACACACAAAATATCGCAATTATAGTTTGGAAATAGGGACAAAATTGGATATACTTTTCTATACATTTGAGGTACATATATAATTTTTGAAGTTTTTTTCCATAAACACAGTGGAAATTTTCAATAAATAAATTTATTCAAGTAAAATGGTGCATATTTGAGTTAATTTAATTCGGAAAAATTCAAGATGGCGAATTTGTACTTTTAACTTGTAAGATTTTTAGACAAAAATTACAGCTGCTGTTGTAACAGATGACTTGTATATCTTTGTAAAAGAAGTTTTATATATATATACTTAATCTTATAATGCCCGCTATTTGAAATTTCCTGAAAACAGTAATTGTGGGCTGTGAATTGTATTTTAAATAATAATAAAAAAAAAAAAAATACTAACTCGGGGGAGGAAAAATAAAAACATTAGAAAATTATTTTTAAACTGTGGTATATATGTTATAGCTAATATGATTAATTTGGATAATGTACTTAATAAATGGTATTAGATATAATAACTAACCCAATAACTCATTACAAAAATATTATACCTCTTAACTGTTATAAATAATATGATACATAATAAATGTTATTATAAATAACAATATTATATATAATGACCATTTGTTATGTTATAATATACAAATTAATCATAGCTATAACATATATACCAACTTGAATATATTTATTTGGCTGGATTTGTATAATATGAATTCGTTAAAGTTTACAAGAGTTAACGAAGAATATACAGCACCGGAATCTAGTTAGATCTGCCTTTCAAAGAGAAACTCACCGTATTTGTATATCGAATGGGAGGAAACCCAGAAAAATTCCAAGCGGGCAGCATAACAACCAACGTAAAATTATCTTTCACAATCTCCATCATATCAACTTCTTTTGAAAAGAGAGATTGCCCCGATTTCAAGCCCCGGCGCCCCAGGGCCGTGCCTTGATGGTCGTAGTATGAGAGGTCTCTTTAACGAGACCTTTTGTATACCAGGCAAGCATTCCGGACATAGTCCGACAGAAAAGATTTAGATAACTTAACAAAACTCGATTGCTTATTATATTAAAGTGTGTAAATGATACGCTTAAAAAAGAAATTTTATTATTTATATAAATTGTATTCATTAGGCTTATAAAATATATTTGAGGGCCTGAGAAGTAAAGGGATCCAAGTGACTTTTCTTAACCTTTGAGAAAATACACTTTAAAGTTTCTTATTTATATTAAATTTGTATGAAAATTATTTACTGTTCAAATACTACCCACTGGAATGAAGATATCACTAGTTTTTATAGAATTTAATATAAATAAAAAACTTTAAAATGAATTTTCACAAAAGTTAAGAAAAGCCACTTGGGCACCTTTGCTTCTCAGGCCCTCATTTGTCAAAATAAAATTATATACATGATGCTTGCTAGCTTGTTAACAATAGCAAAAGCAATATATATAAATAAGGTACTTTTACATTTTACATTATTTTAATTATGTATTTATTTTGGTGATTTATTGAATGTCGATTTGTAATTAAATCGTTTTCAAATCACAAATTGCAAAATAATTTCAATAAGATAATAAATTGGTAAAAGTTATGATGTACAGTTTGTACGTATATTTTGCAAGTGCTTTCAATCAAAGCGCATCAAACTTGATTGCTTTAAATAACTATTAAAAGAAACTTATAAACCAAAAATCTATTTTTTTTTTAAAAAAATTTAAGATAATGTAATAAGTATCGTACGCATATTATACCAGAAATAGTTAATTGGGATACAATCAATTTAAAAAGAAAAATAAATTTGGAAATTTTGATCTGCTGAAACTTCTTACATGATACAAAATCGAAACCCACTAGCAAATTTTTTCTCAGTATTTTAAGTATATTGCTGTGGAATGGCTATTCGTCGCGCTTATCATATGATGAAATCAGGATGCGTAAACATTGTAATGGCCTCTATGTTACGGAATTATGATTTCCAAGCGAAAGGTCACACTCTGAAATTCCGTATCAAATAAAATATTTTTATGAAGAAAAATGCAAATATCTTACTTTTGCGTGTGCTTAAATGAATTGAACCCATTTCTCATCACAGCATCCGCGATCCCGCATATAACAAACTATACCAGCGTGATGTTTTGAGGAAAGAAAAGATGGTAGCGATATTTTTTCTTTAATTCACACAACCATCACATTCTACAGACTTTATCAACCACCAACAACATTGCAGACTGACATACAAGCATATATATGACATAAGTCCATCAAGTTCGATACTGACCACACATAAAACTGGACGAGTTTTTTCTAGAGGTCGGAAATATCGGTGAAAATAAATATCGATACTATATCGTTGCATAGAAAAAAATATCGATGAATCAATACATGATTTTTTTAATTTGATTTTCAATTTTGCCAGAAATGAAGTTTTTCGGGGCAAATTTCTACTTTTCATGAATTCATGCCAAAATTGCTTTAATAAATAAAGTATAAAAATTGTTTTTAATAAATAAATTATATTATCAATCAGAATAAATAAAATACATTTGGATGTCAATGAATAAATTCACATTTATTTAAAAAAGAAATTTTAAAATGTAGTTTATCGCACATTTTGCTGATAGAGATGTTTTCAATATTTAAAATTAGATGCAAATTCCAGGCACACGTTGGCAACAGAAGTTGTGTTAATGTCTACTAATAAATTATCTTATCTTTCCATTATATTGTGTTATCTTTTTGATTAGGGAGCCATTTTAACTGTCTCTCAGCCAAGTCCAAACTTTAGTTTTGAAGTTTTTGAAAGGGAGTAAAGAAAATTGAAAAAACACATGAAACTACAAAACGATCATCAAAAAACTAAAAATGTTTGAAAATATCGATATATCTGTGACCTGTATCGATATTTAAAAAAAAATCGATAAAAATATCGTCGTATCGATATATTGCCGACCTCTAGTTTTTACACGTTTTCAATGCGATATGTTGACCATTTCTCGTTCTTCGAAACCATCACAACGCATCACAGTCCAGAAATCAAATCGTTCTGTTTGTACTTAGTTCTAAAAAACCAGTCACTAAAAAGAAACCGATTCGTTTGGGTACTCTTTTCTTGTTGTCATGGAACGGGGCGTTGCCGACTTCGCGTTAACGGGGTTTGACTGTACTAAGTTTTACAAGTGAACATTTCTTGGCATCTTGTTAAAGTTTACAGGGAAGGTCTGTCCCTTTCCCCCCCCCCCCCCCAAAAAAAAAAATTTAAGGTTTCGTGAGCGAAAGTGTCAAATTTGAAGCTAAAATTCTGCAAACTTTAATCAAATGCCAAACTTTTTAATGTGAATAATGTTTTAGCATCATGTCTAGTTTATTACTGCATGAAAGTAATTTTGGCAACCCTAAGGAGTTTGCCAGAAATTCACGTCAAAAACCAATCGATTTTTTTTTTTTTCTTCTTTTCCAAATTTCGCCATTTTTAATATCTCAAAACTTTAGATTCTAATAAATATTCCATTCATGCCAAAAGATATAATAATTGTTAAATAACAGTATCCCATTATCTGTTTCTTGGCACTATTCCCTGTTTTTCTATAAATCAGAGTTATGTCATTATCAAAATGTTCAAAAACGGCCAGTTAAGTTTTGCGTTTTGAAGATCGAAACCTCAAATTATCTTGACAATAGTTTTATAGCTATTTGAAATTCACATTACATAAAAAAAAAAGAAGTAATCAATACCAAATCTATGACATGGGCAAAGCCATACCTAACGGGGGCGCACAAAGACTTGCTCCCCTCCACCCCAAAATATAATGTTTTAGCTACAAAAAAGGGTTTGAACTTTTTTTTCTATTACAACATGCAAATGTGCAGCCATCTCCCCTCCAATTTTAAATGATGACAAACATTTAATTTCAGGACAAAAGAGAGTTGGCACTTCTGTTTTCAAGCCTTGTCAGTTGGGAAGTGTAAGAGAAATGGGGAATGGTGTTGAATTTCAAGCCGTGATTGACATCCTGAATTCGAATGGCTGTTCGTTTTCTTGAGCCAATACCATGATAGTTCCAAAAACGTATTCCTTAGTCATTCTGAAGGTTTGCTAAGTGATGCGCTGATATACCATTCAAATTTTTTCTTGTCTACCAAACCTTCAGTATGCAGAGTTTCAGCCAACAGATTGCTTTAAAATTCTTCACTCCACCTAGAGATAGAAATGCTGTAAAGATATCTTTTGATGAAATAGTGTCATGAACACTGCGGAGGTAGCTTTTCTTTGGTATTTCTTGATAACTTCTGTTACATTGCCTTTGCCACGCTGTGGTTCAATAAATTTAGTCTGTATAATTTCAAATCCCATTTCCCACGTGATTGCTGCTTTTTCTGATAGAATATATACTGTTAAATAGCATCCAGCATCGTCATTCCTATCAACAATTTTGGTAATACCAGGGAAGTCTTTCTTGACTTGTGATGACACATATTTGAAAATACATAATACAGCATACATATCTTGGGTACACAAATTTCAGCAAGTATTGGGATGCTATTATATAACAATTAAAATATATTTTGGTACTAATGGAATGTTTATTAGAATCTAAAGTTTTGATATATGTAACGTTAAAAATGGCAATATTTGAGGGGGGGGGATCAATTTTTGACGTGAATTTCTGAAGAACTCCTTTAGATTGCCAAAATTATTTTCATGCAGTAATAATCTAAAGATGATGCTAAGACATTATTCAAAATCAAAAAGTTTGGCAGTTGATTAAAGTTTTCAGAATTTTAGCTTCAAATTTGACACTTTCGCTCACGAAACCCTCATTATGAGGAGGCTCCTTCCTGCAAACTTTAGCAAGATGCCAAGAAATTGTCACTTGTAAAACTTAGTACTAATATTATACAAGTAGATTATAGAAGAAGAAAAAAAATCATCGGCACCTAAATAAAGTTCTCCAGAAATTTAAATTATATATTTCCGTATTTCAGCTATATTGCAAGAAAACGACCTTTATCCGCCCTATAAAAGCAACTATAACTTGGCAAAAAAATAAAAAAATTCCATAAATACAGATTCACTTTTTACTAAGATACTATAAAGAACATATGGTGCCAACTATCACCAACTAACTTACAGAAAATCACTCTTAAACATGGGCGCTGCCAGGAAGGTGCAAGGAGGTGCACTTGCACGCTCAAGAAATTTGAAAATTAAAGATAATATGGAGAAAAGTGATAAAATTCACTGGAAATAGAAGTATGATATAGGTTTAAAAATAATCATTGACTAAGAAATTTAATACGTAATTATTAATTAAAATTTCATTAAGATATCCAATTAAAAAATCAAGGTTTTTAAAAAAATAATCATTTTGAACTCCCATATGTGTGTCATCTGCACATCTTGAAAATATATCTGCCGGCGCTTATGCTCGTAAAGGAACTTTAAAGAAAGATTTGAAATTTGACGCACTTGGCAGTTCACCTGTTGTGTTGTAGTTTGGGATTACTGGGATTGTTTTTGTTTTTTTTTTTCACGATATTTCAAGTTTTAAATAAATGAAACTCGACGTTTCCTTTTGATATATTTTAACCTGTTCTCAAATGCAGTATCAGCTTGAAAAACACAAAGAGCCAACTTATTGTGTATGGGAGGGAAGGGGGGGGGGTATAAAAGTTAACTGGATCATGTTTGCTGATTACCTTTTGGAAGCGTCAAGTTAAATTTTCAATTGTATTTGAAAGAACAAATATAACTTTTTACTTTCAATCCATGTATTAACATAAGGAAATCAAAGTATTGCATTTGATTTGTGTGTGTGTGTGTGTGTGTGTGTGTGTGTGTGTGTGTGTGTGTGTGTGTGTGTGTGTGTGTGTGTGTGTGTGTGTGTGTGTGTGTGTGTGTGTGTGTGTGTGTGTGTGTGTGTGTGTGTGTGTGTGTGTGTGTGTGTGTGTGTGTGTGTGCGTGCGTGCGTGCGTGCGTGCGTGCGTGCGTGTGTGTGTTTTGGAACGTGATGGTCGACAAAAAAATATTTGTATGTGTGTCTACTCGTGGTCAGCGTAACTCCCAAACGAATTGACCAACGATGTTCAACTTTGGTATACCGGTTAGAGGTGGTCATAGGTTTTCAACAAAATTGCGTTATAGCATAAGGTAGCTGCCACTGAAAAGATTATGTTTTTCAGCAATAATTGCCAAAACACGACTTTAACAATTTTGATTACTGTCGCAGTGGTAATGCCTTTTAATGTGTTTCAATCATCCCCACCTCCGAAATTTCCTTAAAAATGCGAAAAAAATATCTTTAACGTAGAGTTCTCTTTCCTTGAGCATTGCCCATCAACGACTGTTTCCTCTCCGTGTCACTTACAAGGAAGAATAATGTAAGAATTATTGAAAAGTTTTTTTTTTGCCCATGTAAGAATTATAGCCAAAATCATCACCAAACTTTTTTTTTTTTTTTTTTTTTTTAATTAATGTAAATATGAAAACCAAAACAGCAAATTGCACCAATCCATGGCAAATTTAAATGCCATGACCAATATTAAGCTTAATAGAAAATTGTGTGATATTCCACATCCTTTACTTTTTAATCCATTTTGGAACTGAAAGTGCTCTTGTAGGAATAAGACAATCTATCAATACCGCTTTTATTTATTAAATCGTATTAATTAATAACTTTATAGCCTCACTTGTGGCCGTCAATCTTTTCTACTGTTAGGTCTCATGTAGCCTACCTCTTTCCCTTTCGATGCATTGTGGCCTTGGCAGTTACGCTGCTGTTCTTGAAATCTGTGGACTAAATGACTGATAGTTTTGCTTACAATTTTGTCCTAGCAAGTAATTAATATGATTTTTTGTTTTCAGAAGCTGTGGTTGAAATGTAAACACCTCCAATGCAATTCTGAAGATGGTCGATGCCAGGAATTCCCTCCAGGAGGACCTGTTCCCCTCCTCCTTGGCCACACCTGAGGAAAGTGAGGAAACCAGTCACTTCAGGAGACGTCTCACATTCGGACTCGGCGTGTCCGAAGTGTTCTGCGGCCTCATGCTCGGGATATTCGGACTTCTATCCATGAACATGGAAGCCGCAATGTCTTCACTGGCAGGAGGCGTATGGGCTGGCGGAGTAGCCATCGCAACCGGACTCTCGGGCATATGCCTCGTCAAATGTTCCCGGAAATCACTACATGCCGTTCTCTTTTTGTGTTTGTCAGTGGCCAGCGTATTAACCGGAGGCCTCGCAACTGTTTTTGTGGCTACTGGACTGGCCCACGATGCCCAGTGGCCTGCTGGTTACTATGTGGACAGTGATGGCAGGAGGGTTCTCTTTGCAGGCGATATTGCAACGAGGGCTCCATTACTAGCAGTTGCGGCAGTTACTTTGACCGCTGCCATTGCAGATTGTGCGCTGGCCGTTGCATGCTGTATTGTTGCGGCTCAAGAGGCATGTCAGTGCTATGTCTGTTCTGATGATGACGACCCGATCGATCATGATTCCAAGGTTCGCCATGATCGGCTAGTGACGTGGCTCGGACAACAGGCGCTTCTTGATTTTGTGATGGCCAGTGGAAAGTTGCCGGATAATTTTAATTCCACCAGTTTGATGAACAATAATCCGACGATTCATGCTGAGGTGCATCACAAAGGACATGCTCCGGCGTAAAAGTTTGAAGGGGCAGGGCTGACAAGCAGGTCTTGCTCATGTTTTTAGTTACACATTTCTTTTAATTTTATGTTTCTTGAAAATGGACATGGACGGCACCATTTGTGAAAAATCAAAAGGTTTGAATAGAAAATTTTGATTTTATTCTCTTGTGTGCTATATGCAGCCCCCTGCAAATAATCCTACGACGTCTTTGAAAATACCTTTACTATGTTAAATTAAGGAAAATTGTAAAAGTTGATTTTTTATTACTTATATTGTGAAATGTGTGTATTAAATTGTAAAATGTGACTTTAAAAAATGTATTTTTTGAACAGAAACTTTTGTATAAATTTTTTTTAACAAATTATGAAATGCTGATTGTTCAATATTCCATTTTAAGTTTATTCTATTAACTTCGATTTTGCTTGGGGAGAGGTGGGAGGGGGGATTTCAGGAGCACAATTATCCCAATCGACGTCGAGTCAACCGAGCGAACTGAAACTTCTCAGATAGATTTGTTATTCATAACAATGCATTCTATCAAGAATTGGTGGCACTAAAGGACACCTTTTACAAACGTTTCAATTACCGTACGCAAGTTCCAAATACCAAGCCATTTTCAAGCATTCCGGATAAACCACAATTTTTTTAAAAATAACTTTTTATAATAATATATTCATTCAGGTTATGATTTACCATACGGTGCCTTTTGGAGACTTTTAAAAAAAGTCGCCAAAATAAAAAATAAAATTGAAAGGCTGTGTTGCTCAATTCAAAAGGACGTTAAAACGGTGTGTTGTCAAATCCAAACGGTCACTAGAATTCTCGGAAAACTAAGTCGAGGGGTTGCCACATTCGGCACCAAATCACAAATTTTCAAAAAGTCGCCAAGAGGCACCGAATAATAAATTTGAGCCTATATTTATTTCTAATCAGTGCAAGTTCAGCTATTACGCAATTACATTACTTAAAAATTATCAAACTAAAGAATTCCCCCCCCCCCCCCTCTTCCCCAATATCGAAATCTCAAATGAAATTAAAATTATTTTAGACCAGGCTTGATTTTCAAAAAATTACGGTCAATTGAGCATTCCGGTTGATTGGCCTTTTACTGTTTTTTTTTTTTTTAATTATCAAAAAAAAAAAAAGTATAGAAGCAGTATAGAACCCCATTGGCGACTTTTTGCTTGGTGACTACAAGAAAGCGCCAAGCAAAAGTCGTCAATGGTGTTTTTGTTGTTAACCGTACCCCTTTAAACACTCAATTGTTGGCCCAAAACAAACTCTAACCACCAAAACTGCAAGGGTTGTCAGATTGAAATCCAAGGGACATCGTGTAGGAAGGAGGGGGTAGCCAGAATTGTAAAAAAGCGCCAATCCGATCAGTTCAAACCGGGAAAAGTTCAACCAATTCAAACTGAAAGTTAGTGAGCAGGGAGGAGAGCTCCCTAGTCATTCATAATTATAAATTAAATCATTATAAATTTTAGAAAAACAACAAGACAAGTACTTTTCCACCTTTATTGTTTAGTTTTTTTTATATTAATGACTAATCTTCAAATCGCAGAAGTTGTGATTTTTTTAATTTCTTTACTAAATGCTTTAGCAAAAAAGCTAAATCACAAATTTTGAATTTTAGCATTTAAGAAAGTTCTTCATCATTTTGCTAAAAAAGCACTTAAAGGTTAATCCCTATTTAGCTTGAAGTCGTATTTGAATACACCAAAGAGGCCGGAGACCAAACCGAAGGGTCATCAGATGGACAGTCAAATATGATCACCAGTTCACAAAAATGATGACCAACTATAAGCTATAGGTTGAATCAACTGTCGTGTGTCGTTTCAATCTATTAACTCCAATACAATTTCTGATGTGGTAAAGGCAGATTGTTTCACTTGTCAATCATCTCACTACAAAATAAATATTTTCCACTTTCTAAAAATTCATTTATATTACTTGCATGCAGGACCTCTTGTCGTACTACCTACGCGATTTTTACGGAAATTTCGGAGGTGGAAATGTTTAGAACAGCTAAAGAGGCATTATCACAGCGATTTTAATCAAAATCATTAGAGACGTTTTTAAACAATTGCTGAAACACATTTTTTTATAATTTCAACCTTATATTCAAGCAATTTTAACGAAAACCTTAATGACAGGTCCCATGATCACCATTAACCAGTACGCTAATTTTGAAAATCGACGTATCTCAATTCGTTCGAGAATTATGCTAACTAGGTGCAGACAGACATTTTTTCTAGACCACTTTTTTGAAATCAGGATGTTAGAAAACGTGGAGAAATACAAAAATAATCTAATTTTTTTAATTTTTTTTTTTTTACCGAAAACAACACTTTCATTATCCTATGTTAACATATGGGGAATTAAAAGTAAGAAAGTAAACTCAAAAGTAACCAGAATTAATCACAAAAATACTTTCTTGAGATTAAGCAAGTGGGATTTTGAGAACCAAAAACTATAATTAAAATAGAAAAATATAATTATTTTTCCATCACATAATTTTGTAAAAAAAAAATCGTTCATAAAAGTTATATCAAAATTCGTCATTTCAAACCACATATCTTTACTGTTTTGAATAAGACCAATAAATCATCTGCAAAACAATGACTTTTCAAAAGTTAAAAATTCCCAATTGCGTGCATATTAAATGATATTGATATTAAGTTCCCAAAAGCAATAACTGGCGATTCTTGCATTTCAACTTTTAAAATCTAGGAATGCAGCAGTATCCCTCCGTCAAATCCGATGTCAAAGCGGTAGACATGAAATTATATATTATGTTGACCGGGACTTACGTAGGCTCGTTTTCGACTTCTCACAGCTCGGCTTCTAAATAACTAGAATCCTAATTTTTGCCATCATGTTGCACCGAATGCGCAGTTACTAGAATTTTGTTCTTCTGATTGTAAGCAAAACTTTAACCAGGGTTACTCCCAAAACTATTTGATAAATGTTGGCTATTCATTTTTCATTCTTCTGAGCTTTATTAGAGGAAGTGCATTTTGTATAAATTAATAAGTACGATAGCCTAAACCCGTACTTATTAATAGTACTGATCGATATCTCTTGTTGCAGTTTCCAATTTTTATTATTTTTTTATGCATTACTCGAGTGCTCGTACTTTTTTTCAAAACAAATTTTGCAAACTAATCACGAAGAATTTTAAGTGAAAAATTTCCAATTTTTCATTCAAGAGAGTCGTCCGCGCCCACACAAATTTGAAGAGTTGAGTAGTTGCATCCTTGTCTATCATAAAAAATAAAACAAAACTCAGACTAATTTTAAAATGCACACATTACTTTGATTAGAAACTGTTTCTGAGAAATTTATTTTAGCTTATTATTAAGATGATATTTTTGTTGTGTTGTTTATAACTATGACGATTCCTCGTTTATTTATAGATTGGCAGTCTTAAATTATTTTCCATACTTTTCAAAGTTATTAAAATAGAATGAGTATTGGGGAAAATACAATTTCTTTTTCTTTCAGACAGGGATGTGAGTGGTTAAAGACCCAAAAGACTAAAATCATATGCGAGCAAAAAAAAATTACACCATACTTTATACGTGAAACACGTTTTAAGAAGAAAATTATCAAAAAATAATACATGATGAAAAAATTGAGCAATAATAATTAATAACTTAATTATTTTTTATTCAGTAAGTAATAAAAAAGAATATTAAATTATTAAATCATTTACATTAAAAGTTTAATTAAAAAATAAGTTTAACACATAGGCCATCAGAAATCTAAAATTAGACACTAAAACATGTTTATGACCTGTTCATTACCGAGATGCAACATTCACCCAAAAAGGTACGAGAAGAATTACATTTAATAACCTTTTGATAAAAATTAGTAGCTAATAAAGCATACATCATGTATTTCAAGGCTCATCCCATAAGAAAATCAAGGACCCATCACCAGTCATCACCCACACTAATCACGGACATAGCTGCTATCACATCAGTGGATACAGCGTTGCAAATCTCGGCAATAGCTGCTTCAAAATGGCTTAACCCTAGTTGAAAATTACCACTGCTCCAACTTAAATATCGGCGATAGCAGCCACCATACCGGCGCAAATCTCGGCAATCACATTGAAGCAACAATCGGCAAAAACTGATCATCACAACAACGTAAACATCGGGGTTAGCACCCAATATATTGGTGGACATCTCTGCAATAGAGGCGATTATATCGGCGTAACAGTCTAAGAAATTTATTATCACAACCACGTAAATTTCGGCGATAGCGACAATTATAGCGACGCAAACTTTGGGAATAGTGGATATTATATCAGAATGATACTCACCGAAAATGAACATCACAACAACGTTAAATTATGCGATTGCATTCGTTGTAATAGCGCAAATCTCCGCAATAGCAGTCATCGTAATCCTCACAGAAAATAATCACCACGCACCAACGTAAATGATGCCGATAGAGGTTGGCAATTTGCAGTAAAAGTGGTCTTGACATAAGAAGTTTGGAAAAGTTTGAAACGTAAGTAGGTTCCACCGTTGCGAGACTTGCAAGCAAGTCCAATAAAATTGCAATGCAGATTTGTATCAATCTTAGGAATGATCGAAAGTTCATTAAGAAAAGAGAGTAAATAAACGTTTCAGTTGAACTGTACCATGTCTGATAGGTGCGAATATCTGCAACCGCATTAGTGGCTATTATATCGGGGTAACACATAATGAAAATGATCATCACACGATAATGTAATTCTCTGTGACAGCGCAGCCAAAATCACGGAAATAACGGCAATTTCATCACTGCATACCTCAGCAAAATGGCCATCACATACCAATGTAAATAATGAAGATAGAGGCAGGCAATCTGCAGGAAAAGTGGACGGAGGTTTGGGAGTTCTGAAGTGCGCAAGCTCCGTGGTTGTCAAACTTGCAAGAACTCAATAAAATTGTAATACAGATCTGTATCGATTTCAGGAATTATCAAGTTTTTAATAAAAAAAAAGTAGAAATCCGCGTTTCAGTTTAACTTGCTGGGGTGCTTCTTTTCGAATAAAGTAATAGTAATTGATAATTAACTGTAAGTATTTTATATAGTGGTAGTACATTGCGTTTGCCATAAATTAACTTATATCCGCAATACAACCCAAGCATGACTGAACTCTGAGATAGAAGACAATAATGAATACCATAAAAACATATTTATTCAAACACTTATAATAATTGTAACAATGGAATATTAAGGCTCGCAAACAAGTTTAATAGGATTTTACAATAAACAAAATTCTAGTTATCAATTTTAAATCAAAGTGGATAGTCAATATTTAACAAATTCATTACTTAAATTAAATTCTTATGAAAATTAGAAAATGCTCCACTCTGAATAATAGTTTAATTAATTGACTCACCCCGACTCCAAAGATATCACGACTTTCGAAATAATCCAATCACTAGCGTGAAAACTCGCTGACCGCACATTATATCTTTTGATGAAACATAAACGGCACTTATTGTAGTCACTAATACACTGAATCGATGATATTTTTATAGTTGATGATACAGTTGGGTTTTGACACCGATAATCAGGTCTCCTATTCAGCATCCAACAAGTTGACGGGACAGGAGAAAAACTCCTGCAGTTTTCACTACATTTTGACGGGTTACTATTCTATGAACGAGAACCTCTAAAACGTCTGTCTGAATGTTAATCAATATCAAATCTGAATGTGTATATTTTCTTGTGTACCCAGGTTTTAAACTTTACGAAAATCTATTCAATTTTCTATTTCTCGAATAGCAGATTTGGGTCCGCCTTCAATATATCAAGATCATTTTTAACTCGCTATCTCATGGTCCTCCTACGTGTTTATCATATACATTATTGGTCCAGAATTTTCCATTCTGTTTGAGGCTGCTGGCCAAGCTATGACCTCAAAATCGCAGATGTTCCCAAGTGAATCATGAGAAACATTCCTCTGTCCAGCAGATAAAATGTCCCCCAAAATCAGCCCAGAAACTCTTTGTTAAGTTACATGACAGAAATCCATAAAACCCAAAATTATATAACTGGTGGGAACCAGATGCGTATAGCCAAAGAGTATCCTTATTTACAAAAACCTTATAAGTTTGAAAATCACATTAATGTCAAAAGTCCCCGTAACTAGGTTTTACGAGTTGTTATTCAAAACAGCAGCTGGTGTCAGATATTGTGAACTTAGTCAAAACTTCTAAACTGAGTGTTTACTCCAAAATATATTTCCTCCCCCCTTAGCAAACTGTACCATGTCTGACACGTGTAAATATTTGCACTAACATCAGTGACTATTATATCGGCATAACATCCGAAGAAAATGATCATCACGCAATAACGTAATTCTCGGCGATAATGTCCGCAATAGAAAAATATTCCCCCTTCCAACATTAGAAGCGATTTGATAATTTCACGCGTTTTCCGGCGACGATTTGAGAATCCTATGCGTTTACCGGAGATGAGGATGAATCAAATGGTTTCCTCGCCAGTAAGAATTATGCCGCAGGGACGAGTATATTTTTCGAGAATTTTCTTTCGAAAAAGGAAGATTTCTTTTCTTTGGCGGAATTTTCGGAAAGAAAATAAAAAATCTGCCGGTGGAGAAAAATATGTAAAACTGCCAGAGGAAAAGAAAAATGAGGAAGTTCAAAAGAAAAATTGACCAAAAAAAAAAAAAAAAAAAACGGATTTTCACCCAAAATACAAAAAAAAGCGGAAGAATCTCATCCCTGTTCAGATTGATCGGGATTATTTTCTATTTCTTCCCAGTTTTCCATTGAAATTTGTTGTGTCCATTTTAAAAGACCCTAAAAAACTATGGATTTTTAAGGTCCTGTCGGATAAAAATGTCTGAACAAACAAAGTAGTTATCCAAAAGTACTAGATGTAAGCTATGTTCAATTTACTTTCAAATATAGCTGCTTTAACAAAACCGCATTATAGATTAAAAAGTCTAAATACCGACATTGTAAAGCAAAACTTGATTTATGGACATACTTCCTATTTCATATGCCAATAATTATGTTGATTGGATACAAAAGTGTGGAGAGGACTACAAAATAAAGACAAATAAATCTTTCAATAAGCAACCACTGACACAAGATACTGCTACGTACCATGTCTTTCACAAGTATCACCAAGTAGACTTAGATGGAATTGAAAAATCCGCTAGACTGGGGATGGAAGAAGTAGAAGGATAGTAAAGGACTTCTTCCAATTAAAACCACCAAGGAACCAGCCAACTCTTCATTCAATCCTGACCTACGTTTCCTGTCAGTGAAAGATAGGACACATTAAGATGCATCCATCTCAAGTGCTTCATAATATGTAAAAACTGTCTGGTCCTTGACAAACCTTATGACAATACAGAGGACCCAACAGCACTCTTAAATGAAGAAGTGAGGAGGAACTAGCCAAGCCATCGATTTGTTTTATAATATTATTATTTTAATACCTACAGTGTTATTTTTTATTAAAGTTGTCAGGCTTTGCAAGTAAAAATCCGTTTCTAAAAAATCTTCCTATCCACAATAATCGGTTTCTATCTCATAAACCTTCAGAGCAGAGTAGCATTTGTGATATTAATTTTATACTATAAAATAACTTTTTATAGAAAAACGTAGCAAATTTATGGTCCAACAACTTTCGTTCAATACATTTTTACAGCATACCTTTACGAATATCATCTAAAAACTCGATAAGAATCTTAAAAAAGTACCATTTTTATGAAAAAGTATTCACTTTGATGCTGCCTGTTTTCATAATCATTCTACAAAACAAACTTCGTATACATAAGCTGTAGAAAAAATAAATATACCATATTACTCTACAACCTAAAATAGAATTTTTTTCCCTTTAAAATGCATTGGTAAAAAGATATGATCGGTAAACTGAAAAAACTAAACTTTCAAAATGAAGGTTTTTGGTGCACCATGGCAGATTGATATTGCCATTAGTATACATAGGTATTTTAATATTTCTTTTTATTTATAACTAGCCGAGTAATCCCGCGTTGCCGAAACCCACCATAGGTCCCAGCTTCTGGCGCTTCGCTCGCAGAAAGGTTCATTGCTACGCAAAACCAAGCTCGCTAAAATTTTCAGTGTAACAAATACAGCTCGCTGAAAAGTTTCATTGCTACGCACGCACAACTCGCTTTACTCGTTGAAAGGTTCATTGCTGCCCAAGTATGGGTTCAGTGAAAGATTCATTGCTGCGTAAGCATAAACTCGCTTGACTCACTAAAAAGTAATTGCTCTTAATATTAGAACCCCCTCCCCTGGAGAGAAATAAAAAACTTTTACCCGTTAACACAATACCCGTCACCCATTTGAGAATATTTACTTTTAGTAAAAATATTAATTAAAAAACAAATTAATATTCTGTTTGCCAAAAGTCCATTTAGATGGCCAAAACTAATTATGTTGAAAACTTCAGACCTATAGCCCTATTAGAAATTGTTTTGCAAATTCTGTTTGTCAAAAGTCCAATTAGAAGACCAAAACTACTTATGTTGAAAATTTCAGAACTATATCCCTATTGCAAGTCATTTTATAAAAAATGTAAAAAAAAAAAAAAAACTAATTAAAATTTTAACATTCTGTTTGTCAAAAGTACAATTAGAAGGCCAAAACTACTTATTTTGAAAATATCAGAGCTCCACGTTTATTTTAAGTAGCTTTCTATAGATCCACAGACACTCTTTGTTTTATTATTAAATATGCCATTACAGTCAAACCCCGTAAACGTAGTCGATGGAGCCGAAATAATTCGTGTTAACCGAATAAATTAACGTTAAGTTTTGAGTATGGAGAACTGCCTTTACTTAGCATTAAACAGGATTTTATGTTAAGCGATTTCGCGTTTACGAGTTTGACTGTAATACCTAATGTACACTGATTTATTAGAATGGTCAAACTTGCAGTAAGAAACTATTTTTTGCACCTACCTATACATAAAATATTACAGGTGATCATCTCATTATAATTCAAAGCAGAATAGCACCTTTGTTATTAGTCTTAGAAAATAACTTGTTGTATAAAACTGGTAGGAAATTTATACTTCTACGACTTTTGTATAATTGTAATACATTTTTTTCTACTAATGATTATAATTGAAAAACTTGACAAAAACCTAAAAAAAGTAGCATTCTTACAAAAAAAGTGTTTACTTTGCTGCTTTACATAAAGAAATCTACAAAAAAAACTTCGTATACAAAAGTTGTGACCAATTTAATACTATACAACTTTTAAATATAATTGTTTTTAAGATGCATTGGCAAAGAGTCAATGTATAAACTGAAAAACGTCTCTAATTTTTATTTTAAAGTACCACGGAAAATGCACAAATCAGAGTAGCTTGTTTATTATTAGTCCTAGGAAATAACTTGTGGCATAAAACTTGTAGGAAATTAATAGTTCTACAACATTTATACTAAAGATTTTTCTCTGTGGTATACCATTGTTTTGATATAATCCAAAAACTCAACAAAAATCTGAAAAAAGTACTTTACTTTGAAGAAGAGCAACTCTTAATAAAATAGTTCTACAAAAAAAAAAAAAAAAAACTTTGAATACAAAAGTTGTAGAAAATTTAATACTCTACAACTTTTAAGAATAATGTTTGTTTCTAAGGAGCACTGGAATAGAGCTATCTAAAACTAAAAATAACACTGTTTCGTTTTTGGTGCAATACGGAGAACGCACAAGGTTACGAGATCGAAAACTTGGATAATGAACCACAGGCCTGACCTGTATAACATATAAAAAATTAAAATTATATAACCCTTTGCAAGATAATATGTCTATTTCCTGGACTAAGACTGACAGGAAAAAATACAGTTCTCCAGGGATTTATTTTGCTATTTTTAGGAATTGTTTGCAATAGGAATGAGGAGGACGCTTGACCGCTAGTAATCATACAAAAAAAAAAAAAAATGGCCTTTTTATATATATCGGCTCACCAAGGCAAGCTTACTCGAATTTTTTTTAAATATTGACGGTTTATCCATATTTCATGCTAGAAATAGTACCTTCTGTTAGTGTCAAAATTATTTACTTGATTTAATGAAACTGAAAAGGTATATGTGATTAGAAAATAATTGAGTCCTTGTCCAATTTTTTTTTGAAGTCTTCCATAATGTATTAATATCTCACTTGGTAGCAATTTTTATTTTGTATGATATAGTTATTAATATTCTTGGGGTTTTATCTCTTTCGTAATTTCCAAAGAGGAAATTAATTGCATGATGCGAGAAAATTCCCAACTGCCTATAAACATTTAATATGCGATTAGTAGAATATGATAGTTGGTTTTGTCACGTGATTTCATTTCCAATTTTATTTAGTGCTTCAGAAGATCCCAGTAAAATACAACTATTCTTGACATCTTATCTGTCCCCCTAGACATAACAACAGAGAATAATGCTTTGATGTTCTCATTTTTAATACAACTCATTTTTATTATGTATATGAAATATGAAGTACAGGAGACACGCTTTTGGAACATAAGTCTAAAATTTTTGGCAATAAGCTGAGTGATCGAAGAAATTTTTAAAACAAAAATGTAAGTGTTAAAGGTATCCTAAGTTGGTTAGTATCTTGGCAATTCAAATGTAATCATTTTTGCTCGTAATTAATAACACCTTGCAATAACAATTCTTCACAAACATATTAGCACAGACATTGCAGACTTCAACGGGTTTAGAATAGCAAAGAGGTCAATTTGGAACTAATGAACATTTGTAAAATATGTAATTTACAGAATAATTTAATTTTACAAAACTAGCTTTTATTATTTTCATCCTTTCTAATATAACATTTTCTTGAAGGGGGAAAAACAACAACAAAAAATATTGAAGTAAAAATAAATACATGGTTTGTCACCAAATTCACTAATTTTGTTTCCAATTTACTGCAGAGGTAGCGAGATTTTTTATATTTCAGTTTGGGATAAGGCCAATATCTCCATTGCAAGGCTTGCAACAGTTTGCAAGAATGTTTCTAGGGCTAGGGAAAATAGGGACTATTCTCTTTTAAAAGAGGGACTTTTAGAGACCTAAATTTTTAAGATTACAATTATTTTTCAGTGAAATTACACGTTTGCAAAACGTTCATTTACCATTATATTAAAAATTAAATACTGCACTTAACACTTTTTAACAAGAAAATAAATGAATATGATATAGGTATAGGTTCCCAAGCAAACAAAGTTGAGCATTATGCAAAAGCAATGAAAACCGTAAAAAACAATTAAAATTTTCCGAAAACTGCACAAGTCAAACAACTTGAAACAATTATACCATATTCGACAAACATATTGTTACGAATTTCTGTATATTTGTATAAATATTTCGTAGTATTAATTATGTAAAAAGACAAATTTATGTACCTTCTCATAAGGCAGTGCAAGAGTATGTCTTTGCTTCGCTTTCCTGCAATGCGCCTCTTAATGCTGGAAAACGAGTTTTACAAGGTGAAGGCCATTTAACACTATGGTTCATGGCAATCTCGCCAAGTTGGCGACGGTTTTGGCAACTAATTTTGGTTGCCAAATTTGGCGAGAAATAGCCAAATGTTGCCAAACTTGGCGACATTTTCGGTCCCCATGTACCTGTATAGGGCTTTTCAACTACGATCTGGAAAATTCTCCAAATTTCTATCTCTAGAAGATTCGCCTTTCTATATAAGGCCTAAAAGAGCGGGTGATGGAGTAAGTTACTGTGTTAGTTCTTTCAACGAGCGTTCAGAGAGCTATATTGCGAAAATGAACTGTATTGCATTGTCTTTTGAGTTGATTTTAGCAGTTGTGTATCTAGTTTTTAACTGCTGTTTGCGCTCCATTGTTGGGCAAAGAGCTGCATTGAGTCTATTAGAACAGAAAGTTCTGGAGTTGTAAAAGAATCTGCGAAGAGTTATATCGGAATAAATTTCTGCAAATTTTGATCTGCTTTGGCTTCAAGTCTTTCGAACCCATCCACGCAAAAGTATTAATCTATTTAAATCCAGTTTTATAATTGCTTTTTTTTTTCATCTTAATTTTAGCTCATTCTCAATTTCTGATTGCAGTAAAAATTAAAATTTTAAACAAAGATTATATAGAAAAATTAAGACTAATTTTCTTGTAAAAAAAAAAAAAAAAAAATTTTAGTTATTTTGCATCGATTTGAATGAAGTATCGAAATCAATTCCCACACAGCCACAAATCACACGGATATCACAACTGCGAATGCCACAAAATGGCGTCGCAGAACTGGTAATAGCTGTTATTGTATCAACGTAAATCTGGGTGAAATTAATCATTATTACAACGTAAATATCGGCAATAGCGCCCATTGTAGCGGCAAAACTCCGAAATATTGGTATTTTTTCGATAACATAGGTGTAAATCTTATTATATGTTGGAACTACATAGCAATCAGCAAAAATTACCATCCATCAACGTAAATAACAGCATTAGCACCCTATGTACAGGTGCAAATCTTTGCAATAGAGCTGATTATATAGGCATAACAATCGATGAAATCGAATTTCACAACAGCGTACAACTCTACGACAGCCATAAGGATGTAAATATTGGAAACGATGATTAATTATATCGGCGAAAAAGACCATCATACTAACGTAAATGTCGGCGATGGCACCTGCCGTAGCGAGCAATGCTTGACAATAGCTGCCATAATGTCAACGTAATGTTCAGCTAAAATGACCTCCACACAACAACATAAATAATGGCAACAGAGGCTATCGGCAGCAAAAGGGACAATTACATCGAAGATTTGGGAAAAGTCTGAATGTACGTATGTTCCGAGGCTGTCAGATTTGCAAGCAAGGGAATGAATCCCTCCCCCTTCATATAATTGTAATGCACATTTGCATTGATTGAAATCCTCCCCCCCCCCCAAAAAAAAAAAGAAAGCTTAAACGTTTTCGATTAACTATACATTGTCTGGACTATAAATAAAAATTGAAAAACATCCTTTTCAAAATATTAAATTTTAGACCTTATTCTAACAAAATGGTGAAATTATCCTTACACATAGACACTAATCTCGGGAATAGCGGCTATCACATCAACAGAAGCCTAAGCTAATATGGGGGAGGGGGGAAAAACGGGGGTAAACATCTTGGTATGGTGTCGTTCAAATATTAAGTAAGCATGTTTTTGGTAATTTTTGACCCCCCCCCCCCTTGTCAGCAAAAATAAGCAAATCGTATACCCCCCCCCCCCTCTATAATTACGTAAGCATACGGTAACCCCCCCCCCCCCTGCTCCTGAATTATTTTTTTTGTAACGTTAATAATCTAAAAAAAAGTTAGGATTCAATGCAAATAATGAACTTTAACTCGCCTTAAAAGGGAAAAAAAAAATATTTTTAATTTTTTTTTAAATCTTAAGTTTATCACAATTTTAATGGCACATAAATGTAATTTTCATAATCAATTAAGTCTATCTAGTCAAATGTTATCCAGGGTTGCTCTAGCCAGTTTTTAATGTCTGAAATTATAGGGTTTCTGGCATCTGATGTTATTGCTTCATCACTTGTTTCGCACAAGGAATCTGGGCAAACTTCCTCTTCGCTTATCCACTCGGTATCTTCCATGCCTTCTACATAATTGATGACGCACATCAGTTCATTTGCTCGACGAGCAGCAATTCTCATAGGCCGAACTAGGCAGGCTCTCTGGCTATTTTCGAAATGAACAATTTTCTTATGACGAATTGTCGATTTTAGTGAAGCGTGGTACAAATCACATTTCCCACAAGTCCTTGCAGACAATTGTGATTTGATGGACGGACAAACAGGGGTGTAGTGGAGCGGGAACGCATAGGAACGGCGATTCTTTACCTTTTTAGAAGGCGGAACGGCGTTCCCTCACTTAAAAAAATTTTTAATTTGTGTTTTAATTTATTTTATTTTTTTTGCATTTTTTATCTTTATGTGACCCTTAACGGAAAGCCAAATAAGAAAATGAAAAAGTTATATAGTGACCTTCGTATTCGATCCATAACTTCAGAGCTGAGCAGGTAAGTTCAAGTATTTGAAAAATACTTGAAAGAGGAGCGGCAAACCGCACATGGCCATTCCATCAACAATCCGATTGATGCATTAGACTCCCCCTCCTCCCTCCCAGTCTTTCAATGTTTTAATGTTCAATGTCACCAAAATCAAAATGATATTGGTGTTGGTCCGTTTACCTAAAATATTACTCCTTCTGTAATTGAATTTAAATAAACGAAAGAATTTCATATTAATTTATTATCTAGAATTCTAGAAAGAAGAACTTCTCTACATTTTACTTTCGAGAAGGGGAAAAAAACGTAAAACTCTTAATCGACGTCTACAACAATCGAAATCTTTTTAATTCATTTTGAAAACAGATTTCGAGGAGCTAACACACATTTTTTTCTTTTAAAATTTTTGAGGTGCTCGTAATCTGCTTTGAAATAACTAAAGTAGTACTAGTAAAGTTATTTATTCTTCGTTTTCATTTTTACTCCCCCCCCCCCCCCCGCTTCTCCCCGTAGAAAAAAAGTAAACATTTGTAACGACGCGACATGGCGTTCCCACACCTTTTCATTTTACACTACACCACTGCGGCCAAAAATAGTCATATGGCATTTTCTGTAAATTATTCATAAATTATCTATATAATTAAAGAAAGAAGATGTCAATTTTAACACAATTACGTATTACCAAATCTAGTGTACTATACTTATTTTAGTTTTCGCTACATTTTTCAAAATATGTAAATAGTCAAAACCAAGGTGAATATAAAAAATATAAAAAGTTCTGATAAAATATACTTAACATAAATTTATCTTAACATATTATGAATAAATTGTTTATAATTACCTTTATAAAATAATCAAGAAGGGATTTTTCTAGTTGCCTTTCGCAACTCTTCTTCGACTCTTTTTAACACCAACACTTCTAGTTCTTCGTCATTTTTAGAGGCATTTTTAAAATGACGCCATACCTCATTATTTATATCCTGAATATCTTTCAAGGGTTTGTTTGATGTAGACTTTTTAAAAGCTTCAAACAGCTTTTTATATAAAATTTCACGAAATGAAGACATATGTTGTTGTTTTTTTTTTTTAAAGCAAACAGAAAGCAGAGCAACTATATTTGCTTAATCTTCAAAAAGCTCAAGAAGGATTGCAGTGGAAAAAGAAACTTGTTCAAAACACAACTCAATTCGGAATCTTGAACCTTAAACCAACTACTGTTCCATCTTATTAGGCGCCCGCCAGTCGCCAAGCGAAACAAAAACAAAAATTGTCTGTCACATAAGTTAGGTTTAATGTAGGATTCACGTCTCCAAACACCCAAAAGAGGGGAATCCCCTTTATTCATTTTGAAACTGCAGTATTTTGCATCATCAATGTTTGATTGTAATTGGCTGAAGGCAGAGTACGTCACTCTTATGTGACGTAAGTTTAAATCCCTTAGATCGATTTGAATGGAAAGTCGCCTATCCTAGAACTCGGTGTACAAAAGTGAAATTTTTTGTAAGTTTCAATATTTTTTAGAAATAAAGGGAATATTAAATGCTTACGTAAGCATCACTCATACCCCCTCCCCCCTTGTCAGCAAAAATAAGCAAATCGCTAACCCCCCCCCCCCACTCCTAGGTGCTTACGTAATATTTGAACGGCCCCTATTAGCTATTACATCAGCATAACTCTAGGTAAAAATGACCATCACTTCAACGTAAATATTAACGATAGTGCCTTCCATACGGAAGCAAATCTATGTATTTTGTATTTTTTTTCTAATATAAGAGTAGATCTCAATAATCATATATTACAAGTACATATCAGCATTAGACCTTAATATACTGACAAAAAACTCTGCAATAGTACTGTATAGACTGTATCAGCGAAACATTACAAATGAAATTAACTATCCAAACAATGTAAATCTCGATGATAGCAATATTTTCGGCGCATATCTTGAAAATAACGGCTATAATATCGACGAAACACGATGAAAATGACCATCACAACAATGTATATTGTTGCACAAATTGTCTGTATATATTGTAAATAGTGACGTATTATTTCAAAATTCTATTGTAATTTATTTTTATCTTATTTTATTTATTAATTAATAGCGATTATACAAGTTAGAAAAAGGTGGCAACACCTAAAGCATTCGAGAAGTTTCGAGATATTTCGTTTCCGATGAATTGGCTGGAAATTTCGAGAATGTCTCACGCGCTTGTATATAAAAAGACTGGAGAACGGGAAAGTTTTCAGATTGACTTCGGAGTTCGTTGAAAGCTGATCGCTTTGTTTACCTATTGGAGTGAGCTTGTATAATCGCTGAATTCGAAGTTATTTTTGAAGCTTGTGTTGAAGCTCGAGAGTAATTAAACTGTTGCCTGTGAATAAATTTTGTGAGTTTTCTGAAGAGAGAATAAATATTTTTAAACCGTGAAAACTGTGCCATCATTGCCTCAGTGGAAAAATTCATAACAGTGGTGTCAGAAGTGGGATATTGTAATTTTGAATGCCGACAACTAGAGGAATGATGGAAGACCAAATGAAGCAGTTGATGGAAATGATTGCTGGAATGAAGGCCCAACAAGAGTCCACCGCCGCCGAAATAAAAGCCGGACAAGCCCGCCAAGAAACGACTAACGCCGAACTCGCAGCCGAAATAAAAGCCGGACAAGCCCGTCAAGAAACGACTAACGCCGAACTTGCCGCCGCAATCGCCGCCAGCCAAGAAGCAACATCGTCGGACATTAAATCTTTAGCCGCCAAGTGTGAAACAACATCTGCAGCAGTGAATGAAATCAAAGAAATGAAGATAGAGCTAGCCTCAATGGTGGAATCAACCATAATAGAAACTACCTCAAATGTTCTGCAATCCGTGAAAGAAGAAGTGTTTGTGGCGAATATTGGCGAGAAGCTTGGCGAGAGGGGGAGATTGTTCGCCGCTCGCTGCGTAGGTTTCTTATCACTCGCTTTTTGGAATGCCTTAAATAAAGATCTTGTAATTGATAACGCATCGATGATTTTGAGTGGTGTCATGTTTCCTTTATAGAAATGGTGCATCGGCCGGGAAATGTTGTGTTGTTGGGAATTATTGTGTTGTGAGTGATACTAACCACTTTGGATTATTGGCGCATGTTTTCGCTGCACGGTGGGGTGAGTAATTGGTTTTTGTTTCGATTTATTTCGTTTTTGGTTGATTCGTGTGTCGGTTTTGCGAAAATTGAAGTTGTTCGTTTTTTGATTAAAGGAAAGTAATTAATAAGTTAGAGTGGATTCTAATATTGGTTTTCTGTTTGTGGAGCTGAAATTTGTTCTAGATTGCTGCATTTTGGATTAGTATGGTATTGTCATTTTAATATTTGTTTTGCTTGTAAAGTGTTTCGGTTTAAAATGGATGCATCAAATCTGGCTTTATTAGAAAGAACAAAAAAGACTCGTTCTGTCATAAGGTCTATTGTGACAAGGCAAACTAATAAATTGGAATCCGAAATAAATAATTCTGCCGACAAAACAGTAGTGCATGAAATATATGTACAGTTAATTTCTAAATTTGAGGAATTAAGTAAACTCGATAAGGAAGTCGAGGGTTTAATAGATATCGATAATCTGGAAGATGAAATATTAACTCGTGAAGAATATAGAGATAAATTTATAATTTGGAAAACCCGCGCTGAGCGTTATATAGAATCGGTTTCGATTCCAAGTTCAGTTAGTATTCAAAATTCGCGGGAAACACAACAGCAAAACGTAACACTTCCTGAAAATAGCTCATTTCCTTCTGCTTTAGCAAATCAACCACGCTTGCCAAAACTTACTTTAGAGTATTTTTCAGGCAAAGATATAAGTAGTTTCCCTAGTTTTTGGGCTAGATTTAAATCAGCAGTGCATGAAAATTCAAGTTTGAGTGATGTGGACAAATTTTGCTATTTAAAATCGGTTGTCACATCTGATGCTGAATTGGCAATACGAGGTTTAACGCTGACTTCGGAAAATTATGCCGCAGCCATTAAAATTCTAGAAGATAGATTCGGACGTAAGGAGCTTATAGTTGACTATCATATGAATCGTTTGTTAAATTTGACCCCAGTTCGCAAATCACTTGATGTTATCGCGTTAAGAAATCTGTATGATCAATTGGAATTAAATATTAGGGGACTCGAAACGCTAGGAATATCTCCTAATTCTTATAGTAGTCTTTTGTTTCCGATAATTATGAAAGCTATTCCCCCTAATTTGGCGTTAGAATTCAATCGAATTTATAAAGATAAGCAGTCCCAAATCACTGATTTAACATCATATCTACGCGATGAAGTTCAAAGTCGTGAGCGCACGGATGCTTTAGTAAAATCACATGAGTCACAAATCAAAGGCTCACATTCGAATAAATTCTTAACCCAGACGCAACAAAAGAGTAATTCGCGATTTTCTTCAAATCATAACAAATCAAATGTGAGCGGATCTGCAACCGAACTCCTGGCAGCTGCGCATTTTAGTTGTATATTTTGTTCCGAAAATAATACTCATTCATCTGATTTGTGTGAGAATTTATGCGTTCAACAAAAGAGGGATAAGCTTATTAAGGAATGTAGATGTTTTTTATGTTGCAACACTAATTGCCGTGTAAAGGGTTGCAAAGGGATTGTTTGTACTTACTGTCAGGGTCGCCATGCTCGCGCTATTTGCTTCAAGTTAGAAAATTCTAAAAAACAAAATTCGCATTTAGACTTGAAAGAAAACTCTGTTGACGTTAAATCGACGACTTCAAATTCTGTTATGAATAATTGCAGTGGCGTTTTGTTGCAATGTGTTAAGGTAGAAATTATCGGTAGCACTTCATCGGATAAAATATTTTGTCTTTTTGACAATGGATCGGAAAAGACTTTTGTTAAGAAAGATGTATCCCGTAGATTGGGATTAAAAAAAATAGGTTTGGAAAAGCTAAATATTTACTCGTTCGGATCAAAAACTCCTAAAAATCAAACTTGTTGCAAGGTAGAAGTTAGACTAAGGAATGTATTGAATGGGCAGGAGACTGTGATTGAGGCATTGGAAATTGAGGAAATTTCTAAGGCGACACTTAGTCTTCCGAACCCAGAAGTTTGGAAGGAAATGGAATCGAGAGGTGTTAGATTGACGTTTAGTTGTAGTGAATCAACTGGGAGTTGTGAAATTTCGTTGTTAATTGGTTCAGATTTTTATTGGTCCTTAACAAATCAAATAAAAAGACTTGATTCATCATTGGTTGCTGTTGACACCAGTCTGGGATGGTCTCTTCAGGGTAGGTGCGATGAGCAGAGCGATTGTACTTCGGTGCATTTGATTCACAGTGAAGATGAGTCTGTTTCGGCTGAGTTAAGAAGGTTTTGGGAGATTGAAAGTTTAGGGATACATGATAAGGATTCGGTGTCTTGGAGTAAGGGAGATGAAGAGGTACTAAGTGAGTTTGATAGCTCAATTAGTTTCGTAGATGGTCGATATCGCGTAAGTTTGCCATGGAGACCAGGTATGAGAGAGGCTTTACAAAATAATGAGTTTGTTGCGCGTAAACGCTTTGTGGGGTTGGTTCGTAGATTCAAATGTGATCACGAGTTGTTTTGTGAGTATAAGGATGTAATTGATGATTATGTTAGGGAAGGTATCGTTGAGCGTACTTCTTGTGAATCTTTGTCGAATAGTCAGGGATTTTACCTACCCCATCATGCAGTGATACGTAGCGACAAAACCACAAGTCGGCTTCGAGTCGTTTTCGATGGTTCAGCTCACGAAGATAAAAACATTTCTTTAAATGAAAGTCTATATACGGGACCAAATTTGCATCCCAATATCCTAGAACTGCTTCTGAGATTTCGAGAAAATTATGTGGCCTTTACAGCTGATGTGAAATCAGCTTTCCTTCAAATTGAATTGGACCTTGCTGATCGAGATTTCACGCGTTTCTTCTGGACTGATAATCTAAACAATGATCCCTACGTTCTAAATTTCACGAGAGTTCTTTTTGGACTTAGGCCTAGTCCATACCTGCTTGCAGCAACTTTAAAACATCATTTCAAAAAATACAAGGAACAATATCCTCATACATTTAATTTGCTAAACAGCTCTGTGTATGTTGATGACGTCATATCCGGCCGAAATGATGTTCAGGACGCTCTACGTACCTCCATGGAGTGCTTGCAAATATTCAGTGATGCTGGCATGTTACTCCGCAAGTGGCGAACTAACTCGAAACAACTTTATTTGTTATGGCAACAAGAAGGGGTTGAGCCAGAATTCTCTGAAACTGTTGCTGTTGATCTTAGTCTACCGATTAAGGTTTTAGGACTTTCTTGGGATCCAGAAAGAGATTTGATTTATTTTGATCCGAAAGACTTATTGAAATTTATGTCTCGTAAAATCGAATCAAAGAGATTTATTCTAAGTGTAGTTGGGCGTATCTTCGACCCTATAGGGATTATCGGCCCATTTGTCATCAAACTGAAACGTGTACTTCAAGATCTTTGGACTCTGGGAGTGGACTGGGACTCGGAACTTCCTCCAAAGCTACGCCACCAGTGGCAGCAGTGGAGTAGCGAAGCTGAGGACTTGACTGAGATAAAGATACCTCGGTACTATTTAGGTAAATTAGAACAAGATGTATCAATGTTTGAGATACACTGTTTCTCCGACGCGAGTAAGACAGCCTACGGTACAGTATTGTACTTGCGTTTTGTTACTCGTAACAATGAAATTGAGACGAGTTTTATTTACTCGAAGGGTCGTGTAGCACCTTTGAAGTCAATGACAGTGCCCCGACTTGAATTGACAGCAGCTTTATTATCAGCTAGGTTGGCTAAACAGGTATCAACTTGCCTCAGATTCGACGCCAACATTTACTACTGGACAGATTCTCTTATTTCGTACTACTGGATTCGCGGCGATTCTTCAACATTCAAACCTTACGTAAAAAATCGTGTTGAAGAAATCCAAATGCTCTCCGACCCGATCCGGTGGGGACACTGTCCAGGAAAGGACAATCCTGCTGATCTCATTTCGCGTGGTACA
Organism: Linyphia triangularis; assembly: GCA_963978545.1. Taxonomy (NCBI): domain Eukaryota; kingdom Metazoa; phylum Arthropoda; class Arachnida; order Araneae; family Linyphiidae; genus Linyphia; species Linyphia triangularis. The sequence goes on along the minus strand of OZ021722.1, from coordinate 37,624,049 downwards.
TCTGCTCTCAATTTAGTGCAAAACGAACTGTGGTGGAACGGCCCACCTTGGCTTAGACTACCACCTGACCATTGGCCAAATCTTCATCGTCCAATTTTAGATTCGGAACTTTGTTCTGAAGAATTGGAACTTCGTTCCAGTGTGCATGTGGCAGTTACCCAACCGAAGGAATCTCTTGTCGACATAGAACGATTCAGCAGTCTTAAAAAACTTTTGAGAGTAACCGCATGGATTTTTCGATTCGTGAGCAATGTTAAGAACTTAAATAAATCATTGAGCTTGTATCTTACTGCAGATGAGATACAAAATGCTGAATATTTTTGGATCAAATACGTTCAAACCGAATTCTATTCTGCTGAAATATCAGCTTTAAGAAGTAACAAGCAACTTCAGAATAACTCGGAAATAAAGAGTTTAGTGCCTTATTTGGATAAAGACAGTTTGTTACGAATTACTGGACGGTTGCTCGAAGCAGAGTTATGCTTTGGTGAAAAGCATCCTGTAATTCTTCCTCGACGCTGTAAATTTACCGAGTTACTTGTGACTAGAGTACATGAAGAAATAGGTCATTGTGGTGTATCCGCAACTTTGACTCAACTTCGAAAGCATTATTGGGTACCTAAAATCCGTCAATTAGTTAAAACGGTCATTCGCAACTGTCTCATTTGCAAAAAATATAATGCCAAACCAGCTGATCAACTGAGTGGTCAATTGCCACGAGATAGAATTTCCCGATCTCCTCCTTTTCAAATCGTAGGTGTTGATTTTACAGGTGCAATCCTTGTAAAGAACAGTAAAGATACTCAAAAATCTTACGTCGCTTTGTTTACGTGTGCTGTAACACGAGCCGTTCATTTGGAACTAGTATCGGACATGTCCACAAAGTGTTTTTTACTTGCTTTTCGAAGGTTCCTTGCACGAAGAAGTAATTGCCAAGTGATTTACTCCGACAATGCTCGTACATTTAAAGCGGCTCAAAGAGAGTTAACGTATTTCACTAACATCTTGAAAGACATCAAGTTACAAAATTTCGTCGCAGACGAAGGTATCCGCTGGAAATTCATAGTTGAATGTGCCCCTTGGTGGGGTGGCTTCTACGAACGCCTTGTTAAGACTGTAAAGGAACCACTGCGTAAAATACTTGGCAAGGCACTTGTGACATTTGAAGAACTTTCAACGATTCTCTCAGAGGTTGAAGTCATCGTCAACAATCGACCTCTAACCTATGTAGAGAATGACCCAGGGGAGCCAGAACGTCTCACGCCGGCTCACTTCCTCGAATTAGGTTATGGTGATTCCAAATACCCTGTACATTTCATCGAACTGATTGACTCTACAGCGGCTAAGCAATCATACCAAAGGAGAAAGACTTACCAGACACTCCTTTTGAAACAAATTTGGAGACGCTGGAAAGAACAGTATTTACTCCAATTAAAGACTGTTAATAACTTTAAATCCCCATCTCTTCGTAAAAACTTGCAATTAAATGATGTGGTGATTGTTGAAGGGAATGTTAAGCCAAAATTATTGTGGGAACTTGGGGTAATCAAAGAGATATATATTGGAAGAGACAATAATGTTAGATCTTGTTTAGTTAAAACTTCTAAAGGTCTCTTCAGAAAACCAATCCAATTGCTTTATCCTTTAGAAATTACATGATGTTCTTAAACTAATTTGTTCTTATTTTTCACATTTATGTTAATGAAGAGTACATTATTAATTAATTTTAAAATTGATTTGTTGCGAGATCTTTAAGTATGTATCTTAATTGTTTATTTTCATTTGATTGTTTATTTCATTGCTTTGATTTGCATTATATGTTTAATTGGGTGAACATTCTGTTCACCGGTGGGGTGTGTGGCGAATATTGGCGAGAGGGGGAGATTGTTCGCCGCTCGCTGCGTAGGTTTCTTATCACTCGCTTTTTGGAATGCCTTAAATAAAGATCTTGTAATTGATAACGCATCGATGATTTTGAGTGGTGTCATGTTTCCTTTAGTGTTCAATGCAGTAAGGAAGGAAGTTGATGAAAAGTTTGAGGAGTTTAACGGCAAAGTGAACAACTTAGGAGATGTACTTCGGATTTCGTTGAAAGCTGATCGCGATCGCTTTGTTGACCTATTGGAGTGAGCTTGTATAATCGCTATATTCGAAGCTGTTCTTGTTGAAGCTTGTATTGAAGATTAATAGTGATTGCACTGTTATCTGTGAATAAATTTTGTGAGTTTTCTGAAGAGAATAAATACTAGTTTTTATCTGAAAAACTGTGCCGTCATTGCCTCAGCGGAAAAATTCATAACAGTGGTGTCAGAAGTGGGGATGTTATGAATTTTTCCACTGAGGCAATGATGGCACAGTTTTCACGGTTTAAAAATATTTATTCTCTCTTCAGAAAACTCACAAAATTTATTCACAGGCAACAGTTTAATTACTCTCGAGCTTCAACACAAGCTTCAAAAATAACTTCGAATTCAGCGAATATACAAGCTCACTCCAATAGGTAAACAAAGCGATCAGCTTTCAACGAACTCCGAAGTCAATCTGAAAACTTTCCCGTTCTCCAGTCTTTTTATATACAAGCGCGTGAGACATTCTCGAAATTTCCAGCCAATTCATCGGAAACGAAATATCTCGAAACTTCTCGAATGCTTTAGGTGTTGCCACCTTTTTCTAACTTGTATAATCGCTATTAATTAATAAATATAATAAGATAAAAATAAATTACAATAGAATTTTGAAATAATACGTCACTATTTACAATATATACAGACAATTTGTGCAACATTTCCCCCTTCTTAAAGACTGCACGTCCCGGGCAGTGAAGTCCTTAAGAGGAAAGGCAATTCAATCCCTTCTACTATAATATGGGGCTAGTCTATTGTTATGTACAACTCTAGGTTTACAGGAGGGTGTCCGTTGAATCCTTACCACGACGTCGTTGATCTTCTTAAGGACCACATACGGCCCTTCCCAGTTCGTCTGGAGCTTAGGGGAGAGTCCTTTCCGACGTTTAGGGTTCCCTAACCACACCTTGTCACCTTCCTGGAATGAACGGTCCATGGCCTTGGCATAGTACCTCATCTTCATGCGCTCCGTCATGATGTAGTTTCTCTCTCTGGCGAACCGATGTACGGCTTCCAAACGTGCCTGCAGATCATCTAGATACTGGACAGGCGAGGAAGGAGTGTCCGGTGGTTGCCCAAAGAGGAGGTTGCTGGGGAGCCTAAGGTCTCTTCCAAACATCGTTAGAGATGGAGAAAATCCGGTGGTCTCGTGAGTTGCACTCCCGTATGCCAACAGAAGCGGTGAAAGTTTCTGATCCCCATCTTGCTGGTTATATGATTTTGAGATCGCGTCCGCATCATCCGCGGGTGCAGCTGATAGATCCCGGGACCTCCGTTCGATGCTTGTAACAGGAGTACGGATGTCGATCCCCTCGTCACTAACTTTGTCCATTTCCACATGAACCACTTCCTGGGAGGGTTTCATCAACGTCGCTTTCTTCGGTTCTCTCTCCGAGGCTGGAGAGGTACTTTCCATAGATGTGGACTCTTCAGCATTCTCTATGACATTGTCTTCATGAGCTACAATCCGATATACGCACAGCTCTTTCATGTCTAGATCGTGCAAAGGAACTTCGCCTCTCCATGTTTGCAGCTGGCTTTTCTCAAAATTCAGCGTAATTCCATTTTTCTTCAAAAAGTCTAGTCCGAGAATGCATGGATCTACAATTTCGGCAACATAAACGGTGTGCTTGTAGGTGTTAAATCCAAGGGCAATGTCCACTTGCAATTTCCCATGCACAGAGATATTACCACCAGACACAGTTTGTAGAGAAACAGAGGGCGCTGTGTAGAGGAGTCGGCTGTTCAGGCGACGAGCCACGTCCGTCCTTACGATCGTTACGTTCGCTCCTGAATCGACGATTAGACGACATGGAGTTCCGTTGATCTCCCCCTTCACGAATAAACCCTGGTTTCCTCCTTGTCGGGATGAAACGTGGAAACGACTGGTCGGGGTTTCACATGTTCTACATTGCAGCTTCTGCCCTGCGAGATGACATCTTCTTAGATTCAGTTGTGGAGAATCCGTGGTAGTGTTATCCCTTCTCTTTTTCAAATCAAGGCAGTTTCGTCGTAGATGCCCTTCCCGTTTGCAGTGCCAGCAAACGACTCTGGTCCTTCGATCCCTGGCTCCGGGATAGCTTCTCATCATTCTATCAATTTTGCTTTCCAGTTCTCGAAGCTTACTGGTGACAAAGTCAGAAGAATCCTCGGCTAATGCACCACGCACATATCGTCGGTCTTTTCCAGAAGCTAGGTGCGCGGCTTCCACTCTCATGGCGTACGCGAGGGCCGACTTCAGGTTTTTGTTTTGGGATAACCTTACCGCCTGCTGCACATAGGGATCTTGAATAGCGTCCACGAAATACTGAAGAGACAGGTTATCTCGTACGTCCGAGGGACAGTCTGGGAATGCGAGGAGCGACAGTCTTTCTATATCTGACGCCAATTCTTGAAGAGTTTCATTGGCCTTCTGCTGTCTCACTTTCAGTTGCTTCGGCGCTTATCTTGAAATTAACGGCTATAATATCGACGAAACACGATGAAAATGACCATCACAACAATGTATATCTTGGTGGTAGTGCCCACAGGGTTCGTACAGATTTTTTGAAAACAAATTCAAGGACTTTTCAAGAACCTTCCAAACAAAAAATAAGGACCTTAAAATTAAATTTAAAAAAATCTTTAAAAAAATTATAATGATCGACGACGGAAATATAGCATATAATTTGTGAAAAATATTGCATTTTAATTCTTACTTAACATACTTGACAAAAAGTTCATTATAACTTTAAATTTTTAAGAAAATAGAAAAATTTGATTGGGGCATTCAGTATCATTTAGATTCGAAGATGTAATTTTCATTAAAATTTAATCATTTTGTCAGTTACATCAAATACAACAACTTTAGTTACTGTACATTATACAACGACAATTTTATTGAAATGTGTTTCACAGGACGATTTCAGTTTCTGAACTTTCTTAATTACGCAAAACGGGTTAAATCTTAGATGCGTAAATCGCATCTAAATAATTTGTTAATCACCGATTAACTGAAATGCATCCAGTAACCATGGAGCTGATCGGGTTAAAAGTGCAAATTTGGTCACTATAGTCTTTATAACGATAATTATTATTAGTTTCTAACCTTGCTTGACAATAAGGGTTAGAGAGTGGAACTTATGTTCCATGGTGTGTTTGAAAATCAATAATCCAATATATATTACCTTTCTAATTTTCTAAATGCTAAGTTATTTTTGAATTTAGAAATCTAAAAAAGTAGGATATACGACCCTTATTACTACAAAAACTTTTAAATAAATTCAATGCTTAGATTGAATAGTTAACCTCTCATCATGTGATGTACAGCTTACCAATGTAAAAAAAAAAAAAATCTTCCCTAAAGCCAACCTCATCTGATCTAGACGGTATAAAGTTGGAATACTCACATTTAACCTTCCGTTAGTCACGCGCACCTATACTTTTTTCCTCCTCTGCCTTTATTTTTATTGAATTACTTGTGATACGATTTTTTAATAAATTTTAATATTTAAATAGATTGTTTAATACTTTATATCTCCAATGAATCTTAAATCGGTAACAATCAACTATTTAAACTAGAATAAATTTCATTTGGCTTTCAAAAAACTGGAAACACCTCATAGGTGCAACGCGACTAACCATGTCGGAAAGCGGAACGCAACTAACGGAAGGTTAAAATCATGCAATCATAAGTGTGAAGTATCATGTCATTGCTAAATAAGAAAACATCCAGAAATGATTGATTGGTTGTTTTCATATTATTTGGCGCTGTCAGCAACACGAGGGCTATAATGCGCTGAAACATTCGTTATTAGACAAGCCAACATACATTTACAAACACCCATGCCTAACACGGGACTCGAACCCGCAACCTCGCGGTCTAGAAGCTAGCACGCTAACCACTATACCGTTTGGTCGGCCATCCTGAAATGAAAATACTTCTAGTATATCGTAAAAATTATTGTATTTGAATGTAGTTTCCACATTTCTTTTTAATCGCTCAGTACCTTGAAGCAAGTTCTACCAATGTTTAAAAAAAAAAAACTTATTAAAATGTTAAGTATATAAGTAGGGATATCTTTCTTTACATTATTAATGGTTAGAAAACAGCAAAGTTAAGGGTATTTTAAATAGATGCATCACTTTACGATATTATGCGATTACGATATTAAGGTTGGTTGTTGTATTCAGATTATCTGGCGCCTTCAGCAACACGAGGGCTATAATGCGCCGAAACATTCGTCATTACACAAACCAACATACATTTGCAAACACCCATGCCTAACACGGGACTCGAACCCGCAACCTCGCGGTCTAGAAGCTAGCACGCTAACCACTATACCGTTTGGTCGGCACGATATTAAGGAATTGAATGGTTGAGCGTACAAACAAACCAACCTTAAAGGCAAAGAAAGGGGCAGTATATAAGAGATAATAAAAATCTCCAAATCACAATTGCAAGTGATTCAAAATTTAATTCCATGTCAAGTCATTTGAGGCGATCCTTTATACAGAAGGTTTGTAAAAGCTGCGCCAAAATCACATTGTCGAGGGTTTTCTGCTACGAGGAACCATTAAGCATTGAAAAGAATTACAAACAAATTACTAAATAAAAATATATTTTCCAACTTTGCAGAAAGATAATGCGTTGCAAGTAAAAACAAATATATCATGAACTTTTACAATATTTAACTTGAACGACTTCGTTACTTTACAAAAAGACAACCTTAGCACAATAACGCCAACCAGGGGGGTTCCGTGGAAAGGGGGGGGGGGGGGGAAATAAACCTGAACACTTTTAGCATGCGAAACCATCACAGCGCAAACCTAACAACCATCAAATAGGCAGCTTATCCACAAATTTCAAAAAATTGCAGTAGTGTATGGCTAGCTTGTACGCTTGAAATTAATACCCTACATAACCACTGGATTAAACAAGATCGTAATGAATCTCCTTTTGTAATTGAAATATGGGAAACACGGTTTGGTTAGTTAGTTAGTTGCTTTGTGCGCTGAACGACATCTTTATGCACAATAACGGTTTATCAGGGCGGATCTACAACTTAGGTGGATTCCGAACCACAACGAACATACGCGCCCAACCCAGGATTCGAATCCGCCATCTTTGTCATGCAAGGTCAGACAGCTAACCAAACAGCCATCAGAAGGGAGAAATACGATTTGGATAAGCTATATAGTTCGGTTGACTATGGTATGGTGTATTCTCGTCACCTGAAATGTTAAGAAAATATCGTTACTATTAAAAATAGCAGAAGCAAGTTGCATTAAGCATTGTAATTGTGAGACAACTTTCCATTTAAAAGAGAGTCTCTATCTCGCTATCAAGGTAGAAACTTCGGGTTAAATCCTTAATTTTCAATCATTCCCCTGAGCATTTGAATTGACTCTCCGTGAAACTCATCCGATCATATGTACAATTTGGCGCAGTATGGCCCTCGTGTTGCCCTTGCACCGTTAAACCAACCAACCCGATCATACAATCTTCCCCGCCCATATAAACTTTTTAAGTGCCATGAATATTTGAATGAAGGTTAGTTTCTCAACGATTATTTCACACAAAAAAACATTAAATAACACCTCGATAAAAAAAAATAAAGGATTTTACTGACAACTAACCCTAATATTAAGTTTCATCAACGGTAAAAGAATACTAAACCAACAACTGTAGAATTTAGTGTAATTTTACGTCAAAAGCAGAAATACCAATACGATCAAATGACTTCTGTTCACATTAGTTAAGACAGGAACAAACACCTTATTTTCTTCATTTCAGTTCTCAAACCATATTTGAAGTTTAAAATAAGATGGCAATAAAATAACTTATAAAAACAAAGTTGGCATTATAAATCCTTTATATGCATTGCCAATTTTTATATTCGTTAAGACAGGCGCCGATTCTCTAAGCAGCGTGTGCTTGGTATTTGAATCTAATTTTTAATATCAAAAGCTTTTCTATCAGCAAAATGTGCGGCAAACTAAGTTAAAATTTATTTATTAAAAATGAACGTAGATTTATGCTTTCATATCCAAATATCACTTACTTATTCTTATTAAAGTAATTTTTTATTTATTAATTAAAAAAAAAAAAAAAAAAACGGCAATAGGAAAGTTTCAACAATGGTCGGTTCAATGCTTTTTTTTTTTTTTTAATACGTTTGGATGATGACAAGTTGGTTTATTTTTATTCCGTAAAAGCAACCTTTTAATGACAGTTACAACCGCAAAATTTGATAGAATGCATCGTCATCGACATCATCTGCTAAGTTTCTGCCAGATTGGATGACAGCAAGGGGGTTAATTAGGCATCCGTAGAATTGACCTCCATCGACAAACCCACAAAATCGAAGTTAAAATGGACTTAAAAATAAAAATTAAAAGTCGGAAACTTGGATGCATTGGCAGCAAGAGTCCCGATATGGTTAGTGGTGCAAAAAATTATAAATAAAGTAAAAAATACAAAATCAGTGATTACTTACAAAAAAGATCCTAATGCAATTGTTTTAACGCTTCACCTTTTATAATTCGTATTGTCCGAACAACCGTACTGGAACAGTGTTACTGTTTCATGTTGCAGAAATATTTTGAATTATTAGTTTTTTGTTTTAATTTTGACAGATCTATATTTTTGTACGCTGAACGCGGCTGCAACAAGAAAAAAAGTTTCAACAAATAGAAATTTAAGTTGACAACGGTGACCTTCACTTACCAGCCATGAAATCCTTTACAAGGGCAGGAAGCTCATACATTTTAATGTTCAAAATAGACATGCCCAGGAAAAACAGTTTAATAGATGCTTCATTTCATCATGAATAATTGATTACTATGATGATCCTCATAATTCAGAATTACCGTAAAATGGGGTGAATCGGAACACTTTTCAACTTTCAAAGTAAAAATCGGTTGTAATAAGATCGTTAAGGAACATATTTTTGACATTGAAACTTGGGTCCTACCTTCTTCTTTGAGGATCAACCCAAAAAAATTTGAAAAACTAGGGACTTTAATTTATTTTGAATTTTTTCATGGTGTTCCGATTCACCCCGCAGAAAGGGGTGAATCGGAACACTCGTTACATTTATGTCTGATCTTATTTAAATGTTTACAGGGTGACAAAAAAACAAATAATAATGCATTGTGGTGAATAGGAACACAAAATTATCATAAAAAAATCGTTTAATATGACGGATAAAATTTGTGTTTGTCAATTATTGTCAAAACAAATCATATGTTTGAAAACGTATCAACTCTTCTCTTATAACTCATCCAAATAATCTTTAAAAAAATTTTAATCTACTTGTATTTTATGTTTGCGTGCTGTATGACTGCAAATTCCTTAAAATATCTTGTGAAAGGAGAAAAGTTTTTTGTTTCAGAAAATCTCTTCGTTCATGGGCGCTTTTTGTAAAACGCAATTATATAGCAATAACCTTGTGGGTGTAAAACTTTGCTCACATAGTCTTCATATATTTTTCCATATAACTTAAAGATAACGAAGTCATTTAGAGAAAAAACCACTGGAACAATCGGGTTTTCTACCATGCGGAAACTAGGCTCCTCTTCTGACATTTATTCAAGCCTGCAATCTTGATTACTGCCTTGAAGGGAGTAATTAGACTCTTCAGTCGTTGAATCTTATGTGGAACATAATCTTGCCAAAAACAGCTTTTTAATATCACTTTTCAAGTGTTCCGATTCACCCCGCAAATCTCAAAATCGAGACAAGACAAAACATAAAAATTCGTAAAATAAAAAGTTTTTAAAACCAAGTTAAATTAAGTATGGCATGCTGTTGTGGATGTTTATACTTATCTAAAAATATATTTTTTAAGTCTATAACTGGTACATGTTAATAATTATAGGATAAGTTTTGGAGAGGTTAAAACTCATTGGATTGTATGCACGCTGTTTCAAAAAAAAAAAATTTTTAAAAAAAAGGACAGAGATGAAAACCCCACAAAATTTTTTACAAGATTCCAAACATGTTAGCCAAATAAAAAAATATATATAATTACTAAAATTGCTTAATTTGTGTAAAATAATAATTGCTTTGTAATTTCATGAAATTTCGTTCCGATTCACCCTGCTGTTCCTATTCACCCCATTTTACGGTACATTATTTATTATAAATACTTTTCAACTACGGAAAGAGAAAATAAAGGGAAATAAATTAGGAAAGTTTTTTTTTTTTTTAATTAGGAGATCAGGGGTTTTTTTTTCTATGGAAGTTTCTGAAATACACAAGCAAAGAAAGAAAAAAAAGGAAAAACAAATGTTCTTTCAAGAACTTTTCAAGAGCCCTCAAAAATTAAAAAACTTTCAATAACCTTCAGGTTAAAAATAAGGAGTTTTCAAGAACTTTCTAAGGGCCCTTGGAGACATTAAGTAAAAATAAGGAATTCTTAAGGACTTTCAAGAACTGTACAAACCCTGGCCCACCATGGAGACACAAATATCAGCAATAGCTATGTAATATGGACGTAACGTTGAGAAACCAAAGTAAATAATGTTAATATAGGCTATCCACGGTTAAAGTAGACATAATATCAAAGGTTTGGGCAAGTCTGAACGTACGCATGTTCCATGGTTGTCAGACTCGTAAGCGTAGGTTTTTTTAACATCGCAAAAAATATCCATTTCAACTCGGAAATGTAAGGATTTGGACACAATAAAATAATTCTTAACTATTTTAAGTAAAATAAGAGGAAAAGGGCCTTTTTCATGATAAACAGACTTTTAGGGAGAATATGGACCTGTTGCGAGGCTTACCATTAGATTTTATAAATTAGTATTAGAAAGCATCAGAATGATTAACTTATTTCCAAAACATGTTTTGTCATAATAACGTTATTTCGAAACATCGACAAGGTACTTTCTAATCACATTAATAAATTCAGGAAAAAATTTAAATACTTCACTTTTAATATGTTGAAATCGATTTAAAAATGTAAGCATTTCCAACATAACTTGGAAAGAAATTGAAATAAAAAAGATAATTAATATACATTAAGAGAAGAATTTACTGATGTATGTTTTTTTATAGGGGAAACTAGTTTTATTCAGATCTTAATGAAATGTTGCATTAAAAAAAAAAGGATATGGTTTAAGGGGGACATGCTCATAACTTGTAACCAAATGAACTATTTTGAAACACTGCATAGCTGTTTGAGCGCAGGCAATGACAAGCACTTTAGCTAGTTTGAGGAAAATATAAACTTTTGAAATTATTCGAAAGAAACAAAATATGGGTTGGTTGGATGTATTTTAGATTTATAAGGCGCAAGGGCAACACAAACTGCGCCGAACAAAATACGGGAAAAAACTTTTAAATGAAGATTTAGTGCTTAACTACAACTTATAGTACTAGCCTAATTAATAACTTTTATGAATATCCAAGTAAATGCCAATCATAGATATAATGCTAATGATTAACAGGGCAGAATATTTACTAAAACCTTAGATTGGATTACAACTCTGAGAATATTTATCTGGAGAAAGAAAAAAAAATACTGCTGTAGGAACACGAATATTACATGTATAGTTGGTAAAAATCCATTTATTAAAACTTCCACTTAAAATTTACTTTCAAAAGAGAAAGTGGAAACGTCTACTTCGACATTTTCTCCACAATACTAGAACTCAAAAATGATCACAAGGAAATTAAGGGTACAATAAAAAAATTTCAGTACTGTCAAGATTTGGAAAAATCATGAATATATTTGAAGAGCTGGTACAAACCTTATATTTCATTTATTTGACAAAGAGGAATACTTAAAATGATACTAAAAAATCTCATTTAAATTTTTTTATAATGACAAAACACTTTTGAATGCAAATTTCGCAATAAAGTAGACAATACAAATGCCTTTGAATGTTAGCTTATCAATTTAGTAAACACGAATTGGAATTCCTTAAATGATCTAAACCAATTGTAAAGATGATGTTTAATGAGGAAATAAAGAATATAGTTTACAGACATCCATGAATATTAAAAACACTATTTTGAATACTGTCATAATAACATGTAGACAAGACACAGACCTAGAATTGAAAATGAGACCTCTATATACATTCTTACAAATATTTAATCAAAATTGCTTAGTTAACTCCTGCAGTTATTATGACACTATGACAAATTTGGAATTCTCTTAAACATCACTATTTCAAGGTTCATGATACATCTGAGCTTAAGGCATAACGAAAAATCACAAGCAATTACAACAACACACACCAGTTAAGGTTTTCTCACCAAAAAGTAGATGGCCAGTTTATCATGGTACATATCTAAGAATCAGTTTATAAAAAACCCTTTCTGTGAAATTTTGTTAAATACAAGTTGGATAAAACATTTCTAAGAGAACAGTCTTTTCTCCATATCACAAACAAGATAATTTAAGTGTCAGTAGTTATCTGCAGCGCCATTGCTGTTTATACTTGCGGAGCCATAGACTTTGCCTGTGCTCGAACTCTCTTTTCATACTCCAAGCGGTTCTGGCTGTAAAATATAATGATTATTAGTAAAAATTCATACATTTGATTGAGGATTACAAAATCTTAACAAATTTGGATAATCTTACCAATAGATGGTATAAGCCTCTGCTTGAGCAGGATCTTTAATATTTGGTTCATTTAACAAATCTTGAATACCCAAAAGTATCTAAAACAACAATGTTAAAAATATATTGTTGAAAACTAATATACAAATCTGAAAGAATAGCAGATACAAATGATGAGCTTCAAGTGCATAAATAATGAAAGCCAACAAAACTAGAGTATTTAACATAAATTAGCCATATTTATTATTCATACAATAAAGAGACATTTAAACCCTTTAATTACCTGTTTGATAGTAATTGCAGGACGCCAGTCTTTTTCTTCATCTAATAAGGAAAGACACACAGTGCCAGATGGATAGACATTTGGATGGAAAAGTGGAGGCTCAAACTTGCCTAAGATATATACATATTGCAATTTTAAGAAATAAGCACCCATGAAACAAATAAATAAAAAAAAGGAAAATGAAGGACATTGTTATAAACAGCTAAGACATACAAAATAAAAATTATGGGAACCAATATAATTTAAGATTTTAAAAAGTATTCTAAATATACTTTCCATTATCAAAATAACTGCTTTAACTGCAACTTCTGAATACTGCCAGCTTGTTTATTGTCTTGAATGCAGAAAAACTTCTCCTGTACTATAACCCTACAGACCAGGACCGTCCCAATAAGTTTTTGCCATCAGATTCTACCAGTACCACTGTTCTCCCGTTTGTGCCACTCAAAATTATTAATTATTTTCTACGTAGTTAAGTCATTTGGTAGGGGGTCAAACTCATTTCTGATACCTCCGAGGTTATTAAGTCAAAATATAAAAAAGAGGAAAATATATGGAGGGTATTTAACTGCAAAAGTAACTGAATAAGAATCCATTTGTTTTCTAATGTATGTACAGAACAGTGGAGCAACCAGAAATTTTTTTTATGAGGATTTTAGGCAAGTTTAGTCTAATAAACCCGGTAAAGTCTACTAAAAATAATAAAACTGTAGAAAAAGCCGAACTTCTAGGGGGGGAGGAGGAAATGCGGAAGGTTGAGATTATATGGCAGTTTTTTTAAGTAGTTTTGGTGGTAATGAAGGGTTCAAATCAGTGTTTGCCAGTTAAATATTTCCAAAGGGGGACCAGTTAAATATTTCCAAAGGGTATTTTTAACCCCACTCTAAATTTAAAGGGGAATTTTTAAATTCAAAGGGTGTTTTTTGAAGTTGGAAATAAACAAAAAATTAAAATTTTTTCATAAAAGGACGCTATTTCCCAAGAAAAGGGCAAGGAGGTAGCGGCGCTCTTCGAAAAACTGCTAGTATGATCTTATTTTATAAAATGGAGAATTATTTTTTAACTTTTAACAATGATGTGCTAATACGTAAATTCACACACGAGGTTAATTCTATGAAGTGAAATTGATTTTCAATGTGTTCACGCACATTTCGCAATTTTTGGTTCTAATTATTACATAACATGGAACTTCTAATGATTATCGCCATAATGAGAAACTTGCATAAGTGAGGAAAATTGATATTTTTTGTATTTTCTAGTGTTATCCAAAAAATACATTTATGCAGTGCAATTATTTTTTTATCTTTATGCTTTCAATTAATAAAAATTCGAGTTTGAAATTAGCTGAAATCAAAGCAAAAGTCACAAAACCAAAAACACATAAAAAGCCGTGATGTAATTACACAAAATTCCGTCGAAAATCCCAGGAAGAACCTCACTCCCTCCTCGTCTAAAACAGGTTTTAGACTGGTTCATCATCTGAGCATTGAAGTCACACATTTAGTAACACTAATTCTATTCCATACAGCCCAACAGATGTGTTACTGTTCAGTTTATTTATAGCCTGTTCAATTTCATCCAACGTAAGGGTATCATCTTGGACAGCCTAATAAGTTAATGTCCTTTGTAGTGACAAAGTAGTTTTTGGAATCCACAAAGCTTGAAATGTTTTTTTAACAGGGATGCAATTGACTAAAGACCCAAAAGACTGCGAGCAAAGAAATTGCACCATACTTTATCACGCGAAACGTGTTTTAGGAAGCAAATTATCAAAAAATGCTACACAATGAAAAAATTACACAATAATAATTAATAACTTAACTATTTTTTATTCAGTAAGTAATAAAAAAGAAAAAGAATATTAAATAATTAAATCATTTACATTAAAAGTTTAATTAACAAACAACTTTAACACACCATCAAGACCATCAGATACCTAAATATTATACATTAAAACATATTTATGACTGTACATTAACAAGATGCAACATTCACCCAAAAGAAGTATGAGAAGAATCATATTTAACAACTTTTTGATAAAAATTAGTAGCCCCTTCCACAATCGTTATGCACATAACGGCTATCACATCAGTGAAAGCAAAGGCGAAAGACACCGAAATAGTGTAGCAAATCACGGTAATAGCAGCTTTAAAACGGTTTAAACCTAGATGAAAATTACCATTGCTTCAACTTAAATATTGGTGATAGCGACCACCATACCGGCGCGTATCTCAGCAATCATATTCAAGCAACAATCGGTAAGCTGACCATCACACCAATGTAAACATCAGTATTAGTACCCAATTTATTGGTGGAAATCTCTGCAATAGAGGCCATTATATCGACGTAATATTTTACGAAATTTACTATCACAAACACATAAATTTTGGCGATAGCGACAATTATGGAATCGCAAACTTTCGGAATGATGGCTATTATATCGGCGCGATACAATAGCAGTCGTTACGTCATTGTAATACCCAGCGAAAATAACCACCTCACACAAACATAAATAATGCTGATAGAGTTTGGCAATTTGCAATAAAAGTGGTCATGCCATCGAAGTTTGGGGAAGTCTGAAATGTACGTTGGTTTCGCTGTTGCGAGACTTGCAAGCAAGCCCAATAAAATTTATTGCAGATTTGTATCAATCTTAGGAATGATCAAAATTTCATTAAGAAAAGAGCAGAAATCGACGTTTTAGCTGAACTGTACCATATCCGACAGGTGCAATAATCTGCAACAGCATCAGTGGCTATTATATTAGCGTAACTCCCGATGGAAAAAAGATCATCACACAACAACGCAATCCTCAGTGACAGTGTCGCCATAATTACGGAAATAGCAGTTATTTCATCGCTGTATACCTCAGTAAAATGGCCATCACATACCAATGAAAATAATGCCGATAGAGGCAGGTATCTGTAAGGAAAGTGGTCTAACATCGGAGGTTTGGAGAAATCGGAGCGTACATAATTTCTGCTATTGGCAAACTTGCAAGAAGCCCAATAAAATTGTAATGCAGATATGTATCAATCTTGGAAAATATATAAATTTTAGTAAAAAAAAAAAAAACACTGATATCTGTGTTTTAGTTTAACTGAACCATGTCTGACAAGTGCAAATCTTTGCACTAACATCAGAGACTATTATATCGGAGCAACGTCTGCAGAAAATGATCCTTACACAAAAACGTAATTTTCAGCTATAGTGTCTGCCATAATCACTAGAGTAGCGGCCAATTCTAATAGTAGCCATAAAATAAAAATAATTTTTTATCAAAATAGCCGATCTTCAAAAGAAATTGTCATATAATAATCTTACAATTTTGATACGCAAACGAAGTACGATCATACGAATAGAATGAAAAGAATGTAGAGCTGATGTAAAACACCTAGATCAAGACACAGGTTTCCTAGAAACAGATTATTTTGCTACATAATTCATAGAAAAATATTCTCGTTCCGAAGTGGTGCCAACATTATAGGCGATTTGAGAATTCAACGCGATTTCCGGCAATGATTTGAGAAATCTATGCTTTTCTAGCGATGAATCAACTGGTTTCCTAGCCAGTAAGAGTCTTGATGAAGAGTCTAGCGTATTTTTTGAGAATTTTCTTTAGAAAACGGAAGATTTCTTTTCTTTGGCAGAATTTTCTTAAAGAAAAATAAAAATTTGCAGTGGAAGAAAAAATGAAAATTCGTGGAAAAAAGAAAAGTGAAAGTTCAAGAAAAAAAGATCAAAAGGCTGATTTTCTCCAAAATTACAAAAAAAAAAATAATAATAATATGCGCAAAAAAGCGGAAGAATCTCATCCCTGTTTTAATTAATTTTCGAAAAGAATACGCGCAAAATCAAAATATAACGCGACAAAGACATCATTTTATATTGCATAATGTAAAAAAGGACAAAGAAAAATTTAGAATCGGGAGAATCTTTTGATGGCCCCTTAAAATAACAAAGCCCAGTCGACATTTCACTTCTATTCTTCGGTGACAAACTTCTTAAACTAGATCAGTTTTGATGTGCCTAACAATTAGGTTAAGGAGTTCTGTTGAATTGGATTAATTTGAAGCAGATGCAACACCACTGCACAAATCATTCAAATGAAAAATTCAAGAATCAATATAATACATTTGGTCAAAATAAATGTTTATATTAACAAAGCTTAGCTTGAATTACACTTTTTTAAACAACTATAGACAAAAACAAACTAAAAATATTGTTTTCTTACATTTTGGTGGAGTTGAAGGGTAATCATCCTTGAAAATCATGCGCAATTTATACAATCCACCTTCCCAGGGAGTCTACAAGGAGAAATGAGGGAAAATTAGAGTACATGACAAGAAAAGCTTTCTCAAAAAACATTTGAATTTAATAAAGAATTCTTTAGATAAGGTATTAGGTCAGGACCATGTTGTCATTAAAAAAAGTCATTGTTGGAGAATATTGTAAGAATGTGCAGTCTGAAAACTTACTTTTAAGCACACAGGGTGTTTAGCAGCTTGAAACTTCAAAAAAAGGGACTAAGGGACCAAAAATTTTAAAAAAGGGACTTTTAAACACAATTTGTTTTAATACCATAGAAAAAAAATGCCTAGTATTCAGTACCTACAATTTAAGGGGTTGAATTAAAAATTATTTGTCCAAGTGCAAACTTTGTACTCCAAACATTCATCTGCAGTGCACATTTAAAAGAAAAGAATTAATTATTGACTGTATATTACTAAAAAAACACTGAAAATTATGATTACCACATTTTTAAAATTGTAAACAGACAGAACGCAAATAACAATTTTGGAGTGCAAATTTCACCTTTGCATCGAATTATTTCAACACATGATTGAACACTAGAATTCTTAGGATCTGCAGAAAACCTATATTTAACACCAAAAAGTGCTTATTCATTCAAACTAAGAAGAGAGCCACATAAAAACATGCACGACCATCTTTTATACCATCTTTTTCATTGAGAGTTAAAAACATTCTCTCATTCCATCAGGTGGATAACCTTAGAGTTATTCCTCTAACTTTCCCCATTTCACCTTGGCATCATCATGAAATTACATTTTTTAACAATTTCTCAAATTTTAAACCCCTGATACTGTTTTTAAAAGTATATTTTATGATCATCGTAATAATTTTTCTCATTTCAAATCTATTTTTACTGATGGCTCAAAAAGCCAGGCCCAAGTGAGTTCGGCTGCTGTTACCGACAATGTTACATTGTCGATAGAGCTATATCCCAGCTGGTCAATTTTTTCAGCCGAATCCCGTGCCATTCTGCTGGCTCTAGAATTTATTTAAAAAATATCATAAAATGTGGATTATTTACACGGATTCCAAGAGCTGTCTAGACGCTCTTGGCAATCCTTTTTCACAAAATCATCCATTCATTATGGAAATTTTAAACCATCATTTCAGACTTTTAAACAAAGGTTTTCACATTTTCTTTTGTTGGATCCCTGGTCATGTGGGTATCATGGGTAATGAGCGCTCTGATGTTATTGCTCGAGCTGCATCCAGAACTGTGACCAATGTGCTTTGTCTTGATGATGCTTTAAAAGAATGTGCAAAGGCTCTCTTCGGCACATGGCAGGCCATGTGGAACGCAGAGCCCACATACAAACTACGCACTTTGCAGCCAACTATATATGGATTCCCCTTCTCTCAATCAAATAGGAAGAGGGAAGTTATTTTGTCAAGACTCTGTATCGGTCATACCCGATTTACCCATGTTCACCTTCTGCTGGCAGAAGATGCACCACATGTTCCTTGTGTAACATTAATTTTTCAGTTTATCATATTTTAACAGAATGCCCATCTTTTAATACGATAAGGCAATACCTTTTTAAAACCTGTCATCCCTCATTGTCTTCACTGTTAGATTCAACATCTCATACTAACCTTTTTAAATTTTTACAAGCGATTGGCTTTTATTACCTCATATAATTTATTGATTTTTAAAAATACTTTATTTGTATACATGCACTATCTTCAAAATTTTGTAGAGTCTGGACTAGACTGACTATAACCCTTTCTTTTTGAAATAATTTTTAAGGATTTCTTGGTTTCGGCGCAGTATGGCCTTGAAGTTGCTCTTGCACCAGAAAAAAACTAAACCAACCAAACGATTACATGACCTTTGACCTTGACTATTCGATATAGAACAAAAGCAGTTCTTTAAACAGCATTCAACCAATCGACGTTAATTCATTGTAACTGGACGTGACAAGGATTTCTGGTCTGCTTTTCTTCCCTCTTGTGTTCGACAAAGAAGGGAAAAAGCGAAATGGCGCCTGCTGGTCACGTGGTACAAATATATTTTTAAAAAAAGGGACTAAAGGGACCAAACGTTAAAAAAAGGGGACAAAAGGGACCAAAATAAAAAAAAGGTACTTTAAGAGACTTAGGGACCAACACTAAATGCCCTGAGCACAGAATACATAAGAAGAAGAAATTAAAGGATAAGGCCACATATATATATAAACATATTGTTGCGTTGTACAGGTTCGAAAGATTTGACACCAAAGCAGATCAAAACTTGCAGAAATTTATTCCAAAATAACTCTTCACAGTTCTCTTACAGCTCCAGAACTTCTCGTTCTAGTAGACACAATACAGCTCTTTTCACCTCAATAGAGCACAAAACAGCAGTTAAAAACTTGACAAACAACTGCTAAATCGTCGCAAAAGACAATGCAATACAGTTCGCTTTAGAATGCTCAGTATCTCCAGTCAACTAATTCAGTGACTCAAAATACAAGAACTAACTTCAGTCAAATATCGGACTCAGCTAACAACTAGCTCCGTGACTCAAAATCAGTCAACTCACTAACCCTACTCACGGCCATCCTTATATAGGAGTGGGGAACTTTCGTGAATATTCCAGAGATAGACATTTGGAGAACTTTCCAGATTATAGTCGAAAAGTCCTTATACATGTACATGGGATACATGTACATGGGATACATGTACATGGGATACATGTACCCATACATGTAACGAAAATGTTGCCAAATGGTCGCCAAGTTTGGTGACATTTGGAGATTTATCGCCAAATTTGGCAACAAAAATTAGTCGTCAAAACCGTCGCCAATTTGGCGAGATTCCCATTACCATAATGTTAAATGCCCTACCCCTTGAAACTCGCTTCCCAGAGTTACCTCTGTAAAACCCGTTATCAAGCGTTGATATCCTCACTGCAGGGAAACAAACCATTGCATTGCCTTATGCGAAATGTACAGAAATTTATCTATTTACAAAATTAGCACTAAGAAATATTTACAAATATACAAAAATTCGTAACAATATTTTGGAATGCGAAATACCTCAGAGGAATGCCCAAGGAATATTGCTTTTAAATATGCTTTCCAATATTGCTGTTCTAGCTCCAAAAGAAATATTTTAAAATTAGAATTCATATTTTTCAAATATTGCCTCTTTCCGATGATTTGGCAAGCAAAATCTCGATTTTTTTTTTCTTCTTTGTAAATATATTAAACTTACAAGTATACCAAATTTCATAGTTCTAACTTTACTAAAAAATAGTTTAAAACAATTAAACATTCCATGAGTAAATCTCGAAATATGCAGCGACAATCTCTGTAACCTATAGAATTAAGACTCGAAACTTTGGAGCCTTATTAAAGTCCGTAAAAATATTCAACCTCCAGATATTCTACATATAATGCACATATATGAGATCAAAATGCTGTCGAGTTGCTTCCAGTAAAAGGCATGCAACAGTGTGAATTTGAAGGATGCACTGCCATGTATGTAGATATAATTGTATTTTCAGAAATAATTAAAAACTATAGAACTAAAAGCAACAAATTGGTTACCAAATGAAATAAGAGTGGCCACTAAAGTAGATAAAAAACTTATTTGTTTTATTTACCTCCTGACTATTAATTTTAGCTTTCACCTTAAGGAAGGGAGAAAATTATTCAAAGGTTTTGTATTTGTACAAGGTCAACTGTGTCAGAAAAAACTGCAAATGCTAGATAACTACAATATAACAAAGGAAAGGTCTGAAACTAGTTGCCATACCGAAATTCAATAGGAAATAGAGAGTAGGTGCAAATTTGCAATTTGTTAAGCCAAAATTATATTGTAAATGCTAAAAAAATTTGACACCTCAGTTTGAAAGTCTCGACAAGATTTTAAGAAGGAAATAAACTGGAAATGCTTTAAAGGTTAACCAGAAGAGGGCTTCCATAAAAAGTATGGGAAGCTATCATCTTGGCTGCAAATTGATATATCAGATTAGAACATGGACAATGAGGAACTTGCACATGTGAGGAAAATGAATATTTTTTGCATTTTCTAGTGTTATCCAACGAATATATTTGAGCAGTGCAATTATTTTTTATCTTTATGCTTTCAATTAATCAAAAATCGAGTTTGAAATTGGCCGAAATCAAAGCAAAAGTCACATGACCAAAAACACATAAAAAAACTGTGACGTGGTTACGCAGAGATAAAGTCGCAAAACGAAGGAGAAACCTCACTCTAAAACAGGTTTTAGACTGGTTCATTATCTGCGCGTTGACGTTCAAGCACAAGTGGCTTTTTCTCGCCAAATCGCAAAGTGAAAAACTAAATATTTTTTTAACTATCTATCCAAGCTCAAATTTTTGAATAAATGGTATTGTTTTTCATGATTTTTTCTCTACTTTTATTTAAAAATAAAACCAAAAAACGTGAAAGTTCCTCATTGGTGGCAAATTATGACACCAACTTGATATTTGTTTTCACGAAAATAATCCAAATGTTCAGAACTTATCATTTTGAGGAAAAAGTATGAGCTTAAGATTCAAAAGTGCTCATAGTTTTATGATTTTATATCAACAGTCAGAAAAGGAGTTAAACTAAAGTTTACATTTTGATAACTAGAAAACTCAATTTAAAAAAAAAAAAAAAAAGCATTGTTTATATCGGTAAAATTTAATATACACACTTACAATGCATAAACTACAAGAGAAATCTAAAAAAAATTAATGATTACCCCTCTTTTTCCAGGGATTGCACATTCCCAGTTCATGAGATTTAAAGTTGTGTCACTATTCTTAGAAGGTTTAGCCACAAAACCCTAAAATGAAACATTTTTATTTTTATTAAACAAAAAAAAAAAAACATGCATTTATACACTTGAATTTATACTATTTTTCAAGCCAACACTACTATTCTTATATAGTGACCTCCAGCATTTGGCTGTCTAAAGTGGTTATCCCTGTTATCAATTGATTTTAAGAGCAAAAGATTATCTGAGCCTTGTAATTAGAATAGTACTTGGCTCATAAAAACTTCGATCAGAAACGAATTCTTTGTAGTCAATCAAACTATTTAATGCACATGCTTAAATTTCCACAGTGTCAATCCCAAACCAGTGCTATGGCTTAAAGTATACACTAGGGGGCTTCGCAACCTGTTCGCTAACCCCCAAACGCCTCGCTGCGCTCGGATTGAGCGGCCTTGCCGCTCGAATTTGTGGTTAAAACATCTTGCTGCGCTCGAATAGGTTTGCCAGCCATAAAAAATTTAACCAAATTTTTATAAATTTAATGTAAGGCCTAATAGAGAAAACACCCAAATTGCAAGTTTCATAATAGAAAGTTAAATATACCGCCAACATTCTGACTTAAAACTTCATTAGCTATGCCCTTACATTGAAGTCCTAATATTTTTTTATTTATTCTGATAAGTCGCCCCGTTAGAGAACGAAGTCCAACGCGAAGCATTTTCTAGATAGAAATACTTCAAAATAATAATTACTCTAATGCAAAAATGCTTCAGAAAAACAGAAAAAATCAACTTTGAAACGAAGAGTTTAAAAAGAGCTTTAAAATTAGCAACGGTTGGTTGGTTGGTTGAACCCCCGAGCAGCCGGTTTGTTGTTTACATAAGTAAGGATGTTGCCAATCATATATTCAAAATCATTGAGGCTTTGTAGTAGCTTAATGATGAAAAATATTGAAATTTAACTAATTAATAAAGTGTTAATAAATTGTTTTGGCAAATCTACAGCTTATTTCCTTTAAAATGACACCTTGATCATTGAAATTGGCTGAGCAGTTTAGGCGGACGGACTAACCCAAAAAAACATATTGCCTATTAAATATATAGATTAAGAGATGGGGCATTTTGTTTCAATCTAAAACTTAAATTTTAAAAACCAAAGATACAGTATTTAAATTATCTTTAAAACATAAAACTGTAAAAGCTAACTTACGAAAGATATATTATGTTTTAATTAGCAACAATAGAACAATTTTTAAATAGTTGAGTAATTCTAAGCATTTTATACTCCCTTGTTCCCAAGTTGGATGAACTGGGCATATATCTAATTAAACTATCGAAAAAGAGAGAGAGAAAAAAAACTTTATTCCAAGAGCTGAAAATACAAATTTTTTAGTGATAACACATTTGCTCAAGCACATCTATTAACTTGCAGCAACATCAAATATTAAAATAAGTATTATTTCAGTAATTCTAAATGATTTTAATCTTGCAGGTCTTATTAAAAAATTTACATCCTTAAATTGAGGAACACTTAAAAAAAATTAATTAAAAACCTTCATCCAAATCAAATTGTAAATTTATTAACAATTGCTTAAGGGCATTATTCACCACATGATATGTAAATTACAAGCATCTAGTGGCAAAGGATTGCATCCTTCATTGTCTCATCATTTAAACTTTACCATTTTAAACTTTCTTTAATGCTTTTCGTCAAATTCAGATTGGCAATTTTAAGGTATTTGCTCAATTTAAATCAATATTATACGATGAAAGAACAGATAGCAACTTTTTCCAAGATAATATCTGCAGTTGCATGCCCCATGAAAACCCTTTCAAAATACAGACAGCATACAATATGACATTCTTAAGACCAATCCTTCTATAAAATTCTTGCACATGTTACCAAAAATTGCTATATTTGTCTATGCATATAGGCATCACAAGTTATTTCTTTATATCAGAATCAACCATTGAATCAAGACGAATATGTTGTGCTACAGCAGTACTTTATAAAATAAGATATGCTCAGCGAGCAAATGAGAACGTAGAAGAAAATTTTGAAAGTCAAGACAAATCGTAGAAGCAGCATAGCTAGCATTGGACGTGTTGCTCTTGATAAATACAATACAGTTTCTAAGCAGGAAGTTTGATCTTTCTGTGGAGCCCAATTTTAGGAAAAATACAAAATGTGCAAATGAATATGAGGAAGTTAAACTTTTGTGCTTTCTCATTGATTGAAAAAAAAAAAAAAATGCAAAGACATTCTGATAACGTCTATTTTTCTTAGCAAGCAAAGCAAGTCTAGTTCACAACGCAAAATAATGAAGATTGCTGGCAAGTTAGGTGGATGCTCCTAGTATATAGCATAAAGGTCTCTTATACTATATACTAGGAATATAATTGAAATTTTAGATTTTCATTACCAACATGAAAACTGCACATTAAGTTGGATTGTTGTTAAATTGAAAGTATAGTTAAGAAATTGAACTGCATGAAAGAAAATTTTTTGAAGTAACGTCTGGATAAATATAATGCATTTTTTCAATATTTTCTCAACCCTTGTGGCAATGGAAGCTATTACTTTATTGAACAGAATTTTTTTGTACATATTACAATACCTTCAACTAACCTTTTTCGAAACTACGAGGTTTCCATTTTCAAATCATTAAAATTAACCAATTGATTACCAATTTGGACTCTTTTTTCGAAAATTCATGTCCGTTGGGCCACCGGAAGATATTTTTTTAAATTTGGTAAGATTTTACACACTTACTAATGATGTCAAAAGACAACTTTTCTGCACTATTACTTTTTCGATTGCCAAAATTTGTTGTTTTTTTTCAGCCCACGCTACTTCCAGTATAAAAAGAAAGCCTTGCATGAAAAAAGAAATAGCCAAGAAAAATACTACTTTTAAGATAAAGGATGCAAAAACTTTTTTGGAGGCCTTGTGTTGTATAATTGTGAATGACTGGAAGAAATGTGCTGACCATTCTGAAAAACTTTGTGAAAGAAGGTGCAAAGGATGAGATGATCCAATGATTTGTAATTTATTTGACAGTGGCAGTTTCAAAGAGATTGAAAGCCAAGAGTTTTACGTAGATGATGATGAGTTACATAGGAGACAAATGTATTTACTGTTTGTATAAAGACAGGTCTGTTAACTTTAGAACGATCGGAATATAATCCATGTTAAAAAGGGCTTTTTAATGTACCTTTTTCTCAGAAATTACTCATGGAATAGGTTTAGAATGACACTCATCCAATAGTAGAAAACTTTTACATAAACTAACACATGCTTTTATAATGTTTTTTTTTTTTTACATTATTTGATGATTTGTCCAATAATCAATATCATTTTGTAGATAACATTTAAAATATTGCAATGCACAAAAACTTCCGAATATATTTTGAGGTAAATTTTCACCTTCTGATCCTCATTAAAACATAATGGTTGAATGTTACTAGAATAAATATAATATAAAAAGTATTATTGATTGTATTACAAATTAATTAGTTTAACTCTTTTAGTGCCACAAGAAAACGGATGCCTGTGCGAAGATAACCGGAGGAATTTGACGAATTTACTAGGGGTTGGAAAAATATTCATAAAAACCAAACTAAAAATGATATTTAAGAAATTCAAAATGCAGCGTATTGTGGCAGTCTTGGAGCTGGCTTTAATTCACTCCGCTCTGCCTATAGACTGGACGCCTAGCTTGAAAGAAAGATTTTAGACTTACTGTGCCGATGCGACACGTGAGCTATCTGATAACTATCATAAATAGATTGCGATTGTGGTTCCAAGAAACTATCCCATGTCGAGATTCTACTATATTGCTCTAGCGTATACAGTGCTTCGCCACCAACCAGCAGAAAGCATACAAAAAGTTCTAATAAATAATTTTTTTAATTGCAATGCAAAGAATTAGAACCATTTATAACATTTTATAAAGTTATTATGAAATACAGAACTCTTGTGATGCGTAGTAGGCGCACACTCGCGCAGTGATATATCGTCGTTGGCACTTTTCGCAAGTGCAGCGAACAACGATATGTCGCCTTTTGGCACTAAAAGGGTTAAATAGCATTTAAATTGCATCCATAAATTTAAACTGATAGAATGGCAACATTTCCAAAATGAATATAACCCTTTTAAATTAAATTAAATATGGTTTTTGATTCATTTTTCAAAATATCAGTCGCATTCATCAAATTAGCACCAGAAAAAAGTCTAAAGTAATGAGACATGTAATTAATATTCAATTAAGAGCATTTGTCGAATTTGCACCAAAAGACGTTTGCATAAACACAGCTCTTACTTTAAGTCTTTAAACTATGCAAGTAAAACCAAACAAGTGACTACACAAATATGATGAATATTTTTAAGAGAAAAAAGTTAAAATCAAACATTTTTATTAAAGTTGAAATCATTTTTTATAACCAACTTCATTTATTCAAATAGTTTTACTAACAAACAGTAACAAATATATATATAGTTTTCTGAACTAAATTGGTAAAAGACTTAGAAAGCTGCTGTCATGGTAACCAACACGGGTAGAAAGGGAAGTTAGTAACCTTGAGACACCTATTTTAAAGTAATAAGAGTATAATGTAAAGCTCAATTCAAATACTACTCATAAGCTTGTCAATCTTGAAATTATATACTTTCATAGATTAGAGTGATTATTTACTCAAGAAGTTAATTATAATGATACAACTCAAAATTCTGGTTCAAATGTGTTACATGGTGGCAAAGATAATTCACCAATCCTAGGAAACTGGCAAGATTTGTTGTTTCGATGTCGTCAGCGGTATTCCGGAGTTGTGATTGGTTAGAACTACTGCTGCTTTGGATTAACTCTGAATACATCCTCTTTTCGCCAAAAAACACTTAATTTCGTCTGGTGCCGATTGATATAGTTACAAATATGGTAAACTGCGTGATTTATGTTTCTCCCTTCATTTCAGTATTTATTTTTTGTTCGAAGCTGACCTGTTGAAAATACATTGTCTTTATTCTTGTTACGTCATGAATTTGAGTTACATTTGTGGGTTTAAATGTTTGAAGTTAAATGTGTTGAACTGCAATCGTGGAGGCTATTTTGGAAGATTTAACCAATAGTGACTATTTGGAATAAAAAAATTGTTTATTGAATACATAGGAAATTGAATAATCGTTTGCTTTTTTACGATTTTGCCTGTCAACCGTTATTAACCGTAGAACTTTAATATTTTGAAAATATTAAATTTCATATTTTTGGGCAAGTTAGAATTGTTCTGATAAGAGTTTGTTATTTATGAAAATTTGTTTTTTTCTGCACTCCACTGCTTTTTTTTTAGTTTGCTGAGCACAAATTTGTGAATGATGATGCCTTATTCTGAGGTAAGTAAGAAAGGAAGTGTGTATGGAATGTATGAGTCAGTAGTTGATTTAAAATTTTTGATGCAATAGAAGATTGAGGTATATATTGCATTAAACATAAACTTTTAATTTATAGCGATTTTAACTTTAGATTTAAAACGGGTATGGTATGACTATATTTTGATGGCCGTCAGGCCACCAAAGTATAGTTTATATTATATAAGGCGTTAAAATGGATTTTGATTATGTTCTTTTGAATTATAAGTTTCAATTAGTTTCATAACAGCAAAGTGATTAAAATGTCATGTTTGGAATGTTGAAATATTTTCCTTTTAGAGCACGAAACGCGCATACCTTACTTTTTAGAGGGTTTTACAATGCCAAGTAACTAATAAAAAAGTGATTTTGGGGGTGAGATGCCACAGATGACTACCCTAAATAGGTAGGGGTATTTTTTTTAGGTTTAAGTGGACGCAAGGCCAACGAAATAGGTCGCAATTTTTCCTTTTGGAGCCCGAAGTGCTCACGCACCTTACTTTTTAGACATTTTTACAGTACTAAGTAATTAAAAAAGTGATTTTGAGGGCGAGATGCCACAAACGACTGCCAAAAATTAGGTAGGGGTATTATTTTAAGTTCAATTGGCTGCAAGACCAACGAAATAGGTTGCAATTTTTCTTTTTAGAGCGCTAAGCGTTAGCGCACACATTAGTTTTTAGTAAGAGATTAAAAATAGAAATATTTTGGAAGGGGTTAAATATTTGCCATTTATGTAAAAGTTTAATGAAATTTTACCCCTTATAAATTATTTGAAATTAAATTTTAAATGCTTAAACTATTTTTCAATCATTGTTTAAATTTAAATTCCTTAACCTTTTTCTTTGTTTTTTTCCCCTCTAATTATTGTTTTTGCAACTTCATTGCCTTTGAATTTTTGCAGATATCGAATAAACTTACTCAAATCATTTGAATTTCTTCCCGGGATGTACGTTTTTAATATAAATGTAATTGAAATGAAAAGCGAAAACACTTAATCTTGCTACAACTTCAATCTCAACCATAGCTTAACGGCTTTAGCATTGGACTTGAATCTTCCTATACCACCCACAAATTATGGAGCAGGTACGATTCTCAATTTTTCATTTTCCACTGTTGTTTTGGGTTTACCAGATCATTTGGAATCATGGTATTTTTCACCGTTTTAGGTTTGCTTTAGCGTCGGAGTTCGTCATTGTTTACGTTTTGCGGAGAAGTTCGAAAAACGCCAAGTGCCACCATATAGCACAGTTTAACCAAAGTTCTAGTGTAACTTATGTAATAAAGCCATATAGGAAAACACAATTTTAGATAACATTGTTTTGGGAAGCACACTAACTTTTAAAACTAGCCATTAGCTAAACTTATACAGCAAAATTCATAGAAAAAAATGCAAATTCTTGTTTATGGTTAGCATTACAAGGGGGACATAAACAGATACGAATAAAATATTTTTACAAACATACAAGAGAGAAAACAGAACTTAGATCAAGTTAAATTGAAATACTATTGCAAACTAATACACTTACAAAAGGATGATCTTTTCTCCAAGCTTTCCTTTCTTCAGCAAGTCGAGCAATCGAAATTCCAGACATTTTAAAATCAATAGCTGAATAAAAGAAGTTCAAATCCTAATAAATTCACACTCTAGTACTTCAAAAATAGTTATAACAAAACTATAAATTGAAACAAAAATTACTTAGACTAAGTTACAGGGTGGCCACAAAATTCAGGAAAAAAAGTTCCCTGATAATTCTCAGATTTCTAAAAAATTCCCTGTTTTTAGGGAAAACTTTTTTTCAAATTTCCACAATTTTCTTAGGTCTACCATACGTCTAAACACCCCATTTAAATAGAACATGTATGCTAAAGAGATAATATGCAATTTTTAAAAAAATGGTTTTGCTGGTAATGAAAAGTTTAAATTAATCCGTAACGTTAAACTTCTAATGGCTTACCACTACAAATCTCCATGTAAATAGCGCCAAAATATGAATGAACGTGCCTTAAACAATACAAAATTTCCCTGACTTTCATAAAATTTTAAAAAGTTCCCTGACGTTTCCCTGATTTTTTCCAGAATCTGAAAGCTCCCTGACATATCCCTGATTTCCAGGTTTTCCCGGTTCTGTGGCCACTCTGAAGTTATCCACTTGGATTAAATTATCACTTCGTTAAAATTTGCTCAGACTAAATAGAGAAGTATAAATTTAAATATGCATAGCTTTTGTTTCTGTAATAAATATGCACGTTCAAGAACATTTGTATAGCAATTAACCCTTGAATCATGCAAACAATATGCAAGCTGTCTCGACAATAACATACATCAAGTATAAGTAAGACATGTCACAGGTGTAAATATCATTACATGGTTACTAACCTTAATGAAACAGAAGAGTAATTCTTTCCCGCCAAATTAGTAATTTAACAATCGGCAGTTTGAATATGAGAATACGCAAAAAATAAGCAGCAGAGATTTCAGTCAGTCACTCAGTCACTAACTAGGCAGTTGCCAAAAGTACCTGAAAAACGAACTTAATTCGTTCTTACATAGTTGCCACTGAAGTGTAATTTTGGACAAAAATGAAAGTATAAACTTAGTTATGTTTACAGATGAAGAAAGATGTTTCTGTTTCTGAAGAGTTTTTTTCTATGATATAGTCAACATATATTTTAATATTGGATGCAGAAATAAATCTATAATATATAAAACTGAATGGAAATATTATGAGTACAAAATGACGCCACTCATATAATATGTTTATTCGGTAGTAAAACTTAAACTTTGTCTTTTGTACAGAAGTGAAGAAATTATCTTTTCATTTGTTCTTTGCGCTGAAGCTAATGTGGGAAATGCACATTGCAGTTATAATAATAATAATATAATTTCGAATTTATCTGTTACAAAATAATCATGGCTGAAAATATGGAAGTTGATATGTCCTTGGACGAAATTATAAAGAAACATAGAGGGAAGTTTTCTAATTTTAGAGGTCGAGGTGTGGGTAGAGGACGCCGTGGACGAGGTAATATTAGAGGGTTTCGAGGCTCACGGGGTGGTCAGGCTGCCGATAGAACAAAATTTGCATACACATCACCCAGGGTATGTTTTATTCATTTTTCTATTGTTATAAGAAATTGAAACATCATCAATCACAACTGCCTAAGTTATGTTGAGTTAGTAAGTTCTGCCTATGTGCATCCAAAAATGCATTTTATAGGCATTTCGAATTTGCTCTGCACTTGGTGGTTAGTTTTCCTTCATCAGTGTAAAAACAAAGGCATGGTTGTAATCGGTGATGCCTGGTAATTCTGACTAACTTGAGGAATTGTGCTCTGCTAATTGCTCTCCCACTATAATATTTTAGGATTGTTTTCTTTATGTGACACACGAGTTGTAAAATAATTTTATTTTTTAAATTGCTAATTAAATAATTGTTTTAAATAATCTGGTCTATTCCTAGTTGACGTTAAAATATCGCCAAGCCGATTTGGCGCTATTTAGTAGGCGATACAGTTCTAAATTTGCCAACACCCCTGCAGGTTCGATTATCAATTTTTCACTTTCCGATTTGGCGACATTTTGGCCTTGTCGCCAACTTTTTAAAAGCGCGCCAACCCATAAACGTGAAGTAGGAATTTACCAGAGGTCCTTAATTTTTTCGGATATTGCGTGCTCAACTGCTAAATTTATAAAAATACAACTTGGACTTACTATCCCTACGTGACCGCCACTTATCTGCACAGTATCATAATTTTATGACGTATTTGTATTAGGCATGCAACTTTTTTGGTAGAATATACTTTATTAAAAATTTAGATTTGAAATTGATTCCTGAAAACAAATTTTCAAAGGTCCTTAAAAAACATTATTTAGTTCCTTAAAAGTCATTGTTTTTTATTCTGTGATACGAGTGGGAACCCTGTATTAAGAATTTATTTTAATAAAATATGAATTAACAGGATTTTTTTCTTTGATTATTGAAGTCTTTTTTATTTCAAAGTAATGAATATAGTATTATTGAAGAAGTTGAGTTTATCTAGTGATTTTCAATCTTCCTTTTCCAAACAAAACCATGTCTCTGTTAACGTTGCGTTCCAAATCTAAGATGGCTTTGAAATACTGTTGAAAAACTGATTTCATTCCTAAAAATTGTGATCGCTAACTCCAAATTTGTGTCAGATCGTTGTTGGAAAAACTGACTTGCTGCATAAATCATGATGGAAGATTAGATTTTATAGGTTTGTCAAAAAATGGAATTGCCAGTTTGGTATCATATCTCTAATTTGGCAAGGTAGACTCTAAGTTTAAAAGATACTCTTCCATTAGCTGGTTACCAGATAAAATTATAGACCTAACTCATCTAAACTAGCAACCTTTAAAACATTTACAATTCCAATTACAAACCATTAACATTTAGTCTTGACGATATGTTTACGCATAAAAATCTAGCGTAGTGGCTGCAGAACCTGGAAATCGGGGAAATGTCAGGAAACTTTCTAATTCTGAGAAGTGTAGGGGAATATTTTAAATTTTGCAAAAATCAGTGAATTTTTCCATTGTTTTGACGGTACATTTCCCTGTTAATCCGTATTTTTGACACCATTTTCCAAGGGATTTGTGATAATCATTAGAAGTTTCTTGTTATGGTATTTAAATTTTTCATTACTGCCAAAATTATTTTTAAAAAATTGGCATAAATGTACTATTTGATCTACACACACATCTGGATAAATCGTAGAAATTTGAAAAAAAGTTTACCATAAAATCAGGGAATTTTTTAGAAATCTATTTTAAACTTTTTTTCCTGAATTTTGTGGCCACCCTGTCTAGGCCAGGGACAAGCATTTTCCACCATTTGGCGGATTTCCGCTTTTTTATGGGAAATTTCCCTCTTTTTTTGCTTTTTGTCCCTTTTTCATCTGCATTTTTCCCTGTACTGGAGCAATTTTCCCCACCAAAAGTATACTTCTTAAACCTGAAAATATCTACTTGCCACACGTCGATTAAATGGCGTGATGAGGCGGCTAAATAAACTAATCAACCGGCCACCTTTCGTTTCCCTCCTTCCCTATGATTTTTTTTTTAATTTGACCAAATATACCGAAATTTCCAAATTAATGAAAATCTTTTCCCTTTCTTGAAATTTTGTAATCACGTGCGTATAAAAGCAGTTAAAATCCATTCATCCACAATATGGATTCATGAGTTGACAGGGTGGCAACAGAACCGGAAATTCAGAAAAATTAGAGAAATGTCAGGGAATTTCACTCTTCTAGAAAAATCAGGAAAATGTCGAGGAATTTTGATGGTTTTGAGTTTCCCTTCTCGCATTTCCCACGCGGTTGCAGACGCCGCCTTATTGTTAAAAAAAATAAACTTCAATCTGACTACATCCTTTACAGACATGATTATTTTTCTTCTTGCTTGACGCTTTTGTCGACAAAATATATTAAAACCCTTATTTTATTTGCTTATTACTTGTGTTATATTTTTAGCTATCCTATAACTTAAAAGCACCACCGGTAGCGTTGTGGTGTTAAAAAAAATTCTCAAACTTCAATCCGACCGCATCCTTTACAGGCATGATTATTTTTCTTCTTGTCTTGAGTTTTTTGTCAACAGAATATATTAGAACCCTAAATTCCTTAATATTTCAAATTGATTCTGTCAGATTTTTTGGGGGTTTTTTTTGTTAACCCTTAGCACTATGTTACAGATGTGCAACAAATCTATAGGCATCCATAAGTGAAAAGTCTTAGATCCTGTACTTGATTTTTTTTTTTTTTTTGTGCTTTCATTGACATTTTATTAAACACAATGTTAACCAGTAACTTAGATATGCTGACCGGGATGCACTTCTGCTGTGATTGGTTGCAAATGGCACTACTCTTCTACGGTGGTTCTGCTCATGCGCACAGACAACCAAAACAGGCTAATGTTGATCGAATACAATATCGCTCTTTGACATAAGAAATATTTTAATGTTTTCTTATAAAGTATATAATTGGAAAAACTTGTTTAATGACACATTTGCATTGTTTTTCTTAATTACAGAAATGTAAATTTACTGGAAATGTAGTTAATAAATGTACAAGTGTTATAGATTCGATCGCATGACATGTATCTTGTTTACTGATATCTTTGTACTGAAGCCATAGGCGTAAAGTACGGGGGAGCTGGCCTCCCCACTTTTAAATTCTGG
Organism: Linyphia triangularis; assembly: GCA_963978545.1. NCBI lineage: Eukaryota > Metazoa > Arthropoda > Arachnida > Araneae > Linyphiidae > Linyphia > Linyphia triangularis. Next base: position 37,590,456 of record OZ021722.1, on the reverse strand, counting down.
GGAGCTGCCTACCCTGATTTTTGTAACACTATCTCCTTTTTTTTCCTCCATTCTCCAAATAAATTATAATAACTGTTTATTGTTGGTGTTATATGAGAAGTTGTGTCATACCTAGATTTCGATAATTTTTCGAAAAATTTCATCTTCCGTCAAAACTCGCCTTCTTCCCCCCCCCCCCCCCCCCATGTTTTTTGAAAAATTGACACCTATGACTGAAGCACTTTCCTTATAAATACAATGCTTCATTCTGTTTGAATTGTACTTTTGCTCTAAAGCATTGTCTAACGTTACTAAGTTAAATCAATTGTTACTATGTTAAATTGAGTACTTTTACAAACAACAAAACAAGCTAGAGTACTTACTATGTTTTGAGAATAATTATGTGACAACTATTTTAAATATAATTATTTTATAGTGTGAAAAATTTCATTGTATCTTTAAAATTGGTAAATCACCCCTTCCACGTGCTTTTTTTTTTGGTCAAATTTTCAGATATTGTCTCTTCTGTAAGCTTTTTTTATCAAAATTTTGGATATCGTCCCTTCTACATGCATTTTTGACAAACTTTTGGATTTCTTTCTTCTTGCTCTCTGACCAATCTCATTCCTCGATTCTTAAAACCATCTTTCACGTATAAATTATGGTACACATTTTTTGCTTGCGTATGATTTCAGTCTTTTTGCTTTTTTGCCAATCTCATCCCTGCTAGGCTTAATGATAACTGTACCAACTGGCAGCCAGCCAATAGGAGAATACCAGTGAAAGCTATATTTTAAACACAGTAAAACCCTGATTATCAGCCTTTTTTTCTTTGGTTCTACATTTTCCAATTTTAAAACTACTGAAAAATAATTCTAAACTTGATCTTGCAAACAGCCAGGAAAATAAAATCTAACAATATCCCTTTTACTTTACATTGTATCACGCCCCTCTCTACATTTGGAATGTTGAGGATTCATGTTTTGTCATTTTTCCTAACTTTTATTAGCAGAATAATCTTATCATCTGGAAGCATTTGCAAAACATAGCTGCAGAAAAAAGCCCCAAAAAATGTAAAACAATTATAAGGATTTTTTTCAGTAAAAGAACTCTTTAAATATCATAACAATATGAATTGCATGTGACGTATCTGTATAACATTTATATATTTTGAATTATACGTTTATCAGAGTTCATCCTAGGCGTTTTTCGAGGAACAGCGCGCCCTGCCTGCCCATTTTATTTAAAAATAGCACCTTTACTGCCCTTTTTTAGAAAAAATTTCATCCTGCAAGAATTCCAAAAACTTTTGTTTTTCCCCCAACAGTACGCAATATGTGGATCACCCCTACTGAAATCGACTGTCGCTCATGCGCATTCATGTTCAATCATGCAACGTATAGATCAAGGATTGAAATCATTGAATAGATGTCCATATAATAAGCCTCATTAGTAGGTGGATTGTAAGGGTCCGTCTTACAATTTCCCAAATGCTCATTAGTAAATCCGGATAGCCATTTCGTACATGTCTTGATTAAGCATATTTCGCCGGGTTTTTACCATGCCTTCTTCAAAACAGAGAAGAAAGAAATTTTGAAATACTTGATTAACTTAGTTCAAGGTGTACAACCATCAAATGTTTACACTAAGAATTTAAAAAGAATATTTTCATTTGGACACGCGTAACTGCGATGCCCTCCTGTTAAATTTAGGGTTATTTTTTAGTAATTTACTTGTTACCTATTAATTTCTAAACATCCGTTTTATATTTAAAATTAAACATCACAGGAATGCAATCAAAATCCCAGACTGTTTCTGTTTTTTAAAAAATAAAACTTCTATTACAGCCTATATAATAGAGACATGCACGGCAAAAAATTGCAATTTTAACGCTAAATTTGATCCGATTTGGAAAATAAAATAAAAATGCACGAATTTTATGACATAGTCCAAGTTCTTTAGTCAAAATACTCCTTGTGATACCCCACAATGAATAATGTTAAATTTTGAGAAACTCTATTTTCTATCTGGACAATGGCAAACCTAGAAAATAAAATTTAAGGTTGATTCAATCAAACTTTAAAAAATTTTGTAAGGGGATACATTGTGAAAAGTTCTTATCCTAACATTCATTACATCAAAACATTCTTATCTTAATTTTACTGTATCATAAATTGATATTTTTATAAAAATTAATATTTGATGAAAATTTTACTGTGTAGATGTTTCTTTAATTTTAATAATTTTCTAAGTCTCATTCCAGCAGAACTCGGACTGAATCATTTTATCAGTATTTTGATATCTTGAGTTTCTGAACAAGTTTTTGATTGCAGGTCTTTTCCCTTATTATTATTTTTTTTTTTTTTTTTTTAAACAATCGAAAATTTAAAATTATTTATTGTGGTGGAAAAGTAAAACAATATTGAATTGAAATTGTGGCAGAAAACCCGTTTACAAATTTCTGCAATTTGCCATAAAAGTGCCCTTTTTTGGAGAATAGCACCCTGCCATTTTTCATTTCTAGGATGAACTCATCATTTATTTTATTTACAATTTTTACTTTAACTGAGTTTTTCTGTTATCAGAGTTGGTCTTTGTCCACATTAACTCTGATAATCAGGACTACTGTAAATATGAATGTGCATTTATGTTTCAAACTTAAGTTTAATTGTTATTTAGATTAGAGAATTATGTACAGCATTTTTTTAATTTTTATTGTAATATGTATAATAGTGTTTATGTAATTTCAGGGCACTTTCAAAGCAAGAGCAAGGCCAGCCTTTTTAACAACAAACAGAATCAGACGAGGAGCTGTTAATACTACTAATCTTGGCCCAGCTAAACTTCTGATTTCTAATTTGGATTATGGAGTGTCTGATTCTGATGTTAAGGTTAGTAGTAATATTCTCTCTATTTTAAAAATGAGTAAAAAAATAATTATACTAGCATGTTTTTACTAGAGAGATATCAGGTGTTTTTTTTAAAAGAAGTCCTGCTGTTGGTTTCTGCAGAGTTAGTTCATCCTAGAAATGAAAAAGGCTAGTTATTTTCCATAAAAAGGCAGTTCTTGTTTTGAAGGCACTTTTATTATGACGAATTGCAGAAAATCGTAATTGTTTTTTGCCATAACGCATATATTTTATTTTTGCACCACAATGGCCATTTTTAAATTATTGATTTTATTTATAAAATTGACAATGGTCAAAAGAGCTTAAATTAAAAACGCACTCGGAAAACTTAAACTGAAACAGTATAAAAATGTAGAAACATCTATATAAAATATTAATCCTTCTTCTGTTGGAATAAAACTAGGAATACTTTAAAAAATAAAAAACCAACTCTACTTAGTAAAATTTTCATCTAATATGGATTTTGTATAAAAATAGCAATTTGAAATAATGTAAAATAAGATGCAGAATGCTCCCAAATTTCTCGTTGCCTATTCTTTTGCAAAATTTTCTAAAATTTGAATGAATCAACCTTTAACTTCTCTTTTTAGGCTTTGCCATTGTACGACTAGGGTAGTGTTCTCAAAATATAACATTGTGGGCTATTAAAGTATACTAGATTCACAATGTCACAAGGAATATGCTGACTAAAGAACTTGGTCTTGTCCTAAAATGTTGCATTTTTTTTTTATTTACCAAAAATTTTACGTCAAAATTAAGATTTTTTGTCATAGATGCCACTACACTATGCTTTAAAAGATTTTTTTTTTATCTAAAATAATACAAAATTCTGACTATAGTCATGTAATATTTAATTTCTAATATAATATGGATGTTTAAAAATTAATTAGCAACAGGTAAATTACAAAAACATTCTCCTAAATTTTTTAAGGGGGTATCATGATAACTTTTTCCAATTCCTTTCTTTATTTTGAGCAAGAAGGCATGATAAAAATCTGACAAAATACTCTTAATCAAGCGGAGTATGAAATGGACATTCTTGCTAACTAGCACTCGGAAATTTCAGACTGGGCCTCCTTCAAAATCGTCTACTAATGACACTCATGATATTATCAGCCCTTCAATGATTTCAGTTCTAATCTCTGCATGAGATGTTTGAATATTCATGTGTGACAGACGATTTCAGTAGTGAGCATACTGTTGGAAGGAAAAAGAGAATTACGAATTTGTACAGGAAGTGACATCATGGACACCAAACCATATGCTCAAAATATATAAAATTAGAAATTTTTCACAAAAATGGGACACTGTAAAAAAAAAAAATATGGATAAACCCCTGTTTATATACATTGCCAATTTTTATATTCATTCACAAAATGCTGCTTCTGTTGCCAGCGTGTGCTTGATGTTGGCATCTAATTTTAATTGTTAAAAACATCTCTATCATTAAAATATGTGGTAAACTACTTATCAAAATGTATTTATTAAAAACGAAAGTGAATTTATGCACTCGTATCCAAATATCTTTCATCCTGATTAAAGCAATTTTAATGTTTATGAAAACAATTTTGGCAACAGAAAAGACTTTCTACAATGATTGGTTAAATGATATTTCAGTGTGATTGGATTACGACAAGTTGGTTTATCAGTATTCCTTACAAGCAACATTTTAGTGCAGTCACCAAAATTTGATAGAGTGCATTGTCATTGAATCTATCTGCCTAGTTTCAGCCCAATTGGATGACGGCAAGGGGGTTAATTAGGCCTCCGCAGATTTGCCGCCATTAACATACCCAACCACACAAAATCAAAGTCAATATAAAGGATGTAAAAAAAACCAGTTGTCATTTGGATCTAGCTTTTTCTTTTGTTTGAGCTTTTCTTGCACAATATCAAAATGAGGGTGGAGTATTCCAAACCTTCTTGGCATTTATTTTGGAAGCATCAGACTCTACAAGATAAACATCAGTTTCCAATGGCAAATTTTCAGCTTCAATATTAGGGTCATTAGTACTGGGTTGGCTTCAAGGTTGAACTTGTGAAACGGAAGCAAACATTGATGCTTGTCCAACATGCCTCCTTTTCCAACTGTTTTCATTTTTGTGATTTTAATTTAAATGATGGGAATAGTTTTGCTCCAACATTTCTTCATTGCAAATACAGCATTGTATTTTTCTTGTCTTGCTTGGATAGCTCCTTTTTATTTTAAAGAAAAATGGGGTTTCTTTTAAATTACAATGAAATATCCCACGAATTCTTTCAAATTAAAAAGAAGATTGAAGGAAATAAACTCTCAAGTGCCTAAAACTCAAGATGCAAATGGATTGAAAAAGTTACAGTAAAAAAAAAGTAATTGCATGTTTCAATAGGTTCAGATTCCAAAATTAGGAAATGAATCCCTATGGGTGTAATCACTTCTCCCTTCCTCCCCTTTCTCCTTCCTAGAAGTAACTGGTGGGGAACTATATGGGGAATAGCAATCCTGCAGAAGGATGTCGCTCTTGCCGGAATGTGGATCGCTCTATCTGTTTGGCGCATTTAAAAAAAAACACGACTTTTGATTTTAATTTCCTGCAGGATGTGCCGATTTCCTGCGTACGTCCATTTTATCGAACTCTGATCATGGGTTTGTAAAATTTAGGAATTAGTTTTATTGTATTTTGAATAGCCAGATAAAAAAAAAATTGGATGGTTATTCGATCTCATACTCACAGAATTTGTAGCTTAAGATCATGATATATCATGTAATATTTTTAATGTATGTGAGAAGTAGATAGTCTTAATATATTTCCTTGGCTTTATCTTGAGGCTCATCAATAAATATGTTTGTGTATTGTTTTTTGTGTGCAACGTTTTATTGTAATAAATTACTTTCCGAATTTAGTTAAAATAGTGATCAAAACCAAATACAATAACGGCTTTTTAAGTTGTATTTCTAAAACAAATTTTTAGTTTCTATTACCCATATGTATACATAGGGTAATGAAAGTATAGAATTTAAACAAAAAAGAAATTTTGATTATTTTTTTTTTTTTCCATTTCTCCACGTTTTGGAACATCCTGATTTCAAAAAGTGACCTAGAACAAATTTGTGTACGTGGTCAACATAACTCCCGGACAAATTGACCTATGGTGTGCGGGTTGGTGATGGCACAGAGACCTACTATTTAGGTTTTCATTAAAATCGTGCATGTACACAAGGTAGCTGCCGCTGAAAAAGTCATGTTTTTTTGGTATTTGCTAAAAAACTGTTCTAAGGATTTTGTTCAAAATCGCTGTGGTAATGCCTCTCAAGGTATTCTAAACTTTCCCAACTCGGAAATTCTCGTAAAAATGCTTAAATGGCGTAAAAAGTTAAAAAACAAATGCCTAATACGCAGTTCTCTTTCCTTGGGCAAGCCTCATCAACAATCGTTTTTTTTCTTCTCTCCTAAGTTTCACTTACAAAAAAAAGAATAATATAAGAATTATTTAAAAGTATATCATCAAAATTAACATTTTGGTATAGGTTTTTAACCCCATGCAAGAATTATTGCAAAAAATATTGCCAAACTGGCCATTTTTGCTAAATGAATGATGAAAATTAAAAACGGTAAATGACACAAATCAGTATTATAGTGTAATTGAAAGTTGTGCAATGTTCCATACCCTTGGAGTTTATTGAAATATGTGACTGGAATTTTATTAAAAAATAAGTTACCAATTAAAAAATATGAAAGATAGTATTCAAAATTATTCTTTCTTAACATATTATAGCTAAAAAAATTGCTATTGTAAAGGAAAGCATTGTAGTTAAAAGAATAAAAGTATAATTAAACAACAAAAATAAGGTGATTTAACTAAACTATGATTGTGTAGTGGGGAATGTTTGTCAAAAAATTTTAACTTTGGTTTAATTCAATGTTTAAAATCATCAATTCCTTGGTAACAATGAATATTTATTTCAGGAATTGTTTGGGGATTTTGGAAATATTCGAAAGGCAGTTGTACACTATGACCAGTCGGGTCGTTCTCTTGGTACAGCTGAAGTCCTTTTTGAAAATCGAGGCGATGCCATTCGTGCTTTGAAGAAATATAATGGAGTGCCGCTTGATGGTGAGACATAATGTCAGAAAGAGGTGGTATTTTTCTGTCACTTTTTATATGTATGATAAAACAAATCCCTCTCTAAATTGAAGAATTTGGTGGAATAAAAAAAAATGCTGTTTGCTTGCGAGAATGTGTGCAGTGAGGTAAGAAGTATCGTTTTGTTGTTTTTTTATGTAGTGAGATTTGTCTTTAAAGTTCATTGATAATTATCTGTTGTTAAGGTGTTTCCTCCTATTTCTCTACTGTTCTGCAAGCTTTACTTACATATTTATCTGTACAGTTAACTGTTGTTGGGTTATTCAAAAATATAAAATCCTTTGTATATGGAGCACGGAACGATCAGGATATATAAAAAATATTCTTAGAAATATAACAGATCAGGTTATAAAAAAAAAATTGACACGAAATCGTCGTAAACCCTGCGACAATGTTGCAGTAAATAAAAGGGGCATTGAAAATGTTATGTGTGTTAGCAGAACGATTGCAAACAAAGAAAATCTGCCACAAATACACCATGTGCTGTAAAACGAATTGCTGCAGGTTTCAATAGATTAGATTTTTGTTTTACTTAATTGCTTTCTAGAGGGCAATTTTCTTTTAATTAACAGTAATGATTTTAGTTAATATGCTGTAATTAGAGCATGTGTGCGGCCTGGAAAATCTTTGAATTTCTCATTTTCAGTTCTAAAACCGCAAAATTGCCTTCTGGTATTCGTTTTACGTTACATTCTCTAGCCATTTCACTTTCCCCCGGCGCCTTAATTGCAGTTAAATCGGTTCCTCTCATTACTTTTTTTTCGACAAACGGTGGCAATTTGTTTGATCATTACCATGTGGTTCATGTTTCAAATAGCGCCTGCTTGTCGTATTTCTGATATACTTACTTGTAAAGTTCTGCGTTTGTTGATTCATGTCATTCTTCTTTTAATTAAAGTCATTCATAAAAAAAAAAATATATTTCATCGTGGTAGTTCCGATTCAAAAAAAAAAAATCCATTCCGAAATAAATCGTGCTTAGTATGGGCAATTGCTTATTCAACGATCTTTGCTTGCAAAACTCGAACTATAAAAAATGGCTCGGAAAATGCATGCAGCAAAATGCATTTTATGTATGAAGAAAATTGACATCTCAAGTATGGGGGAATCAGCGATAAGAAGTCACATGGCTTGTAAAAAACACAAGACTTTAAATAGAAGATCAGGAAAAGAAAATGTGTCCATTGCCCAATTACCAAAAATTTTATGATAGCAGATAACTCATGCATTATGTCAATAAATATATATGGTTGTGTCTTTGCTCTTTAGAAATAGCATTATATATTTTAAACTTCTAATTCTTTAATTAGAAAAAAAGGTATAAAAAGGCAAATTTTGTTTTGATTCTGCATTAGTAAAATAGGTCCTTGTAAAAGACCTTGAAAATCCTTTAATTTCACTTTCAAAAACAAGGTGCGCGCCCTGTGTATTCCTTAATAAATTGCCTTTTTTAAATAAGTTTTTAGGAACATTAATTTTATTTCATTCTTAATTGGTAACATTTCCAAGTGATTTCCCTACACTGTCATTCCATCCTTTATAAACTTCCTTAATAAATTTTTTAACCTTCAATCCAAAATTGTGTTTAAATTATCTTTTCAAATTCTAAAACATCAATGTATTATTTATAAAATTAATGTCATCTAAAGTTATCATAATCTTCAATATCACCAGGTTTATGTGTTCCTGTGCAGTAATACTATTCCAGAATGTTTGTGTAATATTTTTACAATAAAGACATAGTTATCTGAAAAACTTTACTATATTTTATATTAAAAAAAAAAAAAATACATTATTTACCTTCAACTTCATTACAAAATAACCATTTCAAATCTTAAATTTTAAGTATGAAATAAGGTATTTAAGTTTTTAATGCAAAATTGCTGTGATTTATCTGTTTAGTGTTATACAAATACATGTTGATAGAGGGGTTAAGTTGGTGCTTTTTTAGCAAAGTGCTAAAGAATTTTCGTGAATACTTATTTTATAAAATAAGATTTAGCTCTTTTGCTAAAGCATTGAGCCATAAAACATTTTTTCAGATGGTATTTGGTGTATAACAGCTTTGTATTAAAAGTTCATAATGGTTTTATAACAAAAAAAAAATTGTAAACTTAAAATTGATCTTTTCGTCTTTTTTGCTAAAGAAATTTTGTTAACTCAAACTCTGATAAAAGTGAAATCAAATTGGAACAATTTATGGACAGTGATAAATTACCTGGTCCAAATTACCAATAATAAATATACTACTTGGTCTTTCATGTAAAAAAAAATCTTTATGTGGTTATTTCAGGAAGTTACTTTTGTGGGCTATTTTTTATAACACTTCAAAATGGAAACTGAAAATATTCACTTTGAAATTGATCTTCATACAAATATGTTCCTGCTTACAATATATGCTTGCAATACAAATATGTTCTCAAATTTGTATGCAATACATATATGGATCAAGCAACCAGTTATTTAATGAAAGATATTTTTTAGCTTATTAGGGTATTGCCAATTTAGTACAGGTAAAATAGGACGCTAAAGAGAAAAAAATTAGTTCTTTCATGAAACTTGGCAAAAACGTTTCATTTGTCATGAAAATGAATAATAATAAAAAAATCCATGAAAATATCTAGCAAAGAAGGGTGTTTTTAGGGAGGTGGGTCTTATAACTCAAAAATTAATTTTGGAACACGTTTTTAGAGTATTTTTTATGCTGATACGAATGTAATAAAAATCAAGACGATACGACATACAGAAATAAAAAATTAGTCCGTTCATGAAACTTGGCAAAAACGTTATATTTTTCATGAGAATAAAGAAACAAGAGTCCATAAATATCTAGCTTAGAAAAGTGTTTTTTTTTTAGGGTGAAATGTTTTTTTTAACTGAAAATTAATTTTGGTATAACCTAGGCATGTGACACGTGTGTGGAGTATTTGAGTATTTTTTTATGCTGAATTGAAGGGGGGTGGAAAAGCAAGACAATATAACTATCCTATAAAAAGTTAGTCATTTTTATAAAAGAAACTACTTGTTACAGTGTACCTTATTTCACTACTTATTGTTTATCCCTTACACTTTTCTTTACTTATTATTTCCATTATTCACTATTTACTTATTTTATTACTAACTAGTACTTTTTCTATTAAATTTTGGTTGTTGGTTGACTTTTTCTGCTCGGTTTTGGTTCATTACATGTACTTTTATTTATTGCATGTATTTTCATCTATAAAATAGATAAATGGATTATAACTTTTTGTAAGATAGTTATAGGCCATTTTCAAAATTCGCTTACATTTGCTGTCCCAGGGGTAAAATAAGAAAAAAAAGCATAAATAAATATTTATATTTAAATTGAAGGACAGTTTAACATAAAGGAGACTGTGTTAAACATTTCTAGAATAAAATTTTTAAAAAATAAATAAAATATTTTAAGATATAAAAGTTTTTAAATGTGACTTGTATGAAAAATGCTTGTCCCTCTCAAGTTTTATGTATTTTAACTCTTGCATTTTCTACCTAATTCAACTTTTTAAAATAAATAACTTTGCTTATTTTAAATATGAACTATTACTACATTATATAAATGATAAAAAATTACTTACATGAATTTTTTTCTTTATCAAATCACTAAAAATATTTTGTCTCCCACTTTGCGTCAAGTCTGTTACCATGTGAATAATTTAACCAATAGAAGTTCATAAATTTACCTACAGAAAGCAGCACATATGCAGTGATATAGTTAAAGTAGTTAAGTCACTTTTTTTAGCCATTTTGTATTCTTCAGTCAAGAAGCATTGCAGTAGTGTTGAGAATAGGATTTCTTCAAGGTTGGTATTTTTATTCTTTGTCAAGTCTGTTACCATAATTTGTAATATTAAAATAATATTTTTTCCACTTTTGTAGTTAAATGCTGTTTACTAGATAGTTTTAGAAGGTGTTAGTATTTTTTTTTTTTTATTATTTAAAAATTTTACAGATCATCCTTTTTTCTCATGTTTTAATACTAATGTCAAATCCGTTACCTGTCAAGTCCATTACCATGTTACTGGTAACGGAATTGACAGAAAGTAACGGACTTGACATTAAATTGTTAATTGCAGCCAACAAAAGGTATTTTATACCTAGAATGTTATTCTAATGTTAATTGTTTTATATTTAATAGAGTTAATGTCTAGTATTAATTGTTAATTAGTAATGTTACATCTAGTATATTATTCTAGTAATAATTGCTATATACATAGTTAATGGTGTTAATGTTTAGTATTAACTGTTAATTCTGTATTTGTAAAGTTATTTTGTGGATAACTAAAATTATCTTGTGTCTAGTAAGGTAAAAAGTTTTGTAGTGAAAATTCTGATGTCTTAGTATCTTATGCAACCTTCACTAGATTCCGTCCTTTTCATGTCCTTCCACCATGTGCCGAAAATAGGAATACATGTGCATGTATCATACATTCTAATTTTAAATTAAAAGTGCAAAAGTTGATTAGTGTAAAGGCATTGCAAACAAATGATCTTAAGTCCCTATATCAGGGTTCCCACTCAAATCACAGAATGAAAATCAATGACTTTTGAGGACATAATTAAAGTTTTTAAGGACCTTTAAAAATTTGTTTTCAGGCATCATGTCTATTTATAAATTTTTTATAAAGTATATTCTATCAAAACAGTTACAAGTTGGCGCATGCGTCATACAAATATGTCAGAAAATTCCGATACAGTGAGGATAAGTGGCGGACACACGGGGATAGAAAGTCCGAGTTGCATTTTTATAAATTTTGCAGTTGGTCAACATTACATACACAAAAATTAAGAACTTTTAAGGACCTCTAAGCATTTTCAAGGGCTTTTAAGCAACTCTAAGCATTTTAAAGTACTTTCAAGGCCTTGAAAACAGGTTCAAAAATATTAAGCACTTTTTATTGTGATTTAAAAGGCATGCCTTTAACATCAGTCTTCAATTTCAAGCTTATAGGACCAGCAAAGAAAACATGGAACCTAATCGAAGCTCTCTAGCACATTGACTTCTCGAAAAATTATGCCTGTAAATTGAACGAAGAAGTGCAAACATATCACTATGGTGTTTCAAGAGCCCAAGCGACATTATACACAGATGTTATGTACATTGGGAAGAAAGTAAAGACTATTTCTTTTTGCACAATTTCGTCCAGTTATGACCACAGTCCAGCAGCAATATGGGCCCACTTAGAACCAATATTGGACTTATTGGAACTTTTGGATCCCACCGTTTCAGTCCTCCATTTTTTTTTGACAGTCCATAAACACAATATCATCAGAAAAAAACCTTCCATCTCTTCACCCACTTACTCTTTTTGCATGTGTTTCAAAGGGGCACATGATCCTATTTTAAAGCTGGCCATGGAAAAGGAGCTGCTGATGGCATTGGACAGCCATCAAATGAACCTCAGATAGCCTGGTAGCTTATGGTCATGATATATTTGATGCACGCGATCTGTACGAAAAAATTCATGGAAAAACGAATGTCGAGGTGTTTTTCATCGAGGACAAACATATTCAATCCATCCAAGAAAATTTACTTCATCTTGTTCCAGCTCTTCCCAGTACATTTCATGTGCATCCAATTGCCACAAATGAAAGGTGAAAATTCCTGTTCGAAAACGTGAGTTGTTTTTGTAATCGAAATGGCTGCTGTGAGTGTTTTCCGATGAAAGAGTTTGATTTCAATATAGATAAACAAAACAAAAAGCATCAGAAAAGGATATATTCTACTTCTTCGGAAAGCGAACTCTCCATTGATAACCCAACTCCAGAAATAAGTTCCTTGGAGCTGGTTGCTCTGCATAAAATGATTGAGGGTTTTCATGTTTTTGAAGAGTATTGGGGGAGTAGAAAAAAGACAGTACACATATGCTGCAGTGATTCAAGAAAAAATGGATAAAGATGGTGAAATCAAAATGTGCTTAAAAGCAAATGATAAATACAGGAAAGTTTATCACATTGATGATAAAGACACTTCATATGTTAACTTTGAACAAGATGTAGGAATTCTTCCATATCCAAAATGAAAGGGAATGGAATATTCTACGAGTTTCCGTGATCTTTAGACACATACGGAAAATGTACATGTTTATTTATAAATACCTAATGTAGTTTTCGAAAGGTAGAGTCTCGGTTGTTTTGTTTTAATGTTTGATATCATGGAATATTTTACTAGGTAAGCATTTGTTTTATAATTAAATCAATATGATAATTTATATTTGTATATTTAATCATAAAAAATTCTCTATGTGTTAGGTAGAAGAAAATTAGCATTCAAATGAAAAATATATTTATGTAAACTTGAAAAATATTATTAAAAACTATAGTAACAGTCTTGACATTTGGTTAAGGGTTCTAGTCAAATCCGTTACCAAATGTCAAGTCTGTTACCGGACAGTTTTTTATGGTTTTTATAGATTAATATTCTTTTTTTCCCTTCTTTAAATTGTTGTTTCTCTTTCAACTAAGAAAGACAAATATAATTTTCATAAAATTAAATAATTTAAATAAATATATACTTTTGTTATTGGGAAAAGTTCTTTGAAAAAATCCAATGTAATTAAATTCTATGGTAATTTTTGCCTCTAATTTTAATTTAATCGAATTAAAAGAATTGAAGTGCATGTTTTTAACTTCAGGGACCCTTCAAAGTAAGTTAATTTTAAAAAGTTAAAAAAATATTAACTGTATGAATTTTCAAGAATTGTGTATGGTAACAGACTTGACAATTTGCCTTGCAACTTAAGTTACTAAGACACTTGCATACTAAATTATACAATAAAGTGTATGACTAATTACTTTTTCATATACCTCAGACCTATACCCTAACACCAATAATCATTTTTAAATGAAATAGATTTTTTTTTTTTAATTCGAAACCTGAAATGTAAGCGTTTGGTGAAAATGACCCTTATATCATCTTGCTTTTTTTTCATTAATTCAATTCAGCATCAAAATATACTCCACACGTGTCACAGACCTAGATTGTTTCAAAAAATTTCAGTTATAAAACCCTATGAACCCTAAAAACACCCTTTTCTAGATATTTTTATCTAATCTTGATCGCGGTAGCAGAAAATGGGAGACGGATACGGATATCGCAGATTTTTCGGCAGCCTGCAGATCATTTTACAAATTTGACTTACAATTTTTTTTTTTTTAAGTATGATTTATAAAAGGGGTGGTTTGAGTCAACGCACATGTGCGATACATCATTTCATGGAATCGTGATACTCTCCACCGCGATTTTACGGAGATAGTATAGAAACATTACAAGTTCTATTTGCTTTCGCGTGTTTGTGGTAGTAATTAGTTTCGCTAAAAGTTACGCTGATGTAAGGACCGCTATTCCCGAGAATCGCTCTGCTAAGACGGGAAATACTCCGATATTTACATCTTTGCGATGTTCCTTTTCGGCGAGTGTTACGCCGATATAGTACCCACTATTTCGACGATTTATGCCTCAAAAGTTGAACCATCGCCGAGATTTACGTGGTTGTGGTGTTACGTCGATAGTGTAATCGTCTGTATTGCATAAATTTCCAGATTTCTACCGATATATTGGGCACTAACGCCGAGATTTACGTTATTATAATGGTCGTTTTTGCGGATTGTTACTTAATAAAATTGCCGAGATTTGCGCTAGTAAGGTAGCAGATATTTGCGTTGGAATAGTGGTAATTTTCACCTAGGTATAAGCCGTTTAATAGCAGCTATCGAAGAGAATTGCGATGCCGTTTTGGCAGAATGATTTATGCAGAATGATTGCAATTTTAATTTAAGATACAATAATTTTAAATATTTCGGTTTTAATATTTAATTTATTTTGCCAAATTTCTATGTTTATTTAAAACAGGAATTTTTGTTAAAATTGACGAATAAGGTGCTTATGTATGTTATCCAAACTTAAAAAATAATAATAATTACGCTGCAGATTATTTTCTAATACCCAAATTAGCGTCGCAGACTGGCAGAAAAGTTTCTGCTACTGGAATCTTGATATTCATTTTCATGACAAAAGGAACATTTTTGGCAAGTTTCATCGATGGACTAAAATTTTTGGCTTTTCTTATGCTTTTTAGTGGCTAAAAGATGATGGCTGTGAAAAATTATCAATTCCCAGTTGTAAGAAACCAGAAATCTACTTTTCCTTCTCTCGAGATGTCTTCCCAATTTTGTTTTATGCACACCCTATTTTCATGGCAATAGATGTGTAAACTGTGACAAAACGTATTGTAACTCTTTGGTTAATGGAGGTTTTATAGTCTGGAAAAATATACTATAAATTCTGCAATATCACATTAGAATCTTCAATCATTTCTTTAATCCACAAAAAACAGCAGCATCTTGCATGTCTTAAACCCTTTTATAAAGGGGGGGGGGGGGGGACAGAGCCAGTGACTTGGAGCCAAAAAAGAACCTGTATTTTTTTTTGTGGTTTGTAAAGTAGTCTTTATGGAATTGAACATAGAGGGCCCCCAAAAAAATGAAATTCACGTGCTTATTTTGTTTCTTCAGGTCGCCCCATGAAGATTTTAATTACAAGCTCCCTTCCACCAAGGCAGAACAACTTCTCAGAAAACTTTGGACGTCGTGGCGCATCTGGTAACCGCTTCAATGGAAGGTAGGCTGCAATAATTAAGTATAATCGGGTTATCTAGCCGCATATAAAATAAATTTTGAAAAATTAATCGTGGTAATTTGCAGGGAACAAAAGTAGATTTGGCCCAATCTCTTTATGTATTTTTACTTAATCATATGTATATTTGTCAGATTAAGTGAAGTCATTCTGCTAGTTTTAATTTGCATGTAGATTGCATAAACTGTTAAGTGATTTGGTCATTTTTATTTTAGGGGTCGTGGTATAGCTAGAGGTCGAGGTCGTGGAGGCTTTAACAGAGGTTAAATTGCATGATTAAAAAACAGAGGTAAGATATTTTGCTTACACTGTTGATGTAGACATCAGTGTTTAAACTGAAGTACAAAATTTCTTTAGCAGAAAAGCTTGTCATAAATTCTTTTGTTGGTAAAATGCTAAGATGGTTACGAGTTTCAGCAGTCTGAATGTTTAATCTAAAATTATTCAGAAACTTTATATTATAAAATCATTGTAAACTATGAATATAAAGCTATTTTATTCCAAATAAAAAACAGAAAAAAATAGTTTTTAGCCTTTAGGTTAGTGACTAATTTTTCGATAGAATGAGTGAATTTTCAATTTTTAAAGCTAAATGTTTAGCAAATGAGCTAACATTTAACAATATAACTCAAAAAAGTTAATTCTGCTCTAATTGGAAAAATTAAGGTTTTTATCATAAATAATGAAATTTCTACACTTTGTTTTTCTTTAAGAGTAGCAAATGTTTTAATTTAGGGAGTTATATTGAAATAATTGTGCATTCTGGATTTAGTTGACCCACTCTGTTTTCATAAGATAAAAATGTATCAGTACACATCCTCACAGTGCATTTGGCACTCAGCAATTTTTTTTTTTTTTTTTCATCTTTTATGTAAAAACAAAATTTTGAGTGACTATTGCAAACATATTATTAATTCAGAAAGTCAGGCAACAGGCCAAATATAGAAAATAAAAATTGTCAATTTTGAATTTTTTTTTTTTTTTTTTTTTTTTTTTGTGGAAATGTAATCTATCTTCATTAAAAATTTAAATAATAAAAAAACTTCTTTAAAAGTAGAAAATGATGTTTTACCATAGATAAACAATTTAAAGGGTGTCTGTCCTGGGGGCAAATTTTGAATTTCCTTCACAGTTAATGGCCACACATACTTTTAAGGATATTGATATGTAAATTATCAGATACTAAATTTAAAGAAAATTATCACACAAACCATTAATTTGTAAATTTTCTAAAAGTATTGCTTTAACATTCAGTAAATTCAAAATAGTCAAATTCTTCAAAATGTTATCAAGAAACATTAGTAAGGTGAATTATATTATTCAACTTAATAAAATTTTGAAAAATTAAATATTTTGAATTTACTGATTATTTAATCAATAGTTAAATATTTAGATTGTTAATTATATATCTATTGAATTAGCTTCCATGTAATAGTTGTGGATGATGTATTGGATATTTTGTCTTGTAATTGCATAATCATGTCTGATGGATTTTATTCTCTCTTAGGGGAGTTTAGTTTGAACTTCTCGAGACATTCATTCTTTGTGTTAACTGCCCTGCTGTTTCAACTGAACTGTTGTGTTTGCATATATATTTTAAGGACATTGCATTGTGCAAAGTGCTTTAATTCATTAATTTCATCCTGAAGGCAAATTTAAAGAAATTTTGTGAATTTGCCACTTGTCATTGGGAGATCTTCATCTTTTAAATAAATCTTCATAAATGTATTTTGTGTTTGTTTCTTACTGGGCTTACTTCAAGGTGAACACATTTGTAGGATAGACTAGTTTATTTTTATGAACAAACTAATTGAAATTGAACTAGAGAAAGAATAATTGACTATTGTCAAAAGGCAAATATAGGTTTATTCCACATCAATCAGTATTTTGATTCAAAAGCAGTTTTTAATTGTTATCATTAGTGTTGGCTTTCACACTTTTCAAAATTCATCTACCTTTCTATAAAGAATAACACTATTTTCATGTTATGCTTAGTAACTTATTTTAGTTACTAAACATATGAAAATATTTAATGCACTATACCTTACACATGTTTTTGACCTTTCATTGGTGGTAGTGATGGGAAATTATGAATGACGATTAGTGAATCATTCGATTATTGCAATCATTCGATGTTTCCGATTATTCTGTTTTCATCGATTAAATAAAATCCTTTCATCGATTGAATGAAATTCTCGACACTGACCCCTGTCTAACGGAATAAGATGAATGATTTTCTCGACAATGTATGATATTTCCGACTAATTTTTCTCGACACCGATTATCTTCTCGTCAGACGATGCATATAATTTACAGATAAGGTCTTCTTTAGTCAAATAATTGGCCAGTTTTCCGTAACATTTCTTCTTAAACTTCCATTTCATTGGTTCATTCTGGAAATCGCCGTACTTTTCTGAAACTAAAAAGACATTTTGACACACTGCTCGATTATGAATACTTTTTAAACAACCTTCATTCACATTCAGCGATTAAGTAAAATCGTGGTTCGGTTTATGTCGGTTCTCGATTATTAAAATCGAACATTTTTGGAACGTGAGCCGATTTCCTCCTTGGCCGATTGTGAATGAAACCAAGAATTCATCTCAATTAGTATAATCGAACAGTTTTCACATTTCACCCGATTATTAATATTATAGACAATCGAGCACTTTCATGTCATGTTTCATCAACTCGATCTCGATAATAGAAAATCGCGTACTTTCAACTTGTAATTAGTGTTTGTTTTCAATGTTTACGTTTTAAAGCTTTTTTAAAATTTGAGTTATACATTCATGTGATGTGAATTCGATATTTTATTCTGCATTTTATGCATTTTGCTTGCCTACCGAACCGAAAACAAACGGAAAAAAATTAATATCTGCTTTCAAATATCTGAATCTAGGGTTTTGCAATTTATGTGTCATTATTGATTATACAGCTTTTAAAATAATGCCAAGCACTATCTTGTAAATATGACACTTTCTTAGGAATGAATCAAAAGATAGTACTATATTCTTATTTACGATTTATAAAGTTAATCGCATGTTTGCACTGTATTTGCTCATTCACAGTAACTTGTTTACATCTACTTTGATCAGAACTTATGCAATCTCATTAATTTATAAGAATGACTCTTTAAATGTTTCTCATCCAAAATCCTGTTAAACTTCAATAAATGTAAAACTATTTTGACCGAATCAGTGAATGAAATTATCAATCAAACATATCATGGTTGATTGTCAATAATTGGTGAATAAATATCCGATTATGAAAATTTGGCGTCCTTCAAACCTATTAAGATTGTTAGAAAAAGCGGTTAAAGTTTGTTATACGCCGCCCCCTGATTTTGCTCCAAGTATGGTGACCTGGTGCCTATATGGTTCTATTACAACTTGGTATCCATTTTGGCAAACCTGTAGTTCATTTCAGTAGTAGAGTCAATGCAACTTGGCGGCATTTTTCAGAGTCGTCAAAGGGGGAGGCGTATAAAACACATTCTAACCGAATATGCGATGAATTTAACTTGGTTAAAATTCCAAGTATGGCATTTTGCACCGAAGGTGATTGTCGCCAGCACATTTTTTAATAACAAGTGAAGTACATATGGTTGCCATTATTTGACACGGTACTGTACTTGGAAGTTTTACCTTTAGTCAACTTAATTGAATATTTTTCATACTTCATCCAATTAGAGACAATTGAGCACTTTTCACATATCGCGATTGCTGAAAATCAAATTATTTTTCTTACGTGTGTCTGCTCATCATGCAAGTCGAGTATTCCGACTCGACTCGGAAAGTCAAGAACATAGACTTTTTTCTAGGGGAAACTGCTGCGCTGTTTAAAAAGAGAATTTTTCTGATAGTGTTAAGCAAAAAGCTTAAAAAATTATAACGTTTTCCTGAAATTCTTTTGTAACCCATAGTTAAAAGTCCAAGACACATATATAAAAGAACTCAAAGTGCACAAACAGTAAAACAATACAAAAATCACTCACCAAACCTAACTACAATCTGGCTAAAATGAAATACTTGAATCAACTTCTTGTATTTATATATGTGTCTAACACTTGACGACATCTCTCGTTCTTTATAATAATTCTTAACTAATTTTTTTATGTTGAAATATATAAAATCATAACCTCTTTTGAAAAATTTATCTTAAATATATATTGCAAATAGACATGGTTTAGGTTCTCATTCTCTAAGGTAAGGTGGGGTAAAATGAGTATAAAAATCACTGTTTTTTGATTATCAGCTAAAATTTTCTCTTATAAATGTTTAACAATTAAATTTTTATTGTTCTTTACATTTCATTTCTGAGGAATAAGAATATATAATTTTTAATATTGTGTTGCAAAAATATGTTTGTAAGAAAGCATTTTAAAGGCATGTGTCCAATTTATCCCATGCAGGTGAAAATGGGTTATAGTGTGGAGTAAAATGGGTATACTATAGTTTAACAATGAAAACCGTAGAGTAAATAATAAACCACAGACTTGCCATAAGAAAGCACACCCCTAATGAAATATGAAAAAAATATATAGTAAGTCATATAATCATTTAAAACTTTTGTTTTAGTCTGAAATTGGTTAGTACATTCAACTCGAATGTTTATTAGTAACATTTGCATTTAAATCACATTCCTCTCCATATTGCATTTAATGACTGCAAAATACTATTATTATTAATGTTTAAAATCTTGCAAAATATAATGCCTCCTATTGGCTGGTTCATTGAAAATTTCTGTTTGGTTATTTTCAATGATAACTGTGTGCTCCATATCATGGAAAATATAAAACTCGCCACGCCTAGATTTTTTCAAAGCTTTTATATCGCGAGTTATTTTATAAAGGCGCAAATTTTTTTTTTACTATAGGTTAATCAATGATTTGCTAGCAAATGTTGTAAATTCCGTGAGAGTAACTAGTTTTAAGAAACATATGCACTGGAGGATAATCAATAGCCAATGATTGGATTACACTGGCTAGGTAAATAACTTAAATTTTGTACTACAAAATTTTTATGTTTATTTAATTCGGTTTGTTTAATGTACCATATTTAGTGATAAAGAGGATGTTTTTATTTGCATATTGTTGAATTCTATAAACTTTTCAGCCTGCATTATGTATTGTATTTTTCCAGTATGATTGTTAAACGCTGTTTCAACTTTGTATATTGTATTGTATTATTATGTATGATCCTGTAACTTTTTGAATTATAAATTGTTTAAATTAATTATCTTAGTATAGTATGTATGTATAATCTTGTAACTATATCGTATATTGTATGTATATATGACCCTGTAACTTCTTTAATTATAAATTGTTAGAATTAATTATCTTAAAATATAATTATGTAATATGCAATTTTGGTGTTTCTATATTGTAATTTGACAAATTATGTATCTTCTATTATGTTACTCATCAATTTCTGTATTTTGTGTTATGCAAATTCTATTTATAAATACATATATATTTTTTTACTTGACCAAACCTGTTAAGCCTTAAGCCTGTTGCTGATCTTGAAATTTGAATTTAATTGCCATAATTTTTCCAGTGAATTCCTTCTTTTTTCCCTACTTTCATCCATCTATATAGAGCTGCAGGCCCATTTTCATTATTCTTTACTTGTAGGCTGATGCCTTATAATATGGTTTGAACTTCGTTTGACTTTTTATTCTTGTTGGTCTCTACTTTTTTAGTGCTCTGGTTTGCAGATTAATTTTTTAACCTCATAATGACTTTTCCATTCGTCACCAGCTTAAGCTTGGACATGTTTACGTTTCAATTTGGAATTTTGTATTCATTTTTTGTAAGACTCTAAGGTTTTGGAGATATAGCAGACAAAATTGCTGCTTTCAAATCTTTATAAGAGATAATAGTTGTAATATGGCAGTGTCCCTTTGAGAGATTCCTGATCCCTTTAGCAAAGGATTTTTAACTACACATTTGATTTTTTTTTAAACTAAAAAAATACAATGTTGTACTAGGAACATATTTTTATTCCATTTTATAAAAAATAAGGCTGTACTCAGAAAAACTTTATATTATCACCTTAATAATATCTAAAAACCATCATGCTATTTATAAAAATAAATGAAAAAAACTTGGAAAATTTTTACTACACTATTTGTTTTTAATAATTCTTTTGGCCACCAAGGCTGAAAGAAATAATTTGGTTTTCAATTAACTTAATCTTAGACATTTGAAAGGCAAGAGTTTAAAAAAATAATATGATCCACAAGTTTTGGTTTGAGCCGATTTCTCCTCTCGCTGGTAAGCAGACCCGCCTTTGAGAACAGTCTTTCAGATGGCACCGATGTAGCTGGGATACACAGATATTTTTTTGACAGGGCATGGAGTTCTGGCATGGAGTTTTTTTGTTTTTCCCAAAAATTTAGAGGGTTCTGTTTCCTTGGTACATGAGGCAACTCTAAATATTGTCTTATCATTAGAGTTGCACTCACTTTTGGTGTTATTGAGACCTTAACCTTTTCTAATTTTGAATCAAATAAATCCCAAATGGAGGGTTCAGCATTTTTGGGAGGGGCAGGCACAGTGGTAACATTTTCTGGCTGTACTCTAATTGTATGTTGCAGATCTCGCAACACACCTTCTTCTGCTTTCTGAGCATTATCTGGAATCCCAAAGGCAGTTTTTTTAAATCTGGGATCCAAATAACATGCCTTTTGGGGAACTGGTTCAGTTTCCAGGTGTCCAAGGCGCCGAGAAATTGACTGCAATAAATACACTTTCAGTGATATGGCTGCTTCGGACTTGGGCATACTTATTTTCACAGCATTTTGTAATCCCCTCAGCATAGGGATTGCCATTGAAAGAGTTGGATATTTTTCTCCTGAAAGCTCTTTTGTCATACTTTCAAATGGCTTTAGGAGAGGAATCGCTTCTTCAATCAATTTCCATTCAATGGCACTCAACGATGGTGGCCCGTTCACTAAAGATGGCAGAACTGCTGATAATGGTAATTTCAGCTTCACAAGTCGTTCCAACATCAATAGTGACGAGTTCCACCGAGTGGAAACATCTTGTTTTAATTTAAGTGTGGGTAACGCCATTTGTGTCTGCATGTTGGTAAGTGCCTCTGTGGCCACAACGCTGCTTTTAAAATGCGACACTAATGCCCGACACCTTCGCAGCATTTGGGCAAGAGATTCAATGTTTCCTATCGCATCTTCCACAACTAAATTTAATGTGTGGGCAATACATGGCTGATAGGGAAGATTTAAATGTTCACATATCGCATTCTTCATATTGGCAGCGTTGTCAGCCACAACAGCTACCACCTTCCCATCAAGTTTGTAATTGTGGAATACATTTTGAAGGGCATCAGCTATATTTGCACCTGTATGGTGACCAAGAATGCTTTTTGTTTCCAAGACTGATGAGACCAACAACTCATTATGAATAAAATGAGCTGTTGCACTCAGAAAGGCAATGTTGGACTCGGATGTCCAAATGTCAGTGGTGATTGCCACGTGTTCCACACTGTTCAAAACTTTAATCAGTTCAGCTTGTTTTTTATTAAATAATGCAGGCAGCAACTCACTTGTAATTTTTTTACGACTTGGCGGTGTGTAGAGAGGCTGTAGTTTTCTTGAGTACTTTAGAAAACCCTTGTTTTCCACCACTGACAGAGGCTGAAAGTCAGTCACAATCATCTCCACCAAACACTTATCGATGTCTTCTACTGCCTCGACTGATAGCTGTTGGCTAGACGATCCAAACAGTCGTAGCTGCTTCTTCCGACGCTTGGCTTGGGGTTCAGAGCACTCCTCTACAACAGAAGGTGCCTGGCTCTTTTCTGCTCTGTCGATGATTGATGAAGTAGGCTCAACCATCCTAGACGTGGGCAAACCCACCCAGGACAAGGAAGTAGATTCCACTTCAGTGGACGTCAAAGCTAGAGAACCAGCCCTTGAAGTGGTAGTAGACATCTCCACCCTAGATGTTGAAGCAGATTCGCCCACCCTGGATGTAGAAGCAGACATCTTTGATGTAGCACGTGGGTTAAAGAAAAACTTGCTGCTGGGTTGAAGTGTTTCCTTTACCTCACTTGGTGGAGTAGGATTATCGACTGCTTCCTCTTCAGCCAAAATATGCTGATTCAAAACTGCACTGTGCTGTTTGCGCAGGTGAACATTCATATTCGTAGTGTTGCCATGAAACTTCAACACCTTTTTGCAAATATGGCACAGTACTGTTTTATCAGTTTGTCGGGAAAAGTGTTCCCAACATAAAGACGTTTTAGTTGTTGGGCGCATTTTATTGCAATATAGATGTAAATTATATAAAGAAAAAGGAATACAAAATTATTTAAAAATATAATAATATAATAAAAAGAAACTGAATTGGAAATAAGAAAAAAACAATCACAAAAACTAAATAAAAATCAGAATAAAGAAACTAATGAAAATCTAAAAAAAGTCGCAAGTATCGAAAGCACACAAATATCAAAGTAAAAGACTCGTACTGAGTACTGTACAAAACCAACTAAAGTTACAGTTGACTCATCATCAAATTATGATCATGTTGGAAATAATAGTTTAGACAGTGGTAGAAGTGGGTTAAAAAAAAAAGGTGGGGGATGCCCTGAAGTTGATGACAATTGGAACCCCTTCCCCATTCCAATGATAAATTTTAAAATTTTGTATCTTGTAATTAAAATATTAACTTGTAAGGAAATAATTTATACTTCCTAATACCATCATTTTTTTACATTTGAAAACTTTAAATCATTTTTTCTCAATGTCATTACATTTGAAGGTTAATATTATTTTTCTTAGGTAGTTTTCAGTGAGATTGAGTGATTTTAAAAGTGGGGGGACGCGTTTACCGATACTTCTAGCACTGAGTTTAAACTTGATAATTTAAAATTAATTGTATTTATTTAGAGTTTTGTAGATTTTGTACCCTTTAAATATCTCACTTGTGAGTCTTAAAAAAAAAAAAAAAATTTTAAGTATTTTAATTGACTGTAACCGTAAAATACCTATTTAATTGCAACCGTATCTTATTTACTTAACTGTAACCGTAAAAAAAAAGTATAAATAATCGATTAGTAAAATGAATGAAACTATTCGATTATTTAGTTTAGAAATCATTCATCATTCGATTATTGAAATCATTCGATTATGCCCAACACTAATTGGTGGCACCTTAACAAAAATGTCAATTGATTTTGCCGAAATTCATTTCAATAATACTAATATTCTCTGGTCTGTTCGCATTCTTTCCGTGCTTATGTAAAGCTAGTTTATTATTGATTAGCAGTATATACACGATATTGCATACGTAAATTGTATAACCTAAAAATTCGACGACTTTTTTTTGTTTTATCTTTTAATCTCTAATATTGATTTTACTTTTAACTATTTACAGGGAGTTAACTAAAAATATATCTTCAAATAAATCTATTTCATTTGTCTTATTTAAAATATAAAAAACATTTATATAAAATCAAAGTGTTGTCATTTTAACATTTCTATTGTAATACAAACATAACAGTATTCTGATAATTTATAAAATGTTTTGGTAACCTACAGATTTGTGCTTATATGTTTTTTATTAATTACACACTGTTAAGAAAAATAAGTCCCCTATACTAACCTTCAAATTTGACCAGTATTGAGATTTCAGGGATGTAATAGGCTTAAGACCCAAAAGACTGAAATCATATGCAAGCAAAAAAATTGCATAAAACTTTATACGCGAAGCATGTTTTAAAAAGTAAATTACCAAAAAGTGCTACATAAAAAAACTGTTCGATAATAATTTATTTATTCAGCAAGTAATAAGAGAAGAATATTGAAATCATTTACATTAAAAGTTTAATTAACAAACAAGTTTAACACATCATCAAGGCCATCAGAAATCTAAAATTGGGCATTAAAACATTTACGACCTATACATTACCGAGATGCAACACTCAAAAGAAGTATGAAAAGAATTACACTTCAGAACCTTTTGATAAAAAAGCATACTTTATTCAAGTCTTCATAGATTTCAAAGCTCATTACAAAAAAAATTCAAGGACCGCTCCCGCAATCCTCACGGACATAGCAGCTATTGCATCTCGGCAATAGCTGCTTTAAAACGGCTTAAACCTAGGTGAAAATTACCACTCCTTCAACTTAGATAGCGGCCATCATACTGACGCAAATCTCGTCAGTCATATTAAAGCAACAATCGGCAAACTGATCATCACACCAACGTAAACATCAGCGAGGCTCTGCTATAGAGGCGATTATATCGACGTAACATTTTACGAAATTTACTATCACAACCACGTAAATTTCGGTGATAGCGACAATTATTGAGGCGCAAACCTTCGGAATAGTGTATTATATCGGCGTGATACTTGCCGATAGCTTTCGCCTCAGCAGTGCAAATCTCAGCAATAGCAGTCCTCTTGTAATGGGCAGCGAAAATAATCACCGCGCACCAACGTAAATAATGCCGATAGAGGTCATAACGTCGGAAGTTTGCGAAAGTCTGAAACGTATATAGGTTCCGCTATTGCGAGACTTGCAAGCAAGCCCAATAAGATTGTAATGCAGATTCGTGTCAATCTTAGCAATGATCGAAATTTCAATAAGAAAAGAGTGAAAATCCACTTTTCAGTTGAACTGAACCATGTCTGACTGACAAGTGAAAATTTCTGCAACTGCGTCAGTGGCTTTTATATCGGCGTGACACCCGACGAAAATAATCATCACGCTGTAACGTAATTATTTTTGACAGCGGCGTCATAATCGTGGAAATAGCGGCAGTTTCATCACTGTATACCTCAGCAAAATAGCCATCACATACCAACAGTGGTAGAAGTGGGGGGACGGCCAAAAGTTGGTGACAAGTGCACCCTCTCAACGATAAATTTTATAATTTCGTTTCTAATAACAATAAATTTATAACAATTAACTAGTAGAAAGGAAACAATTTTCAACACGAACAAGGGTCCAAAATTTATTGTTATTTTAATGAATATTCTGCGAAGTTTTTTTCTAGGAAGTAAGAGATGAAGTGAAGTAATAATTCCACATTATATACATAACTGTTTATTTAGATTTAAATATTGCCTCTAAATAAGCATACTTTCATAAAATTAAATTAATAAGAAATTTTAATTTTTTTTTAAATACTTTGTCTTTATATTTTTTTCTAGTTCCTCTAAAGTTAAAATTTGACCAAGTGAAAATACCTATATCTTTATACAAAGTAGTATAATACATTTTTATAACACTATGACATAAATAGTTTTTTTTTTTCAGTGACTTAAAACTTTTTCTCAGTGTCATTACATTTCTCATTTCCCTACATTCTTGGTATATTTTTTAAGAAGAAAATCTATGCTTAATTAATTTTAGTACTATCTAATATCCCATGCCCAGTAGTATTGCTTAATGTTCAAAGAGACCGCGAGGTTGCGGGTTCGAGTCCCGTGTTGGCATGAATGTTAGTAAATGTATGTTGGTTTGTTAAATGACGAAATGTTTCGGCGCATTATAGCCCTCGTGTTGCTGACGGCGCCAGATAATCTGAATACAACCAATGTTCAAAGAAATTTATAAACAAAATTAGTGATAAAAACTGAAAAATATAGTCTGGAATAAATAAAAAATATATATACAATTTTGAATTACATGACTCGGAAGACAGTGATAAGATGAATTTGTTTCAACAATTTTGGCATTGATAGTATAATATACAAGTATTGTATCGTGCATTCAAAAATTGAAAGTAAAAAAATTGCAAAATGATATTTTACCTTCTTTAAAAAAAATTTGCATTTATCAGCTTTCTCGTTTGGCTTCATGGATAATTTTACGTGCACATTTATGAGTTTTACTGGTTTTATGTTTAAAAATCTGCTTTCTTAAGGATTTTCGTTAGTCAAATTCCTTGTCTCCATGTGGCAAAATGTTACACCCTACCCATTCGTTAGAAAGTTTCAAACCTTGTTTTCTTCTAGTTCCAATCTTTTTAGCAGCCTTTGGTATGTGTTGCATCCAAGTTTTTGTTCTTCACAAGTACACCATGGATATTCGTTGTATTTCTGAAGGTGCGTATCATTTTGTGTCCAATACTTTGGATAATCATTACTGCAGTGCGTTTCTGCTTACTGTTTCTGCCTCGTGCTAGATTCTCTTTCCAATTGGTCTCTTCAACTTGATGCACTTGCACATTTTCCACTGCTCCTTCCTCAACGTTCTGTTGTGTATCGGAGTCATTTTTCTTACAGTTTTGAAGCCAAATATATCAATCTCATCTTGTTTTGTACTAGATGGATTACGAATACAAATGCAGTTTAGAATCAGAAGTAAGATATAGGTATTTTAGGTATAGGTTAAGTTGGAGGAATACACGGGTTTCTACTAATAATCAACAAAACGCAAAACATTTCAAAGTAAATGTTCGAAGACAAAACAGGAAATGATAGTGCAATAAATGTCTTTTTCTATCCTCAATAATCCCAGACAACGGGCGCCGAAATGCGCCGCGCATTTCCAAGAAAAATTGACGGTACTTACGTATTAATGCAACCAGGCCAAAATTCGCATAAATCGCCAAATTTGGCGACACTACTTACGGCAACCAAAATTCGCATAAATCGCCAAATTTGGCGACCCTACTTACGGCAACCTTACGTGTTATACATGGTTTTTCGTAAAGAAATTATTTTGCTTACTGGTTAGATTCAGGGATGGCACAGCTTGACTTCTCATTCGTATCAGCTGAAATCCAATTTCGTATCACCCACAATCTAATTTTGTATCAGGTGAAATCGGATTTTTATCAACTTTGTGACAGGAAAATCACATTTTGTTTCTGCGTTGCACAAGTTAAAATCAAAATTTAAGTCGATTAAAATGTTTTTATAATAACTGTGCACTAGTTTAAATCAAGATTTGTACTATGTTAAGAATTATTATTTATGTTGTTTGAAAGAATATTACACTTATTGCAATTATTTACAGCATTACAATAAATATGTACAGGCCAATTACTACGTCTAAACTTTTAAAAACTTTTGTTTTTAAAAATCTTCCCATCAATTTCTTTAATAAATTACACATTTCATCATACAGTATGTGTATCAGGGGCTCTTGTCTTTGAAACAGTGACAAATATTCACTAAAGAGAATACATGCATTCTTTAAAAAAAGAAGCCTGGCAAGGAGACTCTTATCATCGAAGGTTTTGCATAAGTTACTCAATCTTTTTGAATCAGATTTTGATGGTCTCTCCATTTTAAAGTACTCTTTCAATACCTGAAATTGTGAAATTATACGTGTCACACTAGTGTGAAGAGTGAGCCATCTGCTAGACACATGACGCAAAAAAACTTGTTCAGGAAAGCCAAGCTTATTCTGGATAATTTTAAAATCTTCACATTGCGTTACAGATCGCTTAAATAAATATTTATACAGAGTTCTTCAATATCATTTCCATAAGCATTTAGAGCAGCTGAAAATGCATTATGCACTTTATGTAATGAACATTCACTGACATCTAAAATGTTAAGATATACCATTTTCTTTTTAAAACATTGCATAACTTTACGCCCATCACTAAAAATTGAAAAAAGCTTTGCTTGGGGCAAACAAGTTAAAGAATCCATGACGTTTTCCACAAGAATATTTGCTGTAGCATGTCCAAGAAATCTTGAATCCCAATGTGCAACAACAAGTTTATTTTGTTCTTCACAAAAGAAACGGATTAAAATATTCAATTGTTGTACGCGTTTCTCCGACACAGGAGTTTCATCTAGCTGGATGGGGGAAAAAACCGCTTTTCAACACTTTTTCAGACAATTCTTTCTGAAAATATGGCCCTAAGCCATCAGAAATTAAATATGACATCTTTTTGCGTCTACAACTAAAGTCTTCAGCAATTTTGCAGCCTGAGACATTTTAGGGAAAACATTTGTAGCTGTATCAGCAAAGGAGTATGGCACACTAGATGATGCAATAGCCAAACAAAAAAGAGTTTCTGCAGTGGCTACATAATCAGAATGATTATTTTTTGTACCAATTGCAAAGCTACTAGCAATAGATAACTGGTTCAATTTTTGGATGGTTCCATCTTCTCTTCGTATTTTGTTACAGTTTTTTACATGTGTTTTGTTAAGGGCATGACGTTTTACAGCAGCTACACCATGCTGACTGCAATTTATGATGCTATTACAGATGAAACAAAAAGCTTCTTTAGGTTTTTGACCGGCAGTGCACCAATCACCTATATGGTCACCATTTGCATCAATTTGTTTTAAGACTTCAGGTTTAAATTGACTAGATCTTTCTATACCTAAAAAAAAAAAAAAAAATGATTAAAATACAATATCATAGTCAGACATCATAGGATTTAATTAATTATTCTAGCATCAGAAAAGTTGCCTCTTTGTGTTAAAATATTTATTTTAAATTAATAGTTCATTAAGTTATTCAAAATTTGTATTTAAAAAAAATTATAATTGCAACTTCATTTGTCTATCAGTTTTCAATTACTGGAATATGGCACATCGTCATAATGTTGATTATTTTGACCATTTACATCCAAATAGGGAGCTCAAAGCTGTATACTTATTAGTACAGAAGTTTCAGAAAACTGGAAGCATTGAAAACTGTTCATAAATTCTAGTGTGTGAAAAAATTTTAAATTCGAAAATTAATTATTTTTTTAATCTTTAAAATTGTTACTTTTAAGTTTGAGGGAAGGGGTGAAAATACATACAATTAATATTTGCATGATATAGAAAGTCTAAACTTAGACTTCATGAAAAGACAGGGAAATTTCCTTTTCCTGTAAAGCCCTATAATAAGTAATTGAAAGAAATTAACTAAAAAATAAGGCTGTATTATTGCACATTTCATTAATAGAAAGTCCCCAAATAAAAAAATTGACCTGAGGGGAGAAGGGGGGAATGATAAAATACTATTAACGAGTTAGAAGTCCCGTAGTGGTAATCACCAAGGGGTCATTCATTCATTCCCTTGATATACATTTTTTTTTAAGACCACCTCCCCCTAAATTATCAAATAATAAAACCCTCAGCCCAGGTAAGGGTTCGCAAATGACGTCATCCATTACGGCACGTGCTCACGGACACCCTTGCTTGCCGTTGCTAGTTAAGTGATTTTTCTGTTATTTGGGATGTTTGGAGGAGTGCAATACCCTTCCCCTCCAATATATATCCGCCACTTATCCAAAGAAAAGGCGAAACAGTATTTCACTGATGCAAATAGACGATTGCGACAATAAAAAATTTTGAGTCCACGAGCATGTGCCGTACTGGGATAGATCGTTTGCGTTTGCCGATACCCAATTCAAGACGGAACAAGTGGATGAAAATCAAATTCCTTCAATAAATGCATACCTAAATGTAAAAAGCAGAATAACACATTGCGGTAAATTCCTAGTTTAAGTGGATAGGTTGGCACGATTTTGTAAAATTGTCGTTAAAGCCAAAACAGCGCCAAATCGATATGGCGGCTGATTCGAAATCTGAGATAGCGACATACGAATTCAAAGTGGGCGAAAATACTAATCGACTGCAAACATAAGGAATATGAAAATAATCAATTAGCAATATTGGAAATTAAGAAATGGTCAAAAAATTCACAAAAAATAAAGTTCCTAACTATGAAACTTTATCGCCAACCAATCGGCGCCAAATTCGCTAAGCGGTATTTCCACGTCAACTAGGAATAGACCGAATGGGTAATATTCGCTTTGAACACTACAATAAAAACAAGAAAAAAAAGGGAAATATTTTACTTACTCTTTGACGACATGGCTTCCTTCGGGTTATCCAGTACCAATTGTCGAGTTTATTACGACTCGGATATAAACATAAAGTTCAGTCCACAGAACAATCTACAAAAATCATCATTCACGCTAAATCGGGTGTTTCACAGGTCATTTCTAAAAATTTCCTTCTTACGAACATTGCAATTCTCAACACAGGTGAGATGCAGCTCGAACGAGAATAATGATCAAAGATTCGAAAACAATACTATACCGCTCTTTCCGCACTAACCATAAAAATTCGCATCCACCTGTGAGCGAGAAATAGACTCGTCCAGATTCTTTTTCTCGTCCACTCATTGGTGCATGAAAGACGATCGCAAACCAAAACAGGAAATGACTGATACGCGGGAACGGAGCCAAAGAAAACGGAATGTTGACGGCTTTCACTAAACAAACACAAACCGCAAATTAGAAGAAAAAAAAAAAGAACGAAAAAAAAAAAAGTTTTGGAGCAACTTTTGGCGCAAAAATCGTAAAAAGGGCAGTTTCGTATCAGGTTGTATCAGTATTTTAAATTGGCGCAGTTTGGCGCAAGCATGCCATCCCTGTAGATTGAATGCCGTCAAATCGCGCCAACCTGGTTGCGATAATACGTAAGTACCAAATTGACTGAATCTGCTTTAAACAAAAAAAAATGAAAGTATAAAAAGTAACAAACAGCCAGAAAAAGCAGAAGTAATGAAAATGGTTAATTCTATTTTTTTCTCCTCCCCTTTTAGTTTTTAGACGGATTGAATGTTTTTTTTAATTGGGGGAATAGATTTCGGTAGTTTCAGAAGTCGGGGGATGGATTTCAGTGTTTTTAGAAGTGGAGAGACGCATGGGTATTTTCTGGACAAGTGGGGGACCGCGTCACCCCGCGTCTACCCACACTTCTAGCACTGCATACCAATGGAAATAATGCCGATAGAGACAGGCAATCTACAAGAGTTCATTACTTCGGAGGTTTGAGGAAATCTGAATCTACGCAAGTTCCGTGATTGTCAAACTTGCAAGGAGCCCAATAAAATTGTAATTGTCTCAGAAATTATCGAAATTTTAGTTTAAAAAAAAGCTGAAATCCGCGTTTCAGTTTAACTGTACCACGTCTGACACGTGTAAATCTTTGCACTAACATCAGCGACTATTATATCGGTGTAACATCCGAAGGTAATGATCATCGCGCAACAGCGTAATTCTCGGCGATAGTGTCCGCCATAATCACGAGAAAAGCAGCCAATTTTAATAGTTAGCCATAAACTAAAAATAAATCTTTATCGAAATAGTCGATCTTCAAAAGAAATCGTCATATAATAATCTTACAATTTCGATACTAAAACGACGTACGTACATACGAATCGAATGAAAAAGGAAAGAATGTAGAGCAAGAAAAAAACACCTACTATAGGACACAGGTTTTCTAGAAACAGATTCTTTTTACTACATAATAGAAAAATATTCCCCCTTACGAAGTGAATCCCAAGGCGATTTGAGAATTCCACGCGTTTCCCGGCGATGAAGATGAATGAACTGGTGCCCTCTCCAGTAAAAGTTATGCCGCGAGGTCGAGCATATTTTTCGAGAATTATTTTCTTTAGCGGAATTTAAAGAAAGTAAACAAAAATTTGCAGTGGAGGGGAAAAGGAAATTCGAGAAAAAAAGAAAGCGCAGGTTCAAGAGGGGAAAAAAAAAAAGCGGATTTTCTCCAAAATTACGGAAATCCGCCAAAAAGCAGAAGAATCTCATCCCTGTGAATTAGAAGTTATAAATAAAAATTTATCCCTTTTGGATATGTTTTGTGTTCAATTCTTTATAATGGACAATTCCCGCATTTTTTTAAAAACGATTGAAATTAGTATATATTTATGAAGAATTTCTTTCTGATTCCAGTTATTTAAACAAAAGTTCATTAAAAAAACTATTTAAATATTAAGAAAAGAAAATGTCCCAAAACCAGTTTGATCAAAACAATCAACAAAATTCGTGACGTTAAGAAATCCTATCGTTTCTATGATTATCGTGAGGTTTCTGTTAAATAGAATAGTTGGCGTTGGTAGACCATTACCCTATTCCTTACAGGTTGGCGCGATTTGCTAGAAACTTGCAAAACTGGTTTCCACTGCCGCATTTCAAGCCAAGATGTTTTGTAAGCATTGACGTCACATTCAATTAGAGACGAATGAATCGTTTTCTCGCCAACGTATAACAGCAGAAGTTTGATTAGAATTTTATTTTTTTAAAGCGCACTGAGCAAAAAAAATTTGTGTTTATGACCTTTTTGAAATATTTAGAATTGAATAAAACAAAAAATGAAGGAATTGTCCATTGTTAATGTTTCTATAAAAACCGTGTATTTACATCCAAGATTAATTTAATGCTAAAATAGTGGTTTATCTGTAATAATAAAACAGTTAGTAATTCAGTCTAGAGAAATGCAACATTAACTTTTTATGTTAAAAACACCATAACAGCAGTTGCCACAACTATTTTTTTTAGAGCTTAACAAAATAGTAAAAATTATTGAATTATCAAAAAATAAACAATTTAATCAATGTCCACGAGTTTCACGAAAATTTGCTAATAAAAGATTAATAGTAGAAGACATACCACAAAAACAAAAATTTTATTTATAAAATTATTTCTGACAATTTCATAACAGATGAATTTCAAACTAGTAGTCTCTAAATATATTGTTGAATATTTTTAAGGAAAAGTAACAAGACTACAAATAAACTTTTGCCAAAAGTAAAAATTTTTGCTTTGTATTATAAGGTTAGCCACAGTTTTTTAAAATACAGTAGACATACAATGTTTTGTAAGTAAGAAGTGCTTGATTTGTTATGCTCTATTGTAACACACATGCTTGTAATGTAAAGATGAAGCAATTTGATTTTCAATCTCTTAAAAAGGATATTTTAATTTTATTCTCTAGATCTTTCAATTTCATTTTGAGATTACCACAAGATTGAAAAAACAATCGCCGAACTGAAATTTTATGTTTAATACCCAATTAAATATATCTGAACTTGCTAGAAAAATATTGATCGATGTCCCAAAAAAGTTCCAGTTTCCATGTGGGTATTGGTAAAATGCTTATATTTCCTAAAACTGAATGAAGTCCACTAAACAAATTTTTCAAACTGATGCTGTACCCTTATTTTTTTCTGTATCTGTAAGTCAGAACTCTTTCATACCCGAGATATCCTTACTGGTTTTTAGGTAACACTGCAATTTAGAATGTTAACAATAAAGGGCAGCCACAAAATTTAGAAAAAAAGTTCCCTCATAAATTTCTAAAAAATTCCCTGATTTTACAGCAAACTTTTTTTAAACAGTTTGCCGTAAAACAGTTTTTCCTTATGTTTGATCAATACAACATATATGGCAAAGAGATAATTTGCCAATTTTTTATTTAAATAGTTTTGGCAGTAATGAAAAGTTTAAATTGTACCGCAACATGAATCTTCCAACGATTACTACAATTCCCCTGGAAAATGGCACCAAAATATGAATGTATGGGGAAAATGTACCTTCAAAATAGAAAAATTTCCAGATTTTTGTAAAATTTTTAAAAAATCCCAGATTTTTCCCAGAATCAGAAAGCTCCCTGACATTTCCAGGTTCTGTGTCACTATGAATTAAATTTTATGTATTGAAAAAAAGTGTCAACTGCATAAAACTGAAATTTAATGAAACTGTACAGAACACATGACCATCACAAATGGATACAAATAATTTTGTTTTTGTCAGATGACAAGCAGTTCAATAAAAAATGACTAAGCTTTATGAAGCCTTGCACTAGATAGTGCCTTCCGATAAATAAAGGTTATCATATTGCTATTCATCATAACCTCTTCAAAGTTCTTTTCTTTTCCTTCAGCAATTTATTTTTCTTCTCCAGCAGCTTTCCCTTGTCCCCTGCATGCTTTTTTGCATTGGGACCATCTCCTTTGCATGTGCTAGTAGAAGAGTGGGCTTCCTGTTCCAGACCCTCTTTGGTTAACTTTGGAAGGCTTGCATGGATTTCTGTTATCATGCGTGCTCGGTCGCAATACTCATCGTACTGCTCGAGTAGTAGTTTCCCTGCTTCTTCGTTTAAGGCAGATTCCGGGTTAGGGACAATCAAAAGGCATTTTATGGTCTGAAATTAACCAATTGGTTTAATATACATTTTATCATTTGCTTATTATAAAAATAAAATATTTCAATGAATATAAAAAATGAAAAATAAAAAACCACATGTTCAGAGTGGCCACAAAATTCAGGAAAAAAAGTTCCCTGATTTCCCCGACAGATTTCTAAACAATTCCCTGATTTTACGGCAAATTTTTATTTTAAAACTTCCCCCAACTTTTCCAGATGTATACACACCCTGATCAAACAGAATATGTATGCTAAAGAGATAATCTGCGAATTCTGGTGGTAATGAAAAGTTAAAATTATTTCGTAACTTTAAAATTCAATGATTACCACCACAATTCTCCGGGTAAATGGCACCAAAATGCGGATTGTCGAGGAAAAGTACCTTAAAAACAAAGAAAATTTCCCTGATTTTTATGAAATTTTTAAAAATTCCCCCGATTTTTTCCAGAATCAGAAAGCTCCCTGACATTTCCCTGATTACCGGGTTCTGTAGCCACTCTGCTGTTTGATATTTATAAAACTATTTCTAGTAAATGTGAAGATAGGGTATAAAAATTAAGACTGAGATGTCAGTTTAAGAGCTATGCTTCAAATAACGATCCATATAAATCCTAGAGTTCAAATGGAATGCATGCAGATAATCCGAAAGTTATAGAAAATTAAAAATATTTGCAGGACAATTGGGTTTACAGCCATGTCTGTATTTATGCTGACGTCCAAAGGGGAAACAATTTGCATATCCTTGATTGAAACACCCTGACAATTCTCAATGCAAATGTTCCATTAAATTTAAGGGAATTTACTCAACAAATAAAAATAAATAATCTAAAAAAATTTCAAGAACAGCCAAATTTCACTGTTGCTGGACATCTTGAGCTAAAATGGAACAGTAGCAATGAAATATCAGCAGCACTAATTATTCACAAAACATTTACTATTGCCATTTCAATATATTTCTTGGAAATAAGTCTGAATTCGGCTATTGTTATAAAAAAAATTATGGTCTGATGCAATTACATTAAGCGACAGCTACTGCAACATACATAACTTATAATGTTTACATGGTTCGTACACTTGAAGGAGAAAAAAATTCAAAAGACTATTCAAGCACTTTAAGACTATGTTATCAATTCAAACATTAAAAAAAATTCCAATTTTTTTTATTGGCAAACATTGCATGTTCAAATCGAGTAAATACAAAAAAAAATATACGTTTTTTAAGTTTCAATAAAAGAAAATGTTAAGGTTACAATAGGAAAAAAAACTTATAATCTATCGGAAGCAGTACCATGTCCCATAAAAAGTAGATAATTCCCCAGAAGTAAAGTAGCTAGTACTCACTTGGTAATTACGCCAATATCGGATGTGAACATCCATTTGATTTTCTTTTTTCATTATATTGAGACTTTCGTCAAACAATAGTAAAAAAAGTCTAATTGATTAAACTGTCTTCCAATTTACTCTGAAGGTTTGAATTCAAATACAGCATAATATGCACTTTTTTCCCTTCCACATGAAAATTTAGATGCAATCACACTACCGGCGAACATGTAATTACATAATTTATCGATGTTTTCATTTAATTTACGAGAGCCGTGATTTTTTATGGTTTTCAATATCCATTGTCTATAGTATTTCAATATCTAAAACCTCATTTTCAGTTACATGTGCCTCCATTGGGCTGACGACGTTGATTGCTGTGAAAAATATACGATTTTGGGGTACTTTTTATTATTAGAAATAGTTCGAACAATCCTCATCAAATTTCTTATAGAAACTAAATCCATAATATGCTTTTTGTTTTTCACATGGCTTTTTAAAGCATTTTCTCCCATCATGACATTTTTGGCACACAAAGTACATCGCGATAAGTGCGAATCCAAGACATAGGCTTCAAACCATGATATTATATTCTGGCTTTTCAAATCAGCTTTGATTGAAAATACAGTTCCCCACCATTTTTAAACAGTGCATAAAAAATTAGCACACACAATACAAAAACAAAGATCACGTGACTTGATCGGATATTCCAAATGGCCAAATGCACAACGCTGTACTCAATCAAAGGGGGGAATGACGAAATCTTTGTATGTTCAACTATGCTATTTTCCTAGTTGATGATTGGTTTAACTAAATTCAAAAGATTTGGCTCACTTTATTGAAAAAAAAAAAATTTAAGATGCGATATTTTTAGAAAATAAAATAAAATTCAAGCACTTTAAACATATTTTTACAGAATTCAAGGTTTTCAAGCACTTGAAAAAAAAAAAAAATTTCAAGCACTTTTCAAGGTTTTTTAAAAACGTACAAACCATGGTTTAGGAATTTCTCTTTAGCGCTCATTTAAAATCACTTTTGAAGTTATACCACATCCTAGCTAGTTACGACTAAAATCAGTCGTTAAAAAAAGTTGCTAAAATTTCTTACAAACCGACAATTATAAATACTGTACATATGTTTTGTGAATTTCAAGCATTCTCTCTCAGTGAAAAGCTTACCAGCAAAATATGTTTAAGACCAAGATCGGACTTCCAATCCTTCTTCAGTGTATTCACACATATCTCACCATTCCTGGCAACATTGGGGTGAAATATTTTAGTGACAAAATAACCTTTAGGGGGAGAAGACGGAAAATCTTTGCCTAAAACCAGCCGTACACGGAAGAGTCCGTCAGCATAGGGAGTTCCAGCTACAATACATAAAAAATAACATGTATATTCAGAAAGTAGTTATATAGAATAAAAATTTAATGAATTATAGTTAAACAAAAAATATCTAAAAAAACTTTTTGATGCCACATTGGTTTTATACTTTGGACATATAGAACACACTATTGAAAGAGGCTGAGATGTAAATTTAAAACCATAAAAAATAAACAAGCTTAGCTAAAATTTGAATTTGGCACTTTTGTTATAATATATGCCTGGAGTCGGAAGTAGCAGCTCGTGGGGTACAGCAGAGTTTAAAAATAAAATTTACTAGTTAACTTTAATTATTTGACAAATTTTCTTAAATGATGATTGGAATTGCAAATGAAACTTCCACAGTAAGTAAAAATAATCTTTGACAAATAACAAAACTTTTCTGTAATACACAAGTAAGGGGAAAAAAACTCTCAAACCAACTTAAATCTGACGACCATCGAGCAAGCTACAGCCACAGTATGAAGTAAAAAAATGCATCATTGTTATGACAATCTACTATACTAGAGGACAGGATGAATTGAGCTCACTAACTATAGCTGTAGGAACCGGTTCTCCTATCGTTGTAGAGAATTAAGTGAGCTCAACTCATCCTATCCTCTAGTATAGTATGGAGTTTTTATTTCCACTCTAATGCAGAGTTCATCCTAGGCATTTTTCGAGGGGCGGCGCGCCCTGCCTGCCCTTTTTCTTTAAAAATAGCGCCCTTCCTGCCTTTTTTCAGAAAAAATTTCATCCTGAAAGAATTCGAAAAACTTTCGTTTTTTTCTCTCCCAACAGTGATCACCCCTACTGAAATCGGCTGTCGTGCATGCGCATTCATGTTCAAACGCCCAACGTATATATCAGGGACTGAAACTATTGAGTATATGTCTATATAACGTGCTTCATTAGTAGGTGGATTGTAGGGTGCCGTCTAACAATTTCCCAAGTGCACATTAGTAAACTCCGATGGCCATTTCGTACGTGTTTTGATGAAGTGTATTTCGTTGGATTTTTACCTTGCCTCCTTCAAAATAGTCAAGAAAGGAATTTGAAAGACTTGAATAACTTAGTTTAAGGTTTATAACTATCAAATGTTTACACTAAGAATTTAAAAAGAATATTTCCGTTTGGACACGTGTAATTGCGATGTCCTCCTGTTAAATTTAGGGGGTGTTTTTGGTAATTTGCATGTTACCAATTAATTTCTAAACATCCATTTCATATTTAAAATTAAACATAACAGAAATGCAACCAAAATCGCAGATTATTTCCGATTTTTAAAAAAATAAAACTTCTATTATAGCTTGCATAATAGGGGCATGCACGGCAAAAAAATCGCCGTTTTGACGCTAAATTTGATCCGATTTTGAAAATAAAAAAATGCAAAAATTTCAGGACATAGTCCAAGTTCTTTAGTCAGAATACTCCTTGTGATATCCCACAATGAATAATGTTAAATTTGGAGAAACTCTATTCTCTATCTAACAATAGCAAAACTAAGAGATGAAGTTTAAGGTTGATTCATTCAAACTTTAGAAAATTTTGAAAGAGTGAAAAGTTATTAGCTTAACACATTTTCATTATACTAAAACATTCTTATCTTAATTTTACTGTATTTTAAATTGATAATTTTATAAAAATTACTATTTGATGAAAATTTTACTGTGTATATTGCACTTTAATTTTAATAATTTTCTCAGTCTCATTCCAGTAGAATTAGGAAGCATTTCATCAGTATTTTGATATCTTTTAAGTTTCTGAGCGAGTTTTTTATTCACGGATTTTTGCATTATAATTTTTTTTCCCAGAACATTGAAAATTATTTATCGTGGTAGAAAAGTATAACAATATTGAAATTGTGGCATAAAACGCGTATTTCTGCAATTTGCCATAAAAGTGCCCTCATAAACAGGAAGTGCCCTTTTTTTGGAAAATAGCACCCTGCCCTTTTTCATTTCTAGGATGAACTCTGTCTAATGTATACAGCTTTGTGGCGAGATTTAGCCCTTTACAGGGCTCCCACTCACTCAGAAAGATTTGGAGCAGGTTGGTTGGTTGTTTTCAGATTATCTGGCGCCGTCAGCAACACGAGGGCTATAATGCGCCGAAACATTCGTCATTAGACAAGCCAACATACATTTACAAACACCCATGCCTAACACGGGACTCGAACCCGCAACCTCACGGTCTAGAAGCTAGCACGCTAACCACTATACCGTTTGGTCGGCAGATTTGGAGCAGGAAAAATGACTTTCGGAGCAGGTAAAAACAAATTTAGTAGCAGGAAAAATGCCCTTTGTAGCATGTATAAGCAACTTAAAAAAAAAAAAAAACTAATTTTGTAGCAGAAAAATAAATTTTGCAGTATAAAAACAAAAATTTTTGAAGCAGAATTATCAAAGACGAATGTCACCAAATCAGTGTCGCAAATCTCGGCAATAGCTGCTATTACATTACAATGGGCCTTGGCGAAAACGAATATAACACCAACCATCGCAATCTCGGTAATATCGGCGCAAAACCCCAGTAATATTGGTTTTTTTTTAAGTCACCAAACAGCGTCACAAATATCGGCAATAGCTGCTATTACAACTGTGTAAACTTCAGCGAAAATGACTACCACACTTGAGTAAATATTAGCGATAGCGCTTACAATACCATCCAAAATCTAGACAGAAGATATTACGCAAGTTGAAAACTCAGTAGAAATGACCATCGCAAAAACGTACATATCGGCACAAATGTCCGTAATTTTGACATTTTCTCGGTAATGTTTGTGCCAGATTCGGTAATATCGGATGTTAACAAAAGCGCAGCACTCTTCGAAAATGACCGTCACACCAACGAAAATATCAGCAATAGCGCCGAATAAACAGGAGCAGTTCTCAACAACACCGCTAATATATCGGCGAAAGACTCGACAAAAATAACTATCACAATAATTTGCAATAATGTTTGCATTAGTGTCGCAAATCATCGCAGTAACATCGACATTTTCTCAGTAATATCGGGGCAAATTTCGGATATTGCAATAACGTAGCACAAGGCAATAATTGCCATCATACCAATGAAAATAATCAGCAATAGCGTCGAATTAACTGGAGCAATTCTCAATAGTACAGAGCTATTATATCGATGAAAGACTCCACGAAAATGACCATCGTAACAACGTAAAACTAGACAATAATGTCAGCATTAGCGTCGCAAATCATTGTGGCACTCGGAGAAAATGAATACCACACCAACGTAAATATTAGTGTTAGCGCCGAATATACCGGAATATTTCTCAACAATAGCGATATTACAGCGACGAACAATATCAAATTTCGACACGCAAAAAAGAATCGCGTTTTGGCTAAAATAAAGCATTTGGAGTAGCTTGGAGCAGATTTTTGTATTTGGCGCAGGTCTGAGACCCCTGCCTTTAGGAATGTTTCAACTTACACAGTACTTGCGAGTTCGATGAACTGATTAGATTAGCTAATATTGAGTTACTGAGCTAAAGAAAACACTGGTGTGATGACCTTGGCTTCTTTTACAAGCAACCCGGCGTGCAGTAAAATAAAAATCTTCCACGTGAAAGACTTTAAGGCAAAACCTTTCGATTCGCCTATTCAAAATACTCGTGGCGTGCTATGTTGTTACGCAAATTTTCTGCATATAATTATAAATAGTGAAATATTTTTTAAAAGTTTTATTTTATTTGTTAACTGCGATAACACAGGTTTAAAAAAGTTTGTTTACATTTATATAAATCAGGAAATTTTGAGGTTCAAGTGTTTCATATAGTGATCGTTAAAACAAAACTGGATTATTTGAGAAATGTCCCACACATTAATTAATATAAATAAGAATGTGGCGTGAAATCTTCAATTAGTCAGTGAATTTTTGCTTTTGCTTTGAAAGGATTGGAGATTTTGTTTATTTACGTTGTGTTGCATTTTCACCCTATTCGAAGTCGAACTCAGCGAAGCTTATGTTGAAGCCATAGTGAGAGTACTGTTGTAACTTTCACCAGTAAGTACACCTACATCATTTATACTTTTGTTATTGAGATATTATAGAAAGTATAAATTTATCTTTTAATATATTATGTGATAGTATTATTTAATAAGCTAATGAACATGAAATTGCAAATCCAATTATGATATGCTCAAATAGAAACTGAATATTGCTTCTAACAAAAATTGCATTAAAATATTTAATAAAATAAAATGCAATATCGATATCTAAAGTCTGCAATAATTTGGTTAGGATTTGGTAACCATACGATATAGCAATTTTTGAAATATTCTCAACTTACTTCAATAACTGACCTATAAAGTATATTTTCCTCTGATCTATAAATTATATTTTCTTGAGAAAATATAAGGATGTAATAACTGAGCATAAACAACGTCAATAGTGTTCAGTACTAGTTATCATAGCTAATTTTAATGAGTTAGTGTAGATAATTTAATTAGTGTAAAGGAAGGATTTTAATACTTAAAATTAGCTGCATGATAAGATTTCTAGGTGTTATTCAAATTCAATTAAAATCTTAAAGTAAAACTAATTCTTTGGATCTGTTTATCAATTGACATTGCAATTAAATTGACATTTTCCCATTTTAAATATGTTTTACTACCAGATTAATAGACATCTCTCTATATTTAAAAAAAAAAAAAAAAAGTATATAATAAATTTTAATAGTAATGTAATAATTTTTATTAGTAGTGTAGAAATTTACTAATTTTAAATTTGGAATCTAAATGCATATAGCCAAAATGAACAAGTTGAAATATAAATGGTTTCTAAGCCATTCATCATTCATGAGGATACTCATTGCTCAAAAAGTTCTGAAAAAAGAATATGTGAAAGTTCTGTACAACAATTTGGCAGGGGCACAATTAACAAAACTTTTTAATTATTGTCTGTCCTTTAAGCTCATTAGTCTAAAAGTCTATTATATTGTTTTGTATGCAATACTTGAAAATAAATGGAAGGGAAAAAAATTGACTATGCATTTTATCAATTGTTATTTTATGATTCCATAATTTATTTTAATGTTTTGACAACCAACATTAGTTTCATTTCTGTAATATGGTAGAAAAATAAATAATAAATTTTTTCTAAAAGAGTGTTTTAAAACTAAAGTCATTATTAGCTTGATGTTAAAAAAACCCCCATTTATTTTCAAAAATTAAGAAGTAAAAAAAAAAAGATTGAAATCTCTCAGATAACATGTGCTTCTTCTTAACACTAACTAAATTTATTTGGCGCAAGGGCAACACTGCAATAAGATTTTAGAAAATAAACTAGATCCATTTTGCACAGATGTGGTACTAAAGAAGAATGCAGTACTGTGCATGTGCATCAAAAAGGTGGGATATTTTTAATCCCGCCGTGCCCCAAAGAGCTAAAATATGCATTTGCAATCAAATTCACATACCTAGCACAATTTCCTGAATATCCATAAAAGAATTTCTATCCTGTAAACATGGAAAATAAGTTAGATCCCGTAACCTAAATTTCTATTTTGCTTGATTTGGCACATTTCCATTCTCGTGTAAACAGTATTATTTCCAATAAAAATAATACCTTAATATCCTGACTTTGGAAGCAAGAATTCAACTCCAATAAAAAATAATTTGTTTCTATATAAAATTTGCTGATTGCAAGGGAAAAGCCAAAACTTCACCCTTAATTATCAATGCATGAAGCTATGTGAAGGAATTACTTTTTTCCTTCCCGTTCTTTGCTTTTGCCTTGGTGTATTTGCACACTTGCTAAAGAGTGAGATTCGGTTTCGGCACGCTCAGCCAGCACTCCATTTCCATATTCTTTAGCTCGGTGTGTTACGTGGGTGGGAAGAAACGGAGAATTTTTATGAATTCTCTCCAAACGGAAATAGTTTTCATGATAAATTTACACATGTTTTCTTATTACTTCTTAAGTTAATATTAAAATTTACAATCAAACCCTTTTGAACCATAAATTAGCTTGCTTCAGGGATGAGAATGATCAAAGAATAAAAAGGAGGAAATCCAAAAATTCGTTAAATATGCAAGCAGAAAGCACAATACCCACAAGTTTGTCAAAAAAGCTCGCGGAAAGAATAATACACAAAAATTCAACAAAAATGTATGCAAGGATGATTCACCAATTTCAAAGAGACATTGAAATTTCTCATACTATATAATAATTACATTTCAAATATCAGGGAAAAAATTAACATGAGACACATTGTTCTCAAAACATAGGTAATACTCTAGTATTTCCAAATTTTAGCTATAAAAAAGATGCTGTTTGTTACCAATTACAATATGAAGTGTTCCTGAGGAGCTTGGGAAGTAATCTTGAAAGGAAAGGGGAGTGA
This sequence comes from Linyphia triangularis, assembly GCA_963978545.1. Taxonomy (NCBI): domain Eukaryota; kingdom Metazoa; phylum Arthropoda; class Arachnida; order Araneae; family Linyphiidae; genus Linyphia; species Linyphia triangularis. Next base: position 37,545,794 of record OZ021722.1, on the reverse strand, counting down.
AGAGGGAAAATCTTTTGTTTCAGATCAGAAAAATGTGGATCCTTGAAACAGGAACAAAATGTTACATAAAGAGTAAAAAAGGAGGAAATCCTCTAAACGAGGGAAAAATCTCATCCCTGTTGCTTACAATGGGGCTTCAAAGTAGTTTTTTCTATTTTCTTTCTCATATCAATTTGTAAAAATAAAAAGGAAACTTTGAGTTTGAGGAATAAAGATCCATTCACGAATGATTGCGGGAAATGGGGGTAAGTTGCATGTTCTGACATGACGGAACATTTTTTACCTCTGGCCGCCACTGCTAGTCAGTCATAAAATCTAAAATAATACTATATGAAAATCGCATAATAGCTAGTAACTTTCCGTGAAGCAATAGATATTTCTTCCTCCAATTGAAAATTTTAACAGCAGTCAAATTCTGGGTTAAAATTCGAAGTACAGTATGGATTTTACGTCAAGATAATTTTCACCAACAAATGGCAGCTGCTGCCATTTTTTTAATGACAAGTGAACTGCCCAAGTCCATAGTTGCCATAATTTGACAGAGTTTTATGCAAACAATTCTTGGAGCAGAATCCGAACCATACTTGGAAGTTTTGCTAAATTCTGCCCAGTTATGTACAGGGTTCATACTCAATCTACGACAGTAAAATTCAGGAGTTAATAAGGAGATTTTCACGAGTTAAGTACCGAAAATTCAGGAGTTAACGGGATAAAATTACATGTCTAATAATACATATTCCCTCTACCTGCCTGGTTGTCGAGAATTGTATTGTGTTTTTAGACTGTTCCGAAGATTTTTCTTTCTGGTTGTAGTGACGAAGCGCATGCGCAGTACATTTTGAAGTACGGTAAGAATTTCGAATTTCAGAGGCGTTTTATCGAGTAAAAATAAAACACTACGTTTTAAGGTTCTACTAATCTTTTTACCCTTTGATGATACATTTTAAGGAGATAAAAACACAATTTTCAGGAGTTATAAGGGTCCTTATTAAAAAAAAAGTACATTTCAGGAGTTTTTTAGAAATTTCAGGAGGAGTAAGAACCCTGTTAGTACCTAAGGAATAAATTATATCTAAAAAACATTTATAACAGTGGTATGAAAATTATTAGAATATAGAACCCTGCTCAAGCAGGGTTTATGTACTCATTGTCAGAAAAAAAACGAGAAATCTCGGGGATCTCCCCGAGTTTTCCATCGGAGTAAATTATTTTTAGCCATTACACAAATTTTTTAGATAACTCAAAAAAGTCAATTTTCTTTAAGAATAACTTTCTGCAAGTCTATGTTATCAAATAATTTTGTAATTTTAAATCCTCGAGTTAAAGTTAAACAAATGAGTAGGACTTTTTTTCCAGGGTAACAATGACTTTTTCCAGGTATCAGAGGGGATTTTTCTTTTATAATACAACAAATGTTTAATCTTGATTGTTTACTCACCAGGTCCTTCAATTGCAGCTTGAATATCTGTTATATCTTCTTCATTTATAATTACCTTGATTCCTTCAGGTGGCTTTGAAACCAACTCCCAAAGCTCCTTCGAAACTTGTCGAATCGTTTGAGGAGAAAAATTTTCAACGTTGGAGCTCTATAACACAAGAAAAAAATTCACTCTCTGGAATGGCCACCTTTTCAAAATTTGTCATGAATGCAGCAACTGGCTTTTTTTGGTAATTTTATTTTGGCTAAAAAATAGTGCCAATTACAATAAATGATTGTTATAAAAATCATTATGAAGTGGTAATTAGATTACTAAAATACAAATTATTCAAACAAAATAACTTAGATTTCATAAAATGTAAATAACTTTTTTTTATGTCATGTGGACCGATAGCAAAAAATTCATTGGATATTTAAATCTTAAGGAAGTTGACCTACTGAACAGGTTTCAATTATTAATTGTTCGAAACAAACAAAATGGTTTATCAGAGTGTTTAACTGATTAACTTTATTTAAATGCAAATAAAACTACGGAGTAAGACAAAATTATTAATTTTTCTGACGTTATGCAAAGTTACACCTTTAATTCATATAAATTCACGAACAAATTTATAAAGTATTATACACATTCATATACATGCTTATTATCATACAATTGAATACAAAAAAATCTAATGAAAATGTGACATTTCACAAAATAGATATAGCTGCGAAACATATTGTTTTAGCATACTCACTAATTTCGCTGTCAACTGACAATAAGGCTTGAATAGTAACATGGAATAAAAATTTAAACTGTTATCGTTGAAATATTGAAAACGAATTAAAAACATCAATTCAACTAACTAGGTAGTTAGCTTTCGTAGTGGCTATTATAATAGTAATAAGATTATAATAACTTACACTCGACATTCTCCACCCTCCAGCGCAAGAAAAAAGTCCAATTGAATAAAAAATACTTGATTAAAACCAAAATTTGAATTGTTAATTTCGTTAAAATCAAACACAAGCAAAATATTCTACGAAAACACCAATTTTAGAACAGGAGTTTCAAAATCCGTTGAGAAACATCAAATTTGAAAACAGACGTAACGTAAAAAGCTATTTTGGAAAATTTCGGTTACAGTTAATATTAACGAATAGTAATTAACGACCAAAACTTTTGCTAGATTCAGAAAAGCATCTGGAATATAACTGCATAACTATACTTCTGGTTAGTTGGTTTAAATTTTCAAACTATACTTCGGAAAACGTCCCTTTTAAATTCTTTCTATTAACTTCGATTTTGTCTGAATGTATGTGGGTGTGTATATTGTGGAGGGTAAATCTGCGGACACCGAATTGACCCCTTTGACGTCATCTAAATCGGGCTGAAACTTGGCAGATAGATTCGATGTAGATGACTATAAATTCACATTCTTCTTTAATGAATAAATTTTGAAACGTACTTTGCAATATACTTTGCTGATAGAGATGTTTTTAGTATTTAAAATTAGATGCAAACTCTAAGCACACACTGACAACAGAAACGGGGCTATATTGAATATAACAATTGGCAATGCATATAAAAAATTTACATAAAAAAAAAATTGTTTTTATGGGTTATATTATTAGGACTGGTTCCACACCAAACGCATTCAATTTTTTCGTGCTACTATTGAATAGTTATTAAAATGAGCAGAGACGATCCCTAGTAGCAATCACTGCATGGCGTTTCGTCGGCCAATGATCGGAATTCATCAAAGTCATCGGCGATTCCCCAGACTGATATATAAACACACCCGTATTTCCTCGTCTGCCGATGACCCTAAACTCATCGGAGAAACTTCCCACCCATCGGTGGCCGGTGGAATTTCTAATCATCGTTTTTTTGATGGGCAAAAAATATCGGAACGACATCGACAGGCGATAAAAAACTTATGTTTCTTTTTCTTGCAATTCCACTGAATTAGAGGCGATCCTTGAATGTATTTCAAATTTAAATCAAGTATACAATTTGCTAAACATTTCGCTTTGGCAATAAGAGAAAAATATTTTAAAAATAATTGTACGAAAAATTTTAACTGTAAAAATATATTTTGAAAAAAGGCAAACCACATAATTATATATATTGCTTATCTAACACGTCAATAAAATCCATAAATAAAAGTTTTTATATAGTAAAAAAATATAGGAACAATTTTCTAAAATTAAAAATAAATTCTCCATTTCAATTTCAATATAAAATAAAAATATAGTCCTTGTTTTTAAATAGTTTTCATTATAATTTGCTGAACTCCTTTTGGTCCGTTTTTTAAACATCTTTTAAGTGAAATAAAAATATGTTTATATGTTTCAAAAAGTTAATCCAATTGAATAAAAAAATTTAAAAAATTTAAAAACTAAATTTATTTTTTAAAATGTCAAAATTATTAAGTAAACTCTTAAATTGCATTTAAAAAAATATAAAATTTACACTTCAATTAGTTAAAATTTTACAAAATAGATGGCGACACTATTTAGTATGTGTATAAGAATACATAAACTAAATAGGTTTTCATATGGGATATTTATAGTTTTTTGCTATAATAAATAAATTAATATCATTTTCCCAAATTTATGGATGATTTGCTATTTTCCGAATATTCCCCATATATATAAAAAAAAAATTCGGTCAATTTCCTTGCAAAGTCTGTATGATAGTAGAGTTTTGTTAGTACAATTGCTATACCAAGAATCGCTAGTACCATCAGTCTAGTGGCCAAGTCAACTCGCTTCGGCGATGAACATCCTTGGTTAGATCCCAGGGTAAGTAATTTAGACAATTCTGGAGTGAGTAATTTGGTGGTGTTATAACTTCGATTTGTACTCTTATGTCACTGGAAATACTACAATATAAGAACTACGCGCTGTGGGTAAATATTTTAGTTTTGCATTATTTTAACTTGTCGTTTTTAATATTCGATACTTACATCTTTATAATTATTTAATGTTTATTAATTGATATTTTCGACAAAATAACGACCGTTTCGATATTTCTTGAGAGCAAAATTTTCATCGGATAGTGCTCGTATTGCCCCCTTTTGCCTCGGTCTTTAAACCAATTCTTGCCGGCTTCTCCTCGAATTCGATCAGTTTCCGAACATCGGCCAATGGCCGGCCACGGGGACAAAATGGATTAGTTGCCAAGGAAAAGATAAGTTTAGGATGAGTTTCCGGTGAATCGCCAATCACCGGCGATTCACCTGGGGATGGAATTCCGATCACCGCCCAAGGTAAAATTGCTACTAGGGATATCACATGATTTTTTTGTATTACAGCTTTTGTAGTTAGCTCAATAAGCAAGTGATTTCCATTTTAAAAACAAGTAATTTTCGAAATGTATAGTATTGCTAAGACAATACTCATTTGTCACTTTACCAAAACCCGATGGAACACTTCCACTTTCTATTCTAGAATAAGTTCTTACAAAATCAGCGGATTCCACACATTAAGACCAAGTATCAATCAAAAATTGATTTTCGAAAAAAAGTGAGCATGAACCTTATTCAACAACGATTGAATTTTATAAAACCCTTTCTTGCAATAAGATTCTGTAATGTTCCAAGGAGTTTAAGTAATTGGGATAAATTTTTTTAGCAGTTAATAAGTTTAATAAAATATTGTAAAAAAAATTTTTTAAGAAAGCGCAATTACATTTTTTTTTTTTTTTTTTGAGAACAAAGCAGGTCACCTTTATTTGACTCTTTTCGTGAAATTTGGTTTCAAATGTTTTATAAATTACATTGATGTTTGTTTTAGAAGGGTATACACAACACAGCATCACACATTATCTTGAATATCAACGTGGGGGAGAAGATGATATGATGCGAGGAGCTGGAAAAGATGCTAGACAAAAAATCCTTAACCAGAGGTTTTACACTATGTTTTACACTTATTTCAGTAAAAAAAAAGTATTCAATCTCATGTTTAATAATAAAACAAAGGGTCTGTCTATGTGTGTATGACTCAATCCTTGTGTGGCTTTACAGAAAATAATATCCAATACACATAGAACTTTTTAAATTTAAACCTATGCAGTTATAGCCTTTTAATTGTAATTTTGACAAACACAATGCTAAAATTTTAATTAGTTTTTTTACTATTTTTTTATTGAGTGACTTGAAATAAGCGTAGAACTCTGAAAATTTCAACATATGTAGTTTCAGCCTTAAAATGTTGATTTTCACAAATAGAATATTAAAATTTTAATTATTGCTTTTTTTTAAAATTAAGTTTGCTTGCAAAGCAACTTCTAATAGGCGTAGACCACTGAAATTTTCAACATAAATAGGTTTGGCTTTTTAATTTCGATTATCCCAATCGGAATGTAATAATTTTAGTTATTTTCAAAATAATTTTTATTTAATTTTTGCCACACACATCAACGAGACGAAACAATGGAAATGGAACGCAGGAGAGGATAGTCCATTTCGTCTTCTCGGCGGGACTAAATGAGAAGAAGGAAAGAGAGGAAATTTGTGGATTACGCTTTTTTATTTATTTATTTATTTATTTATTTATTTATTTATTTATTTATTTATTTATTTATTTATTTATTTATTTATTTATTTATTTATTTATTTATTTATTTATTTATTTATTTATTTATTTATTTATTTATTTATTTATTTATTTATTTATTTATTTATTTATTTATTTATTTATTTATTTATTTATTTATTTATTTATTTATTTATTTGTTTGTTTATTTATTTATTTTTGTTTTACGATATTAATATTTCTTTCTTATTTTTATCAGGTTTTATTTCAAGTGTAGAACTCTGACATTTTAAACATAAGTAGTTTTGGGTTCCTAATTTTAATTTTTACAAACAAAATAATAAAATTTTAATTGTATTTTTAATGTTAAAATTTTAATTTTGTTTCTCTGCATTTACATTTCGTAAATTTTTAAACATTTCCATAAATAGACTTCCAATACGGATTAAACAGGGAAATTTAGAAGAAAGGAGAGGATGAAAGATATAAATTAATTCTCAGATGGGTTAGGGGTTCCGTTATTGTATTAATAGTTAATTTTTTATATGCCACAACATGGGGCATGGCCACCAATACGAGTTTTTATATCAATGACTCTTTTAGCGAGCGAAATGAGCATATGCTTCTGAAACAATGAACCTTCCAGCGAGCGCAGACTTGTGCTTGCATAGCAATGAACTATTCTGCGACCAAAGCGAGGTTGTGTATTCGTATCAAAGAAACTTTTAACGAGCGAAGCGAGCTTGATTTTATGTAGCAATGACCCTTTCATCGAGCGAAACTATCCTGGTTCTCGAAGCTTCAAAAACTGTGACCTATACACAAGGATGGATCTCCGCAACTAGTCTATAACAATAAAGCAAAGAGTCTGTCTGAGGCTCTATCCTTGTGGCTTTATGAAAAAGGACTTTCAAATAGCGTAGAATTTTGAAATTTTAAACAGAAGTAGTTTTGACCTTTTGGACAACAGACCTTTTTGACAAACAGAATATTAAAATTTTAATTAGTTTTATTGTTAGCTATTTGAAGAAAAAAAAATTAAGTTTTTTTTTAATTTTTAAAAGTTTATTATTATTATTATTATTATTATTAAGTGGGGCTACCTATTTCAAGTATTCAATTGGCGAAGTATTCAATTGGTTTCATGAGCTTGCAAAGCAGAAACCGCTTCTAATCTACCCGGAAGCTATAGTTAGAAATCGGTAGTCGACTGATAATTTGTAACTTTTTTATAAATGCGAACTTGGAACGAGAGGAGGAATGAGAGCATTATAAAGAAACTAGCTGAATACCCATGCTATGCAACGAAATTTTACCATGAGCATTTTAGCGAACAAAAGAAATTCATGTATTCTACACTTCAGACGTTTGATCACATTTCGATCCGGACAAATTGATTTATCAAAATATGAACTTTCCTGTGTTGACATTTTTCCAAAATTTATAATTGTGAATACTATATTGGAAATGCGACATTTGAATATCCATCGTTTAGAACGTGTAACCCCCTTTGGACCCTTTTTAATTACGTAATCGAGATTACAATAGTTTATTGTGCTTATGTTTACTCTTAGTTCTAAATTTCAAAGTTGTAGCTATGTTGGAATTGAGGCATTAAGATATTTTTTGTATAGTTTCAATGTTGCGTCGACTTTTAATCACTTAAAAATTCATTAATCGATATTAGAATAAATTATTTTTTTTACATTTGCCCTTTTAACATTTGCACCAAATATCAGAATTGTGACTACATTGGAAGAAGAAATTCGAATATCCCTCGTTTGAAAAGTTTAACTCCTTTTTCCTGCCTTAAAGTCAGTTAATCGAGATCGGAATAGCTTTTACTTTTTCTATGTTTATCTTTGCTGACATTTATACCAATTTTCAGAGTTGTGACACCAAATGAAAAGTGGGACATTCGAATTTCCCTCGTTTGGAACGTTTACCCCTTTCCGACCCTTAAAGTGGGTTAATCGAGATAGGAATAGCTTTATTTTTCTATGTTTATCTTTGCTGACATTTATACCAATTTTCAGAGTTGTGACCATATGGAAAGTGGAACATTCGAGTTTGCAAGGTTTAACCCCTTTTCCACCACTTGAAGTGGGTTAATCAAGCTCGGAATAGCTTTATTTTTCTATGTTTGTCTTTGTTGACATTTGTAACAATTTTCAGAGTTATGACCATATGGAAAGTGAGACATTCGAGTGTCCCTCGTTTGGAACGTTTAACCCCTTTTAGATACCTTAAAGTGGGTTAATCGAGATCGGAGCAGCTTACTTTTTCTATGTTTGTCTTTGTTGACATTTGCAACAATTTTCGGAGCTGTGACCATATGAGAAGTGCGATATTCGATTTTGGAACGTTTAACTCCTGTTTTACATCTTAAAGTGGGTTAATCAGGCTCTGAATAGCTTAACTTTTCTATGTTTGTCTTTGATGACATTTGTACCAATTTTCAGAGTTAGGACTATATGGGAAGAGGAACATTCGAATATCCTTCGTTTGGAACGTTTAACCCCTTCTCACCCCTTACAGTGGGTTAATCGAGATCGGAATAGCTTACTTTTTCTATGTTTACCATTGTTGGCATTTGTAACAATTTTCAAAATTGGGTCTAAATGGGAAGTAGGAAATTTGAATATTCCTCGTTTGGAACATTTAACCCCTTTTAGATACCTTAAAGTGGGTTAATCGAGATCGGAGCAGCTTACTTTTTCTATGTTTGTCTTTGTTGACATTTGCAACAATTTTCGGAGCTGTGACCATATGAGAAGTGCGATATTCGATTTTGGAACGTTTAACTCCTGTTTTACATCTTAAAGTGGGTTAATCAGGCTCTGAATAGCTTAACTTTTCTATGTTTGTCTTTGATGACATTTGTACCAATTTTCAGAGTTAGGACTATATGGGAAGAAGAACATTCGAATATCCTTCGTTTGGAACGTTTAACCCCTTCTCACCCCTTACAGTGGGTTAATCGAGATCGGAATAGCTTACTTTTTCTATGTTTACCATTGTTGGCATTTGTACCAATTTTCAAAATTGGGTCTAAATGGGAAGTAGGAAATTTGAATATTCCTCGTTTGGAACATTTAACCCTTTTTCGACCTCTCAAATTGGGTTAATCGAGATCGGAATAGCTTAATTGTTCTCTGTTTGTCTTTGTTGACATTTGCACCAGTTGTCAGAGTTAGGACTATATGGGAAGAGGAACATTCGAATATCCTTCGTTTGGAACGTTTAACCCCTTCTCACCCCTTACAGTGGGTTAATCGAGATCGGAATAGCTTACTTTTTCTATGTTTACCATTGTTGGCATTTGTACCAATTTTCAAAATTGGGTCTAAATGGGAAGTAGGAAATTTGAATATTCCTCGTTTGGAACATTTAACCCTTTTTCGACCTCTCAAATTGGGTTAATCGAGATCGGAATAGCTTAATTGTTCTCTGTTTGTCTTTGTTGACATTTGCACCAGTTGTCAGAGTTGTGATCATATGAGAAGTGGGACATTCGATTTTGGAACGTTTTTTTAACCCACTTTAAGGGGTAGAAACCCCTTAAAGTGGGTTAAAAAAGCTCTGAATAGCTTTACTTTTCTATGTTTGTCTTTGTTGACATTTGTAACAATTTTCAGAGTTGTGAAGGTATGAGAAGTGTAAAATTCGATTTTGGAACGTTTAACCCCTTTTCTACCTCTTAAAGTGGGTAAATCAAGCTCGGAATAGCTTATTTTTTCTACGTTCGTCTTTGTTGATATTTGCACCAGTTTTCAGAGTTGTGACGAAATGGGAAGTAGGACATTCAAATATCCCTCATTTGGAACGTTTAACCCCTTTTCCACCCCTTAAAGTGGGTTAATCGAGATCGGAATAGCTTACTTTTTCTATGTTTACCATTGTTAATATTTGTACTAATTTTCAGAGTTGTGGACATGTGGGAAGTGGGAGAAGTAGTGATGAGTGAGTGAGTGAGTGAGGGCTTTGCCTTATATTTAGAGAGAGGGGAATCTCATGTTATGTTTATGACTATAGGCAACGTTTTTATGAAGGGCCATTAGTCACTTTGCATCAGTAATTTTAAAGTAAATTTTTACTTTATTGTTTTGGTCCAATATAACAATATTTTTTTATATTTAATACTTGAATATCGTATACAATGATATATGTTTATCGTATACAATGATATAAGTAATTTTTTCCGTTATTTCATAAATATTTCCTTTTTCTCTCAGATATTTAATTTTTAGTTATTTTATTTATAAACTGCTTGTAAGCATTAGTAACAGAACAAATTGCGAATTTTCATTCATTTAACTTGGCCTAACCGTCTCGTGATCCTAATGGTATTTCTTTGGGGCTGATGTATGGGGCATTGCGTTTTTTTCTACTAGTAAGCACATTAAAATTTGTAAAATATCTTGAATCTATATATTGAGACAAGCTTACCTGAACTCATTCAATAAGCTACAAAGATGTGTGAACCAGTTTTACTACGTCCTTATTGGCTGATTGGAACGATGTGTGACCAATTATAGTATCCGTGATTAGAAAAGTTACATAATAGTTAAAATTTAAACCTAAAAGCGCTTATTTTCTTTTTGTTATCAACATATATTAAAGTTTAATACAAAACTATGTGCGAAGGTCATCAATATTGCTATACAAGTTGTGATTTGTCCAGGACTATATCTTTACGCGGAAGGATAAATCCTACAATGTATACTTAAGGGTCAAGTAATGTTGTCTACATTATATTTATATATATATATATATATATATATAATATTAGTTGGTGGAAAAGTTATGAGCACAAATAACTATTTTAACTGTGTAACTCACTGTTGCATCGACTCGACACTGACGTATGCCAGACATGGCACTTTTCAAAATATTTAGTAAAATCTGGGAAAAACTTGACTAGAACATTTAAATAACTGGTAGTAGTGAAGTACTTGATGATGTCCACTCTACCATTCTTGGATTTCTTGATCATCACTTTTATAAGTAGATATAAAATTGAGATGATTTCCGAGAATTGTTTGAATGGATAAGGTTTTCTCTTGTCGGCATTCAGAAAAATGGTACATCGTTTCATATATCAGTAGCTGTAAATCATGTTAGGTGGATGGCAAATGCAATTTATGTATTTTAGATGTACTTTTTTAAGACCAATTTCAGTTTTCACAATAGAAGAAAAAGTATTTAAGAAGAATGTGTATTTTTCTTACTCGAGTTCTGGTCTGGTTTTTGTTATCAGAAGCAATTAAAGCACCTTATCATGATTAGTTTTTATTTAGGCATCAACTGATAAATTGTCAATAATTTAATCCAGAAATCTGTGAGGCTACTGTGAAAAAATTTCATACCATCTCTGGCGCATCGTTCCCGAAACTATGGCTGTATCTTTATCCATTCCTTATTCTAACAGAGGTTAAGACAAATATGGCTCAACTTATGCTGGAAACAGAAAAAGGTGAAGAAAAAATACATTCTGTGCCAAAATGAATTGTCTTCTTTTAAAAATATCTAGTTTTCTTCTTTTGAAACACCTGGCAAAAAAACTTTTTTCACGAGATTTTCTATTACACAGAATTCCTTAATGAGAACCCTTCAACATAAAATTGATGTTCCTGGTTTAAAAAGTGGAATTCCAAAACTTTGAGAAGAACTTTTTTTTTTCGTTTACGATTTTATGAAGGTAGACACATAGTTTAGTGTAAATCTAGGGTTTCTGCCTTTCATAGTCTCTTTGTAGTAGATCAGCAAAGTTTCCATATGGTGTTAGAAGGGGACTTCTGTGTAGAAAATCCCTTTTAACATAAATTTCCATGTTCTGTGTTCTCCGTTAAAGAACTTGACCTTTTCATTCTCCCACTTATCATATTCTCAATGTTATCAATCTTGAAATTTGACATACTGGTCCTTTCAGATATTGCTTTTGTGGTATTCTATTTAGTTGAAATCCAATCATAGGAAATAGGTAGAATTCGAAACTTTAGAGTAGCTTTTACGGTAAGTTATACCTTGCATGTAGATAAGAAAGACTACTTTTCCCAAAGTAACTTAACAAAATCCATTGTTCGCATTGTTATGCTCTTGGTATCAAATTAAAGGTACTTTAACATGGAATAGTTTCCTGTAAATAATTTAAGAATAAGGGATATATACATCTCAATAACTTCAATACAACAACAGAAAAGATAAACCGAACTTTAACCCTTGACACTCCAGGCCTTTTTCGCGCGGAGGAATCAGCAACTCGAGACATTTTAGGTTCGGCTGGTATTTATGGATTTGCTTCATAAAAACTAAACACAGTCATTGGTCTTGCATCGAATTTCCGCATCACACCTAATGGTCCTCTCGTGGTTTGGCATCCAATCGTGTGGCGCCTGAGAGGCGCCACTGGAGTTCAAAGGGTTCTGCAAAACATTTTATGTAGGGAGGGGGAAAAAATAGAATTTTCTAAGGAGTGAGCCAACAACAAACAGAAGAATAAGTATGGCAAGCAAAATGACCAGCATCGAGAAAACTGAGCAGTACATTCCAAAAAAAAAAGCATGCCCTTCTGACAAAATGTCTAAACCTACCTACCAGGTTCTTCAAATGACCATCAAATAGAGGAATAAAATGTTATTATTAATTTTTATTATTATTATTATTATTATTATTATTTTGCTACAAACGGGTGAGCTTTTGATTTTATTTAAGTTTTTAAATTGGCATTTTTTTTTTAAATTTATATTTTTTAATTTTTTTCTTTTCTATTCTTGATTTTATCAGAATTTTTTTTCTGTAATTTCACACGTTTTATACCATTTAATATTAAAAAGGGATTAGTCCAAATTCAAATTTGATAACTAAAAAAAAAAAAATAATAATAATTAGCTCACATTAGTACACAATTTTTCTAAAGACACTAAAGATACATTGGATTATAATTTGGATGTTGTTAATAGCATTACATTTTTTTCACTTTCTGTAAAATTTGAAGATTGCCTTATGTTCCTTTTTAAAATCAAGCGATTCATATGTAAATGCATTTTTTGTTTCTACTGACTGATTTATTCAAAGACACGTTTAAAGAGAGGAACATAGACACATGTAGTACCACGCAATGAAAAAAATATTTATTTAATTTCGACAACGCCAATGAACATTTTTTACTTTTAAACCTGTATCTTAAATTTGGGTAAAATTAGAGTTTTTTTTTTTTTTTTTTTGAAAGTGTAAATTTGTGAAATAGTATAACTTTTTTTCATATAATTATTTTTATTTATTCTTGTAGACCGATGGTGAAAACTGCAAAGTGTTATTAATCCATTAACTTTTATCTCACTAGATGGCGCAGTTTTAATTTAGTTGAATAGCTTTTTCTTCAAGAAACTTCGAGGTTGAAATTCTTTTCCTTTAAATCTTATAGATGGCGACACTACAATAAATATATAGCTGTTGTGAAGTTCTTGATGATAAAAATATACTTTTTCCACGAAAATAAAAAATCTCAAATTTTCAAACAGTAAACAATGTTTGAACTAGATCATAAGGAAAAATATAGTTTTAACTCATCTTGTTTTCAATTAAAAACGAATAGATTTATTTAATCCTTGCATTATACGTTTTAGCCTTTACATTGACTCTTTTTCTTCTCATTTTATAAATAAATTTTTAATATTAAAATTGTACGTTTGGTTTAATTTACAACTAATTAATGAATATTTTACAGAAAATACCTAATTTCTAGCAGTGTTAGTACCAAACAACTATCAAATGGAAAACGTAACTTTATTGTTAATAAATACATTAATCTACTAAATATATATACAGTGGTAGAAGTGTGGTTAGACGCGAGGCGACGCGTCCCCCCACTTTTCAAGAAAATACCCATGCGTCCTCCCACTTCTAAAACCATCCCCCCCCCCCCCCCACTTTTAAAAGCACTCAATCCGCCTAGAAACTACTATAATGAAAAATAACATATCCTTTAATGAGAAAAAGTTATTTATTTCTACATTTATAAACTTTAAAACTATTTATGGTGGTATTCAGGTATCATATTATTATAAAAAAAAAATTATTGGACTTCTCTGTATAAAGGTATAATTATTTTTACTAACAAATAAAGTTACACTTGGTCAACTTTTAACTTTGGAGGAACTTTCTTTTAAGTTAAATTTCTATTCTTGTTTCATATATAAACAAGATATTTAAAAAAAAAAAAAAAAAAAAAAAAAAAAAAACTTTTTAGAATTCTCTATCAATTCAATTTTATGAAAGTAGGCACATTTGTAAGTATTATTTAAATCTAAATAAACAGTTATGTATATAACATTGAATTATTACTTCACTTTATCTATTACTTCCAAGTAAAAAAATTAAGTCGCCAAATATTCATTGAAATAACAATAAATTTTGAACCCTCATTTAATGTTAATGTTAGGAAGTATAAAAATTATTTCTTAACTAGTTAATATTTTTATTATAAGTTACGAAATTATAAAGTTTATCGTTAAAGATGGGAGAAGGGCGAGAGAAGGAGGAGAGGGGGCACTTGTCACCAAATTTTGGGCCTCCCCCCACTTTTTTTTCGTCACTTCTACCACTCTATATATATGAACACTTTTGTTCAGTCCATGAGACAACAGGTAAACTTTTGTTTATTTCGAAGATGGTTGTAATAATTTGTTTAAGTGTTGCTCCGTGTGTGATATCATATAATTATACAATAGGTATTAAAATTTGACTTTAATTGGTGTCTAAAATTGTTCATTATGAGAAAAGAGAACCCGTTCAAGCTTGATATTTTCAAAACTCGAGATTTGTGATATAATGTAATATTAAACACAATTAAATGTGTAAAATCGTTCTTTGAGAGATATTTCAGGATCGTTAATACTATGATAAGCAATTTAAAAAGAAATTTGGCAGATGTGGTTAATAAGGTTTTAAAACTGCCCAGATGATCACTTTTTTAGAAATTGAATAGAATTTAGAAAAATACTATAACTAAACAGAAAATTTGCAAGAATTTTTTTTTTAACCATCAGCTTAAAATGTTTTGAAACTACGTCAATCACATTAATTACATATTTAAAAATCGTTTAAATATCACATCATTTTCAAATGGTGAATAAATTACCATGTAATCCAATCATCTTGATTTGGGACACTAGCCGGATGTCTAGATAGTAAACACAAACTATTTTGGATAAAATGGTGAATAAATTAAAATTATATTTAAAAAAAAATTTCACACCGAGATTTTTTCTTTCTCTATGCAGCCTGCGGTCCGTAAAAAAGAAAATTATGGCAGGCCGCGTAGTAGAGACCTCTGGTATAGATAAAATACAAGCGATCTCCTGTTGTTTATAGACGGTATTAGTTTAAGAATTTGAATTGTATAAAGAATATTTTTATTGATAAACAATATTCTAAATCAATCGGTCATCGTTCATTTTTACAGCTTTTATTTAACTGTTAAATGTTATTCACTTCTTGAGAGTGTTATAAGTAGTGGTCTTCGGTATTGGTCAACAATCCATGGTTAAGCATATTATTAACCATTTTAATACCTAATAAATTTCAGAATAAAGATCTTTTGATTGATTTATTTATAAGCTAAATAGTCCCACTGTGTTCGTAGTCGTAATCTGCCATGTTCAAATTTTGGGCAGAAGAAAGGTGACCAATATGTTAATTGTTGGCAAAATACAGAGTTATTTAACAGTTTATTACTTGATAGATTTATGCAGATTAAGTCTTAAAAATATTATTGCAAAAAAAAAAATCTGTTATACATACGTTGTAGTAAACGACGGGAAGAGATTGGGTAAATATCACCTTAATTCATTATTCTTAAGTTCTTTTTCTAAACTCCTGATATCTAATCTAGGTACCATATCAAGCATTCCCCCCTCCATGAATTATGAAACGGTTTGTATTGCAACCGTTAAATAACGGGTATTTTTCCTAGCAGAAAATGTAGTGAAAAAATTGTATGCCTTACACTGATTAAAATAGTAACTGGGATATAATAACGGGGAAATAGTACCGGCGGAAGGGAGGGAGTATAAAAGATATTTAGTAAATAGAATATTTTTTCTGATTACTAAAAAGATATTAAAGATACTTAATTTTCCCGGTTTATTTATTATTACTGTGACTCCTGTTTTAGACTTGTTCGAGTAACAGTACATAGAGAGATATGAGAATGAGGAGTATTTAAAAATTGTCACACCCGAATTTCTTACTTAAAATAATACAGGAAAAAGGGATTAAAATTATTTTTTCTTTTAAATAAAAATGGTTAGTGAATAAAGAGCGCATTGTTTTCAGTAGCATTTCAAACTTGATTTATTTCAGCTAAAGTACTCACCATGCTATTGAAGTGTCATATCTATTGAATTCCTTCTTTTGTTACTTCTATCTGCAATATCAATCATAGATACTTTCTTTAAAGTGCTGGGATCCAATGCCATTTGTAGAGTCGATTTTATCCAGGAAGCGCAAGAATATATTAGTTTGTAATTTATATTTATTTAGTACAGACTTTGGTATTTCTATCGAATTAAATTTGTAATGAATATACATGCGATTAATAATATTTTACTCCGAAATTCATACGTATGTTTCTTTGTCTCGATTAAAAGTGCAACAACATCAAACTTAAATCGTTCATACGAGTGAAATTAATCAAGTGACAGTTTATGCATTTTATATTATTTATTCAGCGTAATCAATATTTTATTATTGTTAAAAACATGATTTCAATCATTCATCATTACCTCATTTACCATTCCCTATAAACTTTATTTTGCTGTTCTATCACAGATTCATCTTGAAAACGATGCCATATTTAAAAGAAATTTTCGATATATTTAACTGAGAGCATTAACATACAAAAGAATAAAAACTATCGTTTTTGTTGTATCTTCCAACCTTGATCTTGAAATTTAATCTGTGGAACGAAACCACATCTTTATCGTTTGCAACTAAAGAAAAGATATTGATATAAAAATAGAGACCAGTAGGTCATCGCGAACCCTGAAAGAACCTCAGTTATTCTGAGACAGGTTCCAGAACTATCATAATTTCACCTCATCAACCTTTTCAGGTTAGGAAAAATTTCGTAATTCTGTCTCTCGTTCCATTCTTTGACTCTAGAAAAGTGACGTCATAGAGCGCTAAAAAGTTCTGTGCAACAGAGCGCCTCAGCGGAGGTCTACGCACCAGTCCAACCGGTTACTGCGTTTCTTTTTCAACCTAATATCTACGGTTTTTTTCTTCTTGTTGGAAACCATCGATTTATTAAAAGTAATAAAAAATAATAAACGAAACTAAAAGAAGAAAAGGAGATGGGCTATCGGGTTCGAGGAGCACTCCAATCCAGAGGCGCAAATTAGGAAACCGGTTTATATTCTGTTTTCTGCTATCGTTTGCGAAAGGAGGCAGTTTTTCGTTCGTGAGGCAAGACCGGCTGTCTTTTCTTCTTGTTATTTTTAAAGTTAAGTAGAGGTGAAAAATAAAGTTTTGAAATTAAAGTATTATTTGGTGTTTTTGTAGCACGGACTCGCTGACTGTTTTGCCACGAATCTATCTGCATAAATAATAAACAACCTCCTAAAAGGAATAAAAAAATAATTCGTAAGCAAGCGCGTTTCTTTGAAAAGTTTTAAATCGAAATTTTATAAAGCAGGCCAATAAAAGAGATGGCAATTTTTCTTGGCATGCCTGAAAACTTTTCGTCACAAGTGATTCCATATCAATATGTTGCCCTGAAATATATAAAGAGTTTTTAAAAACATATTGAAAGCATATTATTTCCTACAAACGTTAATTTTTGCAATTGATCATCAAATATTTTCTGACGGAATGCTTACCTTTAAAATATATATACGTTACAATCAATATGATAAATAAGTTATTTTTAATTATTTCTGGTTTTTATCAATACTGACCTATAAACAAGCCGAAGTGAATAAGGTCTACAATGAACAGAAGATGTAATAATTTCCTACGCTACATTGTTGAATATTTAACGAGAAATAAATAATTGAACTATAAATTAATAAATAAGTTAAATACTTTTATCAATACAAATATTTAGAATTATTCAGAAAAAATAATAAAAACAATCATTCTTATTTAATAACAAATTCTTACTTTTAATTCCTAAAAAACAATTTTATTTATACACAGGAATAACGCGATTTAGCCTTGATTCGTCCGGATTATTTGTTTTTTTAATCGAGAATAGACAACATAGTAGTTACAAAGGAAGAGGGAGTATGAAGGGCTGTACGCCTGCAAGTGCAGCAAACACAAGCAATCATGCTATACTATTGATAATTAACTAAAAAAAAATTATATAAATCCTTTATATGCATTTCCAACTTTTATATACAACTGCAACTTTTTTAATTTAAGCAATTTTGAGTTTAGATCGGATCGGGTTTTCATTGTGTTTGACCACTATGAAGAAAAACACCGACTCCGTCTCATTAAATCATTAAATTTTCTGTTTCTCCAAAATATTATAATTTTGCATTTGTAGGGCGTTTAAAGTAATTTGTTTGATGTTATAAATAATGATTGTTTGATAAATAACAGTAATCATTACTTAAAAAAAAAAAAATGCTTTGAACCAATTTCATTACTAATAAACTATTATACTATGTAATTTCCTATACTTCTTATAGCAAGAAATTAAAATTAGAGTTTGGTATTTCAATAAATAATGCTTAATTAACCACATTGGCCAAACGTCATTCGTAATTATTAACAACCGGTAAATATGGTTAATATGTGTTACTCATCACACTTAACAAAATACCTGGATTTTCGGAATATCGGTCTGGAGTTTCCTAGATATTGTTTCATTTATTTATAAAAACAGCAACACCGACAAACTTCATTGTATTTGGTAAATTGTTTTTAGTAAATTTCCAAGTTCGATGTTTTAAAACCTTCAATATTGTCTTGGAAGATATTTAGATTATTTTTTTTTCAATGCCAAATTTTATATACTATAAAAAAAGAAATTCATAATATTTATTTATCAAAAAAATAAATAAGTTTTCGATATGAAACGTATAAGCGTAAAATAAAATTTACTCCAAATACACTTTACATAAGGATAGCATTTTTAGCTTCAAACCATTAGAATCAAATCGTTTGAATGCATAAAGACCGCAAAGCAATTTCCGCACAGAAGCCTGTCTTTGCAAATGCAATAATAGTACAAAATAGAGTACGCCCTCCCTTTCTGATTGTTTCCAAGGGAAAACGCTTTCCATAACATACTCACTATACCACATTTAATGTCTCCACTGTTCATTAGGAACAAAAACTCATTGTTCTGAAAAAACTTTAATTGCAAATTGTAAATGGAGCAGGAATCGTGAAAATGAATGACAGCGTCACAAAGAAGGTTATTTCGAGAGAACACTAAACAAAAGGCACCTTTATTCCAAGCAGTAAGAGGAATGAAATAGTACGTCACAGGAAAAGAGCATAATTTCCTCCTCAACAAGGTTTATAGCTTAGTTATGTGAATTTTTATGGGATAATTAGTTGTGCGATGCGTAATTCATTTAGTTTAAGTGAGGATATTATGTCTGGAATTTTTCAATAATTTTTAAGAAATTATATCTACATACTCAACTTTCTCTGGAAAAAAAAATATTTTCAAATAATTTATCAGTTGGGCATACGCTAAGAGAGTTTGTTGCGCTGCGATAATACAGCACAGTATTTAACGTTGAAGATGGCATAGCTTGCGAAACTGATGAAATGTAAACAGGGGTGTAGTGGAGCGGGAACGCGTGGGAACGACGATCCTTTACCTTTTTAGAAGGAGGAACGGCGTTCCCTCACCTAATTTTTTTTTTTTAATTTGTATTTATTATTTTTTCTTTATGTGACACTCAACGTAAAATTCAGTAAGAAAACGAAAAGTTCTTTCGTGTGAACTATTTTTTCGTTTTCAATCCGCAATTTAATAGCTGAGCAGGCAAATTCAAGTATTTGCAAAACACTTTAAAAAGGCGCGGCAACTCGCACATGGCCATTGCATCAACTATCCGACACATCTATTAAACTGTCCTCCCCCCCCCCCGCCCCATCTCTCCTACATGGTGTTGAAATAGTATCTTCTTCAACGAATGATCTGTATTTGTGGATGAATTCCAGAGGTCAAATGTGTATGGCTTGTTATGAATACGGATTAAAACTTCCATACACAAGTTCACGCCAACTATTTCCATTTTTAAAGAACAAAACTGTGGTCTGGCACATACAATTCCTTGAAGAGTGTTTCTCCTCCTCAAAATTTAACGGGAACGCTCACAGATTTATTAACAAGTGATACGTTTTTTTTTTTTTTTTTTTTTTTTTTTTTAAATTTTTATATCACCCACTTAATAATATATTTGTAAACCTCTCGCCGTACCTAAAAAAATAACTCTTTCAAGAGGAAAAAATAAATGACCATAAAAGATGTATTTTTTTGGACAATCCAAAAAAGTGAAAAAACCTGGGGTTCTGACGGAATAAACTGGTTGGTGCCAAGAATCTAGATGAAAGGTGAGTGTAGAATGTTGATATTTTGTATTAGCTTTTAGGGTGTTTTGAGATCACGGAATTATGCAGTTAATATATTGGTTTGCCTGATGAAGGGAAAATCAAACTGAAACGTTATTTGAACATGACAAAATATATTCAAAACTGTATTGATTTTTTACTCTTACTTAATTTAACTCAATGCGTAAAAATAATGGAAATGAGTGGCGCCAGTAAGATGCATGGGAGGACGCTCCTAGTTGCTTAAATTTTTATAAAATTGGAGGAAAGTCCAAAATTCACCGGAAAAAATAAATTGTGTGCCATTTAATAACAGATTTTATATTTATCATAGTGAGAAGGAAAATAGTTTTGAAAAATCAAGGTTTGTGTAAAGAATTTTTTTCCCTTACAACTTTCTACAAATAATGCTGCTGCCACCCATGATAATGAATCAGTCCTTTTCCAAAAAGTGAAGGTATTCACATTTGTTGATGTTATATATTTCATTTTGCTTAATATAAAACTGCTGATGGTTTTGTAAATTGGTATAATTCACCGAAATTGGGCTATGAAATAGTAGAAAAGCAATTCAAATGTATTTTAAAATGCAAAAGTAAACTACTTTTCAGTTTGAGAATGAGAACGCTTACATTTACAGTTATTTCTGAGTTTATTCCAAAAATGTAGTAGAAGTTCGTAAAAAAAAAAAAAAAAAAAAAAAAAAAAATCTTTATTCCCGAGTTTTTAAAAAAAAAAAAAAAATCAACACTAAATACAATGTCGGCGATAAAATAAAGAAATTGCCCCGATCTTTTTTAAAATCTAGTGACTTTGATGGCAATATCATATAAATTTTGCAGTTTGCTTTCTCTCTTGATTCCATAGCCCGATTCATACCCACTTTTGACGATTGTCACCACTATCAAAATGACAAACCGAACTGGATAAAATTAAAAAACCAGGAATGTCCTAAGCAAATCTATACGTTTGGCAAGTGAGTCTACAGTTGGATATCCTTCTTAAAATAAGAGATAGTTACACAAATTAATATTTTATCAAGAAATTTTAACTTTTCAATTGATATTCTTCTAGTTGTTAATTTCATTTTATTAATGAAAGAAATTTTGAAAAGAAAAGGAAGGGTCTATCAAGCACCAGGAATTTCTCTATATTTTCGTCTCGAGATGGAGAAAAAACATAAAACTCTCAATTGACATCTGCAACAATCGCAATCTTTTTAATTTATTTTGAAAACAGATTTCGAGGCGCTACAGAATCTGGGAATTTATCCGAACCCATTGCTTGTAAGGCATCTCTGAAATTCTGGAAGTCAGATGTTTATATTAAATCTAGGCTTCGAAAACCCAGATCAGCTGATGACCCTATTAGGGTGCGTTCTAAGTCAAACATGTCTGAATGGAAACTCGATCTCTCATTGAAATTTTTCTGAATGAAAATGAAGTAAAAAATCTGTTTAAAAATTGTTGTAAAAAATCTATTTAAAAAATTGTTGTAAAAATCTGTTTAAAAATTTATGTCGATATATGTTTGAAAATGTCTTATAATGTATTTATAAAGTGTCAAACAATCTTTTAAAATGGGTTGTGCAAAGCAAATTGTTTAAAATTCCATATAACTTAATAGTTTTAAAAAAGTGATTTAAATAAAAAAAAACAGTCTAAACACACATTTTTTTCTTTCTTTTTAAATTTTTATGCGCTCATTATCTGTTTTGAGATTATTAAAGTAATATTAATAAAGGTTATTTATTCTTAGTTGTCATTCCCCCCCCCCCCCCACGCAAAAAAAAATATATACGTTTGTAACGACGCAATATAGCGTTCCCACACCTTTTCATTTTACACTACACCACTGAATGTAAAGGAATATGGAAAAAGCCATTTATTTTCATTCTCATAAATATTAAGAGAAAGATTACTTTTAGTAATTCAACTGTGGTTTTTCGTGATGAATTTTTGATGTAAACGGAAAAAGAGGACATTAAATAAATTATTTTATCACGAATTCACAGTTACCCGATTTATGCTTTCTTTTAATGTTGTAGGCTTAGGGGTGACACGTTAAAAAGAACGAATTCAAATGAAGTTTAATCTTACAAGGGAAAGAACAATAACGTTAAAAAAATGATAATGCTGTGTACGTTTTGCTGAGTACGTGAGTTTGTAAATAAACGAACTTTCCTTATCAACATACACGTTGTAATTAACGGTACAAATGAACATTTACAGATCCGTTATAAAGGGTGATATTACTATCAGGCCTTTTTGCTCAGATTTCAGTAGTCCAGGGTAAATGTGAATAAAGTTGGATCCCTACAAATAAATAATATGGTTTTAGAACAAATGCTGAAGTGGACTTATTCTTTCTAAAACGCTATACATTTCACAATTACCACCGTATTTCAATTACCATGTAAACGAAATTATGTGTTTTTGATAACGTTATGCCAACAGAACAGTTAAATTAAATTTATGTATATTTTTTATACTCGCAATTGGTAGTATTAAATTACTATTTTTGTTGCTTGAAATTGTCATGACATTAATTTTAATAAAGAAAATTTATTTAATAATGAAAGAGTATGCCAGTTTTCCTTTTGACAGGTGCCCTATCTGTCCGTGCGGAAATTAGATCCTGATTATGGTGTCAATTAGTCCTCTTTACAGAAAAGTATTGCTAAATTAGTTATATTCAGTTATCAACAAACTCAGTCAATTCTTATTTCAACATATTCGACTTTTCACCACATTTAGGGGAGAAGAGAGGGGATAAATTGCAAACGCTGTTTCTTCCGACCTACTATGTATTAAAAAACTAAATTCTCTTCATAAGCATCTCTAATTTATAAATCGAAGTTATAATCTTTCAGTTTAAATTCTTATAGAGTTTATCGGCTTCAAAACATTTTATGCTTTGACCGCTGAAAAGAAATTTATTCAAATTTTCTTTTCGTGCTACATTGAGGCATATTAATCTGAAATTATATATTTATAATAAACTAAAAATAATTTAAGATATCTGGTTATCGAACATCATTATGAAGGATCGAATGACAGTGAGCGTTAAAAAGAATTTTTAAGAATTTTTTTTTTTAAATTCTCAAATTTTCTTACCTTGAAAGAACATTTACTTTAAACTATAGCTTCTCTGCAAGCCCAAATTTTCAGAAACTCAAATATAAGGACTGTTAAAATATTTTACCAAATGGAATTTTTACAATAAAGGCAATGTTCCTGTTATAATTTTAAATAGTAAATGTATTCCTTTTGAAAGTTCTATTTTCCTAAATTGTTAACAGCGATAATACAGGCTTGAAAACGTTGTGAACACACGATTTAATCATGAATATTCAAGATGTTTTCAGCACTCGCTGATCGCCAGATTGATTGATCTGTATTTTTTAGGAAAATTTGCACACGGAGATATAAAAACCTCCGAAATGTGGAAGATGAGCCAATTGGAGGTTTAGAGCTATGTTGGAAGGAGTTCTGAGCTAATTTGCCTAATATTATTGATATAATATATAGATATAGACCATAATTTCAGAGAGCAATACACAACTACAAAAGGCTAAATAAGGTTCTCCGCAAAGAAAAAAACAAAGAAAGAAAAAAACATTTAATAGTGGAGAATATTAATATGTAATTTAACAAGTTCCATTTCTAATGTCACTCCTTTTTTGGCAACATAACTTAGCTTGACTATTTTACATTCAAAGTGGTAAATTTGTGAAGATTTCAATTTTTTTGTTGAATGCCCTTTATCTTGCCTTAGTCTCGAAGTGAAATGAGGAGATTTTTAGTAACAAAGGTTGTCAATCTTTTCAGGCTTGTACAACCGTTCTTAATTAGAAATTTCCCAGGCAAAGAATGCAGCTTCATGTAGTTCAACACCACAAGTCGCCATTCATCTACAATTCCTGAATTAATTACTTAATTTTATTATTCCTTATTTCAATAGCTGACAAGATCGAGTTGTAAACTAATCTTACCATTCTCATCGAAACACGTGACTGTACTTCGTGGCAAGTGTTTTTCATTTCACTGTCATTTTCTTTTTTACTTTATACAAGAAAATAATACTTACAATAAAACCTCTTCCTCGCACTAAAGAAGACATCTGTTGAAACACAATAATCATTACGTCTGGAAAGTTCCAATTCATCTAAAGAAGTAGAGAAGAAATGATTGGAAAAGGTAGTGGAAATAGTACAATGGGCAAGCGGTTAATAACTTGTGTTTGATCTTGATGTGATGCGATTGTGAAAATAACATTGTGCTGAAAATGAGTTTATCTTTAGTTTTAATCAAAATTATAAATTGGTCTCCTATAACCTCCCTTTTTAACAAGAAAGTAAATGGAAGAAAAAGCTTTGGCAATGAATTACTTTCTCTTCATTAAAATGTTGTAAGTAAGATTAATTAAAATT
This sequence comes from Linyphia triangularis, assembly GCA_963978545.1. Taxonomy (NCBI): domain Eukaryota; kingdom Metazoa; phylum Arthropoda; class Arachnida; order Araneae; family Linyphiidae; genus Linyphia; species Linyphia triangularis. Next base: position 37,520,820 of record OZ021722.1, on the reverse strand, counting down.
TAGAAAATTGGGGAGGAAAGTTAATCGGCATAATTCATCCATAATATTAATAGTAACTATTCTAAATAATTAAAGTAGATTTATACAAATATGATGCATTACATACACAAAAATCAAAATGTAAAATTTCATCATGAAATCAGGCATGGGGCCTCCCAAATTACATCTAATTCAATTGAATACAATGCCATTTTTATTTTAATAAGAAAAGTTGTTTCTTAGGCAAAGCAATTTTCGATTATAGAGTGTGTTTTTTGTTTCAATTTAGCTTTTACAAAAAATTACAAATTATTTTTTAAAACTGCATACGAAAGGAGTAGTAGCAGCGAATACGAACAAAATGAAATATTTTTAAAAGATTTGTTGCCTTTCGATATCGTATATCGATATAGTTGCAAATATCGATTCGTTCAGTGGCGGCCTGTAGACAAAAATGTTAATGCAGCCGGAACAATGACCCCCCCCCCCCTTCTCCATATTTCCACCAATCATTCACCTTAAGGAATTTCTTTAATCTTAATTACTCAAACGCAAAGTTTCCTTTCAATATTTACAAAATGATATAAGAAAAAAAATTGATTTTTTTAATTTTTTATTTAAACCTACTTATAACGGGGCTCCATGTTTCAAAATGATTCAGTTATAAGTTTTAGTATTAACTTAAGAAGTAACAAGAAAATACATGTGTAAACTTATCACGGAAATTATTTCCGTTTGGTGGGGAAAATTCTAAAATTCTCACACATCCCGACTAATTCACACACGAGCCAATCAGTACATTGAATTTACAAGTACAACCAAAGTCGTGAAATTCGTAAGGGCCGCATTTGGCACCACGCTATATACATTTAGCGAGGAGGGAGATTCCATACTTGCAGTTGTTTCCACGACAACGGTGCAGCTATTTGAAACTTTTACTCTCTGGCTGTACTCGCTCGACCATCGTCAGATTTAGTTGATTTGAGCGGGTTTTTTTCCCTCCCCAATTGTGCATTGCTCAAAAGGTAATGGGAGATTGCTATTTTTTTGGAGATTTTCTTACTTACAATAACAACTTCATCTTCTTTTGCGATTCTAATTTATATTTAAGAAAATTAGTAAAATAAATAATCAAAGTTGACCAGCAATTATTAAATTTAAATTTCAAACAAATAGTTTAGATCCAGCCCTGCTGTATTTACCTTACCCTACAAGCCGCCTCTGGATTCGTCTACGTAGAGAGGTTTAAATAACAACCTTCTTCACGCACAGTTTACCATACACCGCATTGCTTCGATAAGAACTTTTTATTTATTAAAATAAGAAGGTTAAAATATTTTCTCTCTATTTCAATTATTAATTTGAAAGTTGAGCTACGGGATTACAAATTCATTCATTAAAACGCTAGATTAACCAGGTTATAATCCCAGCCTCCTGAAAGCAAACACTATTATTTGCTCCTCGCCGCTTTTAATAGCATAGTTCAGAAGAGAATTACCTGAAATGGTTACACAGTTCTTCTCAAACTAAGCTTGAGGTTATGATTTCTTTTACTTAGTTTGACAGCCATGGAATGACTTACGACTCATCCATATCGTTCCCATCAATCTGAACAGATGTAATGAAACAATGAAGGCACACAGCTTGTAATTGTAGAAATTCTTTTCAGCGCATGTAACGACTGGAAATGAAGTTGCTCAAATTAGTGAAGCAATCTTTTCATCCTCGCTCATGGAGGGTGTGGTTTGAGGGTAATGTGAACGCAGGACATACTGCACCCCTTTTTCCCGTTTAGATGGAGATAAACTGTTGGACTGTTCACGATCATTTAATCGGTGTAGTAACTAATCGTTTCTCTTACTTGGGTTTTGTTTTGACGTTATTGTTGTTGCTAGTGGATGTTTTAAAGTTGAACTAGAATTAGGTTCCTAAGTAAGTAGAAGACATAAGCATGAAAAAGTATAAAGTTCACCTAATTCAATATGTTCCAGTTCAGTACTTCTAGTTCAAACCTTACACGCACAACCGGAAAATATACTTTTTTCATGAAATCTGTAATGGATTCAAAGGATTTACAAACATAGCCCCCTTCGATAACAATGCGTAATTTTATTTACTTGGAAACTGAATTTTTGTTACCACTCATCAATGTATGCGGAGTATTAGCATACAGTTTTTCTTCTAAGAAGGATGCAAATGGCATTAATTTAATGTTGCTTTATAAAAATAAAGAATATGTAACTACAGCTATAGAAAACATATTTCCACTAAAAATAATCTCATAACTTTGAGAGAATGAACTTGGTTCTTCAAATTTTTTAGAAAAATATTTCGGTTGCAAAAAGTAAACCGAAAAACTTGGTATTTATACGAGTAGGTGAATGTTCTTTTTTTCGGAAATTAAAAAAAAATAAAAATTTACAATAATTTCAACTATGGATCAAGTACTTAGAATCAGTGTATTTTAATGAGAATGCTTGCAAACCATCACGATTTCTTTTGATAATAGCCTGGAATAAATAACTAGTGGCTCGATATACATTTATTAAACTTAAAATAATATTTAATTACAAAAGAGACAAAATAGAAGTAAAAATTCGGTATACTGATAAAATCCTAAAATAATAATAATAATATAATAACAATAGTAATAATAATAATAATAATAAAATTTTATGCCTCATTCTCGGCCAAATACATTGGTATTTTACAAATACATTGCACGAATACATACAATACTTTACAATCTTTTACAAATACACAGTTCTTTCAAAAGTCTTAAAAGCCCTATAGATAAAATGAATGTTAAATAGAATCATATATGATCGAAAACATGAAACGAATAAGCCACTTAGAACTGGGACATTCAATGTAATTATATTTCTTTGCTTTTCTGAATGCAATAATGAACAATTATTAAAAATGAAGGTAAAAAATATAATCAATGTTTCGGGGGGGGGGGGGGAGAATGAAAATCTAATGATTCGTGTAATGTCGAGGGCCAGATTTGGCCCGCTACATATTTTTCTGAGGCCTGCCAGCACCACAGAAGATCTTTTAAAGAAATCAAATTTTACGGTACGTATATATATATATTTTTTTTTTTACATAATTGTAATTTATCCGAAATAGCATGTGTTAACTATGTAGCTCAGAGTTCTACACTAAGTGCCAGAAGAAACTACTATATAAAGAAGCTTTCAGCGAGGTAGAATAAATACAGGAATAAGTTAATTGAATCTCATTTGGACAATTTATTAGGATTGGCTGCAATAAATACTGCTACAGACATAAAACAAACTGAACAATTTCGACTGTCATCATCTCACAATTGATATCGACTAAAACGGAGCAATTCGGAAGTATAGTTTAAATACTTTTATTAAAAGTTAGGTCAAGTCGCAATGTTAATTTGAAACAAAAGATTTACCTAATTTTAAGATTTTGATTTACTAATAACGATTTTTTTTTTTTTTTTTTTTTTTTTTTTAAATCATTAGTGGGAGGGTTAAAAAAAAAAAAAAAAAAAAAAAAAAAAATATTAATTGTAGTTTTAAAAAAAATCAATATATTTTTTTTCAGTTTAATAATAATAAAAGATACGTGTAATGGTGTGCCCGGACCTCGAAAGGCTCCAATAAGGTAATTTTGTTTTCGTTTTAACGAAATAAAATTTTGTTTGTTTCAATTGAAAGTATTTATATGTTCGTTATGGGCATTACAATTTTGATAATGCATTAAATTTGTTGTTTGAATTGTCTACTTGAAGTGTTTTGTGTTTTTTAGAGCTATTTTTTTTTTGTGAACTTCAAGTATAAGTCGTTTTTATTTTCATTCGGTGTGATATTTTTAGAGTTGCTTTGGTGGAATTCGAGCTTGAGGAATTTGGTGGAATTCGAGGAAAATACACGAAACATTTTAGAATTATTTCGGGTCCATCAGGAGTTGGAGATAGAAAAAAATTAGGATGGAAATTTCTCATTCGATAAATTCAAGCAATACTTTTACGCAACGTTGACATTGAGCAAAGTCAACAAGAAATATGCCAAAAAATATCTTCTCTCTATATTATCTTATTAAAAAAAAAGAGTAAGCAAGCTAATTCTGTGTCATAATTATCTCAATTTCTGGTGCAAGGATAACTGAGAAATTTTTAACATAAGTAGTTTTTGCATTCGTTTAGTTCCAAAAGAAATTAAAAATGTTGAATTTTTAAATAGTTTGTTTTAATTACATTTTAAAATTTGGTCATAGGTAATCCAATGGGAGAAAGGTTTCTCCGTATTCTTCTATTTGAATAAATACTTGAAATATTTAATTTATTTCATTGAAAAAAATATTGTTATAATGTTTAAAATCTTCTCTTGCGGATGGCATTAAAAATGTCGTTGGATGATAAAAAAATATTTTGATACATCATGTTTTAGTGAACACTAATTCGGCTTCTTCGCGTTTCAGAACAGTCTTTCGACCTCGAAAAAAGAGTGAGAGGGTATAAGGTATAGGGAATGACGTCTCTTCCGACAATAGCGACCAGTGAAAAAGTGATAAAGACATAACAAGGCATAATCTATGTGTGATAATGTCATTCCGATTGTGTAGTTTGATTAAGACTTTTAACTGAATTTCGGCCCACTCTAACATTTTAAACAAAAGTATTTTCACCCCTGAAAATTATTTAAATGGAGCCACATTAAAAAAAGTCAATTACTTTTTAAAATTGGTAATTCAATGTTCTGCTTATTTCGTTCCTTGGGTTCTTTTGTATTTTTGAAATTGGCAACTGTCAGACAATCACCTCGACTCCACGTCAACGAATTATTTTAAAATGGGAAAATGCCCAAAGTTTCCGATTTGACACAGGACTTTTAAATCGAATGATACACATGCAAACGGTTTGTTTTTAATATTTGGCTGTATGTATGTTACCATTACATAATGTTCTTTTGAGCAAATGACATTTTGTTTTCCCGCCGTATTGAACAATTGACATATTTTTAGAAAAATTTTTACGGAATAAATCTTTGACGCATTTCATTTTTCCGAAAAATAAAAACACTTTTGAGGTAGGTGAGTATCTTATTTTTACTATACAATATAATTATTATTACCAAGTGTCTGTTTTTGCTCGAAGAAAATCTTGCTATTTTTGTGAGTATCAATTTTGATACTTCAGGCATTCCAGGCTGTATGAAGCCTTTCCGAACAGATAATTAATTAATATTTTTTCGTTTTATTTGGCTTTCAGGTAACAACAGTTTGGTTTACTTGTTTGTAAAATATAAATAATATAGCTTCTTTTAAATCGGATATAAATAAATGAAGATTGCGTAGCAAACCAAAGGAATGAGTTATTATTCCCTGGGGATTGGGAACGTTAGAGAGCAGGGAATGGAGCCCCCTAGTATTTAAAAAAACTATTAATGAAAATTACATGTTTTTTCCTCCTCAATGCATGGGCATCTTTTTTTTTACTAAAACAGATACATCTAGATTTCAGTAGTATGTACTTTAATTTTCTATTTAATCAAAATATTATAGAGTAAGAATTAAAGAGAATACTGCTAAATACGAAATTCAAAATTATTCTTTTTTGTCGCTTGGGGCATGATCATATGATGATAAATTTTCCTAAACCTTTTTATAAGCTAAAGACAGATTCCTTCACGAAGACGCAAACACAAATTAACAAAAAAATTCATGGTTCGCTGATCACATAAGATAAGGCTGAGTCACTTTCGCATTATAACTTAATTACAAGCAATTATATGTCCCCCAACAGCGAACCTCTTCAATGTTATACGAGCAATTAAGCATTCCTTCTATCTGTCGCAGAGATTATTATACTGTCAATAAAAAGAACACTAAAAAATACTTAAAATAATAATGGTAAAATTAAAATCATTATGCATGACATTAAAACAAACCTATTTCTGCCATGATACTGGTTTGTAACTTCATCATGAAGACAATGGAAATTAAGCCGGGAATCAGGGTCAGACGATTCTATCACGAAACAATGGAATTATATTCGCATTATGCTGTCAATAAAAAAAAATTCGAGATGTTACTCTTTTTTTTTTCTCTCTCTCTCTCTCTCCTTTTCGAGAATGCTTGCGTTTTTGGCAGTTGCTTGTCTTTTCTCATCCTTGAGAGCGATGATATGTCGTTTTTATTTATCATAAATTTTGAAATAATCAGTCTGGGACTCCAAGGCAACGATAATTTAAATGGTTTTGCTTCCGAACCACGCAATATGTGAATTTAAATTGGTGTTGTTAAAGATTTGAAATGAGATTCATGCTGGTTTCATTTTGTAATCTGAAGTCAACTTAATTGCAGATATTTTTTTATGTCATGGATTTTCTTTTTTTCCTTCTACAAGAAAATAAGTTAGTCATGTAATTTTCCAAGCAGTTTTCCGAAAGGATTCAATTTAGACTCACTTTTGAATTATTATTTTATTTGTTACGGAAGGTCCCTAATTCCCTGATGCCCCTTCCCCTCCCTACTAATTCCTAGAAACAATTATTATTAAGTAACTAATGATACAGCTTGTAAATAATATCTGACTAATTCTAAAGAGGATAAAAAAAAAATATTTTGACAGGAATTTATACACAAAAAAAAAAAGTTCATTTTGTTTAAACCTCTCCTTAGTAATTCTTCACAATATAGACCAATATTTTTGGAAACGCCCTTAATACTGGCATAACATCTCGAAGTTCTTTGCTAGTATGACAGGTCTGCGACATTCTTCAAACATATCAACCAATGCAATATGTTTTTTTTTGTTTTTTTGTTTTTTTATATATTTAAATAAAACAACGTGCTGTCTAGCCAAAAACACAAACATTTTTAAAACAGTATGACTGCTTATTTTAAGAGTGAATATTATGATATTATTAAATTCTATACTCTGAACCAAAATACACGGTATTCGACAGAATATCGAAGGTGCGACACAACTGAAAAAAAAACCTTCGAATTTTGAAAACTTAATATTTTTGGCTCGATTCTTTAAACGCATTGTTTTTTCTAAATATAGTAAAGTGTATTTTTTTTTCCTCCAGTTTCTGAACATATAGCAGTAGCAATTTAATAACATAAGAAATTTCAAAATTAATAACAAATTTTAAATTACACTAAAATTACAGTTATATTTCCTTCAAATAGCAATAAATCTATCTTCCAAGGAGATTATTTTCAGGGTGTTTTCTACTAACAGAAAATAAAAAATAAAAAAAAGTTTGTTATACTCAACATGTTTTATAAGATCTCTTTTACATTTTACCAATGATCTTATCTGAAATTTTCTGGTACATACGCTAAAACTTTTAGGAAAAAAAAACAACTTAAATCCCAGTAAAAACATACATTTCTAAACACACTCAGATTTAAAGAAATATTTAAAAGTTCTCTGCTCTAAATGCACTTGTCTATGTCTGTTCTTCAACCAATAGAGTAAATGCCGGGTTACAAAAGGTCGCATGGTCCGGTTGCCCCTGGAAACGCGACACTGGCGGTATTCCGCGTCGTTTCCTGTGACGAGAGATGGGGACTTCCGGCACAATGTCGCACGTCGAATGGTTGGGACGACGAAACCGGATACCTGACGAAAAATAGTCGGAAGTCATAAAAATGTTATTGTTTCAAACACGGCAGGGCGGAGATTTTTTCGGATGAAATTGTGTTGAAGTGAAAGTGAACAAGGTTGATGAAAAACAAAAAGTCCGATGTGTCGAGGGGAAGGAAAGAGGATTTTGTTGACGAGGAATTAGTGGGAATAATTCGAGGAAATGTGCTTGTTTATAAAGTAAACTAGGGGTGTGGAACATCGCACAACTTTCAATTACTGTATAATACTGACGTGAATTTGTGTCATTTACCGTTTGTATACTTTTATCCATCATGTAGAATAAATGGCCAGTTTGGCGATATTTTTTGCGATAATTCTTGTATGGGTCTTTAAAAAAAAATCGCCAAATTGGTGATTTTGGTGATATACTTTTCGATAATCTTTATATTATCCTTTATTATAAAGGAAACTGAGAGGAGAAGAAAAAAAATGATCGTTGATGAAGAAACGAAAGAGAACTCTGTGTTGAAGGCATTCATTTTTCAACTTTTTACGACATTAAAACATTTTTACGTGAATTTCGGAGGTGGGGATGTTTAGAACACCTTAAGAAGCAATACCACAGTGATTTTTATCAAAATTAGAGCCGTTTTTTAGCTATCATTTAAAAACATGATATTTACAATGGCAGCTACATAATGCGCATGCGCGATTTTGACGAAAACTTTAATGGTAGGTCCCATGGCCGCCACTACCCCTCATACCAAATTTGAACATCGTAGGTCAATTTGCTCGGGAATTATGCTGACCACACACACACACACACACACACACACACACACACACACACACACACACACACACACACACACACACACACACACACACACACACACACACACACACACTTTTTCTAGATCACTTTTTTGAAATCAGGGTGTTCCAAAACGTGGAGAAATGCAAAAAACTCGATTTTTTTTTTTGACCGAATGCTATACTTTCATTATCCTATGTATATATATACATATGGGTAATTGAAAGTAAAAATTAATGCTTTAGTCGGAATTATCTGTCAAAAAATAAAAAAAGCTTTGTTGGCAATTCGAGATGATAGCTTAAGTCAAAGATAAAGGGAAACCATCGTTGAAGCATATTTTTCTCGATTTCGAATTTCTATTTCATCTATGGAAAACAATATTAATAACTAAATATGGATTATTGGAAAAAGTTTCCGCTTTTCTAGACATAACATAAACATGGCAAGATTTATCGAAATGAATCGTCCAAATGCGATGTATGAAAAGCATTCTATAGAATGCATAGGTATTATATACAATGCCTAGGTATATATTGTTACGAATTTTTGTATATTTGTAAATATTTCGTAGTGTTAATTTTGTAAATAGATAAATTTCTGTACATTTCGCATAAGGCAATGCAATGGTTTGTTTCCCGGCAATAGGGGTGTTATCGCTTGATAACGGGTTTTACAGAGGTAACTCTGGGAAGCGAGTTTCAAGGGGCAGGGCATTTAACATTATGGTAATGGGAATCTCGCCAAATTGGCGAGATAGAGCCAAGTTGGCGATGGTTTTGGCGACTAATTTTTACCGCCAAATTTGGCGAGAAATCGCCAAATGTCGCCAAACTTGGCGACCATTTGGCGACATTTTCGGTACATGTATGGGTACATGTATCCCTTGTACATGTATATAGGACTTTTCAACTACATTCTGGAAAGTTCTCCAAATGTCTATCTCTGGAAGGTTCGTGAAGATTCGCAGCCTCCCCTATATAAACCCGGCCGTGAGTGAGTCAGTTAGTTAGTTGATTTTGAATCACTGAGTGAGTTGTCTCTCAACGTTCATTGTGAGAGCTGTATTCCTGACTTGAGTGAGTTCTTGGATTTTGAGTCACTGAATTAGTTGACTGGAGATACTGAGCGAACTGTATTGCATTGTCTTTTGCGGCGATTTAGCAGTTGTTATCAAGTTTTTAACTGCTGTTTTGTGCTCTATTGAGGTGAAAAGAGCTGTATTGTGTCTACTAGAACGAGAAGTTCTGGAGCTGTAAGAGAACTGTGAAGAGTTATTTTGGAATAAATTTCTACAAGTTTTGATCTGATTTTGGCTTCAAATCTTTCGAACCCGTACAACGCAACAATATAATAATTCTTATATTTCATACTTTGCCGGCCAGTTTTCGGCATTGTATAAAATTCCTTGGTATTCTATTGAATGACGGCTTTAATACATTGCCGGTAACACTTATAAAAATTTCAAATTGAGGCTATCATTTCGTTGTTTTAAAATTTGCTTTTTACAAATAGTGGTATGGTGTAAAGAGAAATCTTATAAGGCTTTTCTTATAATCAATCTTATAAGATTGATAGAATATAAAAATTTAACCAGAATCGCCGATATTAAAATACTGAAATTCTAACCTGAAACAGTTGTAGAGTGCCGACCGTTCAACTGCATTCTCCTCCACTACATTTCTATTTAACTATTCTTGAATATCCTGCAAAATGAACTGAAATGGACATAGCTGGCTTTTGCAACTGGACTATTCAAATTTCTGTCATATAAGAAAAGAAACTATTCTTTTTTTTCGTTTCTCGACTACTTTTTTTGCTTCGAATTACTACATACATACAATTAGGCTGTATATACTGAGTGATATAAACTAACTATAGATTAATTATGTATTGTGTTCAGTTTTTTACTGCATTTAGCTAGCAGACATTTTAAGCGGATGGCTAGTTTAAGAAAAATATTATTTCAAAATATATAATCACAACTAGATTCTTACCATACCTCATGTTAAGCCTGCAAATGTTAAAAGGTAAAGTGATTTCGAAAGTATGTGACGTATAAAAAAATATTAATTGCTTGATTGATTGATTGGGTGGTGTGAGATTTTTGCTCGCCTACTGGCTGCTAATATTAATTGCTTATTATCGGAGTTTTCAAAACTATTTACCATACGAGTTTCTTTACATTAAATTTAGTAGTTTCTGTGTTATAAGTCATGAGTTCCGAAAGTAATATTTTCAGAAGTGTATAAGACTGCATAAAGTTTGTATTCGAGCATTGATTAAAAAAAATGCAATTTGATTCCCTAATGAAATGTTAATGAGTTTACTTTAATTTTATGTTTAAAATATTAAAAAAAAAAAAAATTATGTTTAAAATATTTTACCTCTTTTTTTCACTTCTTGTAATCATCAAATACCAGCACGTGTGCACGTGCAAACTATTGTGCTTCCATGGCGGCACTCATGTTCGGAAGAGGCAATTTTTAAATAACGAATTGGTTGGTATTTTTGAAATTTCGTATTCAGGGCATCGTATTATGATAACCTACCCCTAAATGTGTTTTAAGTCAAGAGGTATTTTTAGGTCATTTAATATTTTAAAATTTGGTAGGTGTATAAAATTTTCTTCATTTTCTTCTTTTCTTGATTTTCCAACGAAAGGTCGAAGTTTATCAAAATGTTCACCTAATTACAATAATTAATTTGAGAAAACTCTATATTTCACTGCCACATTATTTATTAAATATTCTAATAACTCTTTCAAGGATGTTTATCTCTGGAGTTTTTTTTTTATTACTTGAGATGCTTGGAGTTAATCCTCGCATACAAACGTTACTTTCGAAATATCTTTGTCCCAGATAACATTTGACATCAGTTCAAAAGACAAGTCCTCGTAGATGCGCGTGCATTATCTTTACGCGACGAGACTTAAAAGTTCTACCAAAGCAATGTGGGCCAACGTTTGCCCTTGGGCCATCGGTCAACATTCCTAGTCTACCTCGATTAGTTCGATCGTTTATGACCCGCACAGACTGCCAGGAGGACTTGTAACTTTTTACAACTACAAATAACAGAAGCAGACGATTCCCTACTTTGTGGAACAAATATAAATAACTCCGCAAATGAGTAAGGAAAGTCAATACGATATTCTAAAAATGTTGTTCTTTTGTTGGATGGTATTTCTAGAATATCTGTGGCTGACCTAACGGAAGCACATTGATCTATCGTGAGTCTTATCCCCTGAAAAGCTTTTAAGTATAAGCCAAAAAAATATATAGATTGATTTTTTTCCCGAATGAGTAAGCACAAACATGCCCCTATAAAAAAGACTCGAATAAATTCCATTCTAATTTCAAGGATAAGAGAAACGTTGGGATTTTGAAAGTCTACCAATAACTATTGTAATTTAGTGAGTGTAGCTGGAGAAATGTGAATCAAAGAGCATTTGGTACGTTTGATCAGCTTTAGAATGCGCTTAAGAAGATTAAGTAGAGGAATAGAGGAATGCGAACTTCGTTCCATGGAAAAATGTTTATAAATTCCAGTTGGTATTAGATGCACTTATTCAGCGAAGATTCCTCCTTATTCCCTCCAGTAGATATTAAATAGCAATTAATAATAAATTAAGTGAGTTTCTGGAGGTCATCGTATTTTTGGTGATGCAGGTATACCATACGAAAGAAACACGCAATTTCAACATATGTGAACTCATTTTCTGAAAAATTACACTCAATAGGTAACATTCCATTGACAAGTTGAGAGAATTGTATTTATTCTGTTTTTAAATAAGCCGAGGTGCGCTTTCAAACAAACACATACATCCACCGTTTCTGTAAATAGGAAAAGGAAGCAACCATTTTAAATTGAGTTTGTTTATATCAAGGAAAATATAAGAAGAAAAGTAAACAGTCCGTGTGTTTTACAATTATTTATTACATTTTTCAATGGTCCTGAACTTCGAAAATTTTAAAAAGGAGATCATGTCCACATTTTTTGAAGTGCAAATATTCAAATGATTAATATATACTGCATTTGAAAATTACTTTTGAGAAATAAATTATTTTTAATCTTTGAATTTTGCCAAATCTATAATAATAAAACAAGCTGTGTGTCTGTCTGTCTGTGTTTCTGTGGATCTATAGAAACCTACTTAAAATTGGAGTAGAGCTCTGAAATTTTCAGCATACGTAGTTTTGACCTTCTTATTTTATGCATCACAAACAGAATTTTAATTAGTTCTTTTTTAATTAATTTTTTTAGTTAATAAATATGTTACAAAACAATATCTAATAGGGCTACAGCTCTGAAATTTTCAACATAAGTAGTTTTGGCCTTTTAATTAGGCTTTTAAAAAACAGAATTTTAAATTTTTATTTTGTTCTTTTTTAATTAATTTTTTTAATTAATTAATAAACATTTTACAAAACGACTACTAATTGGGTTACAGCTCTGAAATTTTCAACATAAGTAGTTTTAGCCTTTTAATTGGACTTTTGAAAAACAGAATTTTACATTTTTATTTAGTTTCGTTTAAATTAATTTTTAGAATTAATTAATTAATTAATTAATTAATTAACTATTACAAAACGATTTCAAATACGGCTACAGCTTTGAATTTTCAACATATATAGTTGTGGCCTTCTAATGGGATTTTTAAAAAACGGAATTTAATTTTTTTTTTTTATTATTAATTAACAAATATTTTACAAAGCAATTTGTGATTGGGCTACATTTCTGACATTTTCAACACAAGTAGTTTTGGCCTTCTAATTGGACTGATAAAAAGAATGTTAAAATTTTAATTTGTTTTTCAATTAATTTTTTTACAAAAAGCGACTTCGAATAGGCCTAGATCTCTGAAAGTTTCAACATAAGTAGTTTTAGCCTCTAATATTGCTTTCCACAAATAACCTTAAAAAACCTTAAAATAACCTTAAAGGGGTGTTGTATTATTGTATTAACGGGGAATTTTGTTTTTCTTGACAAGGGAGAGGCTTCCAATATTAAGTACGTAAGTATTAGATTTTAGTGAGTGAAGCGAGCTTAATGCTTACGCAGCAATGAAACTTTCAGAGAGCGAATCGAGCTTATGCTTACGCAGCAATGAACATTTCAGAGAGCGAAGCGAGCCTATGCTTGCATAGCAATGAACCTTTTAACGAGTGAAATAAGCCTGTGTTTACGTGTCCATGAACTTTTCAGCGAACGAACTTTTTGCGTAGCGATGAACCTTCCTGCGAGCGAAGCTCCAAAAACTGGGTCTTATACACGAATGACAGATTTCCTTAACGCGAGGCCTCACAGCTAGCTAAAATATTGCACATGTTAAAATTTCGTAGCGAAGCACGGGTATTTAGCTAGTTTATTATATTTTACAAGCTAAACATTATTTTGATTTAAACAAAGTTCACGACAAAATTGAAAAATTATACCTTAAATTATATTAAATTATTAAAATAAAATAGTTTGTTTTCATTTTATTGAGTACAATTTAAAATTTCTTAAATTGTATGATTTTCAATCAATTCTTTCGAAGCAATACTTTTAGCTCTTTATTTGAAATAATATTGATTCTTCGATAGATCGATTATTTGATTTGATATTCCTTTTTTAATAATCATTTACATTGTAATGGAGAAAACTAATACTGAGGATAATTTGAGCAGTTTCAGTTGAAGAACACTTTAATTTCAAAACTCCATTCAGCAACATATAATCAAAAGCGATTAAAGAAAACTTATTCAGTCGAATAGAATATGTAATTGTTGATAAATAATGATTCTATTTTATATATATATATATATATATATATATATATATATATATATATATATATATATATATATATATATATATATATATATATATATATATATATATATATATATATATAAATTCTGGTCAATACACCAAGTTTAGAGCTCACAAAAAATAAAAGTAACAATTTCAAATCGAGTTAATTTCAATCAAGATTTCTTTATATCCACAATAATAAAATTGCTATCTGCGCTTTTCCTATTGAGTTTATATACTTCTTGTGGTTTATGCTTGTTTACAGAATCAAAATTTTTATTTTTTATTTTAATTGAATTGCTGTGAACCGAAGCAATGTTTGACACCGGAAACATGTAAGACAATTATTTGGTTCTTTGTAAAATGAGATACCTAAATAAAATTTAATACATTTATGATTGCATAATGAATGACAGCATCGTTTTAAAAATATCACCCCTAACAAATTCCCATCAAAATAATATAAATTGTGTAAGAGCCTTGGTCGAAAGCCATCATTAGGCTTTTCAGAGATCTAAAATGTTCCGTTATACAGAAAATTATTATTACATTATTAACGAAATTTTAAAACTTCAAAGTTTTTATTTAAAACACGTAGATTTTTAGAGGTAACATTATTTTACGTTCATTAATCTCATTAAAACATACCGGTTTTTATAAACTAATGTCGAATAAAATACAACACGTGTGATAGTATTCTCTATACATAAAATTATTAAAGTAAAATAAAAATTTCACATTTTCAAGGACTGAATTTTTGAAATTACGATACAATTTTATTATATTTGAATTCTTATCTTATTATACGTATTTGACAAACACTATTTTTTTTAATTAAGGCAAAAGACATTTTGTAAAGAAAAAAAAAAAAAATTAAAGTATGAGCAATATTAAAATCGAAGTCTCAAAAATTTTGAATCATTCCAAGAAAATAATATAAGAATAAAATAGTTTACAAGTTATTTTTTTTATTTAATTACAATCTGTCTTGTTTGACTATTAGTATATTCTCACAAAAGTTTCTTTTATTTATTAGAAATAACGTATGTTTTAATAATATTTTCCCAAGATAGTATCAAACTTACTTTCTATAAAGTAAATTTGAAGCAGAAACAGTTAAAATAATGCTGGATAGTATTTTGCTTTATTAAGTAAAGATTATATTTGTAGCAATGGTAGAATTCAATTATCATTTGCATTGCATAAATGTAGTTATATGTCCTGAACTTTTTAGCAATTTAAAACTTATTTATTGTATTAAAACCGATCTTATAGTAACAATATTTTTAAAAAATATTTCTAATAGATTTACCTTTTTAATAATCCATTTGCATTATGTTTTATTGAAGTTTGTATCTTATATTATCTAAAGAGAATAAAATTGGAAGTGAATTAAAAAAATAGACACTTAACCAAAGAAAATTAACGATATTTAATCAATTGGCATATTTCAGTGATTTTTTGTTTGTTTTTATTATTGTTAAAGGTTGAAAGAAACCCATCCCTTTTGTAAGATATTGTTATTAACCTAATAACTATTATTACAGTTCCTCAAAAATAAGTCTGTATTTTTCGAATTTATTTTCATATTGCTATTTTTAATTAAAGAATGATATAAATGCTAAAAATTGGTTTAAAAACCATGTTCTTTTTAAAACATTTGTTACGCTTGTTAGTAAGGTGTTTTATTGAGATATTAGCAGGATCTAATTAAAACAAAAGATACGTTATATTCTAAAAAATAAAAGAATTTGCAATAAGTATTTTTTTTATTTTGTTTGTTGGATAAATAGCATGTTATATACAGAAACAAAGATATTTTCGAATTTGTTTCTGAGTAATTGATTATTCTAAGTAAAAAAAAAAAGTACAAGGAATTCAAATCCTGAAAGATAATATTCTGGAAACAGTAGTTTTAAAATTATTGAAGGCATTATTGCAATTAAAAATATATTACAATGAATTATTTAAGTTAAATAAGAAACGCTTGCATAAAGTTATAAATTTTTCACTTTAAATTTATAAGAATCATTCAATTCAGTAGAGGTATCTATGATCCATCGTTTGAAATCCATTAGACTCGAGCAGTGGAATGCCCTCAACGGAGTTCTCGAACATGCTTCAGAAATCATTAGTTCTCAATTTAATCCGTATATATAAAAAAAAAAGAATTCCGAAAGACGATTGACCCGCTCTGCACATGCGCCCAGGTGAATCTACCTCCGAAAGGAGTGACACGTCAAAGCGGTCAGTATACCACAAGTGGCAAATTATCTGCGATTTGGCGAAGAGATGAATGAGGTTTGGGGATTCTTATATGATAAAGAAAAGAATACGGTATATAAATTTGTTTTTATTCTAACCGTTATAAAATGAGGAGGCATGTGACTAAAGGGATATTTTATCTATGAGTAAAATATAAATAAGCAGATTGAATAGAGTTAACCTTAAAATTTAAATTTAAATATGGATTTTTCATAAATTGTGTGCGCATTAAAAAATAAGTTATTAGCATATTTTTAAAACCGTTTATTTTGGAGAAGAAGCTTTTCCATTTACTGAATCAAGTAAATTGCATGAATTACTTCCAGAAGTACCCTATTGAAAAACTCTGCAAATGTTCAACAAAACAACAAAAGCTTATAGTAAGTATATCAACATTTACAAAAATAATATTTCAAATATTATATTTTTAAGTTTAAGAAAAAGCTTAGTTTCCAATTTAAAAATTTCTGTACATACTTCATCAATTTAATCGATTATTTTAACCATAAATTAGATTAATTTCATATAAAAAACATTTTTTTTTTCCAAAACAATTTGTGTTTTTATGAATATTTATTAAAGTTGATATTTTACGTTTCTTTAGGAAGGTGGGAGAAGGTATTTTTTTTTTTATAAATTCGCAAAATACTTTTATGTTTCGAAATTACTTTCGAATTGTAAAAAGTATGTAAAAAAGTTATTTCTTAAAAACTATTTCTGTATGCTCAAGATAAGCAAGAGAAAGAAAACGGTTAAAAGTAAATTTTCGACATAAGTTCATAGCAGTTAAGTCGAAAGAAATTACAGTTTTAATTTTTAATTTTAATGAAAATAAAAAAAATAAAATATTACGCATTAAATTGAGATAAAAGATCAAAGTAGTAATTGAAGTGGCGAAGTTCCGGTGTTTGGCGATCCAGGCGATCCAGGCGATTTCGCTATTATGTTGCAACCCCAATCGCGGCCGATTCGCAAACATTATGAATGGCAAAAACATCGTCCGCATGCGATGTTTTGACTTCCAAAATTCTTTTTTAACGTGATTTGTGACATTTTGAAAGACCTTTTGGATTAATTTTCATCCCCTGTGCCCCTCATTTTGGATTACCCTACGGACAGAACACATTTCGGTTTGTTTTGGATGCTAGATTTCCAAAGATGGGCTTATTTTGCCTTCATCCAGAAGATGCAATTCGAAATCGAAGGTAAGTTTTTCACCTGTGCCGTTTTTAAATTACATTAAGTATTTCAAACGTAAAAATATTTTTAATATTAGAGTACTCTTAATATTAACACAATATTACGGGGTTAATCCCTAAGATTTATGAAATTAAGAATGCATTTCTAAGAATTTTAAATAATGGAATAAGATTGAGTATAGCTTGTAGTTCGATTTTAAAAGTATTTCTGGGGTTAATTTCTGCTTTCGGAGTTTATTTTTAAATTGTATGTGATAGTAGATAATTAAAAAATGTGTAATAATAGGAAGAGATAGGGTATATTCTTAATTTGAAACAGTGTATGAAATTTTTAATGCATTTGAAAGAAATTTGTATTCTCCGTTATAAATATGATTTTCTTTAAAAACTTAAATTGAAAGTACGTTATTTAATTAAACGTACTTTGGATACCAAACCAATGAATTTTCTGTGAATGTGTTCTAATATTGGTTAGCTGGGGGAAAAAAACATTGTGCAATCATGTTGTATGTGATATCTAGAACTTAAACTGATTACAGAAACTTAGAAATTAAAATACAACCTTTCATTCTTTTATCTTCATAGAAACGCCACGCCGCACCAAATAAAAAATTAGCCGAAAGAATATGGCACAATAATATTTCTTTAAAAAAAAAACGATAGTTTAAATTATTTTAATTAAACTTGTAACACAAATATTGTACTTCTAAATTTATTTTTAATCTTTGTTTAGTGTTGTTTTCATTACAAGTGTTTTGTTTCTTTTCTCCTCACTAGGATAGTAATATCAAACAATTGTTTGGTAGTGAAATACTTGTTGTTTACCCAACCTGCATTAAAATTGACTTGAGCCTAAGGCAGCTCTGGCAAAGGTTTCTTAAATCAAGGGTAAATAGGAAATGTAGGTCCAATTTAAAAATAAATATTTGCGCAGTTTGTTCTGTTGACTGTTTTGCAAGTAAATACGCATTGTGTTTTTTCCCCACCAACAGCCTGTGTATCACATTAATGAATTACACAATTAAAATTTACAAAAAAATTATTTAAAGATAAACATCTTATACGATTTTAGTATGATATGATTGTATCTTTTTTTAATCGAGTTCTAATAAAAACAATATAATAAATAATTAAATAACATACTAAAACATAATAATCTATACAAATTTTTATAACACTTTTCTTTTATTTGAAAGTAGGCCCCTAAAGTATTGTAGGCTCCAGGCTATATTCTTACTAAAAGTACTCGTTACCCTTTTTTTCCTAGCCTAGCCTCCTGCATATGTAACATTTGCATCCTTAATAAAGTAATAAGCTCATATTCCATTTATTTATTACGGTCTCAAGAACATTTGTTTGATGAAGACGGTGTTCTGGAACAATTCGGAATGCCGAACAAAGGTGCCACAAATGTAACAGTGCAAATGGAGTGCGTTTGTTCTTCCCATTCCATTCTGTTTGCGTGCCGTGCTTATGTGGGCCGGTACTTTGCTTCCTGGTCATTGTTTGAGCCAGTGATGCTTCCATAATGAGTGGCATATTCTGTTTAACCGGAGTCAATGCGTTCGTGACGAACCTTCTTGGCCGTCGAAATTGTTACCAGGAAATTGATTGCTCAAGGTATCACAAACCAACTTAACTTGCCCAAAGGAACCCCAAAATGCGCTTTTTTTTTTGGTCATATCAGTTTGTTATATCAAAAATTTGAAATGGATTTAATGCAGATAAAAAAACTTGCAGAGAAGTTTTTTTTAGTATCATTTTGGTTAGAGACATGGCTTTTGGTTAATTGGAATTAATGAGCGTGTGTATGTCTTTTGTTTGTTACAAAGAAAACGGAGTGCATTAAGATGTCTAAATACAAGAAATATTAAAATGGTTTGTCGATTTCCTATGTGCTTAATTCTGAGCTCGATTATTCTTTGAATGAGGTAGTTCTCACGAAGAAGCAGAGGGAAAGAATATTGGTGTTTTAGAAATCAAACGATAAATTCCAACGGCTTAAAATGGTAACAAAAAAAAAAAAAAAAAGAAGAAGCGGCATCTCCAGAATGGTACCTGTTTGTTTACCGTAGTCTCACGAAGTGGAACAACTGCAGCAGACACGCTTGGTTTAAATTTAAATTGAATTGAAACATAAATGGTCCAATAAACAGAATGATTTCCAGTCTGTGAGAAACCTTCAAATTCTAATTGTCATTTGGCATACTTTATTTTGAATGTTTTAAATTTGAAATATTTTTAAATAATGTCATCGAAACATTGCGGTGATTTTCTTTATCTTGGAGGGATTTTTTTTTTTTTTTTTTTGTCTTGTTAATCTCCTTACTACACGGATTTTGTATACAACTAGGCGTGTAGAACATCGCACAACTTTCAATTACACTGTATAATATTGGTCATTGTAGTAAAATTTAACATGGTATTACTTACCATTTTCTTATTTTGATTCATTTAAATAAAAATGGCCAGTTTGGTGGTAGTTTTGGCAATAATTTTTACGTGGGGGGGGGGGGGGAGAGAAAAACCCCTCCAAAATGCAAAATTGGGGAATTTATTCGATAGACATTACATTCTCCTTGCTTGTGCGTGAAACGCAATTAAAATCAATCGTTGATGGACGATGCTCAAGGACAGAAAGCTCCGTGTTAAAGGTACTTGGTTTTTCAACTTTTTACTCTTTTATCGCACTCCATTTTTGTGTGCTGGGTAGTGGTGGCCCTGGGACTACCATTAAGATTTTCGTCAAAATCGCACATGCGCATAAAGTTGAAATCGTAAAAAATCATGAAAAATATTGTATTTTTCAGCAATTACTGAAAAAAATTTGAACTTATTATATAATACTTAAATAAATTAAATAATTGTGTTTATTGAATTGTTAATCATTTAAAGAAATTTACTGAAAACTTAAAAAACAATTCCTATTCATCACCTGATTATTCGATCCAAATACATCATAATATTTTTAGACAAAAATGTCACTAAATTAGTGTTCATCACATAAAAAAGACATTTAGCGACACTTTTTTTTTTATAAATAGTACTTACTTTTGTATTGCAATAGAAAAGAAACAGATTGGGTCTCCTCTATCCACTATAATTGTCTTCATTTTGGTAGTGATGTTTTTCTTTATATAGTTAATCCATATCCTCCAATTTTTCTGCGGTTTTAAGATTGAACAACTACACAATTTGTGCCGAGTACTTGTAAATTCCATCAGTGTAACAAGATGTACTGTGTATTTTAACATTAGAATTAAATTATTAAAAAAAAAAATCTAACTTGATATGGCTAATAACAGATAAATAACTTCATTTTCTTAATAACAGATAAATAACTTACTATTGATTAATTATTACACAGATCAATATATTTATTTTGTTAAAATTCATGTTTAGATTAAACTCAAGCTCAGTTCTGCTACAGAAAGCAGTCTTACAAATACTGTGCATAAATCACTCATTTTTTCCGACCAGAAATACTTTCCGGAAGTCGCGTTTGTGTAATGGTCCAAAGGAGGTTTATTATTATACACCATTTGCAAAAAGATCAACTACCTTTTGTTTATATTTTCTTTCTATGAAAAAAAAACAAAAAAAAACAAAAAAAAAAACAGGAGTTTCTTTGAAGAATTTTTGAGAAAAAAAATTAACACTGACGACTTCGTTGAGTTGCCACCCTTCATACCCTAATGATGCCCGCCCTCGTTTTGTCATCTGGTGGAACTGAGTGGTGTCCAAACGATACTCTTAAAGTGTAGCCGCCATGCAATTTGCTCTTTTTAAGAGTACAACCCCGAGTTCAGACGTTTTTGCTCAACAATTCTTTCTTGGAAGAGTTTTTGCTTCCTTTAGAATTTCACGCTTTGTTTGCTATCAAATGATCAAATGTTGACAAGTTCCGTCGGGCGTGATAGGGAAGTCTTTTTTTTTTTTTTTTTTTGCAGCTGTTATGTTATGAGATCGGTCATTATATCAAGAAACAATAATGCACCGTCAGATACACAGTGGATTGTCTTGAAATGATTAAGAAAATGAAATATAAAAGTTACGCTGTGTTTGTATAAAACAACAAAAGTATAATTCGATGAAGGGGTACCGAACTTAAAAGGTAGTAACTTTAGAAAATAATATTTAATTTTTCTAAGAATTATATATGCTCACATTCATTAGTGATTCCCAAAGAAATGGTTAAATTCTTTTAACATACTTGTTAAGTAAATTTTTCGTGAATAAGGTGACATGAAGTTTTCTTTGGATAACAGAAGTTTTCTTGATACTTTTGGGGTTGGATAACACTCTGAAAAAAAAAAAAAAAAAAAAAAGCATGCGACCGGTGTACTAAAATATAACTTCTTTTACTGGATATTAAATATCGTACCGTGGACTCAAAAAGCTTTACAAACTATTATCATTTTACATTGGCACCGTCAGGAAGGTGTAAGAGCGTGTACTTTGAGACCGTGGATTTTGAAAATTAAATATAATGTGGAGAAAAGTGGTATGATTCAATGGAAAAAGATCTAGGTTTTAAATTATTTAATAAATAAAAAATTTAATAAAACTATTAATTAAAATTTGTTTGAGATATCCAAAAACAAAATCGAAATTGAAAAAAAAAACATAAAAAAAACACGAACAGCCTTGGATCACTTTTAGTGCCATCTGCACCCACTGAGAAACGCCCATGTCCTTTTATAAAACCTGCTATATGAACTTCTTTTTACATTTAGTTCATAAGATAAATTTTTTTTTTTGTTTGTTGTATATCTTAAATTTTAGTTATCGTAAAAAAGTCAAATTTTGTTCTCTCTTTTTTTCAATGTCTGAAGTGTATAATTAGATGAATAGGAGTTTCACTTTTTAAAAATAGACTGTTTCATTTTCTATTAAACGGTATATATTTAACACTCGTAATAGAAAGAATGAAATAAGAGTTTCTGTGATTTGATGGTGCTGAGGGTATCGTAATTTATTATATTAGATATCTTTAGGAAGGATATCTGCAATATACCTTTTAACTATTAATAAAAATGTTTAAGAAAACATGGTCTCTGTAAATGTATGAAAGATAATGTTACGACAAATATTAACTACACAAAACATATATCGCACAATGGACAAGTTGAGCAATTTTTTTTTTTTTAATTTTCTATTTTATTAAGAATGACAAAAGACAACCAAAACTAGAAAAAGTTTTGAAATCCGTTCAATATTTCTCGAGTTATAATAATTGCACAAGATGTTCAAAGAGGTAACAAGTGTTCTTGAAAATAAGAAAGTAAAATTTCTAGCGGAATATACATTAATCTGAACTAAAAAAAAAAAAAAAATGCTTTCAATGGGTGGAAGAAAAAAAAAATGCTATATTGAAAATAATGGCAAACTTCTTTTTTTACTTTATTGGATTTTCATGGCAGTTGTTTACATAGCACGCCAAGTTACAGACATTTCACTTATTAGTAAAAAATGTGGAAACTTTTGCTATTTGAATCCATCAATTTGAACATTTGATTTTAAAAATACTCCTGGATACAATTGTACTATGGAAAACTAGTGTTTTCATATCTTTCTTAGGAGTGAAGAGTTGTTGAAAAACGGACTTAAAAGTTTTCGAAATAGCACCAAAAAATTTATGAACAAGGAAAAGTAATTTGGTTCTTGTACAAGAATCAAATTAACTTGTATAAGAATGACATGTACAAGATTAAAATGAAGATTTTTTTTATGTGAATTTTAATCGAATATACAGTTTCTTGGTAAATATGTGTTTCGTTTCGAATAGTTCGTAATGAATGTAAAATTTTGACTTCCGAAAATATTGTAAAAAAAATTGCCGACTGCAATCATAATTGAAAATAAAAACTTTCTATGAAAATAAGTCATATTCAATCAAGTTAAAGACAAAAGAAAAATTGTTTGTAAAATGGGTACATACCTTTCAGATTTTACAACATGAATATGAGCTCCTATTAAATTCGTAGGTCGTCGTAGGTAAACAAAATGAAGGATAAAACTTTCCATCGGATTATGACGTCATATCTAACCAGCTAACGATGAAACGTTTTTAGGTTACGTCATGATTCCACGGTTTTTACGATTTTTTTTTCTTTTGATATTTAATTCGATAAATTTTTAACCGCAATATAACTTACATATTCGGAATCAGCTTTGCTTTCTTTATTAAAATTTATTGCTTTTTACTATTTTTAAAAAATACGTAAGTTCTCCATTGCTTCATAAAGGGTCACAGAACCTTTAAAATTCAAAAAATTTCGACTTTTTGAGAAGAAAAAAGTATATTTTATTCACAGATTTCTGATGAGCATTTTGATATATTCTAAACACTTCCAGAATTATTCGATAAGATAGAGAGAGAAAGAGAGCGAACATAACAGTATCAGTGAATTGAAACTACATTTTCAAATTCAATTTTCTTAAAACGTGTTTTTTTATTCTTGCACGCAGGATTTTGAATGAACCGTTTAATGTTTATGCTTGAGGTTATTAGAGATTATGTATTATATGCATGGCTTTTGATTGTACCTCAATTTAAGTATTTTCCTTCATTGTTTTAGTTCTTGCTCATGACACTAGGAAAGGTTCCTCATATTTAGTTTACAAATGTTTTTACAGTTTTATTCATACTTTTGAGTTATAGTACTGTTTTTACCATTTAAAGTAAAATTAAAGCAGAATGCAATTAATAAACTGAGCACTATTTTGTTAAATTTGCTCGCAAGGGTGTTGCATGCAAATAATTAGTCTTTATTGCCATTTTAACAACGTCTTGGTTGAAAATATAAATAATATCATATTATAATGATAATATTTGTGTTGATAAAAAAGTGTTTAATCTATCTTCTGGTGAAAACAAAATATAAATATATTGGTTAGTCATCAAGGTACAAATTAGCTCAAGGTGTACGTATACCCTACAATTCACGAAAATCGATCAGAATATTTATTTTTTTGTTATTATATCATAATATTCTCTGATATTTTAGCTTTCAAACAATACTAAACTTAGGAAAATATCCTTAATAGTTTTTAAGTTACAATCAATTATAGGTAGGTACTACCGCTGTTAGGTACCAAGCTTCTAAAACTTTAAACCTGTTATCTGACGAACTGTATTTTGATTATGTCACGCTTTATTTGAACAATGATAATTCAACAACAAAATTTTCAATTATAATTTTTTTATATCATATTAATCTACATAATATGTTAGATGTTTTGAAACTCAATTATACAAAATTGTTTGAGAAATTGATTTCTTAGTGATTTTTAAAACTTAGAATTCATTCAAAATATTGTTTTTTTTTTTTTTTTTTTTTTATGTTTTCCCACAAAATAAATTGTTAAAAAAAACTATTCAATGTTAGAAACTTAAGTGAGTTTCAAAACGTTAAGAATAATATTTCGAATGATTTCCAAGTTGAATTGCGTTTCTAAGTAAATTAGAATTTAATATATCATTGTTTGAAAAAGGTACTAATTAGCTAATTAAAACTTAATTAACAATTGCCGAAATTTGAAATTTTTTTTATGAAAATATTTTAACCATATACTCTCAAACTAATGCAAAAAAGATTTATATTTTTAAATTCAGAATTAAAAAAAAAATGTTTTAGGATATACGTACATCTCAATTGATAAAGAAATTTCATAATTTCGTGAGTTTAAACGTAGTATGATCCCATAATTGGCACAACTTGATATTTTTCATTGTGAGTTAAAGTGTGTACAAAATCACAGACTGCATCATGTATTTCAAGCTCATGTAGTTGTGATTCTGTACATACATCAAATCATAAAAAAGGAATTTTGCGCTTTGTCACTTTTGAAGCGAGGGTGCGATATGTCGTCGTAAGTACAAATAATTCCATATTTTTAATTTGTATTGTAATAGTTTTACACCGTCCCAACTAACTCCACACTACTTTACAGATATCAAACAATAGAGGAATCAATGAAATTGAACATTCCATTTTCTAAAACCGATCAATACAAAAAAATAAAACACAATTTTTACACTTGTATTATCACTTTCATGACATATTTTGCAATCCCATGTTTAGTCCTACATCGTTTTCCTTGACACTTCCTAAAACCCAAAACAGAACCAAACAATTATTCGACACCATTTTACGCTACTTACTTCCCTGCTGTTCTAAAACAGAACAACAACAAAAAAAGAACAACTCGGAAGAATTCGAAAATTCTTCCGAGTTGCTCAACTTCAGGCAGATCCAGTATTTTCCCCCCTTCATCCTCATCTTCCCTTCCATTCCGTATTTTTTTTCCTCCGTATAATGCCTGGTCGCATCAATACCTCATTTGGAAACGATGCCATGCTTTCTGCCGAGACTGTAATTATATTGAGTACATCTTCTTTTTGGAATTGTGATCACTTGATGAAGGCATACCTGAGGACGGATTCCAATGAGTTGTTTTTTGAGATGGCCGTCCAACAGATGTTCCCTTGAGTATAGCTCGTCCGCTGCGACGACAACAGCTTGAATTTAAGAAACCTTTTTTGTAGGTGAACGAACTGATATGTTGTTTTCGTACATGTTGTTCTTCAGTAATCGGATATTTTCTAAATAAGAAAGATTGTGAGAGCCATGCCCATTTGTCACTGTCAGTAAATGGCTGCCTCTGCAATGCTTCTGTTTCGCTATTGATCGCAACATCTCAATGGTTACCAAAGAAATACTACATGAATTTTGAATTTTACAAAATAGTTATCAGTTGCTTTTGCCGTACGTGAACAAGTGATATAAATCAGTATCTGTAAAAGTTGACGAAATTCGGAAATTAAAATCGAGTCAATGTACAAATCGGTAGTGTTGCCAAGTTAGTGAATTCGGAGATCAATTTGTCACCGAACAATCGATTTTTAAAACCGTTTATCGAATGCGATAGTTTTAGATTTTCTGGATAAACTATCAAGCATTTCTGATCAAAATTTTGGTTCATTTTTATGTAAAGTAATTTGGGGACCTATGACTACTTATTATTTTAATACATTTATTTACCATATTTTATAATGCTATGAAGAAGCAGAATGTTGTGAAAAACTCATAAAAGACTTTTAATTATAACATGTTCTCAAATATTCAATAAATGAAAAATAAAAATTAACATAAAAATGCCATGTTCACCTTGTACTGCAGGAAATACTAAGTGTCAGCATCGAAGGGTGCTGACACCTGGTATTTGGTTTACGAGATTGAGCCAGTGCAGTTACATTCTTTCACGATACATACTACCCAAACTTCCCTTATACCTATTTGTTAATTTTGCCTAAATTTACAAATTGATGTTACACATATCTTTATCATTTGCACTTATAAATATTTTTGTTTCAAATAGACTTCCATTGTGATTTCCGATACTTCTTTTTTAATAGTGATTTTGTGAAAAAAAAAACTTTGCTCAATCATGTTGTATGTCATATCTGTAACTTCAACTTATTATTACAGAAGCATAGAAATACAAATACAACTTCATGATTAGCTTTCTTTCTCTAATTTTTACAGATATACACCACTATATAAAAAGTTTACGGAAAGAATTAAAAGAAAAGATGGTTAAATATTCTGGCAATGAATTTGTAAGGCAAATATTTTTCTTCTAAATTGTTTTTCACTTTTTGACCGATTCAATACGAATGTTTTGTTTCGTTTCTCGCCATTAGTATAGTAGTATCAAACCATATCTTGGAAAGGAAATTCTTGTTGTTGACATAACATGTATATAAATTAACTTAAGCCTGAGACACAAAGGTTGTTTAAATTAAGGGCGAAACTGAAATGCCCTCCTTTTAAAATAAATATTTTTGTAATTTACACCGTTGAATAGTTTGCATGTGATCAAAATGCGATTTTTTCTTTCTACAAGCTGTGCACTGTTTGTCGTCAAACAATCGATTTTCAAAACCGCAATTTTAACGATATTCCTAGACGATATGCTACTTTATATGAGGCGTATCGCTTCAAAACCAACTCTATATATTTTTAAAATTTGTTCAAGAGCTCAGTTTTTGGATATTTTTTAAATATGTATTTAAAGAACCAAAGTCAGTCCTTGTTTAAAGGTTAATTTAAAACTAATAGAAATAGTACATAATTGGAAAAAATAATAAAAATCATTTTGATGAAGATGTGGATGTAGCTGGTTATGAAGCTACACCCTTCGTATATAGAGTTACTACAAAAGCATTTTTGCTGATAAATTTACAAGCACTTCTGGGTGAAACTTTCTATTGATGTCGTAATATATACGACATCGTCAGTCGTAATGTGTACTGTTTAGTAATCGAAGTTTTTCTTAAAAAAATTCATTCCAACTGTTTTAAAATAATCAAACAACCTTAAACCGATCCAGCCGAACCTTATACCGATAAAAGAAGGATGGACTGATGAAGTAAAAAAAAGTAAATTGGCTGAAGATAAAAAATTTTACTGAAATTTTGTACATAGATTACAGCTAATGTGATCACACTATTTGGTTTATAGTTTTTCAATTGGAACGTCATACAATATTTTTAAGCAAAAGTTAATTTTAACTTTATATTAATGTGTATAATAACGGCTTTTAAAACGTATTAGGCTTGGACATTTATTAATTTTACCATAAACTATAGGGTGGTAATAAAGAAACTTTGCCGATATATGGACATCTAGCGGCTGTTCCGTTCAACAGATCGAAATGAGATTTTATATAGAGTAATTCAGAGGTATGAGCTCGGGATTCTGTGAATGACAACAAAATGGCGCTCACGGTTATAATTAAAGAAACTCGAAATTTTCGAATGGCAATACTTACTTTTCCTGTCGCAAAATGCTCAGCGCATGTAAAAACCTTAAAGAGTGTTGGAACGGTATGTGTATCACAAAAAAATAACGCGTTATGCACCGTGAAAATTTGAATATGACGGAGGCCAAAGTTCACATGGGTGTTATTACAGGCAATTTATCGGTTTTCTACGTTGAATATCTGGCGATAGACGTTCTGTGATTGGTGTCTTGCTTCTGTCATGTGCAAATTTCTTCTTGTTTCTATTGGCCGTTCGAAGAGTTATTTTTGTGAGTGCATAACGCGCCCGGTTTTTTTTTTGCGATACACGTACCGTTTTGACGTTCTTTATTGTTTTCGCCTGCGTTCAACATTTTATGACAGAAAAAAGTAGGTATTGCCTTTTGAAAATTTCTAGTTTCTGTAATTATAACCGTAACTATTTAAATTGTGCATTTCATATTGCATAAAATACTTACATAGAAAAAATCTGACATACTTTTGAATACAAACTAAAAGTCAAGTTTAATTGATACTGGCTATGTTTAATAAGGTTACAACCCATCACTTCAAGAACATAATGCAATAGTATTAAATATAAAGTAAAGGTGGTCATAAAGAAACATTGCTGATATATGTACCTCTAGCTTCCGTTCCATAAAATTCTGTAACTATAATCGTAACTATTTAAATAGTACATTTAACATTACATAAAATACTTACATAGAAAAAATCTGACATACGTTTGAATACAAACTAAAAGTCAAGTTTAAATGATAATGGCTAAGTTTAATAAGGTTCCAACCCATCATTTCAAGTACATAATGCAATGGTATTAAATATAAAGTAAAGGTGGAAATAAAGAAACATTGCTGATATACTTGTATGTACCTATAGCTTCCGTTCCGTTTTTTATTTTGAAAAAAAAAAAAACTTAGATAAATTGCTATATTTTTTTTACATCATTTATAATTTTCTTGTCCTTTTCGAAAAACAATCTACTGTCAATTATGCATTGAGTGATGGAAATCAGGAATTCGCTAGCTGAAATTACAACAGCAAGTAATCGCTTCGTAAATGGTTTAGATAGTTTCATTTTCATTGCATGCTGAACCCTTAACCCATACAAGTATGATTAGCTGGCACATCTCTTATTCCTTCATAATAGTAGCATAGTCAAATCATAGTACAGATTACAAAATCATAGATATCATTAAGTTATAATGTATTATAATTTTACTTAGCTTACCAAGGAGTATTACACAACGTTCTATGTTAGGTAGAAATATTATTTCTATCAGACTTCAAGCCTTTTCGCCAATTACCTTGCCCATCGACTGTGTGCAGTCCTCACAGTAGATAAGCTACAATTACTAATGCTCAGAAATTAAAATGGCCGCCTCGCTCCCCCTAATTAACATACCACGATCTTTTGCGTACATTAGTTCTTTTACGATGTTGCTTTCAGTGCAATGTTTCGTGACCTTCTGCATGAAAGAGGGCCCGAGCATCGCGTGAGATCCATCTTTGCTAAATGTCAGTCCTTCAGGCATTCCCTCATTGGAAATCTGGACAGGTCTTGGACGATCCTCTTTTTTTATCGGGGCCTCCGGGTCTCAGCTATAAGACTTGCAATGAAACGAAAGATTGTGCTCGCGTACCTTCCTCCTCATCTTATCTGAGGCCATTAATTTCTAGTACCTTTAATCTTTCGTACTTCAGACTCGAATTTGGGGAGGGGGATCGTAGGATATTTTGACATAGTTATTTTGAGTGTGAAATATAATTCGGTTACAGAAATGGCCCAGTGTAATTTGCGTACCCTGGATAGAAATAGATATAGCTATACATTCCATTCCGGAGACGCCTAATCGTCTTGTGCGTCATTAATTTCTGACTGAGCACGCTAGCTGTAAGTTGAAAGAAGTTACAGCGTCTTCGTTTGTTCTAGTAGCTAGATGCTAATTTAAATTTTTTACTATATGTGCATGAATTACAGGTTTGGAGAATTATGAATCCTTACTATTTTGTGGTAAAAAAAAGTAGTGAACATCCCTTGGTATATGTAAAAGGAAAGTTCAGGCTTTCATGTTAGAGAAGAAACGGATGTAAACGATTAAAATTGGATCTGAATTCATTAAGATTTATCATCTTTCATTTTTGAGTTGGTAGTAACGCCCAACTCTCCTTTTTACTGTTGACCTTTCCCCCTCTTCTTCATTTTGAAGACTGCCTACTGCGTTAGGAAATTAGTCTTCTGTTTGACACTAGTATGGGCTTGAACATACCTTATTTTACAATTGAGTATTTTGACTCTGGCAATAAATGAAACTACATATGTCTATTTAGGCGAATTACAGAAAGAAAATAATCTTCCAAACGTTAGATATCCTTGGCAGATCTTCAGGTTTGTTACATTAGCAACTATCAAGTTTTATTTTCGGTTTATAATGTAAGGATTGAATTTTAATCAGCAAGTAATATTTAACTAATCTTCCCGCCCTGCTAACTTGTACTAATCGAAGATACATACTCAAGAACCTTTTTTGGACATAAATTTAAATAGATAATCATGTCAATTTCTGTGCAAGGTACTATAATTATAGAATAAATGTTTCTGATAATGTATGCTGATATCATTGGTAAATACCATTGTAGCTTAAGAAATTCACAAAAGTTAATAAGCACCGGATCACCAAATACTCTTTTGAATCTGCAATTGAACTTTAAAAGACAATAGCAGACTATTAAAAGTTAGACACTTCACTTAACTTAAATGTTTCTAACTATAGATGCACTAAATTGAACATAGTTCAAAAAGAAAATTGACTTCATTATTAAAACTTTTTGTTTTTCTATAATTGTATACCAAAATGAAAAACAAAAATCATGTTTGAATTTTTTTTTTTTTTTTTTATTCCCAATGCGAATCGTGTGATTTACTAGGAGGATTTCTATAGCTATAACAAAAGAAATTAAAATTGACTTGAAAACAAGCAAATCGTGTAGGGAGCCATCCAACGTGAAAAACCCTTACTATTTTAACTGTTAAAACACAATGTATCCTCTTCCTTTTGAACTTTAACCCTTCACCTTTGTTGTGATATAAAACTATAAGCCGCTTTTCTCGAAAAGTCCGCTCAGACTACAAAGCTAATTTTTGAGCGTGAAACATTCTCACGGTCAGATTGTATCCATTTCCCTTCTGACCTCCTTCCAGATGAGGTGGACATGATTACTCTGTGTAGTGATTTTACTGCTTCGAAGGCGGTCTTTTTCTTATCTTTTTTTATTTAAAGTAGTATCAGATTATTCACACAGCTACAAATACGAAGATTAGACATTATTTGTCCATTTCTTTGCTCTATTTTCCCCAACGAGTAATCTTACATGATTTTGAGATTATATTTTATTTCACAACTTTTAAGTACTCCAAGTCCTTGTGTAAAGTTGAGAGAAGTTCCTGCAATGACTTCGTAACGAATAAATCGAGACTAAATTTCAAAAATTTTACAAAGTAAATGTGTGTACTATTCTTTTTGTGGAATTGGTATTAATCTCCTTGTTTAAGATAAATGCCCCAGTGTTCGACCACGTATACCAGGTACAGTACCCCCCCCCCCCAAAAAAAACAGAACGATGGC
Organism: Linyphia triangularis; assembly: GCA_963978545.1. Classification (NCBI taxonomy): domain Eukaryota; kingdom Metazoa; phylum Arthropoda; class Arachnida; order Araneae; family Linyphiidae; genus Linyphia; species Linyphia triangularis. The sequence continues at coordinate 37,488,735 of OZ021722.1, read as the reverse complement.
TATATCTTCGGTTCTAATTATCGTAGAATCTTACAGTTTGCACCAAAATGTTTTGCATACGATTTTCTATATATCTGAGGCAATTTCTTTTTCTTGAGGGACCGTTTACTAAGTAAAAGTAACGCTATCTTCGAAAATTTCAATACGAACCCTTATTTTTTATCATTTCATTCGATTCAGAATACATCATTTACTCTATATACCAAATTTCAATGCATTATGTTGAAAAACACGTCACTTATGAGCGAAAATGTTTCGACCATTCTTTGACCGATCTTCAGGGAGAATTTCCATGAAACGAAAGGTATTTTTAAGATTCTACTTCACAGTGGGAGAAATCGAACGGTCAGTGAGGCGTTTCACGACATTATAAAATACAAATATTCTAAAATTGCATAGAAACTAGAAACTTGGATTTATAGTGACATGTTTAAGATTAATACAAAAATAGCAAGTAAACGCAAAAGTAACATAATTTATTTACAACGTTAAAGATGTGCATTCTTCACACGAAATAAATAAAATATCGAAAACTGTAATTGCAGAAGTATAACGTATACTACTGATAATTAGAAAATTAATAAATATAAAAGGTAGGCATTAATAAACAGTATTCTGCAAAGTGTGATTATTTTACAGAAACATTTCACTGTAAACACAAATGTAACTTGATCGTTGAAATTATTTATAAAATGAAAAAATCACCTGATTCAGTAAAATTTTTAAAGAATAACTTATTGAAATTGCTTAAAAAATGTGGTTTTAAATAAATGTAATTTAAGGAAGTAAATTTTTTTTAAAAAAAAAGGACACTGTTGAAAACCACACAAAACATACGTTTCACGATTCCAAACACGTTAGACAGATTAAAAATATACATACAAAAAATAAAACTGCTTTGTTTGTATAAAATAATATTTTTTGTTTTGTAATCTCAAGAAATTCTGTTCCAATTCACCCCGCTGTTCCTATTCACCCTATTTTACGATAATTGAACGTTGTGCGATTTTCCACACCTCTAGTTTACCTTAACCTTTGATAGTTATCAAAAGTCGTCTACTATATGGTCCCTTAAAGAGAGCGTTTTTTACATTTTCGCTAAAAAATCGAGAACTTAAAGTTAAAATGAAAAGAAAAAAATTGTGGTGGTGTTTCAGACTATGGGGAATCTAATGAAAGCAAAAAATATGTATGTTTCTATTCAATTTTTTTTTAATTGTTTTATTAATTAATAATTAAATATTAAAAAAGAAGTTGATGCAAAAGTTGATTGCTATTTATGTTTGGCCATTTACAAACTATCTTATGAAAAAAAAATTACTGAAATATATCAATTATTTAAGTATTTATGACCAAAAAAACAACTTTTTTATTTAACATTAATTTATCATTTTCGTTTTATCATTTAAATTACAAACAATTCATTAGAAAATTACGAATTTTTGTATTTCGCATTCTTTTTTAATGCTGAATCCAAATATGGAATAATATTATGAGGTTGCTGTTGAACTTTTTAAAGTTTGGTTCTGTTTTAATATGTAGATGACCCCTCATGATAAAAAAAAAAACTACATACAATTATTAAAAACCTCCCACGATTTACAACTGTACCTTTTGTTTGTTATTTCAACAATTAGAACAAAAGATATAGCCATCGTTCTGATTTTTTTTTTGGGGGGGAGGGGTATTGCACAAGCGATTCTCTGAAATTTCAAGTAAAAGAATCTTATGACCAGCAGTGTGTACTGTGTAAGCTTAACTGTATGAAAATACGTGAAGCTACACCGTATAATACTTTATTTTAAAATATGAAAACTTCATTTGCGAGTATTCATGTTTATTTATGATCAACATTAAAAAAAAAGTGAGGCGATTCAGTAGAAAAGCATTAAATTTTCATATTATTTTCAAAGTGTTCTAGTTGTAAAAAAAAATATTTGGTGTATCTAACAGAAAATGCCTTTAAAATTGTATACGATTAAACTGCACTTGAGCAAATGATGCCTTACGAGTTATATTTAATTGTGGACATATTTTTTAAACGGTTTGAAAATGCATGACATCCCATTTTACTTACTTTAACCGATTCTATTATGATGATACAACCTCTAATGGTTTAGAGTATTAGAACAGATATAACTACGTAGCTTACACTAATAACAAATTGCCAACAATTTGAGCTTACGACTTTTTCTTTTTTGTCTTAGCTTTTGTAAAAGCAGAATAATTTCTGGCTTTGACTGATCCAGATTGTTCATCGTGTGATAAAGTCTTCGGAGTTGTTAATTGGCTTTTCCTAACTCTCACAGCTATGTAAGTAACACAAAATGTTCTCCAACTTGAAGATCGAAGGTTAAACTCTAAACTATAGAAAAAACTCAATAGAAATTAATTTTACTAAAAAATACAATTGGACAAGCATCCTAGAAATCCTAATGTCAACAAAGCAAATTAACGAAGTGTTTTGTTGATATGAGTTGGTTGTTTTCAGACTATCTGGCACCGTCAGCAACACGAGGGCTATAACGCGTCAAAACATTCGTCATTAGACAAGCCAAAGTACATTTACAAACACCCATGCCTAACACGGGACTCGAACCCGCAACCTCGTGATCCAGAAGCTAGCACGCTAACCACTATACCGTTTGGGAGGCTTTATTGATATGAGATAGGGGTTCAAAGCAAAAGAAATAATCGTTTCAAATTTAAAACGTTGAGTGCTTCAAAATTACCTCAATATTGCTTATTTGAATATACGTTTGAAAGGCGATGAGCTGGCATTTTGTAGAAGAGAGAGAGGGAGGTCATGAAAATGTAATTAATCTTTTATATCCATTGAAACATGGCCTATTTACATGTTGTATCTGTTTTGCGCTGAAGAGGAAGCGAAACAAATAAATGTTTTATTTGCGGACATTTCTCCTTCTATCTGGTATAAATTATGTATGATGGGCGGGAATCCGCTGCGACTTCCGGCATTTCTAGTGTCGCGTTTGTATGATTCATTGAAAGAGTGTTTGATTTAAAAATGTGAATATAACTTTTATAGAGGGGAAAATGTCATTTCATGGAAGCTCTGAAATTACATTTGTACGTTAGCATTTATGTCCCTCTTTTTTCAAGAATCAATAGCATATCTAGTATTTAAAAAAGAAAAAAAGAAAGGCGGTGGATGTTTTAGGTGGGTATGGGTGCAAATGGTATTAAAAACTTTGTTGTTAAAGCAAGTTAGTTTAATTTTGTGTGAATGGGGTGTGGTTTAATTTGTGTGAATGAAACTGCCTTCTAGTAGCACCCACACAGTAGGTTCTTGGTCGTAACAATCTCTAATTCCATTGTTTTGTCGTTTAGTCATTTTTCCCTTTTACATTCTGTCTCGTCTCTGGCAGTCATATGTGACACTTATGAGTTGATACTAAGAGCGTAAAATTACATTGCGAGTAAAAGCTGTTTCCTAGTATAGAAATTACATTGGTTAATATTCTAAATAAATCAATATAATTCTGTTCTAGTAATTAAAGTACTAATTAAATAACATTTTACCATAAATTTTTAATAAACAAGATAGTTAACAAAAAAGAAGATAAAACTAGTTTCATATGGAATTAATTATTTCTAAACTTTTTTTTGAGAGTGGACTGTGATCATAAAATCGTGATTTTGTTTTTCCATATAATATCCTGCACTTCCCCCCCCCCCCCCCATCTCCACCACTTCCTCTTTGTCTTCTTCCGAGTCTAAAACAAAAACAAAAAATGTGTCGAGAAAGCAAAAAAAAAATTATTTTTAACTAATCCGAAATAATTTTAAATTGATTTCTCTCTATTTGTGTATGTATCAATTACGTTTAACGTTCGACATGTTTTTCATTTAGTATGCTATAATACTTTTCTCCTTTTCTCTAGAATGAATAAAGTAAAACTGACAGCTCAAAAATATGATTTTTTTTAATGCTTTTACATACTTTATGGATCTTTCACGATAAATCTATTGGAAACATTTATATTTTGATTTTCATTGCCGGCTCGTTCTCTCAACTGACAGGTGTGAAGATTAAAATATGAAAGCTTATATATTGCCTTTAACCTTAATTTATGTGTATTCTTAAAGTGTTTGATGAATAATGTGTGTACCTTCCTGAAAACATATTTGTAGATTTTCAGTGGAGAAAGGTAAAATGACAAATATTTCGCTAATTTTGCAAATCAATTTATACATCTCAATTAATAAACTGCACGAGTAAGACAATGTAAATGCCTAGGTAAAGTAAAAGAATTTTTAGAAAATAAATTATTTCAATCAGGGAAGCAGTAAAAAAGTTATATAAGTGCTCAATTTATGTTCAAAACAAGAAGTATGCTTGAATAGTTTAAAAGAAACATTCGATTGATTTTACATTGTGCAATATCATGTCTCCCTGCAGCGCAATCATGCGACCTTGCACAAATAAAATTCCTGCCAAATACCTAAACGATTTCAAGAGCGGAACTTTTAGTATTCTGTTTACACAGGTGGTAAAATCTCTGCCCATTGATACTCAAATCAATGTGTCAAGCGAACTTTTAATGGTAGAAAACAATAAAATCTCGACATGTGCAGTTTATAATGACGCGTGTTGTCTCAGCTGCATATCATACCTTACGACTTGCGTAAAATTTTATCTTCCGCCTTTGTACGAGTAGAAAAAATGCATTTTGTTATGTTACTTACTCTCAGTGTATCATATTGAAGAGAAAAGTTGAAAGTGATTTTTTGTGAGTTCGTTAAGCATTCTTCTAAATGATTTAAATACAATTTTAATGGCATTTGCATTTTTTCATTAATTAATGTCTGGCAAATACACATAGAATACACATAGCAGTAACACTACATTTTATGCAAGCTCAGCAGAAGAAAAAAAGTGTGTTATGTGGGCAGTTGGATTTTAAGTTGATAGTCTATATAAAAATAAGAGTTTTTATAAACTCGTCTCAATTTTTTTAAAATTCCCACTGTCTCATTGCCACACATCAATAATTCTAATTATTAAACACTGAAAAAAAAAAAAGGAAAAAAAAAAAAAAAAAACTGTCAACTTTTTCACAATTTATCTTTGAATTGCCACACATCAATAATTCCAAATTATTGAACATTGAAGAAAAAAAAACTGTCAACTTTTACGAAATTTATCTTTCGATTTCGATACACCTTTTCATAGAATATTAATCATTCATTGCGAAAGAATGAATAGAAATATATCACTTTGATGTTGGCAAAGGTTATCTTCTTTTTGGATGAAGGAGAAGGATTTTAGTTACTGCTTTGACCATGGCAGATTTTAATAACTGCTCTGACCATGACGGATTTTCGTAACTGCTTTGTCCACGACGGGTTTCCGTAACAGCTCGATTAAATTTATGCTTACCACGTGCAATGAAGGTTTATTTAAAAATTATTTGTACTTCATTCATATCAAAAATCATTATGTTCCGTTGCATTGCATAGCATTGCATTGTATTGTATTGCATTTTGTATTATATAGTATTTATTATATTATATCTTATATAATATAATATTAATATTAAATTATATTTTATTTGTGGAATATTTGAATATATAGTCATATGCAATTTAGATTCCCATTTCTGATTTCACTACTTTTTTGGGCTGACAACTTGCCGTGACTCTTTTTTAACCATTTTTGTGGGTTTTTTAAATAAATTAATTGGGACACATTTTTCATGGGGTGTATTTGTTACGTTCAGGGATTAGTTTAAGGAAGTTGGTAGAATTTCTGTTACATTACATTACGTACTTCAATTTTAATAGCATCGTGTTTCTTTAAATTACACATAATATAGTGTGTTGGTATGACATCTTACAGAGGAATTTTTCTCCATAAGGTACAAAAAAAACTCTCCGTTTAAGAGGCAATAATCTTTTTTTTTTTATCAATTTTCAGTTTGAAAATAAATGAACTTTTTTTTTTTGTAAATCTTACAAAAATCCTCCCCATAATGATAGCTCCACATGATTCATCAAAGATGGGATATATTTTGTGATGCGCTTTCACTAACCTATTAGAAATAAGCGCTTATGCTGACTGCTGACAGGTTAAGAGTATAAATTAAACCCGTTTTTAAATTTGGATGGTTACCCCAAAAGGTTGGGAACGGTTTGCTCTAAACTGCACCGGCAATAGAAAATGAGAAGAGAGGGGGGAAAAAAAGGGGGAAAAAACCTCAGACAAAGGAACCTACTTTTAAGAATTCGTACCTTTCTCCAAAATGAGACTCATTCGAAAAAAGGGTTAATATCTTTCCATTAGGGTTTACAACGACCCCATTTTACTTGTTGGGGCAATGAACCTCGGAAAGCCTTGAACTGGCATTCTTAATGCACTCTGGAATATCTAACGATCGAAATTCTGAACAGCGTGGGATCCTAATCTGAATCCATCACGTCATACTCTGAATCAACCCTTTATCAAACCCTTCCTATTGATCAATGACTCTAAACCAACTAAGAAAAGCAATAAAAAACCATTTAAAAAAAAAAAACTTAAGCCACCCTTCTTCAAATGCCCCAATGGAGTGCTAAACCCTCCGACTCGAATCCCCTGAAGATCGTTATGTAATTTCACCAAAGCTCTTTCTTATATATGCGGTTTTTTATGGCTAGAGAGAATACGCCCGTTTGGAGGGTTCTGGGGACAGGTATTGTCCAACAGTTTAACAATGAAACTGCTCCCTATTTTACGTTTATAGGGTGGGTTGTAGGGATCGAAGAGGAACATAAAAGAAGTGTTCCCGCCACGGATGACCCATTGGCCTCTTGACTTCTTTGTCCTCAGTGCATTCCTTCCGTGTTCATCACAATGCAAAGGGTGCCCAATTCATTGTAAAAAAATGCACAGTCCTGGATGGGTGTGAAGTGAAAAAGTGGAGGAATTCACGTGCCGATCTCTCGATGAGGCAGCAACAATGATCCAATTCTGCATGGACGCGTTTCCTTGTATAAGACATTGTTATAATCAAACATCTTTGTTATTGATTAAATGTTTATGGACTGTGAAATTAATTGAGCCACTCGAACGTAACACACGTGCTTCAGCATGGTAATGATAAAGAAGAGTAAACATAGTTAAATGAGCATAAAAAAACTTGGAGTGTATTAGGGTTGTAAGTGAAACTCAAAATTTATTTGAAGCTGCTGGTGTGATGTCGCATTTTTCTTCTTTTTTTTTGGAGCCTATGGTTTCAAATCTTCTACACAGTTCTAAGTTTAAATGTTGGTTAATTTAGACTTTGATTCAAATATATATTTTTCTTTAAAGTGAATAACTTAGGCATTATTTAGCAAAACTTTTTTTTTCTGACTTGACATTTACCTTTGTGGACATCTACCTTTGATAAATTTAAATTTAATTTAGGAAATAACACGCCTGCCAAGTTTTGGATATTTATACTTAGAAATACCATTTTATTGAAAAAGTTTGTTTGATAGAGCATGATGAGCTAGGCATTTTAATTTTCTGTACCATAAATCATAATTATTTTATCATGATAATATAATTCAATGGATCTAATTAGGTACCTTACAACTAAATTTAAATTTTTCAAAGTGCAGTTGATTCCTGGGATAGAACGTTTATAAAATATGCAATCTTTTCAATAACGAAATTTGTATAATAATTTAAAATATATATATATATATATGTATATTTTATATTCGCACTTTCTAGGAAGTAAAAAAAAAAAAATCTTTTGTTTGACTTTCAGAAGTTAGAGAGCAAAATTAAAATATTACATACTTAACACCCCATACTTATTTATATAATAACAAGTTACAACCATAAGTATGACATACAACCATTTTATTTCTATCTCCCATATGCTTGGGGTTTTGATTAACAGAACTTTTGATTTGAGGTGAATAAAACTTCGTTATCTATTTAAAAGAATTACAAAATTTGATACTTGCTATTCAATTCATATTTATAAGACACGACCTATGGAGAAAACAAATAGTTCATAGCAATTAACTTATTCGACTTTGATTAGCTTTACAGATTGAAAGGTTGGTAATTCTTCCACCAATCCATCATCTTCTCTGTTCCCCTATTGTAATGGAACACCCTTGATTGATGACTTTCAAAAGCTATTGTTTATATCAGGGTGGTGATTTTCATGAAGTATATTTTAAATGCCAAACCTTTTCTGAATAAACGCTTAATCGATTTCTGGGTGGTGCTATTTGTCTATCTTGAGGACGAAAATGTATCAAGTTTTTAAATGAGATCTTGGGACTGTAAATAGTAAGCGAACAGAACTGCATCTAGAATTGTAGGTTAGACTTCGTATTCATTTTTTTGAGCATGAGCATAGAGGCTTTGTTCCGTAAATGGTGTTGTGTTTTAAAATGTTTTTATTGAGGTGTGGCATGATTGTTGGCGAAATTTATTATTTTTATTTTCTTTTGAAAGGAAACATAAATGTACTTGTGCAGTGATTTGCCTGTCACGGTAACCTATGTCTTTGAAAAGATTAGGAAATAAATAATGATGTTTTATTTTATCATAAAAAAATCTATAAGAAATGATTCGAGTGCCATAACATTCATAAAAAATTAAATATTTTCAAGTCTATTAAACAAAATTATTTACTATTACAATTTTTCTAAATTTGATGTGGTAAAATAGAACTAATATAGTTTCTAAATTATGATTTTTTTTAGGACGAACAATGCTAGAAAAAAGGTAGATTAACTTTCCCAAGTTTTCTTGGTACAATTGTGGAATTTTCTGTTGCATTTTTAAAATATTATTATTCATTTTTTCTTTTATAAAAAATAGTGCGTTCAATCTATAACAGTGTATTTTCTTATTGTTTTACGTTATTCAAATTTAAACCGTGGCTGAATACACCAAAAATAGCCTCAGGTATAAACATATGCATATTTTAAAAAGTCACAATTTGTTACACAATGCATTGTTCAACACGTGACACGAACAAAATTCATGACTGAAAGTATAATGGCCGTTCGGGTGTTTTTTTATTATTGAGGGTGTTGCCAATAACGAGATAGGAAAAAGGTATTAAAAACAATAAGTGGACCCTTTCACCCTACGTCAATGCACTCGGGCCTTGAGGATTTCTTTATGTAATTTTCCAAAGGGCGTACACCCAAAATAGAGCTCTGCATACGCCCTCACGTATTGTGTATTCTTAGCATCTTGAGCAAGAAACAAAGGGTTGGAAGCTTTTTCTTTTCTCCACTCTTTGATCTCATTCAGTTTTGGGTCAGACGTTTGACTAGGGTGTACTGTTGAGCGCTTACCATAGTGACAAAGCGGGTGGAAGGGTTTTTTGAGTTGTTTTGTCGTGATATAATGAAGTTGGTGAGGTTTTTTCTGCTGCCCCTAACGAGTGACTAGGCGGAGATACATACATATCAGCTAAACATGTAATGGCTGTTTGAATCTTAAGTCTACTCCACCTCTTTGGCTTGTGACAGAAACTTTTGGTTGTGATCGAGTTGTTTTTGATGTGAAAATATTTCAATATACGGTGGAAGCATGATAACATCCAACGCTTTGTCTTGCATTTAGGGAAGATGTTGTAGTAGTTCTTTATTCTGCACATTTTTATTTTATTTCTAATTTACGAAATTTTGTTTTTAATAATTGATCGCATATATATTCATAAACTTTAAAAGATCACGATTCAATTTCAATATGAGGTTCTCTAGTACATTTTCTAGTTCAATTTCAGATTAAGAAAAAACACCTTTAATTGAATTAGTAAATATTATCTGTTATAAAATCTCTGCAAAGGAATTATTTTTGACTGTAGCATAACCAGGATAATATTTTAAGATCTTAATTTTTTTTAAATGTTTATGTGTGCCGACAGAGAATAGCAAGGAATTTAAGAAATCTTCTGACATAGTTATTAAAGTTACTACTCTCCATGGTTAAGCATGAGTCAACAATGTAGGATACTTTCAAAGATAGGCAACTACCACCTCATACAAAAAGTTCTGTAAAAGTACTTTTCCCACACACAACCTCATGTACGCGAAAGAACAGCCTACATGGTGTTCTCGTTTCCAGTTTCTTTCCGTCATCACGTAAACGTTACTCTTCCACATAATTGTTTTGATTCCTTGACACCGGCATCGCACGTAAGCAGGGTGTGCATTTTGAATACAGAATCTGCCACTTTTGGGACCAGCCGTGATGCGAAGTAGCCTTGTTACTCGTTTTCTTTAATTAAAAGTTACTCACGATTCGAAGGCGTTGATTTTCGCATCGTGTTCGATCGATTATGAATCGTGTGAATCGATAATTTTTAAACAGGCTCCCCCTTTGTTCTCCTTCAATAATGTTTTGACGAAATTATCAATAGTGTGTGGTTTGGTTTCTCCCCATCTACTGTGCCCAATTTGGGTCCTGTTTACAGTTTACTCGCGATTTCACACGGAGCACTTATATATTCTTATACCTATCGTAAAAAATATAAATGTCTCGCCTGTCCTGGACAGTGAAGTTTAAGGCTTCAACACTGACACATTCTATTATTTCCTCAATCAATACCTGTTTTTAAAAAAATATTCGATTCTATACAAACTAGGGGTGTGGAACATCGCACAACTTTCAATTACACTCTATTACTGATGTTGATTTGTGTCATTTGCCGTTTTTATATTTCTACCATTCGTTAAGAAAAATTTCCAGTTTGACGATATTTTTTGCGATAATTTTTTTTTTACGCCATTAAAGCATTTTTACTGGAATTTTGGAGGTGGGGATGTTTAGAATACGTTAAGAGGCATTACCACAGCGATTTTTATCAAAATCGTTGAGCCGTTTTTTAGCAGTCATTGAAAAACATGATTTTTTCATGCGCGATTTTGACGAAAACCTTAACGGTCCCATGGCCACCACCAACCACCACACCAAATTTGAACATCGTAGATCAATTTGTTCGGGAGTTATGCTGACCACATACACACATAAACAGACATTTTTTCTAAATCCCTTTTCTTGAAATCAGAATATTCCAAAACGTCAAAAAACGCAAAAAAATAAAAAAAATAATAAGATTTTTGTTTTTCCTTCTTGACCGAATGTTATACTGTCATTACCCTATTAATTCATATGCGTAATTGAAAGTAATAATACACACATTATCATGAATCGCTATAAAACTATCAATCGCAAGTACTGTGAATCGAATCAGTTTGCAAGAATTACTGCAACTGATTGATTTTTTGAGTAAATTAACAAACTGTTTCCTTTCTCCAAATCCCGTTGCTCCATTTATTATTTGGAAATATCATATTTAATTGTTGAATATTCGATGCCATTTCTAAGTACTGGAAGCGGCATTGAATTAATTCTTATTACAATGAGTTATTACGGAATGCTGATAAAAAGTTAAATACATTTATTTTGTCAAATGAGATATCACTATTCATTATTGCTTAGAATCTAATGAAAAATTACATAATTAATTCAGAAACTATGGATTCTTGGAAGCTTCAGATATCAATGTTATTGGATCGTTCACATTGACTCAAGAATACACGGGAATAATACTAATTTCAATCTAAATGAAATTAATGCGGATAAAATAAATAATACGAAATTATTGCTCCTTAACCTGTCTCCTATAAATCATAACCTGATTTGTTTGTCAATCCTCCATTCGAAGAAGGAATGGTCCGGTATCAAAAGAAATCCTTGCAGATCGTAAACAACTGCCCTAACTCAAAATTCTCATGTATAATTGCTCAATTAAAAAAGTCCTCCCTCTATTAATATTTTAATTTATCATTTTTTTTACCATGTTGCTCTTATAAAGCAAACGAAAGGAGTGTTTTTCTTTTTTTTTGTTCGCAGTGTTTGTGGTCATCAGAATAATGAGATGCACTCTATCACTATACGCCCTTGGCTGCCTTCGAAATTCTTGGATACGCCCAAGGTTACTGTTTCGGAATAGCATTGCTGCTACGTTTCAAACTTGGCAATGCTAAAAATAAATATTAACCTTTTTATTTTCTTTTACACGTAAATGTTGAGGATAGTGATTTTAATTAAGTTCTAAAGGAACTGGTTAACAAAAACTATTAACTAATATACATTACTTTCTGATACTAAAATACATGATGTTGAATTCATGTTTTTAACCTTTATGAATTTGAATTTAGTATTCATAGCACATGGTGTATGTGGTGTATTTTCTGAAACGTATCAAGCGCGGTCAAGGTTTTAGTCTCAACATCAAAGGAAATAAACTTCAAGGAAAAAAAAAAAAAATTGGAAGCGACCCAATTTAGTGGTTTAATAAAGGAAAATTCATTATAAACTTCAAATGGTCAATCAAAGCTGTTTTGAGTTTTTAAATGCAACAATACAAATTAATCAAAATCGAATAAATCTAAAAAAAGCTACAATTACTCGATACAAAAAATTACTCATTAATACACGAAAAAAATCTAATTGTATCTCATTGGAAGAACGATATCCTCATTCGTTATTATAGATATCCACGCATACTGTTTTTATTCCTCATAAGATTTAATCCCAGTACAAGCTAATAATAAAATATTAATGTTAATAATTATCGTATAATACAAACCTGTTTCATGTAAATTGAGACAAAAAGGGTTAGAATTCTTTTTTGTTAAGTTTAATTTTATTTCTTTAAATATTATTGGTATTTATTGAATAATTTGCAGACAAAAATACCACTTCAGAGTTAATTTCTTCTTCTTAGATATAGATACTGGTTTTAAGTATAATGTTGCTGAATATTAGTCAAACTTCCTACGTGTTTTAGAATTCAGAATTAGTAGAAGTGTAATAATTAATAGTTTTCCTAATTTTAGCTACGTTTGTATAAAAATTCACAAAATTCTCTGTTTTTTCGCGTAAGGATATATTTCAGTTACTTGATCAATGGTTTTTTTTTTTTTTTTTCTTTTTTTTTTTTTTTATGTGGTTAATACTTTTCATTTAAAAACGTAAGATTATTTTTGATAAAAAAAAAAAAAAAAAAAAAAAAAAAAAGTAAGGTAAAATATTTAACTTTAAATATATTTTTGCGTCTGATTTTGAGTATTATTTCAATTGGTTGGCAAGTTATTAACGATTTCATTCAGAACAGCTGCATATTTTATTCGGAGTAGGAAAAAATTAAAATAATCTAAAAAAGTAAATGCCTTCCCAAAATTGAAACAACAGAAACTTTATAACACTATTTGTATACATTTGTCCAAAGTGTACACCGGTTTCAATGTCACAAATAAAAAAACAATTTCTATAAATAACAACAAGCTAAAGAGGAGGGGAAAAAAAAAAAAACATTGAACGATACACCTAAAGGTGTTTCGTTCAATTTTTTTCTCTCATATACATTTGTCCAAAGTGTACACCGGTTTCAATGTCACAAATAAAAAAACAATTTCTATAAATAACAACAAGCTAAAGAGGAGGGAAAAAAAAAAAAAAAAAACATTGAACGATACACCTAAATGTGTTTCGTTCAATTTTTTTCTCCCCCCCCCCCCCCCCCCCCCCGCGGAACGAAGCAATTTCCCTTTCATTTCCCAAAAAAATCGGAATATTCAGTCGCAGAGGAGGGGATGCGGGGTACACGAAGATGGAAATAACGACTCATTCGTGATCACTCTAGCGCGAAACAAGGGGCAACGGTTCTCCGAATAAAATCCGAAAACTACCTCGAAAATAAACGCTATATATATAAAAAAATAAAGCTCACCCCGTCATATGTGTTTATAATAATAAACATCCACGCGTTACACCTTCGCCTCTGCCCACCTGTACATCCATCCCCTCGTTGTTATTTTTTTTTAATATCCCCCGCTGTCGCCTCTGTAGCAGACGTTTTTTTGTACCTGCTGCCTCCATGGAAAGGGAAATATTAGGAGGTGGGGGTATGTTGTGGGTTTGGACGGACGGACGCAACGGCCTTCTATGTCCTGTCGGTGCCGTGATCTCATCCGCAGGTCAATACGTAATTATTTCGGAAACAGTGATTCAGGTGTGACCACGCATTTGGGTCATTGGGGGAAAATGCTTTTTGAAGATTGTATTGTGTGATAGCGTGAACAGCTTTTTAGTGGGGAGAGAACTGGATATTTTCAGTCTCGGTTGAAAATGGTTGACTTGAATTTATTTTTTATTGAAGAGGTAACTAGAGTTTGTTTGAGATGTTGCTAGAATTTTATTATTATTGTCCCCCTGCATTTGCTATTGCTTAAAAATTGCGATAATATTGATTGCATACTATCCAGAACACCCTATCGTTCATAATTATGTTCTGACTAGATTGCTCCCCGGCTTTGCACGGGATTTAGATTATTGTAGAGGTTTTTAATAAAATATATAACTATTTTAGAAACTGGCATATTTCTGTTCCAATTAACTGACTAATGAGATGATGCTCACCAAATCCAAATAAACTTTTCCTAGTTTTAGAAAGTAATAATGATTAATATCTTCATTTAAGAAGACATTGTAATTTGATTTGAAGGTTTTAAGTTTCCCTTTTTCGGCCACTGAACTTAAAAAAGGACTTTACTGGTTATGGGACTAGATACTGGACTTTACTGTTTTATGGAGTAAATTATTTCTATTATTACAGTGAATGAAATTTGTGAGGCGTGTATGGATTGCTGTCAACTACAGTCTTAAAAAGCAAATTGGATTAAAGCATATTTAGATGCTAACCAAAAAGGGGAGGGAGTTTTTCGTATCATATTTTAAATAATTACACTATCTTTACATTGTAAGAAATCTAACATGTTGAAATTAGTCTATTCATTTATATTTTTAATTATCCCCCTCCCCCTAACAAAAATTACTTGAAAACACACACACCAAGCAAACTTGTATCTCACTGCTTGTAATTATTTTTATACAACAAAATCTGTTATTCAAAAAATACTTAAAAATAAAGCAATTTAAATTATTATTTCAATTTAACTTAATTATCAAACAATTAAGTAATGCAGCAAGTTGTACAACACATCATTTTTACTACATTTTAATGGATTTAAAAAGTTACTTAAACATTATAAGAGAGCTTTTTAGATTTTGTTGCGTCCAGTTTCAAACATTTATTGTTGAGACAGTTTTTTACGACTACATAAAAGGGATGAAGGTTACAACAACATCTGTACCTCAGAGCCAATATGGTGAAATTTGTTTCATTGCAGATTATGCCTTAAAATTTGGTTTTCTATTAAACAATCAATTACAACGTAACAAATTAAAACAAATAGCGAGAGTTACGAGTGTTATATACAGAATCCAATAGTAAGACCCATAGAACAAATTTATAAATATATTTTACAGAGGTTGAATTAAAATTTATAGTGTTCATTCAAAATTAGAGTATTTTTGTTCTAATATTTTCTTAGTTTTTGAGTGAAAGTTGTTCAATTTGTTTGGAAAGAAAATATTTGCTATCGAATTTATTATTATAACAAACACAAAACAACAAGTTTAAATGACTTGGTATTTGACAATGGAAGTTGAATTTTAACAAATACAAGTTAAAATGTATTAGATTTATAAGTTTTTCAATTTCTATTAGAAATGTAATGTTTTAAATTCTTCCAAGAGTTCTAAAAATGTATACTGTTTGTTAAACTCTATGCATTTATTTAAATATTTAAAAAAAAAAAAAAAAAAAAAAAAAAAAAATCATAGCTATATATAAAAGCATGAAATGTTTAATGAACTCACATGAGACTCAATAACTAACTCGTTTGAAGACTGTTTCTTAAATTTGTCCACTTATTTTTAAGCTATATTTCGATTTTCAAATATTTTTTGTTGCCGTTTTTAGAATTAAGTTTTACTAGAATTCGACTGGAACAAACAGCCCGAATAAGAACACACCCGCCGAAAAAAAAAAGAACTTATTCTTGGCGGGAAACCTGGTCGGCACGCTTCTGACCCGTGTGGCTTCATTTTCTCCTGTGCACTTTTCAAGGTTGCCCAGAGGTGATCCGGACTTTTTTCGAGGGTCCTGCTTAATGGTACCCCCCACGAAATAGAAGGAGGAGGGGGAAAAGAAGAGAGGCCCGGGCAAATTTTGGCGGGAAGAA
Organism: Linyphia triangularis; assembly: GCA_963978545.1. Classification (NCBI taxonomy): domain Eukaryota; kingdom Metazoa; phylum Arthropoda; class Arachnida; order Araneae; family Linyphiidae; genus Linyphia; species Linyphia triangularis. The sequence continues at coordinate 37,472,613 of OZ021722.1, read as the reverse complement.
CTGATTTGTTTTCTACGCACTCTCGGAACCTGTTTTCAGTCTGCAGACTGGTTAACATACTCTAGTAGGTAACGCCCCTTCGCGTACGCATGCGCACTTGACAGATTTGTTGTGGTGGCCCGTTATCAGAGTTGGCAACTTAGCGCTTGAAAGAGAAACCTAATTTCTCTTATATATTTCTTTTTAGCAAGATTGAGGTAGGGATGAAATTTGAAATTTTAAACAACGCAGATAATTAGTTGAAAAATATAAAATATTATTGATAGCATTTATGCAAAAATATTATTAACTAGAGAGTTATAAGATGCCTGCGGAAAAATGATGTGTGTAACAAATATTTTAATTTAATACACACAAAGTATTTATTAAAAATTCAATTTTTATTTTAATGTTATGTAAGCGAAAATTATTTCTGACATTTATATGAAATGATGAAAAAATAATATTTGACAAAAAAACAATGTTTTTAATGAAGAACCTATTGAAAACTTCTTTGGGACAAAATCACTAAATCTGAGTGTATCATTTGGATCTTCACTGATAACAGAATCGGCGCTATAAGAGATTAGAGAGTTACCATCAATCAAATTGATTATCTTCCTATTCATTAACATATTGATTTTGTTGTCAGCGCGTGCTTGGTGTTTTGAATCTAATTTTAAATAATAAAAACATCTCTACCAACAAAATGTCCGGCAAAGTACGCTTCAAAGTTTATTTATTGAAAATGAACCTGATTTATACATTAACGTCTAAATATCTTTTATTTATTCTAATTCTAATTTTGGCAACAGGAAAGATGTACTACAATGATCGATTAAAATTATTTCAATAACAGCGTTACTGGCAACACAACGTTGAATTAACTGGACCACGTTCCATAATGAATTTATGAAATCTCGTCGAATTTTTTATATTTATTTATTCTGATAAAAAACAATTTTGGCAACAGGAAAGAGTTTCAACAATGATCGGGTACAATTTAACTTACAGCGTTACAGAGGGAGTCAGTGATCAGGGTAACTCTCATAGAAGTAATAGCATACACATTAATTGAGATAAGTTTTGATTTAATCTTACTGAGAAAAAATTATTCTACATTGTGTTAAATAACAATAAAACAAGCTAGGTTTCTCATCCCACCTTTATAGGCAAACCATTTCGTTCAAATCAAAGCTCTTAATTTCTAACTTTATTAATTCCAATTTCAACTGTAAAGTTAAAACATTTTAAACTCTTAATAAACATGAAATGCAGTTTATGGTTCATGTCCACATAAATATGTATAGTTATAATCTAAGTGAGATTTGAAACTTCACAATGCTTAATAATCATCACCTCTACAATCGAATTTTAAAAAGTTAGTATCCCCCCTCCCTCTAAAAACGGGCGCTGAAAATGCAGTAAGCCGTTTAGCTGCATTGTGCCATTCATAACTACGTTTTTCATTTGAAACGTTGTTCAGATGTTCACAATCGATGGACAATTTGTGTTTAGTTAAATGACCACGATCCTGCTTTTTTTTAATTCTGCATAGGTTTTTATGTAGTCAGTAATTTGTTGAATGTTTTGTGTAGATATGATCCTTGCGATTACTAGTTTTCATACTATTTAATAATATTGTTCTTTCTAATCTTCTCATAGTTGTTTGTTACAAATTTAGTTTCCAAATGATTTCAATATTAAATATGTAATTTATTTAAAAGAAAATAATTAAATTGAATGAACTTGAGCATAGATTTTTAAGATATTCTACTTTTAAAAAACATTATAATAAGTGTTATACTTTTTGCCTTTTGTTATATTTACAATTTTTTCAATTTTATATTGAAAAATTATTAATTATATTACCTTACACAAATACGTCATTACAATACCTTAAAATAAAATCGTCTGAGTGACTGATTTTGATAAATGAGATTAAAAAGAATATCAATTTTAATTTATTTTTAATAAATTAAAACTTTAATACTTTTTATTAATGTTATATTTTGTGTCCTCTTTCCATAAGATTGCAGCACAGTTCAATGCTAAAAAGCACATTTTTCAAGTATTGTTTGTAAAATATTTAAATGTTTAGTATTTTTTTAAATATTTTCTGTCAATCAGTGCAGATCGAATCCAAAATTGGCGCCATCTAATCCTTGCCAAATGTCTCACTTTTCCCTCCTTGCGATTAAGTACCTCAGACTTTGGCAACCCTGGACGCGTAGTAATGCAAACTTTACGGACGGCAAACTTTTTGTTGACAGTCCAAAACATGGCTCTTCAAATCCTCGTGGAAGTATATGCAACTTTGAAATAACATCTTCACATTTATAATACTTCAGGAAAAGAATTGTATAGTGCATTTAGTGTTTGGATTGTGCGAAAACTGCTTCGAATTTTTAAACGGGGATTGCCTTGGCGACTTTTGGTTGCTTTCTATCTCGCCGTTGCCAAGAGCAACAGTGACAACAATATAACAGATGCAGGTAAGTCTTTTAAAATACCGATTAAATTCTATTTAGTTGCCAAATAAATTTAAAATTATTGGATTTTCTTTCCGTAATAATACTTCTGAAGCTGATTTAATGTTGTGGCATTAATTAGGTATGCCTTTTAAATAAAATTGTAATTTTTGTTAGCCGAATATCGTTGCCGGCAAAATAATCAGAATTCACGAAAATAACTAATCCAAAATTAATTTTTAAAAACATTTAAGTGAAGTGTCTTTTATTTACCCCGGTCATATTCTAGTTGTGCAAAGTGTCCACAGAACCGGGAAAACCTGGAAATCAGGAAAATGTCAGGGAGCTTTCTGATTCTGGAAAAAATCAGGGAAATGTCAGGGAACTTTCTAAAATTTCATGAAAATCAGGGAAATTGTGTATTGTTTAAGGCACGTTCATCCATATTTTGGCGCTATTTTTATGGAGATTTGTAGTGGTAAACCATTAGAAGTTTAATGTTACAGAATAATTTAAACTTTTCATTACCAGCAAAACTATTTTTTTAAAAATTGCATGTTATCTCTTTAGCATACATGTTCTATTTGATCAGGGTGTCTAGACATCTGGAAAACATAAGAAAATTGGGGAAATTTGAAAAAAAAATGTGCCCTAAAATCAGGGAATTTTTTAGAAATCTGTCAGGGAATTATCAGAGAACTCTTTTTCTTGAATTTTGTGGCCACCCTGTTGTGGATTCAAGAGTTTGATTAAATTAAATACATTTGTAAATTTTTTGGAAAAAGTAACTTTAAATTTTTTTACTCCCTGTTACATTAAATTGTTCGAGTTCGATTGCACACTATGAAGAGTTTTCTGTTGTTTACAATAAGTTAACTTGGATTTCTATTATATCTTTTAAAGTATAAACTTATAAAATTTAAGTACAGATACAAATTTTTAGACATTTTTTAACGGGAAGACTGATGCTAAGGATTAGTTTTATACTATTAACGACCATCTTGTGAACGAAAATAACGTAATAATATTGAGTCCTGTAGCTTTAACGTGTATGTGGAAGAACGACGAACACGAATGTCCACCTTTCTGACGAACAACTGGATTACCTTCAAACTGGTGGTAAGTAAGTGTGCCGCCAAGAAGGGACAAGAGAAAATGCCCCCCCCCCCCCCACCTCGGAATTTGAAATTGAGAATAAAATTATAAAATAAAGTGGAGAAATGCGGTATGGCACAACGGAAAAAAAGAAATATTGTTTAGGTTTTAAAGTATTCAAAGGAATATAAATTTTAAATGTTTCATCTTTTTTCGTTAGGATATTCGATTAAAATTCAAGGGTACTGCAAAAAATTTGTCTTGCACCCATTTGTGTACGATATGTTCTTCCCTGAAAATAATCCTGTCAGTGCATTTAGTCATATGCTGAATTTCTAAAATGACTGTGGATTGTATTATTTTCTGCCTTTTAAAATATACCATTGTTTAACACATGTTGTTGCTTTTTAAACATTTCATCTCACTGCTTTTAAATAAGGAAGTTCCCGAAAGCAGAAAATGCCTAAAACTGCGACGTACGTCGCAGAACAATCAGAGTCCTTTCAGAACAATTTTAAGTTTGGAACAAATGCCCGCGATTGAGGACCTCGACACAAATTTTTAAGAAAACATCTTAAAGCAGCCCTTATTTCTTTGCATGGACCAAATTACCACAAAATTTTTTATACATAGCAGTTCTGTATCAATGTCGAAATATTTAACTTCCAAAGTCATTGATAAAGTTACAAATTTTTAATGTATGCCTTGGTTTGAAAAATAACTTTTTTCGTCATTATTATTTTGTAATAAATGTGTAGTATTAATTTTATGAGTTTTTTCTTTTTTATCATACTGGAATTTTTGTAAAAATGTCTGCAGAACATTTGTAACTGTCAAAAGTCCCGTTGCAGAACATTATATATTATTCTGCTTCTGGGAGGAAGCTTAATATGAGAGGTCATTGAAATTTTGGAATAATTTTCTTTTCTATGCCAGACGTCCGTCGTTCCAAGTGAATGAATAGCGATTTTTTACTGGTTACCGTAATGGACGTCAGTTCGTTCATCGTGATGTGTGTCTGGAAAAAAACACCTGCCTTCATCTTTTAAAGGATATGAAACTTGCCCATGTGACGTTCATTTGTAGGAAGCAGATTTTACTGAAACGTGTGCGAATAATGTTTACGCCATCCAAGTATATATATATATATATATATATATATATATATATATATATATATATATATATATATATATATATATATATATATATATATATATATATATATATATATATATATATATATATATATATATATATATATATATATATATATATATATATATATATATTGTTTTTTTCCAAGGAATATAAAAGTGCAAAGCTTCCGAAAACCAGAATAAATAATATATATATATATATATATATATATATTATTTATTCTGGTTTTCGGAAGCTTTGCACTTTTTCGCCGCCCCCTACCCCTAATCTCTTTCATATGAGTTGATCTGTTACGTTTCACAAAGCAACAAAATTCAAATTATCGTAATGTCATAACGCCTCGTAATATAAATATACGTTTTTAGCTATAATTTCTCCATAACACATTTAAGATTTTAATATAAGAATATTTCTAAAATTACTAAACTTTAAAACGTCTCGATAACTGATTGTGCACTTAATTTTAATTAGGAGGGAACACGTTATATTTCGCTATTCAACCATTCCTAACTAACCAACCTAAATTACAACTGTTTTTGTTAAAATTACACAATTTTCCACACTTCCATAATTTTTGCATAAAATAATTCTGATAATGTAGTGTTTATCATATACTTGCATTGCAGCCTTTATTCTATCGAATTTAATCGACTGACATAATTTCTTGCTATCTGGATTTTGGAAACGCGAGAATCAATCCACTTCTAATCGCCGAAAATCCGTTGCGAACATTGCCGTTCAGCAGATAAACAAATTGTTATTTTTGGATGAGTACCCTCTTGCCACCATTCCACGAAAGTTGCCATTTCCCACGAAAAGCAATGAATCGCGACGAACCCCAGGTAATCCTATGTCCACATACCTGAGGTGTTGTCAATGGAAATGTCCATCCTATTGTGTCCATAAAACAAACTTTTCTTGGAAGTGCTATTCACTTTCCTTCAAGTGTGGCTGGAGGTGTTGGGCTGGTTGACACTCACCTGTCTTAAAATCCCAAGAGATGCCCCTAAAAGATTATATTCTGGAACTTATCTGCTCTTTTCTTAGAAAATTTATTTTTTACTGTCTAAGCAAAGATTTTATGGTAAAGTTGGAATTCCACATTTTTTTTAAGCACGTTGACTATTTATTTTGTGTAACTTTTAAATACTCAAAGAAAAATTTACGGTGGAGATTAACTTATTCCATTGCAGGGCATCATACTTTCTTATTAAGTCGTTGATGAATTGAAAACGCTGATGTATAAGAACTTGTGACCTTAGTTTTAAGTCGTAAACAAATTTGAGTTATCGGATTGTATGCAAGACTTAGTTTTCGGTTTGATTCATTAAAGGTTACGGTTTTTAAGTGTTAGGAGTTCCTTTGGCAAACAAGGTTTTTAAAGAAACATTTAAGAACCTATTCTGCTCTATCTTTTGAAATGCGATGCCCATGTGAATTAGCCAAATAATTTGAGTAAACGAATTTCAAAATTTGAGCAAATGTATCCGAAAATTATGTTTTAAACAACATGATGGGCCTGCTCAACATCTCCAAACAGTCTTAAACAAAAATAGTTTACTCATCTTATTTCGCTTACAAGAATAAAATAATAAAAACTTTTCCCCGTTGTATTTTTTAAATCAGTGAATTTATTTTTTTCAATAATTGTTCTTTTCTTATAGTCCAATAAATCTCACATCAATCTTCTTATCTTCAATTTTACTGTTATAGAATAGAGATTTTGTGATATATGTTTAATTTCCCCACTATTTTTAATACCATTTTAAGTATTATAATTTAAGGCACTTTTATAATTTAAGCAATGTCCTTAAACACATTCTAAAATTTTACTTTCAAATTCACCGGGTTTCATTTTAAAGACTAGTTTTTTTTTTAAATATATGTAATGCTTTCTTCTGCGATAATAAAAATTTTATAGCTTCTGCCTTCTCGTGTCTTTTTGCTCATCCTTCAAAAAACAGACGTTCACATTTAAAAATCTTTCCACATCGCTTTCTTTCTCAAAAAATGAAACGACCTCTACCAGCCTTTCTCCTTAAAGGTGAATGATGTTTTATTCAAGTATACCTGATGCAAAACATATTTGTTACTTTCTTTATTACAACCTTAGTAACTTATTCTCCTTAGGAATTCTAAGATTGTGTTGTTTCCATGGTAACCTATTTTGTGTGACATCAATATTATTCAAGTTTCCACGGTTATACTTCTTAAACACATGGATGAATATCCCTCCCATCCCCTCCTCTCACATATCTTACAGTAGCTCTTGAATTTGTTTCACGAAGTACTTCAGAAAATCTTTGAAGTGGGCGTACTACTTTCTTATCATATAATTAAAATGATTGACGTCAAAACACCCTTCTTGGTGCATAATAATCATCCATACAAAGTAAGAAGAAAATGAATGCGATCAATCAAGGTATATTTGTCCTGACTATTCATTAACAACATTCCAGTCTTGGGAAACAAGGTCAAATATGAATTCAAGATACTCTTTAAATATATCAGACCACTTACACTTTATTTTGAAATAAAGATATTATTCTTTTTTAAATTTCGATTAGCTATTTTTTTTCCAATATTACATTTTGGTAATTTTAAGCTACCATTTTTTAAGTTATTTATTTTTATTGTTAGTTTTGTATTTATGATTTTATTTCGTTTATTTCGTACGAATGTTATCGAAAATAGCAAATGCAAAATTCATTTCACGAATGTTTTTCATTTTAATATAAAACGTTGTCCCTTCAAAGGAGTGTTCTTATCGCCCACTTAGAACTTAGATGAATGATAATTGCTTTCTCTAGAATACGTCAACAACTAATTAATACGGATATGTGCCGAAAAGGTTTTGTAATTGGTGACAAGAAAATTACCGGAATCCTCTTTCGGAATTTTCCTGTGTACTCAGAAAGGTGTTAATCCACTTATCATATTCCGCAGCATCCTGTAAATATTTACTTTCCTTATCAGACGCTATCGAAATGTGTTTTATATCCGTTTAACCCATTGCTACAAAATATCTTCTTGATTATTTCATTCTTTTAGTATTCGCGAACAATAGTAGCGTTGAGTTTTTCAAAGGTCCGCTAAGGATTTATTAACGGAGATCGTGCATGCTCCATTCCGGTCATCTGCAACTATTGTCTTAGTTTCAAACGAGCTGTTTTAGGAATAAGTGAGTATCCCATTGCGCACATTTATTGGACTTCAATTGTCCACTCATTTATAATGTTATAAATAATCGCTCGCATGAACTTTGTGTTGAATGGTGGCTGTAATAGGATAACATGTTTTCAAGTTCTTTATGATGTCGTTTCTTTCAACTAGAAGTAAATATTGAAGACATAGTGTGTATATTTAAAATTCCGTAAATTTGTATTCTGATTTTGAAGCTGCGTTAATTTTTTACATATGCTTAAAATTGTTATTTTATACCCAATATAATTTTAAATTAAAAATTTCCATCTTAAAGCTAAATGCAAATACAAATAACTTTGAATTGCATGGTTTCTATCCTTTTCTTCTTCTTTTTTTACTTTTAATCACCCATATGTATTATTCATAAGCATTCGGTCAAAAAAAAAAAACATTGATTCCCCCCCCCCCCCCATTTCTCCACGTTTTGGAACACCCTGATTTCAAAAAAGTGATCTAGAAAAAATGTCTGTCTGTATGTGTGTCTGTGGTCAGCATAGCTCCCGAACAAATTGATCTACGATGTTCAAATTTGGTGAGCAGGTTGGTGATGACCCAAGGACATACCATTAATGTTTTCGTCAAAATCGCGCATCCGCATAAGGTAGCTGCCATTGAAAAAAATCATGTTTTTCAATGATTGCTAAAAAACGCCTCCAACGATTTTGATAAAAATCGCTGTGCTAATGCCTCTTAAGGTGTTCTAAACATCCCCACCTCCGAAATTCCCGTAAAAATGTTTTAATGGCGTAAAAAGTTGAAAAACGAATGCCTTCACACAGAGTTCTCTTTCCTTGAGCATACCCCATCCATTGTTTTTACTTCTTCCCTCAGTTTCACTTATAATAAAGGATAATATAAGGATTATCCTAAAGTACATCGTCAAAATCTTTTTTTTTTAAAAGATCCATACAAGAATTATGGCAAAAAATATCGCCATACTGGCCATTTTTTTCTAAATAAATGATGAAAACATAATAACGGTAAACGACACAAATCCACGTCAGTATTATAGTGTAATTGAAAGTTGTGCGATGTTCCACACCCATAGTTTTTTTTTTTTTAATCTTTAGTGTCTCAAGATTTTATTTTTCACTGAAAATTAATAAATGTTTATTTTAAAAAGAATGACCACCTATCATATCGTGCCACCATGTATGCATACGTTATGCATGAGCTTTTCTTAAAAATTGTAGTTTATAATTTTTCCTTTAAATAAAAAACTTCAAATGGCATACTTATACCAAGCTTTCATGAATAAATATACTACCAAGAACCATCCGTCCATTATTAATATCATTTACATTTTTAGGAAAGTTGATTAGTAGGGTGTTGTCTTTTCTTTTAACTAAACGTCATTATTCCAATGTAAATAAGGTATTTTAAGGAGGAATTTATTCTATTTCTTTTGTTTTTCATTGATTTGTATTTTTACTGTTATTGCTTAAAAATAGAGAAAAGAAATGCATATTCAGTAAAAGTGATTTAGTTTCAGTTTTCATCTTCTCCAATCTTAGAAAAAGAAAAACAAAAAAACCCCTGAATGTCCTATTGTGCTTTACGCGCTTGCCCTATTTTGATGTTTTTTGGCTAGTTTTATTTTGACCACCCTGTATTATAGAGATGTACTTTCTACGTTAATGCATCAAATTGTTAATAGTATACCTTTAAAAATATCAAAGTGTGAGTTCATTATTGTGACACAGTTTTTTTTCCCCTCCATATATGCGTATTTCTGGAACGTTTGAAATTCAAGTTCGACACTTTTTCCTCTTAGCCAGTCAATTGTCTTTTCCCGTTTAATCTATTTTCCTTATTAAGTCCAAATTAAAATATATATATATATATATATATATATATATATATATATATATATATATATATATATATATATATATATATATATATATACTCGATTTCAACATTTACAATTTTTGTACTCTTCGATATTAATATCCGCTTCGGAAACGTGGCTGTTTTCTTGTACAACTATTTAGTCCGAATTTTCTGAAACTAATCATCAGCTAAAGATTGAAAGATCTATGAGAATTATTCTTCCGTGTCTGTATCCTCGGTCAATTTAAGCCTATTACTTCTGTTGTGCACTTTTGTGAAAGAAACAAATTAATTAAGTTTGGCAAATTAGTTGGAAAAGCCAGTCAATCCTATTGAGAAATTGCGCAACAGTGTCGGCTTGTGTCAGCTGTTATTGCAGCATCGCACTTGAGTGAAAGAGTATTAAACGCTGGGTTACGACATTGGAACGTGAAGGTGATGGCTGGAAATTAGCGCAATACTATGCTCTGTTGTATACCCAATTACGCAGTCCTTTGTGACGTATATATCCGGTTATTACTGTTGTAGAAAAGATATGAATGTGATATCTATATATTTAATAGGCAATACGTTTTTTGGGGTTAGTCCGTCCGCCTAAACTGCTCAACCAATTTCAATGATCAAGGTGTCATTTTAAAGGAAATAAGCTGTAGATTTGCCAAAACGTGCCAAAATAATTTATTAACACTTTATTAATTAGTTAAATTTCAATATTTTTCATCATTAAGCTACTACAAAGCCTCAATGATTTTGAATATATGAATGGCAACATCCTTACGTATGTAAACAACAAACCCGCTGCTCGGGGGTTCAACCAATCAGCCAACCGTTGCTAATTTTAAAGCGTATGTAAACAACAAACCCATTGCTAATTTTAAAGCTCTTTTTAAACTCTTCGTTTCAAAGTTGATTTTTTCTGTTTTTCTGAAGCATTTTTATATTAGAGTAATTATTATTTTGAAGTATTTCTATCCAGAAAATGCTTCGCGTTGGACGCCGTTCTCTAAAGGGGTGACTTATCAGAATAAATAAAAGATATTGGGACTTCAATGTAAGGGCATAGCTAATGAAATTTTAAGTCAGAATGTTGGCGGATAGTATATTTAACTTTCTATTATGAAACTTGCAATTTGGGTGTTTTCTCTATTAGGCCTTACATTAAATTTATAAAAAATTGGTTACATTTTTTATGGCTGGCAAACCTATTCGAGAGCAGCAAGATGTTTTAACCACAAATTCGAACGGCAAAGCTGCTCAATCCGAGCGCAGCGAGGCGTTTGGGGGTTGGAGAGCGTTAGCGAGCAGGGGGCAAAGCCCCCTAGTTACCTTTCAATAGTTGAAAGTAATTTATAAATGTGAGAAGCATTATCTTATTGGGTTGCTTGAATCGTCTCTGAAACTCATTTTGCAATTCTGGAGTTGGAGATTTATTTTGATAAATTACTTATTATATTTAACGTTTAAAAAAGAGCTGATGTACTAATTCTCTTCTCTAAAAGACACTAATGTTAAATGTTCAACATTTTTAATTTGCATTGTTTTTTAAATTTTGGTCTTATAATTCCTGGATAATTAAAGGCTGTTTTTGTTTAATTTAATCTAAAAGAGTGTAAGTCATATTTACAACTGAGATTATGTACGCAGTAATATTAAACATTCCTTTAGTAACCTAGTTTAATAATTTAGAATTTGCTTAGCTTTATTTTCATGATAATCATAAAATAAATTTACTTGTTAACTAGAGAACCCTTTTTCAGTTTATCTACTTGCGATCGCCGATATCCATCCGATATTTACATTTGTAAAGGTGTTTGCCAACTATCTAATCTTATAGTGGGTGTTAACTGCAACTTCGTATAATTTGTAACCGCAAGCGGCTATTATGTAAATTCTTCTTTGCCCAGCCTTGCTAAATATGTACTAATATTTCTATGATATATGCCGTGAAACTCTCTCCTGGGTAATAAACATATAACTGTGAAAGACGCCTTTATTCAAGCTCACCACATAAGGAATATAGTGGGTTTTCCATTCAATATCCAGTGACTGACCATTTTCACACATTTATTTTGCCACAAAAGTTAAAGGGGGAAGTGTTACCAGTGGCGTCGATTAGAGATGGCTGTTGTTCCCGTGTTCAGTTTTTTTTACTGTCATATCGTCTAAAATATGCAGATTACCTCTCCACTTGAACATTTTCCACGCGATCTCACTACTGCAAAATACACACAAAAAGTTAATGGTTGATTTTCTTAATTGTAATTTTTAATTTACGAGTAGACTTCTGGATAGTGTGCGGCTTTTAGCCTCACACTTATTTTTACTTCTTGTCCACTTCAAAATTCGATAAAGAAAAGTTCCCAACCGATCGATGAATATAAATGGAACACTTACAGGGGAAGAGGTGGCCCAGCCTTCTATTGACGCACCAGAGGCCATTTAATCTTTTCTCAAGAGCCCTTGTGAGTTTGACGCACGAGCACCCTTTTCTCTGCCTCCCACTACCAACCCCTTGCACTCTGGGAACACAACAGCTCCTTTTCACCAACCCTCATATCTGGAGATTATCCTTTTGGATGCGGAGTTCACGACCATTCTCACAAGACTTTTCTGGCCAACGCGTGGATATCTGAATGACCACTCTCTCTTTGGTGGTACAGATTTAAAATATTACAAGAATGCAATGAGCTTCTTGTGAGGTACGTCTTATTGTAGGATTAAGCTCTGGATTGATTTGTTAGCGGATTAAGCGGATTTGTCGATGCACTACGCGATTGTGTTGGTTATATATTCGTCCTGTATGTACGGAGGGTCAGTGAGATAATTTTTATTTTTGTAATTTCATTCACAATGAATTTATTTCAATAACTAATAGTTATATGTTGTCTTTTCGAATCGTTGTTATCAAAGAACTGCCGCATTATTTTTAAATATTTTATGAGAAATATGAGGTTTTTTTCCGTATGTTATAAGCGCTTATGTATTTTGGGGGTTTAAGTCTCCATTTATCCGTTTGGAAATAAATTTGAATTCTCTTTTTGCGTATCTTATGAAATATTTCTATTCTGTGTTTTAAAATGTTTGTTGAAACTGTTTTGCCAACTGTTCGTCAAAAGTGATCGGTACTAAAAAAAATTTGAAAGTGAAGCAAATTATTACGAAATCTAAAACTACACTTGCTATGAAATCATTATTGCCGTGTATAACACATCTGTCAAAGCAATTTCTTACTGTATATGTTCAACCCACAATTAAATTGACTTTTGTTACAGGTGAATTTTCAACGATGCACTGAGTTCCGAGCATGAGTCCAGGTCCTACCCCGGTTGTCCGTGGCCTCCAGGCCAAGTGCCTGACTGTGGGCGGCCGGGCAGATGGGGGCTTCTTGCAGTATGTCCAGTTACTCAACCCGAGAAACAGCATGTCCATTACCAATACGAAAGGACTGCTCAATATGCCCGGGCAGAATAATTGCTTCCTCAACAGTGCTGTGCAAGTAAGTGCTGATTAATTTTTAGTTATTAGTCTACTATCTAAATACCCGTGCTTACGAAATTTCAACATGTGCAATATTTTAGCTAGCGGTGAGGCCTCGAATTGCGGAAATCCGTTATTGGTGTATAGGTCCCAGTTTTTGGCGCTTCGCTCGCAAGAAGGTTCATCGCTACGCAAAATCGCGATCGCTTAGTTCGCTGAAAAATTCATTGACATATAAGCACAAGCTTACTTCACTCGTTGAAAGGTTCATTGTTATGCAAGCATAGGCCGACCAAACGGTATAGTGGTTAGCGTGTTGGCTTCTAGACCGCGAGGTTGAGGATTCGAGTCCCGTGTAAGGCATGGGTGTTTGTAAATGTATGTTGGCTTGTCAAATGATGAATGTTTCGGCGCATTATAGCCCTCGTATTGCTGACGGTGCCAGATAATCTGAAAACAACCAACCATAGGCTTGCTTTGCTCGCTGAAAGGTTCATTGTTGCGTCAGCGAAAGCTCACTTTTTTCACTAAAATCTAATTGCTACGTACAGAAGATTATTAGTTATATTAGGACCCTCTCCCCTGCCGAGGGGGGAAAAAAAAAAGAAGAAAAAAAAACCGTTTGTATAATAATACAACATCCCTTTAAGATTATTTTAACACATGTTTGTAGAAAGCAAAATTAGAAAGGGAAAACTACTTATGTTGAAATTTTCAGAGCTCTAGGCCTGTTAGAAGTAGCTTTTTGTGAAAATATTAATAAAAAATTCATTAAAAAACAAATTAAAATTTTAACATTCTTTTTGTCAAAAGTTCAATTAGATGGCCAAACTATTTGTGTTGAAAATTTCAGAAATGTAGCCCAGTTAGAAATCGTTTTGTAAAATATTTGTTAACTAATCAATTAAAAAACAAATAAAATTTCAAAATTCTGTTTTTCAAAAGTCCAATTAGAAGGCCACTACTACTAATATTGAAAATTTCAAAGCTGTAGCCCTATTGGAAATCTTTGTTTTTAAGTAAATATTAATTAATTAAAAAAGAACTAAATAAAAATTTAAAATTAGGTTTTTCAAAAGTTCAATTAAAAGGCAAAAACTACTTATTTTGAAAATTTCAGAGTTGTAGCCCTATTAGAAGTCGTTTTGTAAAATATTTATTAATTAATTAAATTTTTTTTTTAAAAGACATTAAATAAAAGTTTTAAATTCTGTTTTTCAAAAGTCCAATTAGATACCCAAAAGTACTTATGTTGAAAATTTTAGAGCTGTTGCCCTATTAGAAGCCGTTTTGTAATTTTTTTAATTAATTAAGAAAATTAATTAAAAAATAAATAATTAAAATTTTAATATTTTGTTTTTCAAAAATCCAATTATAAGGCTAAAACTACTTACGTTGAAAATTTCAGAGCTGTATCTATATTTAAAATCCCTTTGTAAAAAATAAATTAGTTAAAAAAATTAATTAAAAAAGAACTAATTAAAATTTTAACATTCTGTTTGACATATGCAAAATTAGAGGGCAAAAACTTCTTATATTGAAAATTTCAGAGCTCTACTCTAATTTTAAATAGGTTTCTATAGATCCACGGACAGACACACAGCTTGTATTATTATTATAGATTAGTAGGTTCTACTATTTTTTTTCCCTTTCAATTATCTTGTACGAGTTACTTGGCGGCTGGCAGAGAATCTTAGTAATGAAGTTCGCTGAGTTAAAGATTGTATTGATTTTTTCCCTTTTCAACCCTGGCGCTATTTGACTGCTGATCAGTTTATCAGTGATTTATTTTACAAAGAAACGATGTAATGTGATAATAATCCACACTTTGCTTGCTTCTCAAAACAATTTTCAAAACATATTTGGAATTTAAATGGTTTTTAATTGAATTTAGTTTTGCTATATGTTTTAATAGATTATTGAACTACTTTTTCATGGTACTGTGAGAAATAACCCGTTCTTGGTGTTATGAACTTGAAAGGAAATATCCGATAAATTTGTTATAAAAACCAAGTTTACTTATATTTTCTGGTAAATGAATGAATTTCTATTCAGGTCTTGGTTTGTAATATTAAAAAAGTAAAGACAGTATTTCGAAGATAGAAGTGAAGAATTATTTTATTTCCTAGTTGCCGAAAAAACCAGCTTTGCTTTTCGAAAGGCAAGTGGTGGAGTTTCTTTTTGGGGGTCTTTGACTTCTTTCTCTTTAGTTTTCAACTCCATTTAATAATTCTAGTAGTGTTCTGAGAAATTTTACGAGTAGAAAAACCGAAGCTTTTCATTTATTTAAGCTTTTTTGTGTTAAAAAAAATAATAATGCATGCACGTCGTAGTTTTCCCCTGGTTTCGACTGGCAACTGGTTTGTGTTTTCAAAAGGTCACTCACAGGTCTCCTTCTATGCATTATTCAGATACCTTTCCGTATGCTGTTTGGAAGTTTGCTGCACTTTCTCTTGCACATAAAGCAAAAGCTTAAGTTAGAAAATGTGTTCTTACTGTGAAAACACTATTTTAATTTTTTCTTGTTGGATTTTCCACTCACTATTATCTCTCTATGTTTATTTTTCTCTGAATTGATTAAGCTATAATATTTTCCTTCCTTTTAATATTATTTTCTGTAGAATTTTAACTTTTTTCCCAGTATGCACAAGATAATGTGCCATGCAATTTATTTTTCTAAAAAATAATTAAATTAAGTTGATGAAAAATTAAATCAATGATATGACCGCTTTTGAATATAATTAAAAATGAAGAACTGATGACTTTAAGTATTCACGCATTAAACTGTGATTTTTAAGACTTTACTGTGGTCTATTGATTTGGGGGTCTAGGTTAAAAGTTAGACTCAAGGACCTTTAACCTTTTAAATTAGAACACTGCTATAGAATACTTTTTCTAGGTGTCGCGAAATAAACTGTTCAATTGTGTCCTCTATTCTCTATCGGCATAGGGACATTTTTTTCGAAATCTTTTCGGAAATTTTTTAAAAAATTCTTATTTAAAAAAGATGCCAACCAGTCCTTTATTCTGAAATTTAAACTATTTTCTTCATTGAAAATTATTAAAGTAACGTAATCCTTCTGTCGACAGAAGATGATTCAAGGAACGATAATAGAATTTAGACTTTTCTGTCTTCCTGAATTAGATTCAAATGTTGTATTTATAGCTTACGCTAAGTTCAAGTGTCTTTCGTGAAACATTCGCTGCATTTTATTATTAATCGACGTCGTAAATTTTGCAGCAAACGAATGATCAGGTTCTGTTTAGCAATGCTGTTTCTGAATTCGAATGTATTAAGTAATTCAAAAATAGGTTGAGAGTCGCATTCTCAATCATGTTTATGGCTTCTTAGCCTTTCGACCTTGATGAATGAATCAGTTTCGAACAATTGGACGTAATCAGATCCAATCGTAAAAAGCGGGATTCGTTTTTGGAATCTTTTTAAGAACTTGATTCGATGCTGTCTAATGCATCAATGTATACCTTATTCCTCGTGAAATAAATCTACCTTGCCTAATCTACCCTAATAAATCTAGCCTTTTAAACCATAACCATAAACCATAATTGGTAACGCCGAATGAAATTTATGCAATAAAAATCACATTAAAGAGTTTATTTCCTTTTTAAACGGTATTTGTCATCGAAAGCTAAAGAATACCAAAATCACTAACTAATTAAATTGTATTACATTTTACATAAATTTAAAAAAATAGCTCATCATTTTCTTAAAAAAGTACGTGAAAGTAGACGCGTAAGGTTTCTGCAGTCAATTTATCTCTTCAAAGCATATAAATCAGAGAAATGTCATTATCAATGTACTTTCGAAGAAAATGATGCGTTACAAGACAGTCAACCCATCTAAAACTCTTGAATGATCTAACTACAAAGTTGGGCAAGATCCTAATTTTTTTTTTTTTTTTACCACCCATGATTAATTTCGAACCCTAAGTATCAAGGCAACAGTATGGTATCAAGGCAACTGTTCGCTTTCCATTGCTTAGCAGCACTTGGATGACAGTTAAAGTATATATTTCACACTCCCGGTCGGATGGTTGCGTCATTTTCATTCCAACTAACTAGCATACACTGTTGAATTATCGTTGCAGCTTTAATTAAATGACATACGGGCAACACCATTGATTTTGCACCTTATTAATGAACTCGTAATATCCGTACAACAGCATGACGTCATTTTGATGGACTTCTGTGGTGATTTTATTTATCTCGTCCATTTGAGAAAACGTCACCCCGTCATGCTATGCACCAAGAACAGGTGCATCATAGCTTTGATGCGCTCGGTTGAAGAATAATAATTATTTCCATTTTCTTGATGGCGAGTTTCTGTGGACTAGAAAGAAAAATACTTGTTTCGTTTAACCTCTGACCGGCAAAACAAGCAGTTTGGTCATGTTTTTCATGATAATCTCGTTGATTTCGATAAAGGTGATTTTTTAAGTTGAAGCTTGTATTTTTGTTAAGTGAAAGACAATTGTTAAATTTATGCCAGATATTTATTATCACCAATTTACTATATAGATGTTATAGATTCCATTCGCGACTTATTATTTAAGTTATTTTTGCTTTTTTTAGGAGCAGGAAGGTCGTTGACTTAAAATGAATTTTCGTTACTTCACAAAAATGCTTTCCAGATTTATTTTTAGAGGATTTCAATCTTTGTTATCATAACTGAAAGATTATAATTTAAATATTCAATTAGTTTCGCCGATTTCTTTTTTAAAGTAACTGCTTTTTGTCATTTGTCTTTAGGAACATCCATTTTTAACTTTCTATTTATCAAAAAAGTGCCGGTTGATTTATAAATAATAAAAAAAAAAAAAAAAAAAAATGCGAGGTCGTTAAATCAGTTGTGGAGTGTCTTAATTCCCAAATGTGCCTGAAAATGATTTACACTGGTCTTTTGTACTGTGATCATATATATGCGTGGGAAATTTTTTCTTGTGATGTCTGTAAATTGGTTTTTATTAATGCTGTTAATTTTCAGTTATTTCCCATTGGAAAATATACTCGAAATTTGTCGCACTATTATTTTTTTTTGTTTCAATGTCCATTTATTATATTAAAAAAAATGTGTTACATACTCTAATTGGAGATTATACTACACCCTTTACCAACCTGGACTTCTTTTCTCAATATGTATCCAGGGCCCGATTTAGAATTTTTTTTACTGTAGGCCCAACATTCAGAGAGGGGCCCCCAATAACAAATATTTATTTTCTTACGTCACAATATTACCAGATCAAGCTACATTTATTAAGACTAACTTTTTACAATTAAAACTCATAGTTTACTTTCACACGATTTTTTTGTTATAATTAGTATGATCTTGATTTCCTCTATCTAACTTAACTCTCTGTGACTATAAAAAATATGGAATTTGCGGATGTGTAACTAAAAATTTTTTATTATTTTTGTTCAGTATATCCCATAAAAAGACCATTATATTTAAAATTTTCAGAAAACTTTCAAAATTTGGGGGCCCCCATATTTCTAGGCCAGGGCCTAGTGGGCCTAATGGTAAATCAGGCCCTGTATGTATCTACTATCAGTCATTCTGCAGAAAAACGCGTCTAGCAATAGCCCGAGTCAATGAAATGTTTTAATTACTCCAGATGATGATAACGTAATTATGCTTTTAACCATCTCCGCCGGACACAGACCACTAAAAAAAGACTATTCGGGAAGTACGTGTCTTCTTCCACAGCCGGTCACACTTTTCTGTTGTTTGGACGACCGGTTTTTAATTGACGAATGGCCGCGTCTTTTTCTGGTCGCTGCCTTATCGAGGAAGGGTCAGCGACACTTGGCCACCTTTGATGGCATCATTACACATGAGAAGCAATCGATCTTGCGATTTATAGACAAAGTGATCAATTTTCTTGAAATTATATCATTTTCTCAGTGTTACGAGAGTTAGGTTTGCTCTAGAAATAGTTACTGTTGTGAGTTTCAATGTCTGAATTGACAATCTTTTCCCCTTTCATTTCAAATCATCGAAATCAGTATTGTTTAATCTTCCAGTTTGAAGTATTATTGCTTTTTCTTCCAATCAGAAATATTATTGCTTTAGATGCTTTTATTGTACTTCACTATTGGTTTTTTCTTGTCGCGTCGATACTTGACGATACAACTCCATTAGATTTTGACTTCTCCGTATTTTTTTAAATAGTTTGAAATCAATTATGCATTTTTGATCCTTTAAGTAGTTTTGTGTACTTACACGGGGGTAAGAAATTTTCTAGTTAAGAAAAAGCATTTAATCGATATTCGTTTCTTTGAAAGTCGAAATTGTTATTTAAGTAGGTTTTTCCCCTGTTTAATATTAGTTGCCCTAAATTGGTATTGCAAAGTTAAAAATGTATTCTTTAGATAACAGATCTAGGATCGTAGGTAATTGAATCAAAATCATTGTTTAAGGATTTGATATTTTTTAAGGATCTTCAAGTCTTTCACCTAAATTTTTAATTTTTTAACCACATGAGCTTAAAACGAATTTCTTTTCCTAATTGATCAAAATACCAGTTCCCTCCTTGGTAAAATACGAGTTAAAGGGAGCTTATTTTCTCACTTTATAATACTTCAGACCTTGAAGTAACTTTAAGGG
The DNA here is from genome assembly GCA_963978545.1 of Linyphia triangularis. Taxonomy (NCBI): domain Eukaryota; kingdom Metazoa; phylum Arthropoda; class Arachnida; order Araneae; family Linyphiidae; genus Linyphia; species Linyphia triangularis. The sequence goes on along the minus strand of OZ021722.1, from coordinate 37,452,771 downwards.
AAAGGGAGACAAGTGCTGGTTTTTTTATGAGAAAAAAAGATACTCCTTAATTAACCCGCGGCAATGTCGCTACAAAACGTTCCCACTGCTTTGTTTTCGTTTTCTTGTCCACTTTTGACGCCGGAAACGGTGCTCATTACGAGTGGACACGCTCGACCGACCGACTCCCCGTCGATCCCCTTTTCAATGGCCTTTTCACTCTTTTATCTCACGCTATCTCTTCGGAAACGGGCCTGGGGCAATAATCACGGAGTAAGTTTAATTGTTGCAATTCATGAGTTACTTGCCTTCCCTACTCTCATTGCGTGAGCTGGATTTATATATGTCCCTATTTAATGTATACCCATTTGTCCCCCAAATGCACCACTGTCTTTGATTTACTCGGAATGTGTTGGTTAAATCAGTTGCTCCGTTTTTATGGAAAAAGAAATTATGTTTCTAAATTTTCATTTTTGGTTTGTTACACGATGAGGAATATCATTGATTTCAAAGATTAAGACAACGTTGGGATTGTGTGATCCAGATTTACATGGAATCCTTATAGCTTATAGTATTTCTTCCATTCATAAAATATTAATTCCATTTGGATATGACGAGGTGCAGTTATGTTTACGTATATGTGTAGATTACCCACTCTCCCTTCAAAGACTACCGCCAGTCACTACTATAATATTATAACGTAATTACTATGCTTCTAATTTTCTATCTGTCCAAAGCCGATTGCCCCCTGCCTGCTCGTTATCCCCCAACGGTCACTTTTACGGTCTGGTCACTTTCTTTCCCCTCCTCTTATTAAAATCCGAGGCTCCACATCTCTTTCGTCTCCTTCTATAATTCCCGTGCTTTTTATCTTTAGCCGACGCGACTAATGTTTAAATTAGATATGTATTCTTCCAAACTTTGTAAATATTGCGATAAAAGAAAGTGGAAAATCTTGTCAGTGTATATTATGAATTATCAATAAGCGCTTGCAGAAGTATTTGCAGGGTGGTGCAAAGGGATAAAAGTATATATTCATCTTTAATTTTTCAAACATAATGATTAGACTTCTATCTGAAATATTAACTAGTAGTTATGCAATAATTTTCTATTCAAATAAATAATTTAAAACCCTTGTTAAACTCAATTTTTCTGTGAATTTTACCCCTTTTCTCAACTTTAATTTTCCAAAGACAGGGCGGTGCAAGTGCAATCCTTTGATCCTCCCTGACGACGCCCATGGAATTGTTATTTTTATGAAAGCGACCAAATAAAATGTCTTATCACTTAGCTAGTGTTTATAAATTCTAATTTTAGTTAAATCCTATTTATCCGATTTACTTAAGGTTTTAATCGAAAAGAATATAACGAAGTAATTTTTAAATATTTAAATTAATTAGTTGTAAATATTTAAATTAATTAGTTGTAATGAATTTAACCTCATGGAAGCGACTCTTGCATATTGCACTTGGTATTAAACAACTAGAGTGTCATTCAGATTAATGAGGTTTTAATGTAATTTGCTTAAACAAGTAAGTTCTTGAATTTAAATTGGAAATGTAATTTTTATGATGGTGCTTTCTCAGTGACTCAACTTAGATTTATCTATTTGTTCAAAACAATATGCAAGTGTTTTTCATTTCAGTCATTGTCAAAAAATAGTTGCCAATAGGTGTTGTCTAAACAGCTACAAACTCCCCTGTACTTCAAACACAGCTGTTTCTCAACTCACTAAAAACAGGGGACGTCTGGAAAACATTTTATGCCTCCTCTGAGACTTATATGGCAGAAAGAAAGCAGGGAATGATGTTTCCACTCACGTTCCCCAAACACACTTTGCGTGTCAACACTCCCCCCAAGAATGCATTCCACCATCCCCGGATCAGTCTGCAACCTCTGACCCGTTGGAGGGGGAGTTTCGTGCGTATGGAAGAGAAAAAAACATTCCGCTAAACTATCTCCCCTCTAATTTCGAGGGGATACGTTGGGGGCCATCTGTTCCTCTTCAACAGTTCCAAAAACCCAAGATGTCCCTCCCCCGTGGTTGAGGCGAAAAGTGTTCTGTATCAAACTCTCAAGGAACTGTAAATGGACCTTGTCGAGTGATACGCTTATCCCACTTGTTGAATAAATAGTTCCCTCTCTCCAAAAAGACCTGACTTTAACTTACCACGGGGTAGTTAGGATCCCCCCCCCCCCCTTTGGTGGTGCAAGGCACTTCCTTTTTTGGGAGATGTCTGGCTATGGAGAGGGTGTATGGATGTGACTGTGCATATGATTTTTGGCATGTTTTTTCGGTGAGTACGTCGTAGCCTCGTAGTGGCATGCTGTTCCCTCATTACAGACTGCGATTTGGGCTATGATTTATGGAAATTTCCCTCAGCGGAAACTCGTTAGCGTGAAAAATTATACGACGTATTTTTTTCAATGATTTCTGAATACTTATGAATTGCATGTTAATTTTTTCCAAGAAATAATAATAATAATTTAATAAAATTCGATTCTATTTTTGAAAGTCCTTTTTTCATTTCCAATGGTAAGAATATAATTATTATATATTAATTTTTACTTTCAATTACTCATATGCATACATAGGGTAATGAAAGTATAGCATTCGGTCAAACAAAAATTCTCAATTTTTTTTTCATTTCTCCACGTTTTAGAACATACTGATTTAAAAAAAGTGATCTAGAAAAAATTTCTGTGTGTGGTCAGCATAACTCCCGAACAAATAGACCTACGATGTTCAAATTTGGTATGCGGGTTGGTGGTGGCCATGGGTCCTACCATTAAGGTTTTCGTCTAAATCATGCATGCGCATAAGGTAGCTGCCATTAAAAAAATCATGTTTTTCAATGATTACTTAAAAACGGCTTTTACGATTTTGATCAAAATCGCTGCGGTGATACCTCGTGTTCTAAACATCCTCACCTCCGAAATTCCCGCAAAAATGCTTTAATGGCGTAAAAAGTTGAAAAACGAATGCCTTCATCACCGAGTTATCTTTCCTTGACCGTACATCATCAACGATCGTTTTCTCTTCTCTCCCCAGTTTCACTTATAATAAAGGATAATATAAGGATTATCGAAAAGTATATCGCCAAATCACCATTTTGGCGGATGTTTTTTTTTAGACCCATAGAAGAATTATCGCAAAAAATATCGCCAAACTGCCCATTTTTTCTAATTGAATGACAAAAATTTTAAAACGGTAAATGACACAAATCCACATCAGTATTATAGTGTAATCGAAAGTTGTGCGATTTTCTACACCCCTAGTTTTTCTGATGAAGGATTTTCCTAAAATTTTAAGCACAAACTAAAACGGTGGCGTAGCGCATCCAATTGATGTTTATGATTTGACTCTGTCATGCAAAGTACCTAATTTGCTATCTGTTTTAGAAGACATCTCATCTTGGAGACCCATTTATTTTTTGTTTGCCTCATTAGTTTCGGCTTTAATTTTTAACAAGTTATTGTCCACAGAATAATCCGAAGAAAAAATAAGTATCGAGACGTGTTTCGAAATTTGATGTCAACTCTCAAAAAACAACACAAAATAGTGGGCCACGTGCCCGACACACTGCCCATTGTTCGGCAAGGAGGGGATACTCTTAAAAAGCCATTCTTCGACAGAGCATAACGCTATTCGAAGATCAGTTTTTCAATTCGAAGAAGTGTATCATCCCCAGTCTTTAATTCGGCACGCTTCGCAAAAGACAGCATCCGGTGTCGCAACTTCGTCTTGCGAGAAACCCTTTGATTTCGCGATAATGCGTCGTTTTTCTCTTTTTGTCATTGATTTCGGGGTTGGATGTTCGACTTGCTTCTTTTTAATCAGATGTTCAAGATCGCCGCCCTCTGCCTTTCTCTTCTGATGAGATCTTTTATCGCGGCACACGCCACTGCTGTGGTCTAAGTGGACCATTTTGAGACTCGTTGATACCCAATTTGTTCCACTTGACGAATTTGCTATTGTTCTTATTTTTGTAAGACACATATCAGTCAAGAATTCATATAAGATTTTTCTGATGTGATAAAACTAATAACCTCCTAAATAAAAAAATAAAAAAATTACTATATTTTAGTTATGTAGCATTCGAAATGTTAGGTTTTGTTTTAATCCTTTATTATATTGTCAACAAAATTAAAGTGTAGTATACTTCTTTCCAGCAATGGAAAAAATTAAAAATTTAAGTTTCCCAATTATTGATTTAATGTTAATTTTTAATATCTATAGTGTTAATTATTTATTAAAAATTTAACAAAGTTATATATATATATATATATATATATATATATATATATATATATATATATATTCAAATTTAATTTAAGTAACAAATTTTATAATCCTAAAAGGGAAATGCTATAGTAAAAGTTATAAGTTAATTTTTTAATGAACTGAACAGATTAATGAGGGATTATTTTATCTTACTATTTATTTTGAAATAATTTTTTTATTTGAGTTTTTATCTGTGGATCGATGTTAAAATGGTACCTATGGACATTAAAACATCTCATTTTTATAAATGTGCATTTACTTGGAAGAAAAAAACTGATACATTCTCATTTCAGGTTCTTTGGCATTTGGACATTTTTAGGAGAAGTTTTAGAGAACTGTGTGGTCATGCATGTATGGAGGATTCATGTATATTTTGTGCCTTAAAAGTAAGTTGTATTGTTTTAAAATCCAAAAAGACATTTTATACATTTTTATAGTATATTTATGCTGATGTGGCCTTTACACAGGGTGTCCCAAAAGAGACTCCTGGTCTTTAAAAATGAGCATTTCTTAGAACAGGGTTGGCATGGTTTAAACCAATTGGTTTAGACCACGATTTAAACCAAATGTTGTTTTTTCACAAATATATATATATATATATATATATTTAAAGAATAATTTAAATTTGTATTTGTTTATTTATAATCTGATTTTTTAAATTATTTGTTGTTGTAAATAACTTTTTTAAAATAAATCTTTCAATGAAAGACTATTGAAGTTTTTATAAGTATCAACAATAAGGTTTTATATAAATCGAATGGATTTATTAATGTTTTATAATTATTCAAAATTATTAATTAAAATTAAATTATAGGCTGCATTTTAAATTTGTTCCTGAAATAGAGGTTTTGTGCTTTAATAACTTATTTCTAAACCTTAAAAATATCATTTTGTACAACTTATCACCATTACTGATGACACCATCAGAGCAATATTCCATGTAGATGCAGTAAACAATTACTATTGTATTATATTGTATACATTGAATTAAAAAAAAATGTATATCTAAATATATTAAAATTAATATGATTTGAATGTCCACATAAGTAGCAATTGTTTAAATTATTTTCAGAAGGAATATTATTTGTTATTTTAACATTAATTATTCTAATTAATATCAAATTTTATTTATAATAATGTATACATGTAATTAGAAAAGGATTTGAAAAAAAAAACACCTCAGGTTTAAAAAAAATCAAATAAAAAATCTCTGGTTTAAAAAAAAAAAAAAAAAAAAACCTGGTTTAAATTTGTGTGTGTGTGCAGAAAAACCTGTTTTTTTTCCAACCCTGCTTAGAACATTTCTCACAAGGAATTGTTTATTGGATAATCATTAAAGTTAGTCTGATTATTGAATAGTCAATAAAATTTAGTTTTCTGAATTTTAATCAATGTCTAATAAACTCATTAGTAGTTTCCTGTGATAGTAACTTACTTTACTTAGTAAATTTTACCTTAAATTTGATTTATTTTATTTAAACTGACTATATATATATATTTTTTTATTGAATATGTCCTACGCACATTTTAAAGAGTTGTGTGTCTTTCAGGAATTGTTTGCCCAATTCCAGTACAGTCAAGAATCTGCTCTTCCCCCTGATGCATTACGACGAGCTTTGGCAGAAACGTTTTGTGATCAAAGAAGGTTTCAATTAGGATTCATGGATGATGCTGCAGAATGCTTTGTAAGAATTACAATTATGGCTATAATCAGTAGCCTTCACTCACTATCAATTACTCCCTCTATACTTACCAGAGAAATGCTTCACATGAAACTCATTCAGGATTAAATATTTGCTTTCAGGAAAACATTTTAATGAGGATACATTTCCATATTGCAAACAATGAATCAGAAGATATGTGTAGTGCCATCCATTGCATACCTCATCAGAAGTTTGCCATGACATTAGTTGAACAAGTATGTATGAATGCGCTCCTGATTCCTTATACTATAAGTACATAGTATATTACCATTCATACTTTATTCAATCACTTTAGTTATTATTGCTCAATGTTTCTAAATATGTTGCCTTTTTGTAGACTGTGTGCCATGCTTGTGGAGCCACATCGGAGCCCTTACCATTCACCCAAATGGTTCATTATGTGCCTTCTTCTGCACTTTGGTAATTTCTTACAACTATTTTTAGCATTTATTTTTATCCAAGTCAGATCATTGTGAAATGGGTATTTGGAATATATTATGTAAAATTTGTTGTGGTATCCTCCCTTTGCAAGTCATGCAATCAGATTTGTTTATCCAAAATTTTCTAAACAATTGAAAATACACAAAAATTTAATTTTAACACAATTTAAGTCATGAGATGTTCAAACATTCTTGTAAAATATTCATCCCATACAATTAATTTTTCATAGCTTTTATTGAGTTATTTTAATATTTCTGTTGATTTTTTTTAGCTCACAAGCAAAGTTGATGAAGGAAAAAAATGAACCATTGCCAAATTTCAGTGAATTGCTGAAGAGGGCAGGTGGACTTGGAGATTTAAGAGATTGTCCGGTAAGTTTTCTTATATTAGTTTTGAATTTTTGAAAATCAGATTTATTGCGCTAAAACTTAAATTATTGAGTATAGACTCATTTTTGATAGTAAATATATAAAATTTTCTTTTCATGTATTTTAGCCATTGATTATTAATCATGTCATGAAAACATTTGACACTATTTGTTAAAATAAATTTGTAGCTGTTTGTAAATTGTTTTTAGTAGTGTTGTTATTAATGCGCAATATTGAATTGACTTCTTTTAGAGTGCATGTGGAGCTGTTATCCAAATTAGGAAAACTCTTATGAATCGTCCTGAAATAGGTGATTTTTTTAATCATTTTCCTTCTAATCTAAAGTAAAAGTTATTTACCAACAAGTTGGTGTCCTTATGTTTTTAGTTGAGAAGTCTTAGCTAATTTATTGATTTTTTTTAATTAATTTTTTTGTGTAATTTCAGTGAGTGTTGGTCTGGTTTGGGATTCTGAACGTCCTACTATTGATCATATTATGGATGTTTTCAAAACCATCGGGATGTCTCTAAAACTTCAAGATGTAAGTATATTTTATCTCTGCATCTTATCACTATTTTTCACACATGATAAAACTATAAACAGAAAATTATATAAATTAATGTTGAATTAGCCTTGTATCAGTGACATACATATGTTGTTTTTACTATATTTTATCATTAATATTTTTTTAACCAAAATTTGTATTACATATGATGTTCATAATTAGACTACTTAATCGTGATACTATTATAAATTTTTGTAGATTATTTTAATCAAATGTATCAAAATATAGTTAATAATTTGTGTTATATTTTGTAATTAAAAGAAATACGTTATTACATTTATTATAACTGTACATAATAAGAATAATGGAAAATTCTCACATTTTTCAAAAACGAGTGAAATTAGTATATATTTATGAAGAATTTCTCTCTGATTCCAAATATTTAAACAAAAGTTCATTAAAAAAATTAGTTATTTAAATATGTATTAAGAAAAGAAAATGCCCCAAAACCGAGCCAAAACCAGTCCGATCAAAACAGTTAACAAAATTTGTGACGTAAAGAGATCCCATTGTTTCTATGGTTATCGTGAGGTTTCTGCCAAATAGTTGGCGAACAACAGTTGGCGTTGGTATACCATTGCCACATTCCATACAGGTTGGCGTGATTTGCGAGAAACTTGCAAATCTGCTTTCCTCTGCTGCATTTCAAACCAAGATGTTTGCGAAGCCATGATGTCACATTCAATGCCAGCGAAATGAGTTGTTTTCTCGCCAACGTTGAACAAGGTAATTTTGATTGCAAATTAAAAAAAAGCAAAATCTCATTGAGCAGAAGTTTTTGTGTTTATGGCCTTTTTGAAATATTTAGAATTGAATAAAAATTTTTTTTTTTAAATGCAGGAATTGTCCATTATCACTTATAAGTATAATAGTGCTGACATATTCATGCATACTTTCTTTGTTATTGTATATATCAGAACAGTGATGCATTCATTGGTTTACTTATTTACAAACATTTTGTTCAGTATTACTTACGTTATATCATAGTATTTTGTAAACAAATTTTATATGTTTGAAAATACATTAGAAAATGTCCCAGGCAGTTCCTTTATCAAATTTAATATTACTTGTATAACTTATATAATATTACTTTTATTATGGCTTTCTGCTGTATAAAAATTGAGTATCTGTTCAATTTTCAGGTATTCCATTCAGTAGTAGATAGCCGATGGGCCTCCACTGCTACCCATCAACTGGTTGGAATTGTTACTTATTATGGGAAGCATTATTCAACGTTTTTCTTTCATACGAAATTAAGAGTTTGGATATATTTTGACGATGCTGCTGTTCGAGAGGTAGGTTGAGCATTTGTTTGTTTAATATGTACTGTGCAAAAATATTACATTCAATGAAACAAATTATTATTTTATTATAGTTAATGTATATTTCTGAAGATTGATATATCTTTTAAAGCAGTTTTAAGAATAGTTTATTTTTTTATTTTTATTCTATTGGTTCGACAGTGCTTGACCCAAGGCCTACTTCATAACCTTTATTTGTCGCTGTTGTGTAATTACGAGTTGTTAGTGATTTTTAAAGTTTACAACTCTGTTACAAAATTACAAGAAAATTCCTTTCCTTGCAACCCCCATTCCATTGTGTTCTTAACAATTTTACTATTTATTAAAAAAAAAGTCACTTTATTAGTATGTACTTTTTAGACAAATAGTTTTTATAAGGTTGCAGTCAAGAAAATGTAAGACAAAATGGTTGTCTCAACTAATTTTTTTTTTAAAGATCATTTTTAAAATTTTTACTTTAAAGGTTAAAGTTAATCTAGCTTAACTTTTTTCAGACTGATTTGAAGGAATGAACCAATTTTTATTTACTTTATTAATAATCTAGTTTTAATTTTCCTATTCAAATTGACATTTTTCTTAATTTATTAAACAATACCTCACCTTGATATCCCAAGATTATATTTGGTTAATCTGTTTTCTAATAGGTGTTTTTAATTTTAAAAATGTCTGTGCTATATTTATGAACTATTTTATTTTTCTGACATATTTATTATGTTTAATTTTAGATTGGTCCCAAGTGGGAACAAGTCGTGGAAAAGTGCTGCAAAGGCCATTTTCAACCTTTGCTTCTTCTATATGCTAATCCACATGGAACCCCAGTTAATACTTCCACAGCTCCAAGGATTGTGACTGTGGTTCCTGGACACAAGAAAAATTTGAATGGTACAAGCATTTTATATAGTATAATTTTACATCTGACAAGCAATGCTGATGTCTAAACATATTTATGCCTAGTACAACTTGTTGTATTTTGATAGATTTGGTTTTAACTATTCTAAACTATTCTAGTTACAATTGTTACTGTTATTATTTACCTAATAATATATTCTAACTAAGTAAAACGTTACCTTTACTAAATAGTAAAGAAAGTTTAAGTACAGAACTTCATAATTCTTTTTTGTGAAAATTACAATTTTTGAAAATTGCATGTTTGAAATTAGATTGGACAAATTGTTTCTAGCAGCGTTAGTTTTTAGTTAATTTTGAATTTTCACATACATTTTATTGAAGTACCAATAGTTAAAATATTTGAAACACTAGCATGGAAAAATTAGCATATAAAAATAAAATCAATAATACTAACAAACTTTCCCATGTCAGTGCCTCAATTTATATTTTTAATTGCTGGAGGATTATTTTTTCTAAATTATGATTTTATTTGCAGTGAAAGATTCTTGTTCTTTGAGTATGAACCTTGAAAAGCACTCCAGAATACCACAGCACCACAATGGAAGCAACCAGAGGCGTGCTCTGACACCCAATCCTGAAGTATCCAGCGACATGAACACAACAATCCAACCCAGAAGAGCTGTAACGCCCAGTGGAGAACTTACTTGGTGGGATGAGAATGTCAAAGACTCTGAAAGAACCTTAACAAGCACTTCCCAGAATCTTAAAGATAATCCTGCATCTAATACTCCAGGAACCTTAAATGAGGCTTATCAGAAACTTCACCATATTGTCAGGAATCCAGAACAGAGCTACATTTTAAACACCAATGGAACAGACTGCAATGCATCCCTCAAGAGTCGACTGATGGCCAGGCTCTCTGTACCAAACTGCACTTTTTATCCGCCTGCATCCCAATCCAAAGCAAACACAGCTCTTGTTGATAATGGCTTAAATAACCATCCTTTACATCTTGAGGGAACAACACAATCTTCAAATAAAACCAGCACAAGTGACAGTGGATTCTCATGTAGTTCTCAGACCTCACCAGAGAACTCATTAGACACAACCTACATCAGTCGACAAGCTGTAGAGAATGTTCTTAAATTGCAACGGCAGAGGTCCATCAACACAAAATCTGGACATCCTTTTGTTGGGCAAAGGAACAGTAGCAGCAGCTTAGAATCTTTGGACAATGTGTTTTCTCTTCGAGACAAAGGGCTACCGAACCATTTGAGATTTGATATTCCTGATGCAGCCAATGTTGCCAGAAGGAGGGATTCTGGCAACTGGAGTGGTGATAGAAACAGTGCTAGTTCCTCCAGTACTACCTCTCTGGATAACCCATATTTTTATGTTGTGGGGAATAAAAGGTTTTTATTTATTTAATTGAATACTTTTATCAAAATAGTTTGTATTTATATAGAACGTTAAAGGAAGAAATAAAAGCTCATTAATTCTCCAAATTTTTTGTTTTTAATAATTTTTTTTAAATATCTAAATCTTTTAATTCCTTAAAAATTACACTTATCAACAAACCAACACTTTTAGTTTAAAATCTGCATGTTTTAATTATATTTTTTCTGATAGTAGAAAGTATTTCTTTTAATAAATATGATGTCCAACAATATATATGCATATATCAAAATTTTAATATTAATTTTAAATTATATTTATTTGATTGTTACCAATGTACTTATAAAATGACAATGAAAGTAAAAGGTAATTTTAAGTAGAAGCATAATTTATTTTACCATTTTATATATTATGAAATAAAAGGAAAAAAATATCTTAACACTACCTTTACATTTCAGATTTCCCAGTGGAATAAGAAATATGGGAAGACCAGGAGAAACACCATCTTTGACTGATCCTGGCTACGACTCTTTTTCTTTATCTAGTTCTGACAGTTATCCATCTGCCATAAATAGCTCACCTGGCAAATTGGATTCCAGATTAGGACAAATACCAGAAAATGTACAGACAGCTTTTGTACCTTATGACATATCACAATTGCAATATTGTTTAAAAGATCTGAAGAGCAATGAAAATTTCCCATTTGGTAAGCACTTGAATATTAAAAAAAAAAAAAATGTGGTGTCAAAATACCTTTACACTTATTACAAGGGCCTAAAATTTTGGCAGAAATTTTATTTTTATGCATGTAGCAGTTTATATACAACTAGGGGGCTTCGCCCCCTGCTCGCTAACGCTCGCCAACCCCCAAACGCCTCGCTGCGCTCTGATTGAGCGGCTATACCGCTCGAATTTGTGGTTAAAACATCTTGCTGCGCTCGAATAGGTTTGCCAGCAATAAAAAATGTAACCAAATTTTTATAAATTTAATGTAAGGCCTAATAGAGAAAACACCCAAATCGCAAGTTTCATAATAGAAAGTTAAATATACTATCCGCCAACATTCTGACTTAAAACTTCATTAGCTATGCCCTTACATTGAAGTCCCAATATCTTTTATTTATTCTGATAAGTCGCCCCGTTAGACGCGAAGTATTTTCTGGATAGAAATACTTCAAAATAATAATTACTCTAATACAAAAATGCTTTAAAAAAAAAACAGAAAAAATCAACTTTGAAACGAAGAGTTTAAAAAGAACTTTAAAATTAGCAAAGGGTTTGTTGTTTACATACGTAAGGATAGCTTTAAAATTAGCAACAGTTGGTTGGTTGGTTGAACCCCCGAGCAGCCGGTTTGTTGTTTACATACGTAAGGATGTTGCCAATCATATATTCAAAATCATTGAGGCTTTGTAGTAGCTTAATGATGAAAAATATTGAAATTTAACTAATTAATAAAGTGTTAATAAATTATTTTGGCACGTTTTGGCAAATCTACAGCTTATTTCCTTTAAAATGACACCTTGGTCATTGAAATTGGTTGAGCAGTTTAGGTGGACGGACTAACCCCAAAAAACGTATTGCCTATTAAATATATAGATTTAGTACATAAGTTTATTTTTTGACATTAGAATCAATATATATTTTAATTTGATACATATATATTCATTTTCAAATGTAGCTAAATGCAGAATTGTGAACCAGAGTAATTGTCAATATTTTATTAATTGGATTTTTTGGGCAAATAAATGATTCTTAAATTTGAGTTCAATAATTTTTCAGTACATAGCATCACATCGAGTTAACACAAATACATAGCACTGTTAAAAATAAATAAATCGAAATAATACAAATAAATAATAATTGTGTATTGTTTACTTCGATTTTGTTTCAAGTCTTTATTTCTTAGCATTATATTTGCTTTTAAAAACAATCAATTATTTAATTGATGTCGCTTGTAATATAAATAATATTTTCTATCTTGCATCTTGTCAGGTTTTAAAGATGAATGTGATAAACTTTGTGCTGAAGCAGATATATTTGTTGCCAAATCAATTGAGCGAGAAAATGTAGGTGATATATCAATGGCTGCTCTTCTCAGTGACACAGCTGCTGGTGAGTGGACAAGTGTTATATATTTTGATTTATCGCTTCTTATATTTGTTTTGCTGGTTAATAGTGTCAGTAATGTACTTCATTATTTAATTAGTAAAAATAAATTGTGAAATAGTAACATGTAATTAATAATGTGAACTGAGCATTAATATTAGTTGTAGCAAAAATAATGATGATCTATTTTAAAATATTAGGTTCAAGAATAAATACACAATGCTTAACTTGCAATGAATATAATTTAATTTAATTCAGATGAGGACACTAAGCTGGGATTGCCAAATCAATACTTTGATACAAAAAAAAAAGATAAAATCTTTGACTATATTATGTTAATTATAACTTATTTAATTTATACACTATACTAAATAATTGGTATTCTCTTAACAAAGTACTCAAACATTTTCTACAATCATCACAAATGTTTAAAATCTATTGGATATTTTTGATTTCATGATTATGAGGCTTATGAAAACATTGAACTGATACATTGATTATTTGTCTAATTATTTGCTTTTTAGTTTATAGTTTGGAAACGGCTCATAGTACGTTTATTTTTTTATTTTTAGCCCGAGCTCGAGCTGCCATGGATGTGCCTTACACCAACAGCCAAGCATTGGCCATGGCAAAAATGAAACATAGTATGTGTCTCATAAGATCTTCGAACCTGCACAAGAAATTAAAAGAAGCAGAAGTTGCCCTTCGAAGAAAGCAAAAGGAGAATTCCTCTGAAGCGTCTCGTAAAGAATCATTAGCTAACAGCAAAAATGCCACCCTGGACAGTTCTCACAAATACTCCAGAGAAGGATATGAAAATTCGACAGAAGAAAACATTAAACATCCAAAAGGTGCAAATGGGGGACCTGATCCAACTAATGAGGATCAGGACAAAAATATTGAGATTTATGCCACATTACCCAAAAGAAGCTTGAAGAAAAAAGGCACTCTGTCGTCTTTTGTGGAATCCCTCACTGGAGATGAGAGCTCGGAAGAAAGACACTATAAAGACAAACACAAACCAGCAGAGGACAGCAAAAAAAGCCTGAACAAGAAGAGTGGCTCTAACACTAGCCTGAGTGACAGAGACAAGTCACCCAAATCTCCAAGTGGCAAGAAAAAATCTTCTTCCTACAAAGTGTCAAACAAAGACTCAGACCTCAGTGATTACTCCAGTGAATGGGAGCACACCAAGAAAAACGCTTTACACCGAACTTACTCTGGACCAACTTCCAAAAGTGAGATATCAGATCTGAGCTCAAGCAGTGCCCATGATCATCCGGCCAAAAAGCAGCACAGGATTCGGAGGAAGCTGATGGGTGGATTCATGCGACGCAAGAACCGAAGCCTCCCAGATCTACGTGAGGGACAGGATTCTGGTGGAGAAGCGTCTCGATCTTATGATGACTGCTTTTTTGCCCAGACTCCAGTGTCTTGCCGCAAGAATACCATGTCTCCTATTAGTAACTCCTCACAGCATGGGAATAAAGTCAGAGCTCACACCCCTCCACCCTACAAGCCACCCCCACCCATTGCCCACTCCAGTGGGAATGTATCTCCCAAGAAAATTCTCCAACATCCAACCTTGGAAGTCTCAAAGTCATTGACACATTGTCACAATTCTGTTATAGATATTTCTTCCAAGCATAGGACAGATCCGTCTGCCAAGCAGAGGTCGAGTCATCATACACTGTTGTCCAGAGATCCCAAGGTTCTCAGAAAGCTCAGCGCCCATTCGGCATCTCCTCACAATCACTTTGACTTTGCTTCTGGAAGTGCTGTGTGGTTGAAGGAGTTGCAATTGAAGCAAGAAGAAATTAATCGTAAGAGGAAGCAGCAGGAAGAGAGGGAAAGGTGGATTGCTGAGTGTAATTCTGGGATTGATGGAACATTAGGTGAGTGTTGCATATTTAATGCATTTGACTTTTTAATGATTATGGAAAGCTTTAATATATTTATAGAGTGATATTTTATTAACGATGAATTATCTTATTTTTAGTTGGTCCAAACAAAAAAGCTGAATCCCCGAGAGACATGAATCAGAATCGACAAATGCCCTCGGTAAACAATTTGAAATTTTCCTGAAAGTTTATATCATTAAGTTTTATGCAAATGGAACTCAATCATACATTAAAATATTTTTTACTTTTTATATCTATGTCAAGGGTAGTGGAATTATTGTAGACAATACAATAACGGCTGTATCATCTATAATTCAATGGTGAAAGAGCAAAACAATTTATCCTGTGCTATACAGGGCTCGAAATTTATATTGCCCCGTCATGCCCAGGGCATATAAAAATTCAAATCAGGCATGTATTTTTTCCTCATACATGCCCGGCCAGGCTTGTAAATATTTAATTAAAATTGCCTTTCTTTCAAGAGATATATTTTGTATTTTCACTTGCATGCATGCGATTACGACTGGTATATGACATTCAATCAAAGGTCACTACTCTGTGTTTCTCCCAGAATGTCTGCCTGCGAGAGAGGATTTAGTGCCATGAATTGTATAAAGAACCCTTTGTGATGCAACTTGTCCACTGGAACTATAAATAAATTAATGCGAGTACGGTTTGATGAAGTTGAGCCTGCTGAAATTGAAAACTGCTTATTTGCAACTACAGGAACAAGACATGTAAAAGGGCATGCCGTTCAGATTACTACTAGTTCAGAATTTGCTGATTTAGATCAGAACAAAATCAGTGATTTTGTTGTGTAAAGTGAAAATATTTTTAATATATAGTATGTTAATATAGTGTCAGGATGACCTTCGATATCGTCACCGTCCCGGTCAGTACTAGATATGAATGAAATGTTCGGGCATGTAAAAGTTTTATTCGGTCATGTACTTTCTAGACTAACATGCCTAAACAGGCCATGTAACATTTTTGAGATTTTTCGGGCCCTGGTGGTATTAAAAACTCGATGCAAACTAGATTAAAATGGTCTTGAAAAGTACTTAATTTCCAAAGGTTCTAAAGAAAAATATAAATTGACTGATTAGTTAATATAATTTGAATGCAAAATTATGATTTTTAGTTGTTTCTCATTTAAAAACAAGTATGGAAACATTTAGTTCAAGTCTGATTTAACAGAAAACACTGATTCCTAGCTCCTTTTTCATTATATATATTTTGAAACTATTTGTCTAAATAACTCATACTCTTATTTTGGACATGGGTCCTACGTTATCAAGGTTCAGTTAATTTATTTAATAGCTTTTACTACTCGTTATTATTGTTATTATCTGAAACAAAGCATTTTTAATTTGTCAAATTCTTGCAAAGCCACTTATATGATATGAAATCAATTCATAACCTGTCATGTTTAATTCCCATTAGGTTTGTACAGATAGCCACTCCACTCAAAGTCTTCAGAAATCAGTGCAAATGAACAAAGCGGGCACCAGCACTGATGCTGAGCAACAAAAATCAGTCAGAGATCTCACCTCAAAATTTGAGAAAATATCCTTCCCTCTACCCAATTCTGAAACTACATCTGAAGAAAAATCCAATCACAATTCCCAATCTTCACTTCATTTAGCATCTTCAATATCAGACCAGAACATTCAGCCTGTACAGAACATTGATACAGACCACTCTCGACCCCACTCATCAGCAAACCTTCCATACACACATCAGACAATAGACAAGCCACCTAGACAGCAACAGGACAGTTCTCCAAAGAGTGCCATAGAGAATGCAAAAGACAGAACAAATTGTACAAGTAGTCCATACTCCACTCAGGTTACCGCAGGTAATGTGTATAGTCCCCACTTAACAGATGCTCAGTTAACCAATGTATTGAGGATAGGACCCAATCGAGCATCGTTCAGGAACTCGAGTATGAGCACCGACTCTCCTGATGAGAACAGCTTGTGCTATCCTCGCGACATCTACAACCAGCATGAGACAAGACGTCCAGACAAACCGCCTGATTACGAAACAGCCATTCAGAGACTGGAACTTTTGCGGAACGATCGTAATTTCATGAAATTTCATTCAAACAATTGCATAAATTTTGAAGCCATTCTAGAGCAGGCAAAGAAACGGCGAGGTCCCAAGAAATGTGTCACCTTTTCTGATAAGGTTGTGCTTGTTGCCTGTGCTGGGGATGAAGACAATGATTTCATTCCAAATCCTTTACTTGAAAGGGTGTACAAGCAACATTTGATGCAGCAACCAGGTGTAGATTTAGCTGTACCTGTAACTGGGAATGAACACAATCAAACTTCAATTACAACAAAAGATCCACCTGTTACTCAAGCACCTACGACTCCTGATACTAAACATTCTGAGGGCACAAAACAGCTTCCACAGTCACCATGTAATTTGTGTCACAAGAAGACAATAGATTCTCCAAAACTGTACTGTCCAGACTGTGCTTATTACATGTCTAGGTTTCAGCAAAAGCAGTAGAGTGTAGTGGTAACTTAATATTTAAGTGTTACACAGAATTTTTATCAGCTTTATATGAAAGCTATTCCAAGTTATCTGAAGCTTTTTTTAAATGTAAATAGAAGAATGCTCAATAATTTGTTGTGTTTTTCAGTTTGTGCAATATGTGTTTGTATTATAAATTTGTGTATAATGTTAAATATGTAAATGAAATGTTGTTTTTAAAAATTTTGTACAGCTTTGAGATTTTAAAACATTATCACTCATATTAAATTTTATGCATGTGTAAAGTTCATTCACTGTTAGTTTTATATTTTTTTATTCATTTCAAAACTAAATGAGAACAAATACAAAACAATATTGCATTCTGTTGAACATAGATGTGTTTTTTATTTAAATATAATTGATTGTTTGGCATTGAGCTACCTTTTTTTTATCATTTTAGTTAAGAGATGCATTAGTGTTGTATTTTTATCAGTAAATAGTTTATAATTTCAATTATATTATTTAATTTATGTAATGCAATAAATATTATGTTAGGCTGTGATACATTTACTAGTACAACATTTGCTTAGGTAAATATTATTAAGATTTTGCATAAATACTTATAGTAATTATTGTAATCTGTAATTATTATTGTAGAAGTCCTTCTGAGCACATCTAAAATTATTGAAAATTCATTCTTCAAAAAGATATCTTTGTTTATTTGTGAACCATATGTGTATTATCCATTTTAATGAAGTATAATTTAATCTTTCTTTTATAATGAGAAATTTTTCTTACATTGTTGATTTTAAGAATTTATGTGAAAAGTTAAAGTTGTTGCTTTTTTATGTCTAAAAGTGTTTGTGATACCTTTACTTTTCTAAAAAAGTCTGTACTTCTGAAAAGTTCTACAATTTATCATCCTGTCACGAGTGCCAAAGTAAAAATGGGCAGTTTAAATTACAATGGCAGTATTTTTGTACCACCGATATTTTCTTTCAGATATATTTCTATATGAAAAAAGTGGTTGTGTTTAATTCTTTATGAAAAAAGGAATTGTGCATAAGTACTTTACTTTGTTGTATACAAAATATTTCAATAAAAATGCTATGATATTTGTTGTTTTTTAATTGCAGATTGTTAAAATTTTATAACAAAAAATGTAAGTTTTTAAAAATACATAGGCATTAAATAATCTCGCACATCAAAATATCTGTTGGTGATCTTATAATAATTTTTTTTCTGATGGAATATCCTTTGAAGTTTCTAATCCATTCCAAAACAATGTCTCTTTGTCTTTGTGTTCAAGTTATATTTTTGATTCAATAATTGGGTTTGGCAATTTATGGCATTCAGAATTAAACAAAATCTCTTAAAATTCATACTAAGCTTAACTTAAATATATTTTTAAACTTAAACTGGGAAAAAAACACTGTATTTATTGACCATGAAAAAGAATCTGCTGAATAGTATCTCTCGCACCCTCAGAGGAATGTTTTTATCACATATCCCCTGGTTATTTTTTCCCTTTCTTTTTATGTTTATATCTAATGTTTAGCAATTAAACTTGAAGGATTAATTCTTGAATTTTTCTTGGAGTAAGATTTACACTGCTCTGAAACATCTCTGTAATGTGATTAAAAATGTCAAGGAGAAATTTCTTAGGAATATTCTTTCAAGGAAGAACTCCTTGTAATTTCATTTTGAATAAAATAAAAACCACCAGACAATTTATCTGTCAACCATAGACTATGGTGTCACAATCTCTTGTAATATCTACTAATTTTTAAAATGAGAAACTGTTGATAGTGTCAAGCAAAGTATGTTTCCTGAAAATTAAAATCCATCGAAAATCATTCCACATCGACTTAAATCTATCGGAAATAGGTGAGATGAAGGACCTTAAAGAAAACGATTGAATCCTTAATATAGCCACTTCTCAGAATAGCTAATCAACCCTCGATGCAATCCTAATACACAAGTATTTTGGGCTTTGGATAACTGTACTGTTCGCAAAAGGGCAGGTCCAGTCCGTCTAAAAAAGAATACTCATTAACATTTATTAAAATTTCATGTATTGTTAAGTGCAAAAGTGGCTTCGAAAACCATTAACAACTTTTGAAATATCACCATGTATATTCAAAATTTTATAAGAATCCGTAGCAATAGGAGCATTAGATATTAGAATAAGTTTAATCTATAATAATAAAACAAGCTGTGTGTCTGTGTCTATCTGTGGATCTATAGAAACCTACTTAAATTGGAGTAGAGCTCTGAAATTTTCAACATAAGAAGTTTTGGCTATCTAATTTTATGTATGTCAAGCACAATGTTAAAGTTTCTTGGAAATAATACATCCAAGGACAAATTTACTTGAAATAGGCTAATAAAACCTTTTAAGAATCACACAGTTAAAAATCCAACACATGGTATGTAGATAAGAAGCAAGAAGTGTTTTTATTATAGTTACTGATCCAGACGGAGTTGAGTTGTTACATGAAGATTATACAAGTTAGTTTTCTAACAATAATTAATTAGACATTATACTTCATACGTAATAATTAATTCAACACTCTCCCTAAAATTAAACTTGCATAAATGTTAAATACAACAAATTACTACTACATTAAAGAATTACATTACAGACAATCGACAGCACATTCCAATAACAGTTCGAAGTTTCTGAAAAGGAACTCTGGTTAATGGTTTCGTGAAAATGTCTGCTGCCTGATTATCACTTGAACAGTGCATCACCTTTAACTCTCCATTCTGAAATCTCTCCCGAACAAACTTGTATCGAACATCGATATGCTTGGTTCGACTGTGGAATTCAGGATTTTTGATTAGACGAATTGCACTTTCATTGTCAACTTGTAGCGTTGGCACACTTAGAGACGACACAACATCTGACAACAGTCGGTGCAACCAAACTGCTTCCTTTGAGGCCTGGCTAGCAGCGATGAACTCTGCTTCAGTAGTCGAAAGAGAAATGCACTTCTGGCGTTTGCTTGACCAGGTGATTGCTCCTTCACTATACAGGAACACCATACCTGACGTAGACTTTCTAGTCAGAGGATCTCCTGCATAATCCGCATCACAGAAGGCTTTTAACTCAGAGCCATCTCTTGATCTGTACCGGATTCCCCAGTTACAAGTACCCCTCAGATACTTTAACAGCTTCTTGATTAAGCCCCAGTGCATATTCGTTGGATTGTCAAGTACCTGTGAGAGAACACTGACAGCATATGCTATATCAGGTCTCGTCACAGTAGACAGATAGAGAAGACTTCCCACAGCTTTCCTATAAGGAACACTTTCATCAAGTTTAGCTGATGGTTCTGGAACAATTGCTCCCCTGTCCATGGGAATACACACAGGATTTGCATTTGACATGTTAAATGTGTCCAGGACTTTCTTGCAGTACTTCTCTTGATGGATGAAGATTGAGCCATCTTTTAGGTGTTCAATTTGCATTCCAAGGAAATAACTAGCAGGTTCTACTTTCACAGAAAATTCTGCAGTCAATTTTGTAAGGAATGTTGACAACAGTTCTTTATTTACAGTTGCCACAATGCCATCATCGACATACAACACCAGCAGAAGTGACTTGTCGTTGCTCACAAAGAGACAAGGGTCTGAATCCATCTGATTAAGATCACAATTCACAAGAAAGTTCTTAAATCTTTGATTCCAACACCTCGGAGATTGCTTGAGACCATAAATACTCCTTAGGAGTTTGCAAACTCTTCCTGATCCATCTTCAAATCCAGGCGGTTGTTCCATGTAGATTTCCTCTTCTAACTCGCCATAAAGAAAAGCTGTCTTCACATCAAATTGGGCCAGGTCAAGATGACGATTTACAGCAACACTCAAAATTGACCTAATGGTATCCCATCGAACAACTGGACTGAAGGTTTCTTGAAAGTCTATCCCAAATTTCTGAGAGAAGCCCTTCGCGACAAGTCTTGCCTTGTGTCTTTCAATATTTCCATCTGCATTTTCTTTTATGCTGAATACCCAACGATTCTTGATTGCCTTTCGATCTGTAGGCTCCACTAGATCCCAGGTGTGATTTTCTTTCAGTGATACTATTTCCTCTTCCATAGCTGCAATCCACTTTTTAGCATCCACCGAATTCACAGCAGCTAAATGTGTATCAGGAACCTCAACCATAAGGACATAATCCTTTAAGTACTCTGGTTTTTTTCTTTCTCTTCCTGCGACACTTGGAACCATCTCTTGAGAAGTGTCCACGTCTGCTTCATGATTAGTAGAATCTCCAGACCCAGCTTTGACATGGGAGCGTTCTTCATCTGGTGTGGTAGAAGAATCATCAGGCTTCAATGTGAAAGAGAATTTCTCTTCAGTGTTTTCTTCTCTTTGTTGTTTACAAACTTCTTGGAAAGGTACTGTTATCTCTTCTCTAAACACCACATCTCGGCTCAGTATGACCTGGTCCTTCTCTTTCACATAGATTCTGTATCCATCTTTATCACCACTGTATCCCATGAAGAAACCTCTGTCGCTCTTCTTATCCCATTTTCTTCTTTTCTGTTTGGGTACATGAACCATGCACTCAGTACCAAATACCCTGAAATGGCTAATGGAGGGAGGAGCATCTTTTCCTTTCCACAGTTCATATGGTGTCTTGTCCTTTACTGATGTTGGACCAGTTCTATTCAACACATATACAGCAGTGTTGACTGCTTCTGCCCACAGCCGCACAGGAAGATCTTTGGAATGAAGCATACTTCTTGCGCTTTCCACAATGGTCCTGTTCTCACGCTCCGCACTACCATTTTGCTGAGGAGTGTATGGCATGGAGACACGATGTGTTATCCCCTCTGTCTCCAAGACATGCAGGACACCAGCATTCTTAAACTCGGTTCCGCCATCAGTCAGAAGCTCCTTGACGACAATTCCCAGGTTGCTGACTTCTTTAAGATATATCTTCAGACACTCTGTCGTCTCACTTTTCTGTTGAAGGAAGAAAACTCTCCTAAACTTGCTGAAGTCATCCTTAAAGCACAAAAAATATCGAGCACCTCCCAACGATTTCTCTTGCATTGGCCCGGCAAGATCAGCATGGATAATTTCCCCTGGCTTGGTTGGCCTGTCTTTTCTTGAACCGAAGCTTCTTCTGTGTTGCTTTCCGAAAGCACAGCCATCGCAAAACTCCTCTGTGACATCAACATCAATTTCATGTCGTTTTAAGACGGTTTTCAGGTGGGCTTTACTCTGATGACCCAACCGCTCGTGCCATAGTTGCAATGAGTTCCGAGTGACAGCAACACATACTTCAGCAGACTGCATCGGTTGTCTGACTCGCATTTGTAACACATAGAGGGAACGAGAAGTCAGTACTCCTTCCAGGCGAACTACTCCATCTCGAGTGAAAGAGCACCCTTCTCTCTGAGCATGGAAGTCGAAGCCTCTACTAGTGGTTTGTCCAATAGAAAAAAGGTTCTTGCTGATGTCAGGTATGTACCATACATTCTTCAAATGATTGCTCTCCCATTTTCCATTAACATTCATTTCCACGTTAATTGTTCCTTGACCAAGAGCAAGTATTGCATTGCTGTTACCAACATATACTTCCTTTGGAACAGTGAAAGTTTCAAATGAAACAAAGTAATTCTTGTACTTTGTCATATGGGCAGATGCCCCAGAGTCGGCAATCCAGACTTCATTTTCAGGAACTCCATCAATCGTGCAGACAAACGCATCTCCATCAGTCAGCTTTTTCTCGGAAGTTTTCCTCCTACAATCACGGGCTATATGTCCAGGCTTCCTACAGATGTAGCACTTCCTTTCAAACTTCTCCTGCTTCGAATGTTGCTTCTGGTCGTGGACACCCTTTTTAGCACCTTTGAAGCCGATGAGAGCTGTACTATCGGATTTTGAAGGTAGTCTCATTTCTATCAGGCGAAGTCTTTCAGTGAGTTTGTTTACAGTTCTGTCCGTAATTGAAACAGACTCCCAGACGCTTTTAAACTCGAAATACTCTGATGGTAGAGTAGACATGATTCGACTCATCAGCAGGAGATCTGGAAGCTTAGTTTGAGCCAGTTTAGAAAGTTCGTCATTCAACTCACTAAAGTTTTTCTGCAACCGCGATATATGAGTAACAACATCTTCAGTTGGATCTTTGCTAACACTGAAGAATTGTTCCATGAGACGATCCACACGTTGCCCGGAGCTCTGCTCATAAACGGATATCAGCTTTTCCCACACGGCTTCTGACGAGCCGCATGTTGCTGTCAATTCGATATTTCCATCATCCATATTCCCAACGAGGATCAACTGGGCCAGGGCATCACTTTTGCAAAAAGACTTGAGATCTTTTTCATACGCTGACCGCATTTCCGCTGTTACTAACTCGCCGGTACCCGGATTCGTTGGCTGGCATCTATCTCCTTTGACGATGTCAAGTACGTCATTGTGCAGCAACAAAAGCTCCACTTGTCGTTTCCACCTAGTCCAATTCGACATTCCCGAAAGTTTTCCGATTTGAGCTTTGAAGTCCATTTTGAAGATATCAGAAAGTTCCGAAAACAAGAAAATTCGTTTAGCCTAATTTACAAAGTCACGTGCGCGCCAAACACAAAACGCGTTCTTCCTCAAGTAAAAAAGTTCAAAAATATTTTTAAAGCAGTGCAGGGACGCATAACCTCTTGGAAATAATACATCCAAGGACAAATTTACTTGAAATAGGCTAATAAAACCTTTTAAGAATCACACAGTTAAAAATCCAACACATGGTATGTAGATAAGAAGCAAGAAGTGTTTTTATTATAGTTACTGATCCAGACGGAGTTGAGTTGTTACATGAAGATTATACAAGTTAGTTTTCTAACAATAATTAATTAGACATTATACTTCATACGTAATAATTAATTCAACAAAGTTTTAATTAGTTCTTTTTAATTTATGTTTTACAAAGTGACTTCAAATAGAGATACAGCTCTGAAATTTTCAACATAAGTAGTTTTAGCCTTCTAATTGAACTTTTGAAAAACAGAATGTTAAAGAGGCTTCTAATATTAAGGCTTTACGTAGCAATTAGTTTTTAGTGTGTGAAGCGACCTTATGCTTCAGCAGCAATGAACCTTTCATCGAGCAAAGTGAGCTCATGTTTGCATAGCAATGAACCTTTCAACGAGTTAAGTAAGCCTGGGCTTATGTGTCAAAGACTCTTTCAGCGAGCGTAGCTAGCTCGATTTTGCGTTGCGATGAACCTTTCTGAGAGCGAAGCGCCAAAAATTGGGGCCTATACACCAATGACGGATTTCCGCTTCGCGGGGTCTCACATATGGCTAAAATATAGCACATGGTAAAATTTCGTGGCGAAGCACGGGTATTTAGCTAGTAAATTATATATTTATTAAAAAGTTAATATAAGTATAATTATAGTAAATATAACTAGCACATATTTTGTAGTTAAGCAAGAAAAATGTAGAATCTGTTACAGTATTGACAATCTAATTAAAAATAAGTTTATCGAATAATTTGTTAAGGTTTTTCAAATCTGAGTTATCAAGTACGAAAAGTTGACTAACTGTTTATAATGGCGTTGCTAGGAACTAAATTTCAAACAATATAATTTCTAATATAAGGTTCAAATTTGTTTCGTATTATTTTATATATACAGAGTGGCCACAGAACCGGGGAAACCTGGAAATCAGGGAAATGTCAGGGAGCTTTCTGATTCTGGAAAAAATCAGGGAAATGTCAAGGAACTTTTTAAAATTTCATGAAAATCAGGGAAATTTTGTATTGTTTAAGGCACGTTCATCCATATTTTGGCGCTATTTACATGGAGATTGGTAGTGGTAAGTCATTAGAAATTTAATGTTACGGAATAATTTAAACTTTTCATTACCAGCAAAACTATTTTATTAAAAAAATTATTATCTCTTTAGAATACATGTTCTATTTGATCAGGGTGTCTAAATATCTAGAAAACCTCAGAAAATTGGAGAAATTTGGAAAAAAGTTTGCCCTAAAATCAGGGAATTTTTTAGAAATCTGTCAGGGAATTATCAGGAAACTTTTTCCTGAATTTTGTGGCCACCCTGAAATATGAACAATCATACTCTTTTTGTGATTGAAGATTCAGAACTTGAAGATAAGGGTTTGAATTCATTACTTTTGAAAAGAATTATTAAATTACTTAAAAATAAATAAAATTTAAATACCCCTTTTGAGATATTCCGGGTCAATAGTCAAATTGGTTGACCTTTAAATAAAAAATTTGAAAATTGAAAATGATACATCGTAAGAAAGCATATTTTAATTTTTTTTTTTTTTTTTTTTTTTTTTTTACAACAAAGGTAATGTATGATAATTAGGGACGAAATGACGTACAAATTTGTAAAGCACGATGTATAAAATCTTGTCCGTTTCACCCATTTTTTAAGCTCTGTATTTCAGAAACGAAATGAGATTCAGACCTAATATTGATCACTTTCCCTGTCCAAGGTAAATTCAAGAATTGTAACTCAAAAATTGAGACCTAGGAAGAAAGTTTACAATTTTCTTTTACTTCCGTTTTTGGATACTTGTATTTTAAATTATCTAATCGTTTTCTGCTTGTAAATGTTTCTTATACTATCTTGGATGAAAGAAAATACAGACATAAATGGAAGAAGTGCTTTTTTTACGATATTAAATGTAAATATTAACCAAGAAGGCATCATTCGATGATCTATTTATTGACTACCATTACGAAAATCGAAAGATTTTTAGAAAGACTTCTATTCTGAACCGTTATTGTGACAAGTTTTCCTATAATGGTCAATGTCGAAACACATATGATGAATAAATTAACAGTCGTTCCAACTACCGCACACCTCCAAAATATCTTGTTAACTTTTCCATCAAACAAAAGACATCACATTCATACATCTGTCATACAGGTGAATAAAATTCTCACGTGTTCACTATGAAACACGACGAAAGGAAAGTCTTCTGATATCTCCTGCCCCAAATGTCACCAAGATTCTAAAGCGTGTCCTTGGCAGCTTTTGTTCCAATGTGATGTGTAGTCAGTCTACACTTCAACTGAGAAGGAAATTCTCGTTTACGATTTGCTACGCAAAGAAAATTTAATGACTCTAATTCATATTTGGATAGTGTGCTCAAAGTAAAATTCCGCGAGTTGGCCAAGCTGAAATAATGTTCCAGCAATGTTTACTCAGCAAATTTATGCTTAGTTAATTAGTCCTCGTTAAACCTGAAAATGGAATATTTCTTAATCCTCGTACTCTTATAGTGAACCGAGACATACTAAAAGAAACATTATAATAAAACTCAAAGAAAAGGGAGATTATTAAAAAAAAAAAAAAAAATTAAAAAAAAAAAAAAAAAAAAATACATATATTGAACTTGCCTCCATTCCAAGCAATAAAATTTTCTCACACTGTTTATGACTTATGTAGCAAATTTACTTGTATAAAATTATTTCAGAAACATTTTATGGAAAAAGTAAGAGCAGTAACTAGTTCATTCATTATTATGAAATATGATATTTCATTGTCATACATTATTTTAAAATTTATACTTTTATAATATTGCACTAAAAAAAATAAAGCAAATTCTGGATAATAATTAATGAAGAAAGACCTTATACCAGTGATCTCATTACAAAATTACTAATTCCAATATCCTACAATCAGTGGCGGCTGGTGCAGGGGGCCAGGGGGGGCCCGGGCCCCCTCACTTTTTTGTACCTAAGTCCCACTTCTATATTTTGTTTGGCTGTGGAATTTAAAAAAAAAAAAAAAAAAAAAAAAAAATTGGAGAAATTATTATTGAAGCAGTCATCGGCTTCCCCACATTAACGATTGTGGATTGAGCAACATTTCTCTTGTCACAAATTCGTAGAAATGTCAATCAATCACTATCCTTTCTACAAAAACGCCCCCCCCCCCCTGTCTCCCCTCATTCTTCAATGGATATTAGTTTTCCCCCACAGCTTGGGGACAAAATGACCCCTTCTTCAGACGATCTTGAATTTGAAACTATATATAGGGGGTAGAAAACCGTGGTTGCGACTTTCGTATGACCATCCTGGTTTTTGCAATGAGTTTTAGTAATGTGATACCATGAGTATCACATTACCAAATCACCCCTGCTTTCTGTGCTCTCGGGTGGAAGATTTTTTAAAAATTTCACTCTTTATTTTGCAAAATATATGAGTATGATTTCCTCAGCAATTTGTTTTTGTTTCGATAATTTCTTCCCCTTCCCCTCTCCCCCGAAAAAAGTTTGAGTACTTAAATTTCGTCCAAATGTTCGGCAGTGGGTATTTGTCTTACCACTCACACAGATATTTAGCATCATATTCAATTTTTAACGTAACTTTCAATTCGATACCTTTAACAGAAGAATTTCTATACAGACAGTAAAAAGTTTCATTCTTCATAAAATGAGTGATTTTACTTGAACTAAGTCACCGCATACTGATCTGTTAAAAATAAACGTCACAGGTAATTGTCGAGATATCTTTTTTTTCCCAAATAGTCTTGTAAAATCAAGTATTAATTTAATTTTAAAATTTTTAACTGGTCAACATAACAAAAACTTAACTGATTGCAAATTTGTTAATATAGCACATTCAAAGCTTTTAAAAATTTTCATTAGATCCTTTAAGCGATTCATTTTTTTTTTAAATCAAATAAAATTCTTTATTTAAATATTTACTCCAAAGTTACAAAAGGGAAAATAGCTGTTGTGAGCTTTTTTTTAAAAATTTTTTTTAAATATATAATTCATGTAATATTTAATAGAATTTTTTTTCACTGGATTTTCTACTGAATTTTTAATTGTGTTATTAAATTATTTTTTTCAGTCCTAACATTTACTTCTAAATTTTGGCTTTCTTTTTTTATATATACAGAATCGTTTTTATACTTTCACTTATTTTATGTAATTCGTTTAACTTCGGAAGTTATCAAGGACCTTATGAATAAGGAGCTTTATGTTCCTACAGTATTGGCTGAAGTTGTAAAAATCTAAATCTGCCACCTTTATTGTGCATAAAATGATGTTAAAAATATTGGTATCTTGCATTAAAAAAGTTTAATCTTCAGGGTTGTTGAACTTTTAAACTTATCTTCATCAACATGAGCTCATTTAATTTGTTCTTAACTATTCTTAATCTAATAAAAATATAAAATATTTATAGCATGTTTTTCAATCCATTTTTAGAGGTGATTAGTTATAAGGGGGAGGGAGCAAAAAGGTGTGTTCCAACTCTTTTTTTTCTCTTCTTTTTTTTCCCAATCTTAGAGTAAGACCCAGTAGTATTCGAGCAATTCTAAAAGTAATAACACTGTCCACGGTCGTCATAATCACTGACCACTGGTAACCATTTGAGGAAAGCAAGTCTCACATTTAAATCCTCAACGCATGGACTGTGGAATGTTTTATGTATAAGGGGATGTATATTGCATACAAAAGGATAAAGGCGTCTATTGCTTCAAACACCGTGAATTTTCAACCGTGAATGAGTATTTCTTACTGAAATATTAATAAATAGATATGCATTAATTCTAAGTTCGAATGAATAATTTGAAACCCAAACTTTATATTTTTTTCCTATGAATTCTCTACTCCATTTTTTAATTTTCAAAAGTCCTGAAGGTGTAAAGGCATTATAACTCAAAGTGTCGTCCCCCATGCTCGAACGAAACGCCATCTTTGTTACAATAATTCTTTTTATTGAAATATTTATTTTATTAAGTTTTATTTAGATAATTTAATTATGTTATTAATCTTGTAGTTTTGTTTGTATGTGTATTTGAGTAACATTTGCAAAATTACATGAAATTCATGTATTTTGATATTTACAATTTTTTTTTTTTCAATTAATTTAATTCGGGCCCCCTCACTTTTACTACCCACGAGCCGCCACTGCCTACAATACTTTAATATGCATATATTTCTTATGAAATTGCACAAAAAATGATGACAGCACATTTTAATAATTCTTAATGATTTTCCAACATGTCTGAAATTTTTCATTTTATATACAATACACTAGAAGAAATAAGAAGAAAACTCAAACATAAAATACATTAAAAAAACATATTTACTTGAAGTTATAAGTATAGATTTTTAAGTGTGGGCGATATGATACGCACAGAAGCGATCGCCCCCCCCCCCCACCTTCCCCTGCCCCCGTGTAGTTGGAGATGGCCTCAGTTGATCATCATTCTTAAACACCAGCTGAATTATGTGTAATGAAAGGGAAGGGGTGTTTTCTCAGACAGTTCTTGTTTTGACAAATATTGTATATTCAAAAAGGATAATTGGATTTCTTACTAAAATACTAATTAATAATTCTGCATTAATTTTTTTGTCAAATGATTAATTTAAAACCCATACCGTACTAGTTTCTTCTTTGGTATTGTACCATTTTTTCCACTTTGTTTTAAATTTTCAAGCGCCAGGTCGTTGCAAGTACATCTGACGCTCGGGCACGTCTGTGTCCTTTGCGTCAGGTGGTTGTTATAAATGTATATTTGACCTAGTTAAAATAATTATGTTTTATTATTTTATATTTTTTTATTACTTATTGGTGATAATTTTGCAATTATCATCAACTAATATTAAAAAAAATACGCAACTACTAGTAGATCCATCATAATTTTGCAATTTGTACCTATTTACAGGCTAAAAAAAGAGCTCAGGATGTACTTTGCGTCAGCCAGAGAACTGTCCAAATATTTTTTTTTTTTTTAATTTTTATTTAAAAGGAGCTGCACAGATATTTTTCAACATTTAAAATTAATTCCAGAACTCTTAGAAAAGCACTACCTATTAAATTACAAACTAGTCAGAATCCACTATTTTTTTAGTATCAAAACAATTCGACAATTTTCAACCACTCCATAAAATACATCTCATCATTCTTAGTAACACCTTTTATAGTTTACATAACAATACATGCTTTAAGAAATATAATGTATTGATAAATAACTTCTTGTTCAATAACAGTGCTACAGTTAAAAATCATGGGAAGAACCTTCTGATTATCCAATTACAGTTAAACCTGCTTTCCTTGTACAACACCCATTATTTCATTGGAAAAGGAAGGTTATATATAATGTTGTAATATTACTTCAAGAAAGGACTAAGAACTTATATGAGGGGAAATTTTATTCTAAGGAATCAAGGAAAGTAACAACAAAATATAATATAATGGTGCGTGTGATTCTAAACTTGGAGTAAAGATTTATTGGAAGATTAAACTTTGAGTTCGTAGAGAGCAATTAATGTTCAAGGGCATAATTTTTGTTGTTCATTGTCTAAAGCTTACTATTGTTTTAGAGCAGAGTTGGCATATTACCATCCGAGAACTAAACTGTAAGGAATTTTTGAAAACTTACGTATAAAAAGTGTCATTTTCTAATATTTTTTTATATTAAAGATTGATAAAAAAAACCCGGAAATATTTTATGTATAATATTCATGTATATTAATCCGAAATCCATTTAAATTAAAACATTGAAATACTAAGACCATGAACATTAGGGTGGTTCGAAAAAAATAAATATTTTATTTTTGAAATGCATGAGGTGAAAAAAGTTGATACACATCCTGATAAGAAAAACTGTAAAAAAAAATTGATAAAAAATAATATCTTCCGATCGCGCATTCACCTCAAAGTTTGAAGAAAATACAAAAAATAACTATTTTTCCTAAATTTTTTTCAATTTCTAAACGTTATATATTTGAAAGGCAATAGTTTACAATGTGTAGTGAAAGAGTGGTATAACACAGGAAAACATTATTTTACGCATTTTTAAAACATATATTAATAATTAAAAATACTCAAAAGTAAAATTTTTTCTAAGAAATAATGATTTTTCTGTAAAATGGGTAGTAATGTTATTTCTTACATTAAAAAAAACAAAAAACATGCTATTATTCATTTGGTTCACTTTTTTCTCGAGCTTTCTATCCCAGTGATGCACTTTGGAGGAAACTTTTGTAGAAAAGTAGGATATTATGGATCTTTAAAAAGAAACTGTTGTCGTAACGTCTTTTGCGTCAGCGCCACCTTTTTTTCTTGTATCTCTACATAAGCGTTCCACAGCTAGTGAGTGACACGGAAAAGAGTTGAAGTCTGATTTCAATGGTCCCTAGTAGCACAGATACTCTGGCCAATTTCGCCAGACATAGGCCAATCCCGATGTAGAACGTTGGAAACAATATTAGCCAATCTCGCCCAATTCTGGATAAAACATAGAAGAGGTTTTGTTACGTCGATGTACAGTTTTAAACTTGAGATATTGTATTTATGAGAAACAAAACTATGTGGTGGTTTTGACTTGTTTGTTTGTTAAAAAATCGTGTATTTTGGAACTATGCTCGGTCAGACTAGTCAATTTTCCAGTCTTCCCTGTTTCCACCGATATAGCTGTGCTACCTCGGATGCGCCAGTCTCTACTAAGTAATGTCCGTTTGTTTCTCTTAACAAAGGAGGGGTCCTATTACCAGCATTCCAATTAATTATGCCCACTCAATGCAGACAGGATACCTACAATAAAGTTAAGTTTAGCTGTCTTGAAATGCCTGATAGTCTTTCTCTAGGAAAGTTCTCGAGATTTCAGAACCCGACGCCTCAGTTTTCTTATATCTCTCCTTGCGTACAAAATCATTGCCGAAATCAAATTTTTTGGGTGAGGGAAGGAAGCAATTTCGTCCAATAATTGAGTTTAAAACTTCCAGTAATTATTCAGAGAGATATCGAAACAATCGAATTGCCACATATATGTTCTTAGGTCCTTCAGAAAATTAACCTTTTTTAATGTAATAATATCAAGAAGATATAGCTGATCAGTGCTCAGTATTTTCATCTCAACATGAGGCATAAAACATTCAGCACGTAAAAAATCAGTCAGGGAAAACTTTTCAAGGTTCTTCAATTTTTTATCTCACTGCCTGCAAGATGTTGTCCTATTGAAGTACTATCTAAGTGTTTAAATAGGTGTCTGAATGTTAGTTCATTGGAATATAGGAGGCATATATCCCAATGTAGTGGTCTCTCAACGTGCAATTTTAACTATCAGATTATTTCCAGCCAGTATTCATGGCAGTCCCAATCACAGCAACGTGCGTTATTATCCAATGAACAAGTTCCGATGCGTTTTGATCCAAGTAAGTTTATGAGCATCAAAGGAAGAGAAGGTACCACGAGAAAGCTCACCCAAATTGAAACAAGCCAAAATACAGTTTTTATCAATGTTTCAAAGGTTATGCGCGAACGATTATTATTGAATAATTACTAATTTGATTTTTTCCCCCAAGTTCTATCCACTTCATTCCACACAATACAAACTAATGTACCTCGATAATTTAGTGATTGGAGTAGTATTCTACAAATTGATGGATAAAGGGTATTTTTTAAATTTATTCAAAACTTGAAAGTGAATGCTTGAAATAAATACAACAATTTTAACACATATATGTATAAAATAACGTTCGTATCCATTTTATAGAAAAATCACTTTTTTAACAAAAAAAATGTATTTTTGAATATTTTTAATAATTAATATATGTTTTAAAAATGTATAGAAGAGTGTTTTCCTGTGTTATACCACCCTTTCACTACACATTGCAAACTATTGCCTTTCAAATATATAACGTTTAGAAATTTAAAAAAATTTAGGAAAAATAGTTATTTTTTGTATTTTCTTCAAACTTTGAGATGAATGCGCGATCGGAAGATATTTTTTACAAATTTTTTTTTACTGTTTTTCTTATCAAAATGTGTATTAACTTTTTTCACCTCATGCGTTTCAAAAATAAAAAATATTTTTTTTCGAACCACCCTAATGAACATGATATAATACTGACGAAAGATGAAAATTAATAATATTAATACCTAATTCTCATACGTTTCAGTGGATTGAGATAAATATAGGTTTTAAAAAAAGTTCAGTATTGCTTTCTTAAGAATTTACATCAGAAAGCTTTTTGAAATTCTAATAAAGCATAAATTCTAATAGATATTAGCCAAGTAAAAAAAAATGAACTTTTTTTTTACCTGACTATAGCATTACGAGTTTTTTCTGGGGAGCTGTTGGCCTGGGACAGATGGATGGAAAGGGTTTTTGCATAAAGTATTGTAGTGTATAAGCTAAATATCCGTATATATTAAAATTATTTCATGTTAACAAATTGAAATAATTAATATGATGAAATGCCTGGATTCATTACAGAGGTAACATGTATTATTCCATTGCCATGATTTCACGCATTCCTCAAACAAAATGCTGAAGTGCTACTCTTGGACAAGGGACAACAGCAATCCTCTGGTATTTATGTATTTGTGCTAGGGGTTTCATAAGGCTATTTTAAACGAAAGCAACAGAAAGAAACTTTGAACTAAATATCTACATAGTTAAAAGTTTTTTTTACAGCAGAAGTCGCCAGTCTCTCAAAGAAGACAAGAACTTGATCTCTTTACTGATAGCTAACGAACGACTAAAAGTGCTCATTTCAAATAAATATAATACATTCGAAATGTAAAAAACGATACATAAAAATTTTTGTGTTTCTATATTTAGCTCAAGATTTCTTTCTGCTGCATTTGGCATCTTTTGTTTGCTATTGAAATCTAATCTGAAAACCAGAGCGACATTAGGAATCATCTTGTAAAATATTCTTAAACATTTGAATTAAGAAAGAAGGAACACCAGCACCCTATACTTTTACTTTAGGTCAGTCACAACGACAATGCATTAATCTTACTTTTTTTTTTTAAAGTAGTACAATGGCATTTTATTTTATTATTAGTATATTTTCTTCTTTTTTTTCTTGCATTTTAGAAAATTTATAATTTTTGTTTTTCAAAAGTTTACAAATATTCTATATGAATTACAACTTCCTTTCTATTAAAATAGTAGGGAGTTTCTGGCCTACGAAAACATTTTTCTTAATGTACTAGCCAAGATTTCCCCTAAAACTATAATGTAATCAATTTCGAAATTGCATTACCAGTCAATTCGCAAATTTCGGAAATAACCGATTTTCTAAAGCTAAATTATATGTTTAAGAATAATAAGTCGGCAGATAGCCAAGAGTTTGCATTGTAAGTTTAATTTTAGATATTCAATATGTGTGATACTTTAAATTCATCTGGCGAATTAAATCAATTACTCTTTTAAAACGTTGTAATGAATTATGCAAAGAAATCTTTCTTTTTGCCGCGTGAGTTTCATGCCAATAACTTTTTAGAGCTGGCGAGTTTTCGCTTGTATTTTTAAGCACTAAAGTAATACCAGTGGGTAGCTACTAGTATTTTTCGATTGTTCTTAAAATGTAATAGTTTAATTTGGTGAAGGAAATTCAATTTGTTATTTAGACTACAAATTGATCCATCATTTGTTGATAAAGGAAGAGATAAGATGAATAAGGAACTTTGTAATTTCTTTGAGTTTTTATAAAAAAAATTCTACATTTCCTTTATTGATCTTATGATCTGTAATTTTGGCGTTAATATTTTTATACAATTAAATCGAAATAGGAAGAAATTCTTTCTTAGAACTAAAATTCCAATTTAATTTAATATATATCAAGTAACCTTGTTATGTAAAATACTTTTACGTACAGTAGATGTAGAAAGTTTATCGTTTCTTATAAAATGAACTAAAAGACCAGGGGTCGGTAGACCGCCGCCCCTGAGCCGCATGTGGTTCTTCTCATGCATATTTGAGGCTCTTCAAGTTTTACTTAACTCAACCTAAGAATAAACTGATAAAGCATTAAATTTGTGCTTTGATTGAGTATTATAAACTTACTGTGTAGTCTCGAACCTGAGAAATAAGGAAAACATGGTGAAATACAGAGAGAAGATTAGGTTGGTATGGTGCTGGTAACACTGTTCTCAAACGTATGCCGCCGTACCAAATTTCGAGGCAATCGCGGTTAAATTAACTGATTTCAGCGGGGATTTTGGATGACGTCGCTCATTAAACTGGTTTTGTGCGTGCAACGTCCCATGCCCCTCCTAAATTTCATCGAGCTTCTGTTGACGTTCGTTGTTCTCTCGTCTCCGACTGAGGTATATAGCACCTTTCGCTGTAAACATTTCGTGGTGCGCAAGCTGTTAAAATGTCTTTTGAGTTTGTTTGTGATATTGAGTTTTGCTTGTGATTTTCATTCGAAAAATATGGCCTCGACTTCATCAAAAAGAAGAAGAGAAAAAAAAAATTAGAAAAATCGTGAATTTTAAGAAAGAATAGATTGAATTGTATGCTTCATCGGAAATGGTAATAAATGGTATAAAAAATTTTGTAGCTAAAAGTTCATAATGGTATAGTTTATAATTATTTTGCGGTCTTTAAAAATTCTGCTATTTTGATTATTGAATAGTTGGCTCTTAGCGAAAAAAATTATGCCGACCCTTGTACTAGATCTTCAGTTTGAATTACAACAAGATTTTTATATATTAAGAAAAGAATTTTAGTGACACATAATTGGTATCTTTAAGATTCGAAAGTAAAAAAAAAAAAAAAAAAAAAGCTTGAATTTATAATCAGATGTGTCTAAAATTTGAACTAGCTTTCGTAAATGTACAACTCACGGTTAAAATGACAAATTATCAAAAATCTAATAGTTTCTTTACAAATGATCAAAATTCAAATTGCTTCAAGTACAATTGATCAAAATTCAGATAGACAAATTGGATAATGACGGTAACTCGAACTAAAAGACCGCTAGTACACAGGTTACTATTATTATGTCAAGCGTAAATACCACAACCATGTACAATTTGGCGATATTTAATGACTAAAATTTTTCCTTCAACAAAATCCATGCCAATAATTTTGAATATGTCGCCAAGAAAGCGAGTTTTAAAAGAAACTTAACGAAAAAACTTCTTGTCAAATTCAATGCAATGTCATTACATAACTCAACATCGAGACCTGAAATTTATATAAATGTCACATGTCTGTAAGAGTAATAGTATAGGCCTAACAAATTGCAAATTGACTTTTGTCCACCATTTGCGGAACAGCCGGTAGTAACTTTCTGTTTTGAATTTTGGTATGGGAACTGATCTCGGCAAGACATTTTATTTTAATGTCTCTATAGCATTAAGTTTTATCTGGAAATGTTGATCTCAGATAGATGATACGATTCTTTAGATAAGATAAGCTTCTTATTATAGCAATGTAGTTTAGAAGCTAAAAATAGTATTAAAAATTAATCAGTTCTAGTAGTTCATGCCATTATAAAGCCCAATCTATGTGAGTGTAACCTTCGACAATACTTTCTATATTTAGGCGTGCTTAGATATTTAAAAGAAAACTATAATTAAAGTAAACTCCTTAACTCAATTTTAAATTCAATTTTGATTTTCTTTCTAATTATTCCATTACAAAAATTGTGTGATCTATTATAAATTAGTTTCTGAAGGCTATTCTGTGATCATGGAATGGTCCTATGGATAGAATATTAAAACACGTCTTTATTTTTTCTAATTTTTTTTTAATATTTCTTCCAAAGAGAGTTCGAAAATTCCAAAATAACTTAATGACGGGAAAAAAAAATAATAATCAAGTTCTTTTTTATTTCCTATTCTTAGACGAATATGGAATTGTCAATGTACATGGAATCGTAGCCTACTCCTTTCAACTACGGAATAACAAAAATACAAATATCTTTCAAACTTTCAACTTATTTCACATATTAGTATCACTCAAATTCAAATTGTGATACTTTCTTGAGCAATTTTTTGAAATCCGCAATTCTAAAACGTGTAGGGGGGGGGGGGGGGAGAAAAAAAAAGCATTTTTTTTTTTTACTGATAGAATACTTTAACTATCCATATTACATATAGAATATTAATGAAAATATGAAAATAAAACAGCAAATTACACCTATCTATGTAAAATGTAAATGCAGTGGGCAGTATTATACTGCAATTGAAAGCTGTGCAATTGCGCATTAGGGTGGAGCGAAAAATTAAAAAGTCGGAAAAACGATTCGGCAAAAAAAAGAAGTGAAAAAGTTGTATTTTGCATTTTTAAACAGACATAGCACCGACTTATTTTAATTTTAAATGATATCGTCCGATGCCCCAAGGCTCTTAAAGTCTCAGAAAATGGACACTTTTCTACAAATTTTATATAAAAGTTAAAAAAATAACTAGCAATAACAAAATATCGGCAGGGGGTGCAGAACATAAAATTTAAGTTTGTTAATATACATGCTAAATTGTTTCAATTTTAAATGGTATCTTCCGGTGCCCCAAAACACCTAAAAACTGTCCAAAAGTCAAATTTTATGCAATTTTTCCTTTAAATAAACATACCATATTGTATAAACACTAGGGGTGTGGAACATCGCACAACTTTCATTTACACTATATTACTGATGTGGATTTGTGTCATTTACCATTTTTATATTTCAGTCATTTGTTTAGAAAAAATGGCCAGTTTGGAGATACTAGTTGTAATATGGGACAAAAAAAAAAATATTGCCAAAATGGAATTTTTTTCTATATACTGTTCGATAATTCTTATATTATCCTCTCTTATAAGTGAAACTGAGAAGAAAAGGAAATATTATAGTTCATAAGCAATGTTCAAGCAAAGAGAACTCTGTGTTAAAGGCATTCGTTTTTCAACTTTTTACGCCATTAAAGCATTTTTACAGGAATTTCGGAGGTGGGGATGTTTAGAACATCTTAAGAGGCGTTAGCACAACGTTTTTTATTAAAATCGTTAGAGCCAATTTTAACAATCATTGAAAAACATGATTTTTCAATGGCAGCTATACCTTATGCGCATTCGCGATTTTGACGAAAACCTTAATGGTAGGTCCTTGGGCCATCACCAATCTGCTCACCAAATTTGAACATCGTCGGCCAACATACGGTCAATTTGTTCGAGAGTTATGCTGACCACGTACACACAGACATAATTTTTTTCTAGATCACTTTTTTGAGATCAGAATGTTCCGAAACGTGGAGAAATGCAAAGAAAAAAAAAAGAAGAAAAAAAAAAAAAAAAAAAACGTAACGGTACGTGCATTTTATACGTTATGACTTTCCTGAACATAATTTTAATTCACTGCATGTATGTAAAGTAACACATGGAGGTTAAGTTAGTAAAGATATTTAATTTTTCCAAAAAACGGAAGTTTTCATTCTAAACCATTCAAAATGAAGTACTATCACCCCTGTTTCTCTAAGTCAGACATTCTTATCATTTGACCTTCAACACTGGATCAGAAATATGTACTACATTCGAGCAACCTGCATGTTGGAGCAGTGGCGGATCTAGGATTTTCCTGAGGGGGGGGGGGTGCAACACCTGTGCCTTAGCCAGGATAAAATCGAATATTTAAAAAAAGTTAAAAAAAAAAAAAAAAATAATAATCTATTCAGTGTTTTAGAAATATACTTCAAGATAATCCGTATCCATTGATTGACACCCCCCCCCCCCTTTTTTTGTCACATTTCTGACTCGCTATCTTAGCTTAAGGTGAAATGCCCAGGTTATACCAAAATTACTTTTCAGTTTAAAAAAAACAAAAAAACTCCCCCTCCCACTCCTCAAAAAACATCCTTCTATGCTAGATATTTTTATGAACTCCTTTGTTTCTTTATACTCATGACAAATAAAACGTTTTTGCAAAGTTTCATGAACGGACCAATTTTTTATTTTTTAATGTCGTATTTTAACTTTCCTTAGATTTTACATGTGTTTTCGCTTATAAAAAAGAACTGTAACTTTTTTTAGATTAGTTATATCGTTTTGCTTTTTTTCATTCGATTCAGCATAAAAAAAGTACTCTAAAAACATGTGTCACATGCCTATTAGATTGCTCCAAAATTAATTTTTCAGCCACAAAGTCCTCTGACCCCCCCCTCCCCCCCCAAAAAAAAACCCACCTTCTTTGCTAGATATTTTTATGGACTCATTTGAATATTTATTTTCATGACAAATATAGAAC
Organism: Linyphia triangularis; assembly: GCA_963978545.1. Taxonomy (NCBI): domain Eukaryota; kingdom Metazoa; phylum Arthropoda; class Arachnida; order Araneae; family Linyphiidae; genus Linyphia; species Linyphia triangularis. The sequence goes on along the minus strand of OZ021722.1, from coordinate 37,413,413 downwards.
ATTTTTGCCAAGTTCGATCAACGAACCAATTTTTTGTTTTTCTTATGGTCTTAGGTAATATTTTACCAGCACTAATATATATATTTGGTGCGATTTTATGCATCCATATTTTTTTTTTACTTTCAATTACCCGTATGGTATAAAAGTATTGAATTCGGTAAAAAAAAAATCGATTTTATTGCATTTCTACACGTTTTGGAACGTGATGAGTTCAAAAAAATGTTTGTGCCTGTTAGTTATCAGCATAACTCCCAAAACGGATTGACTTGCGATGTTCAATTTTTATGCACAGGTTATTGATGGCCATGGGACCTGGCATTACGGTTTTCGTCAAAATTGCACATGTGCATTAAGTAGCTGATATTGAAAAAATTACGTTTTTCAGCGATTACCAAAAAATGGTTTTAACGATTTTGATTAAAATCACTATAAAAATTCCTTTAAAGGTGTTCTAATCATTCCCACCTCCGTAGAAATGAGATAATGTGAACGCCCATCACCGACTGTTTCTGCTCTGTTGCACTTAAAAGAAAGGATAATGCAGTGTTTATTGGAAAATATATCACAATTTTCACCGTTTCAGCGGCGTTTTTTTAGAATAATCGCCAAACTGGGCATTTTTTTTAAATAATGAAAACAAAATAGGTAAATTATATTAATCCGTGACAAATTAAAAAAACATCGCATACTGAAATATTTTGTTCCAATTCTTCAATTATAACTGGAAGACAGAGATTGTAGGAGGATCATTGTATTTAAAAAAATTTAAAAGCTTCATTTTGAGTTGCAATATCATTTTACTTCTTTCACGAAACTTTTGAACAAGAATCAGAAGTTTCGTAAAAAATATGTTTTGGAAAAATAGGCTTAAAATAATCTTAGCCTTCTCTAAAAGTATGTTTATATATTATGCCGTAAGGGTTATAATTACTTATAAAGTGCAATATTTCATGCATTACTTCTGCAAAAAAAAAAAAAGGAAGAAAGAAAAACAGAATTTGAAAGCATCCAGGAGAATATTTGTACAAAACTTTTCAAACATTTATGTTGTTAATTTATTCGTTTAATTTCGTACAGGGTTTGAAAGCGATATTTTTTAAAATAATTAATTCAGCGACTGTAGTGCTACTTTAAACACTACATCTGTGTATCATCAAACACAATCTGTGTAAAGTGCTACTTTACACAGATAATATTTCTTACAAAATTGTTTATAAGTCTAATTTTATGTAAAAAAACAATTGGCATACATTTCCAGTGTGGTGCAAGAGAGGATTGTTAATCGAAATTCAAATATGACACTTATTTACTAGCCGAATCAGAAATTAGAGCTGGACGAGTTCTTATGCCAGTTAATAAATAACCTTCCTCTTCCTTTCTTTCAAAAGTTTTAAGTTTAGCCTATTACCATGTCCAGTTGAATGGGGGTGGCCATTTCCGGGGGTAACCCAAATAGTCAACCTCTCATTATTTCCCCCCCCCCTGGTTGCAGGCCTGTAGCCAGAGGGGGGCGAGGTCGGGCATTGCCCGACCTGGAAAAATCTTCGCCGGTCCTAGAAAATTTTATCCCAATCATTTGTTTTTACTTGTAAACCTTTATATCTATGATTGAATAGAAACGAACTTTTTGCTGCTGTAGATACTTTCGGTTGTAGCACAGCAACTTGCGAATCTACCTTTTCCACTTTGACGGCCATAAATCGTCCCCAAAGAATGTCAATGGGCCACGAAAGGATGGCAAATCTAATGTTTCTGGCATTTGAAGTAGATAGTTTTGAAATTGTTTAATATGTGTAAAGATAGGAAATTGCAATTATACTAACATTTATTATTTTATTTTAGATTTTTTTATGCTATGTATTTTAAAAAGTTTCAAAATGTTTAATATAAGACCAAGAATAGGAAAATGAATTTCTATTGTTTTATATTATAATTAATAATATATACAAAGAAATAGAAAAGGGTTTTTATATTATAATAGTTTCTGATAAATTTGTCAGAGTATTGAAAATATAGGAGAAAATAAAGGAAATTGCAATTATATTAGTAATGTATATATATATATATATATATATATATATATATATATATACTGAAATGTCTCGTCAATTAGGGTGGTGCTTTACGAGTTATAAAGTCGATCATCCACCACTTTACAGCCCCGCTATTCACGAATACCTTATTATCGGTCGAAAGACTTGTCCGACTACGTCTCGCCGCCACTTGCAGGGCTTCTTTGTTCGTTATAAGGAGCGTAAGAGATTTGCAAGTGTCAAGAAGGACTTGGGCTCTTGTCATATTGAGCCAGCTAGAGGCTAAGGAGGCTTCTGAGTACTGTCAGAAAGATGGTGACTTCACCGAGTTTGGACAATTACCTAAATCTTCAAACGGAGGTAATTCTTTTAAGATTGTACTTGATCTTGCTAAGAAGGGAGAGTTCGCATCCATCCAGGATGATTATCCGGGGATGTATCTCCGCTATCGTCAGATCATGCATTCTGTTGCTGAATTCAGAATTGCGGAAGTAAGTGATTCTTGTGGACATTACATCAAAAATACATTAACAAAGTTTCTTTTTTTTAATATTATTTTGTATATGTACTTCATAAAGTGCTCTGATAAATACTCTTTTACGTGCAATCAATTGTAAAAATTAATTGAAAACCAATTAAATAATTTATATTTCTGCCCCTCCTGGGAAAATTTTTGCCCGTCCTGCAAATTTTGGCTGGCTACGGCCCTGCCTGGTTGGCGTTGGACATTACGCATGTAATTCAAAATATCTTCCTCCCACTCGACAGAAAAGGGATCGGGTATCAGGGGTCCAAGATATCTTCAAGGTCAAGAGGGTGGAGGCTTGAATACTTGTACAGTCTTCCAACATCCGTTTGAATGGAAAGAGAGATGGCTATAAATAGAACCTTGGTACAAAAATAAGCTTTTTTTTGTTGCTTTTTTCGGAAATTAGATGAAGGTTAAAATATAATTGTTGCGTGAACTTATTGAAAAAAACATATGTATATATTTGTATTATTATTATTTATTTCTTTAAATTGTAAAAAAAGACACCATCTGAGGAGGGGGCGCGCGCCCCCCGCGCCCCCTGGCTGGATCCGCCATTGTGTTGGAGTTTTAAACGAAAACATTTCACACAAATAGACCGCAGTAAGATTAGAAGAGCACGTCAGATAACTCGAAATGAAGAGATGACACATCTACAACTGTGTGCTCAAACAGGATTTTATTTTGATGGAAGGAAAGATATTACGAAAGTGCAAGTCAAGAAGGGATTGAAATATTATCCAAGTAGTACTGAAAGAAGAAGAGCATTTTACAATTCTTCAGGAATCAGGCTCGTAATATATCAGCAATGTTACTGTGAAAACTAAAGATGCAAAAACTATAAAAGAGTCCATAGTACAATGTCTGGAAGTAAGTGGTATAGATTTAAATAAACAAAGTGTAATTGGATGTGATGGAACAAACGTCATTGACGTTTGTTCCATCACAAAGGAGTAATTCATTTGCTGGAATTGGAGCTTGGGAGACCATTACAATTGTACGTTTGCTTGCTCCATTCTAACGAACTGTCCTTACGACACCGCATGTGTATTGGATGGTGCAACAAATGGTCCTAAAGAATTTTCCGGGCCGATTGACAAAGCCATTAAAACCTACGAGAATCTCACTATAAAGAAATTTGTCCCAATAAGTTTAGAGTATTCCGAATAGAGATAGTTTGATTATCAGTAATGACTAGAAATATTTATATGATATTTGTCTAACTGTATCACTTTATTGGTGCATGTTCTTCCAATCTATCATTGAAAAAACCTGGTTGCACACTCAAGATGGCTAACAACTGCAAACCGTATTTTGAGATTGTATGCAGTTACAGAAAATTTGATATCACTTAACACGTATATTATGAAAGTATATGCACCTTTATGGTTTCATAAAAAGAAATAGCTCTCTTACAGAACAAGCACGTCATATATATAAAGACTTATATCATTTTCTCGATACATGGCACCGGATATCCGAGCTATAGTTGGTGATGTTATTCGGCGAAACAGTTTTTTTCCCCTTTTTTCTTTGTCATCCTAAAAATTAATTGCTAGAAGTCAAAAAAAAGAAATCGTAAACATTAGAATTTTTAAAGTGCCAAAACATAACTTCAAATCAGAGGATTACACTGAACTTATTGTTATGAATTTTTCCGCTGAGGCAATGATGGCACAGTTTTTACAGTATAAAAATATTTATTCTCTCTTCAGAAAACTCACAAAATTTATCTACAGGCAACAGTGTAATCGCTCACAAGCTTCAACACAAGCTTTAGCAAAAAATCAACTTCGAATACAGCGATTATACAAGCTCACTCCAATAGGTAAACAAAGCGATAAGCTTTCCTCGAAGTCCAAAGTCAATCTGAAAACTTTCCCGTTCTCCAGTCTTTTATATACAAGCGCGTGAGACATTCTCGAAATTTCCAGCCAATTCATCGGAAAAGAAATATCTCGAAACTTCTCGATTACTTTAGGTGTTGCCACCTTTTTCTAACTTGTATAATCGCTATTAATTACTAAATAAAATAGGATAAAAATAAATTACAATAGAATTTTGAAATAATACATCACTATTTACAATATATACAGACAATTTGTGCAACATTTCCCCCTTCTTAAAGACTGCACGTCCCGGGCAGTGAAGTCCTTAAGAGGAAAGGCAATTCAATCACTTCTACTATAATATGGGGCTAGTCTATTGTTATGTACAACTCTAGGTTTACAGGAGGGTGTCCGTTGAATCCTTTCCACGACGTCGTTGATCTTCTTAAGGACCACATACGGCCCTTCCCAGTTCGTCTGGAGCTTAGGGGAGAGTCCTTTCCGACGTTTAGGATTCCATAACCACACCTTGTCACCTTCCTGGAATGAACGTTCCGTGGCCTTGGCATCGTAGCGGACCTTCATGCGCTCTGTCATGATGTTGATTCTTTCTCTGGCGAACCGATGTACGGCTTCCAAACGTGCCTGGAGATCATCTAGATACTGGACAGGCGAGGAAGGGGTGTCCGGTGGTCGTCCAAAGAGGAGGTCGCAGGGTAGTCTAAGGTCTCTTCCGATCATTTGAGATGGTGTATATCCGGTGGTCTCGTGAGTAGCACTTCTGTAGGCCAAAAGAAACAATGGAAGTTTCTGATCCCAATCTTGCTGGTTCTTGGAAACAAACAAGGAGAGATGATTCAGAATCGTTCTATTAAATCGTTCAACCATTCCATCGGATTGTGGGTGCAGGGGAGTTGTACGAGTCTTTTCCATGTCGAGCAAGTCACACAGCCCAGTGAAGACGGCAGAGTTGAAGTTCGTCCCCTGATCGGAATGTATCAGCAGGGGTACGCCAAATCGGGAGATCCAATTCCGTACGAGGACTTCTGCTACGGTTGTGGCTTCCTGATCCGGAATCGCGTATGCTTCTGGCCACTTGCTAAAGTAGTCCATGACAACTAGGATGTATTTGTTGCCATTAGTTGTGTGAGGTAGGGGGCCTAAGACGTCTAAAGCAATTCTTTCGAATGGTGCTCCTACGTTGTAACGTTGCAACTTTCCACGAGTTCGGGTCTTCGGTCCCTTTCGTGAATTGCATGCATCACAGGACTTGCACCACTTCTCCACGTCGGATTTTGCTTTGTCCCAGAAGAATCTCTCCCTGACTTTCTGAAGAGTTTTCGTGACACCAAAATGTCCTCCAGTAGAACTGCTGTGAAGTTCTTCTAGAACGTTGGTAACTCTAGAACTTGGAAGGATTAATTGCCACCGGAAGCTTTTGCCATCATCGGACTCCCATCGACGGTAGAGTACTCCATTCTTCAAGTGCAAAGAGTCCCACATAGCCCAATATCTCTTCATTATTGGGCTATAGCATGCAATTTCCTGCCAACTGGGTTTTCCGGTAGCTGCTTCCATGAATTCAATGAGAGGTTTCAAGTCCTGATCTTCGACCTGACTTTTGCGGACATTCTGATCACTCCAAGGATCCACGTCTGAAGTAGTCGACTTGGTGGTTATTTTCCGAACGGCCAATTTTTAACCCCAAACTTAGACTCGGCATTGGAACAAAATCGACAATTCTCCGGACATGGTCTTCTAGAAAGAGCGTCTGCATTTCCATGGAACGTTCCTTTTCTGTGATGGATATCCATGTCGTATTCCTGCAGGCGCTGAATCCACCTTGCTATTTGTCCCTCTGTATTCTTGAAATTTAGCAACCAAGTCAGAGACGCATGATAAGTTCTTAAAAGGAATTTTCGGCCGTACAAGTAATGATGAAAGTGCTCCACGGCCTTTACTATTGCCAGTAACTCCTTTCTTGTGACGCAGTAGTTCCGCTCGGATTTTGACAGGCTCTTACTAAAATAAGCGATGACTTTCTCCTGTCCTTCAATTTCCTGGGAAAGAACGGCGCCCACTCCCTCATTGCTGGCATCTGTATCCAGAATAAAGTCCTTGTTAAGATCGGGAAAAGCCAAAACAGGCGCGGATGTTAAAACGTTCTTCAGTTGATTGAAGGAGTCGTCACAGTCGGCAGTCCACAGGAACTTCTGCTTGCTCTCTGTTAGTCGATGCAAAGGTCTGGCGATCTTGGAGAATCCCTTCACAAATCTACGGTAATACGTGCACAGGCCTAGGAAGCTTCGCAATTGATGAACATCTTGCGGTCGAGACCAAATTTGCACAGCATGGATCTTGGCTGGATCGGTGCTCACTCCCTCGGATGAGATGATGTGTCCGCGATAACTAACTTTCCTCCTAAAGAGCTTACATTTTGATGGGCTAAGTTTCAAGTGGGCTTCCCTAAGCTTCAAGAACACGTTCTTCACGTTTTGCAAGTGTTGATAAAAACTCCACCCGGTGATAATGATATCGTCCAAATATACCAGACAGGTCTCGTAGGAAAGTCCTCTAAGCACAGTCTCCATTAGTCGCTCGAACGTAGCCGGTGCATTACACAAGCCAAACGGCATAACTTGAAACTGCCATAATCCTTGGCCGGTAGTGAAGGCAGTCTTCTCACGATCGTCGGGATGTATCTCCACTTGCCAGTATCCACTCTTCAAATCCAAAGTCGAAAACCACTGGTTCCCCGATAGAGTGTCCAAAGTATCATCAATTCTTGGCAGAGGGTAGCTGTCCTTTTTCGTAATTTCGTTCAGCTTCCGGTAATCCACACAAAACCTGGTGGAACCATCCTTCTTTCGAACGAGTACGATTGGAGAGGCCCATGGACTTGAGGAGGGTTCGATAACTCTATTATCTTCCATTTCATGTAACAGTTTCCCGACCTCTTCTTGTTTTGCGAAAGGAAGCCTTCGAGGATGTTGTTTAATAGGTAAATGGGTCCCAGTATCGATTCGATGTTGTGTAAGCTTCGTTCTTCCTACATCTTTCGATGACATGGAGAAAACGTCCTGAAATTCTTTTATAAGGTTTCCGACAATCTTCTCTTGACTTCTTTCTAACCGACCATCCTCGAGAAGCTGGTTCACTAAATCCGCGGAGGGTGCGGTCGAAAACTCCTTCGATCCCCGTTCGATGCTTGTAACAGGTGTGCATGTGGCAATTTCTTCTCCTTTCTTGATAACTTTGGTAGCATCACCGATGTTAGCCATTCTCACATGCACCACCTCCTGAGAGAGATCCACAAGCGTCGCTCCTACTAGCACTTCTTTCGGGACACTATTCGATGATGGGAAGTCCGTTACTCCAAATCGGAAGGCCTTCGGGAGCTCTGCTGAACCCTTTACAACCAAATCTGTCATGGAGGGGATGGCGATGTCTTCAAGAGCTACTATTCGATATGCACACGGCTCTTCCGAGTCCAAACCGAACAATGGAACTTCTTCTTTCCCTGTTTGAAGCTCGCCTTTCTCGAAATTCAAAGTAATTCCATTTTTCTTTAAAAAGTCCAATCCAAGAATACATGGGTCAATAATTTCAGCGACGTAAACGGTGTGAGTGTAAGTGTGAAATCCAAAACAGATGTTGACATTTAATTTCCCATGCACAGAAATTTTGTCACCAGTCACAGTTTGTAGTGAAACTGAAGGCGCCGTGTAAAGAGGTTGGCTGTCCAGGCGCCGGGCTACATCCGTCCGTAAGATGGTTACATTTGCCCCTGAGTCAACTATTAGACGACAGGGAGTTCCATTGATCTTGCCCTCCACGAATAAACCATGGTTTCCTCCTTGAAGGGATGAGATGTGATAGAGGCTGAGTGGGGCACCACCTGCTCTACACGGCGACCTCCGCCTCGCGAGATAGCCGCTCTTTAGTTTAACTGCTGAGGTTCGGACGAGGGTCTGTCCCCTCTCCTGTCCAATTCAGGGCAATCACGTCTGAAATGTCCTTCCCGGTTGCAGAGCCAACAAACCACTCTAGTTTTTCGATCCCTCGAGCCAGGAATATTTCTCATAATTCGCTCCATCTTGTTTTCCAGTTCTTGGAATTTCTTCGTGAAAAGTTCAGAGGAATCGTCTGCCAATGTTCCACGTACGAAACGCCGATCTTTTCTAGAAGCTTGTTGTGCTGCCTCTACTCTCATGGCATAGACGAGGGTGGATTTCAGATCTTTGCTGTCTGACATCCTGGTAGCTTGCTGTATGTCGGGATCTTTGATGGCATCCACGAAATATTGAAGAGACAGTTTATCTCGTACGTCCGAGGGACAGTCTGGGAAAGCGAGGAGTGACAGTCTTTCTATATCTGACGCCAATTCTTGAAGAGTTTCATTGGCCTTCTGCTGTCTCACTTTCAGTTGCAGTCTGTTGTAATCCTTAAGATGCTGATCACCAAACCTTAGCTCCAACGCACTCGCCAACGCCACGAATTCTCCCCGCTTCTCTTCCGGTAGTGTCTGTAAAATGTCAGCAGCTTCACCTCGAAGAGATGCTGCGAGATGGAATGCTTTCGAAGTATCGTCCCAACCATTCGCAGAAGCAATCATTTCAAATTGCGTTTGATAAACGCGCCAAGATGACTTCCCATCAAAAGGGGCCACTTTAATGTTAGAGCGCGGCTCCATAAAGGGGATGGAAGCGTTATCCCAATTAGGTGAAGCTATGGTCACAGCTTCACGCGTTTCCATTTTTCGCAGTCTTTCTTCAACAACGTCAATGAATCTGTCTTGCTCTTCCTTTAAGGTGGAAACTTTTTCTTGCATGGTGGAAACTTTTTCTTGCACAGTGGAAACTTTTTCTTGCACAGTGGAAACTTTTCTTGCACGATGGAAACTTTTCCGTTAAACTCCTCAAACTTTTCATCAACTTCCTTTCTTACTGCATTGAATACTTCTTCTTTCACGGATAGCAGAACATTTGAGGTAGTTTCTATTATGGTTGATTCCACCATTGAGGCTAGCTCCATCTTCTTTTCTTCTTTGATTTCATTCACTGCTGCAGATGTTGTTTCACACTTGGCGGCTAAAGCTTTAATGTCACCCGTAATCGCGGCAGCGAATTCAGCATTGGTAGCTTTTTGACGGGCTTGACCGGCGGCAATTGCAGCGGCGGTGGACTCTTGGCCGGCTTTCATTTCGGCTGCGGCGGTTTCCTGTTGGGCCTTCATTCCAGCAATCATTTCCATCAACTGCTTCATTTGGTCTTCCATCATTCCTCTAGTAATTGGCATTCGAAATTATGAGACCCCACTTCTGACACCACTGTTATGAATTTTTCCGCTGAGGCAATGATGGCACAGTTTTTACAGTATAAAAATATTTATTCTCTCTTCAGAAAACTCACAAAATTTATCCACAGGCAACAGTGTAATCGCTCACAAGCTTCAACACAAGCTTTAGCAAAAAAACAACTTCGAATACAGCGATTATACAAGCTCACTCCAATAGGTAAACAAAGCGATAAGCTTTCCTCGAAGTCCAAAGTCAATCTGAAAACTTTCCCGTTCTCCAGTCTTTTATATACAAGCGCGTGAGACATTCTCGAAATTTCCAGCCAATTCATCGGAAAAAAGAAATATTTCGAAACTTCTCGATTACTTTAGGTGTTGCCACCTTTTTCTAACTTGTATAATCGCTATTAATTACTAAATAAAATAGGATAAAAATAAATTACAATAGAATTTTGAAATAATACCTCACTATTTACAATATATACAGACAATTTGTGCAACATTATTATTTGGCAAACAATTGGTCCCTATGATTCTTCTATAATGCGTAATATCCCAACAGATGAAATTGAGAGCGCGGTGAATAGCGGAAAAGCAGTGGAATGGGCGACATATCCTTTTCACACTCAAGCAGTTGAATGCGGAGTCCTACCTGTCTCTGAGACATCAGAAAGTGAGGAGAAATGAAGCATCATGGTTTCATATTAAACAGACTAAAATCGAAATCCTGAGTAAAAAGTTTCAACACAAAGTCAAATATAAAATTTCAAATGAACTTTAATTTCAATTTACTAGTAATAAATCTTTCATTAATGATGATGGCAACAAGCTAAAGTTGAATCCAAGTAAATGATTAATCCCCTTATAAAGATGTTGGAAACGTATATATCTTTCACAGATCGATTATTATAATAAAATCTAGTTAGTTTATTTTTATACAATCTTATATTTTAATAGTATATTCTTCGAACCTTAACATACTTTTTTTTTTTTAAATTTGATTTTTGGCTTGATATCAAAAGGCTTAGGCTACCGCAAAATATGAAGTAAATTTAAAATACTTTTTTCTGAATTTAAGTACATTTAAATTATATTATTAAAATATCCTGCCGATTCTGTAATTTTTTTTTTCTTTTTTACGAAATGTTTTCTCTAGGATACTCTTTGCTAACAAATCACTTTTCAGCAAATTTTCAGGGGGCTTGGGGGAAGATATAAAAGGATTTTGATCAAACAGGAAGATATAAAAGGATAATGAACCCAAAATACAACTTTTGCACTCCCTGCCGATTGTTATTTCGAAAAAAAGGTTTTTTCGTACACCCTATTGTGCATGCTCCTCAATCTTAGTTTAAATTCCGTTATAAAATGCAATTTTATTAATACAAAAAAAAAAAAATATTTTTTAAAACCATTCAATACACAATTTTGTTATTACTTTATAAAGGATTTAATAAAAATATAAATTAATTTACAGATTTCAAATAAAGGAAGTTCTCTAATTATTCATATATGTATATATTGTTGCACAAATTGTCTGTATATATTGTAAATAGTGACGTATTATTTCAAAATTCTATTGTAATTTATTTTTATCTTATTTTATTTATTAATTAATAGCGATTATACAAGTTAGAAAAAGGTGGCAACACCTAAAGCAATCAAGAAGTTTCGAGAAATTTCTTTTCTATGAATTGGCTGGAAATTTCGAGAATGTCTCACGCGCTTGTATAAAAAAGACTGGCGAACGGGAAAGATTTTCAGATTGACTTCGGAGTTCGTTGATAGCTGATCGCTTTGTTTACCTATTGGGGTGAGCTTGTATAATCGCTGAATTCGAAGTTATTTTTGTTGAAGCTTGTGTTGAAGCTTGAGAGTAATTAAACTGTTGCCTGTGGATAAATTTTGTGAGTTTTCTGGAGAGAGAATAAATATTTTTATACTGTAAAAACTGTGCCATCATTGCCTCAGCGGAAAAATTCATAATAATATAATATAATCTCTATATCAGGCAAAGCCCTCACTGACTGACTCACTCATTCACTCATTCACTCACTCACTCATCGCTAATTCTCCCATTTCCCATAAAGTCACAACTCTAAAATTTGGTACAAATGTCGACTAGGCCAAGTATAGAAAAAGTAAGCTATTTCGATCTCGATGAACCAAGTTTAAAGGGTCGAAAACTGGTAAAACGTTCCAAACGAGGGATATTCGTATGCTCCACTTCTAGTACACAACTCTGTCAGTTCTTCAACTTCAGTCACAACTGCGAAGTTTAGTACAAATGTCAAGAAGAATAAACATAGCAAAAGTAATCTTTTCCGACCTCGGTTAACCAACTTTAAGGGATCGAAAAGGAGTCAAACGAAGTTCGAAACGAGGAAAATTTCAAATGTCTCACTTCCAATGTAATTACAACTCTGATATTTGGTACAAGTGTCAACAAAGACAAACATAGAAAAAGTCGGCTATTCCGATGTTGACTAATTAATTTTAAGGGGTCGAAAAGAGATCAAACATTCCAATCGAGGGATTTTTTAATGTTCCACTTTCAGCGTATAGTCTAAACTCTAATACTTGGTACAAATGTTAACAAGGGCAAGCTTAGAAAAAGTCATCAACTATTCCGATGCCGATTAACTTATTTTAAAGGGTTGAAAAGGGGTTGAAATGTTCGATACGAGGAATAGCATAATGTTCTAATGAAGTTCTAATGAAGTCACAGCTCTGAAATTTGATAAATTGTTGTTAAGGTAAACTTTTCCAATCTAGATTAAACTGTTTAAAAATTCGAAAGGGGTCTAAGCGTTCCAAACGAGGGATATTCAAATATCCCACTTCTAGTATAATCAGATCTTGGAAAATTGGAGCCAAGGAAAATCACAGATAAATAAGCTATTCCAATCTCTATTAACTAATTTTAAAGGGGAGACACGATTTGTACTAGGAATTTCCCAACGACTAAATTCCTATGCAGTCACAATTAAAAAAATTTGGAACAAATGTCAACAAGGACAAATATGGATAAAGGTATTCCGATTTTGATAAACAAATTTTCAAGAATCGAAATGGGATTAAATTTTCGAAATGTAGAATGCATGAATGTCTTTTGAATGCTGAAATGCACTTGATAAAATTTAGTAACAAAAAGCATGGATATTTAGCTAGACTTCATATAACCGGACTACAAGAATTCATTGGCAAAAAACGAGATAAAAATCTTGCTTTTCCTTGTTTGGAATGTATGAGCTTACTTGCCTCGTTCTCTAATGGTCTTTATCAATAAAAGGAAGGACTTGAGGGCTCACCTCACTTTATTGTCATTAAAAAAACCGACCTTGAACAATTCTCATTCCTTCGACCAATTGGCCAAAGTTGCATTTATGTAAGTAGTGTCTTCAATTAAGGTGTACTTCAACATACCCTGCGTTGAAAGATAAAGTGGTCTATCTTTGGCAGTGAAAAGAAGCTAAGTCCATTTTTGATCTTAAACCCCTTTTTAACACTTGGAAGCACGTGTGGAAGCAAGAAGAGAAGATCCATCGACTAGTAAAAGCTGCAACTTGATCCTTGAAATAAATTTGTGGATATGCAAAATGCGCTAAGCTTTTGGTGAATTGTTATTATAAGGTTGTTTTTAATCCTCTCCTGAAAACTATCATTGGAGTTAGCCGACGTGACGAGAAGTTAGAACGTTAGACGGAGTTAGACGACAGCACTCTAATCCGACGATATATAAAATCCTTAAGAAGTTTGCTTAATAAACAAAGTTAAATGATTTTCAATTCCAGAAATAAAAAAATCCTATTCCTTTTACTTGAATGGAATAGGAAGAACACGCGCTGAAATAAACTTCGTTGAAATTATTAGCACAAATTTTGTTTGAATGCAAAAAGTAATTCTGTTTGGATTTAGCTTACCTTTTCTGACAAATGGACTAAGAAAGTGTTGAAGCTGCTTGAACATTTTGTTAATGAATTTATCGAAATGACCTATGAAGAATAAGGAAACAAAACTTAACATTTTTTATTAAAGTTAAATAAAAAACACAGAAAGTTTGGGTTCAGAAAATTAGAAACTAGTAAAAATTAATGTTCGATTAGTTATGTATATAGGATATATTCGAGCTAGAAAATTTCATGATAAGATTGGCTAACGATACATTTAAAAAAAAATACGTTAAAACTGATTATATTTGTCTTTTTATGCTAATAACAAAAATAATATTATTGACATGAAAAACACTTAATTTCAATTAGGATTTCTGGATGTATGTTGTTATCACATACCAAGTATTATATCACATACCACATATCAAGTATATCACATACCACAACTAGGGGTGTGGAACATCGCACAACTTTCAATTACACTATAATACTGACGTGGATTTCTGTCATCTAAAGTATTTATATTTTAGTCATTCATTTAGTAAAAATTGACAGTTTGGCGAATTTTTTTGCGATAATTCTTGCATGGGTCTTAAAAATAGAAGGGGGAAAAAAAAAAAAAAAAAAAAAAAAATGTCCAATATGGTGATTTTGGTGATAGACTTTTTGATAATCCTTATATTATCCTTTATTATAAGCGAAACTGAGAGGAGAAGAAAAAACTTTGATGAGGGATGCTCAAGGAAAGAGAACTCTGTGTTAAAGGCATTCATTTTTCAACATTTTACGTCATTAAAGCATTTTTACGGGAATTTCGGTGGTGGGGATGTTTAGAACACTTTAAGAGGCATTACCACAGCGATTTGGAACAAAATCGATAGAGTCGTTTTTTTAGCAAGTACTGAAAAACATGATTTTTTCAATGGAGGCTACCTATGCGCATGCGCGATTTTGACGAAAACCTTAAAGGTAGGTGCTTGTGCCCATCATCAACCCTAACACCAAATTTGAACACCGTAGGTCAATTTTTTCAGGAGTTATGCTGACCATGTACACACACACATTTTTTTAGATCACTTTTTTGAAATCAGGATGTTCCAAAACATGGAGAAATTGAATTTTTTTTTTTTTTTTTGACCGAATGCTATACTTTCATTACCCTATGTATACATGTGAGTAATTGAAAGTAAAAAATAATAACATACCTAAAATTTATATAAGATGGATATTTTCGAATAATCTTTTCAAAGATTATTTGAAATCTTTGGAAATTGTTTCGAATAAATAACTTCTGCTAAACGTATTTCTTTCTTTTTATTTCTTTGTATTTCTTTTTAGTGGACATACTACTCGTATGATCCCGAAGCAACTTCTCTTATATACCAATACTATGTGACATTTATTTATTTAAATAGGAAAGTGTCGATAAAGCGTTCATCGATCGGATTTCAATAAATATCCCACACTTCATTTAGATGAAACTAGCCATGATATTTCATTGCTTCGTTGAAGATTGCAATCTGAGACAATGATAATTTTGGGCTGGGGCCTCGCTTCTTCGACTTCAGTCAATCATTATTTATAAAAATGTAAACGCATCTACATAGTTGTGAAATTATTTGGCCTTTTCACATAGTTGGTCAGTGGGTGGTGCAAACGGGTGGTGGACAAAATATACAAAAACACTATTTTTACTATTTGTAACTTTATGGCATAAAAACTAAAATTTAAAATTAAATGGATAATAAAATTAATATTTTTTTAATTGCATGATTACTTTGTAGTCCTGCAATTCACAAGTAAAAAAAAACTTATTGGTGAAGTTCCTGTACTAAAATATCACTATAACTTTAATTTCATGAATATTAAATTCATTTTTTGTAAGTTGGATCGCATACTTTACTTCAAGTTTAACAGAAAAGTTCCTTTTCTGTACAGAAAGTTTTTACTGATAAATGAGCTAAATTATATTCTTTACTGAAAATTAATTTTAAATAGTCTCTTCATATAATACTTTTACAATTTTTCATGTGCAAGTTTAACTGAATGCTTCCCATGAGCTTTCTTGTCAACCTACAATATTTTAACAAGTAAAACTTATTATCTTCAAACCACTTCCTAGCCTGGTTATTTATTCATGTGTAATGATACTTCATAATCATATTTCTCTAGTTAGAATATTCGTTGGACTACTCACACAAAACTTAGCTTGAAAATAATGCCAATAATTGTATCGAAAGTTGTTTTTTGTCATTGAAAACTTTTACACCATCAGTCAATGAAATTAAAATTAATTAAAGAATGTTGAATTACAAAAATCAAATGATTATGTTATTTATTCACTTTCTTTCTCCTTTAAAAAAACAAACAAATATGCAACTGCATATCTGTATATGAACCCTCCCTAACGCTTAGGCATGTTCTGATAAACCAGAAAATTAAAATCTGTGACTTGAACCATTTTGCTTTCCATCTTATCACAGTTCGCTAGTAAGTGTCACTGGAAAAATTCTAGTTAAATCACCATACGCAACCTATTATTTAGAAGTATAAATTACGTAACGGTCACGAATTTGCTCATGGTTTTATTTTTAATAGATGCTCAGCTTCTACAATATCCACTGACTTCTACAATATTTTTATATGAATATTGGAAGAACCATAGTTGGCACACTGCTCCCTTGATTTGGCGCTATATATTCCATTTTATGGCAACCCGAATGGAAAAGTCTTTTGTCTCAGTGAAATTGTACGAATCACCTTGAACGAGAAAATGTAGTCAATCACAGGTAGGTTCTTCTTGAAATCGAAGAAACTTGTCACTCAATCTTCACTTAGAAAGTGGCTGACATCCTGACAATATGGATTTGAAACTTAAGTTTGGAATCGCGTATTTATTTTACATCGTGGTCTTAGTCCAGCAAGGTGAGTAATTTCCGGCTTATGAATATAGTAGATTGCTCATAAAATGTGCTATATTCTAAAATGCATTGTTCTTTTTGTATTCTCTAAATTATTTTCGATAAAACTTCGGCAGAATATATAAATTTATTAAATAAAGTGAAAAGTGTAACAATTGAATGCTCTTAAGTGATTTAAGGTATTGTATATCTTAAAGTGCAAATATAGAAGATGTTTAACTTGTCCGATACTGATGCCTTCTCGGGGCAATTGGATATTAAAATTTAAATAGTGTTAATCTATAATAATAAATAAAGCTGTCTGTCTGTGGCTCTGTGGATACATAGAAACCTACTTAAAATTGGAGTAGAGTTCTGAAATTTTCAACATAAGAAGTTTTCGCCCTCTAATTTTACATATGTCAAACAGAATGTTAAAATTTTAATGAGTTGTTTTTTAATTAATTTTCTTAATTAATTAAATTTTTTTTTTTACAAAACGACTTTTAATAGGGCTACAGCTCTGAAAATTTTAACATAAGTAGTTTTGGCCTTCTAATTGGACTTTTGAAAAACAGAATTTTAAATTTTTATTTAGTTTTTTTTAATTAATTTCTTATAAAATATTTAATTAATATTTTACAAAACGATTTCTAATTGGGCTACAACTCTAAAATTTTCGACATAAGTACTTTTGGGCTTCTAATTGGACTTCTGAAAAACAGAATTTTAAATTTTTATTTAGTTCTTTTTGAATTAATTAATACCACCCAC
This sequence comes from Linyphia triangularis, assembly GCA_963978545.1. Taxonomy (NCBI): domain Eukaryota; kingdom Metazoa; phylum Arthropoda; class Arachnida; order Araneae; family Linyphiidae; genus Linyphia; species Linyphia triangularis. Next base: position 37,396,157 of record OZ021722.1, on the reverse strand, counting down.
ATAGCGTCATAAGCTGGAATCTATACACTAAGACGGCTTTCCGCAACACAGGACAGCGCAGCTAGTAATTTTTATTTTTAAGGAGGAATCTGATTTAAACAAAAATTTCTATTTGAATATTAAGGAACTTTTAGACGAAAACAATATTTAATTTGTTGTTATTTTCTAGATCTAGATTCTTCGAAAAATTCCAATGTGTCCAATAGCTTTTTTGTGAGATGTTTTTAAGGTATAATAACCTGTTCATTTTTCGTAAAACGGAAAAAATATTTAAAAAATCGTCTAAATATTATTATTCTTCACTAAGTAATCAAAATTCTTGAATAAAATTTGCTCAAGGAAACTATATTTTCTGCTGTTTTTGAGAATTAGTGATGATAGTTATTATTTTTTAAGCTTACTGGTTAGACCTATATGGAAGTTCATAAATTCCTATCCATATACCATTAATCTTTAGATAAGTATCAATTATAACACCGACATTATAAAAAAGAGTAGAGAAGTAGCTAAATATAAAATCAATGTAGCAATCATGGAAAATAATTCGCACTTAAATTTATTAAAATAATAGGCATATAATTATTTTTTAAGCTTACTGGTTAGACCTATATGGAAGTTCACAAATTCCTATCCATATACCATTAATCTTTAGATAAGTATCAATTACAACACTGACATCATAAAAAAGAGTAGAGAAGTAGCTAAGTATAAAATCAATGTAGCAATCATGGAAAATAATTCGCACTTAAATTTATTAAAATAATAGGCATACAATTATTTTAGGAAATTAAAAAATATACATCTTGCCAAATATTTTAAACGTAGATAGTCGAAAGTAATAGTGTAATCATAACAGTGAATTTATCTTATATTACACTTTATATTGGTGTAATATGACATTATTTAAAAAAAAAAAAGAAAAAAAAAAAAAAAAAAAAATTAGGTACAATAAAGGATTTCTTATAAGCAGAAAGCACAATGTTAATTTTTCATAAGTAGGCATATAAATTAAATAAACAAAACATATATTTTTTACTTAAAATTTATTACTTATTACTTTAACTAGCCAATTATTTTAAAATCCTCTCACCTTCTTTGCAGGTCTACCACTCAAGATTGTATTTATAATAGCTGTTCTTATTGCTCTTGAGGTTGTAGATGAAGGCTAATTTTAATCGAAAAGAAAAACATTTTACCCTAAAAGCTATTTGTTAAATAAAAATAAATGGAATTTTTACTTTTAATCTTAAAGAAGAAGACTCTAGTTTCGCTGAGGTGAAAAAAAAAAGAAAAAAAAAAAAAAAAAATGGCGAAATTTCGTTCTGACAGTAATTTTCCTAAGAAAATCATCGTCTGACAAAACTCTTGTTCATCTATTTTAATAAACCTTATGCAAGGCATTATGTTGAGTGGGTTCCATCGTATGGTAAAACTCGTGACATGCTTGGGGCCAATCACAATACATCTTTAAAAATATAATCGAATTTTCATATTCCATTAGCGAATCACATTCCGCATTTTATTTGCACATCAATTTAGCAGTTGTCAGGAGACTTAGGCGTAGCCATTCATAACATCGTTGTCATCTTTCTAAATGAATTTCTATTTTCAGCCAATCACAAATCCGCATTCTATTTTTTAATTCAGACGATAGATTTTATTCTCAAAAAATGTTTTATTTTATGTTCGTGAATTTAAAGAGGCAACTGCAAGTTTAGGTACCTCATCGAACATCATTCTGAATTTTTCATAGAAATGTTAGTAGATCATGAATCTTTTAGTGTGCCGGGGCAAAAACTGTCGAAACTATAAAAAAAAATCGACTTTGAAAGAACTGAACTAAATCTGATTGCCAAATATACAATAACTTGCCAAATAATGAAAATCCTTTTTGTCAGGTAAACCCAACACTCTATAATTTTTAATTAAGAAAGTTGCAGACAATTTGTCTTTCCTGGCGTCAAGATATTTCATCTTTTAAAAGCCAAGAAAGTTGGCAATAAGTATTACGTCATCAGTGTCGTAATATTTATCTCCAACTTTTCTTACTTTTAAATGATGGAAGTATTTTTTGCCAGAAAATAAATATCGTCTGCACTCTTCCTCATTGAAAATTAAAGAGCAGTGAGTTATCGCATAAAAAATGCTCACCACCACTTAAAAAATCTCATTACTTGACAAGGTATGACATGCTTGACTTTCGAAATTAGTTCAACTCAATCAAAGTATATTTTTTATAGTTTCGGCCATTGCACAGGCAGACCAGTGAATATATAACCTTTAAATTTTTTTCTACCTTCTATAAAAAGTTCAGAATGATGTGCATTGAGGTTCCTAAACTTGCAGTCGCGTCTCGAACTATTGGGACATGTTTGTGACTAATCACAGCCGACTTTTAAAAGAAAATTCAAATTTACACATTTCCTTAGCCTTCACTATGCTCAATTCATTTTACAAATATAACAGTAGACTATGATGCTGTCATGCTTAAGCTCCATTGACTTTTCGTATTTTTCTAGTACATGCACCAATTTTTTCACATGAAGATTTTTTTTACACTCTTAAATGAATAATACGGTTTGTTGATTGCTATTTATAATAATTATAATATATTGCTATTTAAAAATAATTGAAAAATATGCTTTTTACCTGATGTACATGTTAAAAAGAAAACAAGAAAAGTGCTTAAACTCTTATAAATGTAGAGTATTTCTAAGTATTCATCACAAATCTCTAGGTTTTTGGAATGGAAGATGTCTGCGTGCGTTTTGTAACATATGTGTTCAATTGACACAGCGAATAAAGAATGAAAGTCTAAATAAGTTTTATTTTCTAGCTTTAACATTTCTCAAGTAAATATATTTTTATCATAAAGGTACTCGTTAGGGAAAATATGCAGATTCAGATTTTGACTCTGAGATCCCAAAAGTATCTATATTTCATCTTTAAGAATGATCCCTTACAGATAAATATTTAATGTGTATAAATAAAGTCAACTTTCATTATTTTAGTCAAATACAGTTTATGCGTTTTGTGAATTGTTCCTCTTTCTTTTCCAATTTTTTTAAAGATTATTTATGAAGAAAAAAATTATATCAGTCACCCTGGAATGTAATATTTATAAAATAAAATCATAATTTTTAACATTTATTACAGAGATAAACAGTAATGCACAATCTTTTGTTGCTTTAAGAATATTTACTTTTTTTTATAGTTCTGTAAATTTGTGCTTTCAGGATCCAGTTTAAAGTGCCATCAATGCACTACAAAAAATTCAGAACAAGAGGACTGTCTCAATATCACAACAGACTCAACCAAGTATCTTCAGAACTGTACAGCTCCCAAAGATCAATCTTGCAGAATACAAATTCAGTGGATAGACTTCGACATTTTAAACAGTAAGTGAACAATACTAGTACTACTTGTGAACAACCAACAAACCATCGGAGCTAATGTCAACGTTCAATTAAAAAAAAAAAAAATATGTATACACCTTAAATTTTGCTTAATATAAATATTTTAATTTGCTTCGAGATTATGCTAACAATTGTATTCAATCATGTGTGCGGTGAAAAAAATCAAAATATTGTCAAATTTATCCTCATTCCTTCTTATTTGTGCAAATTTTCTGATGATTAGAATAAAGGATTACTTATTTGAATAACATAGTTGCTAATACACAATGTAAATATTCTTAAAAAAGTTTTTTTTTAATTAGATTTATCGAGGAAAAAAGAACCAAGAGAAACTATCCTCAGTAAAATCGGATTTCATCCTATTTATCAATTTAAAAAAAAAAAAAAAAAAAAAATTATCTGCTATAAACCTTTTTATCTGCGAGTCTTAACTCCACCAATAGTAATGTCGAAATGACTGTATTATATATTTACATCAAGATACACACGTTAGTAGTTAGTATAATGAGTCTTTAACTTTTTAAATCGACTTTAGATTAATAAAAATTTTAAATAATATATTTTTTTGTTACTTTGAAGTTTAATTTCTTTACTCCAACATATATAAAGGGAAAGGACAGTCCATTCTCTGCCTGAAGGTCATCTGGAGACAAACTCCTGTAAAAATGTAAACCGGTAGCAGGTAGTCCATTTTCTAATTTCATCTTGTCCAGAATAAATTACAAGGGCTACAACCGTGCATTTTATAAATCACTTTGAATTACTATAAATAAGGAAATGGTATATTACGTGCAAATGTTTATATCGAGTTGGAACTTTTTTTTTCGGTGATAAATCTTTACGAGGTCAAAATTGTAATCAATTTCAACAATTTGACAGTATATTTGGAACTAAATAACGCCGAAATTGTGAGATTTTAATGAATATTGTCAAACATTTTCTGGGATAAATTTTGTTACTAAAGTACTCCAACTTTACAAGCTTCTAAAACTACAAACAAGTATCTGAGCAAATAAATGACAAATCACACCGTTGTTTATTTTACTTATAGTTTTCAATATTTAAAGATTTATGTGTAATATTTTTTTTACAGTTTAGTAAGGTAAGAATTGTTTAACAGATTTAGATTTGAGTGCTTTAAATTCTGATAGGTAATTATTAAATGTTTTGTTGGCCAAATTTATCTAAATTCCATTCTAATTTTACTGGTTTTTATATAATTTAATTTACTTTTTTAAAATATATATTCCATTATTGTTAATTTACTTTACAAAAGATTCGCTTTCTATTATCTGTTGATATTTTTAAAAGTAGCACATGGTGTAAAAAAAAAAAATGTAGAATTTAAAATTTAAGGTACTTTTAAAGACTATTATAACAAAATTATTTATTTATTTATTTTTATGTTATTGTCATTATCTTATTTTTTGTAGCCGTTCGAGATAAACACGTCATACGAACATGTGCATCTTCTCCCTACAATCCCGAGTCCGAGTGCTTTTACAGAACAGGCAACTTAGGAAGGATGAGCATCTGCAATTGTATTGGTGATGGTTGCAACGAAGCTTCAAGAAGTACGGCCACATTCTACACGACTCTGCTAATACTTTTATTCATCAAATGTTTCATATAGATCAAGAGTCCACAAACTCAGTGGAAACCTGAGTATTGGAAATTGAATGAGTTGTTAACAATGAAAAGAGCTTCTGTTTTATACAATGTGTGAACTACTTTATGTACTGTTTTCGATAAGACTGTAATGTTAATCTGTGTGTGCATGCCAAAGATAGGATTTATATATATATATATATATATATATATATATTTGCTAAAAGAGTATCCTTTCAATTTGCATTTTATGTTAAAATTATATTTTTAGAAAATTGGCTAATTTTGTTAAGATTCGTAAAAAAAAAAAAAAAAAAAAAAAAAAAAAAAAAAAAAGGGTAGGAACCTGATGCCAAAAATTATTTTGAAATTATGGTGCACTTATAATTAATTGCCTTACCTTATAATTTACAGAAAATTATTTAAACACTTTTATGTTTGGGTACTTTCAATTTAAAATTTACCACACTAATTTTGTATGTAAAAATTTGTGAGCAAATTTAATACTTTTCATTCTCTGTACGCTTTATATATACGTTTTTGTTATTAACTTTTAGGATTTTGTCATGTTTTATATCCATTTGAGGTATTATATTTTTACTTACAGGACAACATTTTCCTATGTCTGAAATAAATGTGTTTTTTTCCCTTGTTTTTTTTTTCGCAATGTATACTTAAACATTAAAATGAAAAAATTTCGTGAACTGAATATTGTGATGGAATAGAACAAAGTATCATTGTGTAGTTCATTTCAATTATATTATAGAATTTTGAGGATATTTTGAAGGAACTTTGACTCATATATTCAAAATTAAAATTAAATAATTAATTTTTGCTAGATGCGAGAAGTTTCTTTTATTATATAAGTTAATTTTTAAATATTAACTTCACATGTCAGGCAATAAAAAAAACCTCATTAATAAATTTCAAGATTAAACTTTTTTTTCAATTATTTTTAAAGAATATTTTATTTATGTTTCATAATGCAGAGAAAAAACAACAACGAATCACTTTAAATATCATCTAAGTGTTCGTTTTTTTGTTTGAAACGTTAAAATATTAATGACGCGTGAGTCACTTGTAAAATATAAATAAAATTTGTTAGACGACTCAAAATCGACTTATAAGCAAATTTATACATAAAAATTATTTTGAAATTATATGATTTTGTTTAGGTTTAGAGTTTTGTTGTTTTCAATCGTACTTTGTTAAAAATTATATGAAAACTACAGGTTGGAGAACTTCAATAAAGTTATAAGTTTTGATACAAACTTTTATAGGTTGAAAAAAATCAGAAAACTATCTGAATAAATTCTGTAAAAAGCATACCTCAGTTTTCTTAATTCCAAAACTTACAAAATTAAATATTTTAAAATATGAAGAGTTTAGAGGCTATAAGTAGTTTCCAAGAATTAGATTTGGTTTAATTATATATCTTATAATAGAAGCAATTTAAAGTAATTTAATATTCTAGAATAACAAAAATTACTTCTGCTTAAAAACAACAACATTGCGTTTCAGATATTAAGACGCTAGTTAACGTTTAAATCCTTATTTGATTACCGGCCAGGTCATTCTGAGATGAACTTTTTCATTCTACTTATGAACTGTTTAAAATTTTCATAAGTAAAAAGGACAAGTGCAAATTGTTATTGGTTTTGTTGAAATTAGAAATCATTTTGCATTAGAACCTAGTTTTTTTTTAATTTTTTTTTTTTTTTTTTTTTTTTTTTAAATAAATTGAATATATGTCTATGTTTCGAACACATTATTTTTTATGTCCCTATGCCCCGATTATTTTTCATATAGAATTTTATTTTTTTATAAATAGTAGTTATGGGATACTTTTTTCAAGTGCAATTTACGAAACACACTGAATTTTTTTTATTTTTAAAATGTAAAATGAACAAAATAAAAGAATAAAATTGTGCCATGTATTCATTTTAAAGATCATTCCGGATTGTTACATTAATGGAAAAATTCATTCCATTGTTAAAATCCAACGCATTCCAGAAATGGTTTTTTGTTCTCAATTAAAAAAAGGTTTTAAATAAGGAACCAGGTAAATACTAGATACATATCTTTCTCTTTGCATATGTTTAATTTTAAGAGGTGGATAAAAGCAAAAAATAGAATTCCTCGTATTCAAGTCTCAACGCAGAATATCGACTGATAAGTATTACATATCTTAGACGAGTTGTTGAGCACTACCATCTTTAACTCTACTTTACAAAATATAATGCGTTTTATCTGCATTTATACAAATTTATTAAGTAAAACTACTTTTTAAATACATAAATATAATTATAAGTAAATACCTGGACCCAGCTCTCTAGTTTTGATCCAGGAGAATTATCTTGATGGGATCTCACTTTTAAGTTCAACATTTCATGAGTTTAACTTAACCTTTAAACCCGACTGTTGCATGAAATCAATAATTTACCAAATAAAACCCCTTTAAGATTTTACTTTTTGTAAAAGCAAATTGCATTTTACAAATCATGGAAACAAATTAAGGGTATTAATATCAATTCCTCTTTATTGCTATTTATAGTTTTTGTATAATTAAGCATTCTTCAAGTTTAAATGAATACTTTAAAGCAAGAGGAGTGTGACTCATATTATTTGCACATAAAAAGTTACAGGTCTAAATAAGATGTGTGTTTACAAAATAATTTAACATGTTTAAGTTTAAAAAAATACCGATAGGAAAAAATACAGCATAAAAATAGAATTTGGAGGCCACCTGGAAAATGAAAAGAGTAAACCAGGACTTCATTGGGCTAGTCAATACTCAGGTCCTGTCAAAGCCTGGATAAAATATACTGGAAGTTTTGAAATGTTGATGTACAATTTGAAAATTAAAATGTTTTATTTATAAGAAAGGACGGAGGGCAAAAAATAGGTTTTGTGATGTTTTTGACTTGTTTATTTTTTAAAAATCGTGTATTTTGGTACGATGTTCGGGTTTCGGCCAGAAATAACCAATCTTCCAGAATCCCAGTTTCCTGCATTGGTCAATTCTGCTCAGTGGCTGCTCGTGCACTACAGCCAGTACAGCTGGGCTACATCTAAATTTATTAGTTCAAAACTAAAATTTTATATTTTGCAGTTTCCTAAAATGAAGATTCAATTTCTACGGTAAGTGAAAAAAATATCCGATAAACGGCATTCTTCTTACCAGATTAATTCACGAGAGAGAAAAAAACAACAACAACAACATCCAATCAAAGTGATTGTCGGAAATAAACGAACATGTAAACTTATTTTTATTTTAATTACACCCAAGTTAGGTGTGACGTCACTTTTAGTATGAACATAAATTTGTATAATTTCAGTTTTTCTTTTAGTTTAGTTTAAGTGGCAACAATGATTTATTTTCTGTTATTCTTTTTTAATTGTTTAGAATAAGCCATTTTTTAGTTGCCTTTGTGAGAGTTGGATTAATAGAAAAGTCGAATATTAAACTCGTTAATTATTTTTCTTAATTGAGTCTAATCTTGATCTTGACATAATAGACTACGACACAGAATTTATGACATTTGGCATCCCTGCCGGGATTCGAGATTGGACTTTGCGTAAGTAAGAACAATTGATTTTTAACGTTTTTTATTGAATCGTCTGCAACAAAATGGAAATGATATTTAAAGTAAAAGGATTAAAAAAAGAAGATTTAAAATCAGTAGCTGAAGATTTAGGAGAAATTATATCGCCAGAAATGAATATCTCTGATACAGTGGCGGTTCTAGGCAAATCACAAGGGAGGGGCTACAGCATGCAAAAATGTTCCGTAATGAGAAAGCAAAATTAATTAGAGCTACTGTTGTGGTCAATTAGATTTTATCTCAATCAAGAAATAGTACATTAATATACAGTGTGGCAATTATTTAATTAACTTTAATTATATTTGAGTAATTAAGTGCAAATAATTATTTTAATTAATTATTCAAAATGGTGGTTTTTTTAAAGCAATAGTCTAGGTGGATGACCTTAGTTAAAATTGAGTTGTTTTTCTCGATACATTAATACAAAAACAAAACATCAAATTTTGTAGAGTCTGTGTCTGTGATTTTAGACATTCCAATTTGCAATTTTCATTCGTCTTGCTTTTTTGCGACTGAAGATGTTAATGACGTCTTCTATGGAGATTTTTCTATCCTTTTGAATATTTGCCAGTGCTAGTCCGTTTAATCTTGCCTGGCCCATGGTGCTTCTTAAATATGTTTTAATCCGTCGTAATGTGGAGAAGCTCCTTTCGGGTGTGCTTGTTGTAACGGGGATTGTTCCAAATATCTGTAGAAGAATAAAAATGTTGGGGAAAAATTGGGATATCTTCAGGGCCTCAACTGCTGTATAAGGCGGCTCAATCTCACTATCCCATTTGTTTTTCCATAGCTTTATTTCTGACTTTTTTATAAGCTCAGAGCCATCTAGGTACTGCTGGTAATTTTTTGCAGCCTTGAGGATTTTTTCTTCTTCGTACTTGAAAATATTTTTTGGAACAAGGCCTTCTAAAGGTAATATATCCACCAATCGTTGGGAAAATCTCGATTCCAGTTCTTGAATCAAATGGTCTACCAACGGTAAAAAAACCATTCGTCTGTAATACTCCTCGGGATTTGAAGCATCAGTATTTTCTCGATGAGTCTGTCGAAAGCATTTTCTTGGTATGCGTATTTCGCATTCGATTTCGCTTGCTTTTTGCAAAGCGTCTTCGAAAATACTACCGAATTCGACATCCACAGTTCTTCGTAGATTTCTGAAAACCTCTAATATGCAGTTTATATTTTGCAGGGCATTTTCAAAATCTAATTGTGGATTTTGTAGTTGCTCACTTAGCCTTAGAGTTATTGCCATGCAATATGCTGTTGTTTCCAAGGCTATGATGAATTCTCCTTTTTGAATAGCCGAACTGAGCATAGAAGCTTTGCTTGATGTTTCCGAGTTGGTATCTGGTGAAGTTGAAAGCTGATCAAGCAGTGTTACAATAGGGAGAAATAACTCTTTAAATCTAATTAAGCTATCGTGTCGCTCTACCCATCTAGTGGGGCACATCACCTTTAAACTTTTCTTCTTTATTTCTGGAAGTTGATTAATTACTTCCTCTAGAGCATTTTTTCGTAGAGCAGAAGCAGAAAGAAAAGTTGTTACCGCTCCTACGGTTCCTAACATGTTTCGTATGGCAGGAATGTCACACGATTTTGAAATAACCAAATTCAAGGAGTGGCTGAAACAGTGACTGTAAATAGCCATGGGTTGCTCGTTTGATATCAGGGCTTGCACTCCTTTAAACTTTCCAGCCATGTTAGAACCCCCATCATACCCTTGGCCGCAAAGGTGTTCTTTTGTTAAGACCAAGGCATCCAACTCTTTATCGATTGCTTCTTTTGTAGCAACACCAGTTGTCTCTGTCATTTCTGTAAAACCAACAAATTCTTCTTTGGTAACGAAAGATTGGGTATCTATGTACCTAACACAAAATGTCATCTGTTCCTTGGTGCTGACATCTGTTGTTTCATCGCACATTATACTGAAAAATTTTGATCTTTTAACATCTTCTGATATTGAAGAACGAAAAGTTTCTCCGATACAGTCTATAATTTCATTTTGGACTGTGTTGCTAATCATTGCACTGTTACGCCTGCAAATTGCGAAATGTCGCTTGAGGTCTTCGTCCCCAGCATCCACACGAAAAGCCAAAAGGCTTTGGAAAACTCCATGCTTTTCAACCAGAAGATCCTCATTACTTTCTTCTTTTAATTGTGAAATCAAACCGTGATCACGATGTCCTCTTAAGGGCAAATTGTTCCTAGCACAAAATACTATAGTTTTTACTATAGGCCTCAATCGTTTTCGATTATCCTCAATAATGGCTGATGTTTCGGAATCTAAAACAACGTCAATGCTTTTCTTGCTTGATTCCATTACTTTTGTAAATTCTACTGCTTTTTCCATGGAGAATTTGTGGTACTTAGTATTTTCATGCTTACGTAGATCTTCGGTGGCTTTTTTATATTTGGCTAACGGTTCTTTTACCAGTGTTTTGAGAGCCTAAAAAATGTACACGCTTGTTAAATTTATATTTATACATATTTTAGGATACATAGTTTTTCTAACTAATTGAACATTTCGGTCGTTAAAGTAAAGCACCCGGTTTAGTAGTATAAAAAAAGGATTTTAATAAAGATTTAAAAGTTGAAAGTTTAAATTGATTTGTTTCGCATTAGTATTAACTTTATTTCTCAAAATGCCGACAATATAGGTAAGCCTTCCGCAAAAATTGCAAAGAACGCGTTTCGCAAAATTGTGGAGCTGGCCAGTTTTGCTGTTACACAGTACCTTTACACTTTCAAAATAGTATTACACAAAATGTTCCATAAATTTTGTACATTATTTACGGGTCACTTACAATTTCGTTAATTTTTATTGACAACTTCAAGAGTAATAAAATAAAATATGGAGTCAAAATTTTAATAATTTCAATATAAATTGGGCGAATTTAGGCTATAACTTTTTAAAGTATTAAAAAAACAATTATTAAAGTTTTGAAATATTAAAGTCAGAAATGCATTTGAAATTTTTATTCTTAAATTAATCTTAAATCATTTATTTTTAATTGTACCCAATTTTTTTTTAATATCTAAGGAACAATATTCGACGATAACGACCAATCAGTTGGTTGTTGATATAATCGTTAAAACATTAAACATTTCATACAAATGAAAATATCACACAAGTTACAATGAAATGCATAAGAAAAGAAAATCAAATATTTTACCTGAGATCCGATACCAGCACCTGAAGGAGCAAAGAGAACGCATTGGGTGCAAAGTCCACCGCCTAGCATTTGGCTATATGCTAGCCACTTGTATTTTTTTAGCCAATCATGATTAAATTTCCGTTTCTGTTTCCCTTCTACTAGTTCTGGAAAAGGAAATGTTGTTGGAGGTATCCAAGTATTTTTTAGTAATTTTAGTTTCTCATCATCTGTTAAAACTTCTTTCACGGCTCTTCCTATATCACAGGGATCATGTGATTTTTCATATGTATCCTATATATAAATATAGAAATTGATTAATTTGATAATCACTACGAGTATATACGTAATTTTTTATTTTTTTTGTAACAGAGTATAATAGATATCGTTTTTGTTTTTATTATCCTATATATTAAATTACTTGCATGTACAATTAAGTTACTTGCAAAAAAATTCAAAAATGCATTTTTCGAAAAACTGCAGTTGTCTGGCTTTGGAACTGAACGACACATAAAAATAAATATTTATGTGTAAAGCTTACCGGAAGATTTATCTTGCCAGGATCATAGGCTTTTATCGCACTTTCTGACTTCGATTCCAAATTTCCAACATCTAGCTCTTTACAATGGCTTTTAGCGCTGCTCTCTTTTTTCCCGAAATAATCGGTTAAATGTCGCTTCATTTTGATAGCGTACTATGCACAACTATAAACTGGTATAGGGAGACCAGTAAAAATTCCAGGCTGGTACGAGTCAAAGACACACAATACAATAGGAAGAACAAGGATGTTCTGGAATGTCTTCTGAACTAGTTTTAAAACCTGTTCGTGTTCGTTTGGTACTTTCATAAACGAATAATAAAATAGACAGGACGCTCCAATATCTGTTATTAAGAGAGGGTGTTACCAAGACGGAACACGTGACGTGACTAATTCCAATGCCTTTTAAAAACCATTTCTACCCTTTTCAAAATATTATAAAACATTAGTCTAGACTTTCATTTTCATTTCATTATCAATTACAATTTTCAGAAGTAAGTAAATGATAAAGACCATTATTACCAATTAAAGGCAGCTATGTCAGAAAGCAAAATACAAACTAACTTTTATAAGTCTTAAAAAAATAAAATTATTAAGATAATTTTTAAAAAATGACATGACTGTGAAAGGTTATTGAATCCCCTATTTCAAAATCAATTTTGCATCCAAATCCAGTATAGTATTCTGGCATTTTTTCGGCATTCAAGAAAATAGTCTTCAGCTTTCAATTGTTTAACCTTGAAGTAAATGAAAGAATTTTTCTCCAGTTCCGTTTTGAAGGCTGTCGTCACGTGACCGCGCTGTTCGTATTATTAGGTTTTGCCATACAGACTTGGTCTAGTTAATTTATTCTTAGTCTATGGGTACTTTGGTTACCTATTAACAGGGCACTTGGACCAAACGTCGAAAACTACGACATTCTTTTACCTTTTACGGAGAATTGGGGGGAGAAAGGCAGACGCGTCATTTCATATAATTCTAGGGGGGGGGGGGGGCAAAAATGAGATTTTCTGATCGGAAATTAAACTTTTTCTTAAATATTTGTATCTAGAAATACATTAAAAAAAAAAAAAAATCTAAAATCTTAGGTGGGGGGTTGTTATGAAAGGGGGCAGGGTTGTTATGAAAACCATTTTATCCAGTGTAAGTTTCACCCTCATGGGGGGGGCTATAGCCCCCTTAGCCCCCCCCCCCCCATGGAACCGCCTCTGCTCTGATATAAGGACAAGAATTTTTGGAAACCAAGCGGCGAAAGACGATCCGGAATTTATTAAAGAACTTCTCACAACGGGGCGGTAACTGAAAGGAAAACTCAATTTGAATTAAGAAATGCTCAAGAAGAAAAAGAATTTGAGCTAAGAAAAGTTCAAGAAGAAAAAGAATTTGAGTTAGAAAAAGAAAAAATAGAAGCTAAAAGAAATGAATTGAAAATTGAATTGGCGAGAATGCAAGTTGCCAATCCAAACCTTGTTAATATTCAAGCTGTTCCTAATGAAGATTTTAATTCTAAAAGAAGATTTACATTACCCAAGCTGGAATTCAGAAAATTTGGAGGAGATATAAAAGAATGGTTGCCGTTCTGGGGACAATTCTGTAACATCCACAATGACGAAGACATCGCAGCCGAAGATAAGTTTCAATATTTAGTTCAGGCAACAGTTGCCGGTTCTAGAGCAAGAGAAGTCATTGACAGTTCTCCACCAAGCGGTGAAAATTACTTTAAGGCTGTCGATTGCTTGAAAACTCGATTCGGTAAGGAAGATCTTTTGATTGAAGTGTATGTGAGAGAATTGTAGAAATTAATCATATCTGTGCAAACCAAAGAGCAACCATCTATCACTTATTTATATGATAAACTTGAATCGTATATGAGAGCACTTGAAACATTAGGTGTTACTACTGATAAATGTGCCTCAATACTTTATCCAATGGTAGAGTCTTGTTTTCCACAAGATTTTTTAAAAGCTTGGAATCGAAGTGCAACCTCACATTCTAAAACTGAAACTAAAGAAAGATTAGACGATTTGATGAATTTTTTGAAAAGCGAGGTAGAAGGAGAAGAACGAATCACACTGGCTATGGCTGGATTCGGATTAACAAAGGATCAAGAAGTAAAGCACAGTAAAAGGAGAGTTGGTGAAATTGTAAATAAGATACCAACCGCGTCATCTTTGCTGACAACAGATGACAGAAAGTTACTTTGTGTATTTTGTGGAAAGTCTCACAAAAGTCATGAATGTAGGAATGCTCCTAACATGCCATTTGATGAAAAGAAGGCTATTTTAATTAAGAAGAACTTGTGTTTCAAATGTTTGCGTTCAAATCACCATGCCCGTTCATGTATGATGGTTCACATCAAATGTTCTAAATGCGGTCGAGGACATAATACAGTTATGTGTTATGGAAAGCGGGACAATTCCAATGTTACTAAAGGAGCATCCAATGAGAAAACAAGTAATACAGTCTCTGACAATAATAGTAGTGTTTTATCAAACCAAACGGATGAAATGGATGTTGTTCTTCAAACTCTGAACGTACGAATAGGCAACGGTAATAAAGAAATAGTAATAAGAGCAATGATGGATACTGGATCTCAGCGATCATATGCTACGCAAAAGATAATTGAAGCATTGAATATTGAGCCAACTAAAGAAGTTAAAATTGTTCATTCGCTCTTTGGTGGTAAGCAAACTGAAGAAGAAACTCATAAAGGATATCTATTGAGCTTAAGCAATTTAGAAAATACGTTCAAGTGTCGAATTGAAGTATTAGACCAGAGGAAGATTTGTAATGAAATAGCACGAGTACCATTTGGAGATTGGATTACTGAAATGGAACATCTGAATATTTATATCTCTGATAGAGAAGACAAACTTAGATGCACAGACAGCAAGATTCACTTGTTAATTGGAGCAGATGTAGCCTGACAATTGTTAACATGTAAATTACATCATTGCAAATCTGGACCTGTTGCTATCCATACGAAATTAGGATGGACTCTGATGGAAAAGATTGCTCGAGCTCAAGCTAGAAGCGAGAACAGTGTTTTTTCTGTAACTTCGCTTCTCACTCACAATTTAGAAAGTATATGGAAATTAGATCTTATAGGTATTTCAGAGTCTCCAATCGACAGAAGCGAAGAATTATTAAGAGAAGAAACTGTTGCTCACTTTCAACGAACTGTGAGAAGAGATTTTGAAGGAAGATATGAAGTTGCGTTGCCCTGGATACATGAAAAAGACAATCTGGCAAACAACAGAGACGTGGCAGAGAAAAAACTTTGCATAACGAAGAAGAAACTTGAAAATTCTGGGCACTCAAAGGAGTATGGAGCTATTTTTCAAGATTGGTTGTCAAATGATATTATAGAGCGAGCACCCGAAGTTTCGAGTAAGGGAGTTCATTACCTTCCACACAGAGCTGTCATAAAAGAGAACAGTAGGAGCACCAAGATACGACCAGTATTTGATGCATCGGCAAAAAAGAAAGGAATGTTATCACTCAACGATTGTTTGGAGAAAGACCCGAATATGGTGGCAACTATTCCATCCTTGTTGATCAAATTCAGATTAAAAGCCGTAGCAGTAACATCGGACATACAGAAAGCATTCCTCCAGATTGGTGTTCGTGAAACTGATCGAGATTTCTTACGATTTCTTTGGTATGATGAAGAACAGAATATAATAGAATATAGACATAAAAAGGTTGTATTTGGAGTGACATCAAGTTCATTTCTGTTGAATGTGACTTTGGATCATCATTTAAAAAACTCACCTGAAGAACTTCAAGAAACTGCACAGCACTTAAAATCATCTTTCTATGTAAACAATTGTATTGCTAGCTTCGATAATGTGGAAGAAATGGAGAAATTTGTCTTGGAGTCTCGCGTTCTTTTATCAAGTGCTCAATTTAATTTAAGAGATTGGACCAGTAACGCACACTCCAGAGTTCTAACCTACAACTAACCTACTTGGATTGGTTTGGAACATCAATGACGACACTTTATCTTGTGCAGTTAAAGATTTTGATTGTGAAGGAGTTCTGACTAAACGGAAAGTACTATCCGTATCTAGCATCATATTTGATCCTATTGGTTATACAAGTCCTGTGATGCTTATATGTAAAATAATTTTACAAAAAACGTGGACACTGAGACTATCTTGGGATACTGAGTTACCTGAAGATATTTCAAAGGACTTTAGAAAATGGCTGAAGACTTTATCAAAGCTACAAGAAATAAGAGTTCCAAGATGTCTTCTAAACACTAGAAAGAAAGTGATGCAATTACATGTGTTTTGTGATGCGTCACAAAATGCTTATGCAACCTGTATATTTTTGAGATCTGAAACTGAAGACCAAATTGAATGTTCATTAGTTCAAGCTCGTAGTCGAGTTGCCCCTTTAAAGAAGATTTCAATTCCAAGATTAGAACTGCTATCTTGTCTCATAGGAGCCAGGCTAGCGCAAAAGGTTAGTGTTGATCTTGGTTATGAAGATATGCCTATTATCTACTGGTCAGACTCTGCAAATTGTTTGTATTGGCTAAAACGGAATGGAAATTGGAGCACCTTTGTCCTGAATAGAGTTCAGGAAATTAGAAGATTAACCAGCTCTGACAACTGGAGACATGTCGCTGGAGTTGCGAATCCAGCTGATCTACCATCTCGAGGATGTTCTGCGGAGAAGTTACTCCAGTTGAAATGGTGGGAGGGACCTCAATGGTTTCGAAAATCGGAAGATGAATGGCCCACTTCAGATGCTTTTCCAAATATGGATATAATAACAGCGGAGAAAAAGAAGACGATTGTTGCTGCTACAAATACCAGCACAGAAAAATTCGAATTCTTCTCACGAATATCCTCATTCAAAAAGATCACCAGAGTCATGGCATGGATTATACGTTTTATCAAAAATTGCAAGAGATCACATGAAAGGGTTGCCGGGGAACTGTTAGTAGATGAAGTGAAGTATGCAGAAACAGTTATTTGGAGACAAGTTCAGAAAGAGAGCTTTGAAGACGATCAAACCTTTAACTTCCAGACGTATTTGGACAGGGATGGTCTATTAAAAGTAAAATCAAAGATATCCATGAGAGAAGACCTCGAAGCTTTTAAATATCCAGTGCTTTTACCTTCGAAACATCAACTTGTAGAGACACTTATTTTTGAAGTGCATGTTGGCAATTGCCACGCAGGAGTTCAAGTGATGATGACAAAATTACGAGAGCGTTTTTGGATAATTAAGAGTAGGAAAACAATTCGACAAGTTACAAGAAAGTGCATTAGATGTGCGAGGTTTACAGCAATTCCGTTAAATGTAGATGAAGCTCCTTTGCCTGAAGATCGTGTGCGAGAAGCTCATATTTTTGAAGTGATTGGAGTCGATTTATGTGGGCCCATGCATTTGAAGAACCAAACCAAAGTTGGGCTGTCCTGTTTACTTGCGCAGTATATCGAGCTGTTCACATCGAATTAGTTACGTCTTTGACAACTGATAGCTTCATTTTAGCTCTAAGGAGGTTTATCTCAAGAAGAGGAAGACCCTCAACTATTTACTCAGACAACGGAACGAATCTAGTGGGGACATCTAATGCATTTCAAGTTGTGAATTGGGAAAAAATACAAGAAGTTGCTGCAATCAAAAAGATTCGATGGAAATTTAATCCACCGTCATCCCCTTGGTGGGGAGGATTTTGGGAGAGGTTGATTGGCATGCTTAAAAGAATTCTTAGAAGAGTAATTGGCAATGCCTGTTTGCAACATGAAGAGCTATACACAATTTTGTGCGAAGCAGAGAGTTTAGTTAACTCTAGACCATTGACTTATGTTTCTGAAGACGAGAATGATTTAGTGGTGCTATCACCATCGATGTTTTTGAACGAAATAGAAGAAACTGGAATGGCAGACCTTGATGAAGTAGATGCTAAGAGGCTGAATAGAAGATTCGCCTACAGACTAAACCTCAGAAAGGAGTTACGGAAACGTTTTAGAATTGAATATCTGGGGCAGTTGAGAGAACACTACAAGGTTAGAAAAGTGCAACAAGTGGAAGAGGGAGACATCGTTCTAGTAGGCGATACCAACATTAGAAAACAAAGTTGGCCTCTAGCTAGAATTTTGGAGCTGTATCCAGGGAAAGACGGAAAGGTTCGAATTGCCAAAGTGAAAACGAATTCTGGAACATTTTTGCGACCGCTGCAACGACTGTACCCACTTGAAGTTCAGAAAACTGAACGATCTTCTTTCCAGGAAAGAGATTCACAACCTGAAAACATCGATGCAGCACGCAAAGATAGCAACCTAAGAACAAGACGTGGACAACGTGTAAGACTTCCAAATCGTTTGAACTTGTAAATAACTTTTATTTGACTTTTGAAGTATTTAAAAGATCAAAGGTAGGAGAATGTCGGAAATAAACGAACATGTAAACTTATTTTTATTTTAATTACACCCAAGTTAGGTGTGACGTCAATTTTAGTATGAACATAAATTTGTATAATTTCAGTTTTTCTTTTAGTTTAGTTTAAGTGGCAACAATGATTTATTTTCTGTTATTTTTTTTTTAATTGTTTAGAATAAGCCATTTTTTAGTTACCTTTGTGAGAGTTGGATTAATAGAAATGTCGAATATTAAACTCGTTAATTATTTTTCTTAATTGAGTCTAATCTTGATCTTGACATAATCGACTACGACACAGAAGTAGTGAAAATTAGTCGGAATTTATGACAGTGATCTTCCTCCGAACACAGCAGCCGGAATATTGCCTACCGTTTGCGTATATGGCTCTGTTTAGGATACCCCAGGCATTCTCTTTAGGGTTCAAATTAGAAGAACAAGATGCCCAGTTGATTATCTGTACACCGATATCTAGGAAACATTGCCAAGACGATTTGGAAACATGAATACTTGCGTTGTCCTGTTGGAATTTCCAAAATGGGTTCCTAATTTTTTCCGACTTTTAGTTTCTTTACAACTAATCTTTCTTGTCTCATTGTTAGCTTTCGAGGTTGTCCAGGTATTTTCTGCTGTCCCATATTTCGATCCAAGATAGAGACAATTATCAACCACGTGAGGTGAAAGTCCAATTTGCCTTGCTATATATTATGTGACGACAATTCTGCTTTGTTGAAGGCTACAATTTGCCCCTTTTCAAAATCTAATAACGTTTTTTTTCCCTACACTTATTGCCATCTTTTCAAATCGATAACTAGACCTATACACAATAAAAGTTAAATAAGATTATTTTAACTTGATCAAACCAAGTTTTATATACATGTTTCTTAAAAACCAATGGCGTATGCTTCTCTGGAACCGATTATTCCACTTAAAAGTAGGGATGGTTCTATCATTTTGCAACAGCAAATTTCTATTTTGTTTAAAACGTTTGCTAATTAAATCAAATTCAAAATTCTTAATAGCTTGATATCACGCATGCTACTTAAATACATTATTCCGATTTTAGGAAGTATTACAAACTCATTCAGAAATGTACTATACAGTTTTTACCCGGAAGAAACGAAGTGATTCTATCATTTTGCAACGAGGGTATATCCACAAACAATGTCCTAGAAACTTCCTAAAAATAACTAAAGAAGAAATGACGTAAACCAAACGTAAGAGAAGCTTTTGGAAGTAAGAACGGAAATAAATTATATTACAGGGACAAGAAGTTTGCGTAATATTGACTTACGCCAGCCAATCTCAAAAGGCGCTTTAATTACTCTGATAATCAGTGAGTATAACGAATGATAACCAGTAAGTATAACTAAGCGAAAACAAACATTTCTTTCAAACGAAAACAAAAATATTGAAGTATAAATTCAGTTTTAATTTTCAATAACGTTATCCAAAAAATGACTATTAATACAGTTAATCACAATCACGGTCAAAACTAGACTTTCATTTCAGGGGGGGGGGGGGGGAGGGGGAATAAAAATATTTTGATCCATCTAACCACATCTATCAAAATTAAAAATGTGGTGAAAAACCAACTGATCATTTCCCATTGTTTTTATTAAAAATTATATGCCTGAGTTGTTTAAACCTAAATCGTAGCATTTTAATGTATGTAGTTTAAGGTCTAACTAGGGAAATACGCACTCTGCTCGCTAAAGCTCGCCAGCCCCTAATACTACAGCTTCGCCCTCTTATCAGTTTTGCTCAAAAGCATTTAATGATAAACAGGGGTGTAGTGGAGCGGGAACGCGTGGGAACGACGATCCTTTACCTTTTTAGAAGGAGGAACGGCGTTCCCTCACCTAATTTTTTTTTTTAATTTGTATTTATTATTTTTTCTTTATGTGACACTCAACGTAAAATTCAGTAAGAAAACGAAAAGTTCTTTCGTGTGAACTATTTTTTCGTTTTCAATCCGCAATTTAATAGCTGAGCAGGCAAATTCAAGTATTTGCAAAACACTTTAAAAAGGCGCGGCAACTCGCACATGGCCATTGCATCAACTATCCGACACATCTATTAAACTGTCCTCCCCCGCCCCATCTCTCCTACATGGTGTTGAAATAGTATCTTCTTCAACGAATGATCTGTATTTGTGGATGAATTCCAGAGGTCAAATGTGTATGGCTTGTTATGAATACGGATTAAAACTTCCATACACAAGTTCACGCCAACTATTTCCATTTTTAAAGAACAAAACTGTGGTCTGGCACATACAATTCCTTGAAGAGTGTTTCTCCTCCTCAAAATTTAACGGGAACGCTCACAGATTTATTAACAAGTGATACGGTTTTTTTTATTTTTTTTTTATTTTTATTTTTTTTTTATTTTTATATCACCCACTTAATAATATATTTGTAAACCTCTCGCCGTACCTAAAAAAATAACTCTTTCAAGAGGAAAAAATAAATGACCATAAAAGATGTATTTTTTTGGACAATCCAAAAAAGTGAAAAAACCTGGGGTTCTGACGGAATAAACTGGTTGGTGCCAAGAATCTAGATGAAAGGTGAGTGTAGAATGTTGATATTTTGTATTAGCTTTTAGGGTGTTTTGAGATCACGGAATTATGCAGTTAATATATTGGTTTGCCTGATGAAGTGAAAATCAAACTGAAACGTTATTTGAACATGACAAAATATATTCAAAACTGTATTGATTTTTTACTCTTACTTAATTTAACTCAATGCGTAAAAATAATGGAAATGAGTGGCGCCAGTAAGATGCATGGGAGGACGCTCCTAGTTGCTTAAATTTTTATAAAATTGGAGGAAAGTCCAAAATTCACCGGAAAAAATAAATTGTGTGCCATTTAATAACAGATTTTATATTTATCATAGTGAGAAGGAAAATAGTTTTGAAAAATCAAGGTTTGAGTAAAGAATTTTTTTCCCTTACAACTTTCTACAAATAATGCTGCTGCCACCCATGATAATGAATCAGTCCTTTTCCAAAAAGTGAAGGTATTCACATTTGTTGATGTTATATATTTCATTTTGCTTAATATAAAACTGCTGATGGTTTTGTAAATTGGTATAATTCACCGAAATTGGGCTGTGAAATAGTAGAAAAGCAATTCAAATGTATTTTAAAATGCAAAAGTAAACTACTTTTCAGTTTGAGAATGAGAACGCTTACATTTACAGTTATTTCTGAGTTTATTCCAAAAATGTAGCAGAAGTTCGTAAAAAAAAAAAAAAAAAAAAAAAATCTTTATCCCCGAGTTTTTAAAAAAAAAAAAAAAAATCAACACTAAATACAATGTCGGCGATAAAATAAAGAAATTGCCCCGATCTTTTTTAAAATCTAGTGACTTTGATGGCAATATCATATAAATTTTGCAGTTTGCTTTCTCTCTTGATTCCATAGCCCGATTCATACCCACTTTTGACGATTGTCACCACTATCAAAATGACAAACCGAACTGGATAAAATTAAAAAACCAGGAATGTCCTAAGCAAATCTATACGTTTGGCAAGTGAGTCTACAGTTGGATATCCTTCTTAAAATAAGAGATAGTTACACAAATTAATATTTTATCAAGAAATTTTAACTTTTCAATTGATATTCTTCTAGTTGTTAATTTCATTTTATTAATGAAAGAAATTTTGAAAAGAAAAGGAAGGGTCTATCAAGCACCAGGAATTTCTCTATATTTTCGTCTCGAGATGGAGAAAAAACATAAAACTCTCAATTGACATCTGCAACAATCGCAATCTTTTTAATTTATTTTGAAAACAGATTTCGAGGCGCTACAGAATCTGGGAATTTATCCGAACCCATTGCTTGTAAGGCATCTCTGAAATTCTGGAAGTCAGATGTTTATATTAAATCTAGGCTTCGAAAACCCAGATCAGCTGATGACCCGATTAGGGTGCGTTCTAAGTCAAACATGTCTGAATGGAAACTCGATCTCTCATTGAAATTTTTCTGAATGAAAATGAAGTAAAAAATCTGTTTAAAAATTGTTGTAAAAAATCTATTTAAAAAATTGTTGTAAAAAATCTGTTTAAAAATTTATGTCGATATATGTTTGAAAATGTCTTATAATGTATTTATAAAGTGTCAAACAATCTTTTAAAATGGGTTGTGCAAAGCAAATTGTTTAAAATTCCATATAACTTAATAGTTTTAAAAAAGTGATTTAAATAAAAAAAAAAAGTCTAAACACACATTTTTTTCTTTCTTTTTAATTTTTTATGCGCTCATTATCTGTTTTGAGATTATAAAAGTAATATTAATAAAGGTTATTTATTCTTAGTTGTCATTCCCCCCCCCCCCCCACGCAAAAATAAATATATACGTTTGTAACGACGCAATATAGCGTTCCCACACCTTTTCATTTTACACTACACCACTGATGATAAATAACACTCCTTTCAACAACGTGACGAAACAATGGTTTATCAAAAAAAGTGAAGGAAAAAGGTTCGTCAGCCCGGACACCAGTTGGTGCCAAGCCTAAATTACACATTTATAAATTTGTACCCCTACAACCCTAAGTGATTACGATTTGTTAAAGGAATTATAAATGAACTTAAGGTTTTTAATTTGGATGAGTTAGGTCTACAATTTGGTGTCTTTTATCTGGAACAACTTCGTGTAATTGGAATGTGTTTGCCAGTGTATTGGTTAACTGACACTGATTTAAAAGTATTATTGTTTAATCTATTAAATACATAGTTAAATATTTCAGAAGAAAAATTAAAAATTTATATATTTTAAAACTAATTTTTTAAGTGATAAACTTTATTCGTGTTTGTAATGACCGATAGGGGGTGCTGCAAATATACCAGTTTCTCTTATTTTGTTTACAATTTACCTTACACGTGATAGGTTCTAATCTCGAAGCACGACAGAGCAGATTAATTCGCATCAGCAATCATTCTTAGTGTAATTGATTTAATGCGTGTTTTTGAATCATTTTTTTAATTTATTTCAATCTTTTAAACTGTGCATTTTTGTAAACAGCCTTTCTGAATGGAAGAACGTTTAGAAATTTCGTCAAATTTAAATTTCGTGAAAAGTTCCCATACCAGTTCGAGAAGCTGAAGCAATTTTTGGTACTAATTTTCTATTTTTAGCATTTACAAAATTTTTCTTCTAGCAGAACACCCATGTTGTATAGCTGATCTGACTACTTTTCAACAGTTTCAAGTGAAATTGAAATTAAATTTCTTTCTTTATATTCTGAAGAAATTTTTACAGACCACAAACGTGGACTTTTATCAAATTGTCTTATAATAAATCCGTTTTTAAGTTCATATAACCGTGTTGAACAATCTCTTCTTGACTGGTTTTGAATTCTATTTTCTTGTTTAAAACGTTTTATTACATACTAAACAGTTAAATGAAATAAATTTAATATATTAGCCATACATAGAATACATTTACTACTATTACGATAATACGTTGATTCTTTAAGACTATAAAAATATTTTATAAGAACAATTTTAAAGAATAAATAGATTTTAATAAATAGTGTTGCACAAATTGTCTGTATATATTGTAAATAGTGACGTATTATTTAAAAATTCTATTGTAATTTATTTTTATCTTATTTTATTTATTAATAGCGATTATACAGGTTAGAAAAAGGTGGCAACACCTAAGGCAATCGAGAAGTTTCGAGATATTTCTTTTCCGATGAATTGGCTGGAAATTTCGAGAATGTCTCACGCGCTTGTATATAAAAGACTGGAGAACGGGAAAGTTTTCAGATTGACTTCGGACTTCGTTGAAAGCTAATCGCTTTGTTTACCTATTGGAGTGAGCTTGTATAATCGCTGAATTCGAAGTTATTTTTGTTGAAGCTTGTGTTGAAGCTTGAGAGTAATTAAACTGTTGCCTGTGAATAAATTTTGTGAGTTTTCTGAAGAGAGAATAAATATTTTTAAACTGTGAAAACTGTGCCATCATTGCCTCAGTGGAAAAATTCGTAACAGTGGTGTCAGAAGTGGGGTTTCGTAATTTTGAATGCCGACAACTAGAGGAATGATGGAAGACCAAATGAAACAATTAATGGAAATGATTGCTGGAATACAAGCCGGACAAGAATCAACCACCGCTACAATCGCCGCTGGTCAAGCCCGTCAAGAAACAACAAATGCCGAACTCGCCGCCGCAATTGCCGCCAGTCAAGAAGCGACATCATCAGACATTAAAGCTTTACAAGAAGCGACATCATCAGATTTTAAAGCTTTGCAAAACGCAACGTCATCTGACATGAAAGCTTTGGCCGATAAGTGCGAGTCCACATCCGCAGCCGTAATCAAGCTCAGGGAAGAAATGAAAACCGAGCTAGCGTCAATGGTAGAATCTACTATTATGGAGACAACATCATCGGTCCTGCAATCCGTGAAGGAAGACGTTCTCAATGCGAATGAAGAGATGAAATGGAAGAAAAGGTTTCCACTATCAAAGATGAGCAGGGAAAGTTCATGGATGCTGTAGAAGAAAGACTACGGAAAATAGAAACTCGCGAAGCTGTGACCATTGCAACGCCTAATTGGGATGTTTCCACTCCCTTTATTGCGCCACGTTCCAACATCAAAGTGGCCACTTTTGATGGGAGGTCGTCTTGGCGCGTTTATCAAACTCAGTTTGAAATTATTGCTTCTGCGAATGGTTGGGACTAGGGATGGAACGGATATCCGGCAAATATCCGATATCCGGCATATCCGGCTGATTTTTCAATATCCGAAACCCCGTCGGATATCCGATTTGAAATACCGGACATCCGATAATTTCATTTGGATATCCGGCTGTATATCCGACCACCAGGTATCCACAAGAAATAATTTTTTGAAAAAAATAATGATCTTTTTCGGACAAAGGGAACACCGCATCCTACACTTTTTTTTTCAAATTTTTTTTTCTTGGACATAAATTGCAGTCAAGTTACAAAACGAAAACAGAAAGAGGCGCCGTATTATTGACGCCGAATTGATAAGCATAAACCATTCCTCCAATCTTTTTCCTTACACATCCTTCATACGTGTTTTGCAATATGTTCTTTTCATTCCAAGTTTATGATCTGATTAATTCCAGATGTTGCTTTTTTTTTGTTCTATCGACGATAATACCCTACCCCTTTATGCTGTGAATGGTATGGTCTAATTTCTGATTTTTCATTGGCAGAAGTTGAAAGCTGGTATATTTTTTCTGACGTAAAATGAAGTATTATAATTTTTAGGTCTTTAAAGCAGCGCCACAATGTGGAATTATATTTAGCTCTCTAGAATGCATTGAATTTTATTTTTCTCCAATTACAATCCAATTTATAATTTTTAATAATGGCTCATTTAAAATCACCCATTTGGAAGTATTTTAAAATTAATGGAAATGACGAAAGCGAAGCCCTATGTGTTACTTGCTCCACAGAATCGTTTAAAAAATGTGCGCGTCAAAAGCACAAAATCCTTTTCCACAAAACCCTTATGGAACCATTTAATGAGTGTGCATAAGGAAATTCACCGAAGCTTAAAAGACTCACTAAATGCATCAAATATTGATGAACAAGAAAAAACAATTCATCAAAACAAGAAATGCACGCAGACAACATTGGAATCGAAATTATTTGTACCAAAATTGTGGAGTTTAGATGATCCTAAAACAAAAGCCTTAACCGCAAAAATATGTAAGTACTAATTTTGTTTGTTTATATTAAATATATATTTTAAATATGGTATAACATAATGTTGATGAATTTTGGGTTCGAAATTTTTTAAGTTCATATTTAAAGACGGAATATTCCGATAGATCCAATTTAAGTTTTCTACGAGATTTCTTTAAATCCGTAATGTTTTAGGTGCATTGCAAAAAATATATATACTTCAATTTCATAAAATATTTAAAATAAATCTTTTGTTATTAACAAATGCCTCCGGTATAATTTTGTAATCATTTATCAATTATAAACAATGCATGAAGTAAATTGAAAGTAGCTATATTTTGCACTTCAACATTGTAAAAAAAAATTTAATATAATTTTAGGTGAGTTAATGGCTCTTGATGCTGAACCATTCTCCATTGTGAATAGAGAAGGCTTTGGTCAGTTAATAAAATACCTAGCTCCTCGTTATCCGCTTCCAAGTAGAAATTATTTTCGTGATAAAGCCCTGCCAGAACTATATGAAAAACTAAAAGTATCAATATTACAAGATATAAAATCAGCAACAAAGATCTCTTTCACTCATCAACTAAAGTTTAAATAAAAAAAATAAACTCAGTGCGTGACAGCCCGTGTGGACTAAGGCCTGCTGGGCCCAGCTCAGCTTTCTCGACTGTGGCATTTGTGTGTCACATAGCAGATGTTTCAGTCAGATGGTCATTCTGACGCCGAACCCCAGTGTTTAGTTCCCAAGCATGCATGGTCCTCCTCAGTTTATTTCTTTCAGGTATAAACAGCTAAGTCAACCTTGCCCAGTCCGCGAATCAAACAATGGACCTGTGGCATGCAGCGCGGTGCGCTAACCACTAATTATAATTTACTTAATACTTCATATCATGACCATTTTTTTCGTATAGCATATCGTATAACTATTGTTTTTAGTATATAGACCGAATATCCGGCCGGATATCCGGCGAAATCTGTTTCGGATATCCGTATCCGGTAGACATGGTACCCCGGATATCCGAAATCCGGTATCCGGCAAAACTCACATCCGTTCCATCCCTAGTTGGGACGATACTTCGAAGGCATTCCATCTCGCAGCATCTCTTCGAGGTGAAGCTGCTGACATTTTACAGACACTACCTGAAGAGAAGCGGGGAGAATTCGTGGCGCTGGCAAGTGCGTTGGAGTTAAGGTTTGGGGAGCAGCATCTAAAGGATTACAACAGACTGCAATTGAAAGTGAGACAGCAGAAGGCCAATGAAACTCTTCAAGAATTGGCATCGGATATAGAAAGACTGTCGCTCCTCGCTTTCCCTGACTGTCCCCCGGATGTACGCGACGATCTTTCTCTGCAGTATTTCATCGACGCTATTCAAGATCCCGATGTACAGCAGGCGGTAAGGTTATCCCAAAACAAAAACCTGAAGTCGGCCCTCGTGTACGCCATGAGAGTGGAAGCCGCGCAGCTAGCTTCTGGAAAAGACCGACGATATGTGCGTGGTGCATTAGCCGAGGATTCGTCTGACTTTGTCACCAGTAAGCTTCGAGACCTGGAAAGCAAAATTGATAGAATGATGAGAAGCTATCCCGGAGCCAGGGATCGAAGGACCAGAGTCGTTTGCTGGCACTGCAAACGGGAAGGGCATCTACGACGAAACTGCCTTGATTTGAAAAAGAGAAGGGATAACACTACCACGGATTCTCCACAACTGAATCTAAGAAGATGTCATCTCGCAGGGCAGAAGCTGCTATGTAGAACAGGTGAAGCCCCGACCAGTCGTTTCCACGTTTCATCCCGACAAGGAGGAAACCAGGGTTTATTCGTGAAGGGGGAGATCAACGGAACTCCATGTCGTCTAATCGTCGATTCGGGAGCGAACGTAACGATCGTAAGGACGGACGTGGCTCGTCGCCTGAACAGCCGACTCCTCTACACAGCGCCCTCTGTTTCTCTACAAACTGTGTCTGGTGGTAATATCTCTGTTCATGGGAAATTGCAAGTGGACATTGCCCTTGGATTTAACACCTACAAGCACACCGTTTATGCTGCCGAAATTGTAGATCCATGCATTCTCGGACTAGACTTTTTGAAGAAAAATGGAATTACGCTGAATTTTGAGAAAAGCAAGCTGCAAACATGGAGAGGCGAAGTTCCTTTGCACGATCTAGACATGAAAGAGCTGTGCGTATATCGGATTATGGCTCATGAAGACAATGTCATAGAGAATGCTGAAGAGTCCACATCTATGAAAAGTACCTCACCAGCCTCGGAAAGAGAACCGAAGAAAGTGACGTTGATGAAACCCTCCCAGGAAGTGGTTCATGTGGAAATGGACAAAGTTAGTGAAGAGGGAATCGACATCCGTACTCCTGTTACAAGCATCGAACGGAGGTCCCGGGATCTATCAGCTGCACCCGCGGATGATTCGGACGCAATCTCAAAATCATATAACCAGCAAGATGAGGATCAGAAACTTTCACCGCTTCTGTTTGCATACGGGAGTGCAACTCACGAGACCACCGGATTTTCTCCATCTCTAACGATGTTTGGAAGAGACCTTAGGCTTTCCAGCAACCTCCTCTTTGGACAACCACCGGACACTCCTTCCTCGCCTGTCCAGTATCTAGATGATCTGCAGGCACGTTTGGAAGCCGTACATCGGTTCGCCAGAGAGAGAAACAACATCATGACGGAGCGCATGAAGATCCGGTACTATGCCAAGGCCATGGACCGTTCATTCCAGGAATTTGACAAGGTGTGGTTAGGGAACCCTAAACGTCGGAAAGGACTCTCCCCTAAGCTCCAAACGAACTGGGAAGGGTCGTATGGGGTCCTTAAGAAGATCAACGACGTCGTGATGAGAATTCAACGGACACCTTCCTGTAAACCTAGAGTAGTACATCACAATAGGCTAGCCCCATATTATAGTAGAAGTGATTGAATGACCTTTCCTGTTAAGGACTTCACTGCCCATGACGTGCAGTCTTTAAGAAGGGGGAAATGTTGCACAAATTTTCTGTATATATTGTAAATAGTGACGTATTATTTTAAAATTCTATTGTAATTTATTTTTATCTTATTTTATTTATTAATAGCGATTATACAGGTTAGAAAAAGGTGGCAACACCTAAGGCAATAGAGAAGTTTCGAGATATTTCTTTTCCGATGAATTGGCTGGAAATTTCGAGAATGTCTCATGCGCTTGTATATAAAAGACTGGAGAACGGGAAAGTTTTCAGATTGACTTCCTACTTCGTTGAAAGCTAATCGCTTTGTTTACCTATTGGAGTGAGCTTGTATAATCGCTGAATTCGAAGTTATTTTTGTTGAAGCTTGTGTTGAAGCTTGAGAGTAATTAAACTGTTGCCTGCGAATAAATTTTGTGAGTTTTCTGAAGAGAGAATAAATATTTTTAAACCGTGAAAACTGTGCCATCATTGCCTCAGAGGAAAAATTCGTAACAATAGAGAAGGCAAATATTACAGACAATCGATTGTTTAAAAGGAAAAATTAAATAAAAAGTGCACAAAATTATTTTATTAATGAAATTATCAGAAAATGTTATGGTGTACGAACACTTTTGAGGAATTTTTTTTTCTTGTTCTATGAATTTATTTTTTATCAAGTAAAATGATTCAATACTTCTTTAAAAATGTTAGGTTTCATTCAGAATTAAATTAACATTTTGAAAAAAAACTTTGAAGTTAATATTCGAATTCAATTCCAAACTACAGCACTTTTTCTACAAAAAGTGTACGAAGACTTTTTTTTATGATAATCTATTTTACGAATATCGACTAATCATAATTGCTATGCAGTAAGTTAGAAAATAAAATGTACTTTATTGGGACACGATTCTAACAAGCATTCAAATGATACGTCTGCGGAGTGTGACGTCACAAAATGGCCGCTGGGTTTTTAAGAAATGGACGTCAATCTGAATTAACACTGTGCTGTTTTTATTTCATGAATTACCAATTAATTAATTGTTATTTTTAATTTCTAACTTTCGAACGTTGTAGCCTAAACTTTCCGATAAGTGGTCCAATAGGTGAGTAAGCATTTTATGCACTAGTTTATGTTTTCTGTGTAATTAAAGAAAGTGTGTTTTTGATTTGTCGGTCTGGATTGTGGTTTTTATTTCATGAATTGTAGATAAATAAATTATTATTTTAAAATTTTAACTAGCGAATGTTGTAGCGTAGATCTTCCGATAAGTGGTCCGATAGGTAGATAAACTTTAAAAGCAGTAGTTTATTTTTTTTTCTTTAATCAAACGACGTTTGTTTTTGGCTTGTCAGTCCCCAGTCAAGATTAACACTGTGTTCTTTTATTTCATGAATTATGGATAAAAATTAAAAATAATAGTCTATTTAACTAGTGAAAGTTGTTGCCCTAACATTCTTATAATTAGTTCCATAGGTGAGTAAACACTATTTTCGGTAATATATTGTTTATGTTTTAAGAAAAAGTTTGTTTACATTTCATTGTTGATATCCATAGCATTAGGCTTTGACACCAACAACTGAGATTGTTAATTGAACATTCAGTATTGCTTTTAAGAGTTAAAAGAACTAGTTAGCAACAAAAATGAGTTACACATGCACAATTAAACCCCTTGGCATATTTTGTTAGTAATCTATTTAATTCGCCTCTTCAAACTTGGATTTTATTAATAAGTATTAATGGAAACACTTATTTCTTTGAAGTTATGACCATTGTTTTTATTATTTTCGATTATTATGTGTTGAAAAGAGATGTTTATTAAACCGTTGATTGGTAAATCTTTCTTGGTACATGCTAAATGGTGTTTGGTTTTTGGGAGCCATGTTATTTTACACACATGCTCTCATTACTAAATATCTTTTGGTTCTAGCCTCGAAAGTAATGCAACACGGAAATCTTATTGGACATATTTTTTCTAAAAATATGTTTCGGTAGTTATTTACTATTAATATTGTTAATTCTTGCTGTTCATATTTCTTAGGAAAACTTACTAAAATTTCAACAAATGGGCTGTCCTCTACCTCAATTATCATTAATGTGGATATATGAAGAACACACCTCGAATATCAAGTTTTGCATTTCATTACAGGATGGAATTTTTGTTGTGGTGGTAGGTTTTTCTATTGTAAAATATGAATTTTACTATACCTTATCATAATATTTAAAAGCCCGAGGACAGTAAACAAGGTGTGTCTTTTGAGGAGAATGATAAATAAACTATTATAATTTATACTGTGTAGATTTTGCTGTCAAATTCAAGTACTACTAAAGGTGAACTGGCCAACCTGATGGCTGTGTGGTTAGAGCTCTGATTTCGCATGACAAAGGTGCCGTGTTAGACTTGGATGTTTGTTGTGGTTCAACATCCATTTTAAGCAGTAGGTCCCTGCTTGATTAGCCGTGATTGTGCATAAAAATAGGTTGTTGAGTGTACAAACCAACCCGAGGACAACTGCACTGAAACAATTGCGCAACATCTATAACTAGGCTTTATGATTTTGGACTCGGCTAGATGATAAGGCACCATCATCTGAGTTAGCAAATAATGATCCTGTAATTTATTTTAAAATACTGCTTAGTATTAAGGAATAGAAAATGTTATGATTGAAAACATTAGAAGATTTATTATGCATGCTTAAGAACAATTTTCACTTGTCCATTTAGTTGATATCATAATAAATTAATCTTTAATTCCTTATTGCTGATCAAATATGCTCCATTTTGCAACTATATGTTTAATTGTATATAAATCATAAAAAAGAAAATTATGGCAGTGGAGTACAAAATACCTTTAACAAGTTAATATAATTCAAATTTTCTTTTTGGCAAGATACTAAAATGGTTCATTTCATTTTACTAAAATTAATGGTAGGAACAAAGTTAACTATACTTATTAAATTACAGTAAGTTGCATGTTTTGATTACTGTCCTCAAGATGTTTATGATTCTTATTCATTAAAAATTATATTTTCTTTAATGTTAAAGAAGGATTTTTAAGTATTTGCAATAGTTTTCTATTGTGTACATAGCCCCATTGTCTCAGCTAGCTAAGGCTCTGGGAACAAACCAGTACCTTGCCGTAACAAAATTGTATGATAATGCTACACATAAAATCCTCCGAGGCCTCAACGTCAGTTTGGTCAGACATGGATTTGGAGAGATTGAAATGCTAGCTCAGTTCTCAGCAGGTTTATTTGCTGGATAGAGCAGCAAATTCCATTCAGCGGAATGCAAGATTGAAAAACAAATGAATTTCCTACCCAAATGTTAATAGTTGAGCATTAGTTTTCTTTTAAAAAAAAGTGTACATATTTTCATTTCTTGCAAATTTACCACTTTTCTCTACTTATTTTCTAATTTTCAAATGTAAAGGCACCACTTTGACTCTTCCTGCAACACCTATGAATGTTGGTCATCTGGCTAAATCTAAAAACATGGTGTATTATTATTAAAATGTTTTTGTGCACTATGGCCTTTGTGTAATATTTGCATCAGAAAAACTCCAAATAGCCAAACCAATATAATGTACATTATACTAGTTCACATATTATTCTGGTCAAATATTACTTGTTCTCTGTCCTAGATATTATATAGCCGACCAAACGGTATAGTGGTTAGCGTGCTGGCTTCTAGACCGCGAGGTTGCGGGTTCGAGTCCCGTGTTGGCATGGGTGTTTGTAAATGTATGTTGGTTTGTCTAATGACGAAATGTTTCGGCGCATTATAGCCCTCGTGTTGCTGACGGCGCCAGATAATCTGAATACAACCAACAACCAACCTAGATATTATAATATTTAAAATTTTGAAACAAACAGAACCAACCAGCACTACAAAATATTCATCCTGTAATGAAATACGAATCCTGATATTTGAGTGGGATTTTTTTACAACATACCCTGTAATGGTGATTGAACATAGTGGACAGTCATTGACCTAAAGAAGCGAACAAGTTGAATGTAGAAAAGTACTAGTCTAGTTAAATGTTTATTATAAAATAGCTTTTTTTTTAGGAAAAACAAAAGTTTGTATTAATATTACTCTAAAAAGTTTCTTATTATGTATTATTTTACATTTTATGGCATATTTTTTACCCATTTTAGCATCTGGCTATCTTTTTATGAATTATATACTACTATTAAATTTGTAGTTGTGGTATGGTCATGAGGCATAATTGTAGATGTTGTGTAGTTGTTTCAGTGCAGTGGCCCTCAGGTAGTACTTGAATTAGGAAATCAAATAACCAAAACTACATAGAATTATAGTTTATTTATCATTCTTATCAAAAGTTTCACATTTTGAAATAGAAAAACCTACCACAGTATTCCCCTACCACCATAACAAAAATTCCATCCTGTAATGAAATGCGAAACTTGATATTCGAGGTGTGTTCTTCATATATCCACATTAATGATAATTGAGGATAGAGGGCAGCCCATTTGTTGAAATTTTAGTAAGTTTTCCTAAGAAATATGAGCAGCAAGAATTAACAATATTAATAGTAAATAACTACCGAAACATATTTTTAGAAAAAAATATGTCCAATAAGGTTTCCGTGTTGCATTACTTTCGAGGCTAGAACCAAAAGATATTTAGTAATGAGAGCATGTGTGTAAAATAACATGGCTCCCAAAAACCAAACACCATTTAGCATGTACCAAGAAAGATTTACCAATCAACGGTTTAATAAACATCTCTTTTTAACACATAATCGAAAATAATAAAAACAATGGTCATAACTTCAAAGAAATAAGTGTTTCCATTAATACTTATTAATAAAATCCAAGTTTGAAGAGGCGAATTAAATAGATTACTAACAAAATATGCCAAGGGGTTTAATTGTGCATGTGTAACTCATTTTTGTTGCTAACTAGTTCTTTTAACTCTTAAAAGCAATACTGAATGTTCAATTAACAATCTCAGTTGTTGGTGTCAAAGCCTAATGCTATGGATATCAACAATGAAATGTAAACAAACTTTTTCTTAAAACATAAACAATATATTACCGAAAATAGTGTTTACTCACCTATGGAACTAATTATAAGAATGTTAGGGCAACAACTTTCACTAGTTAAATAGACTATTATTTTTAATTTTTATCCATAATTCATGAAATAAAAGAACACAGTGTTAATCTTGACTGGGGACTGACAAGCCAAAAACAAACGTCGTTTGATTAAAGAAAAAAAAATAAACTACTACTTTTAAAGTTTATCTACCTATCGGACCACTTATCGGAAGATCTACGCTACAACATTCGCTAGTTAAAATTTTAAAATAATAATTTATTTATCTACAATTCATGAAATAAAAACCACAATCCAGACCGACAAATCAAAAACACACTTTCTTTAATTACACAGAAAACATAAACTAGTGCATAAAATGCTTACTCACCTATTGGACCACTTATCGGAAAGTTTAGGCTACAACGTTCGAAAGTTAGAAATTAAAAATAACAATTAATTAATTGGTAATTCATGAAATAAAAACAGCACAGTGTTAATTCAGATTGACGTCCATTTCTTAAAAACCCAGCGGCCATTTTGTGACGTCATCACTCCGCAGACGTATTGGTACAAAACCACATTCTTGCCGATACAGCATGGTGGAAACTTGTGGAAACTTAGCTCCAGATTTTGGGATCCTTTACTCTTACACTGTGGAACACACAGCGAAAAGTATTTTTTTCCCCTGACATTTTCAATTTTCTTTTTGTTTACTTACGCACGTTGTTTTCAATGCAAGTTTACTGACAAAATATCCCACAACATTAATAATACGTTTCTAAATTAATCCGCTAGGTAGCGATACTTTCGTTACGAAATCGAATTGCAAGCAAACTCAAGCCAGGAATGTTTTTCCTTGAAATAATTATGTGACCGTATATTTTTCTATTAGTAAGTAGCAGTTAACTATGACGTTTCGTTTGAAATATTTGTATTGTTGTTAAATATTCATTTGCATTTCGATAAGGAATCGTTATTGAAAAGTATTTTGGTGTATATTGTAACCAATGAACTGCAATGAACTCAATAAGTCCTTATATGTAAACAAAAAATCAAGTTTCGTTATAGAGTAAGAAAATATCTATTTTAACTTCAAAAACTAGTTATTTTTTAAACTTACAATTGTATTTATTATTTCACAGAGAAACGCATCTTTCTATTGGGATGTCAACACTTTAACATTTCGTCTTAATACTTTCACGAATTTATTTCTCGAGTTTATTTCAAATTCGAGGGAAAACCAAATAATTCTTGTGTAAAATTTATCAGATCGAAATTTTTTAATTCAGATTTATCTACCTGACAGACAACTTTTTGTTAAAATACAAATTGAAATTCAAACGATTATATTTTTTAAAGTTACGTAGTATGTCGGAAGGTAAAAATTTTTATTAATAGGAACTGGTTAAAGCTGTTTTGTTAAAATTCTCAAGTATTTCTTTCATTTTTGTATCAAGTTTTTGAAGTTTAACCTATGAACCTAATTACTTTATAATGAATAATTTTCTTTTTTGGAATGTTTGTTGTTCTTGTTAAAATTTTTGCTCATTGCTACCTTCAAAGTTTTAAATAATGTATCAGAATACATGTTCATTTTCAAGTGTGATGGTTTTGATGAGCAATAGTAATGTTTTTATCAATTTCTAAAAATTTCAAAGACTTTTGAATTCTTTTTTTGGAGTAATTGGTTCACAATTGGTGCAATTGAAAAATTCACTCCTACCATTTTCTGATTAAGAAGTGTGTGATCTAATATATCAAAAGGCACAGTTTCTTGTGAAAAAAATAATCTTTAAATGGCATTTAAAGTTAAATTCATAAACTAGACTCCCATGCAGTTAGTACTTAAAATACTTTCTCCTGTAAATTTAGAATTTCAGACTTACACCATGTGTGAACTAATAGTTATCCTATGTAATGTAACATATTACTTCTTTCAGATATGGACAAGACACCAATTAAGATCTATGGCAATGATGCCCTTTCTAGCAGGGTAGCTGCTTTTCAAAAGAAAGCAGACGACCACCATACCAAACAGAAGCTAAACCCATTCTCCAATACGGGCCAAGTTTCTGGCATGGCTCATCAGAAATGGGATAAAAACGACCCGCGATATGGCAAACCCGTTGAAGGTTCCAAGACAGAGCAAAGGGGTCAGGCAGCTGGATCACTTATTGGAAATGAGATTCTCTTCCTTTGTGAAATGATCTGCCAGTATGGAGTACCAAAAGAAGATGGCACTGCTTCAATAACTTTTGGTGAACTTTTCCAGGTTTGTTGATTTGCTTTATAAAATGTTTGGATGAAGTGAATGTTAAATGTGTAGTGGTTAATTAATAGTTAAAATTGGATTTTCTTGAACGCAAAAGCTCACTTAAAAAGTTTACTTAAACAAGTTTGTTATGTGGTAATTAACTATGTTTTACACTTTTGAAAGCAGCTTTGTAAGTTCTTGACAATGTTAGAGTTAAAGCAAGTATATTTATAAATAAATTGTTTATTAGTCCAGTTCTTCATTAGCAAAACAGCAAAGATATATAGGCAGAGTAAATTTATACCCTATATATTAGTATTATATTTTGTCAGTGTGTTTTCAAGTGGGGCAGCTAAATTATTTCCATACATAGTAGGGTGCGTCTTATATGCCACTAAAAATAAAATTTTTTTGGGACACCCTTTCAAATGTGATTCCTTTTGGTTAGAAAACACATGTGTAAAAATTTTGACTAATTTAAATAAAATTTTGGTATTGCCATCAGCAATTGAAATTGCCACTAGCATTGCAAAAATCTATTTTTTTTTTTCAATTTAAAGTTTTAAAATGTGAGAAACAGAAAAATCTCTATTGTCCTCTTTTTTTTTTACATATAATCATTAATAAGCTTATTACAAACATATTTAACGTGTAGCAGTCATATATTTTAATTCGTTGTTATTCAGGCTTTAGCCCACACTTCCATGACATATATAGTTGTTGATTGATCAGCATTTTTAATGTTTTGCTTTAAAATCTGGCAGAAATGAAAAACATGGTTTTGCTGCTGAATGGAAGTTTTCTATGATTCATTGAGGATGATACTTGTCCTATGAACCGTAACATGATTTGTTTTCTTGTAGTAGATTTTTTCATTGAAGACAATGAAGTTTTTGCCTTAATGAAATTTGCGATTTAGAATACTTGTAAATAATACAAACTAGTCTCACAAATAGTGAGAAAGATTAATACACACCAGCATGCTACCAGTTTCAATGAATAGCAGTTGATTAAAATCATTACTAAGTAGAGAAAAACCACATGCAGGTTTCATCAGAAAAAACAAAGATATACAATGAAATGGTTGAGTTGATAGTTAAGAAACACTTAATGGTTACAGTTAATGCAGTTTTACCGAGTATAGTATATATATTTTTAATTACAAAAACAATGTCGGCAAATATAAATAAAGAGAAGAAGAAAGTAAAGTAATGATTGTTAAAGCCTGCCAATTAAAAAAATATTTTCAAAATATCAACTTTAGCACTTTTTTTAAATTTTAGTTTTATAGTTAAAATTTATATGTTAATACTAAATTGATATGAATTACTTAGACTAAAATTAATATAAGCTACTTGATATATAATAATTAATTCAATAACTACTTGCTGAACGATTAAAATTCTAGTAAATACATGAAACACATTAACTGTAATGCTTGCTTAATGCTAAATTTATCAAATTTTGCAAATCTGATAGCAACCTCTAAATACCATTTAATTTCGATAAAAAAAAATTGTGAATTTTTTTCTCATCAAGTGGAACAAAATGAGAGGTAGTCCCTTAAAAAATTAACACCATCGAAAATAAGACGTACCATAATACATAGTCAGACTTTTTTTTTTAATAGATCCATTTTCTTTACCTTTTCAGGGTCCCCATAGAAGTCACTGAAATTCCCATTGAGGTCATTGAAAGTGCTTAATATTTGTGAACTTCTTTTCAAGTACTTGAAAATTCTTATTGGTGTTTAAAAGTCCTTGAAAATGCTTAGATGTTCTTAAAAGTCCTTAATTTTTGTGGAAGTTGTTTTTTCAACTGTAAAATTTATAAAAATACTACTCAGACTTGCTATCCCTGCGTGACCACCACTTATCCGCACTGTATTGGAATTTTCTGACTTATTTGTATTACGCATGCGCCAACTTATAACTTGTTTGGTAAAATATACTTTATTAAAAATTTATTAATATACATGATGCATGAAAACAAATTTTCTTTAAAAAACGTTATTTAAGTCCTTAAAAGTCATTGAAAAATTATTGATTTTCATTTTGTGATTTGATTGGGAACCCTCCTTTTGAATTTCTTTTTAGAAAATGGAATGACAAAAAATATATACAAAATACATAAAGTTTTGGATATTTACATTGCATCGTATGTTCACTTCATCACCATTGAGTTGCACTTGAAGTACTTACTGGTTGCTTGTAAGCATAGCTGACTATATTATATTTGTCTGTGTTATAAATATATCGGTATTTACATATTATCATGTCGACTGTTGGAAAAATTTTTGTTAACAAATATTCAGACAGCCTGGACTTCTCGTAAGTCCGGTTTGGCTCTGACCAGTATCAGGCCATTCCTTGAAATGCATTAGTGTGTTGCAGACTGTTCATCCGTCTGGTTTGACTATTTTGGTGGACTAAGGGAATCTGTTACGTAAGTTTTCCTGTTGGCGAATGATTGACCGAATGATACTTAAGTACCAGTTTATCCAAATGTTATAAATAAAGACATAGTATAGTATTTCCAAACTCGTTTTTATTTACCTTCTGTGCTAGTGTTATTCTTCTTATTAATAAAGCACTTGCCATGATAGTGAATAATAATTTAAAAAAAAAAATATATGCTGATTTGATTGAAGTAAAAATAATACAATTGTTGCATATTTAATCGAATTCAGTAAGTGCTTAAGAGGTACATATTTAGTGTATACTTAAGAGTTTTTGCTTTAAATATTATCTTTATCAAATATTTCACTGAACACAATATGCTTTATTTTAGAGCGCGAGATGAAATTGTAAATCATTACGTTTAGCTATATATTTCTTTTTTCTTCAGATTTATGTAACCATTTCTAATAAAGTCGTTGGGCTTCTTTTGCGAGCACGTAAACATGGCCTCTTGCAGTTCGAAGGAGAGATGTTGTACCAAAGAAGAGATGATGATGTCGTTATCACTCTGCTCAAACCGCTTGACCAACTGCGCCCAAACAAAGTTCCACCAAAACGTAAACATGATGAAGGTGAACCAGCAATTGAGCTGTCTCCAGAAGATTATTAGGTTTGATTTTAGTGACTTATATGAGTGGCAGCTACAAGCTGGAGCTTTTTAGCAAGCAATAAAAGTAGGAGTAAGTTTATTATAAGTTGCTTTGTGCATATCAAAGTATCTAGAGGATAAGTTTGTTGACTTGCTAGAAATAGTCATTCAGTTTATGACTGAACTTTACAAATTCTGTAGTAAGTCTATGGAAGTTTTATATTTATAAGCAACACTTGCTGGATGTTGTTTAAGCTTTTATTTTTTAGAGTATATTGTATATTCCTGTGATATCATTACATAATTTGAATACAATTTGTAAAGGATTTTGTGGAAAGCAATATCTTTTTCTGATTTATTCAAGTACAGAAATAACTAAACACAAACTCAAGACCAGTATAGATTGGTTAAATCTAAGCAATCCTTCAATATCAATCAAACTGTCTTTCACAACAATTTTAACCTGCCGAGTTTACATTGAGATCTGACAGAATGTTTTATTTAGCATACACTATCATAAAAGAAATGTTTCCAAATTGTGCCTAATATAATTTGTATCCATAAACTTTTGTCTTGTATTGTATTACAAATCCTTGAAATGACCGTGTTTGTTAAATTTTAATAACCAAAAATCCTGTCCAGTCTTTTTGTGCCTCAATTTGATCCAACATTTGTCAATATGAAACGAAATTCTTCCTTTGATTGCCTATTCTAGCATTTTTTTTAAAATCACTTTCCAGCTGTGCTATTTGTTTCTCAGAGTTGACAGCTCCCATTATCTTTGATATAGAGCACCATTTAAACATATTAAAAACATATTTTCAGGCTGTTGTTTGGGCATAACCATCAATGAAAATAAAAATATTTTTAAGAAATTAAAAATTTGAAAATTTAAATATATTGTTACTGTACTAATAAACGTTTTGGGAAAGAGGTGATAGTTTAATAATGATATTAAACTTTTAGCCTTATATAAGAATTGAAGGCCATTGTGTAACAGCTATTGAGCAGGGCAACAATTCCTAGAGGTCATTTGAATTATACAATTGTTGCATGATAGTGTAATATGAAATAAATTGCACAGTTAGCTTCTAATTTTTGGAAATTTAGCATAACTTTTGCTATAAAAATTACAAATGGTTTCAAATACTGTTATCTATATAATTAATTTCTCAGATGCTATCTATGGTGTAAACTTGACATACCACATTGAAACTTTTAAATTAGTTGGGTTTAGTATTTTACATTCAAATTCTTTACTTCTCTCTTTCTTTTAATTTTTTAGTGAATTTTTTTTTTATTAAAATTTTCTATTGAAAGGAATAGTGTTTTTGTAATAATCATCAGTATATCAAAAGACACTCATATTTACAACATATATTAAGATTTTTTTTTTTTTTTGTATTTTTCGATTGCCTTTTTATTTTTTAATGGATGTAAAGTGTGTAAATATCTCTAATTAGATTTTTAACTTTACATATCATTAAGTTTAAAATCTCCTTATTTTTGTTTGTTAAACAGTCAATATTGACTTGAAAGCCTTTATTTTAGATCGATCAGATCCATAAGATATTGTTAATTTAGCATTGTATTTCAGAGTAATTATTTCAATTACATGTTTCAAAATCACTATCTTTTTATCTATGTATTAGTATTATAGATTTCCGATATTTATTCAAGACTTTTTGGAGAAGGAGAAAATAAAAATATTTTTTCCGAAGTTATTGTATCCTCCATCCTCAGTCAAAAAAATATCTGTTACATTTTTAAACCACATTCTATACATTAATTAAGATTTTGTATATTTAAAGGTTTATTTCAAATACTGTTATTCAAAGAGTACTGTCACTCTTCTGTATTTTTGCATCTTCGTGCTCCTCTATTTTTAACACTGTCTCTTGAATGCCGTGAGATCTAATGTACTACTTACGTTCATAAACTGACTTAGTGCTTTTTACTTGTTAGTTTATGAGTTCTATTCACAACTACAGTATGTGAAATTTATTTATTGTATTTCGACTTATATTTTACGAGACAGCTTCCTCGTGTAAGAATTTTAGAATGCTATTCTGTATGTTATGGTGAAGTTTTTCAAAATTATAATATAAACTTTTATAAACCACTTGTTGGATGATGTAGAGGCATCTATTTTTTCAAAAGATATTTTTATTCAAAGGGATTCCTTGTCTTTGATAAGTATTTTTTTTTTGCATTTATTTATATTAGCGTACTTGTTTCTAGTCATATTAACCAATTTAGTTTGCATATTAAAGCTGCATTATGCTGCTGCCTAATGCCTACGTTGTGCATATTTTTTCATTGAGGGGTGCTGTTGTGCTGTGATAAAAACCTATTAATCATTTAATATTGACATTGAAGCATATTTTTTAAACATATACTATAATTCTTATTTATATACATATATGATATATATTGGATTTATCTCTAGTAGATTTACTCAATATGACAGGATATAAAACTTGGTGTGTTCAAAGTTTATGACGTTTACTTATGTTAGACAATCAATATGAAATTATCATGTGTTGTATGTAAATATTTTTTTCTGCAGTAAATAAGTATATGAAAGTTTGTTATAATGGAATGTTTTTAAATAAAATGTTTTTAAATGGCTATTGATTGTAAATTGGATGTACTTTTATTTGTTAATTTTAAAATAATATTTTTGCACATTATTTAGAAGAAACTCATTATAAAAGTTGCACAAGTATACTTATTGTAGAATGTTTGAAATAATTAATTTCGAAGTTATTTTTATAACTACTAAAAATATAATTTAGTGGACAGATAATCTTCTATAATCATAACCTACAATGATGTTTTGCCAAAATAGTTTTTTAAGCCATTTTTAAGGAAATTTTTTTAATTTTTAAATCAATCATCAAATAATTAATTTGGAAGTTATTTTTATAACTACTAAAAATATAATTTATTGGACAAATAATCTTCTATAATCATAGCCTACAATGATGTTTTGCCAAAATAGTTTTTTTAAGCCATTTTTAAGGAAATTTTTAAATCCTTTATATTATCTTCGATTTTGTTTGTATGACGAGCAAATCTGCTGAGGGCTAATTAACCCACTTGTCATCATCCAATCAAACGTATTCATTGTTGATGAGAATCATTTTATAAAGATTAAAAAAGGTCGCTTTTTTACATGCTTCTATTGCTGTTTTTGATGACTAATGAAGCAATTTATGGTCATCCATTCGAGCTAAAACTTGGCAGATAGAATTGTTGTCGATGATAATGCTTTCTTTCAAGTTTTGGTGTCTGTTACCAAAAGGACGCTTTTACACATGATTGTAGTGTCGCTTCTGAGGACTAGTTAACTCATTTACCATCATCCAATCCTGCTCAATCTTGACAGATTCTTTGTCAATAACTATGCATTTTATCAAGTTTTGGTGGCAAAACAAACTTAGTCAATGCACAGAATCGATGTTTTTTTCCCCAGTAGTCAAATCCTAGGAAAACTTGATCCGAACTCGAAATTGTTAAGGTGCAATTGCAAATAAAAATCGGCAATGCATAAAAAGGATTTATTGTAAAACTTTATTTTTATGGGTTAATTTTTT
Source organism: Linyphia triangularis (assembly GCA_963978545.1). Taxonomy (NCBI): domain Eukaryota; kingdom Metazoa; phylum Arthropoda; class Arachnida; order Araneae; family Linyphiidae; genus Linyphia; species Linyphia triangularis. The sequence goes on along the minus strand of OZ021722.1, from coordinate 37,352,850 downwards.
TACTCGGATGAGTGAACTGTAATTATACATTAACTAATTCAGTTTCTTATATTTTTTAAACTAAAATTATTCCATTGCATTATCTATTGGTAGGAAATTAACATATACTGTTTAAATGACTGATTAAAAATGTGTTTTCTCTCAAAAGTTTAAAAATTATTAGAACAGAAGACAAAGAACAAAACATTTTATTTCAACAAAAACATACAAATACACTGATATGTTCTTATTACCGGACAAAATTCGATCACTATAATAAACTAAACAATTTTTCACTAGAAAACATTTTGTCCAGTCAACAACTATCAGATTTTATTTTGGCACTTTCAGATTTTTTTTTTTTTTTTTGCTACATTCCCAGCTAAATACTACCTGTAACAATGAGAATTTAATAAAAGTATGAAGCTAAGTTTTCTATTTAAGAAGGAAAAGAGAGAAAAAGTATATTTGAAATAGAAATACTAAATAGAACACTAAAAGCATTGTTATATTATAAAATATATCTAGCATACTGCAGAAAGAAAACTTTTCCATTCAAGCTACCGTTTTAAATACATACAACCAACCATTAATAATCAAATTTTCTCGTTAACTTGTAAGTACGATTTTTATTTGTGGTGTTTAATATAGATTAAATGTTCAAGATATCGTTTTAAATATGCAACTACCTATATAATTTCATTTATAGAATAATTAGTTGGTTTTTACACTCTCAACCGTTTTGTGCATAATGACTAAGCAATCAGGGGATTAACAAATTAACATGGATTACTAGTTTTCAAATCCAAAACATTTGGCATATCAAGTCATATATACCGTGTGAGATGCGTCGAGCTTTTGGAGCGATATTAATTTCTCTTTTACACTATTGGAATTACATTTGAATATTCAATTCACATGTTCAGTCATCCTTATGCAAAGTTTTTGTGATTGTTCTGAGCTATCTCACTGTGGATACAGTTACTCAACATTTACGCTAAGCAGAAACTGTCACATAGCCACATTCGTTGTCTAACAGGCGCGGACATGTGTTGTAATTTCCTATGGCATAAGAGTCAAGAATGACCTGGGATTTCAATTTGCATGGGGGGGGGGGGGTCTAATTATTATAAATCTAAAAAAGGTGTTTTGATATTGGTTAAGAGCAATAGCATTGTAGAGTTATAGTATTAACCCAATTAAAGCTAATTAGATTCGTAATGACTCTTAATGGCTTGACTAACTAAATTAGTTTCTAATAAATCACATGCATCAACAAAACTTCGATTTATTAAATATTTTTTGTTGAAGGTTCAGACCTCATTTACCCTCTCCTCAAGTGCATCCTTTTTCATAGTACCCATTTGCTAGCACAACTAATCATGTAAGTGCCACATGCCTTCCTCTACCTAAAACGACACAGAGGCAGCCCAACACCTAAGGTTTCCCCCCTCATCAAATCTTCTAACTAAACCCATTCTTTATTTACCAAGGTAGGTCCTGAATTGATAGTGGTAACCCCCAAAGTGCCCCAAGTCCGACTTGTTGAAAAGCGGGTTCCACGCACACTTCCCTTTTTCCTTGTTGTAGTAAGATCCTGACTCGCACTGCATGAGTACTGGTCTTCCATTCACGCACCAATAGTACTTGTCCTTGTCAACTTCATGGGGCAATGTCTCCGTGGAGCTACTCTTGCAGTCTGGAGCTCCCGGCTGATCGTAGGGTGAGACTACGGCCTTGTCTGATGAGGATGAACCACTGCCTGCAGGACTTCCCTGAACTGATGATGCAGGTCTGGGGGTGGTGGTTGTGCTGCCTGGTGGCTGCCACCATACTGTGCTGGATTTGGTGGTGGCTGGGGGCCACCAGGTCATCTGGGTGCTGCTGCTGGTGCTGATGCTTTCGGTTGATCTGCGAATGAGTTGTTTTATCAGCACGTATAAGACGCAAATAAAATATTAAGTACTAATATAGTAGTTCAATAATCAAAGCCAAAGGTAGGTTATTAGTTAAAATCTTGATTAGGTTTAAAACATGAAGTATATCATTATTAATTATTATCATAATTATATATCTACGACTTTTGGAGTTTTTTCTTTCATGTACAAAAAAGAAAAAAGAAGGGAGGAGGGGGGGGGGGGGAGGAAGAAAAAAATTCTTGTAACTTCATTTTTCCATTTATATAAAAAGAAAGAGAAGAAAACGTAATTTCTGGTTTCTTTGTCTTAGCAGTGTTAAATTAAACTTTGATTTTCAATACTTAAGTCAAATTTTTATTCAAAACAATTCATTTGTGGAATCGTGAGATTTAACCACATGAATATCAAACTCGCAGTTTAAATATAACTTATTTTAAGAGTAAAATATTATATTCTACCTCGGTGGCCACCATTTGCTGGTGGACAGAGTGGAACCTTGAGTAGTTTGACTAGGGTCTGGTGTTTGTGGAACATAACCTCTCAATCTCTCGTTCATTACTTCGAGCAAGGCATTCTTGCGGCCACAAACTCCATTGAAATCGTCCATATCAATGGCCCAAATCATAGCACCGCCAAAACCTTGTTCTTTTATGTAATCCATCTATAAAAGAATGTGCAATCTTTATTGAAAAACATTTATTCCTATCCAATATGTATACTTGTATACTATAAATAAATTAATAATTTGTTACGATCTATCGAATATTTACTTTTATTCCAATACTATCCTCGTCTTCATATCCAATCCATTGGTCGTCGTAATAAGCATATGGGCATTTCCCAATTTCATCGTATTTTTTGGTCCATTCTCCACTCTTCACATGAGGGCAGATCTGAAAGAAAGCTCAATCCATGTAGTAACCACTATATTTTCAATCATAAACTAATTTTTTAATGTAATACAGCATCCATTACTTCATAGTACGCCAGAAATCCACTAGCATTAGTGTAAGGTCCTGGGGTTCCCCCGCCTACCCATTTCTTGATACCAGCTCGCAGTTCTGTGTTGTCCTTACTGCCTAGTGTGTACGTCCTGCCGTAAAATGGCACCCCAACCACGAGTTTGTGCTTTGGAGCTCCCATGCTTATCCACAGTTGAAGGCCATCATGCTACCAATGATATAAAAAAAAAAAATTAAAACGTATTAATTATGCATTATATTAGTATTAAATATTAGTATTATATTTTGTTTAAATAAAATTTCGTATACTCTTATAAATATATATATAAAAAAAAGAATTTGCTCCAAATCTGTGTGAAATTCAGAGAACAAATTATTTAAAAATAAGAAGAATAACAGTACACTAGATGTAGTAATCCAGTATCTTGTCTTGGTTACTTAGGAAACATTTTCAAACAATTTTAATTTGTACTCTCTCCCTCTTTTTTTTTTTTTTTTTTTTTTTAACTAGGTACATCATAAATAGAATTCAAAATACTCTCAAATTTCAAGAAAAGCTTTCCTACCAAATAAAATTGTCTAATTTTATTTCGATGTAATTATGTATTTTTTAAAGATAGAAACTTCTTAAAGTTGAGTAAGTTTGTAAACGTTATTTCTTCACAATTATATATTTATAATTGTATTTAATATTTGTTGTTTTTAAAATTCATACTTTTCTAGAAGTAAAAGACAAATCAAGTTACCACATTGAGTTTTTCATACGCCCATTGATCGAAGGGTCTTTTATATAATGGACTATGAACATCGGCAAACCCAGCCCAGTTTCCTCTCAAATCGTATGTCATGACGTTTATCCAGTCAAATAACCTGAAAAGGAAATGAACAAAATTTACTATAAAGTTAGTACTAACGCAAACTCTCAGAAGGATAAATTTACCCAAATATATTATCTTTGATTTTATGTTGTATGCTCTAATGAATAGAAAAACATAAAATTAATAATGGACTATTATATTTCGTCTAAATAAATACAGTTCAACTTACGAGGATGATTTTGAGTTCAACCAAAGCAGTTTTCTTTGTTTTATGTTGTAAGAATTGATCCAAACTTAATTTTCGGAAGCTTGCATTTAATAACTATTTACTAAACAATACTAAAGTAAGTTTTCATTTTTGTCTTTTATTAGATAGTATTGCGCGTTTTGTGAAAGATCTAACGTTTTCTAAGAAGAGATAAATATCCATTCCCAGTATTGTCTTTTTTAATTTATTCCCCATTGCTACATCAATATCTCCCCCTCACCCCCCCCCCCTTTAAATCTTATTATTACTATTATTTATCCTAAATCTTTATTTTCGTAAATCTGATTTTTTTAAATCTTATTTCTATTACTCTATTAAATCTTATTAATTATCTTACTTGATCGTCCATGTAAAGAAAGAAATTACCTCGATTTATCCAAAGATAACACGGATTTCTTATCATCATCATAGTCTTTTTATAAGAAAATTTAATGGACCTTCCAAAAAGTTAATTTTGTAACGTTTTGTCTCTTCTTTCACTATATTGATACTTGTTATAAAAACTTCCATGAAAAATTTAGCTGGTAAAAGATAAGTTGAATGCCTCTTTTATAGGGCATCCAAGAAGCTTTTGAGGGTACAGGGCTTAAAAGAGCAATGACAAGCTTTTGTCGTAACTGAGATTCTCCCTCCGTCTAATAGCATGCAATGGAGATTATTAGTTTCCAGTTTTATTTTAGGGATAAAGGAATTAGATCAAGAGAAAATAGTTTGAAAAGTTTTTCTTTGCTGAGGAAAAGGCGCGTTGCCAGTGCAAAATAACTCGTTCATGGAACATTTATTTTTAGTTGACAATTCGCCTCCTCTTCACATGACTTTCATAAGTTGTTTGCAAAAAATATTAGTAAACACAGTATTGTCTTTCCATTTAAGTATATTAAAGGAACTGTTACATACTCAGCTAATCTCGGAACTTCGTATCCTTCTTGCAGTCTGAATTTAGCCACTGGTACAGCACAGGTCAGGAGTAACTTATGCGGTTCGAATGCTACTTTCAGTTCCTGTTGAAGAAATCATTGTTAGGCTTATTTTTAAAAATTTGAAATCTAAAGCACAACATTTTTTAAATATTAACCACTTTACCGAAAGGATCTTAACATTAAAATATTATGAGTGTAAGTAAGTAATTTTTAGTGACATGCAATTTGAAGTTCGCTGTTAGTTTGATATTTTAAAAAGCCCTGGCACATTATTAGTGCGTTAAGAAAAATAACTGCAGTCGTGAATAGAGCATGACCTTTTTTAACATAATTTTTGACTTTATTGATTGCTGGCGAGCGATATTTCTTTTGTATACCTTATTTGATTTTAAAGTTTTATCTATTTTTTAGTTGAATGTATGGTGTAATTTTTAATCACACGAATAATGTAAAAACTGAGTTGAATGTTGAACGATTATTTTTTTAGAATATTTAGATTGATTCATGGGGCTAGAAGGAATTCCAATGAAGGGAAAGGAGGTGCATTGGCTTTTGAAAATTAAAAATAAAGTGGTAAAATTCATAGGAAAATTAAGTATAATATGGGTTTCAAACTATTCATTTGAATGGAAAACTAACGAATATCTATTAATTAATATTTCATTCGGGTATCCAATTAACATTTTTGAAAAATCGAAGCATGAATACAAACCTTTACCTCTTTGCACTTCCATGTACGTGATCTACCCCCCCCCCCCCTCTCTGCATTTAATCCTGCCGACGCCATCAGTTTGCGTTCAAAAGTTTTTCTATTCTGTATGAAATATGATCACACAAAAATAAGAATCACTTTTTATCTGATCTGTTTAGTGACAACCATTTAATTTTAATACTTTCTTTCATACTTTTATTCAGTTCATATTCTCGCAATAGACGGCTTAATTTTTTAAAAATAGAACAAGAACAAAAAATAGTACTGCAACTTGATCTCACCTCCACCAACTTGAGGAAGTTTTCCTTATCCGAGTACTTTCCTCCTCTGTCCGAGGCCCCTGGGTACTCCCAATCCAGATCAAAGCCGTCGAATCCAAAATCCGTCACCCACTTGACCGCACTGCGGACAAAAGTGTCCCGTCTGGACTTCTCGCCCACCATGTCCGAGTACTTTCTGCCACCCTCTGCCCAACCCCCTACGGCCAACAAGAGCTTCAGGTGGGGGTGCTTGCCACGAAGAGCTGTGAATTTCTTGTAGCCGCCTGTGGAAACATGAGTTTTATTCTATGTTACGGGTTTGGAAAATGTCAAGGAAAAAGAATCAAAACGCATCCACACAACACACAGTATATCAGTACACAATCAAAATATATGACATGTATGGCTTTTGAATGTCCATCTTTTATCTTCTTCTATTGTGATTATTCTAAATTAAATGCGTTTTTTTTTTAATTGCTGTTATGTTAAGCTTGTAAAGAAAAAAAATATATATTTGTGACCTTACTCTTTTAAAACGATGAATGACTGGTTCCTAGTTTCAGTGTATAATTTGGATATTTATGTTGTTTACTTTTTTATATAATTTAAGTGCTCTACTTTGTATTTTGTGTTCCACTTCAACGCCTAAAATTATCTATGCATAATAATTTAAAAGACCAAGTACGTAAGGCAGATTCAAATACAATTAGTCCCTCTTTAGGAAATTATTATATTTATGAGAATATTTCTTAATTTTTATCAATGAGTCAACCCTTCTAGTATATTAAGAACAAAAATAGATTTGGTCTCCAATAAAATTCCAGCTCTAAAATAGAAGTATGGCTAAAATAATTATTTTCTGCAGTCATCAATTAAACAGAAATATAGTTGGCAGCATCCAATTTCTATGTTTCTTGTTTACATGAAAGTCTTAGAGGGTTCCGTTTGTCTTATAATCTTGGGATTTTATCTATTGATCTTTGAGATGTTTAATGACTGTACAGTCAGGATGAATAAACGTACTGCTTTGTAAAAGAAGTTATTAATGTTATTAAAAAAAATACTTAATGCATACTTTGAATTTGTATTCTATTGTATTTGAATTTTTATTTTATTGTATTCTAAACTACATTAAGACTGGATTTAAACTTCTGTCATTGTCTTGATCACCAAACCATCCTTATAATTGACGTTCCTTTAGTGCACCATATACATTATACATGCATTACAGTCAAAGTTGAACCATTTAAAATATTGATAATTTATTTTCCTTCTTGATCCAAATGTTAGATTATAAATGGCAAATTAAAAAAAAAAATGAACTAAAATAATAGATAACTTTTTATGTGCAATATGCTTACCATTTTCTAAATCATACTCTGGGTCAATGCTAAACAACTCCCAAGTTTGATTATTGAGTCCTACGAAGGAGTAAATGATGTCCGTGCATAAGTCACCAGGTATGTCATCGATGTCATAATTCCAAGGTTCCGGCCTGGTGTAAGCCCATGCACTGTAGTAGCAAACCACTTTACCGCGGTCTTGATGAAGACCAGCATTGTACAGTTGAATAGCTATATATGAGTTGATGGTTAGAGTAAGCATTGTCTTGACATTAATCAATATAACAGGCAATTGAAATAAAATAAGCTTTAATGCTTTCATAGTCGAGGCAGCTTAGATGCAGGATTGTTGTAATGATTTTTTTTTTTTTTTTTTTACAGTTACGAGTGCTTAAGAAACAACCGGTTATAGGAAACTATTTTAAATTTGATTTTAAAACATTATTAAAAAAAATCAAAGGAAAAATTTCAGTGCTTGGAAATATGGATGATGCCATAAGAATCCTGATCTTGCGAGAGTTATATTTAACTTTGTTGAGTGCTATAGTAACTCTCAACTCCCCTGCAATAATTTTCTATGTTGAATGTTATACCTCTCAGAAAGATTTCGTTTTAATAAAACGTATTTAAATAAAAAAAAAATAACGTAGTGCCATATATTTTCAAATAATAGGCGTTAGAGTTTTGAGCAAAATATATTTAAGATCTATCATACAGTATTTGAATTAGCTTAAATGAACACTTTAATTTAAAAAATAAATAAATAAAGACTATAATATAAATTATTTAAGATGGCGTTGAATTAAATGGCAAAAATGCAAGGGTTAAATAATAAAAACACGCAGGATAAAATGGCATTTTTCAGAGCTATGAAAAGTTTCGTTTACCATTCGGACGACTGTACCGAGGCTCAGCACTGTAAACTGGTCCAACCAGCACACTTGCAAAAACGAGGAGTAACCACATTTTTGCAATAAATTTCAACGCTACTTCCTCTTAGTAGCAGTGTTAATAGATCTTTGGAAAGAGAAAAGAGCGATTAATGATATAAGTCATAGTGTAATCGATAGTTTACAATCAATGAAAAATGGTTTAAAAAAAATATATAAATCCAAGAAACATACCCTTTATTTATAATTGTAAAAATTTAGTATTAAATAATTCATAAACTAATATACCTTTTCCATTGCAACTTCTCATGGTTCTTCAATTATTTGACCTATTGGTCTGCACTTTCTACTGGGGGGAGGGGGTGGGGGAGGCAGAGTTCGCCAAATGCGTGAAATTTGCGTGAACACGCATTGAAAATCAATTTCACCCCCATAGAATTAAACTCAAGCGTGAATTTACGCATCGGCACATCATGGTTAAATTTTTAAAAATAGTTCTTCATTTTATAAAATCAGAGATCATTCTAGCCTTTTTTAAAAAGGTGGCGCTACCTCCTTGCTCTTTTTCTTGGAAAATAGCGTGAGTTGATTGAATTGTGCTAATTGTGAAAAGAAAGAAACTTTGCTTGTTAAGCTAATGTGCTAAAAAAATAAAATTCATGTAATTTAAATTTTTTTTTTAATAAAACAATCTATGAAAGGGAGATAGTCTGTACATAAGCTACCTCCCAATCTCTTAAAGGAAGTAAGTACAAAACGACCAATTTTATTTAAAGCTTGCAGTTAATATCGTAGCTATGATGTTCCATTAATTTACCAAACAATAATACAGGAATTTTTTTTAAATCTTAAGTTCAATTAGTAAATTGGTTTTATTATTGACACTTTGATGCAGTCCAAAGGTACACAATCAGTTGTCTTAAGCTAAAACAAAATGTATCGGGTACAACATGTTTAACCTTAGTTAGATTAATAAAATAATTTTTTATCAGTTGTGATGAAGGTACAAATAAATTAAAGGTAAATACTTTCTAATGTAACTTCTGGAATTACTTGATACAGAAAAAAAGCTAGAGTTACATTGTATCCTATTCACAAGAAAACATTTATTTAAAACTGTTCCAAGGAGCAGCAAATTTCCCTATATTTAATTCTATTTACCTCACATAGAACATAAGTATTATTTCTTAGAATCTATAATCGTTTCACACTAAACGTGTTACGATTCATTAATCTTTCACATATTTTTCATTCACAATTTCTCGGATTCTCAAATATCCTCTAATGTACTATACAATTAAAAAAGTTTAAGAAGTTCTGCAAAAGGTCAAAGGTTGAAAATAATTATATAATTAATTTTAGTTTTAAAATTGAAAAACGTAATCCTCTTCATCTTAGCAAAATTACATCGATGTACGGAAATTATTCATCTTATTTTTATTCAAAATTTATGTTTATCAAAAAGTATTTTAAACATTAAAAAATTAAAATATATGTGCGAGTATTTTATGTAGCAACACTTAATATTAAAAGATGGAGACTCATTACAGAATTTCAGATAATCTTAAAAGATTATTGCAACTTTTATTTTTAAGTAAGGTATTCTAGATTATTATGAAACTCTTATTAGTGTACTTGATCTCTGACATGGGATTTGACGACATTCATTTATGACGAAATTCCATTTGATGTGGGGCAGATACGTTTCAGATACTTTCTGCAATTTTTCTTGGAAGACAATTTCAAAGATAAAAAAAAAACAAAAAAAAGTTAAATTTATCTTATAAAATCCCCAAAGATCTAACGGGTTACAATTTACAACAATTAAAACGGCACTGCACGATAAGCGAATAAAAATGTGCTCACCTCTTGCTGAGAAGCGACCTTCAAGAGACCAAAAGTCTTCCTTGTCTTGGGAGTTCCTCTCTTCTTCTTCGACAAGAGGAGGGTCAACCAAACTGTCTATCCTCCGCAATGAATGATCCGGATGACTCTACACCTCGACTAAAAAACCACTTTCGTCCGAGACCTTGAACCCAAGTTGCATCTTCATAAAAATTTTCAACTTTTTTTTTCTCTCTGGAAGCTGATGAACCTCGCGTCAGGTACCCCTTGAAGGTCAAGGTGGTACCTTTAAGGTTGCTCACCTCACCTTCTCATTCGAGATACCACGACAGGAATTCTTCTCAGGTTTTGTCTTTACTTATTGTCGATGCATCTGTTTAGATTGATGATTCATTTGGATGGGACCGTATCATGTAACATGGAAGGTTGTCTGAGGTTTGAATTTGAAGGTTTGATCGAGAGAGTACATAGTGCATGCCTGCCTGCTATCATTTGATAGATAGTACTATGGCTGCTGCGTATTTGATACTGAATTTCAATTAGGTACTTTGGTTATGCTAAAAGGCTGGTACATTTCAAGAGCAATCAAGTGGAATTCTTTACCCTTGCTGAGATTTGAATTTCAAGCGTATTTTGGGTGTGGCTGGTGTATATTTTACGTTCTCACTTTTCATAGGCAGTAACTATTGCTGTTAGACCAACTTGAAAAATTTAAACAGTGTATATTTCGAGAGAAGAATTCTGTACATTTGCTTATTGCGATAGACAGACGGTAATTTGTTTTGAAGAGTCACAGTGTCGTGTGATGTGAATTGAAGAATGGATGGCGGTCATGGTTTTATGTTGCGGCAGATCTTAATTTAAAAAAAAAAAAAAGATTTCTTGCGGGTAGATTCAGCTTGAAGATCGAATTAAAATCATGTGCTTTAATTGTATTACACACAACAAATGTTAAAATAAATTAATAAAAAAAAAAAAAAAACACCATGAGGGACGAATCACTGTTAAATTTAAAATGTCAACATTGAAAATCTATTTTTACAATCAATCTTGACAAGACAAGAAAAGGTTGGATATACTTATTTCAAAAAGTATCTAAGGAAAGTTTTAAAGAAATATTTTCCTGAAGTTATACAATGTAGGTACAACTTGTTTTCACCATCAAATATTTACCTTACTTGTAAAAGTATTTACGTTGTTTATTGTTTAGTTGTACCCCGAACACAAAATGTTATTATTTTGTTAATCTATGCATATATCTCAAGGCGTAACATGATGTTTTAACGTATGATACATGTTTGTTATCTTTAGCTTTGACGCCTTTACATAAAGTAGTCAGAAATAAATAAAGCCATTGCATTTAAAAAACTTGACGATTAGAAATTTTTTAAACTGAGTTCAACATTGTTGAATAAATGTATTGAACATCCGTAGGTACTGAAATTAACTGCAAACTTCAACACATTTCTTAGTCGCTCTGAACTCAATGCAGACGATGGAAGTTTGCATTTAACGTTTGTTTTAAGACAAACCTATTTTTGCTTTTTTTTATCCTCATACTTAATATAATAAAAATTTTCTTTTTTCATAATTTGAATAATCTAACTAAATGTTTTATATTTTCTAGTGTTACTCTAATTCAAGAATCCTTTTATCCCTTTATTTTTGTCAATTGGCGTCCCTTCTCGAAAAGCATCACATTGCAACTGATGCATACCCTAGTCTTGTTCATCGAACATGAGCAGCGATACTTCCTCAGACATAGAAGTTTCTGTAGACTTAGGTTTTTTTAAGCAAGGCAGGGCGTAGCCAGGATTTTTTTTCGGGGAGGGGGAGATATGCGCAATCATATTCATAAAGCATTTATAATAGTGATTTATAATATAGTTGTTGAAAATACTCTTAAAATAAATACATTTAATTAAGTGATTAATTAGTTAACTATTTAAATATACGGGGCTATTGACCGACATATAGTTTCTTAGTAGAAAAAAAAAATCTAAATTTTATTTACTTTCTCACACAACATTTGAAGAAAGTTTAGTTAAGCACATATGTTGCTTTCTGCTATTGCTTTTTCTGAGGGAAACTTTTACTTGCAACAAGACATCTCTAATTTCTTAAAAGTTAATATGTATTCTCGAGAAGGAGATATATCCCTCCCTTGCTACGTTTGCGATAAATCCCCCCCCCCACCCTCTCCTTCCCCACTAAAACTGAACCTCACCGAAACCATCACCCTCGCTGAAAGGTTCATTGCTGAGTAAATAAGCTAGCCTCACATAATATATATTTAATTTGCTACTACTTTTCTAAGGTAAAAATTTTATTTTTTTATTTGCAACAAAAATTACTTGCAAACCCTATTTCTTAAAAGTTAAAACATATTTTCGAGAAGAGGATATATCCCCCCACCTCCTCCCGAAAATGTATATAATTTTTAAATTTGCATTTTTAAAAGTTAAAAGGTATTCTGGGATTTCGAGGGGGGGGGGGGACGGATATTTCCCCATATCCCCTCATCTGACTACACACCAGAAGCATGGCATTAATAAGGCAATTAAACACGGGAAATCTGACCCGTATTTACCGTTTCTCTCTTCTTCGAGTACATATAAATTAAATTTCAGGTCATTCTTGCCAGTGGTTTTTTTTTTTTTTTTTTTTTTTTTTACAGCTTTTTGAAAGTTGAACTTTAAAATATAAAAACCCTGTACAACATGTTTTTTTTTATCACCTCTTACAACTTTTTCCTTAGTTTAATTTCTTTAATATTCTTCTTTTCAGTTTGTGTATACGCTGCTTTTTTTTTTTTTAATATCTTTATCATGACTACTGCATTTGTTTTTCAACCATTAAGCCACAAACTCATTGCAAATATGATTCTATATAAACTCTTTAAGATTAAATGACTCTAAAATAAATAATTGGTTGAATTTTTATGTTTGTTACATTTCAGAGAATTGTTTATTTAATTATATTCAAGACAGTTTAATTCTTAGAGGTAAATTGTAGTCAGTGCCGGAACTAGGGGGGGGGCAGGCGGGGCTGCTGCCCCGGGCGCTAACCAGAGGGGGCGCCGAAAAGCCAACAAAGCACTATTTGTTGTATAAATTTTAATATTTGGACGAAAGGATAATTTTTCATAAATAAATTTTCATTTTTTCTTAAAATTCTGGATGATCTTTAAGATATTCAACAGAAGAAAAAATCCACTAGAAAAAAAAATAATACATTTCTGTACAAAGAAAGTAATAATCTATCCTTTTACAAAAGAATGACAACGAATTCTCCCTACCCGCTGATGAAGAATAGGTTTGTGCTACATGGCAGGCTGCCAGAAATGCTAATTTAAAATCGCATTGGTAATATAGTCGCAATGTAGTTAGATAAAATTTAGAATTACAACAATTTAATGCTGTTGAAATTTTCGTAAATTGAAATATGTCGAAGAAATTATCTGGGGCGCAGAATCGCAGAAAAGCAAAAGAAACTGCAAGAATATCCCAACCTTTTATCATCTTGGCTAGTTCACGAGACTGAAACCAATGAAGGTAAGAATTTTTTTTAATTTGTAACCTAATAAACTTCGGAAGATGTGTATTAAGGACAAGGGTTACGTTTGGGATATATCTCTTGCCAAATATATTTATTGTTCTCTAGGAGTCCGCAGGAATTTTTACAGGGGGCTGCAAGATGTTGAATTGTTTAGAAATCGTTTACTTTTGTTTTTGAGGTTGATTATCATTAACTTTAAAGGTTCATTGCGATTCCTAATGAAAATTAATTAGCAAAAAATTAATTAAAAATTGAAATAATTAACGATTGAAACGTTTTCTTTAAGAGAATAATTTAGTATTTCTTCAGCTAAAAACAGATTTTTTTTTCATTTTTACACATTTTGAATCGTGCTGAGTTTAAAAAAACTGGGGGTGTTGAACTTTGAACAACTTTCAATTCCCACTGTTTCCTTCATTTAATTTAGCAATTATTTTGGCTGTAAAAATGACAGCGCAAGCACGATTTTGACAAAAACCGTAACGCCAGGTGTAATGGCCAAAGTAGGTCAATCCGTTTGAAAGTAATGCTGACCACAGACAACACACGGACCCACAAACTTTTTTTCTAGAACACTTTTTTGATTCAGAATGTTCTGAAACGTGAAGAAATGCAAAAAAATTATGCGATAAAAAGTTGACACAAGAATTCCTATTGAGCACAAGAATTCCTATTTATCGCAAAACATATCGATTTTTTAAAAATAAAAACGAAAACAGTAAATTACATCCTATCCAAATCTCAATTTAAATGCACTGACTAAATATGTGACTGTATATTTTTAACAATATATTTTACTATATATTTTTAAATCCCTTATATTAACTTCACTTTTGTTTGAGTGTGTGTTTGAGCCTGGCGTACAAATCTGCGGATGCTGGTATATTCCTAAATAATGAAAAAATAATAAAACATCAAAGCATGAATTCTAAAAATAGATCTCAAGGCCTTATTTTTCATAAAAAATAACGAAAAAGAAAGTATTTCCAGGAAGTGATAAATAAAATAAAAAGAATCCAGTATCCATGCTACGAGAAAAAGGCGCCAATTTTCAGCGTGAGTTATATTGTCATTTTGACGGCATTATTTTTCACCAAACAGATGTCATGTTCGTCAAATTTTGTCCATTGCATTGGTGAGAATTTTAAATTCTCCAAGAAAATGGAGAACTCACACATAGCACAGTAAGTAATATATTATTCATTCTATTATTAAAATGAGTTTCAATAAGTTTAAATTAATTGTTCTAAAATAAACATTTATGTGTTTACCAACTATTCAATGATTTTTGTAGACAAGTCATTAAATTAATTTGCTTTTGTGTTCAATGAGTTCTGGTAATATTCGGGAGCTTTTTAAATTTTTGTATTAGTATTTTACAGAAGAAAATATTTTTTGAAATGTAAAACAGCTTAATTGTTTATGATCTAAGACGTTTTGAAACCAGGTTAACCAGATTTTGTGTTAAAAAGTGTTACATATCATTCAACTATGTTCTTTTATTTCATTGTAACTGACATTATTTGTATTGATTCATTAGTTGTTTTTTTTGTCTTTATGCAAATCGTTATGCAAGCAGAATGAACCCTGGTCATTAATAAGGGCTTGTCAAATATATTTATTTAAAATTTCAATTAATTAATTCTTTTATTGTTTGTTTCAAAACAGAATTTTACAAAGGAAAAACCTTTGTTAATTTTCAATGTATATATAGTTAGCTTCAAATCTAAAAAATTATGGTGTGGGGGCGCCAAAATGAATTCTTGCCCCGGGTAAAAAGTGACCTAGTTCCGTCCCTGATTGTAGTACATTTTGACGATATGTGCACATTATTTAAAGATTCATAGCTTCAGTTGTACCTAAAAATGCCTATGTTTTTTTTTTTTTTTCCCTTATATTTTTAAGCCTGTTTCCGTTTTTTAGCCGTTGGGTCTCCATTGTTGATTTATCTTTTTTTTTTTCCTTTTATCCCTCACGTTTTATTTTGTTCTTATTTAACCTTACATCTTTACTAACTCTGAGGATCTTGGAGGGCGATCACCCCAAAGCTCCCCTCTGAATCTATGCCTGAGAGAGGAACTAGAAAGATTAAAAAAGATTATTGGACTTTCTAGGTTGGCAATGGTATGAGTATTTTCTGAGGTTTTTTTTATATATATATATAAAAAAAATCTTCTCTCCAAAAGAGTTTTAAAAATCATATTTAAAGAGGACAAAAGGTTAATTGCAATCATTGGAAACCTTGTTTTAATATTCATGACACATTATTTTAAATATTATCAATGACCTTAGGCTAAATTTAATTTAGATCATATAAAAATATGAGTGTTTTAAAATCCTCTTGGGAATATATGCGACAATCCCCTTTGTGAAAACCATTATTTGTTGCATTATTCGAGCGTATATTTTTAAGAAAATGTTAACTTTTCTGAATGTGTATTCGATTTTAATACTAAAATGCTCTTGCAACTACTTTGTCTAGAAATCAATTTGTTTAACCACTTAAATTCTTTGTGGAGATAACATCGACACAGTGAGTTGGTAAGTTAGTTGTAATGAAGATTTCCTTTGCGTAAGAACTAACGCAAGGTCTACACTTCACCGAAACTTCATTAGATCAACATCTGTGAGGAGGAACAATACATTGAGATAAACTAAAACATGGTTCTCGGCATTTTATAGTGATTTTAATGGAAATGACTAGGATGTTTCTTTATTCAAATGACTTGTTTTATAGTAATAAACAACGTGATGAAACAAGATGTGGAGTAAAAACATTGAGTTTCCTCTAAAAGTAATAAGATTTCTCCAGAAAGAGAAGTTTTCTAAATCTTTAATGCATAATTCCGAGAAGCTAGTCAGATAGTTTTTATAGTACTAACTAGATTAGTGTAGATTAATCACATACAATATTGATTTAAATATTCGGTATATATGAATAAGATCAGATGGATCATACATTCTTCAATAGGATGATCGATGAAACCGAAGGCATAAAAACGGAGTTGGGAGGGATGAAGATGAATAAACATTATGAATTTTTTTGGAAACATGTATTAGGCCCAATGTGGAACCATATATAAACAAATGTGCTCTACACTTTATTTCCAAGTTGATTAGGAGCACTGTGTGTGTTCAAATAGATACGATTTAAATATTATTGTATGTGCATGGGGGGGGGGGGGGATTAAAACCTTTGTGCTTATTACTTTAATATTGTATGGAGATTTGGATATATTTTCTAGCAAATATTTGTAATTAGCTTTGGCAGCAAATGAAATTAATGAAGTAGAATGACATTTTGTTAAGTTTTGCTCGATAAGTTGAGAAAACTTTCGTTTAGTTAGAAGTTAAAGTAACATTTTAGAGACCCAATTAACTAAACTTCTAAATTACAACATACATGATGTCCCGATTTAAATCATAGATTTGCGAAAAATAAGTATGATATCTTTCCAGATTTAAAATTTAGCATTTCCTGTAGAAACTTGTTTTTATATTTAGTGCACTTACTTGTTTCGACGAGACCTACAATTCGACAGTGGCGACCCGTCGTTGAAAATGTTAGTGCAGCTGGAAACAGGCGACTTTCCTCTTCCCCTCCCCTCTCCAACCCAACAACACACACACTTTCCACAATCATTAATGAACGCAAATTCTCAAATCGAAATTTCCTTTCAATTTGTACAAATTAGGCCTGGGCGATGTTAACATTTCTGCATCGTGATATATCGGGAAGCAAACATCACGATGTCACGATACATCGCGATGTTAATTATGTGTATATTTTTTTTACAAAAATACTACAAAACAACGTTTTCATAACACGCTATATAGCCGAAAGTTATGCTTACTTAGCTTTGTAAAATTTTATTAAATTCATATATGGAAGTTTATTTTAAATAACATGAGCAGCGACCGAATTATTTTCAAGGGAATACACAAAGCACCCAAAGGGGTATAAGCATTATTATTATTATTATTATTATTTTGGTTTAATCTGAATTTTTCAATTTCTCTATCTTAATGAAATTTTACTTTGTTATTTTCCAAGGAAGGAGAAGGGGGAGGAGGGAGGACAAGTGCACTTCCTGGCGGTGCACATATTACTTTAGTTATTGGATATTCTTAATTATTAAATCAAAAACATACTTTATAATGAATATTTTATTACTTACAATATAACTACTAAACAATAAAAATAAAATTAATGCATAACATTTAAAATTCTAATGATCTTTATTTTGTGCCAAAAAAATCTGCATTTTCGCATTTTTAAGAAGCAATGTTGGATTGAGTGATTAATCTCATGAAAATAAACTTTATTCAAATTGTACAACTTGAAAAAAAAATTAAAAAATACATTTATTTACTTACGAGACCGAAGAGAAAATCCTTCAACGTAAATGGGAAAAAATCGTTTAAGTATTTAAGCAGTAAAACTAGAGAAACAACTGTGATTAGTCCATGCTCTAGTTCACATTGATTTTGCCAGATATAACAAACAGCTCATAGTAATAAATAACCAGATTATCTTAACTGGGTAAAAACTAGACAGAAATTACCGCGCCAGAATCCCACAATCCCGCAAACCAATAAGTAAAGCAAAATAAAATAATAGCAAGATAAAAAAAAAACTTGAAGTTAATATAAAAGATTTCAAAATACAAAAGTGTAATATTTTATTTCTTTTAAGTTAGAGAAATAATGAAAAAAAAAAAAAAATCAAAAATGAAACACAAACAAGTGTAGAAAATGCTCAACAGAATTCCAAAAATAGATATCAAGGTCTTATATCTGATGACAAATTAAATAAAAATCAAAACGTTTTTCAAGAGTTGAAAGAACAACAAAAAAATGTTCAAACAATAAAAGGAATACTTCTTTTATCGAATCTCCAATATTACTAGACTACTGGCACCCACCTCGCAATTTCAATACTCATCGCACATATGTAAGATGGATGCGATTACCACGATGCGGTTTTTCCTGATGAAGTATCGGGCATGCGCAAAAGCAAATGGAAATCATCTCAAACGGCCTGATGTTAACGGTTTCACTATGTTTCTATACAATATTGGGAACATCGCGAATATGCAGGGCAGGGTGGATAGGATTATCACGATGTGAGCTTGCTGATGAAGTACCGCGCAAAAGCAAATGGAACTCGTTTCAAACGGCGCGGTGTCGACGGTTTCAATACGTTTCTATCGTATCTTAGGAACACCGCGCATGAATCGTGGCACGGTTCTTCGTCCTTGTAGTGCTAGGCAAGTATCGTTAAAAAAGATCGTGATGTATCAGTTTGGAGAAAATAATGACACCGGTTTAACAATGTTGGTTTTACACCGGTTTTTGCCGATGTACCAATGAATCGCCCAAGCCTAGTACAAAATAATAACATTTATAACAAAACATTATAAAATAAGATCGAGGCCGTGCGCGAAAAACCAAGTATCTTGCTAGATGCTCAGTCTACAAGGCCATAATCCTGAATTTTTAAACGAGTTTGACGTCACAGAAAAAAGCTATGAAATTTTGAGTTGTTGTTCTGTTGATTTTGTTTGCACTTGTAAATGGTTCACTTTTTTCTTACGGATATTATTGTTTACAATATTTTCGGTGAATACATTTTTTTCAAAATATTAATATAAAAGTATAGCGCACCAAATGCGATTCGGTTGCATTCTATTTCAAAAGCCATTTCTAAAAAATGGTCTTTGTAATCTTTAACGTATACTGCATTAAATATGTATATATTAAGCCTAAGCTGTTTTCCTGTCAGATTTTATTAGGTAGCAATTTATTAATGATATTCAATATTTGAACTGAGGAATCTAACCAAGTTTTTGGGTAATTTTCTAGTTATTGTTCATGACATTCTTAATGTAAGTGTATTTTTGTAAGGATTGAAAACAGATGTGGTATAGGACATTTAGAATTTTTTTTTTCTTCTTCTTTTGGCGTTTAGAAAATTCGCCAAAATTAAAAACACAGTAACTGAAAGAAGATTAAAATATAAATAATTAACTGAATTAAAATATAACTTAAAATAAAATCGTCACCAAAAACAAAAATTAAAAAAAAAAAAAAATGCCAGATAAAATTGCGCCAAAGAAATGTCCTATACTACATCTGTACCAAGGATTAATTAGTGATTTTCCTATGGATACTTATCTTCTTTATCGTGGCTTAAATGTTGGCTTGGTGAATAAGGTGGGATTCTGTATTATAAATTTGTATATATGTATAATGATAGTATAAGTACCGAATACTAAATAACAAATTTTCCCATAAGAAACCAAACGCATGATGATTTGTATTCGCATATTCTAAAAGTATTTGAAATGTTTATTCAAATATTGTGTAGTTCGAGGCCATATTTTCTAGAGATGGAACGGATGCGAGTTTTGCCGGATACCGGATTTCGGATATCCGGGGTACCATGTCTACCGGATACGGATACCCGAAACGGATTTCGCCGGATATCCGGCCGGATATTCGGTCTATATACTAAAAACGATAGTTATACGATATGCTATACGAAAAAAATGGTCATGATATGAAGTAAATTATAATTAGTGGTTAGCGCACCGCACTGCATGCCACATGTCCATGGTTTGATTCGCGGACTGGGCAAGGTTGACTTAGCTGTTTATACCTGAAAGAAATAAACTGAGGAGGACCATGCATGCTTGGGAACTAAACACTGGGGTTCGGCTTCAGAATGACCATCTGACTGAAACATCTGCTATGTGACACACAAATGCCACAGTCGAGAAAGCTGAGCTGGGCCCAGCAGGCCTTAGTCCACACGGGCTGTCGCGCCACTGCCCTAATAGCACACATCCTCCCAGGGAGGTCCCTGGGAAGTCATTCGTAGTCCCGGGGATGACTGGGGACTTCCTAGGGACCTCTCTGGGAGGATGTGTGCTATTAGGGTGAGTTAATTTTTTTTATTTAAACTTTAGTTGATGAGTGAAAGAGATCTTTGTTGCTGATTTTATATCTTGTAATATTGATACTTATAGTTTTTCATATAGTTCTGGCAGGGCTCTATCACGAAAATAATTTCTATTTGGAAGCGGATAACGAGGAGCTAGTAATTTAATAATAAGACCAAAGACTTCTCTATTCACAATGGAGAATGGTTCAGCATCAAGAACCATTAACTCACCTAAAATTATATTAAAATTTTTTTTTACAATGTTGAAGTGCAAAATATAGCTACTTCCAATTTACTTCATGCATTGTTTATAATTGATAAATGATTACAAAATTATACCGGAGGCATTTGTTAATAACAAAAGATTTATTTTAAATATTTTATGAAATTGAAGTCTATTTTTTTTTTGTAATGCACCTAAAACATTACGGATTTAAAGAAATCTCGTAGAAAACTTAAATTGGATCTATCGGAATATTCCGTCTTTAAATATAAACTTAAAAAATTTCGAACCCAAAATTCATCAACATTATGTTATACCATATTTAAAATGTATATTTAATATAAACAAACAAAATTAGTACTTACATATTTTTGTCGTTAAGGCTTTTGCTTTAGGATCATCTAAACTCCACAATTTTGGTACAAATAATTTCGATTCCAATGTTGTCTGCGTGCATTTCTTGTTTTGATGAATTGTTTTTTCTTGTTAATCAATATTTGATGCATTTAGTGAGTCTTTAAAGCTTCGGTGAATTTCCTTATGCACACTCATTAAATGGTTCCAAAAGGGTTTTGTAGAAAAGGATTTTGGGCTTTTGCCGCGCACATTTTTTAAACGATTCTGTGGAGCAAGTAACACATAGGGCTTTGCTTTCGTCATTTCCCATTAATTTTAAAATACTTCCAAATGGGTGATTTTAAATGAGCCATTATTAAAAATTATAAATTGGATTGTAATTGGAGAAAACTAAAATTCAAGGCATTCTAGAGAGCTAAATATAATTCCACATTGTGGCGCTGCTTTAAAGACCTAAAAATTACAATACTTCATTTTACGTCTGAAAAAATATACCAGCTTTCAACTTCTGCCAATGAAAAATCAGAAATTAAACCATACCATTCACAGCATAAAGGGGTAGGGTATTATCGTCGATAGAACAAAAAAAATCATTGAGGATTGCGCATTGACTATTTATTGCTTTTTACTCGCTAGCAAATGTCAGAAAAAAAGGAGGAAGTGATAATAACTAAAACTCTAAGTCACTTATGTTATGGAAAAAAAGTACTATTTATTAGTATTTCGGTTCGAGTTTTACGGAGAAGCATTCAAATATAACATCTGGAATTAATCAGATCATAAACTTGGAATGAAAAGAACATATTGCAAAACACGTATGAAGGATGTGTATGGAAAAAGATTGGAGGAATGGTTTATGCTTATCAACTCGGCGTCAATAATACGGCGCCTCTTTCTGTTTTCGTTTTCTATTTTGACTGCAATTTATGTCCAAGAAAAAAAAAATTAAAAAAAAAAGTGTAGGATGCGGTGTTTCCTTTGTCCGAAAAAGATCATTATTTTTTTCAAAAAATTATTTCTTGTGGATACCTGGTGGTCGGATATACAGCCGGATATCCGAATGAAATTATCGGATGTCCGGTATTTCAAATCGGATATCCGACGGGGTTTCGGATATTGAAAAATCAGCCGGATATGCCGGATATCGGATATTGGCCGGATATCCGTTCCATCCCTAATATTTTCTAGAAATTTCAAAAAATTAACGGAGTTAAACATGAAGAAAATTTTTTGAAATTTAAAATTCAGAAACAACTTTTGAAGGAACTAGTATTGAAAAAGATGGATCTTCTTCCTGAAATTCCTGATCGACAATCTGATTGTGGAACGAAGATGAAAATTTGAATAGAATTTCGTTTGTCAGTGAGCATTACATATTTACTTAATTAGGCACTTCAGGCTCTTCACGCTGTTAAGGTTTCCAGCCTACCTCTCCATACCTTCCGATCTTTGGTCAGGGATCTTGCTTCCTCTAGACCATTTAAGTGATCCTTTTTTAGGTCTGATTGCATTTGACTTGGCAAAGTTGTCCTAGGCCTTAATCTTTTCCTCTTGTCATCAGGAGCCCAGGATAGAGAAACGTGTGTTTCATTCTCTTTTGGCATTCTTAATGCATAACCCGTTCATAGCCACCTTCTCTCACCGATTTCTTCTTCGATTGAAGTAATGTCTGCCCTTTCTAAAATTGCTTCGCTAATAATTTTAACAGGCCAAAAGATTATAAGGATTCTTCTAATACAATTATTTTGAAAAATTTAAAGTTTAGCATTAACATACATTTAAAAAATTATGTCAAAATTCATACGGACAAAGTGAAATCTCAAAGTATGAAAAAAAAAACTAGCCACTCTTTCTGTATGATTATATATGTAA
The DNA here is from genome assembly GCA_963978545.1 of Linyphia triangularis. Classification (NCBI taxonomy): domain Eukaryota; kingdom Metazoa; phylum Arthropoda; class Arachnida; order Araneae; family Linyphiidae; genus Linyphia; species Linyphia triangularis. Next base: position 37,329,978 of record OZ021722.1, on the reverse strand, counting down.
ATTTTTTTTAATTAACCTATTTTAAAATTAAGTCTTGGTATCGATGAGATTGATTTCTTTTGTTATCGCTATGCAATTTGTGATTTCCGAAACAGACACGACAGCATATCGAGACACTTGCGTCGATTGTCAAGCTGCTGTCGGAGTTTTCTGGGTTTCTTCCTAATCAAGGCATAAATGTGAGGCAGCTTCCCTTTAAAATTCCACCCAGAAGGCATCCGCCCTAGATTCTTGGAAATGTCTTTTGTTTCGACATGATAGTTTCAATTTAGATGAGATATTCTTTATCATTCTAGAATTCTGCTCATGGAAAAGCAACCAATTTCTAAAAAATTTAAATGAATTTAATTTACTTCGTAATACTCTTAAAAAGTTTTGTAAAAATGTCTTTGAATTATAAAAATATAACTTGCTTAATTACTCACTAAATTTTTAAACTATGTTTTGCTTTAAATCTAGGTAAGAGAAGTTTCTTAAATATTAAAAGATATTTTTATATAATTAGTCTTTTTAAAGGAAGAATTTGTGGATAAATGTTCAATTTTTTCGTAAAGGAATTTCTGGTTTTAAATAAAAGATTATTTATTGAAGTAAAAGATTATTTAAATAATTTTTTTAATATTGTTTTTGTATTTTAGTTTTTAAGAAAAATTAAACTGAAATTATTTCAGTGTAACCACCAATCAGTTTTCAAACAACAAGCTTTTGAATAAATTATTTTGAGCAAATTAATTTTTTAAAATTATTCCCTAAAATTATAAGAATTTTTAATTTATTCCTATACTTTAATTTAGAATAGATCATGTAGTTAGGCATTGTAAATATTCCAATTTTGATGTTTCTTCATCCATCTTCGTATGCAATCTTACCTAAAAAGTGAGTTGTGATGGGTTTGCACTGTGACGTCACGATCTGGTTGTTTCGGGCCTGATACAACTAATAACACTCCGCTCATGAAACTAAGCATCTAGCAAGACACTTGGTTTTTCGCGCACGGCCTCGATAAGATCAATTAATCAAATCATTCTGTATAATTTAAAATAACACGTTGACTGCCACGGAATTTCGCACGATTCCGGTCTAAAGAATCAATTTGATTTAACCTTTAACTGCTGTATGCGATCTGACAGCCAGCGAGCCATTTTTTATGGAATGTTTCCACCCATTAAAATATTTCACCTTTGACTTTTATATTAATTTTTCCGATACTTTGTTTCTTAAATTTTAAATTGATGTTCACTAATTTCTTTGGTGTAATATGAACCACGTGTTGCCCTTGCGCCAAAATTATCAAACCACCCAACCATAACACTCGTCGACGCGTTGATTGGAGAAGAGAGTGAATCAGTAGTGTGAGTTAAATGCAACTCATACGAAGAGTTAGCGTGTTAAAAAAACATTATCGCTCGTTTTGGCGTCTAAATTTAAGTTCTTTTTTAATTGTTAATTACTTAAAAACAATACTGCTTTGATGAGTTATTGCATGAAGCGTCTATTCAGAGAGCTACCTTTTTGAAAAATTCAACAATATAAAGTTGAGAGCTTTCCTTAATGCACCAACTATTTGAGTTTCACTTCTTATCAATTCAAACTTTTAAGAGTTTTTTAAACGTTCGATGGAGCTCTCGTGTGCTTTAAATGCTCATGTGATGATGGTTAACAAAAAAAATTTTTGTAAGTAAAAACATGAGAAAAGCACATAATAAGATAACTGAAATTTACGACCATGCAGAGACGTATCCCCTTTTTTTTATTAATCGAGGACAGTATGTCGGTCTATCTTCTTTAAGTAGTTGGCGTTTATTATCTTCTTTCCACCTTCTAAAAGGAATTTCAAACAATACGCACACTTTATCATAAAGAGGCTCCATGTTTCAAAATGACATTCTGTTTGAAAAGATATTTAGGTTCTTTCGCACTTTCCCCATCCCACTCTAATTTTCGACCAATCAGTTCACCGAATTCTCAAGATCATCCCAGCCGAAGTATGAAAAGTGCTCACTGGCAGACACGCAAATACATTAAATGGAGGGAAACGATCTGTTGTTGAGTTCTGTCGGTTACCATGGCGACGCATGGCAACGTCGCAGGTGAAGCTCTGCTCCTGGGACACTCGGCTGCTGTTCGGAGGAAGATCACCAGTTTGGGTTGATGATATTGAATATTGAGGCAACAAGTTTGCTATTTATCGGATTTTTTTACACTTACTTTAGAAATTGGATTTTATTTTAGAAAATTGTAAAATATACAATTTTACTTTTGAACTAATAAAATTTAGATGCTGCCTGTACTGGCTGTAGTGCACGAGCCGCCTCTGCAATTCGATACATGCAGAATTTATATGATACTTGCGGTTGTTCTAGTATCACATGAACTTCCAGTTGAATTTTCGGACACTTCCAGATGTAACTTTTGTTTAAATATTTTGTGCCCTTACTAATTTGGGCAACATTTATATTTTGATACTTTAAATGTAGTTGTGGCATTTGTTGTTTAACTTTTTGTGAGTTGTCTAAAACGTCGACTTCCGATCGACTTTTCATACACTTTCGGTCGAATATTACAGTTGAATTTTAGTGTGATGTCATTCATCTTAACACCTTTAATTTAATAACACACGTATGCGTTATTGTATTATTTATAGTTTGCCATTGAATCGCATCAGCTTTTTCTATAAGCTTATATTTATAGTGTAAAAACGCAACTTTTACCCTTAAAATAGCCCAATAGATAACTGTTGGGACTTTTTACACGGTGTATGCAATTACACAAATAAGTCATATACAAAGAAAAATAAAAGGAGGAAAAAAAAATTGCTTGTTTTCCGCAGACAAATGCAAAATTGCACTACCGAAGAATAATGCGGGTCAGAGATTTTTATTGAGAAAATAATTTATATTCGAGTTCAGTAGAATCAACATCTACAAGAGTGTTCTCTGAATTTCGAACAGGTTAGGGACATTTGACCTATTCGTCTTACAATTTCAAATCGTTGTTGACATTTCCCCCCTCCCCCCCCCCCCCCCTCTTAGACTGATATGATATATTAAGAGACGGACGGAGTGATTTGCGAACCATACGGGTATGAATTATGGAATGACAGTAGCTTCTTATTATTTTAATGACAAAATTTTATTGTGTTTAAGGTCTTTACTTTATGGTATGGTTGAGTTGTTTTTGGAAATGTTAATTTGAAAAAATGCCTTCCTGCAGTAAAGTTTCGTTTATGTTATTGTTATTTCAGTAAAAATTTATTATCATTGTTCTTAGAATAAGTGCTCTTGTAATTACTCATAAGTTTTTGCAAGTCTAGTTAAATTTGTTTTGATTAATGATGTTTAATTAATTGTAACATGAATTTTACAAAAAAAAACCCCAAAAAAAAAACACCTCCAAAACATTGAATTAAATAAGAAGTAATTCACATATAATTCATACTATACACGTGCCTCAACGTTCAGATTATCATTAAAATTTAAAAAGGCAATATGCATGTCAAAATAAATGGACAAAAAGGAGTGGGAGTGTTACATTTTCATATCAGTAACTTTTTAAGCGATTGGTTGAAAGGGAAATTACGTTTTAGAGTAGATATATCTTTAAAAATCAAACCGTGTATATATGTATAGACTTCTTTCATTTAGGAATTCTTACCAATTAACGCAAGTTTACCCAAATTTAGGATGTAAGCATAATTTGGAACACTAAAAATTCGACTGAATGAGTCTTGAAGGGAATAGATTTTTGCAAATACTTGTAATTAGTAGTAGATTGTTTTATTCTTTGTCATCGAATGACATAATAGATGATCTAGATTGCATTTTCCTTATCAAATTACGGACCTTATGCTAGGTGTTATTTTAAGGGGGTTACCATCGAATGCAACGCTTGGGAGATGCTCGGAACAAATCACTAATACACTTTTTAAAAAAATAGAATGGACAATTTCCGTATTTTTAAATTTTTTTGTTCAATTCTAAATGTTTTGAAAAGGCCAAAAACACAGAAATTTCTGCTCACGGGGCCTTTTTTTTTTTTTTTTTTTTTTTTTAATTTACAATTAAAATTCGCTTATTAGTTTTGGAGGGGAAAACGACACATTCAGCTCGAAACGAATTTGACGTCACTATACATCTGAAACAACTTGGCTTGAAACGCTGCAGAGGAAACCAGTTTTGAAAACTTCTCGCAAATCGGTATGGGATATGGCAATTGTCTACCAAACACCGATGCCAAACACACACCAATTATTTGGCAGAAACCTCACGATAACCATAGAAACGGAATGATGTTTGGACGTCACAGATATACAGTAGCGTTTTGATAGGACTGCGACCGTACGAGGTTTTCGATCATTTTCTTTTCTCAGTATTTAAATAACTATTTTTATTTAAAGAACTCTTGTTTGAATATTTGGAATCGGAAAGAAATTCTTCATAAACTTAAACTAATTTAACTAGTTTTTAAAAAATGCGGGAATGGACAAGCACAGATTTTTTTTTTTTTTTAATTTTTTATTTTATTAAGAGTGACGAAAGACAACCAAAACTAGAAAAAGTTTTGAAATCCGTTCAATATTTCTCGAGATACCCGTTTCAATTTCCCACTTTTAAAAGCGCGGCAAAAACGAGACTAGCTTAGCCGTGACGTCCCCATACGTCATAATCCGACTTTGGCTTCGCGCGGTCTTTGAAAGTATCGTGAATTTATTCGCATTGCTGTTGCGAATTTTTTTTTTTTTTTTTTTTTTTTTATTATTTTTTATTTTTTAATCTTGTATTCTTTTAATCGATTTAAAATTATGTCATCATATTCAGCGTACAAGCATTGCCTCATCTCGATTTGTAAGAATTCTTCAATTTCCAACACTGCTAAATTATTTATCAGTGTTGCTAAACACGCAGATATCCGCAAGAAGTGGTGTAAAGTCATGAAATGAGACAATGTTTCTGCAAAAAGTTCTCGACACGTTTGTGAAGATCATTTTGATGTGATAATAGCACACCTATTAATCTTGTTTTTATATAATGACTTAATTATTTTGAAATTCTATGATATACAGTGGTTCCCAAAAGTGTTCGTACAGTTTAAAAACGTGTAGAAAAATAGTTCTTAAGTTTGGAATTGAATTTGAATATTAATTCCTATATTTTTTTTTATTAATTCTGAATGAAACGTAATACTTAAAAGTATTGAATCGTTTTATTTTTATGAAAATATAAATTGAATAGAGCTAAAGCAAAAAATACCATAATGGTGTTCGTTCGACTTAATATTTTCTGATAAATTCACAGTAATAGAATTATTTTCTGGCTCTTTTTAATTTTTGCATTGTGGAAACATGTAAAAAATCGATTGTCTGTAATATTTGATTTTACAATTCTTATAATCCATTTGTTATTTAAAATCATCCCGAATAAAATATAAATATTGTATTAACTATCTAATGGCAGAAGCTATACTTACTTCACCAGAAACTAAAGTATTGCCAATGCTTGTGAGCTTGAGTATATGTAATTTGTTAAAGATGAATGCAAAATAAAAATACATCTACAGCAGGGCGTGAAATAAATGAGAAAAAATAATAAAAAAATAAGCTTTTTAAGCCTTTCCAGTTAATAAAAATTCGTCCTAGCTGACTGTATGCGAACATCGCCGCCCGACTGTTCTTACTAAACTAAAATTATTTTTTTAAAAAGTAGGTAAAAAAAAATTGGATCAGCGTTTTAATTGAAAAGGAATATACAAACACAATTAAATTAAACGTATAAACAAAATTAAATTCTATTTGGTTTCTATTCTGCTTTGACAATCTGGAAGAATTTGTTAAAACGATCCATTTTATTTTCTTTAGTAATAAATGTCGCCAACTTTGTGAATAACAGGTGTACAAGTTGTTCAAAGAGGTAAAAAGTGTTCTCGAAAATAAGAAAGTAAAATTTCTAGCGGAATATACATTAATCTGAACTAAAAAAAAAAAATGCTTTCAATGAAAAAAAAAAAAAAACATGCTATATTGAAAATAATGGCAAACTTCTTTTTTTACTTTATTGGATTTTCATGGCAGTTGTTTACATAGCACGCCAAGTTACAGACATTTCACTTATTAGTAAAAAATGTGAAAACTTTTGCTATTTGAATCCATCAATTTGAACATTTGATTTTAAAAATACTACTGGATACAGATAGTGTTTTTATAACTTTATTAGGAGTGAAGAGATGTTGAAAAACGGACTTAAAGTTTTCGAAATAGCACCAAAAAATGTATGAACAAGGAAAAAGTCGTTTGGTTCTTGTACAAGAATCAAATTAACTTGTATAAGAATGACTTGTACAAGATTAAAATGAAGATTCTTGAAAGTGAATGTGGTGACCTCAAATAACAGATAAAGATTCTGTGCACTGGAGTACTCTTTTGCACAGCGGTAAAGTATCTGTCTCGAGATCCAATGGTCTCGCGATCGAGGCCCGGTGCCCGCAGTGAAAACTTAATAACGCTTTAGTGAATTTTAATTGAATATACAGTTTCTTGGTAAATATGTGTTTCGTTTCGAATAGTTCGTAAAGTATGTAAAATTTTGAGATCCGAAAATATTGTAAAAAAAATTGGCGACTGCAATGATAATTGAAAATAAAAACTTACAATAAAAATAAGTCACATTCAATCAAGTTAAAGACAAATGAAAAACTGTTTGTAAAATGGGTACATACCTTTCAGATTTTACCACGAATATCAGCTCCTATTAAATTCGTAGGTCGTCGTAGGCAAACAAAATGAAGGATAAAATTTTCCATCGGATTATGACGTCATATCTAACCAGCTAACGATGAAACGTGTGGGGCCTAGTTTTACCACATGATAACTCAGAATAACATCAGAAGGTCTTGAAGAATCACTGCGCATAGCTTAGGATATAAAAAACAAAGTTTAATGATTAACTTTACAATACCTCATCCCGAAGAGCGGGATGGAAAACTAGACAATTGAAGAACAGGTTTCTGAGATATATATAGAAATGCTTTTAAATTAAATTTACATAATATTTTAAAGTTAAACAATCATTTAATAAAAATATATAAAATTCTGTGGGTTTATTAAAAGTTCTCCACGGAGTCGATAAAGTTCAGAAAGTTCTCTAAGGCGCCATATCGCCTTGATGCCAGGTCGCCACAGGACTCTCCTCAGTCTTGAACCAGAGGTGATGAGACGTTACTGCAGTGGCAATGGAAGACGGAAACATACTCTCCTGCCAGATCTTGTTGTGGTCGATGTCCTGGATTTTAATATAGGTACTAAAGTCGAAGTCGTAGATGAAACTGGTGATGAGATCAAAATGGACGATGAAGCAGAAGCTGTTCCGCAATCCGAGGTTGGTGCCACCTCTGGAGCCGAAGTAGATGTTGCATCCTCTGACGATTCTCCAACCGAAGTCGACGCTGCTCCTTTCTCCGGACCTGGGACTGGTTCCGAAGGCTTACCAAAACCAAAAGCCGGTTTAAGCCTGTCTATTCCAACCCAAGACTGTTTGCCATCATATGTCGATATCAAGTACGTCTTGTCTCTCCTCCGGATAACCTTGAAAGGACCTTTATATGGAGACTGTAGAGCACTTCGCACACCACCCTGCCTCAAAAAACGTGCGAGTAATTTCGAAGCTCCTGAAAGACGAAAGGTTTAGTCGCCGCATGATGAGCTGCAGGGGTAGGTTGCACTCTACGGAAATGCTCACGCAGGGACTTCAAAAACTCCGTTTCCGGTACCGCTGAGCCTGCAACAAAAAACTCGCCAGGTATACGAAGATTAGTACCATATGTAAGTTCCGCGGCACATGCACCAATGTCCTCTTTTAACGCAGTTCGTAGTCCGAGCAAAACCAACGGGAGTTCCTACGACCAATTGTGGCCTTTTAGACGACATTTCAGAGATGCCTTAAGTTGTCTGTGAAAGCGTTCTATAATACCATTACTGGCTGGGTTATAGGCTCTTTTCCGCGTCTTTTCACATCCTAACAACTTAGTTAAGGCTCTGAATAAGTCACTTTAGAATGATCGACCTTGATCTGTCGTTATAACCATTGGTACCCCAAAACGTGAGAACCAACCTTCAATAAAAGCTATAGCTATAGTATTGCCTGTTTGATCAGGCATTGGGATTACCTCGGGCCATCGAGTGAATCTATCGATCAATGTGAGGCAGTACCTAAAACCTCTGGATGGTGGTAAGGGATAGTTGCCACTAGGGGATTTTACATGCCTAGTAACCTTACATCTCTGGCACTGTATGCACTCCCTGCACCAACGGGTAATATCCCTTCTCAAGGACTTCCAAACAAATCGTTGTTTAACCGACTTAATAGTGGTCCTAATTCCAGTGTGTGCTAAATCATGCACAGATTTAAAAATTACTTTTCGAAACTTTTAAAGGGACATAAGGCCTAACGTTATTACTGGATATATCACAAAATACCTTAACTCCTGGAGAAAACTCAACCGTTTTAATCAGTAAATTTGAATTTTTTATTAAATCCTCAAGTTCACAGTCGTTTACCTGCACCCCCGCCAGTGCACCAAAATTCACAGCTTGAGGGAAATTGACAATTTCCACCCTAGAAAGAGCGTCAGCTACGATGTTATCAGCACCTGAAATGTAACGAATTTCAGTAGAAAACTGGGACACATACTCCAAATGCCTTAACTGGCGTGGCGTAACTTTATCCGACTTCTGTGAGAATGCAAAAATTAGTGGCTTATGGTCAGTATAAATGGAAAAACCTCGACCTTCCAGCATATATTGAAAATGTCGTACTGCGGAGTATACAGCCAGCAATTCTCGATCATACGCACTGTACTTGTTTTCTGCTGATGTCAGCTTCCTGGAAAAAAATGCCAAAGGGTTAGTGACATTGTTTAAAGTTTGTTGCAAAGTCGCGCCAATCCCTTTATCGCTGGCGTCCACAAACAATGATATTTGCGCCTCGGGGTGAGGATGTGACAAAAGAGCGGCATTTGGAAATTGAACTTTTACAGTCCTCAAAAGCCTTTACTGCCACCTCAGTCCAAACTATAGCAGTTTTATCATTTTTCTTTTTTCCCTTGATGTATTCGTACAGTGTGCTTTGAATTTGCGCTGCTTGTGGAATGAACCTCCTGTAAAAGTTTAACAAAGCAAGGAATCGCCTTAACGCATGAACAGTTGAAGGGCGAGGAAAATTTGTTAACGCATCAACTTTCTCACTCAACGGAGAGATTCCTTTACTAGACAAATGACATCCCAGAAAAGATAAACTTTCCACACCAAATACACATTTGTCAACATTTAGTACGAGACCATTCTTATTTAGCCTTTCAAAAACCTCAGACAGATCCTTCAAATGCGATTCGTGGTCCTTAGAAGCGATTAACACGTCATCGATATACGCAAAACAGTTTAAACCAACTAACGTTTCATCGATAAACCGCTGAAATGTTTGAGCAGCATTTTCAAACCGAACGGCATAAATAAAAACTCGAGCAACCCGACCGGAGTTATTACAGCCGTCTTCTGTATATCCTCTTCTTGCATGGGAATCTGAAAATAAGCCCGTTTTAAGTCTAACTTAGAAAAAACGGTTTTTCCGTGCAAATCTGAATTTAAATCCTGTATATGCCTTAAAGGATAACGATCCGGTTCCGATATAGAGTTTAGTTTCCTGTAGTCACCGCATACTCTCCACGAACGATCTTTTTTCGGAACAAGATGAATTGGACTAGCCCAATAGTCCGTGGGACGAACATCAATATCGTTCAGTTCCGTTTACCATGTTTTGTCACTACATAATTTTTTTATTAAACTATTGTACTTATCGAATTTCATCTGAAATATCAATGTTCCCGCACTTAAATGTGCACATTATTTAGAAAAAAGCAATTTTATAGAGGACTATATTTTGGTTTCTGTTTACAGCCATTAGTAAAACCGCTACTAGATGACGCAGTCAAATTTCAGTTAAAAATTTAACAAACTGTTTTTTTATAATAATTTCCTACTTTTTATTTCATTTTATACTATTAGAAATATTAATATGGGTCTTCATACACTTAATACTTGTGTTTTATTTTTATTTAATTCGCATAGGAATGAAGTTTGTATTCTTCCGCCGTTTGTTTACCTTTCAATTCAATGTTTACTGTTGTCATCATTTAGTTATTGTTAGTTATTAGTGTTTAGTTAATCATCATTTTATTGTTTTATAAGAACAAGTATAAATTATAAAACATCAGTGTATTTTAAAAATAAAGAAAAACCTTACTGTTTTATTAGTTACAAAAATAATAATTTGGGCAATAAAATAATAATGGTATAGTATAGAATGATAAAAGAGTAAAATCCTGTTGTTGTTGCTTATCTCACGCCTGGTCTGACGAAGTCAGACCAGGTCCATGAATCCGTTGACAAGAAGGAAGTCAATGACCAGAAGAGGGGTAGAATAGATGTCTTCCCTAACCAGTCCCAAACAGTCCAGGATATGCTGAGGTGAGGCCTGATGTTGGAGGCATTTTGGGCAGGGAGGGAAGGTTTTCACGCCTTCTGAATAGCCTAGACATTTCAGGTGGCCACTGGCAAGTCGCGAAAGGAAGGTGCTGGATTTTCTGTCACACGTGATGGTTAGTGACAGGCCTGGCTTGTGGTGGGAGGGGGGTACCAGCCAGTCTTTCTTAATTTGGGATTTTTTCCTCGAGAAAAGCTCCAGGTATGTGAGGTTTGAAGAGGAAGGTGTTGGATAGTAGCAGCCCTTCTTTGCAAGACCGTCAGCTAGTTCATTGCCATGTAGGTCGACATGCGATGGTATCCACTGGAAGTGAATGTCATGATTTCGGGAGATGGTCTTCAGTTTATGAAGGATGGAGATACTGGCCCTGTCACCTATGTGAGTCCAGTTTTTGAGATGTTGGATCGAGCTGCGGCTGTCAGATAGGATCCAGAGGGCTCCAAAGGAATTCTCATCTATAACAGTTTCCAGGCCTTTTTCGATGGCATGTAGTTCACATCGGAATACTGAGCAGTTGTCGGGATTACGTTGATAAAGAGAAATTTTATTCTCTGGTGTCTCAATATAGACTCCATTGCCTGCCAGGTCGTTTATTTTGCTGCCATCAGTGTAAATCTTAATGTCATTTTTGGGGATGTTATTAATGATTTCTAAAGACAATTGTCTGAGGTGGTCTGGCAAGAATTCTCTTTTGTAGACGGTAGCGGAGAGGTTAGTATGGAAGTGAACCCTAGAGAGTTCTTCAGATGGGTTTTTACAGTAGTGAAGGTAATGAGGTTCTACATCGTCACTATGTAGTTGCAGGGAGGGTAAAATCCTAGAATACATTACACGCTTGGCGCGATTTTGAAAAATATCGCCAATACCAAAATGATGCGTCGACGCTTGTCGCCAAACTGTTGCCAACGCCCGAATAACGTTTTTATGATTGTCTCCAAGAATTAGCGAAGAAAAAAAACATAAACAATCGTAACCTGAAAATAGGAAATACATAAACATACAATGAAAAAAAAAGCATATAAATTTTCTCCTATATCGCCAAATTCCCCGTGTAACGTATACTAGGATTAAGCCATGCATATTAGTACCCCAATTTTGTCACAATTTTCAGTAATTATACCTAGATCATTTTTCATACATGTATTATGAAATAATTATTTTCTCATTTTTATAATTTTCTATTTTTGATAAGCAAATGATTTCCATAAATAAAGCTTGAAATGCAGTTTTCAGATAGCGATTTGAATTCGTCTATCGTCTCTATGGCAGAATGTAAACAACAACAAATGGCGGAAGGTTACAACACATGTTTATATATAGGGAAAATATAATCAAAAAATTAATATTAAACGATGTTTAAGATCGTATTAATACTTTTCATGATAATGGGTGATATAAAAAAATAACTTAAAGTGTTAAAAATGCTATTTTTTAAATCTTGATATAATTTTGACTGCGCCATCTCATTGCGATTCTAATAATGTCTGCAAACAAGTCGGGGAAAAATAGTTCTCAATATAGTTGTTATTTTATAAGTTATGTGCATATTTAAACGTGGGAACATTGTCATTTGTTAAAATGTAGTCATTAAAATGCTTAAGTAACAAATTTTTGTAGTTTTGTTTGATGGCAAACGAAATCTTTTTGTAAGCGTTTTTTTTCCCTCTTGTCCCATAGTCTACAAGGGCTCTTGGATGGCCTACAGATGCCTTGCTCACAAAGACTTTTAAACTCTTCTTTCACCACCTGAAGCTTGTCCGAAGCCAAACGTCGTGCACGTGCAAATACTGGTTGCCCCTTAGTAATAATACAATGGGTTGTACCTTGCACTTTTGAAACCACGTTAATCACTGGATTTGCCAGATTCGGAAATTTAGAAAGCAATTGGTGATATAGAGTATTACCGGAGACAACTGAAAGACCGTTGGCAGAAAACCTAGTTAATATACCAACGGAAGAAAGTTGCGACACCCCGTCAATAAGCCTTTGCTTTTTTACATCAATCAACAGCCCGTAACGTGCTAGGAAATCTGCGCCAATAATGGGTTTAGATACCTTGGCAACAATGAAGTTCCAATTATACCTACGACAGAGTCCAAAATCAACAGTAGTGTTATACGTTCCGTACGTTGTAATCTTCGTGTCATTAGCAGCATACAGCTCTAAACATACAGCTCTAGGTTTCTTATTAACAAACGATACAGGTAGGACCGAAACAGTTCGCTATCGATCAGAAATCTCCAACCATTTATTAAATCTGTAATGAACAAGCGACTTTGATTCGAACCAATATCGGATGCCGCCAAAACAGACTGGTCTACTAGTTTTCCGAGTTCCGAGTAGTTGCATGGAGCAATGCACCTCTCAACTCTATCACCAAACCTCCGATGGTACCAACACAACCTTCGACTATTGTTCGATTGACTTCGTCTACTATTTCAGGGACGGGGCGCTCGGGGGATGTCCTTCGGGCTGGTGGTGGCTCTTTTCTCCCGGCCGGGGTTTATCCCAACTCTAAACCCTTCGGGGTGAGTTCCCCGGCTTGGGCAGTCTAATGTCCTATGCAACATTTAAATTTCAAAAAAATCTTTCAAAACTATGCAGTGATTACGTCCGGGTCACCAATTTCATGTGGGGACTAGTTTTACCACATGATAACTCAGAATAACATTAGAAGGTCTTGAAGAATCACTACGCATAGCTTAGGATATAAAAAACAAAGTTTAATGATTAACTTTACAATACCTCATCTCGAAGAGCGGGATGGAAAACTAGACAATTGAAGAACAGGTTTCTGAGATATATATAGAAATGCTTTTAAATTAAATTTACATAATATTTTAAAGTTAAACAATCATTTAATAAAAATATATAAAATTCTGTGGGTTTATTAAAAGTTCTTCACGGAGTCGATAAAGTTCAGAAAGTTCTCTAAGGCGCCATATCGCCTTGATGCCAGGTCGCCACAAATGTTTTTCGGTTACGTCAAGATTCCACTGTTTTTAGGATTTTTTTCTTTCGATATTTAATTAAATAAATTTTTAACCACAATATAACTTACATATTCGGAATCAGCTACGCTTTCTTTATTAAAATTTATTGCTTTTTAGCATTTTAAAAAAATACGCAACTTCTCCATTGTCCATTGTCACACTCCATTATCCAATCACTTTTCACATTTCATTTTCCCAGGAACATAATAGTTGATAGTAATGTAACCACATTTAACTTCCATTTTAAATCAAGTGTTACAAAAGACTCTTTTTAACTATTTCCATCGTTTCTTTTTATTTTTTATTTTTTATTGGTTGTTGATTTTGTTGTTCTTAGTGCAATGGGCAGGAGTGGATTTTCACTAAATGGCAACACTTATGACGTGTTTGTGTCCTATCTCATTCTCAAAACATCTCTAAAAACAAATTCGAATTTTCACATTCTATTTAATCACAATGCATGTTACATTTAGTTATGCTGTGGAACTGAGTATGACGTCGTCACGTATAACCTCCATTATTTTATTTGTAGAACTATTAAAAAGAAGGATTTCAATAATTAATTTTAATAATTTTATCCCATAAATTCTAAATGCTTGCAATAGAATTAACCCACAAATTCTAAATACTTGTGAAAGAGCTAATTAATATTTGTTGTAGGTTGAAATTAAATGACGTCATTATCAGACGATTTGGCGACTAGAATTCGGAAATTCGGATTTATTATTAAAGGTCTATTGTGTTTGATTCATCGATATAGATAAACAACTGGATAGACTGCTCCATTGTCAATGCAAAGAGAAAAACGCGCCGGGGATTGCGAAGCTGGTGGGAAGATTAACCAATCACAGTTCACTTTTATAGTTGGATGGAAATGCGAAAAATCTTGTAAAGTGTTAGAGTAGATATATTTTTGCACATTATTACTAATTAAGGTCTACTATTGACATTTCTTTTGTGTACAACCCAAAATTCTATTTTCAATCCTCGGCAATTCGTATTTTTTATCCCACCAACGGCATCTGGCAACGGCTTCATTTTCCCAGCGTTAAGCAGTCTATCCAGTTGTTTATTTATATCGATGGTTTGATTACGTTTTGGTCTTCATATATTTTGGGAAGTAGTCGATGATATCACAATGCATAACTAAGATAAGAACATTTTACTAATTTTGCAGGTATGATATTGATAATCTTAGAATATTTTAAAAGCTTTTGGAAAGTCATTAGATTTAGAGGCTTTGTCATTAATGATTGTTAGTAAAATGTTTTAAGTTTATAAATCATTTAAAACCGATTGTAATACTTTTAACTGCATTCGTTGAAAGTTTAAAATATTAAAAAATGATATTAGAGTCGACTTCATCTATTTCAACATATTAAATTGGTCCAACCTAGATGGGCCTTGTGCCTGTTATTGGTCAGCATTTTTGTGTTTGTATTTGTATAATTTAGTTTCAGTATACATCTGTAAACTATATTCGTTTTCTAAATAAGATATTATAAGTTCACATTTAAAATCCTATTTTATAATGGTTTTACATAATTAATTAGATTACTGTTCATATTAGACCATATCACAGTTTTGGGATTAGAGAATTTCTAATTTTGAGGGGTTTAACCCTTTCACTCCCAGTGATGCCAATTGGAATCACAACATTTATGATTTTTTTTCTCCTCACCTAATACTCCCAGTGAATTCGAATCAACGTTTTTACAATCATCAAACTATTCTCGGCCCAAATATATTTTTCTTTTTCACCAATATATGGCTGCACGGGTTCTGTTGATGAATGAAATGAGGCTTTTTTATGTTTTCTCAATTCCGAAAAAGATGCCGAAATTAATTTAATTTCTTAAGTAATTTAAATTAAATAACTCTTTCAAATATGTTCGTATTATTTTCTTAAATATTTAAAAATTGTATATTAACCATTTTTAACGAATAAATATTTTAAAATTTTAACATTTGCAACGATTGAAAAGTGATGATTCCATTTGGCATCAGTGGGAGTTAAGTACAACTCAGCACCTTTTCCCGGCTATATTATTTATTTTAGATTCGAACTGTTATTACCACGTTATTGCTATTTTTTTCTAGCAGTATTCACTACGTTGAGATATATATACGACTAAATAGAAGATTTCAAATTTTATTTGGTTTATTTAGAAATGCCGAAGCGAAATAGCTTTAGACTTGTCCTATACCTAATTCCCAATGATGCCATTTGGAATCATTTTTACTTTTAATTAAAAAATTTAAAAAAAAAAAAAATTGCTTTCAACCCTGTTATTCTGGATACCAAATGAGTATATTTTATAAATTTCAGATTTTTAAAATGAAAAATAAATAATTTGGAATGAAAGGGTTAAATTTGGCTTTCATAGTGGCAAATTCTAAACGTGAATAAAAACAGAATTTTTGCATTGTTCAAATTTTGTTTTCATGATGGTAAATTCTAAACATCCTCAGAAACCAAATTGTAATGCCTAGTGACAATTTAAACCACACAACTAGCAATTTTATTAAATTACTGCAAGCAATTAAAACTCACAACTTTTCTTACAGGGTGTCGAATAAATAGCTGACCCCTTTTAAATATTTAAACTTACAATACGATTGGAGATAAAAATGTATCGTTTGCTGCATTGGTACTAGAAAAATAGTAGATTTTGAAAAATACAGGGGGTTTGCCAATTAGTTTTTATCTCAAAACCATGTATTTATTATTTAAGTTCGATATGTGTCAGTCATTTATTGGACACCCTGAATCTAAAGTAAAATCTAACTTTCCCGTATTACGAGTAATGAAGAGCCATATAGCTTACTAACTTAAATAAAATATAATCCTCCAAAAAAACACTTTTGAAAAGTAGAAAAACCACCAACCTCAAAAACACAAAAAACTTTCTTGCAATAAAAAATCTGAAACATGATGAAAATTTTCAGCCACAAACACAGTGATATAAAAAATGGCCAACCTCTGATTACAACTCTCGATTGTGACTCGCTTAAGAACGTATGCTTACTTAGTTTATTTTTAAAATTTAAGTTCCGCTCCCATAAAAAAAATTACGCTGCTTGAGGTTGGCGCCCGTCATAGGAATATTAACAATGCTTGTGTTTAAACTAATTTATGGCTGTTTTGGATGGGTAGGAAATACAAAGTAGTGTAAATCTTCATGGTCATGTAGATGTAATTTTCAAAATAGTATAGAGAAACTGTGCTCAAACGCTCGCATTTGAATCTTTATTAAGAATTTTTTAAGTAGGAAACTGAAGTGTTTGTGGTATGCTTTTATTTGGTTGATACATGTATTTTGGAAAGTTTTTATTGTTTGGGGAGAGGAGGGGGTTAATTGTTAGTGATGAAGACGGGTGCCAACCTCAAGCAGCGTAAATTTTTATGGGAGCGGAACTTAAATTTTAAAAATAAACTAAGTAAGCATACATTCTTAAGCGAGTCACAATCGAGAGTTGTAATCAGGGATTGGCTATTTTTAATATCACTGTGTTTGTGGTTGAAAATTTTCATCATGTTTCAGATTTTTTTTATTGCAAGAAAGTTTTTTGTGTTTTTGAGGTTGGTGGTTTTTCTACTTTTCAAAAGTGTTTTTTTAGAGGATATTAGAACTTTTTTTTAAACACTGGCGACTTCTATTTTTTTGAATTTTTCCGTTTCATCGTTTTTCTATTTATCACCTATGGTACACCTGGTACCAGGAATATTCATAATTCTTCAAACTGAGTTCGACGATACCCTACATGCAATAATTATCTTTAAAATGGATTAACCGGAAGTGGTACCAATAGCATACCTGGTACTCTAAACATCCATAATTCGTCAAAGCAAAAGCCCAACATGCAATATTTATCTTGGAAATTGATAAACCGAAAGTGGTACTATCTATGGTACACCTGGTACCATGAATATTCATAATTCTTCAAGTTGAGTTCAATGATATCTTACATGCCAAAATCTTCTTGAAAATTGACAAATTGGTTGAACGCGGAAGGCAGTAACCATCAAAATCGACCACGAACGAGTAATAGAAACTTGTGTATGGCAACTCAACTCCAAAACTTAATGAAATACGTTGCCATCGACAAAGAGCCTGTCTGCCAAGTTTCAGTTCGATTGGTTAGTTTGTACGCACAACGACCTATTTTAGTGCATAATAACGACTAATCAGTCCGGGACCAACAGCTTAACATGGATTCCGAATCACAACGAACAATGAACATCTACTCCTAACCCAGGAATCAATTCCGGCACCTTTAACATACAAGGTCAGAGCGTTCATTCCAATGAAAATTTATTCTAATAAATTGTTACAAATAAATATTACAAGTTTTTTACAGTCTAATTATTGCAATATAAATTATTTTTACTATACCAATCATTATTTTGGTTCACATAATAACCCATTGATATTTGACAAAATTTAAAATATTTTCTTAACAGCAATTTTAAAATTCACTATGAAATTATAATTTTGATGATATATGATTCTACGATTTCATTTTTCAGCGGGAAGTAAACAAAATCAATACATCTTTAAAAACGAATGACATTTTTGCAAATTCCATTAGCCAATCGCAATGCGTGTTTCATTTAGTTCCGCTGTAATGAATTGACTGTGACATCAGCTCCCATAACCTCCACATTTATACTTTGTAATCAGCCCATAGTATCTTGCAACAAAATATGATTATTTTCATTTTTCAACGAAGATTTCCCGAAATTAAAAATGTTTTTGAAAGTTAACTCACTCTAAATTATCATACAGTTCAAATAACACATACAATTTGAAGAACAAATATTTCTCTTTAATTTAGTCTCTACAAAAATTAAATTATTTCAATTTTAAAGGTGTTATAAGCCATATAATTATAGTCTAATTCGCTCTGCCTATACTTTAACGTTACGATCATTCTCACTTAAGCCTAACATGTCGGAAAAACTAACTTCGAAATTATAGCAAACCTGTTTGGCAACTTTTGGCATATATATCTGAACCTCAATTACAAGTTGATCGCCTTTATCTGTCTCCAAATTATGAAATGAAAAAAAAAAGTGGTTTTTATTGGACTTGAAATAACTCAGAAATAACTTTAAGATGAAAAATGGTTATTTTATTTTCAGAAGAATTTTTTCTTTTTTTTCAAACTTAAAAAACAGGTGAACAGAGTTGAGTTGTACAAATGCTGTATAATGGAATAATAGGTAGTGGCTTAAAAATAGAGTAACATGAAATATTGAATTTAAATATTCTAACACTCCCCCTCAATATTTCTATCCCACCAACCCCATTCCTTTTGAAAATTTTGCAGTCTTAACTGCTTCAAGAGGCTTCGTCAATAAGTCAGCTTTCATGACATCAGTTGGGCAGTATAATACCGACAGAAAATTATTAGTTACAAGTTCACGAACAAAATGATACTTAATGTCAATGTATTTGGTGCGCTGACTAAACCTTCCACTCGTAAGCATTTTGATGCAGCTCTGATTGTCTTCGAATATGGTTATAGGTACCGTAGCTGCTTCATGAAAATCCCTCAATAATCTGTTTAACCATATAGCTTCTTGTGCTGATTCTGCAAGAGCTACATACTCAGCTTCTGCACTCGATAAAGAAACTGATGGCTGTATCTTGCTTGACCAATATATAGTTGGAACAAATATCCACTCTGTGATCTTCTTCCCTCAGATCCTGCCCAATTGGCATCCACATTCCCTTCTAAAATGCTAGTTTCACTGTGTAGATCTGAACCTAACTTTAGTCTTTTGTGCACTGTAGTTTTCAAGTATCGAAATACTCGTTTAACTTCTGTCCAGTCACTTTGAGTTGGTCTGCTAACTTTACTAGCTAGAATTGATGTACTAACTGATATATCTGGTCTTGTATTAGATGAAATGTAAAGTAGTGATCCTATAGCTGCTCGATAGACTGTATTTGTTTCCAATGAATCTTCAACTTCATTTCTCTTTAAGTATCCTGGCTCCAGAGGTATTCTTGATAGTTTCGAATCCTTTAACCAAAACTCCTTTATTTTTCGATTGATGTAGTTTGTTTGATGCAAATAGAAAAGTCCATCATCATCTCGATCAATTTGTAAACCCAAATAAAAATTTAAATGTCCCAGGTTTTTCATTTTGAATTGTTTCATAAGTTCCAATTCAAATTCCCTTAAGTTTAAACTTTCTTTGCTGGCTGCAATCAGATCGTCAACATACACAAGAATATAGGTCCAGGGTCCATTTGAATGTTTCGAATATAGACATGGGTCTGTCTTACTCTGCTTGAAGCTCATTTTCATGAAACTGTCATGGAGTTTCTTGTTCCATTCGTTTGCACCCTGTTTCAAACCATATAAACTCTTCTGAAGTTTACAAACAAGATGTTGCTTTCCTGGTTCTTCATATCCTTTTGGCTGTTTCATGTATACATCATGATGTAGATCGCCATTTAAGTATGCTGTCTGAATGTCATACTGATTAACTTCCATTTTTCTTTTTCCTGCAATAGTTAACAAAGTTCGAAATGTAGTCTGGCGTACAACAGGTGCGAAAACTTCATCATATTCTTCGCCAAATTTTTGAGAAAATCCCTGCGCAACCAATCTGGCCTTAAATCTGTCTACATGTCCGTTTTCATCAATTTTTCTCTTGAAAACCCACTTGCTGCCTATTGCTTCTTTATTTGGTGGAAGTTTTGTTAATTCCCAAGTTCTGCTTTCCTTCAGTGAATTTATTTCTTCTTTCATTGCATTACTCCAAGATTCAGCATATTTAGACTTGATGGCTGCTTCATATATTTTTGGTTCTGCTTCTTGAGTTTCACCTTCCTTAGCCATTTGGATTGTTTCAATTAATCCTTCAGGTGCTTTTCCAACTCGATTTGATCTTCTGAGCATATTGGTTTCATCATCTGTTTCATTTGTTTCTTCTGTTTCCTCAAAATCAAAATATGCCGAAGAGTTGGTCTCCCCCTCAAGTTCGAATTGACATGGTTCTTCTTCAACTAAATTGTCGGGTATGGTTTCCTTTAGACTTTCAGACTCGAAATCGTCTACAAACTTCACATGTTTACTGATGGTAATCTTGTTGGTGTTTCTGTCTAACAATCTGTAGGCTTTAGATCCCTCTTGATAACCCACAAATGTCATCAATTTTGCTTTGTTGTCTAACTTTAATCTTTGTCCTTCTGGGATTAGAGTGTAAGCTTTAATGCCAAATGTCTTGATTACCTCCAGACTTGGTTTTTCTCCATGCCATAACTCGTAGGGTGTAACTTCATGATGTTTTGTTGGCAGTCTGTTCTGTAGGAAGTTGGCAGTCTGAATAGCTTCTCCCCAATATTTATTTTCAAGACCTGATTCTAGAAGTAAACATCTTGTCATTTCAATAAGGTATCTGTTCTTACGTTCCGCAGTCCCATTCTGCTGAGGTGTATATGGTGCCGAGGTTTGTCTCTGTATTCCCTCATCAATAAAGATTTTATCCACTTCAGCATTCATGTATTCACCACCCCTGTCTGATCTTATGCGCTTTGGTGTTTTCCCGAACATAGTCTGAACCTGTTTCACATAATGAATTATGTTTCTTGAAACTTCCGACTTATTCTTCAACAAATAAATTTTAGTATACCTGCTAAAATCATCGATTAGTGTAAGTATATATCTGTTTCCACTTGGTGTTGCAACATGAATCGGTCCGCAAACATCCGAATGAACCAACTCAAACAATTCTGAGGTTTCTGTTGTCGATTTCTTTGGAAACGATGTTTTCGTCATTTTCCCTTTAATGCAGATCTCGCATACATCAGAGTGTTTGCAAGGTTTTATCTTTAATCCTGTGGCTAAATATTTATTCGCCACTTTCTTTATAGCTTGAATATCTTGATGGCCTAATCTTTTGTGCCATTCATGTATACAGAAAGGATTGCAATCAGTTGCACTTAATGCCTTTTGTGTATTTAGTACATACAAACTGTTTTTAGTATTTGCTACAGCAACAGTTTTTTCTTTTAACTTTATAGTACACTGTCCATTACTAAAGTCAATTTTAAATCCTTTATCAACTAGTTTCTTGACAGATAATAAATTTCCATGCAATTGTGGCACATAAAGGACATCTTGAACTTTTATTTTACTTACTTGGTTCTGGTCATTTTCATAAAATATCCAGCCTTCACCCTTTCCACTGGTCACTATGATTTGTCCATCTGCAAGGTAGACTTTATCTTGAATGGTTTCATCGAGTTCTGTAAAGAAATCAAAGTTGCTGGTCATGTGGGAAGTTGCACCAGAGTCAATATACCACGTAAGAGTTTCTGTTTCACCCAAGATAAAACAAATATGTTCTTCATTGCTGATTGTAATTTCTGAACTGTTATCTGCTAGAGTTACTTTCTTAGCTATATGTTGATTTTCTTGCTGATTTGTTCCTTTCCGTTGTAACCATGCTTTATACTTTCGACAATCTACCTTGTCGTGGCCTGGCTTCTTACAGAAAAAACAGCTTCTTTTGTTTGTATACTTCTGAACAGTAGAATTGACCTTTAATACCTTTTCATGGCTTTGCTGGCTTCCATGGTTCAGTTCTCTTCTTCTTCTGTTTTCTTCGATCAACTTATTTTTAACCAGTTCTTGTGTCAAATCTGCTTCCGGTCTGGTCTCCAAAGCTGTAATTAATGTTGCATAGCTATCAGGGAGGCTGCTCAACAATAATGCCACAGTTAGAGGTTCCGCCAAATTTTCACCCAATGCAGTTAGTTGATCAATTAGATCTGTCATAGTGTTGATGTGTTCTTCCATATCACTGTGTTCATCCAGTTTCAAACTACACAGGCGTTTCAGCAAGTTGACTTTGTTTGACAATGTTGATTTTTGATGATAGTTGAGAAGAGAATTCCACATACCATTGGCTGTATTGTGTTTCTTCACATGGCACAGTTGGTTATCTTCTACTAAAAGTCCGATGGTAGCCCGAGCCTTTCCATCTTTAGTAATCCAATCTTCATTTGCATCCGCAGGTTTCTGATTTTCTACAATATTCCAGAGTCCTTCTTTAATTAATAGAAGTTCCACTTTATACTTCCAAATTTGGTAGTTTGAATTATTTAGTTTTGTAATTGATATTCGAGCTCCTTCTGCCATTTTGTCTTCAGTGTAATCTGAATCAAAACTTCTGCTTTCGTAATCAATTTCAAATTCTTTAAAAATATTTCAAAACTACACTCAGTCTCATAATCTATTGGACTTGAAATAACTCAGAAATAACTTTAAGATGAAAAATGGTTATTTTATTTTCAGAAGAATTTTTTCTTTTTTTTCAAACTTAAAAAACAGGTGAACAGAGTTGAGTTGTACAAATGCTGTATAATGGAATAATAGGTAGTGGCTTAAAAATAGAGTAACATGAAATATTGAATTTAAATATTCTAACAGTTTTAAATTAATTAAAAATAGAAAGAATTATTTAATGGAGTTCAAACCAGCGTAGGATTTTAAGTTGAAACATTCCACATCCTCTAATTCAATCCGTTTGAAGATCTATAGCTTAGTTAGGGCTGGACGTTTGTCTAAATTTTTACATAAAAATCGAGCTAGAACTCGTTTTTTTATTTCATTTTGGAAATTTCAATATTTTTTTTCTTCGTTGTCTTTTATTCTAGGTACTCAATTTTTTTTCCTTTAAAAGATATCACAGAGACGAATCTATGGTATTTTTTGTATAATTATGTATAATTATGTGAAGTTCCGTAAGCACGCTAGAAAATAGTCAATTTCGGCTTTTTCGCTGGAAGTTGTGCAGAGAATAGATACTTACTGTCGTTTCTGGCTTTTTAAGGTTGGCGGTGAAACGACCGTTTCATCTGATAAAATCCATTAAAAGTATCACATTTATAAAAAAAAATTACACTTAAAAATTATTATGATGTAATTCAAACATATGTTACTGACGCTTCATGAATGCACTAGATGTTAAATAATTCTTTCGAATTATTAGTTGCTATAAAATTACTGGGGAAATAATTGCAATTTTTTCAATTACTGTTTACTTATTAAAAATTCTTGATATGATAATCACTTACATAAAAAAACATATAACAAAAAGAAAATAATGGAATAATACTCAAAAATATCAAAGGTTACGGTTCTTATTCCAATAGAGCTTCAAAAGCGTTCGTCAAATAACGGAAGACGCCTTTGTGTTTATAATGATAAGACTGTTATACAATTTGCATAATATATTTTACAAAACTGACAAAGAATTACATTGCATACATCTTTAAAATAACTTTAATTGCTAATATTTTAAAAGCAGTCTTAAATATAATAAGAATTAATTGTTGAATTATATTGCAATTATTTTCACCGGCTGGAAAAGCGACCAACGTGAAGCACAGTGGAATATGTGTTTAAAAAAAAGAAAGACGGATGGCCAAAAAGCATTAGCATTACTTTTTATATTTACACCCTCTTAGGAAATATTTTAATCAAAAACTAAAATATTTCAACGCGTACTTGGTGTCAACTTGCTTCTCATATAAAATTAAGACATTATTTTGACTTAAATTTTTTGCTATCACACAAGAATACGAATTAAAAAAAAAAAATCTTCACATTTGCGATAAGGTTCCCACAACTTTGCTTGTGCTTTTAAAATGCCTTACTTTTCAAAAATATCCTCTTTTTTATCCCTCCCCCAAAGTCCCATTTGTTCAATTATTTCAAGAATTTCATATTCTGATCATACAAGGGTAAGAGAAAAACTAAATTAGTAAACTATTCAGGTGTTAAGATACATGTACTACAAGAAAACGCATTTTAACATCGCCAATAAATAAGAAATCACTAGGCTTGAAAAGATTTATTTTAACGCTTAAATTTGCTTGCTTTTTGGCGTTAATTTGTTTTTTAATGTGAGGATAAAACCAATTTTTTAACAAAACTTTTAGTAAATGTTTTCAGTTGAAAACGTATCTAAAAAAAGGAACAAGATTCCATCTCTCTTTTTAGTGAAAAGAGCGACGCCTTTACAGAAGAAAGTCTTCTGCATGCTAATTTGAAATTCAATCCATCTCCCTTTCGGCGCTGTTTTTCTGCCCATAAAGCTAAGAAAAAACTGTTAATAGCTATTATCCATCAAGTTGTATCTCGATAATCGTTGCAATTGGTATGCAACAGACGGTCCCAATGTTGATCTGGATCTTGCTCTTCTTCAGA
This sequence comes from Linyphia triangularis, assembly GCA_963978545.1. Lineage (NCBI taxonomy): Eukaryota > Metazoa > Arthropoda > Arachnida > Araneae > Linyphiidae > Linyphia > Linyphia triangularis. The sequence goes on along the minus strand of OZ021722.1, from coordinate 37,305,221 downwards.
GGGATCGTTGGACTCAGAAGATGGACAACATAAATGTGGTTTAGCTTGGAGATGCCCTTTGCTCTTTACCTTGGGGGACTTATAGAGAAAGTTTTTTTTTTTATTGCTATTACTCGTTTTCCATTTCTTGTTTTTTACTGTCTGCGCAGCTTCAAGGGCGTCTAAAAGAGGGGAAGATAAAAAGGGGCCCCCTCTTGGACTAAGGACTATAAATGTCGGTTTTAACATGTTTTTTTTTTTTTTTTAAATATTCTACAAATGTATAACTTCCATTTATGTATTCCAATTTAGCCGAATTGCAAAAAGCACCATGGAATCTGAAAACGTTGTGCATATTATAGTCCCATTTGCAGTTTTAGCCTTATAGTTTTGACGTGTTACCCATTCGTCTTTCAGTATGTAGTGGATGTTTACTTTGCAGTGTTCGTTTACTTGGGGAAAATGTGGTGCACCAGCCGATCTCGAGCTGTGGAGGGATTGCTTCAAGATGGCACATTTTCGGGGGTTTTCTGGGATCGAGTGCCGTCAGGTGGCTCAACGTACAACGTATTTGTACTATGTGTAATGTACAACGTACCCCTATTTATACTATGTATTAGATTTAGCTAGGAATTACCTTGCGAAATTTTTGGCACTGAAGAAGGACTGGCAGGAAAGAAGCGGCTTTGCCATTAATCCATTTTTATTCGTATTTATATTTTTATTCGTATTATTTGTCTATATATTTGTGAATATTCATTCACAATTAAAAAAAAAAAATAATAAGTGTTGATTTTCATATATTATTTGTTATCTAGCTATTGATTCAGAAATTATTTTTAAATGTAAACTAGAGTTAAATAGATAAAAGGGCTGTTAAGACAGAACAACCTTTTACAATCGTTTACCGATCATTAACGCTGATTATGTGCCTGCTGTTGGTTGCTTGTGCTTGTTTTGAATTAAGTGCTGTTGTTAAGCGAAGTTTGAACCGTAACTTCATTGCAAAGTGTTTACGAATATTAAAAAAGGCATGTACAAAAAAGAACTGCTCATATTTGTGTCTCGAGTTGGCGAAAACCCTTTCAACATCCACAAGGTAGCCCGATAAAGTACGAGGGATTATCTGTCACAATTTCATTCATTTCACTCATTTTTATTATTCATTTTTAAATCCCGATATCCACTTTTAAATCGAGATTTAATTTTCCAAGCGTAATTTTGACGAAAACCTTAATGATAGGTCCCATGACCACCATTAACTCTTATGCAAAAGTTGAACATCGGGGGTCAATCCGTTCGGGAGTTATGCTGACCACGTTCACAGACACACGGACTCACATTTTTTCTAGACCACTCAATCACATTCTAGAAATCAACTTATTCCAAAGCGTGTAGAAATGCAAAAAAAAAACGAAAAAAAAAAAAAAAAAAAAACACAGAATGCAATACTTTTATTACTTTATATTGACATACAGATAATTGAATGTAAAATGGAAGGTATTATTTATCACTGGTTATTTTGTATAAATTTAAACCTGCAGGAGGCCACATTTCCATAATATTAGAAAATATTTTCATAAGCAAATCATCTTGAAGTGTTGTTGTAATATGGAATAATTGAGTGGAAGTCGAATATTTTTAATCAGTTTTCATCAATATTAGACTATCTTCATTAAAGTAAAAATTTATTTCTAAAGAGTATTTTGTGATACTCTTTAACTAATTTTAAACACACTCAAAATTTTATAAGAACTTTGAACTTATTGCTTTCAATTACCCATATGAAAGGCTAATGAAAGTATAGTATTCTGTCAAATTTTTTTTTTGATTTTTTTGCATTTCTCCTCGTTTTGGAACATCCTGATCTCAAAAAAGTGATCTAGAAAAAAAAATGTCTGTCTGTGTGTACATGATCAGCATAACTCCCGAACAAATTAACCTACGATGTTCAAATTTGGTATGAGGGTTAGTGGCGGCCATGGGACCTACCATTAAGGTTTTCGTCAAAATCGCGCATGCGCATAAGGTAGCTGTCATTGAAAAAAAAAATCATGTTTTTCAATGATTGCTAAAAATCGGCTCTAGCGATTTTGTTCAAAATCGCTGTGGTAATGCCTCTTAAGGTGTTCTGAACATCCCTCCGAAATTCCCATAAAAATACTTTAATGGCGTAAAAAGTTGAAAAACGAATGCCTTCAACACAGAGTTCTTTTTCCTTAAGCATAGCTCTTTGACGATCGTTATTTCTCCTCTCCGCAGTTTCACTTATAAGAAAGGAAAACGGAAAACATAAGAATTATCGAAGTAAATAACTCCAAAATACCCATTTTTTAAATATTTTTTTTAAAGACGCATATAAGAATTATTGCAAAAAAATATCACCAAACTGGCCATATTTTCTCAATGAATGATGAAAATATAAAAACGGTAAATGACACATCAAATCCACATCAGTAATATAGTATAATTAAAAGTTGTGCGATGTTCCACACCCCTAGTGTGTATACAAATTGCGATCACATAAAAAATCAAAAAATCTCAAAGAAATGCAAAAAATCACTTAGAAATTTTATGTGCATTTTTACTCAATATATCAAATTCTACTTATTACTACTCATCTACTCATTATAACTACGATATTTATAGCAAAATATAAAATTAATTTTAAAACCTCCCATCATAGAGAGCACATTATTAAACTAAAACACAATGTCGTGAATGTTTTTTTGAACGTCGTGAAAAATTATATTATAAGTAGCGTTATTTCAAGAAATCAGGGGATCCGTTAAGGTAAAATTTCTTACCCAATTCCGGGGTAAAAAAAAGATGATTGACAGTTTAATTAGTTTTTTGAGGCTGTAGAAAAGGCAAAAGGACAAGGCCGTTCTTCTGTACTTCCCTGAATTTCCAAAAAGTGTGGTTTGGTCTAATGACTGGATAATGTCTGTATCTTTTACTTGAGTACTTGAGTCAATTATAAATTATATCAGCTTCGCTACCATTCAACAAGTGTGACCTGAATGACAAATGCCGTGTTTTTCCCCCCTTTTTTTCCCTTCCCCCTCCCTTTATTACAGGGATCGCAAAAAAAATAAAAAAAATTACAACCTCAATTTTGAAACTCGCCATTGATTTAATCAGAATCTGTAGCCTTTATAATGTTGGTAGTGAATATTGCATATACACAGATAGAAATACAAGTTCAACTTAGAAATTGGAGGGCAAAATTTTCCTTAAGATTCTTTGGTGTTGTACATAGCAAGTAGCAAGCGTAAGGAAAAATCGTACATCGAACGTACGACCACCTGAATAAAGGTTTCTTGGGAAATATTTTTTGCTCCAGTTTTTCAAAGCGTAGAATCAGTTACAAATTAAAAGTTTCTCAAACTTTAACTAAGTAATGGACACATTAAGCGGATAATGTCAGTTAAAGTGCGAAATAAGCCTAGATTATTGTTCATACAGACAGCTCAGTAACACTGTGTACTACTCTTATTAAACAAGGGGTGTGGAACATGCCTCAACTTTCATTTACACTACATAATATTGGTGATTGCAGTAAGGTTTGACATGGTGTTACCAACCATTATCTTATTTTCACTCATTTAAATAAAAATTGCCTGTTTGGAGATATTTTTAGCAATAATGTTTATATGAGCAAAAAAAAAAAAAAAAAAAAAAAAAAAAAAAAAAAAATTGCAAAATCGGTGATTTCATTCGATAGACATTATATTGTAGCCAAAAAAATCAATCGTTGATGGGCGAAGCTCAAGGGCAGAGAGCTGTAAGTTAAAGAGACTCGTTTTTCAAATTTTTATGCTTTTATCGCATTTCTACGGGAATTTCGAATGTGAGGATGATCATTCAGAGGCATTACTATAGCGATTTTGATCAAAATCGTTACAGTCGTTTTTTAGCAATTACAAGGAACTCACTTCATTTTTAAAAAATAGTGTTTATTCTAAATCCCTTTTCTGTTTTAATTAGTAACATTTTCTGTTATGCAAATCAAGAATAAATAGATGTTCTACTAATTTTTCCAATAAAATGATTTTCCAATTAATTCACCTCATTTAAATTATTTTCCTATTATGAGCATCAATGTTTTGGCATGGGGATTTTTAATATTTGTTTCTTCTCCAAATTAACAGTTTTTTTTGCACTGCTGGTATTTTTTTTTTTTTTTTTTTTTTTTTTTTTTTTTGTTATTTAAAGCATAAACAATGACGAAAAATACATAACATACATTTATGGCATCCTTTTTTAAAACAAATGTTATATTATTGAAAAATTGCTGTTTCGTAAGAATGACCCACATTACTCCTTAGATGAAAGATCTCAGAGATCATCCAAACGGCAATTTTTTAAATTTTTTTTTGGTCAAAAGTGTGGTCCGGTGTCCGTATCACTTAATGTTTGGGCATGCACAGGAAAGGCATTGCGTGGGCATGCGCCTGCTTGTATAAAAAGAGATGCATGCTGATGTTGTTCAGTTGTATTGATGCAAGTATTGATTGTTCATTCAGTTGTATTGATTGTTTTATAAAACTCGAATAAAAAATCAACAACTTTGTAATGGGCTTGGAGTTAAGGCCCAGGGTAAACAGTACACCGGCCCTAAGCCGATTTTTCTTTCTTTCATTTTTTTTTTTTTTTTTTTTTTTTCTTCATTATGGGCTCGATACACAGGTGCAGTATGCACCCCTCCAAAATGATTGTAAGCGCGGACAATTTCTCGGAAAACACGACACCAACTTATCAGAAAATATTACCAAATGACAAAAAAAGAGACAACATTGAATTATAATAAAAAATAAACAATTGCGAAGTTTAAAAAAAAAAAAAAAAAATTGGAAAAGGGGCGTTTCTTGTTTAGAATGCCGAAATCCTCCCTCTGTTAACCCAACAGAAGTATGATTCACTTTACTGGTTTTTCTTTATACCACGGAAAACATTTCCTATTTCGTCATGAAAGAAGGAAATGCTTTTGGGAAGTTCGGCTTGTTACGGTGAGAGTAATGACACTCTGTTTACATATCTTCGCCTTACCTCCAGATGACTCCGACCTTTCTATGTAATTTCAAAATCAGCAGTTGGCTGTTTTTATAATTTAAAAAACATAAAACCGCACCAACAGAAAAAAAAAAAAAAAATAGGACGAAACTTAATTTTTCTACAAACTTTTCTTCATTTTACATTTTTATTAACTTGATGCTTTAATTTATTTTGAAGTACAATTTCAAAAGAGTATAATTTATAGATAACATCTTTAACAGTTCAACGTTTAGTGAAACAATTCTCCATAAGCAAGAAACCCACAGAAACAGTCATGTAGAACACGTGCGATGTCAGAATTATTTTTAGAGGGAGTGGAAATGCCACCTAATGGTTTGCAAGAGAATTAATTTTAAGGTCAATCTTGATCTTTCAATTAGCTATCTTAATGAAATTTTAATTAATTGTTATGCATTAAATCTCTTATCCATTGAATATTTAAAAATCTATGTCAAACTTTTATAAACACTAAATCATACTATTTTTATTCACATTATTTTTATTATTGAAAGTCTAGGGGTTTACAAGTGCACTCCCTAGCGGTGCACGTGCATGCATATATTAAAAATGACAAGGAAATGTATTAAAAAAGAAGCAGATGTATATGCATAAGTTCATGCAACGCTTTAATTTGAATGACAATTTATTGTAGCAAGGCCATTGTAGTCTATAATCAAGAGTATTATTACGGAGGGAGCGGGAAAATTTTTTAGTTTTTAACTTTTGAGCAGTTTAAATAAAAAAAATTGTTTTTAAGTTATACTACTATACCATGAGATTTCAAAACTATAATTTCCAATGTATTTAATAGAACAAGTTTATATTTCAACTATAAAAACGTTATAATTTTTTTTTTTTTTTTTTTTTTTTAAATAAGCAACTTTTTCAAAAAAAAAGTGCATAGTAAAAGAATTCTAAGACTTTTGTGTAGTTTTTTTTTAAGTAAAGGTTCTTCCAAAACATATACCAAACTTCATATTTTCCTTGAAATGCACTATTGAACAAATTTCCACTTCCATGCTCAATTATCATCGTGCATTAAACCAAATTAGTCTGAAATATTTTGCAGAGCACTTTGCTGTCTTGCTTTGTCCTCGGCTTTTTATATCTCCAATTTTTAGAATGTCCACTAGGAATTCGTCAAATCTTGATTGACTGTATCCATAGCCTGAGAGAAGCGCGCGTTAAAAAATGAGCAGTAAAAACCATCTAATACATTGGTTTTATTTTTATTTCATATCTTTAACATGTTCATTAGGGTGGTTCGAAAAAAAAAATATTTATTTTTGAAACGCATGAGGTAAAAAAATTTGATACACATCTTGATAAGAAAGACTGTAAAAAAAATTATGAAAAAAAATAATATCTTCCGATCGCGCATTCACCTCAAAGTTTTTAAAAAATACAAAAAATAACTATTTTTCCTAAATTTTTTTAAATTTCTAAACGTTATATATTTGAAAGGCAATAGTTTGCAATGAGTAGTGAAAGGATGGTATAACACAGGAAAACACTATTCTATATATTTTTAAGATATATATTAATAATTAAAAATATTCAAAAATACATTTTTTTGTTAAAAAATGATTTTTCTATAAAATGGATACTAACGTTATTTTTTCCATATTTTTGTTAAAATTGTTTTATTTACTTCAAGCATTCACTTCAAAGTTTTGAATAAATACAAAAAATCCCTTTTTTCCATAAATTTGTAAAATCAATTTGTAAATACATTTTTTTGTTAAAAAATGATTTTTCTATAAAATGGATACTAACGTTATTTTTTACATATTTTTGTTAAAATTGTTTTATTTACTTCAAGCATTCACTTCAAAGTTTTGAATAAATACAAAAAAATCCCTTTTTTCCATAAATTCGTAAAATCAATTTGTAAATATATTTTTTTGTTAAAAAATGATTTTTCTATAAAATGGATACTAACGTTATTTTTTACATATTTTTGTTAAAATTGTTTTATTTACTTCAAGCATTCACTTCAAAGTTTTGAATAAATACAAAAAATCCCTTTTTTCCATAAATTTGTAAAATCAATTTGTAAATACATTTTTTTGTTAAAAAATGATTTTTCTATAAAATGGATACTAACGTTATTTTTTACATATTTTTGTTAAAATTGTTTTATTTACTTCAAGCATTCACTTCAAAGTTTTGAATAAATACAAAAAATCCCTTTTTTCCATAAATTTGTAAAATCAATTTGTAAATACATTTTTTTGTTAAAAAATGATTTTTCTATAAAATGGATACTAACGTTATTTTTTACATATTTTTGTTAAAATTGTTTTATTTACTTCAAGCATTCACTTCAAAGTTTTGAATAAATACATAAAATCCCTTTTTTCCATCAATTTGTAAAATGCACCAATAACTAAATTATCGAGGCATATTAGTTTGTATTGTATAGAATGAAGTAGATAGAACTTGGAAAAAAATCAAATTAGTAATTAATCAATAATAATCATTCGCGCGTAACCTTTGAAACAATGATAACAACTGTGTTTTGGCGGGTTTCAATCTGGGTGGCCTTTCTCGTGGTGCCTTCTCTTCCTTTGAAGCTCATAAACTTACTTGCTTATTCATTGGATCATAGCGCACGGGGCTGTGATTGGGACTGCCATTAATACTGGCTGAAAATAATCTGACAGATCAAATGGCGCTTTAGGAGACCACTACATTGGGATATATGCCTCATATACTCTAATGAACTACCATTCTGATGCCTATTTAAACACGTAGTACTACGACACGACCAACATCTTTTAGTGAGATCAAAAATTGAAGGTTCATAGATCAAAAATTGAAGAACTGTGAAAATTTTCCCTCGACTGATTTTTTACTTGTTGAATGCTCTATTCCTTTAACTGAGATGAAAGTACTGAACACAGATCAGTTATATTCTTGATATTTTTGTAGCGATTAGATACGAATGGAGAATTGTAAGAGAACTAAGGCGTCGGGTTCTGAAATCTCGAGAACTTTCATAGTGAAAGACAATCAAGCATTTCAAAGCAACCAAACTTAACTTTATTGCCACTGATTACTTGGACATAATTAATGGAATGCTTGTAATAGGACTCCTCCTTTGTTAGGAGTAACAAACGAACATTAGTTAGTAAAGATTGGCGCATCCGAGGTAGCACAGTTAGATTGGAGGAAACAGGGGAAGACTGGAAGGTTGGCTAGTCTGGCCAAGCATAGTTCCAAAATATACGATTTTTCAACCAACAAACAAGTCAAAACCACCACATAGTTTTGTTTCTCATAAATAAAATATCCCAAGCTTAAAACTGTGCATCGGCGTATCAAAACCTCTCATATATTTTATCCAGAATTGGGCGAGATTGGTTAATATTGTTTCCAACGACCGATTCACAACGTTCCACATCGGAATTGGCCTATGTCTGGCGAAATTGGCTAGCGTTTCTGTGCTACTAGGGACCATTGAAATCAAACTTCAACTCGTTTCCTTGTCACTCACAAGCTGTGGAAAGCTTATGTAGAGAGACAAGACAAAAAGTGGGTGGCGCTGACGCAAAAGACGTTAGGACAACACTTTTTTTTTTTTATAAAGATCCATAATGTCCGACTTTTCTACAAAAGTTTCCTTCAAAGTGCATCACTGGGATAGAAAGCTCGAAAAAAAAGTGAACCAAATGAATAATTGCATGTTTAAAAAAAAAGAAAAAAATTTAAGAAATAACATTAGTACACATTTTACAGAAAAATCATTATTTCTTACAAAAAATGTTAATTTTTAGTATTTTTAATTATTAATATATGTTTTAAAAATGCATAAAATTGTGTTTTTCCAGGTTTCTACCAGCCTTTCATTACACATTCCAAACTATTTCCTTTCAAATATATAACGTTAAGAAATTTTTAAAAATTTAGGAAAAATAGTTATTTTTTGTATTTTTTCCAAACTTTAAGGTGAATGCGCGATCGGAAGATATTATTTTTTTTTTTTCAAAATTTTTTTAAAGTTTTTCTTATCAAGATGTGTATCAACCTTTATTACCTCATGCGTTTCAAAAATAAAAAAATATTTTTTTTCGAACCACCTTAATGTTCATTCACTTATTATGTAGATAAATTAAATAATTGTGTTACTTTTATAAGCCAGAGTTAGCCTTTTGTTAATTACACTCGTGATAAACAACACAACATATTTTTTGTCCTCTTTATTTTTTTCCATTTAACTCTGAATAACGGAGGGGACGGTCGCCCCCTCCACCCCTCGCTGCATCCACCATTGATTGAAGTTGTGGTGCTAGATCGGGAAAAAACTGACACCAACACGAAATTATTTTCTCAATACGTGCATTTGGTGATCGAGGGAATTAACTTTACCAAAATAATCCATTATCCCAATTATAAAGACTGAGATTTTTAAAATTATATTTTTTAAACGAAAATATTGTTATATACTATAATTTTTTAATAAACCAGTAAAATATAATGAATTCCGTGTAAAGCTGGGTAGTAATTCTACTAGATTACAAGAATCAAAACCAACAACAAAAGCTCACCAGCCATTTAAATTTAAGAGATGATTCGTCCAATTTTTATCAGACTTTTCCGAGGTTTTACTCACAATGACAAAACATTTTGAGAAAATGATTTATAATGTTTGCTCCTGAGATGAAAATACATAAAATGAACCATTTCCTTAGATACTTGATTGTTTGGTATAAAACCTATCGTGGTCTAATTCAAGAAGAGGAACCAGTTGCGCCCGGCGATTCAAAAATGTTAATGCAGCCGGCAGCATTTAAGCATACTTCACTTTGATTCAAACCACAGAAGGGAATGAGAGTGCGCCATTGGCTGATACGTTGCTTTCATGGAAGCCGCTAAACACCTGACAATGTTTACTGTATTGACACAGAGAATTAAACGCATGTTTTATATCTTGAATTTAGGAACTGATTTTTAAATGGCGAATGTTTTATAAATGATAATTTTATTCCTGATTAATGTTTTACACCAATTGAATCTAATTAACCGCTTTTCAACAAAGTATAAATTTTGGATATTTATCAAGGAAAATTATGCAACTGGAATATATTTATGAAACTAAGTTTTTTTTTTTTTTTTTTGGTGTAAACATTTAGACGTAAAAGAAAAATTCGGGTGACTCAGAAACTCGAATGCTACTTTTGAAATTATCAATTCTTATTCTTATTATTTTATTAATAGTCATTTGTTTGCTGCCATTATAAGGAAGAAACTAAAATATTTCTGAATAAATAACAGCATCAATGCGACGCATAAATTTTTTAGAGCCTTTTTGTCATAATAATTTTTATGGCACAGATTCAGAATATGACATTTCTTCGACATGATTTCATATAGGAGTTTTTTTTCCCCCTATAAATGCGGTTTCTGGAAACAGATTTAAGTTTTATTTTAAAAATTGATACTTTATATTATTTACATTTTAACTTAATTTTAGTGTTATTTTAATTTTATTACTATTAGTATTTTAATTTAATTATTATTAATATTTTAACCTTATTACTATTAGTATTTTAATTTAAGTATTATTAATATTTTAACCTTATTACTAGTAGTATTTTAATTTAATTATTATTAATATTTTAACCTTATTCCATTATTATTTGTATTTTGATTTTGACCCTTTTTGCTATTACCAAATAAAAAATATCGCCCAATCTCCTATATACTACATCTGTTCCATATTTATAATAATAATAAATGTTAATAAATATTGAGCTTTTTTAATATTGTCTTGTATTTAATAAGAAATATTTTAAGGTGAACATAAGTTATGACAATTAATTTATATTTATCTATTTTATGATAGATGAAGTTATAGAAATTATAAACATGTCTATTCTATAATTTAACTATAAGTAAAAAATAAAATATAAATATAATTTAGTTCGACTATATTAGTTATACTAATATTTTTTCACATAAAACGTCTATACTGAATATTAATTATCACGACTCTTAGATGGCAAAAATATTTCCTTAAAGCTTAATTGGGATTTGCTAAATTTTGATATAGATGACACCGCCATTCAAATTTTCAATTAATTATTATTAAAAATCAGTTTTACTATTATTTATAAGTATATTGCAGTTTTGAAGTCACAAACTAACTTAGTGCGACTATAAAATCATTAAACTTCATTAAAAAAGCTACGTCAATAAGAAATACCAGTAAACATAACCTTTCCCATTTAATAAGAATATGGCTTCATCGAATTCAGCACTTCGTAATACTGTAAAAATAGTCCACCCAGGATTTTTTTTTTCATACAATGATTTGACGTTGCTTGTAATGAAAACAATATCTTCCTTTTTTTTCTAATCATATTTTCAAAAACAAACGACGAAAATACGAATTCTCTGTTAGAACTATCAACTTTCCATTGAGCATGCAGCCGCCATTTTGTGTGGGCGTTAACTTCTTCCCAGACTGACAGGAAGATTGACCAATGGCGCACTCTCATTCCCTTCTGTGGTTTGAATCAAAGTGAGGAATGCCTAAATGCCAGCCGGCAACATGCTCAGGCAAATATAAATACGACCCTGGCAATCTAACCCCCACAAAAACATTTTAAGCTAAGTTTATTTTTATTACTTTCAATTACCCTTATGTATACATAGTTAAAAAAAAAAAAAAAAAAAAAAAAAAACCTTAGATCAGCGTCAGCCATTAGGCGGCCCGCGGGCCAGATCCGGCCCGCGACAGCTTTTTCTCCGGCCCGCCGGCAGTACAGAAGAGCAAAAATCGAATTTTGCGGAAATAATTTTAATTTGTCTACAATAGTATGTGTTTATTACCAAAAACCGCGTTTTCCATTAAGTGGCCCGCCTCAGTAAGTCTGAAAAATCCCCCCCCCCTTTTTTTTTTTTAATTCTGAGACTGCCAATGAGAGAAGAAAAAAAAGCAATAGTTTGAATTATTACCAATGACGCATTTCTTGGCATTGCTTAGTTTTGTACTTATGATATCCTACCCCCGCGATTCGTAAATGGCACAATTCGATTTCTGCTTTTCTGAATGTGATGGGCAGGAGTTGGGTGTTTTAATGCATTTGTTTTGACGTGAAAAGAACATCCTGATCTCTCACTCCAGTGCAATAATGGCGTCGAAGACTAGTTTTAAACGCCAAGTAGATAGTGAAAAGCGGACCAGCCGTCATCGTCTCGCAATCGACATGGACTAAAATGGAAGATTTAGGAGGTATGGTTTAAATATCTTTATTGATTATGAGTTTATGTCAAGTCACAAAAGATTAACTTCTTTTATGACTTTGATTTACGATGTAAAGATTTTTTTTTTTTTTTTTAATTATTTGAAACAAGAATCAAATATCAATTGTTAATTTATTAATATAAAAAAAGTTAAATTATTGTTTCAGTTTTCAAAATTTTTTTATATTGTTGAATCTTCAGTAATTATCACATTTCTAACATTAAAAATAGGTAGTAAAGCAATATATTTATTGGCGTATTTGGTATAAATCTACGGCCCGCGGAAAGTTCCAATATAAGTCACGCGGCCCGTCTCTAAAAGTTAGTGGCGAACGCTGCCTTAGATGTTCAAATTTGGTATGAGGGTTAGTGGTGACCATGGGACCTACCATTAAGGTTTTCGTTAAAATCACGCATGCGCATAAGGTAGCCCCCAATAAAAAAATTATGTTTTTCAATGATTGCTAAGAAACGGCTCTCACGATTTTAATAAAAATTGCTGTGGTAATACCTTTTAAGATGTTCTAAACTTCCCCATTTCCGAAATTTCCGTAAAAATGCTTTAATGGCATAAAAACTTGGAAAAACGAATGCCTTTAACACGGAGTTCTCTTTCCTTGAGCGATCATTTTTTTCTTCTCTCCTCAGTTGCACTTATAAGAAACGAAAATATGAGAATTATAAATAGGTAAATTGCCAAAATCATTAATTTGGCGAGAATTATCGCAAAAAATATCGCCAAACTTGCCCTCTTTTCTTTTCTAAATGGATGATGAAAATATAAAAACGGTAAATAACACAAATCCACGGCAGAATTATAGTGCAATTTAAAGTTGTGCGATGTTTCACACCCCTAGTCTTATACATCGTTTTATCATTCTGTGAGACTCATCTCTTCATACAACCAAAAGCTTGCAGCACAATGGTGGTTATAGACCATTAATTAAGATCATAATTTAAAGGTAAACAAACACATATATATACTTCATACATTCCACGATGGTCATGTCTTCTAGAATTTTGCCACGTTTCAGTCCGATATCGACAGCAAAGGGGTTAATTAGGCCTCTGCAAATTTGTCCGCCATCAACAAACATACAAAATCGAAGTTAATATAAAGAATTAAAAAAAAAAAAAGTAATTCTCTCGTTAGAAACCTACCATTTCAGGACTTGTATTTCTATATTTAACAATTTATTTATACGGTGAAAATTTCGCTTTGATGAATCTCGGTTAATATTTTAATAGTTGAAGAATTACCGATTGAAGCTCGTAGTTTAATTTTATTACTTTTTTTTAACTACAATAAGGACAAATTTATCTACGGCGAACAACATCTTCTGCCAATTCCATATTGCTTCTCGTCACTGGCATAATTTTAGTTTTAGATTGAAACAATAACAAAATTTAGTTTAAAAGTTCAAAGCTAAAAGTGGTGTCCTTCAAAAGTTTCAAAATTTTAAAAAGGATCACATGCACATGGTCAAAAAATCAGCCGCAAAAGCACTGTTGCAAGTGGATTGTTTATAGTGCACCGAGTTGACAGATTTGGCGCGATTATCGCCAAAATTTCCTGCCTAATTGAGTAAACATTCGAAAAAAGAAACCCCATTTTCGGGTGAGGGAATAGGTGCATTTTTTCTGCATTACGAATAAGTGCTCGTTAAAAAAGAGTACTTTTCTGAAATAAAATTAATACATGAATATTTGTATTTTGTGAATTTTTATTTTTTTATTGTTAAGGAGTTTTTTACTGTTTCGTAATATTTTAGTTAAAACTTAAAATATTCATTATCCAATACGTTTTGCTAAAATCTTAAGCTCTATTCTATCACTAAATCTGTAAATTGTGCAGTTGAAATTATAGCTGAAATTCTTTGTGCATTTTGAGTATTTTACCTGCAAACAGCATTTATCTTAAAAACTGTTTCTACTAGAGTTTTTTAATTTTGTTTGTTATTTGGACTTAAAATTGACCGAAATTTTTTTATTCAAACATTAATTTTTTTATTTTTTTTCAAAATTGCCAAGCACAAACATTGTTAAGTTTCTTACGGCAAAACCCAATAACCTAAAGGAAGAATTCTCGCATTGAAATATTAATTTGCAAAGTTATCAACAGAACTCTAATTTAAATTTTAACAATCCATTAAACTTTTCTGGCAACATTTAATACATAGATTTAGCGTCACAAAAACTGTAAATGATGGCTATGCACTGTATTAAAGACAGCACCAAAACTGGATATTTTAAAAGATGAAACTTTATGAAAGAAGTAAACTCATTTTATATTCAATACCTGTTCAAAAGACGAAAAAGAAAAGATTCTTGAAATATTTACATTTGTGGAAAGCTATTAAAAAATAATTTATGTTGCCTTTTACACAACAGTAAAATAAATACACAAAATTCAAAAACAAGTTTTATTAAATTGACTTAAGGTATCTTATAAGGTGCTACAGACTAAGTTGACTATCATATTCTACAGAAAATGTACAATAGAATGAACACAAATATAGGCAGAATATAAACACTCACAACATTACAAGATTTTGGACTTTTTTCTTCAATTTTTTTGGTATCTTTCTTGAATGAAACACAAATCAAAACATACACTGCGAACAAGATTCCCTAAGATGTCTCACTGATACAGAGAATCAATAAACATATCATATGCAGGCATGGAATGAAGAGAGAAAACTAAAGAAAAATAATACAGTATACAAAAGAACACAATAATAGAATTGCAGTGATTCAAATTGTTAATGGAGATGTGACAAAAAATATATGGATCCCATAAGATAATTCTACTTTGCAAAGAGCTAACATATTATAACAAAGGCATAGAAAGAAGACAGAAAACTAAATGAAGAATGGATTTTAAAAAATATTGACGAGAGATGCAATTTTGCAGCAGAAGTCATAGTGCAAGTGATAAGAGAGAAATTCGTCAATTCAATGCCAATGACAAAAATTAGCAAGATATGAAGATACTATGATGTGGGCTATGTAGCATAAATATGAAAGTACAAAGCAATAAAATAATTATTTAATTGGTAACTTGGGACAATACACAACACAATATAAGATTCTAGATTTTTTTTTTAGTTTTCTTGTTTTGATTTTTTTTTTTAGTTTTCTTGTTTTGATTTTTTTTTTTTAGTTTTCTTGCTTTATGATTTTTTTTTCTGATATCAATGTATGTTCTGTGAATAAACAAGGGACAATACAAGATGTAAGAACACTATAAGATTCTGGAATTTTTTTTCTTTTTTCTTATACAACAATTAAATCAGGTATGCAAACAGTATAAAAAAAAAACACACAATAATTGAATTACAATGATTCAAATTGTTAATGGAGATAACACATAAAATAAGGACAATACAAGGTTCTGTACTTTTTTGTCGATTTTTTTTATATTTTTCAAGCTTGTTTATGGGAACAATAATATATGTAATATGAAAAAGAAAATAGCACTATGATTGAATATATGAGGAAGACATTGCAGAAGAGATGCAGTTGTACTTAACATGGGTGCAACACACACACATACTTAAAAGGCACAGGAGACTTTATATGGATATTCAGGCGTGGGGTATATAAATACTAATAAAGACATATGGATCTCATAAGATAATTAATTCTACTTTGTAATGAGCTAACATATTATACAAAGGCATGGAAAGAAGGCAGCAAACTAAATGAGGAATTGATTTTAAAAAATATTTACAGGCATTGCAATTTTACAGCAGAAGTCATAGTGCAAGTGATAAGAGAGAAATTTGTCAATTCAATGAAAAAGAAATTAGCACCATAATTGAATATATGAGGAAGACATTGCAGAAGATATGCAATTGTACTTAACATGGGTGCAACAAACACACATATTTACAAGGTGCAGGTGATAAAGAAGACTTTACATGGATATTCAGGTGTGTGGTATGTAAACACAAATAAAGACATATGGATCCCATAAGATAATTAATTCTACTTTGCAATAAGCTAACATATTATACAAAGGCATGGAAAGAAGACAGCAAACTAAATGAGGAATGGATTTTAAAAAATATTTACAGGCATTGCAATTTTGCAGCAGAAGTCATAGTGCAAGTGATAAGAGAGAAATTTGTCAATTCAATGAAAAAGAAATTAGCACCATAATTGAATATATGAGGAAGACATTGCAGAAGAGATGCAATTGTACTTAACATGGGTGCAACAAACACACATATTTACAAGGTGCAGGTGATAAAGAAGACTTTACATGGATATTCAGGTGTGTGGTATGTAAACACAAATAAAGACATATGGATCCCATAAGATAATTAATTCTACTTTGCAATAAGCTAACATATTATACAAAGGCATGGAAAGAAGACAGCAAACTAAATGAGGAATGGATTTTAAAAAATATTTACAGGCATTGCAATTTTGCAGCAGAAGTCATAGTGCAAGTGATAAGAGAGAAATTTGTCAATTCAATGAAAAAGAAATTAGCACCATAATTGAATATATGAGGAAGACATTGCAGAAGAGATGCAATTGTACTTAACATGGGTGCAACAAACACACATATTTACAAGGTGCAGGTGATAAAGAAGACTTTACATGGATATTCAGGTGTGTGGTATGTAAATACTAATAAAGACATATGAATCTCATAAGATAATTAATTCTACTTTGCAATAAGCTAACATATTATACAAAGGCATGGAAAGAAGACAGCAAACTAAATGAGGAATGGATTTAAAAAAATATTTACAGGCATTGCAATTTTGCAGCAGAAGTCATAGTGCAAGTGATAAGAGAAAAATTCATCAAATCAATGTGGAATTCAATGAAAAAGAAAGTAGCACTATAATTGAATGTATGAGGAAGACATTGCAGAAGAGATGCAATTGTACTTAACATGGGTGCAACACACACACATATGTACAAGGCGCAAGTGATAAAGAAGAGTTTACATGGATATTCAGGTGTGCGATATGTAAACACAAATAAAGACATATGGATCCCATAAGATAATTAATTCTACTTTGAACTGAACTACTCTGAACTTCTTACAGTTGTTGAATGCTTTAACTGTAACCGTTTGAAATGATTTGACAAAGTTTAATTTTAGTAACTTCTACTTTCATCTTGTAGTTATTTTCCTTTTCAAAAACGGTTTGTTAATAAAACAAGTTTCTAATCATTACTCTCTTTAGTTAAAAGTATTAAGAGTATATTAATACTGCGCATAAGGAACTTCAACAGGTTATGGGCTCACGCGGATGCATTTAAGGAGATTTGAGTATCGATTTGAAAAAGTTTGTGTTTTACTTCCTAATTTGACTTTCGTTCATAAAGTGCTAGATAACAATGGCTGATCAAAGTAACGTTATAAAGCTCAATAATGAGAATTACTCCAACTGGAAATATAAAGTTAAACTACTTTTGAAAGAAGGCAACATGCAGAAACTACTTCATGCAGCTCTTCGGAAAGGATGTTAAAGTCAGTATCCAACAGAGATTTAAAGAAACATTCTATAACTTGTTATTTCTGCAAGAAAAATGGCCATTTCAAAAAGGATTGCCAGAAGTACAGAAAATGGAAGGCTAATTAACAGAATAAAGTTAATGCTGTTGAACATAAAGATCAATTGTTTACATTTGACGTTCAATAGATGGTTGAATTTTAGATTCTGGTGCTACTCGACATGTAACCAATGACAGAGAGTTCTTCCCGTCACTAAACACATCATACAAGGATAAGATTGAAGTTGCCAATGGGGAATTAATTGATGTAGTTGGTGTTGGATCTGGAAAGTTGATGTTTAAAAATCAAGAAGTGATGGCACCTGTTGTTCTTACTGAAGTGTTTTATGCTCCAAAAGTTGTTGGAAACATAATTTCTGTCAGGCAGCTAAATTTGAGTGATTTTTCATTACATTTAAAGGTTCTTTACCTTTAACAAGGAAGGCTGTGATATTTTTAAAGATGGTAAGCAGCTAGGATTTGCTAACTCATATGGAAATTTATATAAAGTATATCTAGCAAGTAAAGTTCATACAGTGATGGAACATAAGGACAATTGTATTCATTCGTGGCATCGAAAAATGGGACATCATGATCCTGAAGCAATAAAGAAAATGCACACTGATGGGCTTTTGGATGGTTTTGAGATAGTTGACTGTGGAATCAAAATGTATGCAAGGAAAGCTGACCAGATTACCATTTCCAAAACAGTCCTTTAGTGAATCAAGAGCTCCATTAGACTTAATCCATACAGATGTTTGTGGACCAATGCAAACTGTGACACTTAGTGGAAAACGATATGTGGCGAGTTTTATTGATGATTACTCAAGATACACTCATATATTTGTTGTCAAACAAATCAGAAGTTGCTGATACTTTAAAAGGCTATGCAGCACTTGTCGAAAACAAGTTTGACAAAAAAATAAAGAAAATTCGTTCTGATCGAGGAGGAGAATATCTCAATACTGATCTCAAGAAATATTTTGCTAACAAGGGCATCCAGATTCAGTTAACTACAGCACATACACCACAGCAAAATGGTACAGCGGAAAGAAAGAATAGATATCTTTTAGAAATGGCACACTGCATGCTTATTGACGCAGGCTTAACCAATAAATTTTGGGGTGACGCTGTGGTAACTGCTAATTTCATCCAGAACAAAGTTCTTACTCGAGCAAAGAAGCTAACTCCTTATGAACTTTGGAATAAAGAAAAGCCCAAGGTAAAGAATTTCCAAATATTTGGCTCCAAATGCTTTGTTCATGTACCAACACAGAAACGTCATAAATTGGATAACACAGGAATAGAAATGATTTTCCTGGGTTATGATGAACAGTCGAAAGCTTATCGATGCTACAATACATCTTCACAAAAGGTTGTCATCAGTCGAGATGTAAGGTTTAGTGTAGAAGAACATCATAAAGAACCTGAGGACTTTCACAAACAAACGATTTCAAGTTTCAATTAGGCCAAACGAAAGTGGAAATTGAGGAGGAGAATAATAAAGATTTTGAACTCCCTACAACTCGTGTTTCAGAGAGATCAACCAAAGGTGTTGATCCAAAAAGGTTAATTGAAGAATGTAATTTTGCTATAGAAGAAATTAAAGAGCCAAAATCATACAATGAAGCAATTTCCAGCAAATACACAAATGAATGGATTGAAGCAATGCAAGAAGAATTAGCATCATTAAAAGAAAATAGCACCTGGGAACTATGCAATCTTCCTGAGAACAGAAATGTAGTTGGAAGTAAATGGGTGTATAAAGTCAGGCGAAGCACAGATGGAAGCATTCAGCAATTCAAGGCTCGTCTTGTAGCTCAAGGTTACTCCCAGAAATATGGTGAGGCTTATGACGGAAACTTTTGCTCCAGTTGTATGCCAAACAACTTTACGTACTTTATTATCAGTTGCAGCTAAAGAAAAGCTAGAAATCTATCACTTTGATGTAAAAACAGCATTTTTAAATGGAGAATTGAATGAAACAATATATATGAAACAACCTCCAGGATTTAGTGATGATTCTTCTCAAGTGTGCTTATTAAAGAAATGTATTTATGGTTTGAAACAAGCAGCTAAAACTTGGAATGAAACATTGCATAAAGTTATAATCAATTCAAATTTCAAGCAAAGTGGAGTGGATCCATGTCTATATTCCAAAAAAACAGGACATGGTTGTTGTTATATTCTTATTTATATGGATGACATTCTCGTCACTGGAAAGTGTGAAGATGAGGTAAAAGAAGTAGAGAAAATGTTATCTAAAGAATTTAAAATGAAAAATCTTGGCGTTATTCAAAAGTATCTTGGTGTCGAAATTAAGAAAGATTCCGATGGAAATTTTCAACTTTGCCAATCCGATTATATCAAGAAAATTGCGATTGATTTTGGTTTGGAGGATGCAAAGCCATTTAAGACGCCAATGGATCAGAATTATGGGAAGAGTGAATCTAATGATCTTCTGAAAGATAACTCCAAGTATAGACAGTTACTAGGTTGTTTATTATATGTCTCTGTCAATACACGACCAGACATTTCAGCAAGTGTATGCATTCTAGCACAAAAGGTTTCTTCGCCAAATCAAGAAGATTGGACGCAATTGAAGCGAATTGTAAAATATCTCCAGTCTACTAACAATCTGAAGCTTAAGCTCAGCAATGTAGTTCAGAAAAATTCTACACTTTATGGATATGCTAATGCAAATTGGGCTGAAGATCACAGGACAAGGAAGTCAAACAGTGGATATGTGTTCTTCTTAAATGGAGAAGTCATCAGTTGGTGTTGTAGGAAACAAACATGTGTATCATTATCATCTACCGAAGCAGAGTATATTGCATTATCTGAAGCTTGTCAAGAAGCTCTTTGGTTGCGCCATTTGTTGGAGGACATGCATCAAGATGTGAAGTGTGCAACAACAATTTATGAGGGCAATCAGAGTTGCCTATGTTTGATTAGAAGTGGGAAGTTCTCTAATCGAACAAAATATATTGACACCAAGTTTCATTTCGTTAAAAACTGTGTTGACAACCAACAAGTTGACTGTATATATTGTCCCACCGAATTAATGCTAGCAGACTTGTTAACCAAGCCATTTTGAGACAGAGTTGTCAAATTATTTAAAACAAGGAGGAGTGTTGAATGTTTTAACTGTAACCGTTTGAAATGATTTGACAAAGTTTAATTTTAGTAACTTCTACTTTCATCTTGTAGTTCTTTTCCTTTTCAAAAACGGTTTGTTAATAAAACAAGTTTCTAATCGTTACTCTCTTTAGTTAAAAGTATTAAGAGTATATTAATACTGCGCATAAGGAACTGCAACAACAGTTTCTTCTTTAACTAATTAAAATTGATTTAGAGGATTCCTCTAATCTGAAAGACGCTAGCCAAGTAGATGTTAGTTTTGTTTCCAAAGAGCAAATAAAAGAGTTGACAAAAGTTAAACAAATAATAGATAAGCTGAAAATGGAATTTTTTCATTGCAAATAATTTTTACTATTCATAACAACAACAAAAAACTTGTCAAGAAGTGTCCATTGCAATATTCTATTTTACAGAACATTATGTGCCTCGATCCATGCACTTTAATAACTACTTTTATCACATGGACAAGTTTCAGTAGAAAGGGGTTTTTCAGTAAATAAGAACTTAATGGTGGAAAACATCAAAGAACAATCTACATTGGCAAAGCGAGTAATCGATGATCACCTTTGAAGTGTTGGAAGACTAAATAAAGTAGTCGTCAATAAAAGCCTTATAATGTCTGCTCTTAATGCCAGGAAAAGGTACCAAATGTACTTAAATGAACAGAAAATGAAACTGTAGCCAGTAATGAAGGAAAAGTGTAAGGCTCTTCTCGGAGAAATCTATGGTTTGAAAATCAAAGAGATGTTTGGAAGACGATATTGCTGAACTTCTAAAATAATCTTTACAGTTTGCAGAAAAAGCAGAAAGGGCTGGGAAAGTCTCATTGATTTCCAAATCGAATGCTTGCATCCGAAGTGCATCAGGAAAACAGTCGCTTCTGAGGACTATTGATGCAAAATTAAAAGAAAAATATTTGAGATTTAAAAACTAAATATGCAATTTAAAAATCTTGTGTTACATCATTATAGACCTTAATAATCTGAAGATTCAACTATATTAATGGAAAGTCTTTTATAATGTTTTAAACATACAATTCCTGCTTGGTAGTATTGTTACTAACTCAACAGAATTATTGTTTACTGTTTATGTCTGCTAAACCATTAGTATTTCTGTAGTCCACTCAAATTTTATCATTCTATAACAGGTATAAACTTTTCTTTTTCTAAAGGACTATTCTTGCCATTTGAAAACTATAGAATAAAGAGTAGAATCACTTCAATATGTATTATGGTACATACACTAAAATTTGCATTGCACGAACACAATTTTATTTGCGATACCTCTTGGAAATTTTTCAAACACTCCTGGAATTTTTTTTCAAAAAATTTGTATGAACCCTGCAGATAGATCCCATAAGATAATTAATTCTACTTTGCAATGAGCTAACATATAAAGTACAGGATAAACATAAAAAGTACAAGGCATGGAAAGAAGACAGCAAACTAAATGAGGAATGGATTTAAAAAAATATTAACATGTGCTGCAATTTTGCAGCAGAAGTCATATTGCAAGTGATAAGAGAGAAATTTGTCAATTCAATGTGAATAAAAAAAATTAGCAAGATATGAAGATACTACTATGTAGCATAAATATTAAAGTACAAAACAATAAAATAATTATTTAATTGAAAACTTGGGACAATACACAACACAATATAAGAACAATATAAGATTCTATATTTTTTTTTAGTTTTCTTATTTTATAATTTTTTTTAGTTTTCTTGTTTTTTTGATTTTTTTTTTAGTTTTCTTGTTTTATGATTTTTTTTTCTTTTTTTCTGATATCAATGTATGTTCTGTGAACAAACAAGGGACAATACACAATGTAGGAAGATGCAGGTGATAAAGAGGATATTCAGGTGTAAACACAATATATACACAAATATATCACATATCAAATATCAGAATATAAACACAAATCAATACAATAAATGGATCCCATAAGATAGCTCATTACAAAGTAGATTCAGTTAACATATTATACAAAGGCATGGATGAAGACAGCAAACTAAAGAACAATAATAGAGCATATGAAGAGTGGATTTGCAAAAATATTGATACTTATCATAAGTACAAGAAGCAGGGGACAAGAAACATTCGGCAATCAAATGTGACAAAATTGAAAAGATGCAAGGTGGATAAGGGATGGCATGTGTTGATATACAAGACATGTGCAGCAAACAGTAAGATTATGATGAATAGTAGCATAACATATTGCAAAGAAGTTATGAAAAACAATCAGGGGACATTGCAGAAGAGATGCAATTGTACTTAATGCGGGTGCAACACACAGACATATTTACAAGACGCAGGTAATAAAGAAGGCTTCAAGTGGATATTCAGGTGTGGGCTATGTAAATAAAAATAAATATATCCCATAAAATAGCTCATTACAAAGTAGATTCAGTTAACATATTATACAAAGGCATGGATGAAGACAGCAAACTAAAGAACAATAATAGAGCATATGAAGAGGCAGGGGTACAAGAAGCAGGGGACAAGAAACATTCGGCAATCAAATGTGACAAAATTGAAAAGATGCAAGGTGGATAAGGGATGGCATGTGTTGATATACAAGACATGTGCAGCAAACAGTAAGATTATGATGAATAGTAGCATAACATATTGCAAAGAAGTTATGAAAAACAATCAGGGGACATTGCAGAAGAGATGCAATTGTACTTAATGCGGGTGAAACACACAGACATATTTACAAGACGCAGGTGATAAAGAAGGCTTCAAGTGGATATTCAGATGTGGGCTATGTAAGCACAAATAAAGATAAATGGATCCCATAAGATAGCTCATTACAAAGTAGATTCAGTTAACATATTATACAAAGGCATATTACACAAAGGTGAGGAAGAAAAATGCATTGCAAGGCAAGCAGTGGGTATACATATCAAAAGTACTAAAAGCAGGTGACGATATTCGGCAATCAGATGTGGCAAAAGTAAAAAGATGTAAGGTGGACATAACATATGGTATGTGTTTATATAGAATACATGTGCTGCCAGCAAGAAAAAATCATAGATACTATAAATATTGCAAAATAGTATATAATATGTTGTCATGGAAATCTATAAACAAGGTATTATAAGGCAAGCAGGCTTCAATAAAAAAACATGCAAGACATGTGGCAAAAATAAAAATCGATGCAAAATGGACAATCAGATGTGGGATGTGAAAATATTAAAGACATGGGTCCCCAAAGGAAAAAATTCAAAGATATATTAAAATAATATTAAATGGTGTATATAATATGTTATCATAGAAATATATAAACAAATAGTACAAATCTATACAATATTAGTTTGTCGAAAATCCGTCTGACATGTCGCCCTCAGAATCGATATCTGTAGATTCAGATTGTATAACGATTTCCATTTTCTCGACCTCAATGGAATCGACCATCCCATCAGTGTCCCACATCTGATCTTCCACCTTTTCTACATGTTTGATGCATTGTTCCCACTTTGCTGCCGTAACCTGGCTTATTGCCTGGTTTGTCAGGTCCACCACCTCCTGTTCTTTAAAAGTAGTATTTTGAGCGGCGACATGTCCTTTCACCTGCGCCCATATCAGTTCGATGGGATTTAATTCACAATGGTAAGGAGGTAGCCTAAGAACTATGTGTCCGTGTTGGGCAGCTATCTTGTCGATTCGATAAGTCTCATATTGTTTGCGTATATTTTTGACAAGTAGAAGAAGCTCAGCCTTCAACATATCTGAACCCCAAGGAATATGTTTTGCAGACAGCCATGCCTGAATATCTGCCTTTCTAGTTTTAGTAGTCGGGATTATTTCTTGTAGAACACTATGGTACGAAGCATTATCCATGACAATAATGCTGTTCGGTTCAATATAGGGCAGGAGGTTTTTCGTGAACCACTCTTCATAGTGAGACCCATTCATTTCCGAATGATAATCTCCTGCATCTTTTTTGGCCTTGAAAAGTTCACATGCCTGAGAGACAAATCCTTTTGCACTCCCTGCATGAGTGAGGATAAGGCGGGATCCCTTGCCTGATGGAGCTTTTAGTCCAGTCGACAGGCCTGATAAAAAGGCCTGTTTAGGAGACTTAATCGTGCTGTCTTCCCACACTGATGTTTTCGTATGTCCGAAATTTACCCACGTTTCATCAGTGTAGTATATGGGTCTTTCCTGCGTACGGTAACGTTTGATTTCGCGTAGATATCGTCGGCGCCACACCTGAATATCGTCTCGTTCTATTAACATAGAATTTCGGTTTCGTTTACGGAAAACAAATCCCAAATCTTTAAGAAGCCTTCTCATGGTGCTAATGCTCACAGTGGGCAAGTCTGTGTCGTTATTTACATCCATCGTTATTTTGGAGACAGTTGGGATCATATTCTTTTTGTAAAATTCGTGAACTTTTCTTCTGATTGCCGAAAGCGAAAAATCATCGTGTTTTGCTGCCCGGGTTCCTTGTCCTTGTCTTAAAGGCCGCTTCTTTCCAGTAGTCGATAGTGTTCCATTTTCTCGGAATTCTTTCATCATTCTACCGATACTCGTAACAGAAATACCGGTGAGGTCAGACACTTGCGCGTGGATCTCATTTTGAGAGATTTTCGGATACATTTCTGTCATTTTAACAAAAACATTCATGACTATTCTCTTTGCATCGCAATTCAAAGGTTGGCCTTTTTGGTGCTTTGTAAATACATAGCTTGTATTTGAATTCATTATTAAATGTATATATAAATATAGATTTGTGAATAATTTCTAAATAAGTTGATGATGAATCACTAGTAAACTTAAAATCTCTGTGCAAAAGCAGCGTCGTTCAAGTAAACAATTAAACATTGGCGAAGTGAATATTCACGCGCCAATTCGAGTGACGCCAAGTGAGTGACGTCAGGGAAAGAGCTCGGCCTAAGCATATGATTCGCTAATACTCTTAAAATATTCTTGGCCAAAAAAGTAAAATATGAATAAGATTGAAACTAAAAAGCATTTATTTTCAATACATTTTGTAAGTTTACTACAAAACCATTTGATCAGGTTATTATTATTACTAGAAAATGTACGAGTTTCCCGGAACTATATTCTTTCAGCGGAAGGATCCATACGAATCATCCTGTAGCGTTATCAGTGTAGTCTAGTTAAGTTGAAGTTTAGTATAGAAGTAGTACTTACAAGTATCGTGGAAAAAAATACCTCTCAGAAAAAGTGGTGTCGCCATCTATAGATTATATATGAAAGTACAACTATGCGCGTAAAAGCAATTATTTAAGTCAAGATTCGTTATTTAAAAATTTAACTCAGAGTGTACCAATTTTTAAATGGAAAACTATTGAAATATATTTCTTGAAACATTTTTAATCTAAAGAAATACTTGAAAAATCAATTACAGATTCTATTTTCATATTTTATGAACTAATTATATTTATACCTTCACATGTGACACATACTCCAAAAAGTGATTAAAGAAAGCGTTTTTTTTTTTAAATCACAAACCTAAAGAATTTTACTTGAAACTGCATCTTATTAAGAAATCACAAAATTTGATCCGACTACATTGAACATCAGAAGTATACCGTTATTTTCAATTACTTTTCGTCATTTTTAATTACTTTCTTTGATTTTAGAATTTATTTAATAATTTTAATTACTGGAACACCTCCTTTACTTTTCAAATAAAAGAAATGTCAAGCTGATTTTTTTGTACAGATTCATTTAGTTATGAAATTAACTTTAAATTGAGCAATTGATATTTTCTCACAGCATCAATACTACATCATACACCGCATGTACCATATGAAGTTTATTCAGTTTTGTTCACTTAACTAGTTAAAATTTATCTTTTTAAACCATGCTTTATGGTACACAACTCAGTGAAGAATAAATAGGCTTTGTTGAAGCTTTTCTCTACGGCGTCAAATTAAACAAAAAGTTATAGTTTCAAACAAAAATAAACACAAAATTATTGTTTAAAATTAAACAAAAAGTTTTAGAATCATAGCTAATAGGGCACTCTTAATCGATCTAAATTATTCATCTAAGATTTTTATTTCAAAAGTATGGTTTTCTAAATAGAAAATTTTGCAAAAATTGTTCTAGAAAGCTCGTTGAACAAGACAAAATAAGAAAATGCTAAGAATTGCTTCAAATTAAACAAAATCATTCCATGCTATAAGTTGAGAATGCAATTTCGTAGCTTAAAAGGAAAATTTATTTTGCGCAATAAATCAAATTCAAGAAACAAAAAGCACAAAAGCACTTGAGACTAGAAAGTACAAACAGAGCCTAAAATTCGATTTTCCATAAAACTTTTTTTTACGCTCGTAATTTATCACTTATTATAATGTGTACAGAACTATACTTTTAATTTGAATATTTAACAATCAATATTCAGTGATAAAAGAAGTTAAGTTAAAATAGTCTTCTTTGAGAAATTTCAGAAAGAAAACTTACATTTGTTTCTACAATGAATTTCAGCGAAGAATGCGTTATGGTATGGTCTACAATATTTACTGTGGGGTGTACCAAGGCCTTCATACTAATTTCCTTCTTTCACTCTATAAATTCGTTTTGATGCAAAAAAAATAAATTATTCCTATCTTAGAATACATTTCTGATTTCCTATTATATTATCCCTATGTAAATTTACGACTAATTTTAATACGAGAGACATAGGCAAATAACCAGCAATTTAAAAAAAAAGGTTGAATACTTAGCAGGAAAACTAATTTATGTAAATATTAAAAAAAAAATATATATATATATATATATATATATATATATATATATATATATATATATATATATATATATATATATATATATATATATATATATATATATATATATATATATATATATATATATATATATATATATATATATATATATATATATATATATATATATATATATATATATATATATATATATTTTAGAAATGAGAATTATTTGGACCGCACTAATTAAATAATACACGTCCCTACTTAAATAATTTATATATTATATACTTTCAAGTATTAGATTAGTTATTTTTATATACAACTTATGCCTACAGTTGATTTAGCTACAAAATAAAAAATACAGTTCAAGTATTAAAGGTATGTAAATTTATATCTTTTGCTATATGTTAAAATTATTTTACGTATAAAACTAATATTATTCAAAACGGTGAGCCTAAATTCATCCAAGTTATGAAATGTATCGGTAAGCAAATAAGAAATAATTAACCTGCTCAATTTTTAAAGTTAACTTATATTTCCTTTTCTTTCTTCATTTGATTTTTAACGATTCGTGATCTTTAAGGTTTCACAATTTAAAGTATTTTTTTTACTGAAACTGTTTTACAATAAAGTTGTAAATAAGAAAATTTAAAATAAAATGGTGTCTTCGACATTTTTTTGTGCACTTAGTGGATTCGGCTCAAATACTACGCTCTTTTTTATCTAACGATCTCGTAAAAGGAAAAGGCGAAATTAAGTCATTACACTGTCATTTTACGAATTGTCAAATTTACTAAATTTTATTAATTGTCAAATATTACTAAAAAACAAGTATACTTATTAATATTTGTCTTCAAGATCTAAAAAGTGCTTAATTGTATAAAGAAGATATATATTTTTTGTTGTGGT
The DNA here is from genome assembly GCA_963978545.1 of Linyphia triangularis. Taxonomy (NCBI): domain Eukaryota; kingdom Metazoa; phylum Arthropoda; class Arachnida; order Araneae; family Linyphiidae; genus Linyphia; species Linyphia triangularis. The sequence goes on along the minus strand of OZ021722.1, from coordinate 37,276,654 downwards.
TTCTCCTCAATTTTTAGTTGCCTGATAATTTTTTTGTTATTTTTTGTTATTTTTTTTATTTTTTTATAATTTCAAATTGAAGGGTTTTTCTAGCTAACCTAAATGCTGGAAAAATGATCCAATGTATAAGTTTTCAAACAGTTTAATTCAAAATGATGTTAAGTTAAATGTTATACAAATAACCAGTAAAATATCAGGTGTCCTTGAATAAGCGACTCAAAATCAAAAGCAAAGTGTAAAATCGTGAATGCCTATTCACAATGAAGATCAAGGGATCTGATGCTTTGAATAAAGCAAGCCATTATCACTAACAGTTATTTATTTAGTGTACTTTGCACACAGTTCTGGTAAAAAAAAAACCTGGACAAATATCTACTAGTATCCTTTGCTTTTGTCTAGAAAAAGGAATACATTAACATAGCGAAAAGATAATGGATATTTATTAGTTCTTTTTCTACATTTTCGGGTTTATTTTTCTAATCTTCAGCGTAGTTAATTATGCTTGTAACAATTGAAAAAACATCATTGTGGAATTGCAAAGCATAACAAATCTCTTACATATTTCACAGATATAAACCCCACAAACTACACTATATATGATATGTGGTGAAATATACAAAAAAAAAAAAAAATAATTACTGATTGACAGTTAACAAGATTTTTAAAATTTCTGAGGTCTGAGTGTTGGTAAACTGAAGACAAAAGTACAAATATTTGTGCTAAACATGAAAGTGGATGAAACGGAAAACCGCGCTTTGCGGGAAAACAAAATTTAAGTTTCGGTACATCAATTCAGAACTGATAACTGGTTTGCGCATTGCGTAGTGGAGAAAAAAATTCCTAACGAAAATTCCTGTGTTTCCGCTCCTTGATTGCGAAGGCGCTTGTCTTGTCTGTTTACTTACCACCTGTAACCTGTTGAATTACTTAAAAATGGCAGCCGAACCGCGTGTCTACATGTGTGGGTTTACACTCATTTTCTGTGTTTTATTCTTCGAAGTTTCGGCGATTTCAGGAGGTTTTTATGCTGATAATGGGCGCGAACAGAGCATTTTGTATAAACCTTTAGGACGGAAAGACAGACAACACTTGCAGCAAGAAATTCTTCACTTGTTGGGACTGGAGCATAGACCGAAACCTCGACATCATGACATTCATGGATCTGCTCCTCTTTATTTGTTGGAATTGTACAACTCACTCGAGGGTCGCAATTTGTTGGAGGATAATAAAGCCAATAATGCGAGCAAAAGTGCTTTGAAAAATCGTGGAACCTTGGGGGATTCAGATTATATCGTCAGTTTTGTAAACAAACACGAAAAGCGTAAGTTGTAACATTGTTGTGTGTGTTTTTGTTTCATTTCATTTTCATCTGATTTGATAATGATATACAAATCGAAATTAACGTTAATTTCATGAATAATATATTAATTTTTGTTGTATTTATTGATTGCAAACTAAACAGGTTAATGTTTTTGGCAAGTTTGGTATATAATTCTGGTACATGGGAGAGAGTAGGGTGAGATGGGACACCTGCAATTATGTCTAAAAAACTTTGCTTTCATTTCTAACTCTTGCACTGGGTAGAGTAGGTGTAATATCCTATTAATTGCTAAGAATCATTTTGTTGCTAGCTATTTTACAACACCAAAAGTAAATAAATACTTACATTTTCAATCCATGACTCTGCGAGGGATGAGCATGCTCCTAGTTTCCCTATGTGTAATTTTGGATTATTTATTTATGTAAGACTATCTATGTTTGGACTTAAAAGTGTAACCAATCAAATAAAGTATTTAAGACAAGTAAGAAGACAAAAAACACAGAAGAAAGGAAGTGTTGGATTAATAAGATAACACTAGGAGTCGTTAATGTCTCTCCATGACACCACCAATGATAATATTGATGTAAATAAATGTGCGTAGAAATATACAATAGATTGGGTGAAAGGTAATCCAAGACATAGATTTAAATAACTTTGTTGTTAAATTTTCAAACAAGAAAATTGTTCACTGTGTTGATAGAGTCAAGAGCAAAGAAGTTGATATGCAGAGCTTTAAAATACTCTTTATAAGGAAAAATTAATCTTTATTGCCCCTCAAAAACTGATTGTTCTATCATTGTCAAGGAGTACATTATTTCTAAGTTGCATCAACAAATGTTGGTCAGCGGAACTAGTTATTAATAAGGGGCATATTTTTTTTGATTTCTCAAAATATGTCAGGTAAAATAAATATTATAATGCGCAATAAACCTTAGATACATGAGTAAAACACTTTTTTTTAATTTTTTGCAATATGTTTGTGAAAATTATGTATAAATTTAAGACACATTATTTATCACTAGATATATTGCTATACAGATTGGTATTGTTCTGAAAGCATTTGATATTGTATTTAGTTTATTGAAAAAATCTAATTAGTCTTTATGCACTCTAGTTCACAGATATCCCCATTTGCGCCATGAGAAAGACAGACGATTTTGGTTTGATGTGAGTGAGATTCCTTTGGAGGAAGATATGGTCAGTGCTGAGCTGCGTATATACAGAAACTTCTCTAAACGTGTATCGAATAAGGGAGGAAAATACATTCTCAGCTTGTATTCTGTTTCTGAAGATCATGATGCTCCGAAGTAAATTAATTTTATTTTTAGTAATTTGTGTACCTTAAAGTGATTTTTATCTTAAGTAAGTTCTTATTTTTAATGATGCATGTTTATTGTCCCTCCCTTGTCATTAATATTGGGATAATGTACACTGCAGATGCCTTGAAGCAAATTTTGGAACAATGATTTTGTTAATTTTATCTTGCAGTTCAAATACACTGGAGTTGGTTGATGAGCTGGTCATAACGAATCATGTCAATGGATGGTTGGTTCTCAATGTCACTGGGCCTGTTGTTAATTGGATTACTTTCCCAAAGAAAAATCTTGGGCTATATATTAAAATCAAATCACATGATTCTTGTAAGTGTGAACATTTATCATTTTTGTAATGTAAAGCATTTCTGACCTTTTTGCACGGAAATGACTAAACAAATAGTTTAGGCTAATGAATAGATATTTTTATTCATTATTATATTTTAGTGTATTTTTTTATGCTTTTCATGTTTTTTCCTAATTTGCTTTCATGTTTTTTCCTAATTTGCTTTCATGTTTTTTTCTAATTCACTAATACCTGTTTTTAACCAATCAGTAGTACATTACACCATACAACAAGTAGCCAAAATAAAACTGTCCTAGACAACACAAGAGAAGGACAAACCCATGATGTAATAATATTACCCATAAAAACAAAGTTTTTAATATAAATCCTTTATATGCATTGCCGAGTTTTATGTGCAATGGCAACTTTTTGAGTTCAGATCGAGAATACATAGTGTTAGACCACTAAGAATAAAAGATCTTTTCTGAACTATTTACTAACTTCTTTCTTCCTCCAAAACTTGATTGAATACATTGTCATCTACAACAATCTACTAAAGTTGATAAGTATGACGTAAGGCAATAAAAACATGTACCTTTTATTTATTTTGATTATAAAAATTGGCAACAGCAAAGAGTTTCAATAGTGATCGGTCAAAATTATTTCAGTTCTAGCGTTGCTATGCAATACAAGGTTGAATTGACTGGACTTTACTCCATAATGAATTTATGCATTCACGCTCAATTATCTTTTATTTATTTTAATTAAAACAATTTTGGCATTAGGAAGCGTTTCAACAAATGATCAGTTAAATGGGATTTATTATTATTATGAAGCGGTTATAGAAGCATATGTAAAAGAGACCTTTTAGTGAGAATTGCAGCTACAAAATTTTATAGAATGTATTGTCATCGACATCGAATCTATCTACCAAGTTCAGCCCAATTAGATGACGGCAAGGGGGTTAATTCAGCCTCCGCAGATTTGCCCTCCATCGACCTACACTCACAAAATCAGAGTTAATATAAAGTATTTAATAATAAGATAAAGTTAGTGTCAGAAATGAGGCCAGTTTTACTTTTGCCACTCTGTATAGTTTCAATAAATGCTACTCTTATCTTTGGAATTTAAACCAATCTATCTTGAAAATATTACTTTTTCACAATAAAAAATATTCAAATTCATTCATTAATTAAAAAGTTGCCATAAATTGAAAAGCAAATTCAAAAATCATCGAATTGCTTATATTCAACCATCAAAAAATAAAGATAGAAATAATAAATTCAATGGAAATAATACAAATGTAATTTGCTTGAGTATAGGTACTTGCTTAATTTTTTTGTTTTACAACTTTATGCAAGTATACACTACATACTTTAATTTGCTTGTTACTTTTAAGAAATTTTGAAAGCTTCCTTGGCATATTGTTCGTAAAGGGTGCAAGCAGTATTTGTGTAATCGTACTGCTATCAACAAGCATACCACATGAAGGTGTTCCAGTCATATAGTTGGGATTCTGAAATATAGGGGTAGTGTTTCAAATCTGTTGAGGTGGAGGAGTGGTCTGACAGAGTTTGAGTGATATCTCAATTTTAAATTTAATTTTGTATTTGGGAACTAACTCATTTTCAATTTGAAAATAATACATTGATTAAACTGACACTTAACATCTCATATACTACATTTTCTGAATAATTTTTGAAGTGCTTAACCTTATGCAAAAGGCAGTGCAAATTTTAATTAAAGTTGTTCTTTTCTGGATTGGTTACAGTTGGATTTTTTTACTCAAACATGAAAAAATTACTGATTTGTGAAACTTATTGCTGAAATTTAAATACAAAGTTGGTAGTGTCTGTGTCTTAAAAATGGCAAGAATTTTTAAGTATAACATTTCTTGCATATTATTTACTTGAATTTTGTTTTCAGCACCTTTACTCCAAATTTATTATCTCTCTATTAGAGGACATATCTTTTTTGTTTTTATTTTCATAGTTTCCAATCTTGTATTAATTTCTTAGTGTTCTTATTAAGCAGATATCTGACTCCTTACATATCTTTTCACAGCCCACTTTTTGGATCCTCACGAGATAGGCATAACTGGTTCCAGAGGAGCAGAAGAATACCAACCATTCATGGTGGCATATTTCAAAACCCCAAGTCGAACAAGGAGAGTGAGGACAACACGGGCAGCTACTAAAAAGAGGCAACAGGAAAGCTATTATGATCACGACAGCTATAATAATCCTTACTCAGGTAAATCTGATTTTTTTTAAATGTTTACTTGTAGGGAGTGTTGATTAGTTCCATAAATAAAATTTAGCATCTGTAAATTCTTTGCTTGTTTCATGATGCCAGTTACAACTTTAGCAAAATTAAATGTTATGCTTATAGGTTATGTAAATATTATTTTTGTATCTCATAATTCTCATGTTTAGGCTATAATTCACGAGACAGATACCATTCACGAAGAAATTGCCAGAGGTGGACGTTGTATGTCAGTTTCAGAGACTTAGGATGGGAGGTAATGTTTGAATATATTTTGTTCACATTAAAACTTTTTCTTGTTAGAGAACTTTTCATAGCTTTGAAAGAGTCTTTTGTAACATAAATCTATTTATTTCATTACTTTTTTTTTTTTATCAATGAGCAAGTACTTTATTCGGAACTTTGCAATTTTCATTCATGTGTCTTCTTATTTTCCTCTAACTTCTGCATAGAAACTACATTTATAAGTTGCTGAAGGTGTTTTGCTTTGTGTTGAAATTTTTTTAAAAATCTCAACATAGAATGGTTAATACATGAAACTATTTGTTTAATTAAGTTATTTATTGTAATAAAATCAGCTCTTGTGCAATTCTATCCTTAAATGTTTTTAATTAATATGACAAGAGCATTTGATTTTATGTAAAGTTTTTAATTTGATATTATGTAAAGTTTTTACTTTTATTTCCATGTTAAATTTTTATACCATTTACTTTTTCAAATCTTATACATTTTAAGAAACTAAAATTCATCCATTTTTTTTTTTTTTTTAATTTAAATTTTTTATAATAAATTCAGGGGTGGGAATTCTGCGCCAATTGCGCCAGCGCTCGCCAAAAGTGGTATCCTGCGCCAACCTGCTACAAAATCACATTTAAGTGCGATTCTGAGCCAATTTTGCTTTAAATTTTATTTTAAAAGTGCACGCTAAAGTGCCAAACCAGCTCGCGCACGCCAAATCTATGTGGAGACGAAATTACAGAAACCTCAAGGGCCATTTTCGCACGAATTTGCAAAACATTCGATTTTTCCCACTAAAAGAATGCAATGGGTGGATTATCCCTCTGGAATCGAAATTCACGCATACGCATTCATGTTCAACCGCGCCTTGCATTGGGACAAATTCAAATCTCCGAGTGCTGATTGCTGATATGAATGCGTTATTGCTAGATAAAATTTAGGGAGCAGCCTCAAAATTTCCGATTACTAGTTAGCACGGATGGCCATTTCGTACGTACCTTGATTAAGTGTGTTTTGCCAAATTTTTACCGCACCTTTTTTCTAAATAAAGAAGAAAGGAATTGGTAAAAAGTTAAAGGTGTATAACTATCAAATGTTTTTACTAAGCATTTAAAAAGAATATTTAGCATTTAAGCATATTTAGCATTTTATTTAGCATACTAAGCATTTAAAAGAAGCTCTGACACGCGTAATGACGATACCTTCTATAAAATTTAGGGATGCTTTTTGTAATTTGCTTGTTGGCTGTTGGTAATTAACTTTTAAACGGCCGTTTTACTTTTGAAATTAAGTATCACAGAAATCTAATCAAAATCCCGGAATGTTTCCGATTTAAAAAAAAAAAAAAAACTTTTTTATAAGTTTATAGAAAGGCATGTAGGGTAAAATCGCCGTTTTGATGCAGAATTTGACCCGATTTGGAAAATAAAAAAAAATACTCAAAATTTTAGAACATTCAAAAAAATTTAGAAACATCTTATTTTAATTTTACTGTATTGCTATTTTTGCTATAAGAATTGCTATTTTTTTACAAATGAGTCTTATAATAATAAAACAAAGAGTCAGTGGATCTATAGAAAACTTCTGAAAATAGGTAAAAAATTGTATGTAAAGTTTTGCACCTAAGTAGTTTTGGTCTTCTGATTGTACCTTTGACAAACGGAATGTTAAAATTTTAATTAATTTTTATTTTTTTATTTTTTTGACAAACCCACTTCAAATTCATATAGAAGTAGAGCTCTGAAATTTTTAATGTAAATATAGTTTTGGCCTTTTTTTTATTAGAATTTTTAAAAACAGAATGTTAAAATTTAATTAGTTTTTTTTTTATTTTTAATAAAAAAAAATTTGCAAAACTACTTCTAATAAGGCTACAGCTCAGAAATTTTCAACATAAGTAGTTTTGACCTTCAAATTGTACATTTGTGATAAACAAAATGTCAATTTTAATTATTTTTTAATTAATTTTTTTTTTATAAACAGTCTTCAAATAGAGGTACAGCTCTGAAATTTTCAACTTAAGTAGTTTTGACCTTCAAATTGTACATTTGACAAGCAGAATGTAAAAATGCTATTATTTTTTTTTTTAAATTTATTTTTTATTAAATCTTTTTTTTTTACAAAACAACTTCAAATAGAGGTACACCTGAAATTTTCAACCTAAATATGTTTGGACTTCTAATTTGACTTAAGAAATACAGAATTTTAAAATTTTAATTCGTTTTTTAATTAATATTTTTACAAAGCGACTTCTTATAGATCTAGAGCTCTGAAATTTTCAATATAAGTAGTTTTGGCCTTCTAATTTTGCTTTTCATTAACACGTTAAAATAATTGAGAGGGGTGAGGAAGGTTGTGTTATTGTATTAGCAGGAAAATTTTTTGGTTCTCGATGGGAAGGGGGTTCTTATATTAAAGGGTTTACGTTGCAATTAATATTTAGCGAGTCGAGCAAATTTGTGCTGGCATTGCAATGAACCTTCTATACTAAACTCCAACTTGACATCACTAGACGATAGATCTTCACCGTGCTCATAGGCATTTAATCCATTTTAGCGGAGTGAAGACATAATTCTCGCCAAACCTTATAGCCTTTTGTTCTCTACAGGGTTGTGGTTTGGCGAGCATTATGCTTTCATGCCGCCAAAATGGATTAAATGCCTATGAGCACTGTGACGATCTACCGTCTAGTGATGTCAAGTTAAGTTGAAGTTTAGTATAGAGAGTGACACGAGCCTATCCTTAGCAATAAATTTTCAGCGAGCTTGTGCTTGCGTAGCAATTAAACTTTTCAGATAACTAAACGAGAGTTGTCTTTGTGTTACAATGAACTTTTAGCGAGCAAAGAGAACTTGGTTTTGCATAGCAAATTCGTTCGTGAAGTGTCAAAAGCTAATAAGTATATATATATATATATATATATTTTAAATTTACAAATATATTTTAAATTTATAAATTATAAATTTTAAATTTAAATATATATTTTAAATTTATAAATTATAAATTTACAAATTATATTTATGTTGTAATTGTATATCTTATAATTTTAAATTTATTAATATGTGTTTTATATAGAAAAATGAAATTATACAAGTTCAAATTTTAATTCGTGTAATTGTTGTTAAATCAGCGACAATTTATTATATTTCTGCTATTAATCTTCGAATTTTGCTGCTACATTTTCTCTTATTCTGCTCCAAAAGTTAAATTTTGCTGCTCTAATTTTTTGCGAATCTGCTCCAAACTTTAAATTTTGCTGCTCCAAACTGGGCTTTAGCACTTCCCACCCCTGTAAATTCTATCTAAAGAATAAGAGCATGGATTACACTGAATTTCCATTCAATGTTTTTTCTGAGTAAGCTGACAATATATTGTACCCAACCCTGTAATATGACAAGAGAAAAAAATACAACTTTCTTCCCTTGAATTCTGTTTCAAAATAAATATGTGCAGTCTAAGAAACAATAAAACCTAATTATGATTTCCTATGTAACTAATTCAAACTATCTCTTTACAGGATTGGATAATAGCTCCAGATGGGTATGGAGCTTTTTATTGCCAAGGAGAATGTTCTTTTCCACTGAATGCACATATGAATGCAACTAATCATGCCATAGTGCAGACTTTAGTTCACCTTATGGATCCCTCTGTTGTCCCAAAACCTTGTTGTGCGCCTACTCAACTCTCAGCCATTACAGTTCTGTATTTTGACGATAATTCTAATGTAATTTTAAAGAAATACAAAAATATGGTTGTTAAGTCATGTGGGTGTCACTGATTTAACAACCATTGCATTTTGTTTCCTTTCAGGAGTTTCGATGTATATTGCTCTGTTTAATTGTTCAGCAATGTTCTATTTCTGTAAAGCTTACTAGTGAATGATATGGGCATTTTTTACGATAGTGTTCTGCACTATGGCATGTTTATTTTAATTGGTCATTTTTCATGTAGATTTTCATTTGGAATGACAAAGTAATTTAAATTTTCATTCATGCTTTTGTCTACTGGGGAGTGCATTACATCATTTCTCTGAAATTTTATACATTTGTGCCAATAAAGAAACATACAGCCCAATCGACCAAGGCAAAACTCAGAAATATTGAAGGCTTCCTTCATCCTGCATACAGACCACTGTGTGATTATCATGTTTTTAGCTCTTTATCATACTTACTGCATGGACATTAATTCAATAACATGAATGGTGTCGAGAAGATTGTCGCGAATTGTGTGACTACAAATGGAACCAGCACGGTAATGAAGGTTTGGTTCAGCGAAGGCAACTAACCATATTTCGTGATAGAATATAGTTTGAGGAATGAAATGTTTTGTTTTACTGATTTTACATTATAGTTTAAGATACATACTTTTTACTCAACTTGAAATAACAAATAATTTTTATATATTCTTTGCAAGTTTTATTGATTTTTAATCAGAACCCATTAGAAATACAATGAAATTTTCCTAAAAATACATATATATTGTATTCACTTTTATATTTCACTATATATGAAAAGTGCTCATAGATTTTGTATTCCATATATTTCACTTTTTCTCTGATACTTCAGAGAAAACTTGAAAAGAAAATAACTATTCCGTAAAAATGTATATAACTATTTTTATAACAAATAGAAATTTCAGATAGATAATTGGTGCTTTTAACATGTTGGTGCTATTTCAAACAATATTTCATAATCCAGTGTCAAAATCATGAAGCCATTCGAGTTGCATTTACTGATCTGCTTACGTATTTCATATATATTAATGACATGGTTAAATTAACTTTTTATATGCCTATAGCAATTTACTAAAATTCAGCAGAATTTTTGAGTATGCACAATTTAGATATTATACATTTGTATGAGTATGTGGATATGCATGATAACTCGTTATTGTTTATCAAAAGTAACATAACTACTGTAACTTCATAAAGCTAGTTGTATGTTCAAATATTAGAGGTTGACACAAGTTCTTTTAGAAAATAGATAATTTTAATATCTGTCCATTTACAATTTCTATTGTCATGTGCTCACTTAAATGTTAAATTTCTTAAGTAATCACTCTGTTCCTCTGCCATAATCCTAATGCTTTATTTTTTCAGCCCCAATTTCTGCCAAATTACATTGCTTTAAAGCATAAGAAGTTTTTTTTTTACAGTAAAAAATCAGTAATAAAAGTTTATTTAAAAATTTGAAGGCAAAATAACTAGTGTTTTTTGTTGTTATTATTACACTTAAAAAGTTTTTATGAGCTAGCTTATAATCACTTAAAACAATTAGTAATAAAAAGAACACCTAGTTGTTTTGTCTTCAAATTTTATTTTACTGATTATATATATCTTATGACATTTCACATGCTTCAAAGCAAAAGTTATTGCTGTAAAGATAAAGCATTAGATCTAAGTAATAGGGACAAACTGACATTCTCTCTGAAAGTAATAGATATTTCAAGAATTTTGAGAATTGTCATTAATATGTCCTTGTATATTTTTGTGTGTGTTAAATAAATGATAAGAAATAATTTGCATCTAGAAGAGAGGCACAATTTACTCACCAAATTGATATTACTGTGATACTGTGCACTTTTTTTTAAAACAAGGTTTATTTATTTTTTATCATTTAATGTGCCATTTTTAGATCTGCATTTTTTGTAAGAAATATACATCTATTTTAATAAAAGTTTTTTTTATTTAGTATTGTATTCATTAGTTTATTGAGTAGATAGGTTTATTTTTGATGGCACAAAAACATTTATTTGAGCTTTTTATGGCAACCTCTAACAATATTTTAATAGTGAATTGTAACATTGCTCAATCATAGTGGAAACAAATAGTTATCCTACTTGTATGGTTTTATGTCTTGGGTGAAATTTTTTAATATAAGGTGTTTGTAGCAAGGGGGTTCCAGAGGTATCTCTGTAGATTAAGCCAATTGAATTGTGACAGCTGTCGCTAAAAGATCGCTTCTACACGTGTTTCTATTGTAGTACAGCAGCAGGTCGAGATCCAAGTAATATTGACAGGATTGGTAGAATTTCTCTCGAACTATAATTTCTGCTTTTCAAACAAAGTTTACCATTTAATGGCATCATGCACTTGCAAGTATGAATAACAAGGTATCTACATGTTTTCAATGTAAAATGAAATCTTTTACCGCATCTTCCGCTTGTGGGATAATCGCTATCCCTAATAACTGCATCAATGAGCTAGTAATTTTTGGAGTTACATTGACAAAAGCCGCTTGAAGCTCGTACGCCTCCCGAAATTTGCTTTTTTATATAAAGGCCCTTATAACTCCTGAAAATTATATTTTTACTCCTGATATTTCTTTTCATCTCCTTAAAAATAATCATCGAAGGGTAAAAAGATTTGTAAAACCTTAACATAGCTTTTTCCCCACTCGATAAACCGTCTCTGAAATCCGAAATTCTTACAATACTTCAGGATCTACTGCGCATGCTCTTTGTCACTACAGTTCGCAAAGAAAAACATTTGGACAGTCCCTGAATGCATCAAGATTCTCGACAACCAGGCGCGTAGAGGCAAAACTGTATTATTAGGCATGTCATTTTTTCCCTTTAACTCCTGACTTTACTGTACTTGACTCCTAAAAATCTCCTTAGTAACTCCTGAATTTTATTATCATAGATTGAGTATGAACCCTGGCCGCTACTTTCACCGGCCGAGATTTGCGCCAACATGGTGAGTACTATCGCCGTTATTTACTTTGTGTTATTGTCATTTTCGTCGATAGTTACAATAGCCAAGATTTGTACCTGTATGTGCGGGGAGGATATCGCTGAGATCTCCGTTGGTTTGATGTTTGATGTCTCATTTTCGTTGAATTTTAAGGTTAACTAGTGGCGGCTCGTGCAGTACAGCCAAGCTGCTTCTAAATTTATTAGTTCAAAACTAAAATTATATATTGTACAATTTTCTAAAATAAAGATCTAATTTCTACATTAAGTGGGGGAAAAAAAAAACGATAAACGACAATCTTTTTGTCTGAATAATTCACGAGAAAAAACCCTGCTTCCAATCAAAGTGATCTTCCTTCGAACACAGCCGTGTGTTTCCGAAACGCGTTTCGGGCTGCGACGTTGGCATGGTAAACAATGGAAAGCAATAGAGCCTTCCCTCCACGTAGTGTATAACAGGGCTGCCGATCTAGAATTTATTCCAACTTCGACTACCCTTGAGAATTCGATGAGCTGATTGGTTCAGCTTGAAAATCAGCTCGAGTAAAAGTGAAAGGTAATGGGGAAAGTAAACGGTCTCTAAAAATCGACTGTCATTTTGAAACATTGAGGGGAGCAGGCTACTTAAAAGCAAAAGCAAGATATGAACTTTTCCTTGTTTATCTTCAAACATTGTTTTGTTGGCCTTGTTTGATTTTGTTGGATATAGTGGATTAAACAAAAAGGTAGCTCTCTGATTAGACTCTTCATGCAAATACTCATCAAAGCAGTATTGTTTTTAAGTAAACATAAACTTGTATTTAGAGGCCAAAACGAGAGATATGTTTTTTTTTTAAATCAAAACTATACAGAATGATTTGAAGAATTGCTCTTATTTTATAATGTTACTAGCAGACCCGGCCACGCGTTGCTGTGGCTAAGGTTTTTACTATTCAAGGGAAACGGTAGGAGAACACCAGTCATGGGGACCACCATGCTTTTTTACACAGATGCCATTTGTAAAAAAACATGGCGACCTCCATGATTGATTTTCTACTACCGTTGATATTGCGCAAAAATTAATACAAAAGAAATAAATTAAATTTTTTTTTATTTTTTTGTATTCAAGTTTGTAACAAATGAATACATTACAAAGTTGTTAGTAAATAACACGTGACACTTAAACTTATAAATGAGGTAGGTAAGGCAGATAGTTTTAAATCTTTAACAATAATGTTTATTATTTTGAATTATAAATACTTTTAATTTCAATTTAATTTAGCACTAATCGGTGCACAGTATTTTTGGTTAACCTGTCTTTAGCTAACACAAATAGATTCGACGGTCTTCCTACACGTGAACATGCAACATATAGTTGCCCATGAGAAAAACATGGATTTTCCAAATCTAAACCACAAATGGACATTGTTTGGCCTCGAGACTTATTTATAGACATGGCAAAGGCTAAACGAATTGGAAACTGTAACCTCTTGAAGGGTATCGTAGATTCTGATGGTATCATCGGAATACGTGGCAACAGGACCACTTCTTTAAACTTTCCAGTTAAAATGGTAGCTTCAAGTATATTTCCGGTGATCTTTTTGATGACCAAACGCGTACCGTTGCATAATCAAGGTGGATTCAAATTACGCAGGAGAATAATAGGTGAACCAATCTTTAATCAAAGATTATGTGGTGACATTCCAGGTATTAACTATGTGATAATACTTACATGTATATATTTTAGTTGAAGATTTTTGAACAATGAAGCACTAATAATTAAAAAGCAAGAAGAATTCCACTGTATTACTTTTACTATAATATGAATTCAATTTATACTTCAGTCTAAATAACACGTGGCCAGTTATGCTATTGCTCGATGAAAGGTTCATTGCTGCGTAAGTGTAAGGTCGCTTCACACTCTAAAAACTAATTGTAAGGAAAGCCTTAATATTAGAAGCTTCTCCCTTGTCGAGAAACATTTAAAAAAAAAAGCTCCGTTAATAATTATAACACAACACTCCTTTAAGAATATTTTAACACGTGATGTTTGTAAACAGCAAAATTAGAAGGTCAAAGCTACTTATGTTGAAACTTTCAGAGCTCTAGGCCTATTAGAAGTCACTTTTTGTGAAAATATTAATTAAAATTCATTTTAAAAGAAATTAAAATTATAACTTTCTTTTTGTCAAAAGTCCAATCAGAAGGCCAAAACTATTTGTGTTGAAAATTTCAGAAATGTAGCCCAATTAGAAATCGTGTTGTAAAATATTTGTTAATTAATTAATTAAATTAATTAAAAAACAAATAAAATTTAAAAATTCTGTTTTTCAAAAGTCTAATTAGAAGTCCAAAACTACTTATGTTCAAAATGTCAGAGCTGTAGCCCTATTAGAAATTGTTTTGTAAAATATTTATTAATTAAAAAATTAATCAAAAGAGAACTAAATAAAAATTTGAACGTTCTTTTTGTCAAAAGTCCAATTAGAAGGCCAAAACTATTTGTGTTGAAAATTTTAGAGCTGTAGCCTTATTAGAAATCATTTTGTTAAATATTTATTAATTAATTAAAAAAGAACTAAAAAAAAAAATTTTAAATTCTGTTTTTCAAAAATCCAATTAGAAGGCTAAAACTACTTATGTTGAAAATTTCAGAGCTGTAGCCCTATTATAAATCGTTTTGTAAAATATTTATTAATTAATTAAACAAATTAATTAAAAAAGAACTAAATAAAAATTTAAAATTCTGTTTTTCAAAAAACCAATTAGAAGGCCCAAACTACTTATGTTGAAAATTTCAGAACTGTAGTCCTATTAGAAGTCGTTTTGTAAAAAAAAATTGTTAATTAAGAAAATTAATTAAAAAATAACTAATTAAAATTTTAACATTCTGTTTTTCAAAAGTCTAAATAGATGGCTAAAACTACGTATGCTTAAAATTTCAGAGCTGTTTCTCTATTTGTTTTTTGTTGAAAATTTCAGAGCTCAATTCCAATTTTAAGTAGGTTTCTATTGATCCACAGGTGGGGGGGGGGGGAGCCACTGGCAGGCAGACAGAATTGAAATAAAGAACTTAAACCCTTTCACAAAAATAAATTTTTCAGTACTGCGGTAATAAATCAGTTGAGGTAATATATCACATGCCATTAAATTGCTCACTACCTCGGTACAGCATGTATTAATATTGAAATAAAGAACTAAACCCTTTAACAAAAATAAATTTTTCAGTACTGCTGTAATAAATCAGTTGCGGTAATAAATCACATGCCATTAAATTAGCTTATGTGAAACGTTGGTACTTTCAACACAGCGCCATCTGTTATAATCATTTGGAGCTAACAGATAATTGTGACTGTCAAATAATAAGCAAATAATTTGCAATAAAATAATATTGCGGCTATAAAAATTGAGATGTAAGCTATCCTATCTCTTAAGTTAGATCAAACTGCACACGGTGTGCAAATTTGATTAAAATTGGTTAAGTATTTTAGGAGTCCATAGGGAACAAACAACGTGACACGTAATTTATATATATTAAGATGTAATAAATGTTAGTATTTTGTATAAATTGAAACAAAACTTCGTTATGAAAGTTAAAGAATTGGCGATCATTTTTTGTGACGTACTCGTTTGAAATATCGTAAAATCAGGTCAAATGTGTTCATAGTTTTTCTGATTAAAAATAATCTCTAAACGTAATTTTTGCATGGTAATGATATCATCTGAAGGCTAAAGAGTTATTTTATTAGTTTCAAGTGCTATTTTGTTCTGAAAATAAATTTGAATATTTTAAACGCATTATCTAAAAAATTGTGTTTTTGGTACGTGAAACTTCATTTAAACAATGATAACTGAAGTTCGATGTAATCTTTTTCAAAAATGATTTGAATCTGTATTAACTATTAGATGTTTTGAAATTCAGTAAAATTAACTGGTAAAGAAAATAAATTTTGCTAGATTTTTAAATGCATAAGTTTTTAGAAAAATTACAATTTTTTCTACTTTCAATGTTAAAAAAATTCCATTAAAAAAAACTATTTATTCCAGAAACTAGCAGATGCGGGTTCATAACATTAAGAATGATATTACGAACAATTTCCAACCATAATTTATTTTCTTGGTCCCATAAAACTCGAGTAGTAATCACTGTTCAAAAATATTCTAATTATAACGAGTTAAATGTTAATTAGTTAATTTTTGAATAAAACTGAATTTTTTTTCATGTAAACATTATTACTAATTATGTACTTTTAAGTTAAAAAAATCCGGTTTTTAAAATGATAATTAAAAAAAAATATCCAAGTGTGATTGTACATGATTGTGGAAAGTGTGTGTGTGGTTGAGGAGGGGAAGGGTTTTGGGGAAGTCGCATGTTTCCGGCTGCACTAACATTTCCGACCAAGGGCCACCACTGTTAGTTAGGGTTGTGTAATTTAGAGTGGGGGGACAGCCAAAGTAGATTCAGTAGAAATTAATGGCAGGTTTTTAAGTTTGATTTGACTTATTGAACTTCTTATATAATGTTTTATTCATTTTAATGTGGAAAAATTTCTTTCCTCACCAGTCACAGAGACAGGAAGTGTTAATAAAATTCTCAGAGCTACAACAGCATTCGGTTGCGAAGTAAGGAAGTTACTTTGGCATAGGACCGTAGACAAGGGGGGGGGGGATCCTTGATATCCCCTCCACCCCGAAATTGTGTGAAATCTTGTTTTACCACTTCCCCCTTTTTTTTGAGTAACTTGCCATATGTATTTAATAAAATCTTCGACCATAATCTCCCCCCCCCCCCCCCGAAAAAAATCCTGGCTACGGGCTTGCTTTGGCATAAACAATTTAAAACATCCAATTTTAAAACATCCAACAATATGGTAGCGTTCGGAATGCATCACGTAATTCTTCTTGAAGAACATGTTCATTTATATTTGATTTGTTTTCGACCGAAAGTATTGACTGGAGACTGGTAAAATTATTTTCTAACATTTTGTCATCTATTCTTGAGTTTTAAAATGTCATATTAAAGTACAGGGTTCCCACGGTCATTGAAAGTCATTAAAAGTGCTTAATATTTTTTACCCCCATGCTAGATATTTTTATGGACTCTTGTTTCTTTATTCTCATGACAAATAATACGTTTTCGTCAATTTTCATGAATGGACCAATATTTTATTTCTTTAAGTCGTATTTTACCTTTGTTCGGTTTTGACATGTGTTTTGGTTTATAAAAAGGACTAACTTTTTTTTAGATTAGTTACATCATCTTGCTTTTTTTCATTCAATTCAGCCAAAAAAAGACTAAAAGCATGTGTCACGTGCCTAGATTGTTCTAAAATTAATTTTTCAGTTATAATATTTTATTGAAATGAGTGAAGAAGAAAAAAAAAAAATGGTAACACCATGTCAAATTTTACAGCAATGACCAATTTTACGTGTAATGACAGTTGTGCGGTGTTCCATACCCCTAGTTTTTTTTTTATTTTCCCCCATCGTCTAATGGGAAATTTTTATTAGTATTTTGTTCAAATATAAGGAACTTATTATAACCTTTCCAAGATAAAAGTTATTTGAAAGTGAAACAAATGTTCAATTCCTGTTGTGAATATTTCGTTTCATAAACTACATTTATTTAAAATAATTAGTAAGATATGCATGATGATTTTCCAATGGCAATCCTTTGAAAGATATTTAAAAGTAAATTTTTAAAATATCCTGTGAATATAAGATAACAATTTGATTAGATATTTTAAAGTTCATAAATACATTACAAAGCATAAACATTTCATATAAAATTTAGGAACGTTTTGATGAATGTTTGAGGAGATGGAACACAAGGGAAAGTGCCCCCTTTCATACCTTTATAGTACATGGGGATATAACTCATAACTTATATAGAATTTCAACAGAAAACATGCAATCAAAACTATTTTTTGTCACACCCAACAAGGCAAGTTGTCTTCCTAGAAGTTTACTTCTCCAATCACCTGTAAATACATTGATTGTTGCAGTGTTATGAGAAATGACACGCAGTTGTTTCGATAGGTTGAGTTGTAAGACGTTATGTTTTACTTTTTTGTCACCGATTGCAGATTATCTAACAAGATACAATAAGTGAAAATTGTTCCCAACGTGGCTAAAAGGAAATTTCTTTTGATAGGGAAAATTTTCCAAATTGTCAATGCTATTTCCTTTTGTGTAACATACAATAAGCGCATTCTGGAAAAAGTTGGTGGACGTGTTAATAGTACTTCATCTCCTTCTTCCCATACACTGAGAGAGGCTTCGTGTACAAAGCAGGCAGAGGCTGTCATGACGAAGAACGCTATGTAACTTGCAAAAAGAAAAAACCAAATCGAAGCAACTTGGAAAGGGCCTCCGTATTCGTCTGGGTGCAGCCAGCAAGTCACACTAAAGTACATAGCACACGCATTGTAAAGCGACGATGTAAACATCAGAAAAGATATCTCTTTATCCACATTCACGACTAATCGTTTAATGGCCACATAATTTTCGAATATTTTATCGCTATCACAAAGGTCTATTGAACTGAAAGACCTTTTGAATTCAACGATCATGTGTCGCAAATTTAAGCAGACAACAGTGTAGTATAAAGAAAATATGTTGACAGGTAACATCAGAAAGAGGATTTGGATAAGGCATTTGATCAGTACCAGTGTCATCCTCCAAAATGAATTGGCGATGTGGTATTGAAAGGTAAGTATTTCGAGACCATAATCGTAGAACACAATTCCACTGCAAATTGCGACAAGGATATACATGAAGGTGCTTAAGTATAAAAAGAAATAAATCCACACCGTTTTATTCTTGGTATGAATATTTAAACGGCGTGACAATTTATCCATACGAATAATAATCATTTGAAGATTATTAATTCGATCACATAGAGCCCATCTATGAACAAATGATGTCATCGTTAGGACCGCATTTGCTTTTCCGATAGAATTCGATAGAGATCCAGGTAATGACAAAGAACATGATATGTTAGCACATGTTTCGAAAAGAAGGATGAGGCAGTTGAGAATTAAAGTAAAAAGTTTTA
This sequence comes from Linyphia triangularis, assembly GCA_963978545.1. Classification (NCBI taxonomy): domain Eukaryota; kingdom Metazoa; phylum Arthropoda; class Arachnida; order Araneae; family Linyphiidae; genus Linyphia; species Linyphia triangularis. The sequence continues at coordinate 37,257,503 of OZ021722.1, read as the reverse complement.
CTCTGTCGATGTTGTGACGAACGCGAACATTTCGGGAACTTCCGAACACAGCACAAATTTGAAACAGTATAAATATGTAATGAATGGTTAGTTTATTCTGTTTTTGACTTGGTTTCTTCAAAATATTCAACTTTAAAACTCCTTTCAACATTGTCCAAATTAAGTTGCAATTTATTTTCTGTTGAATTTTGCTCTATTACAACTCAAACTTTTCAATAGCAAGATGCTATTATTGCAACGCTGTAGATGCGCTTGTAGAATGTTTTACGTAATAAGACTAGTATCGAGCATCAAAGAAAATCGAAGTGTGAGTGATCTAGTCAAAAGCATTATCCAAACTATTTAGCATAAGCGAGGCAGCGATAAAAGAAATATCGATTTTAAAAGAGATTCTATATTTTCTTTATATTCTCGGTCCTTCCATTAGATTATGCCGAGCTTTTATACTTAGAATGTTTACTAAGCTTTCACGTTTCTTTGTTCTATTACAACACATCAAATTAAAGATAAACAAACGGGAACTGAAGAAAAGTCCTTATTTTAATTGCACTTAGCTGCCTGAAAATCACAATAAAAAGGTCGATTTACGTACTCCTTTAAACAAATTACCTGAAATTCCTTTAACAAGCGATAGTAAACAAATACATTTTAGTTTTTGAAACGAGTGAAATTTTATAAAGGTGTAACCAGAAATTTGTTTCGTAAGGGATACGAAATCAAATTTTGAGATAATATAAAATTCACTTTCGTTCATATATTCACAATGAAAGTAAATTTTACAACCCATTTGCCGTCACAGGCAGGGGCCCGGCATGACTCCTCCCCCCCCCCCCTGCTCCGGCCCCCTGAAAAGTGTGTTGCAATTGGTCACAAATGTTACTCAACGATGAAATCTTTCTTAAAATAACTTATTGCATAAGGTTTATAAATAAAGTTTCCTTTCGTACCAGATGAATTTTATTTGTTCTCTGTATGTTATAGGAAGTGAAGGAGAAAAATAACTTTTGTGGAACTCAAGAAGAAAAAAAAATTATTCTGCATCGCCAACAGTTAACTGATTTTTTTATTGCTTTGCAATATCAACAATACTTCTTTTGGCATTTTTATTTAACACTTTAAAATTATTTTTTCAGTAAATAAGTTGAACTACTAAATATACCTGTACTGCAGTACTAAATGTAATTTTCACTTGAATGCTGCAAGGAAGTGAATGTTTAGTATATAAACTAAATAATTTGGCGTAAAAATGGAAAAATTGCAGTTTGATCATTTAATCCCAAACTTACCCAATTTTGCGGGTTTCTGCTTTTTTTAACATGGGTATTTCGGTCATTACTGAGGTTGATGCAAATCGTTAGTTACCTAATCCCACAAAGTTTATCTTGTTTATTGATCATTGGTTTTTATTTCTGGCAACATGATACATTTTAAAATTTTGGTTTTAAAAGCTTACAAGAAAAATATTTAAATCAAATAAGAATTAAACCACTCGCATTTACTAAATAAAATTAATTGAATAAATACCGCATCGGATGTAGCAACAATCCAGCAAACTAACATTAATTTTAATGTAACTATTTAAAATAATTCTGAAGATATGTCTATGATAACTTTCAAAAGCAAATTTTATTCTCCGATATCCAAAACAAAGTAAGCTCTAATGAGTTTATATATTATTTTATCGATATGTATTTTCTAATGTTACATATTTTCTTAAAATCTTTCTGGAAATGAATTTAATGATTTTGTAATTGAAAATCTAATTTCAATTTAATCAATCGTTAATTTACCGTCAGAAAATTCAAAGAGTCAATTGTACCATATGACATTAATGGTCAAAATTAAACGTCATCGATCAAAATTAAATTGTAATTTAGCCTAGCTTTTAAGACATTACATTTAAGAACAAAATGGTTTTTCGTCAATTATCTATTATGTGCTATAATTTTTTTTTTTTTTTTTTTTTTTTTTTTATAACTATTTACGAGCTTAACAATTACAATTATCTATGTGGAACTTGTTCATCAATGGGTAAGGAGAGTTGCAAGTTATTCGTTTGGTTTCATTCTACAAAACTTAAGGGGGTATTCTAGTCTAGAATTTTGAAAAAAATGAAATTTTTTTTTTCATAATTCGATAGTTTAGATATTCAAAAATATCTCTCTGAAAGGATTTTTCAAAATTCAAATTATTTTCAAAGTTACAGCCGTTTTAGTGTCGTGGCAACTAGACCGGGTTGAGCGGACGACTACAACAATAGACTACGGGCGGTCCGGGCTACCTGAGTATGAATAGCTTTCTTTCTTTCTTGTCATATACTTTTAGTTTACTATATCAATAGTCTGAAGATCATTGTGACGTATTATACAAGTATCTATACTCGGATTATAAGGATTGAACGGTCTAAGGTTCGAGCTTCAGATGCTTCAAAAGAGGAAAGAACTGCTCGTTATACAGAGAGAAATGCTGAAAACAGTCAATATGAAGTAGAGGAAGGCCCAATGTATGAAGCTGGGATGGCTGATTAAGAGAATGTAAGTTATACGTACTATTTTATCAGTTACGCTGCCTGAAACTGAACGTTAAACTTTAAACGCGTTTTTCTCGAAACTACTTTTTTCGATACGGTGATGCAGATATCTTAGGTTCTAATCAGCCGATTTACTTGAAATTTAGCATGAATATTCTTCAATTATCTCGCTTTCGCACTAACCAATAAAAATTGAAAATTTCAAATTTGTAATATTTTTAAAAAATTGGAGGAAGTTGAAAAATGAGTAAAAAAATCGACTTCTATTTTTAAACAGCCGCCATTTTGTGAAAAAAAAAAAATTTCAAGTTTTGTTGGTTTGTGCGACAATAACATTTGTACTGATCAATAATTTGGCATTGTTTTTTTTTTCAGATGGATACAAAGGGAGAAATCCTTTTCACGAGGACACTTCCTTTTTTTTTTTTCTCTACTTCAAGGACTTATATCTTTTTTTTTTTTTTTTTTTTTTTTTTTTTTTTTTTTTTAAATGTATTTTTTTGTATTCTTGAAATATCAATAAACAAATGATAAAAATTTTTATAGTAAAAATATTAACTGCTTCTTTTATATTAATTGCCAAAAAACGCTCGAAATTCAGCCCCATAGACTAGAATACCCCCTTAAAATACATTATTTAAGTTTCACAAATTAAATATTGTTGTACGTTATTAATTCGAAACGTTTTCTTTTTTAAGCAGGATATAAAGAAAATTTTAAAAGATTCACTGTTTCTTGAACTACAGTCCCTGGAGTATTGAAATGTGTCCTAGAAAAAAAAGCGAAGTAATTTTGTTTTTATTCTCTCAGCCTTGTAATTTGCATAAAAATGTATCGTGCTTGGGCTAATCCTTAGTTGACGGTGCAATTGGCGGGTATTTTGAAATTTTGAGTCAATGACAAAATTGGCACTCTTCCGTCAGACGGGTACCAGTAGTACCAAACAAATTTTTACATGTTTATATAATATATAAATGTATCTATAAGCCTAAATATTTACGGTTGGTTTGCTATAAGATTGATATTGCAACTTTATAATGATTTGTTTTAGGAATTATAAGGGATTTGAAGGTTATTAAATTGAATGAGATATCACTGTAATCAAGTTTTTTTTTTTTTCTTCTTTACTTTTTGTTTGTTTTGAAACCACCGACTGTCTATTTCTGCCACTTATAAAGTGCTTAACACAGCCAAATACGTCTAGTAATTTTGAGCATCTAGAAGAATACGAGATTGAAATCTTCTAGTGGAAACCCCTCTCTCCGACCCCACCACACTAACGAGAGGACATTGAGGCCACGACAGATTTAATGTGCACCAGCCCCCATTAGGTATACACAGATATTTGGCGGACGGAGGCCCGAACCCAAAACCCTCCGGTTATGAGCTCGATACTCCACCGTAAGGATATCGGGAGCCCCTTTTAAGCTTGGCGTCCACTATCGCTGAGCAGAGCAGAGTGGATTAGATTAGAGCCAATTACAAGGCTGTCAACGTCCATTGTAGCACTAGGCTCGTGCTACAGTAGATGTTGGCAGCCTTGTAATTGGCTCTAGTCCACTCCGCTCTGCTCTGCTCAGCGATAGTGGACGCAAAGCTTTACTTTTTATTTCATACCTGTCTAACGGAAGAGTACTCCCAAAATAATATGTTTCGCGTTTGTTGCCAATTCAAAATGACGGCGCTTGAACAAAATGTTGAAAATGAAATTGTGTGAATCATAAGCACAATGTAAATGATATCTCTTGAGCCGATCGCGAACCTTGAAGTAGCCCATCGCTAGCTTTGCCAAGACTTTCTTTTCGGGTTGCCAAGACAAGAACTTTATTATCCCTTATCGAACCGTAAACTAGAAATTTATCACTGCGTGAAGATGCCCCCTTACGTGCACACCTTGAATTAGGAACAATCGATGTGAGTTATTTATCATTAGGCGGAGTAAGGTTTTGGTACCTAATCGAAAGTCGACATCAAATGAGTTGAGCCATTATCAATAACTAAATATAACATAATTTGCAAGTTTTTTCAAATAGTCAATTAGTTTGTTTTATTTTTTCAAACTAGTAAAGAAAATCTTTTAAATTTCAACTACGTTTTTTCTTTTAGTTGCAAGCCTGGGGATCTTTATCCTTTATTTCAGGACAAACCGGAATTCTTGCTCATCAACTCGCACTTGTGTGTGCTTTAGCCATATAATGTGACAATAAGCTTTATTGGATCAAATACCTACTATAATTTCATTATTAAGCAATAATTTTCTTAACTACTTTATTATACTGCTATAAAATCTATAACTTGATTGTCTAAGTTTGTTTTAGGAGTCCTTTCAAGATGAATTAGATGCCTTTCTCCTGAGACATATCTTTACTAGACCTCCAAATGTTGGTAAGGAACTACTTCTTATATCTAAATATAAGTATTTATAGTTTAGCGCACTTAAAAGTTGGAAAATTAGGGTGTTTACAGTTTCTTCAATGAAATCTTTACTGTAGGATTGACCTAATGATACTGATATGGAGCCGCTTTTAGCTTAAATAATTTGACTAGGTGATATTAGAGTTTTCATTCAAAAGTTTTGGTGCAGTATGGCCTTTTTGTTGCTTTTTGAACCATTAAACTCATCACTAAATAACCAATACAAATGAATTCTAGTTTTTAAATGCATGAGCGTAAAAGTGGTCCATAGTAACTGTTTGAAAATTTTGTATTCAGGATCAGGTTACAATTTGAATGTTTGGTGTAATATAAAATTTTTAAATATGTACACTTGCTCTAATGCTGTAGATTATAAAATTAACAGGAACTCCTAGTAAGGCTCATTTCCTATATTCGCTATGTTGCAATCATTTGCCCAGTTCATTTAGAAACTACTTTGTATAAAACCTTGACATTTCGTGAGAAGTTACGAAAAGGATCTCTTTATGAAATGACACAAATTAAAAACTCGAAAATAGCGTCTACTGTACATTTTTTTTATTTTTTTTATTTGAAATCCTTACGCCAATGCCTATGCAGATTGCAGTGGCCCTACACTCTTAATAGTCTTTTACTTTTTTAATTTTCATTTATAAAATAAAATATATTGGACGCTATTTTCAAGTTTTTAATTTATGCCATTTCATTAAGTGATAATTTTCGTACCTACTCACCAAATTTCAAGGTTTAATACAAAGTAGTTTCTAAATGAACTGTGCTAGAATATTGTTACATATAGAGAGTATAGAGAATGATCCTTACTATAGGAGTTATCTTAAATCATCACGATTTCTACTAACTGTTCTTATATCTAAGGAAAGGGCCAAGGCGCTTAAAATTACTCTTTGTTCCTACACTATAACATAAGTACATAAGCTATGCGATTTCGATTTATTACACAAAAGTCGGAAAGTGTGGAATATTCCAAAGCATTATTTTACATGAAGTCAAGAGTGATAAATATGCTACCAAATCTCTGTGTTTATAATAAAATTAATGGTTTGAAAAGAAGTAAAACGTTCAAAATATGAAAATTCCAGTCTTACTTTCTATGGAGCCAGGACGTTGAAAATTGGTAAAAATTTGTATCGAAGCACGGGTATTCAGCTAGTATTTTATAATATTTTATATAGGTAAACTGTAGCATTTAAGAGACTGATTAAGAGAAATATTAAACTCTCGATGAAGGAAAAGGGGGAATTAATTTTCTACAGTTTGGCACTTGTATTTTATTACACGATAAACAAAATCTCGTGTATTCTTGTTTCTCAGTGAATTTGTTTTTTTTATTAGCACCTAAGCATCCCATCTACTCCAGTCCCTTTGCTCGACGAATAAGTGAAAGTGCGTTTGGGCCCAAGAAACCAAAATGGTACAAAAAACTAACTACAACCCAGGTAATACTTTTAAAACATTCGTTTAGGCGCGAATTCAAGGCGTATTGGGGACGATCGGCTTAAGAGAAATCGGCGACACTTGCGTACGTCACAAATTGTAGAACTTGTGTACAGATAGAAAAGTGGCACTTCCGTTTATGAAAAAACGTTTCACCAGAACTGATCATGTATTTAAATTAAGGATTAAAAGAAACTGCGCAAACAACAAGGGAATTTTTTTTCGTTTCGCATATAGCAGAAATGGGATTGAAATATTCACGCTTAGTAGTACTGCTGTGTTAAGCACAGACGTGGAATATGCATTATTTTTTGTGTGTGGCCAAATTGAGTTATTGTTACCAAGTGGTTCAATGTATTTTGTTCTAAATAATGGCGAAGTTTGATGGTAGTATCTGCACGAGAAATATTAAAAAAGTTAAAGGTAGTCAATGAGTTAGCATCAACTACATGAAGTTATTAAACTTAAACGCTATTTCTTACTTTGAGTTCAGTTGTAGATACCACTTATGGGCTTCATCATCATTTCTTATCGTGCCCAGGGGCGCATAAGGTCTTTAGTCTAGCTCTTCATCTTCTCCTGTCCCCTGCTTCTCTCCAGCTCGTCTCATCTTTCTTGATCTCCATCCTCCTCCTCTGCGTTAACCTACGACGTCCAAGTCGGCGTCTTCCCTCTGTTGCCCAAGTAAGGGCAACATTTAGGAATTCATTACCTATTATTCTCAAGAGACGGCCGGTTAGGCACCATTTTCTAATTTTAATTTTCTCATATATTTGTCTTAATTTTGTTTTGTGTGAGAGCATTTCATTTGTAATTGTGTTTATCCAGAAGATTTTCATAATTATTCTTAGGCATTTGTTTTGAAAGACTTTGTGTAATAATTAAGTTTTCCACGCCTCATACCCAGTACAGGAGAACTGACCTTGTTATTAAATCGTATAGATTTACTTTAAACTTCAAAGGTAGCTTTGATGTTTTCCACATTTTATGTAAGCCTTTAAAGTAGTTACGGGCTTTAGCAATTCTACTTTGGATACCATCATATGTTCCACTTTTAGTATTTAATTTTGTTTCTGGATATGTAAATACCTCCACATTTTAAATGGTTTCATTATTGCGCAGTACTTCATTGTCTGTATTTTCATTTATTCGTAGTGTTTTTATTTTAGTTTTATTTCTGTGTTTAGCAAGGCAGAATAGATTTCCTGTACAATTTTACCTGTCCCCTATAATCACAATCAACAAATAACAAACTTTTTTTGTTCTTCCTTTTCTAGCGGATTTTCTTATTTCTATAAAAACCGATTTTATTTCACTAAGTTGGGAGGAGGCGATCATTTTCCTCTCGAACCGCTCCTTAAAGTGCCAAATCATCCATTTCACACTATCAGGACCGACTATTTTGACCAACTATTCAAAAACACACTTTTTAACTCTTGAACTTTTGAAGCTATATTCAATGTAATTACTGCTCCACCAATGGCTCCACATTTCCACGGTATGATGCTTGACTAGGAATTCATTAATCTAAGATTCGCCATCCAGTGTACGTTCTGAATTTCCGAAGGCAAATACCGCTTTTGAATACCAGTATATTTATGATGGCTATGGAGGGTTGAGAAATGTAAACCGTCCAACGACAATCAGGTTTGTTTATCAGAAAATTACCTAAAAGTTTTTAATTTCCATACATATGCACAATGGTACTACTTTATCTAATTTGCTCGTTTGATAACTAGGTGAGAAATATGTATCTTATTATGTGTATTATGATAAAACACTTCGAACTGCATTCTAGGACGCTCTAACTATCTTAGACGCGGGAAGATATTAATGGACATTTAATATTGCAGCAGTCGTACACAGTGGATGGAGCTATTTCTCAAATAACTGAAAAACAACAACAATTTTTTTCATCCATTTCAATTATAGGGTATATAGAATGAATATGAAACACTATCTTCTAATTGATCGGTTTAATTTTTTACTTTCAATTACCCATATGTATACATAGGATAATGAAAGTATAGCATTCGGTCAAAAAAAAAAAAAATAATAATAATAATAATAATTTTTTTGTGCATTTCTCCACTCTTTGGAACATCCTGATTTCAAAAAAGTGATATAGAAAAAATGTGTGTGTGTGTGGTCAGCATAACTCCCGAACAAATTGACCTACGATATTCAAATTTGGTGTGCGAGCTGGTGGAAGCCATGGGACTTACCGTTAAGGTTTTCGTCAAAATCGCCCATGCGCGTAAGGTAGCTGCCATTGAAAAAATCATGTTTTTCAGTAATTGCTAAAAAACGGCTCTAACGATTTTGTTCAAAATCGCTGTGGTAATGCCTCTTAAAGTGTTCTAAACATCCCCACCACCGAAATTCCCGTAAAAATGCTTTAATGGCGTAAAAAGTTGAAAAACGAATGCCTTTAACACAGAGTTCTCTTTCCTTGAGCATGTACCTCATCAACGATCGTTTTTTATTTTTTTATCTCTGCTCAGTTGTATATCACTCGATAAACATGTCGCCGAAATTCCAATTTTTTCGATTTTTTTAAAAAAAAAAGACCCATTTAAGAATTATCGCAAAAAATATCGCCAAACAGGCAATTTTTTCTAAGCGACTGATGAAAATATAAAAATGATAAATTACACAAATCTACAACAGCAATATAGTGTAATTGAAAGTTGTGCGATGTTCCACACCCCTAGTTTTTTTTAGTTTTTTTTTTAACCTCATTAGTTATATGTTAGAGCAATGTAATATTTGTAGAGAAGATAATTATTTGTTCTCGGTCTATAGCGCCACCAATTCAGTGAAATTCTACAATATGTGGAAGTTGGAAGAGAGGGTTCTTTACATCTTGGCAAGTTTCTGAAAGCACTTCAAAACTTTGATCCGACTATATCCCGTTCCGAAGTCACTGATATTCTCTATGACATGGAAGTCGAGGAACCGGAAGGGATTGATTTCGGAAAGTTTCTTTTCCTCCTTGCTTATAAAGATGAAATTCCGGAAAGCTCATCAGGTAAGATAATTAGTTATACGAGTTAGGTTATAGTTACGAGTTATAGTTCGTGGATAAGGCAAAAAATAAACCGACTGGTCATCAAGAGTGCAGTATAAGAAACGCTGTTCCACTATTCTTTAATTAGATCATTAAACTTCAGTAGTTCCCATTTGGAATTTTAGTTAAGATTTTGATATTTGTTGATATAAAACCGCTAGGGTGATAAAATCAGAAACGAGCCTCTTCACATTTTTCTTTTGCATCATATTTTATTGACTACTAGCAGTGTGGCCCTGCGCTGCTGGGGACCCGTTGAAAGACATAGAAGTTTACATTTAAGAAAAAGTGGAATAGATACAATATAAGGCATTTGACGATTTTTTTCATTTAACGATTAGAAAAATCGCAAAAATCAAAAACACGGAAACTGAAAGAAAATTAAAACATTAATAATCATAAAATTAGGTTAACATAAATTATTAAGGATACTCTTCCGTTAGGCGATTACCAGTTGGCGCCAAGCCTAAACGTTTACCCGTTTAAATGACGCAATTTTTTAGTGCATAGAAAAAAAAGTAGAGCCCCCCCCCCCCCCCCTACCAACTTTATAATCACGATAAAAATAAAGCATCAATGAAACAAAATCGAAAATGAAATACTAAGCTTCTGGTGTAAATTGTAAAATACTCTGGTGTAAATAGTAAAACATGTATTATACTAAAAATGTATTCAAATCTAGATTAAATAATATAAAACTTGATGCACGGGGGAAAAAAACAAGAAACAAAAAAAAGGAAAAAAAAAAAACACTATACAAATGAAAACAATCAATAGAAGGAATGTTGATATTTTGGGTTAAATACTAAAGGAAATTAGTAAATATTTACGTGAGAATAAGAAGAAAAATTGACAAATGTCGAAATGACTTGAAAGTTTTTAGTGAATTTCAATAATCTTAGCCGTTATGTTTACATTTAGAATATTATGTAGCATTACGTTTTAAAACGGCGCATGCGCAGAGCGTCAATTGTCAGTAAATATATGGAAAATTATAATAATATTCGAACCGCTTATCGGACAGACGATTGATAGTAAAATAATGACTTGAAAATAATCAGAACAATAAGAGGGACACATTAAAATAACTTTTGGTTTTATTCTGATGTTGCCATATCAAGATTTTTTTTTATGTCATTAAATTTTAATGACTACAATTTTTTAAAAGTTGTTCTCTACAATCTCCATGTACTAAAGCTTCTATGTACCTTCTAGGTTCAAAACTGTGGATTTGTATAAGGTACAGACAACTAAATATTTTGAAACTGCATGCCTAACGAATTTGTATAATTTATACTGGTTTCCATCATCAGAACTAGTGCACTCAAAAATTTATTTTGGGAGTTATAAATCGTCACCGAAATGTTAATGCTTATGTGAATACATAGCTCATGAAATATCTTGTCACCAAGAATAATAGAAAGCCAAAATCATAGTGTTGAATATGAGCGTGTAGGATGTAATTGGGGGGGGGGGGGGGGAGCTATTTTTTATTTAAACTTTTTTGGGCTGAGACAACTCTTAAATTTTTTTTTGGTTAAAATTCCAAGTCCGGTACGGATTCTGCGTCAAGGTAATTTTTGGCTAATAATGGCCGCCCCACCATTTTTTTTAATGACAAGGGAACTGCTTATGGTTGCCATATTTTGGCGCTGTTTGAAATAAACAATTCTTGGCGCAGAATTCGTAGCGGACTTGAAATTTTAATGTAACCTAATATATAAATTGGAACCTAATATATAATTGGAACCTAATATATAAATATCAAATGTAAAATGCAATGTATAAATTTAAGCAAAAAAAACAAACAATTATAATATAACACTGCAATATAAAACCATTTTAATAAATCAATAAATGCTGCTCTTAAATTATTTTAATAATCCGAAAAAATGGTGGTCATCGGGAATGTATTTTCAGAATTTTGGAATTTATGCATTATTTTTTGGAATTTATGCATTATTTTTATTTTAGCAAAAGAAAGATTTTTTTAAAAAAAAGTGGGCGATTTTTTTTTTTTTTATTAAACTTTTTGGTGGTTTCTTGCAACTTATAATAACAAAACTTTTTTGTAACAAAGTGAACAAAATTAAACCTTTTAAGCTTGGCGTCCACTATAGCTAAGCAGAGCAGATCAGATCAGAGCGTAGTGGATTAGAGCCAATTACAAGGCTGCCAATGTCTACTATAGCACGAGTCTCGAGCTACAATGGACGTTGACAGCCTTGTAATTGACTCTAATCCACTCCGCTCTGAACTGCTCTGCTTAGCGATAGTGGACGTCAAGCTTTAAAATCATTTTGAATAAAAAAATCGTGGTGAAAGTAGCACTTTTCGGAGGTGCGGGAAAGTAATTTTTTCGCACTAGTGTGAAAAAAATACTTTCTCGCACTCCTCGTGCTCAAATAACATATATAGTGTTGGCATTGAAATAACACATTTTCAGAAGAAATTCCTGACTCGAGTTGCCAACATTAATAATTTTTGCACGTGATTATAAAAAAAAAATATTGCATGCAACATGTGGAAAAATACTTTTTCAAACTCGGTAAATTATTTGACTCGTGCTATCGCACTCGTCAAAGAAGCGTTTTACCTCGTTTGAAAAAGTATTATACTTTCCCCACTAGCTGCATAAATAACTATTTTTAAATTGTTTATAAAATTTCACCGTAGAAACAAATACGAAGAAAATAAGCATTTTCTTAAGTAGTTCTGACAGTAGCTTCGCCAGCATTGAGGAAGTAGAAGAATTTAAAAGTTGAAAACTCAAACCTTTTCATACGCAATTTTCAGCACTTTTACTATATCGGTTTTGGAGATTTTATCTTTATCTTCCTTTAACTTGAGCCGACCATTATATCTGTAAAGAAATTAAATCTCTAGTTGTCTTCAGAGTCGAGTTTTGAAACCCTCAAAACGCTATGTCGCGATCGGGTATATACATTCACTTCCAGAAGTTAAGCACGTAGAGGAAAATTTTAATTTCCGTAAGCCAATCTGAATTAAAGAAGCTGAAATTTGCTGCAATGGTAGAATGATATATGCAAATATTTTAGGTAACAGCCAATCACGGTTTCCCATCGAGAAATATGCAAAACAGGCAGTCGCATAAGAAGCCGGCATTGTGAAAGGTTACAGGAGTTGCATGTAAGTGCTGAAGAAAGGTTTTTAGAACATTCGTACGATTTGTTTTCAAGCTAGACGTGTTTCTATGGCTTCCAGAAGATGAATGGGAGATTCTGAGCGTTGGCGGGCTGTCGCATGTATTGAAGAAGGACAGTCTTTCACAGATGTGGCTCTTTTCTTCGGCGTTCATCACTCCATTATTTCACAATTATGGAAACAATTACAAACCAGCCAAACAGTTGTCCGAAGACTTGTAGCCGGTCATCCAAGGGTTACGAACCACGTGGACGATTGATATATTACTGTTGTAGTCGAGCGGAATCGAAGGTCGCCCTCCACACGTGTGACATCTATGGTTGAAGCGGCCATTGGTAAGACGATATCTGTTCTGCTGTTCGTCGAAGGCTACACATGAATAGTCTGTACATCTGGGTACCACGAGTTTGTGCTCTTTTATCCGTCCAATCCAAAGGGCCATGATTAAAGTGGTGCCGCCAGCATGTGAATTGGACTGTGTCTAATTGGGGCAACGTGTTATGTTCATAGATGAGTCCAGATTTGCCCTACAATCCTATGATAAGCGTAAGGGTATGGAGAGAACAAGGCACACGCAATTGGCCCCAGAACATCACGCATTCCACGGTCGAAGCATCATGGTCTGGGCAGGGATTTCGTTGGGATATCGCACCGACCTGCACATCTTCAGGCGAGGTTCTGTGACGGCTGTACGGTATCGAGATGAAGTCTTAGACCTCATTCTGTAACTGTACGCTGCAGCAGTTGGTCCTTCTTTCGTTTTAATGGACGATAATGGCCACGTCCCCATAGAGCTGCCACCGTTGACGACCTTCTGGAGAGTGAGCGTATGGAGTGGCCGGCTTACTCGCCAGACCTTAATCCAATTGAAAATCTTTGGAATGCCCTCTGTCCTTATGTATGTGGACGTTTCACACCTCCAGCCACTCTCAGAAATTTAGAAACTGTCCTACTGGAAGAATGGCGATTACTGGGCTCTGCAGTGGTTGATCACCTCGTAACCACCATAATCACACGCTGTTCACTTTGTATGCAGGCGAGTGTGCTCACATACCCTATAAATGTCGGGTTTTTGTTGTTTGCTTTGAATTTAAACATCATTTTGTTAATGACGTAAATATGACGTCATATTTATGAAAATTAATTTTTTTTTTATTTGTTTGTAATTCTTTGTTTTGTTTCATGAATACACATAGAGCTACTTACTTGCAGCATTCCGTGTCAATTAAAGCAGCACTAGTCAATTTTTTCGCTTTTTACTAGGGATGGAACGGATATCCGGCAAATATCCGATATCCGGCATATCCGGCTGATTTTTCAATATCCGAAACCCCGTCGGATATCCGATTTGAAATACAGGACATCCGATAATTTCATTCGGATATCCGGCTGTATATCCGACCACCAGGTATCCACAAGAAATAATTTTTTGAAAAAAATAATGATCTTTTTCGGACAAAGGGAACACCGCATCCTACACTTTTTTTTTCTAATTTTTTTTTCTTGGACATAAATTGCAGTCAATTAGAAAACGAAAACAGAAAGAGGCGCCGTATTATTGACGCCGAGTTGATAAGCAAAAAACCATTCCTCCGATCTTTTTCCATACACATCCTTCATACGTGTTTTGCAATATGTTCTTTTCATTCCAAGTTTATGATCTGATTAATTTCAGATGTTATATTTGAATGCTTCTCCGTAAAACTCGAACCGAAATACTAATAAATAGTACTTTTTTTCCATAACATAAGTGACTTAAGAGTTTTAGTTTTTCTTACTTCCTCCTTTTTTTCTGACATTTGCTAGCAAGTAAAAAGCAATAAATAACCAATGAAACACTCCTCAATGCTTTTTTGTTTTGTTCTATCAACGATAATACCCTACCCCTTTATGCTGTGAATGGTATGGTCTAATTTCTGATTTTTCATTGGCAGAAGTTGAAAGCTGGTATATTTTTTCTGACGTAAAATGAAGTATTGTAATTTTTATGTCTTTAAAGCAGCGCCACAATGTGGAATTATATTTAGCTCTCTAGAATGCCTTGAATTTTAGTTTTCTCCAATTACAATCCAATTTATAATTTTTAATAATGGCTCATTTAAAATCACCCATTTGGAAGCATTTTAAAATTAATGGGAAATGACGAAAGCAAAGCCCTATGTGTTACTTGCTCCACAGAATCGTTTAAAAAATGTTCGCGGCAAAAGCCCAAAATCCTTTTCCACACAACTCTTATGGAGCCATTTAATGAGTGTGCATAAGGAAATTCTCCGAAGCTTAAAAGACTCACTAAATGCATCAAATATTGATTAACAAGAAAAAACAATTCATCAAAACAAGAAATGCACGCAGACAACATTGGAATCGAAATTATTTGTACCAAAATTGTGGAGTTTAGATGATCCTAAAGCAAAAGCCTTAACCACAAAAATATGTAAGTACTAATTTTGTTTGTTTATATTAAATATATATTTTAAATATGGTATAACATAATGTTGATGAATTTTGGGTTCGAAATTTTTTAAGTTTATATTTAAAGACGGAATATTCCGATAGATCCAATTTAAGTTTTCTACGAGATTTCTTTAAATCCGTAATGGGTAAATTCCTAGTTCACGTTTATGGGTTGGCACACTTTTGAAAAGTTGGCGACAAAGCCAGAATGTCGCCAATTCGGAATTCCAATATGAAAAATTGAGATACGAACCAGCTCCATGATTTGTGGTATAGAAAGGCAGGCACGCCAAAGCACGTCAATACAAAAAATGGGGTTGCCAAATTTAGAACTGTATCGCCTTTAAAACAGCGCCAAATCGGCTTGGCGATATTTTAACGTCAACTAGGAATAGACCCCGTAATGTTTTAGGTGCATTACAAAAAAAATAGACTTCAATTTCATAAAATATTTAAAATAAATCTTTTGTTATTAACAAATGCCTCCGGTATAATTTTGTAATCATTTATCAATTATAAACAATGCATGAAGTAAATTGAAAGTAGCTATATTTTGCACTTCAACATTGTAAAAAAAATTTTTAATATAATTTTAGGTGAGTTAATGGCTCTTGATAATGCTTAATTGATGCTGAACCATTCTCCATTGTGAATAGAGAAGGCTTTGGTCAGTTATTAAAATACCTAGCTCCTCGTTATCCGCTTCCAAATAGAAATTATTTTCGTGATAAAGCCCTGCCAGAACTATATGAAAAACTAAAAGTATCAATATTACAAGATATAAAATCAGCAACAAAGATCTCTTTCACTCATCAACTAAAGTTTAAATAAAAAAAAATTAACTCACCCTAATAGCACACATCCTCCCAGGGAGGTCCCTAGGAAGTCCCCAGTCATCCCCGGGACTACGAATGACTTCCCAGGGACCTCCCTGGGAGGATGTGTGCTATTAGGGCAGTGGCGCGACAGCCCGTGTGGACTAAGGCCTGCTGGGCCCAGCTCAGCTTTCTCGACTGTGGCATTTGTGTGTCACATAGCAAATGTTTCAGTCAGATGATCATTCTGACGCCGAACCCCAGTGTTTAGTTCCCAAGCATGCATGGTCCTCCTCAGTTTATTTCTTTCAGGTATAAACAGCTAAGTCAACCTTGCCCAGTCCGCGAATCAAACCATGGACCTGTGTCATGCAGTGCGGTGCGCTAACCACTAATTATAATTTACTTAATACTTCATATCATGACCATTTTTTTCGTATAGCACATCGTATAACTATCGTTTTTAGTATATAGACCGAATATCCGGCCGGATATCCGGCGAAATCCGTTTCGGATATCCTTATCCGGTAGACATGGTACCCCGGATATCCGAAATCCGGTATCCGGCAAAACTCACATCCGTTCCATCCCTACTTTTTACCGCTCAGTGCTTAACTTTTGGAAGTGAGTGTATATACACTTCAGCATCATGGTATTGATATCTTATCAGTGATTTTGGTGTGCTGATGGTATTGACGGAGTGGAAATCTAGGAATACTGCCACGTTCGTAAATTTCATACTAATTTCACAAGAGATTACGTAATAAAACTGAATTACTAGTAATAGTAAACGATCATTTACGTACCTGATATCATAAAGGGGAATATACACTTTTGCTTTAGTGTCAGTTGTCAACGCTGTAACTTACACCCTTCGTTTACTAAGGTAAAAAGAGTTAGTTAACGATTTTAAAACAACGATAAATAATAAAAATGCAGAGTCACTTCTTTTTAAAGACGAAATATTATTTTTTTGTTAATAAGGTAAAACTACAAAACTTTCTTTACATATTGTCAACTGGCATAATTTTATTAATTACATGTTTCAATCTAGAAGATTCCGATAACACTGAGGAGAAGCAGTCATTAACATCAGTAACTTCCCGTCAGCGCTTGATACTGTCAGCTATTGCCTCTTTTGTGTTAACTTCCAGTTTGGACGACGTTGACAAGTATTATTCCCAGAATAAAATAAAGAAATCTGCCGCTCTTCATCAACATCTAGAAACCATTAGATTGTCAGGTAAATTGTGATTCGATCTCAAGTAGGGTCGTAGGGAGAATTGTAACGTAAATTTTGATCGATATAAATATTTTAATTTTATTGTTTGTGTAGACATTATCTGAATCTAAAATTTATTTCCAAAATATTTCCTGAATGAATTTACAATTAGAATTCTAACCAATATTTAGATTTTTTTGCAGCTCATTATTATAGAAAGTGTATGTAAAAAATTAATTTTTTTAAAAATAAACTTGCTTAAGACAAACTATTGAAACATATTACATAATTTTTAAATATCTTATTTTAAAAGTTAAGTTTAAATAAGAATGTTTTCACTATGAAAAAATGGTTGAATATGAAACGCTATTCAAAAGATAACTTTTACCTTGAAGTCTTATTTCCACAAGATTAACAGTTTGAAAATAATCAAACGTGAATTAAACTTAAACAATTTTTTTTAAGATTTAACTAACAACGCTTAATGTAAAAATATAATTAAAAAATACAAATTAATAACACTTTCAAAAACATTTATTAAAGTAAAAATAACTTATAAAATTGTAATAATTTTAGAACGATTGTTTTTTTTAAAGAAAAACAAATTATTGGTGAGAACAGTTTAGAAAAAGTTGAATTATTTGAGCTTACAAATATATTTTTCCCCCAAGGCCTATCAGAAAAAGAAATGGAGATGAAGCAAAAGAAGATTAACAAAAGGTTACGGGAATTGTATTTACTCACCGGTTCACCATATACGCAACCTGTACCATTAGCAAAAAGTGTCACAAAAAAGATCCATGGAGGACCAAAAAGAAAAACATCGAAATATGGTATAAGTACGATTGAAGTCTTACAAATAACTTTTTTCCTACATATTATGAAATCTATGTCACTTAAGGCACGGTCAAGGATATGGCTCAACAGAAGCCCAAAAAATTTAGAAATAACTAAACAGAAAATCAATATACATAATTTTGAAATCGTTGTTTTACGATAATTCTTTGAATATTTGTAGAATTGAGTACCTTGATGTCACAAACTTTGCATCGTAAAAAAATAAACCTTTTTGTGGCAGTGGACATGTCTTGTGTTTGAAATACAAACTAAACATCCAAAGTATTTTTTATCCACTATAATGCATTTTATAAGGTCACAATATATAGATGGATATATCCATATTGAGTTTGCTCTTTCACCCTTTTTTAAAATAATTTATAAATTTTGTTGATTTCGCAATAGGTCCTCAAAACTTTCAATGCTTTTTTACTTTCAATTACCCATATGTATATATACTGTTACGAATTTTTCCGCTGAGGCAATGATGGTACAGTTTTCACGGTATAAAAATATTTATTCTTTCTTCAGAAAACTCACAAAATTTATTCACAGGCAACAGTTTAATTACTATCAAGCTTCAACACAAGCTTCAACAAAAATAACTTCGAATTCAGCGATTATACAAGCTCACTCCAATAGGTAAACAAAGCCATCAGCTTTCAACGAAATCCGAAGTCAATCTGAAAACTTTCCCGTTCTCCAGTCTTTTTATATACAAGCGCGTGAGACATTCTCGAAATTTCCAGCCAATTCATCGGAAAGAAATTTCTCGAAACTTCTCGATTACTTCAGGTGTTTTTCTAACTTGTATAATCACTTCACCTTTTTCTAACTTGTATAATCACTATTAATTACTAAATAAAATTGGATAAAAATAAATTACAATAGAATTTTGAAATAATACGTCACTATTTACAATATATACAGACAATTTGTGCAACATTTCCCCCTTCTTAAAGACTGCACGTCCCGGGCAGTGAAGTCCTTAAGAGGAAAGGCAATTCAATCACTTCTACTATAATATGGGGCTAGTCTATTGTTATGTACAACTCTAGGTTTACAGGAGG
Source organism: Linyphia triangularis (assembly GCA_963978545.1). NCBI lineage: Eukaryota > Metazoa > Arthropoda > Arachnida > Araneae > Linyphiidae > Linyphia > Linyphia triangularis. Next base: position 37,238,470 of record OZ021722.1, on the reverse strand, counting down.
GTGTCCGTTGAATCCTTACCACGACGTCGTTGATCTTCTTAAGGACCACATACGGCCCTTCCCAGTTCGTCTGGAGCTTAGGGGAGAGTCCTTTCCGACGTTTAGGATTCCATAACCACACCTTGTCACCTTCCTGGAATGAACGTTCCGTGGACTTGGCATCGTAGCGGACCTTCATGCGCTCTGTCATGATGTTGATTCTTTCTCTGGCGAACCGATGTACGGCTTCCAAACGTGCCTGGAGATCATCTAGATACTGGACAGGCGAGGAAGGGGTGTCCGGTGGTCGTCCAAAGAGGAGGTCGCAGGGTAGTCTAAGGTCTCTTCCGAAAATCATTTGAGATGGTGTATATCCGGTGGTCTCGTGAGTAGCACTTCTGTAGGCCAAAAGGAACAATGGAAGTTTCTGATCCCAATCTTGCTGGTTCTTGGAAACAAACAAGGAGAGATGATTCAGAATCGTTCTATTAAATCGTTCAACCATTCCATCGGATTGTGGGTGCAGGGGAGTTGTACGAGTCTTTTCCATGTCGAGCAAGTCACACAGCCCAGTGAAGACGGCAGAGTTGAAGTTCGTTCCCTGATCGGAATGTATCAGCAGGGGTACGCCAAATCGGGAGATCCAATTCCGTACGAGGACTTCTGCTACGGTTGTGGCTTCCTGATCCGGAATCGCTTATGCTTCTGGCCACTTGCTAAAGTAGTCCATGACAACTAGGATGTATTTGTTGCCATTAGTTGTGTGAGGTAGGGGGCCTAAGACGTCTAAAGCAATTCTTTCGAATGGTGCTCCTACGTTGTAACGTTGCAACTTTCCACGAGTTCGGGTCTTCGGTCCCTTTCGTGAATTGCATGCATCACAGGACTTGCACCACTTCTCCACGTCGGATTTTGCTTTGTCCCAGAAGAATCTCTCCCTGACTTTCTGAAGAGTTTTCGTGACACCAAAATGTCCTCCAGTAGAACTGCTGTGAAGTTCTTCCAGAACGTTGGTAACTCTAGAACTTGGAAGGATTAATTGCCACCGGAAGCTTTTGCCATCATCGGACTCCCATCGACGGTAGAGTACTCCATTCTTCAAGTGCAAAGAGTCCCACATAGCCCAATATCTCTTCATTGTTGGGCTATAGCATGCAATTTCCTGCCAACTGGGTTTTCCGGTAGCCGCTTCCAGGAATTCAATGAGAGGTTTCAAGTCCTGATCTTCGACCTGACTTTTGCGGACATTCTGATCACTCCAAGGATCCACGTCTGAAGTAGTTGACTTGGAAGTTATTTTCCGAACGGCCGATGTGTTAACCCCAAACTTAGACTCGGCATTGGAACAAAATCGACAGTTCTCCGGACATGGTCTTCTAGAAAGAGCGTCTGCATTCCCATGGGACGTTCCTTTTCTGTGATGGATATCCATGTCGTATTCCTGTAGGCGCTGAATCCACCTTGCTATTTGTCCCTCTGTATTCTTGAAATTCAGCAACCAAGTCAGAGACGCATGATCAGTTCTTAAAAGGAATTTTCGGCCGTACAAGTAATGATGAAAGTGCTCAACGGCTTTTACTATTGCCAGTAACTCCTTTCTTGTGACGCAGTAGTTCCGCTCGGATCTTGACAGGCTCTTACTAAAATAAGCGATGACTTTCTCCTGTCCTTAAATTTCCTGGGAAAGAACGGCGCCCACTCCCTCATTGCTGGCATCTGTATCCAAAATAAAGTCCTTGTTAACATCGGGAAAAGCCAAAACAGGCGCGGATGTTAAAGCGTTCTTCAGTTGATTGAAGGAGTCGTCACAGTCGGCAGTCCATAGGAACTTCTGCTTGCTCTCTGTTAGTCGATGCAAGGGTCTGGCGATCTTGGAGAAACCTTTCACGAATTTACGGTAATACGTGCACAGGCCTAGGAAGCTTCGCAATTGATGAACGTCTTGCGGTCGAGACCAAATTTGCACAGCATGGATCTTGGCTGGATCTGTGCTTACTCCATCGGATGAGATGATGTGTCCGAGATAACTGACTTTCCGCCTAAAGAGCTTACATTTTGATGGGCTAAGTTTCAAGTGGGCTTCCCTAAGCTTCAAGAACACGTTCTTCACATTTTGCAAGTGTTGATCAAAACTCCGCCCGGTGATAATGATATCATCCAAATATACCAGACAGGTCTCGTAGGAAAGTCCTCTAAGCACAGTCTCCATTAGTCGCTCGAACGTAGCCGGTGCATTACACAAGCCAAACGGCATAACTTGAAACTGCCATAATCCTTGGCCGGTAGTGAAGGCAGTCTTCTCACGATCGTCGGGATGTATCTCCACTTGCCAGTATCCACTCTTCAAATCCAAAGTCGAAAACCACTGGTTCCCCGATAGAGTGTCCAAAGTGTCATCGATTCTTGGCAGAGGGTAGCTGTCCTTTTTCGTAATTTCGTTCAGCTTCCTGTAATCCACACAAAACCTGGTGGAACCATCCTTCTTTCGAACGAGTACGATTGGAGAGGCCCATGGACTTGAGGAGGGTTCGATAACTCTATTATCTTCCATTTCATGTAACAATCTCCCGACCTCCTCTTGTTTTGCGAAAGGAAGTCTTCGAGGATGTTGTTTAATAGGTAAATGGGTCCCAGTATCGATTCGATGTTGAGTAAGCTCTGTTCTTCCTACATCTTTCGATGACATGGAGAAAATGTCTTGAAATTCTTTTATAAGGTTTCCGACAATCTTCTCTTGCCTTCTTTCCAACCGAGAGTCCTCGAGAAGCTGGTCCACTAAATCCGCGGGTGGTGCGGTCGGAAGCTCCTTCGATCCTCGTTCGATGCTTGTAACGGGTGTGCAAGTGGCAATTTCTTCTCCTTTCTTGATAACTCTCTTAGAATCACCGATGTTGGCCATTCTCAAATGCACCACCTCTTGAGAGAGATCCACAAGCGTCGCTCCTACTACTACTCCTTTCGGGACGCTATTCGATGATGGGAAGTCCGTTACTCCAAATCGGAAGGCCTTCGGGAGCTCTGTTGAACCTTTTACAACCAAATCTGTCATGGAAGGGATGGTGATGTCTTCAAGAGCTACTATTCGATATGCACACGGCTCTTCCGAGTCCAAACCGAACAATGGAACTTCTTCTTTTCCCGTTTGAAGCTCGCCTTTCTCGAAATTCAAAGTAATTCCATTTCTCTTTAAAAAGTCCAATCCCAGAATACATGGGTCAATAATTTCAGCGACGTAAACGGTGTGAGTGTAGGTGTGAAATCCAAAAGAGATGTTGACATTTAATTTCCCATGCACAGAAATTTTGTCACCAGTCACAGTCTGTAGTGAAACTGAAGGCGCCGTGTAAAGAGGTTGGCTGTCCAGGCGTCGGGCTACATCCGTCCGTAAGATGGTTACATTTGCCCCTGAGTCAACTATTAGACGACAGGGAGTTCCATTGATCTTGCCCTCCACGAATAAACCATGGTTTCCTCCTTGAAGGGATGAGATGTGATAGAGGCTGAGTGGGGCACCACCTGCTCTACACGGCTACCTCCGCCTCGCGAGATAGCCGCTCTTTAGTTTAACTGCTGAGGCTCGGACGAGGGTCTGTCCCCCCTCCTGTCCAATTCAGGGCAATCACGTCTGAAATGTCCTTCCCGGTTGCAGAGCCAACAAACGACTCTAGTTTTTCGATCCCTTGAGCCAGGAATATTTCTCATAATTCGCTCCATCTTGTTTTCCAGTTCTTGAAACTTCTTCGTGAAAAGTTCAGAGGAATCGTCTGCCAATGTTCCACGTACGAAACGCCGGTCTTTTCTAGAAGCTTGCTGTGCGGCTTCTACTCTCATGGCATAGACGAGGGTGGACTTTAGATCTTTGCTGTCTGACATCCTGGTAGCTTGCTGTATGTCGGGATCTTTGATGGCATCCACGAAATACTGAAGAGACAGGTTATCTCGTACGTCCGAGGGACAGTCTGGGAAAGCAAGGAGCGACAGTCTTTCTATATCCGATGCCAATTCTTGAAGAGTTTCATTGGCCTTCTGCTGTCTCACTTTCAATTGCAGTCTGTTGTAATCCTTTAGATGCTGCTCCCCAAACCTTAACTCCAAAGCACTTGCCAGCGCCACGAATTCTCCCCGCTTCTCTTCAGGTAGTGTCTGTAAAATGTCAGCAGCTTCACCTCGAAGAGATGCTGCGAGATGGAATGCTTTCGAAGTATCGTCCCAACCATTCGCAGAAGCAATCATTTCAAATTGCGTTTGATAAACGCGCCAAGACGACTTCCCATCAAAAGGGGCCACTTTGATGTTAGAGCGCGGCGCCATAAAGGGGATGGAAGCGTTATCCCAATTAGGTGACGCTATGGCCAGAGCTTCACGCGTTTCCATTTTTCGCAGCCTTTCTTCTACAACGTCAATGAATTTGTCTTGCTCTTCCTTTAAGGTGGAAACTTTTTCTTGCACGGTGGAAACTTTTTCTTCAACTTCATTTCTCACTGTCTTAAGATCTTCTCTGACATCCAAAATATACGCCTTCATTGATTGAAGAACACTCTCTGTGCGCTCCATAAATCTATCCACTGACGCAGAAGATGATTCTTGCTTGGATGCTAAAGCTTTAATATCCGATGATGTCGCTTCTTGACTGGCGGCAATTGCGGCGGCGAGTTCGACGTTAGTCGTTTCTTGGCGGGCTTGTCCGGCGGCAATCGTAGCGAAAAGTTCGGCTTTCATTTCTGCTGCGGTGGTTTCTTGGCAGGCTTTCATTTCGGCTGCGGTGGTTTCTTGGCAGGCTTTCATTTCGGCTGCAGTGGATTCTTGTTGGGCCTTCATTCCAGCAATCATTTCCATCAACTGCTTCATTTGGTCTTCCATCATTCCTCTAGTTGTCGGCATTCAAAATTACGAGATCCCACTTCTGACACCACTGTTACGAATTTTTCCGCTGAGGCAATGATGGTACAGTTTTCACGGTATAAAAATATTTATTCTCTCTTCAGAAAACTCACAAAATTTATTCACAGGCAACAGTTTAATTACTATCAAGCTTCAACACAAGCTTCAACAAAAATAACTTCGAATTCAGCGATTATACAAGCTCACTCCAATAGGTAAACAAAGCGATCAGCTTTCAACGAAATCCGAAGTCAATCTGAAAACTTTCCCGTTCTCCAGTCTTTTTATATACAAGCGCGTGAGACATTCTCGAAATTTCCAGCCAATTCATCGGAAAGAAATTTCTCGAAACTTCTCGATTACTTCAGATGTTGCCACCTTTTTCTAACTTGTATAATCGCTATTAATTACTAAATAAAATTGGATAAAAATAAATTACAATAGAATTTTGAAATAATACGTCACTATTTACAATATATACAGACAATTTGTGCAACAATACATAGGGTAATGAAAGTATAGAATTAGGAAAAAAACAATTTCGATTTTTGTGCAATTCTCCACGTTTTGGAACATCCTGATTTCAAAAAGGTGATGTTGAAAAAATGTCTGTCTGTGTGTATGTGGTCAGCATAACTCCCGATCAAATTGACTTACGGTGTTCAAATTTGGTGTGAGGGTTAGTGGTGGGAGTGGGACCTACCATATTAGGTTTTCGTCAAAATCGCGCATGCGTATAAGGTAGCTGCCTTTGAAAAAATCATGTTTTTCAATGATTGCTAAAAAACGGCTCAACGGTTTGATAAAAATCGCTGTTGTAATGCCTCTTAAGGTGTTCTACACATTCCCACTTCCGAAATTCCCGTAAAAATGATTTAATGGCGTAAAAAGTTGAAAAATGAATGTCTTCAACACAGAGCTCTTTCCTGGAGCATACCTCATCAACGATCGTTTTTTCTTCTCCTCTCAGTTTCGCTTACAATAAAGGATAATATAAGGATTATCGAAAAGTATATCATAAAATTCACCATTTTGGCGATTTTTTTTTTTAGTCCCATACAAGAATTATCGCAAAAAATATCGCCTGACTGGCCATTTATTCTAAATGAAGGAGGAAAATATACAAACGGTAAATGACACAAATCCACGTCAGTATTATAGATAGGGATGGAACGGATATCCGGCAAATATCCGATATCCGGCATATCCGGCTGATTTTTCAATATCCGAAACCCCGTCGGATATCCGATTTGAAATACCGGACATCCGATAATTTCATTTGGATATCCGGCTGTATATCCGACCACCAGGTATCCACAAGAAATAATTTTTTGAAAAAAATAATGATCTTTTTCGGACAAAGGGAACACCGCATCCTACACTTTTTTTTTCAATTTTTTTTTTCTTGGACATAAATTGCAGTCAAGTTACAAAACGAAAACAGAAAGAGGCGCCGTATTATTGACGCCGAATTGATAAGCATAAACCATTCCTCCAATCTTTTTCCTTACACATCCTTCATACGTGTTTTGCAATATGTTCTTTTCATTCCAAGTTTATGATCTGATTAATTCCAGATGTTGCTTTTTTTTTGTTCTATCGACGATAATACCCTACCCCTTTATGCTGTGAATGGTATGGTCTAATTTCTGATTTTTCATTGGCAGAAGTTGAAAGCTGGTATATTTTTTCTGACGTAAAATGAAGTATTATAATTTTTAGGTCTTTAAAGCAGCGCCACAATGTGGAATTATATTTAGCTCTCTAGAATGCATTGAATTTTATTTTTCTCCAATTACAATCCAATTTATAATTTTTAATAATGGCTCATTTAAAATCACCCATTTGGAAGTATTTTAAAATTAATGGAAATGACGAAAGCGAAGCCCTATGTGTTACTTGCTCCACAGAATCGTTTAAAAAATGTGCGCGTCAAAAGCACAAAATCCTTTTCCACAAAACCCTTATGGAACCATTTAATGAGTGTGCATAAGGAAATTCACCGAAGCTTAAAAGACTCACTAAATGCATCAAATATTGATGAACAAGAAAAAACAATTCATCAAAACAAGAAATGCACGCAGACAACATTGGAATCGAAATTATTTGTACCAAAATTGTGGAGTTTAGATGATCCTAAAACAAAAGCCTTAACCGCAAAAATATGTAAGTACTAATTTTGTTTGTTTATATTAAATATATATTTTAAATATGGTATAACATAATGTTGATGAATTTTGGGTTCGAAATTTTTTAAGTTCATATTTAAAGACGGAATATTCCGATAGATCCAATTTAAGTTTTCTACGAGATTTCTTTAAATCCGTAATGTTTTAGGTGCATTGCAAAAAATATATATACTTCAATTTCATAAAATATTTAAAATAAATCTTTTGTTATTAACAAATGCCTCCGGTATAATTTTGTAATCATTTATCAATTATAAACAATGCATGAAGTAAATTGAAAGTAGCTATATTTTGCACTTCAACATTGTAAAAAAAAATTTAATATAATTTTAGGTGAGTTAATGGCTCTTGATGCTGAACCATTCTCCATTGTGAATAGAGAAGGCTTTGGTCAGTTAATAAAATACCTAGCTCCTCGTTATCCGCTTCCAAGTAGAAATTATTTTCGTGATAAAGCCCTGCCAGAACTATATGAAAAACTAAAAGTATCAATATTACAAGATATAAAATCAGCAACAAAGATCTCTTTCACTCATCAACTAAAGTTTAAATAAAAAAAATAAACTCAGTGCGTGACAGCCCGTGTGGACTAAGGCCTGCTGGGCCCAGCTCAGCTTTCTCGACTGTGGCATTTGTGTGTCACATAGCAGATGTTTCAGTCAGATGGTCATTCTGACGCCGAACCCCAGTGTTTAGTTCCCAAGCATGCATGGTCCTCCTCAGTTTATTTCTTTCAGGTATAAACAGCTAAGTCAACCTTGCCCAGTCCGCGAATCAAACAATGGACCTGTGGCATGCAGCGCGGTGCGCTAACCACTAATTATAATTTACTTAATACTTCATATCATGACCATTTTTTTCGTATAGCATATCGTATAACTATTGTTTTTAGTATATAGACCGAATATCCGGCCGGATATCCGGCGAAATCTGTTTCGGATATCCGTATCCGGTAGACATGGTACCCCGGATATCCGAAATCCGGTATCCGGCAAAACTCACATCCGTTCCATCCCTAATTATAGAGTAATTAAAAGTTGTGCGATGTTCCACACCCCTAGTTTTTCTTGAAATCCTCTTGTGTGCGCCTTTCGTATTCGAAACGTCTCAAATATGTAGAATAGTTTTTTGACACTACATTTTATTTGGATGAATCGGTGATAGTGATTTATTTCCGAAAACCGCAATAGTTGGACTGTAAAATTAAAAAGATGCCTGAAAGTTCCATCCGCCATTAATTGTTGACATTGGGCTGAATTATATTATTGGTCCCTAATCAATGGATCTGATATAAGAATTTGAAGTATATTCAGTGCTAGAAGTGTGGGTAGACGCGAGGTGACGCGTCCCCCGACATTTCAAGAAAGTATGCGTCTTCCCACTTCTAAAACCACTGAAATCCATTCCCCCACTTTTAAAAACACTCAATCCATCTAAAAACTACTAAAGAAAAATAACATTAACCTTGAAATGTAGTGACCCTGAGAAAAAAAAAATGATATTTAAAGTTTTCAAATGTAAACGAAAACTATTTATGGTATATATATATATCATACAATTATAAAAATGTATTATACTACTTTGCATAAATATATGTAAAATTTTACTAACAAATACATACTTTCAACTTTTAACTTTGGATGAACTTTCTCTCAAGTTAAATTTCTAGCCTTTCTTTTACATAAAGAGAAACTATTTAAAAAAATAAATAAAATATATATATATATCGAGTTCTCTATTAATTTAATTTCATGAGAGTATACACATCTAGAAGCATTATTTAAATCTAAATGAACAGTTATGTATATTATGCTGAATTATTACTTCACTATATCTCTTACTTCCAATTAAAAAAATAAGTTATAGAATATTTCATTAAAATAGCAATAAATTTTGGACCATTGTTCAATGTTAGTGTATCGAAGTATAAACTATTTCCTTAATAGTTAATATTTTTATTATAAAATACGAAATTATAGCATGTATCGTTTGGAGGGTAGGGTACCACTTGTCACCAAATTTTGGGCATCCCCCCACTTTTTTTCTTCTCACTTCCACCACTGAGTATACTAATTGCAAAGGTGTAACAAAGATTCTTTCCAGTGGAGGGATAGGTTTTGATATACAATAAATTAAGTGCATAGTTCTTTCCTATAGTCTTTTCATTGTCAGTTGGTCAATAGGGCTGTAGCTTCTTTTTAGTAACAGATTTTAGTGTTTCTCATAAAATGAAATATGCTTGTTAATCATTTGAGAAAATGTATTTACAAAATTCACTGGGTTTCCAGATTCCAAGGACTCTAATCAGTTAATATTATAGGTATTTCAGAAACTAGTAAGTCAATTGTCACCTATAAGAATGAGGGGAACCTTGAGCTTGATTCAGAAGAGGAGAAACTGGTCCGTGAAATTAATTATGGAAAAATATCTTTGCCAAAGATTTGTTTACGACCAGAAATACTTCAACAATTGGAAAACGAAGGATATACTGTCGAAATTCAAGATTACATCATAGAAAAGGTAAGTCAAGAGGCAGTATTTCGGAGCAAAATAGATAATATTGCATTAATCTGTCCTATTATAGATTTCAAAAGTAAATGATTCCAATAATACAGCATCTAATCCTCCTCCATCTAAAATCAGGAATGAAAGCAAACCTTTAGAGAAAAAGACAAGAAAATTGTTCACCGTAAATGCACAGTAAAAGAATAAACTTGCATTCTTTCAAAATTCGAATTGTTTTGTTTCGGTTATGAAGTTAAATGGTAAGCAAAACTTGTTGACTATAGATACAACCAATCTAAAGAGTACTTATGCCAAAATTGTCAAATTTATTGAACCTTTTAATTCTTAACTTAAAAACCCTGGAAAATGCATTTTGCTGAAATACATTTTTGTCCTAACTATGGGAGTATTGAATGAATGCGATACATATTTTAGATTTGTGCTTACAAGCTACTTAACCTTTTAAAGCATGAATTTAAATTTTATTTCTGATTTTGATGACTTTTGGTATGGACCGTCTTTATAGGTAAAAAAATGGAGCTTCCTTTTTGCAAAAAAATATTTATTTGAACTTTTGTAAGAGATTATTTCTACGCTTGCGGTTTCGCTGTTTAGAAATAAAAATTTAAGTAATTTCTGTGTGGAACCACAATCCTTCAAAGGATTAACGAAGATTAGTCTAAAAAAATCCCATTCTTGAATTTGAATGGAGTTCTCACTAGACAAATTTTAAATTAATCTCCTATATATAGCATTAATTCTTCATTTGGATTTCTGCATACATTTAAAAACTTTATTTTTTTTAAATGGTGAAATTCTATTTTTTTATGTAACTTTTCCCCTCCATCTCTGAAAATTCCAATTACCAGTGCACTTCAAACATTGACTTAGAGATAAAAACGGTTAAAATTCTACTTTAATTTCTTTTTAATAGATTTTATTGAATAAGCTTGATTATCTTCCAACAATAATATATACAATACTAAAAATTACAAATTCATACCCAGAAATACTTAGGGAAAAATTGATATCATTTTTGTAATGAACTTTTTTTCATTTATTAAAGGCTGACGAAGCTAAACAGAAATTTAGAAATCGATTGAAAGAAGCAGAAAGAGTGTATGCTAAAGGAAACATAAGACCTTTACTAAAGGATGGTTTTCCAACCAAAACAAAAATGGATGCATTTCTTGAAGTAAGCATAACACATCATTTTTAAACATTTACATGAACCACCTTAATGAAAATATGGGAAATGAGAAATTATTGGATACACATTTTACTAACTTTTTTAGAAACAGCAATTTCGTGTTTTTACATAAAAAAATGTTTTGTCAATATTGTCCTTTTGTTTATTATATTTTATTATTTTAGATTTACCAAAGATATCTTCCTCTGAAGAAAACTGTAGAAAAAATTTAGTAAAAGTCGAGGTATCAAAAGTTTTAAACTTTTCTATGACAAACAAACACTTCATTTAGATGTAATTTTTCTAGTTCAGAGATATTAAAAAATTTATATACAATCACTTGTAATAAAGGTGATGCTTTCAGTTGTAATACCTCTAATTTTTTTTTTTTATAATCTTACTTTTATAATGTAAGCCAAAAAGTTATCTTTCCAATTTACCTTAGCTTCTCCCAATAGGTTATGAAACAATATATATTTAATTTTAACCAACTGGCTCATTGATTTTTCTTTCTTTGCTCAGAAAAGTAGTTAACTGCAGTTTACTAATTCTAGACAGTATCAAATAATGAAAAACGTGATAAAGCACAGTACAAAATAGGATCCATAAGCTTGGGTGACGCGCCGTGGAGGGTACATTTGCACCCACCTGATGTTTGAAAATTAAAATAGAGCAGAGAAAAAAGGTAAAATTCACAGAAATAAATCTATGCTAAACTAATAAATCACATTTCAGTAGGAAATCGAATGATCGTTTTTGAAAAATTTAAAGATTGAACAAAAATTGTCGCCTTGTGTATCCCCCTGCAAATACTCCTGCAGGCAAAAAGAAACATCAGATTTGATTGAAACTGCCTCAGCTACGTTGAGCTTTTTTTTTATATTTAGATTGAATTCAATTATAATTAACCCTTTCAGTGCCGCGCAAAAACGGATTCCTGGGCGAAGATAACTGGAGGAATATGACGAATTTACTAGGGGTTGGAAAAATGCTCATAAAAAACAAACTAAAAATTATATTTAAGAAATTCAAAATGCAGCATATTGGGGGAGAAAGGGAGAATAATTTCATATCAATTATACTTCAACACTTATAAAAAAATCATAGAAATAACAGCAACATATGATAAAAAAAACTATGATAGAAAACATAAAGACGAGTTGCTCTTGTACAGTACCCCCCCCCCCCCCCAAAAAAAACAACAACAACAGAACGATGGCTATATCTTTTGTTCTAATTGTTGAAATAACAAACAAAAGGTACCGTTGTAAATCGTGAAAGGTTTTTAATAATTGTATGTAGTTTTTTTTTATCATGAGGGGTCATCTACATATTAAAACGAGCCAAACTTTAAAAAGTTCAATAGCAACCTCATAATATTATTCCATATTTGGATTCAGCATTAAAAAAGAATGCGAAATACAAAAATTCGTAATTTTCTAATGAATGGTTTGTAAATTAAATGATAAAAAGAAAATGATAAATTAATGTTAAATAAAAAAGTTAGTTTTTTGGCCATAAATACTTAAATAATTAATATATTTCAGTAATTTTTTTTTCAAAAGGTAGTTTGTAAATGGCCAAACATAAATAGCAATCAGCCTTTGAATCAATTTCTTTTTTAATAATTAATTATTAATTAATAAATCAATTAATTATATTTTTTTTGAATAGAAACATATATTTTTTTTGCTTTCATTAGATTTACCATGGTCTAAAACCCCCCCATAATTTTTTTCTTTCCATTTTGACTATTAGTTCTCGATTTTTTTAGAGAAATTGTAAAAAACGCTCACTTTAAGGGACCGTATAGTAGACGACTTTTGAAAACTATCAAAGATTAATTCAAGGTAAACTAGAGGTGTGGAAAATCGCATAACGTTCAATTATCGTATAACCAGTAGTTTAAAAACTAAGAAACACGCTTTAATAGGAAAGTGAACTAAAAAGTAGAAGATAATTTTAAATAAGTTTGAAATAAGAATAGAGAGATTAACAAGAAATATTTATTTTATCGTAAAAAAGCGTGGGGTGCTTGATGTCAATTTTTGTAAATATTTAATGACAGATATTGGTAAAAGTAGAGCCATTATGAAAATATCTTAAAAAGCACCCCACGCTTTTTTACAATAAAATAAATATTTCTTGTTAATCACTCTATATATTCTTATTTCAAACTTATTTAAAATTATCTTCTACTTTTTAGTTCACTTTTCTATTAAAGCGTGTTTCTTAGTTTTTTAATCTATTGATTATTTTCTACTTTTTAGTTTGATTTTCTATTAAAGCGTGTTTTTTAGTTTTTTAAATTATTAATTATTTTTTCTGCAAACTATCAATTTTTTTTTTTTTTTAATTTGCTTTCTTAAATTCCATTTATTTAAAACAACATTTTTTAAGTAATTTCAATAAGTTATCCTTTAAAATTTTACTGAATCATGTGACTTTTTCATTTTATAAATAATTTCAACGATCTAGTTACATTTGTGTTTATAGTGAAATATTTCTGTAAATATTCATGCTTTGCTAAATACTGTTTACTAATGCCTTCATTTAATATTTATTAATTTTCTAATTATCAGTAGTATTCGTTATATTTCTGCAATTACAGTATTCGATATTTTATTTATTTCGTGTGAAGAATGCACATCTTTAATGTTGTAAATAAATTATGTTACTTTTGCGTTTACTTGCTATTTTTGTATTAATCTTAAACATGACACTATAAATCCAAGTACTTTCTATGCAATTTTAGACTAATACTTGTATTTTTTAATCTTCGTGAAACGCGCCACATTAACCGTTCGATTTCTCCCGCTGTGAAGAAGAACCTTAAAAATACCTTTCGTTTTATGGAAATTCTCCCTGAAGATCGGTCAAAAAATGGTCGAAATATTTTCGCTCATAAGTGACGTGTTTTTCAACATAATGCAACATAACATCATATAGGATAAATGATGTATTCTGAATCGAATGAAATGATAAAAAATAAGGGTTCGTATTGAAATTTTCGAAGATAGCGTTACTTTTACTTAGTAAACGGTCCCTCAAGAAAAAAAAATTGCATCAGATATATAGATATATAGAAAATCGTAGGCAAAACATTTTGGTGCAAACCGTAAGATTCTACGATAATTAGAACCGAAGATATAGCAATCGTTCTGGGTTTTTTTTTGGGTACTGTACAAACAATATTTACAATAACACATATTTACTTGATCAATTTTGTGTAAGTCTTGTAGCATGAAATATAAGTATTTCATTTTCGATAAAATAATCAATATCAGTCCTTCGGCACTAACCAGTAGGCTTGGGCGATGTATCGATACATCGTCCAAAACCGGTGTGAAATCAACATCGCCAAACCTGTGTCACTATTTTCGCATACCCGATACATCACGATCTTTTTCGACGAGAGCGCGATTCTTGCTTAGCACTTTATGGACGAAGAACCGTGATGCCACGATTGATGCGCGGCGTTTCTAAGATACTATAGAAGCGTATTGAAACCGTCGACACCGCGCCGTTTGAAACACGATACTTCAACACATCGTAGTAATCCACCCTGCATATGCGCGGTGTCTCCAAAACTGTATAGAAACGTACTGTAACAGCTAACACCGCGCCGTTTGAGACGATTTATATTTGCTTTTGCTGAGGCGATACTTCATTCGCATTCAAGGACGAAGAACCACTCCACGATTCTTCCGCGGTGTTCCTAAGATACTATGGAAACGTATTGAAACCGTCGACACCGCGCCGTTTAAAACGAGTTTCATTTGATTTTGCGTGGTACTTCATCAGCAAGCTCACATCGTGATAATCCTATCTACCCTGCCCTGCATATGCGCATGTTCCCAGTATTGTATAGAAACATAAGGAAACCGTCGACATCGGGCCGTTTGACAGGTGGTGCCAGCAGTCTAGTAATATTGGAGATACGATAAAAGAAGTATTCCTCTAATGTTTGAACATTATTTATGTTGTTCTCTCAACTCTTGAAAAACATTTTGATTGTTATTTAATAGTCATCAGATATAAGACCTTGATATCTATTTTTGGGCATTTCCTACACTTTTTGTGTTTCATTTTTGATTTTTTTTTTTCATTATTTCTCTAACTTGAAAGAAAAAAATTGAAAAATTCATTATTTCTCTAACTTGAAAGATAAAGTATTACGATTTTTTTTATCTTGCTATTATTTTATTTTGCTTTATTTATTAACGCAAGGGGATTGCGGTATTTTGGCGTGGTAATTTCTGTCTAGTTCTTACTCAGTTAAGATAATCTGGTTATTTATTACTATGAGCTGTTTGTTATATCTGCCAAAATCAATGTGAACTAGTGCATGGATTAATCACAGTTGCTTCTCTAATTTGATTGCTTAAATACTTATAAACGATTTTTTCCCATCCACTTTGAGGATTTCCTCTTCGGTCTCGTAAGTAAATAAATGTTTTATAATTTTTTTTTCAGTTTGTACAATTTGAATAAATTTTATTTCCATAAGTATCAATCCAACATTGCTTCTTAAAAATGCGGAAATGCAGATTTTTGGGCACAAAATAAAGATCATTCGAATTTTAAATGTTAAACAATAAAAATAAAATTAATTCATAATAGTTATATGTATATTGTAAGTAATAAAATATTCATTATAAAGTATGTTTTTGATTTAATGATTAAGAATATCCAATAACTAAAGTAACATGTGCACCGCCAGGAAGTGCACTTGTCCTCCACCCCCCTCCTTCCCTGGAAAATAACAAAGTAAAATTTCATTAAGATAGAGAAATTGAAAAATCTGGATTAAACCAAAATAATAATAATAATAATAATAACCGGCTTATACCCCCTTGGGTGTTTTGTGTATCTCGCTGAAAATAATTCGGTCGCTGTTCATGTTATTTAAAATAAACTTCCTAAAACTATACAAAATTAAAATGAATTTAATAAAATTTTACAAAGCTAATTAAGCATAACTTTCGGCTATATAGCGTGTTATGAAAATGTTGTTTTGTAGTATTTTGTAAAAAAAAATATACACATAGTTAGCATCGCGATGTATCGTCACATCGTGATGTTTGCTTCCCGATATATCACGATGCAGAAATGTTAACATCGCCCAGGCCTACTAACCAGCAGAAAACATAACAAAAAGTTCTAATAAATGATTTTTTTTTTAATTGCAATGCAAAGAATTTGAACCATTTATAACATTTATAAAGTTATTTTGAAATACAAAAAATCTTGTGATGCGTAATAGGCCCCAACGCTTGCACAACGATATATCGTCGTTCGGCACTAAAAGGGTTAAATTTAAAATGCATGGGTAATCAATTCCATTTTGTTTGGCTGACCAAACGGTATAGTGGTTAGCGTGCTAACTTCTCGACCGCGAGGTTTCGCTTTCGAGTCCCGTGTTAGGCATGGGTGTTTGTAAATGTATGTTGGCTTGTCTAATGAGGAATGGTTCTGTGCATTATAGCCCTCGTGTTGCTGACGGCGCCAGATAATCTGAAAACAACCAACTAACCATTTTGTTTGCTCACGATCTATCACAATTTATTCAAATGCATGAAAGAACATCATGCCAACAATTTAATCGGACTTTATGCTAGGGAAGCCACAACTCATATGTATAAACTAAAAAAAGGTGCTGCTTAAAATCTTAGTTTCAAATAACATTAAAAACTAGAGGTGTGGAATATTGCACAGCTCTTAATTACACTATAGGGTAATTCCACATCAAATCGGCAGGTCAATGAATTTTATTCATTTTTGGTGTAAATATAGCATTAGTACATTGCATTAAATAAATCATATTTTGAGATTTTTTTCAAATAAGTTATGTATTTTTGAAAATTTAAAAAATTCACAAATTTTGCATCATTTAACTATCTTTAAATGGTTGTAACTCAAGAATAAATCGACCTAGAGAACTGAAATTTATGTCAGTTTATTCAGTTTTATATTTTCTTTGATAAAATATGACACATGACAAAGTGCTTTTTAAACAATATTTATTTTTTTAATTAAAAAAAGTTTTTTTTTAAATTTAAAATCGGAATTTTATTTTTTTTTGAAAAAAATATATTATATTTAACCATCTTTTACAAACATTCTTGCAAAATTTCAAGATGGTACTCCCATGGTATCATAAGGAAAAAAAAAAATCTTTGGGTAATTCTCTGGCTGACGCAGGGGACATTTTGGTTATTTTTGCTACTCGTAAATTGATAAGATTTATGAAATTAAGGTGGATCTAATAGTTATGTTTTCATTTTATATTATATTACTTGGTGACAAAGTTATACGGAGAAATAATTATTTTAACTAGGTCAAATATGCACTTACTAGGGGGCTCCGCCCCCTGCTCGCTGACGCTCGCCAACCCCCTGGATTGCTATGCAAACCCCTTAGCTCGCTTTGCTCGCCTCAAAGGGAAACATTTAAAATAGGCCCTAGCAAAAAGCTATTTCAGCTACATAATGCCAAGAAACTGAAAACGTTTTGTTATTTATGAAGAGCCAGAATACTTGCCACGTCATTATCCTGCTGCTGTCGAGACGCGTTAAGCAGGGACAGTGTGACAACGTAGTAGAAAGTTATTGGAAAACAACGAAAATAAACAGTATCGTACATATAATTAAAAAAAAAATTGGTTATTTCATTGAACAATTTGAACAATTAAAATTTACGGACTGGTTTCGTATGAAGCGCCAAAATAATTAAAGTTGCTCATCGAAATTTCTTAACGAAGCAATCATTTGTTTGCATAATCTTTATTGTGATACTTAGAAAATAAAATGAAACAGTGAAAGGCCAATTATCCGGCAATTCATCTTGGCTGCAAAATTGTCAAAAAAAGTAGGAACTGTAAAGAAAATTCTACTAAAACCTCCGGAACATGTTCCGGCAGATAACTTTTCTGTTTGTCTGTTAATCCGGAATTCTAATCCAAAAGAAATATACTTATTTTGGATCTACTTATTCATGCATCATCGTAACTGTTAAATCGATAAGTTTTAAATAGGCAATAATTTCCATCTGTAAAGTGGAAAAACAAAATATAGCGAATCCAAGTTGTTGCTGTTGCCAGTTATATTAGCCAAATTTAAACAATATATTGTGATTGGCTGGATTGCTGAATTTGGAAATTCGTGCATAAAGTACATTTAGAAGATTTGTGATTGAATGTTTGAAGTCGTTGCCATTCTGCTCACAGAAATACAGCCGAATTTGGACGTTACGCAAGAGAATTATATATGTAGATAGATATCGTCTGACGCACAAGATACGGACGTGTCCCGTGCTTCAGACGATATAAATGCATATGTGACCTAGTTAATATAATTATTTTCCATATAACTTTGTCACCAAATAGAGCTATATATAAAACAAAAGCAAAATTGCTAGATTGATAATGATTTTAGAATTCTAATTTACGAGTAGAAAAAAGAGCTAAAATGTCTCGTTCTTACAGCAGAGAATTGCCCATGTATGATTGTCTGCACAATTTTTATATAAAAAAAAATGCATGTTAAAAAGCAATTTAAGTATCGAATGTGGTCCATTTGAGTGTAAAATACTGTTTTCTAGTCATGTAAATAAATATCAATATTCAGATGAAATAATAGTCTGCATTTGTTACACTATTTGAAGAAAAAGGTGTCTTGTCGACTCCAGACTCAAAACCTGGTAAAACTTTATTTCCTCAAACAACTATTTCAGTAACGAATTTTTATGATGATGATGAATGTTTCTGTGGGGAAGGATATTTTAGGTAAGACAGTTAATATACAAAACATATTAATTGTGGGAAACTTACGAGAAGTTATTTGGTTTTTCAAAGTTTGCAGAGTTGAGACCGAAAAGCTGTAAGATTGCTGGTGTCAGTGGTACACATTCTGTGTGTGTCTGCATAGCACACCAGAATATTAAATTGATGATTGCTAGAGGTAATTTACGTAAAATCACACTACCTAAATCTGATAATCCTCTTACAACATATAATGAATGCATGGCTAACATTATGTGCAATCCCCTCCAGCACAGTCATGGGTTGTAAACAACTATGAAAACTGTTCCAAAATTGATGATTTTAAAGAAGCTCTGATGGGATGTCTTGCTAAAGATATGAATGATGAAAAATATCACGTATAAACAATGGTCGTTACCTTTGAGACCATTGCTAAACCACTTGAAGATTTTATGCAAGAGTTTGGTAACCAAATAACACATCTAAAACGACAATATTTTTTTTTTCTAAAAAGAATTGTCACTAGGAAAAAATGATTCTTTTAAAAGATCAAGTTAAAGTTTCTTTCCTTCATCCAAAAGGACCATCAATATCATTCACATATCCAAGAAAAGCAGACATTTTGACAGTTCCAAAAAACTTTATTTTGTGCAAATTGAATCCTATTACTGCAACAGTTGAACATGCTAAGTCCCGAAACAGGAGATGATAAGAGCTACAAAAATGTTGCTCCAGAAAAAAAATATATATACTGTTTTAAGATGGCTGCTTCATTGCAGCAATGTGGGGGTTTAACTTAGCAAACTTTTAGCATTAGAATGTAAGTAAACGGTTTATTTTTCAAGCTCAATACCTTATATTGTTTACCTATTACAACCCTTAAGTTTAAATGGTAATGTGCAAGAGTTTTACAGAATTTACAAACATATATTTTTATTACTGTACAATAGTAGTAAAAGTACTAGGGATGGGAAATAAAAGAACAGTCTGCTATTTTGAGTTTGTTCCTTAAAAAAAGCAGGAACATCCTGTTCTTTGATCATATCAAAACCCTGTTCCTTAACATTCTTCGACGATGTCTTTCCCGCTCCGATCCTATGCGTCACACCTCTGACGTCACACTTGAGGAAGAAGGTTTCGTTTCCCCCTCTCCCTCCTCACACATTCCTTATCCATGATCTCTCTCCTAACAGCAGGTCAGCGTTGCGCAGGCGCAGAGTAGATGGACAACATCGATATGGAGTGCTATCTGCTATCGATCAAGTTGACTATCGAATTTTTGAACCATTCGAACCATTTGTTCGAATCCTTAGCAGGCTGAGTTGTTCGTTGTGTTTCGAAATACACTGTAATGAAGGTTGTATTTTTTATATAATGTGTAGTAAAACTAGTGTGTCCCATTATATTGTAAATCTATTGTGAAATATTATTTTGGTAAAAGGAACTGGGCTATCCCTAACATTTTTGTTAAAGTTAATCTTTTCTACACTACATTATCAGAGTGGGAATCTCTCACAAGTTACTCATCCTCTATCGCCTCATCGGGCCAATGTAATTTCTACTATCCAGAAACGAGTAAACACGACAGTGATTGTAACAAATTATCTCTCACTAGTTGTGAAGTTTTTTTTTTTTTTTTTAAATTTTCTCCAGTATAATAAGTGTTCTATAGAGAGATAGTTATAATACTATAAGAATTTTGTTTTCAGAAACGAGTATGCTCAAAAATAATTTAAATTTTTGAGTTACTTATATAAAATTATAACTTTCTAGAAATTAAAAAAGAAAAACTAAAACGTTGTTCAAATTTCAAAAATTATCAAAAATTCGGCGCCGATTAAATACGTGCTTTTAGCATAGTTTACCATTGAAATGAAAACTAGGGGTGTGGAACATCGCACAACTTTCAAGTACATACTGACGTGGATTTGTGTCTTTTACCATTTTTATATATTATCCCTTATTATAAGTGAAACAGAAGGGAGAAGAAAAAACGATCGTTGATGAGGTTTTGATGAACTTTTGTTGAAGGCATTCGTTTTCAACTTTTTACGCCATTAAAGGATTTTTATGGGAATTTCGGAGGTGGGTATATCTAGAACACCTTAAGAGGTATTTCCACGGTGATTTTGATGAAAATCGTTAGAGCCGTTTTTTAGCAATAATTGAAAAACAGGATTTTTTCAATGGCAGTTACCTTGTGAGCATGCGCGATTTTGACGAAAACCTAAATGGTACCCATGGTCACCACATACCCGCATACTAAATTTGAACATCGTAGGTCAATTTTTTTGGGAGTTATGCTGACCACAGACAGATATTTTTCTAGATCACTTTTTTGAAAGCCAGATGTTTCAAAACGTGGAGAAGTGCAAAAACAAAATCGATTTTTAATGACCGAATGCTATACTTTCATTATCCTATGTATACATATGGGTAATTCAAGCGTTTATCCAGGGGAAGGGATACGGGGATATATCCCTTCCCGAAATTTTTAGGTTTGGCATTAAAATTCAAAAATCAATTGATATTTTGTTTAAAATATTAAATTTATTTAAAACTAGCTGTACTAGTATACCCGTGCTTCGCTACGAAATTTTAACATGTGCAATATTTCAGCTAGCTGTGAGGCCTTGCGTTTCGGAAATCTGTCATTCGTGTATAGGACACAGTTTTTGGCGCTTCACTCGTAGGAAGGTTCATCGCTACGCAAAATCAAGCTCGCTTCGTAAGGTTCATCGCTACGCAAAATCGAGCTTGCTTCGTAAGGTTCATCGCTACGCAAAATCGAGCTCGCTTCGTTCGCTGAAAAGTTCATTGACGCATAAACACGGGCTTACTTCACTCGTTGAAAGGTTCATTGCTATGCAAGCATAGGCTCGCTTCGCTGGCTGAAAGGTTCATTGCTGCGTAAGCATAGGCTCACTTCACTCACTAAAATCTAATTGCTACGTAAAGCCTTAACACTGGAAGCCTCTCCCTTGTCGAGAAAAAAAATTCCCCTTTAATACAATAATATAACACCCCTTTAAGATTATTTTAACATGTGTTTGAGGAAAGCAGAATTAGAGGCCAAAACTACTTATGTTGAAACTTTCAGAGCTCTATGCCTGTTCAAAGTAGCTTTTTGTGAAAAAATTAATTAAAAAATTAAAAAACAAATTAAAATTTTAACATTCTTTTTGTCAGTCCAATTAGAAAGCCAAAACTACTTGTGTTGAAAATTTCAGAAATGTAGCCCTATTTGAAAACGTTTTATAAAATATATATTAATTAAAAAAATTAATTAAAAAGAAACTGAAAAAAAATTTAAAATTCTGTTTTTCAAAAATCCAATAGAAGGCCACAACTATTTATGTTGAAAATTTCAAAGCTGTAGTCCTATTTGAAATCGTTTTGTAATATATATATATATTAATTAAACAAATTAATTAATAACGAACTAAACACACATTTAAAATTCTGTTTTTCTAAAATCCAATTAGATGGTCAAAACTATTTACGTTGAAAATTTCAGAGCTGTAGCCGTATTAGTAATCGTTTTGTAAAATGTTTATTAATTAAAAAAATTAATTAAAAAAGAACAAAATAAAAATTTAGAATTCTGTTTTTTAAAAGTCCAAAACTACTTACGTTGAAAATATCAGAGCTGTATCACTATTTGAAATCACTTTGTAAAAAAATAATTAAAAAAGAACTAATTAAAATGTTAACATTCTCTTTGACATATATGTAAAGGCCAAAAACTTTTTATTCTGAAAATTTCAGAGCTATACCCCTATTTTAAGTAGGTTTCTATAGATCCATAGACAGACACACAGCTTATTTCATTATTATAGATGTTTTTGAATGTCTAAGGATACAAAATAAAATAAAAAATTAGCTATTATCTTGATTACTTAATACATGCGGCATTGATAAAGAGGATTGTATGCTTTATTGACATGATTTCATATCCCCTCCCGAATTTTTTTTTCTGGCTACGCCCTTGGGGTAAATGAAAGTAAAAATAATAATTTCGTGTGTGTCGGAAAAAAATTATACAAAATTCAATATCGTTTGTGATTTTGTATACCTCCATTAATTTCTAATTTAGAGTTCTAATTCATTTACTCATCCCTTTTAATAAATTATACACTAAAATGCAATAATAATTATTTGTATTTGTCCATTGAGGTTTTGAACATTCTTTTGAGTCACATTGTTTTGGAAACTTTAGATATTAAAAACTCCATTCATTTAAAATTCTTACCTGCATTTATAAAAATGCAAATATTCAGTCTAAAATTATATGTAGAGCTTATAATATAAGGAGTGTGATTGTCACAATCATATTTTCGAAAATATAAAAAAGTCTCTTCTAATTTGTATGTGTTATTCTGACGCAGTCATTGGAAAACCACACAAAAATTTAGTTACTTTTCCTCTCATTCTCTAACACGCCACGTCATCAGAGCAGAGCAGTGGAGTGGAGAAAGATTCGTCCTTGACCCTAGTGACCTACCCCAGAGACCGACCGAAGATGCACTTCTTCGCAAGGGCTATGATTTCGGTAATTGAAGAAAAAAAAGAACCAGTTCTTCAAAAGAACGGGTTAATGAGTAGTTCATTTTAAAAGAACGGGAGCAGAGACCACCTGTTCAGTAAAAAGAACGTAAATATCACATCTCTAAAAAGTACTGTAACAGTTTGGAAAAAATGTTGCTATGAAACGGTTAATTTAACAAAATAAATAAAATATAACAAAATAAACACTAATATTTTGTTTGGTAATCAAGCTAAACTTGCATAAATGAAAAATATTATTATTTTAGGCAAGAATTTATACTCAAATTACTTTTTAACATCAGATAATAAGGTTTTTATAAAAAAAAATACCCAAACCTTCATATAGATATAATTTTTTTTGTTCATGATAAAATAAGAGTACCATCATGAAAATTGGTGAAAATGTTCCCAAGAGATGGCCAAATATGTTTTTTTCAAAAAAATTAAAAATTCGGTTTTAAAGTTTTTGAAAATGTAAGACAAATTTAGAAAAAAAATATTGTTTCAAGTAAGTTGATCATGTTATATATTCAATGAAAGACAGAAAAAAACTGAACAAAATGACCCATAAGCAAAAGTTGAACATTGAAGGTTAATGTGCTCAGGAGTTTTACTGACCACACACATATTTTCCAGTCCACTTTTAAAACTCTGAACGTTAAAAAAAACAAAAAAAAAACTGCTTTTTTTTTTATTAAATGTAATACTTTCATTACCTTACATTACATATAAGGCAATTGAAAGTAATAATACTTACTCTACAGTTATGTGGAATAATATAAACAAAGGATTATCTAAGGAAAAACACCCAGTTCAGAATTAATGAAAAGTATTTAATTTAAATTATACACAATTATGATGTAGAATTTACAAAAAGTTATATACAAGGCATTTACATGGTAATTGCATAAATGTATATATTATGTATTATTTTACAAGGCATGATATTTTATTTACACATGAGATATGATATACAAATATCCTATTTACAAATATACAGAAATATATAATATAAATAAAAATTGGTTAAACTATTAGGAATAAATGATAATATAAACTTTTTATAGTAATTAAAATTGAGCACAAAAATAAAACATTCAATTCTAAATAATGAAAAATTTCTATTACAACAGTCCTTTTATTACAGTCCAAGTTGAAATAAAGAGTACAGATATCTGTATTTTTTTTATTTTACCAACCAATATTATAACTTAAAAGTTATCACTACTTTTTAAAAAAACGTTATCAATTTTAAATATTTTAATACACATTTTTTAGATTACTAGTGTCATCACATAAATCTTCAAAATGAAAGTCAATGCTTTGAAAATTAGTATTAGTTTAAACTCATTCAAGCACAAATTTTTAAGGTCGATTAGGAGTAGTTGGATGATAATTTTTAGAAAATATAAGGGTTAGCCTAAAGTTAATTATTGTTTCGTAATTTTTGGGTCTACTAAATTACTTTTTTTTTGGTTTAATAACTATTTTAATTAAAAATCCTTATTTTTATTACCTAAAAATATTCATACTTTTTGTGATATAGATAGTAACGACTTCAGGACAGCTCTATTTAGTGAACTAGTATAATTAAACTTCACATGGTATTTTAACATTTGTTTGGAAATCTGCTTATCCTCAAACTACTTCTAAATTCACAACAAGGAAAATATATAACAAACATGTTTATGGCAGTAATGTATAACAAGGCACATTTCTTAAACAGGTACAGCACAATAAATATTTTACACAATGTTATATGTATGTAACATGATCGTTTAAATTTAGTATTTATAGATCAGATTTGTTCATGACTATAATTGTTGAATAACATTGAATGTATTGTATTGGCACAAAAACCCTTTCGACATGTATTTCCATATCACTTAGCAACGGAATACAAATTTACTAATTTTTAAATATCCAATGCCAAACTAAAGAAAAAATAAATAAATTAGGTCACAGGTAAAGTGTATTTTACATTTGTATAATATTGCACTTAGCAATAGTTTACCTTTCAAGCCAGTTTTAAATTTATTGCAACACAAACGCAAAAAAAACACCTATTGACGTAATTTTAACTTATTAAACTGAACATAACAAAATATTTTTGAGTATATTAATGAAAATTAAAAAAAAAGCTTATCCTATAAGTGTTGTAGTGTGAGATTTACGTAGAGAAGAAAAAGAAAAAAAAAAAAAAAAAAAAAGGGAGGGACAAGTAATACCAAAAGCATATTAAGAAATTTGCAGCAAACTTTACTAAATCACCAAGCATCCAGAAAAATTAGCGATTCTGAAAATTATATAATCCATCGAAAAATCCAGGATAAAATTGCACAAGCAGTATAACTAAATCCTTCCCCATTTCATAAGTCCAAATAATAAATTTTGCCAGGTTATGAATACATCCTTGATGAGACAACTATTGACAGAAAGTATCAGGATAGAAGTAGATAACTAATCACATATATGAAGTACTAGATACATTTAAGTTTCCAATATGGAAAAAGGTTCTCACCATAAATGTCAATGCTTCAAAATACTTTTCTATCCTTTTAACCAAAATTGTGGGAAATATTTCTTGACTGGCCAACAGCTCAACCATTCAGGTAACAATTATAACCTAAGTAGAATGTTGAGCTAATGAAGAAGAGTTTTATCTTCTTTAACTTCTTAAAAAACCCGCATTCTTTTTCTAAATCCACTGGATGCAAATATTGAATGTGCATTTCTACAGGCGAATTCTAAATGGACAAAAGAATGCGGTCAGTTATCAGATGAACAAAGAATTTTTCAAATAGATTACAAGTAGACATGAAAACAAAGAAATAACTATCGAATACGATCAATATATTAATAATAGAAACAAACAACATAAATGGACTCTTTAAAAGGTTTGAAAAGCAAAAATGTTTCAGCTTTTTAATAGTTTAGTTAGAAATATTGTATTTACTATGAAGATGTGCTAACTCAAGGAATTTATAGTAAAATGTAATCTTTGCGCTAATGATTAATTTAAAAATCTTAAATTGCATGGCACAATTGACAATTTTATAAGTGTGTTATGAGCTATCTTAAACCCTTCCCTCCTCCCCTAAAAAAGTAGACAAATTTCAGCACATTAAAACTAATTATTCATATGCTACATTAACAAGCATATATATTAACCTAAAACAATTATATATACAAAAGTTTTGACAAAACAAAAATATACCAAGATCTAAAATATTAATACCCAATTCTCGGTAACACTATGAACAAATACAACGAATATGTATAAATAATATAACACACAATTAAGAAGTAAGAAACTGCTATTCAATTTTTGGTTAGTATAATATGTAATATTTGCCAAACACACTCATAAAATTTATATTATTAATTATTTGTATTTATAAATATCTGCTCTGTAAAAATAAAGTAAGTGAGGAGCAATAATCATATTGCATAAAGAAAAAAATTCAACACAAATGAATTGTAGAATACATATTTCTAAAACAGCAGACCAAGCTTTAAAATACAGTGATATAACTATCTAAATATGTTTATATACATATCTAAGGATAATTGATTCTATATATGTAATAAGTTTTTGCAGAACTTATCCCTGAGTAACATATTGCATACTTGAAATGACTGGTTATATTATAACAAGAAGATTTTGCAAAAAGCATTGTTATGTACTGAAGACAAACACTAATATTAACATTGATTTCACAAAGACTGATTAATTGCAATAGATGAGCTTAAGAAAACCAGTAGATACTAAAATGGTTATGTGAAATACTTTTGAATTGAGCAAATTATAACTTATGTAAAAGACTTTTTACAGAAGACAGTAATATAATAATCCTTATTTAAGAGAATGAATGCAATAAGTCTTAAGACATAACACAAACTATACTGAACCATTAGAAAGTTACTAGGCAAACAAAAACAATTTTTTCAATAAATATAAAACCAAAATTACAATACAGGACTTTTAACTCAAAGTAGCCTGTGCCAATAATTTTTACTAAACAAATTGTTTAATTCATGTTAACTCAACATGTAAAATGAATTGCATTATAATATGAGGTCTTTATACACACTATGCAAGCAACCATCTTTATAAAGAAGGATCATAATTATTAAGAAATACCAAATGAAAAGTTTGCAAGGTCTTAAGGATCCCTAAATTCGTTTTAAATGACTTTAAACATTATTTTTATAATGAAGTACGAAATTTGTTTTATAGTTTTCAAATAAACAAATTAATAAGTTTAATTTAAACATTACTGTAATATTTTGAATATTATTGCAATACACTTATATATATATGTATATTTTAAGAAAGCTATTTACTAAAAAAGAGGTGTGTAAACTATTTCTTGTTAAAATAAAATCAATGTACTATAGCTTTGAAAATTAGCTCAACTTTTTACCTGTGCTTTAGGAGATAGGAAGAATCTAATGATTGCAGAAATGCATAGGTTTAATACTAGGGCTCTTTAAAACATTACTTGGAAAAAAAGAAAGAAAAAGCAATTCCTAAGAATTTACAAGGACTGTATGAAACCTGATTTTATGTTGAAATTCATTAGATAGGATAGACATTAAATTTAATACTGGAATTCTTAATTTTTACTGACTTAGTTCAGATTTCAACACTTGACTCATCTAGGAAGTATTTTCTTAACAATTGAAAAATGCACTGCATAGATTCAGGTAACGAATATACTTGTCAACAAGAATATTTGAG
This sequence comes from Linyphia triangularis, assembly GCA_963978545.1. NCBI lineage: Eukaryota > Metazoa > Arthropoda > Arachnida > Araneae > Linyphiidae > Linyphia > Linyphia triangularis. Next base: position 37,210,673 of record OZ021722.1, on the reverse strand, counting down.
CATCAAAATAATTTCACTTTGAAAATATCATCAAACAAAGATATGTTTCAACATATGTTCTAGCAAAATAAAATGTTCACGACGTATTTGCAGATGTATTAACACAATACGTAAATGCACTTAAAATTCAGGCACCTGAAAACCGCTGTTAAAATGATTATGAAGAATGATTGAAGGCTAAAGAACCAATGCAATACGCAGGATAATCTCTCATGAACATACAATTAGCTTTTATTACTGATAATTTTTTCTCTCTAATTTCTCTCCTTAATCTCATGAGTCTTTAAACATCTAAGTGGTGAGTCATTTAACTAATTTTGAGAAACTCAATTTATTTAAATTTTATTACTCTATATTTTTAAGTGATTGAAAGAAAAACAGCTGCCTCTTGGATTGCTTAAGCACGTTAGGATTTATACGACATTTACTGCTTTATATATAAACATACCGACATTGCCTAATTCGAAACTGAAAAAATCATATTACTGACTTTTAGCACTTTAGCTTGATAGATAACAAACAGGAGATATAATGCATAATTTTGGAGTTTCAAGCATTTTATATAATTGCACAAAAACCAGGCAATATTAAAGATATCTGTAACTATAAATATGGTCTCATTTACATGCAGCTGAGAAAATTTGTTTAGGAAATTATATCAGGGTAACTTTATTAATATTTAGACAGTATTTTTATCGTACGAGAATTGTTTTACTTGTAAGTTTCAATATATCTCTATTTAGTGATAAATTAAAACGCTTTTGGTAGGAAATCAATATTTTCAACGATTTTTTATGGACTGCTATCCTGCGTATGTCACTGACATATACAAGTGAACAAAAATTTTTCAAGTGTGTAAAATTCACTTTTCGATGGGCATCACAGCTTCGTTCATGAGTTCATCATCTATTATATAAGACATAGACCTAGGCATTGAATGATTGGATGTCAGTATTTGTGCAGGAGATTTTATTAAAGGTGACTGACTGAGTGCAAAATTACCCGGAGACATTTCAGATTTGTCAAGCTTATCATCTAAAACATTTAAAACAATGTTTGACTCCAAACATGGACTGGACCACTTTTCATCGTTATCACAGTCAATAACTAAACACTCATCTGGGCTGCTATCTTCATTAGGTTCAGTAGGTCGTTTTGATTGCTTCATAGCTTTTAATTGGGGTGCTAGGGACTTGCCCACTTCTTCCGAAGAAGACACTACATTTGCATGAGCAATACCATCATGTTTACTCGTGGAAATCTCAATTTGAGCATTACGCTTGCCTTCCAAATCGTTGATCGGCATACAATTAATATCCTCGAGGTTAACTTGGTCCTGACTGAGTTTCAATCCAGAGCACTGGAGATTCATAGACTTGATGTCACTGCTGCTTGAAACCCATGAACCTTTGTCATCCATCTCAGATTTCAGCATTTCAAGTTTAGAGTAGTCCTTACTGTAGTCCACTGGACCCTGCATCAATTGTGATGACCTACAGGACAGATTGCTTGGTTCAGATTGATCTTTAGATTGATTTAAAAGAAATCGAAAAGCTCTTTCATTGTCAGATTCATCAAAGTTCATGTCTCTCGTTGGAGTGTGTCTTGGAGATTGGCGAGAGCTTTCGTCGATCCTCTTTGGGGTACTTCCGCTCGAGGATCGGCCTGAATCGCCAAGTGACTTGCTGTGGGAAGGGGGAGGCATAAGGCTAGTTATCATATTGACAGTGTTTGTGGTGACATTTTCTTTAATCTCATTTGGGGTTGTTTTCATGTCAGAAGACGATGACTTCTTCTCAGAGACTTTGGAGGATCCGCTCACTTTACTTTGAGATGAAGATGAGATGTGTTTTGAGACGGACTTGGAGAGATTATTGGCAGAGCTGCCAGTTCTAGGCGACATGACAGAAGAACCCGAAGGTGAAGATATCTTCTGAGATGTCGAATTCTGTTTGGGTTGATTGCTACTGCTAGTGGTCAGTTTAGATGAGACATTTACATTTGATGAAGAATAAACCTTTTTTGAAGCCGGAGAGACGTTTCCACTTTTAGAGGAGCCACCACTCCCCGAAGAGCTTGAAGCCTTTCCCATACTACTCGATGTAACATTAGATGAACTCTTGGTTGACTGCTTAGATTTACTGGACTTGGAGCTTCCATCACTGGATCGAGTCTTTGTTACTGTGAGTTTTATACCCTGAGAGCTCTGTTTAACAGTGAATTGTTCAGAGCTGGAATACTTAGACTTGCCTTCACTACCTTTTGACAGATTCAAATTATCTCTGGATTCCTTGCAGTTATCTTTCCTTTCTAGTTTTGATTCCTTCCTATCTATCATCGATTCAGATCGTACAACATTTTCACACTTGGCAAGATCCATACCATCTGGTAAAATATATTGAGCATTACTGGCTGAAACTTTTAACTTGTCAATGACAGCATTGAGAGAACGTGAACGTAATGCTGACTTATTTGCTTTGGAGTTATTGGAGCCACTTTTACCTGGTGGCGATGGTGGGTTGTTTAGCATGGCAGCCTGTATGATCATGGGATCAGTTGTGGGTTGCATGTTTGACATGGAGGTTGGGGAAGAGGATACTTTAGTGACAATAGGGGTTAGAGTAACGGATGACGGTAAAGGATAATTTTTAAATTTCACAGTGGCGGACTTCACCTTGCTAGGCGAAGAACGTCCCCCAGAATGGGATGATCCACTGCTGCTCCCACTTGAATTGCTTTTGCTGCTAGAGCTTTGCTTATGTTTACTTGGAATTTTGACAGTAGTAGGGTTGGAGGACCTTTTTGATTCTGCATCAGAGTTGCTGACTTTGATAGAGGGAAAATGACCAGATCTCGGAGGGGATGGCTTTACAGATTTTTCCGAAGAACTACTTTTAGAGCTGCTGCTTTTAGAAGTACTACTAAGAGAGCTAGATTTCTTTGAGTAAACAGGAGATTTTGCTTGGAAGTTAGAACTGGAGGATACAACAGGAGAAGATTTCACATTGAGAGTAATTGGACGAATGGGCTGCGTATCAGAGGATGAAACCATCATTGAGGTCTCTGATGAAGAAGAGGGCGGGGGCATTAAAGAAGAATCTAAATTTAGATGCAGTGGCCTAACGGGTGACCTGCTGGACACATTCCCCGAGCTTTCTGTTTTTCTCCGTTTTCTTTCCTTTTTAGCATCACTTTTCTTTTTAGAACTCTCGCTGCCTTCGGTAGAACTAGATGTTCTTTTACTATCCTTTTGTTTCAATTTAGATTCACTTTTAGAAACTTTATGGCCATCACCAGATTTAGCAATTTTTAAGCTTGTTCCAAGAAACATTTGCTGAGATATGTGACTGGCATTTGATTTGGAAGATGTGGATGAATCTTCAGACTGGCTATTTTCTGTCTCGCCAAACGATTTTAGTGACATGTCACCTACACTACTTTCATCACTGCTAATTAATTCTGCCTTTATAAGAGAGAGCTCAATGTTTTCTGATATACTTTCAGATTTCTCTTTCGATTTCTTCTTTTTGGGAGCCCTTTCACCTGAGCTCGATTTGTTGGGCATGCAATTACTTTGATTTGAATCCATACTAAATGAGTTATCATCCTCCATATCAATGTCCCCAGTTATAATTGTGGGATCTCCATACCCTCCCTCTGAAGCAGAAAGATACCCTTTAATTTCCATGATATTATCTGCCCCAAAATACTGACTTTTTACCTGAGAAAAACTCCGAATTAAATCTGGGTTGCTAGTAGTGCCTCCTTCGCTCATTCGACTTGAATCGTTTATGTTCAGCACTTGACGACCCTGATACTCGTCATGGATCAAATAACTGTCTGTGCTGGAAGATCTTTGTGGAAACCCTACAGATTGTGGCTCAGTTTTAATTAATGATTCGACAGAGCCAATAGCATTGCTCAAATGCTGTTCGGTAGCAGAAGAAGGTAAAGATGCAGGTAGGGAACTGCAAGCTTCATAAGACAACGGACTGTCACACATTTCTCCGTCGGGCGTCGAACGGTCCCGGATATAATCATCCTCACTCATTTTTCGCTTAGGGCTGCGGCCAGTCGAGCCACCTGGACTACGCGTTTCTGAACGTTTCTTCCTCTTACGGGATTTATTTCCACTGGAGTTGTCGCTGTGGCCAAGAAATGGAAACGAAGAACTAGGTGCATTTGCAGCAGGAACGTCGCTCAGCATACTCATCAGCATGGTGTTGGCTTGTCTTTTGTTCTGGTACTGATTAGAAGCATTGGGATTAACATTTTGGAGGTTAGTTACGGCCGGATTTTTGGATTTATCAGATCCATAGCTATCAACATTGCTAGAAGGGTCTGACAAAGGAGTGTCAGCATCAAGGTTCTGAATATTAGTATTTAAACTCTCGGAATTTGGGTGTGTGAAACCCTGGGACTCGGAATTTTGGCCAGACATATTCTTTGCCATTTTCCCTACATTACTTCCGTCCTTGTTACACATTCTGGAAGCTAAGTTAGAAAAATCCCCACCTGAAAAAGATGAGCCATTTGTAAGGCTATTCTCATAGTTAGGGATATGAGAGAGGTAAGGTACAGAACCGCCGCTGCTGACTGTTGCGCAGTAGGAGTCCCCTTGGTTGGATGATCGCATCAGAAGTTGTTGACCTTGGGCCTTGCGTATCACGGCTCGCATGGTGATGGGAATGGATAGGCACCTGTGCAAAGAGAACACAGCCTCATTTACAATTATGAACCAAAAACACTAATTGGTTAAAAAGTATAAAATCAATCAAAGCCTTTTTTCAATAATGTCTTTTGTGGTTACAATTTCATAAAATGATAAGATCTTAAAAAAAAAAAAAAAAAAAAAAAAAAAAAAAAGAAGCTGGACATGCATAGAAAAAAATAATTAAACCACTTATTGACTGAAGAATAAGATCTCCCACACTCACAAGTTTAATATTTCATTATATGCGTAAGCTAACATATTAAAGAAACTTTAACTAATCATTATTGAAACACTTTCCTGTTGCCAATTTTTTTTCAAATCTGAATAAACTATTTATTACTATTATATATAATAACTAGCATAAATGTAACATTTATTTATTGACACTGTCAAACAGAAAGACAATTTCTAATTACATGACAGGATAAGAACACATGAAGTGATGTCAGATCCTATGCATTTCAAATTTTGTGGATGATGCTAAGAATATTATGAAACCCTCTCATTTGCACAGTATTTTTAAAACATACACTTTTTTTAAGATCAATGCATATATTAATAAATGAAGGTAAGTATTAATATGTGCTAATACACACTAACCAAGTAAATATACTGAATGGTTGCTATTGAGTTTGGATGAGCAAAAGTATCCTCCCCCTCCATCACTTAATATTAAAAGTAGGGAATTAAATAACTTCCTACATAAAGATTAAATATCATGCAGGGTTCTCACTCTTACTGAAGAAAAAAATTCAAGGACTTTAAAGGACCTTTTTAAGAAAATTCAAGTACATTTTAAGAAAATTCAGGGACATAAAATTAAATATTTAGACATAAAATATAAAATAGAGGTGTAAAAAAAAAAAAAAAAAAAAAAAAAAAAACACAGAGGCGGAGATTATTGGTGGTTGCTGAAAAATTTAAAGACTTTCAAGGACCTCATCCCTTTTTCAAAATTTTATAAAAAAAATTTCAAGGACTTTCCAGGACCGTGGAAGCCATGTCATGTTAATAGACATAGATTAGTTTTTGTGTATGAAGTCTGCCTTCTTTGCCTTGTTACTAAGAATTTTATTTTGCGCAATGAACGGATATGTACAGTTGCAAAACTACTTTTTTTTTAAATATATAAGCCACAATGAAATGTCAGTTCTTACCCTTGGTATTTTATTTAACTAACTCCTAACTTTCTGTATGTATTGTATACTTAAAACAAGAGAAATTTAAAACTAATTAAAACTAAAAAAATTCTGAACAAGAATTAAAACAGACATTTATAATATTGTACATGTTGTAAGGTAAAAAAAAAAAGATTAAAAAAAATAAAAAAAAATTGAATTGTGGGCATTTATAAGTTTTTTATTTTAAAGTTACTTAACTGTATAAAAAACTTAAACCAAGTTCCATAAATCCTGTTTTAATATCGAAACACATTTTTCTTAACAACATGAATTTTTCAACGTAATACAATTAGACAAATACACATTTTTAAATAAAACAATAGCACAGGCTCCAAAGCTGTTCTTGTATAAGAAACATTGTTTGTTTACTGATTATGACCGAGTGATAGAGAAACTCTGTTAAAACTGGCCTTAAACACTGCAATACTAATTTTTGTAATTTAAAAGTAGAAAAACTTAATACACGAATAATTTCTGTATGTGTTACAACTGATCTTAATCTAATGTTAAAACTGTCTCCTATATCAGGGGGTCAGTTGTGGCAAAGAAAGATCAGTTCCTGTCTGAAAAATAATGTACTAGAGCTAAAGTTTTTTTTTTTAAGGCTAATTTGAAAACAAATAAACATTTTTTTAGTCCACATATTTCATTAAGGGATTACTTGCATAATTATGGAGCAACAAGCATTAAAAAAAATTTGTTACAACTGAACCCAGTCTTTCACACTTCACTTTCAGCCCTCCATAATCCAAAAACTCGTTTTATAAAAAAAAAAACAAAAAAAAAAAACACACTCATATCTTCAGTACATTCTTAACTACAGGCCTGAACTTAATATCATGTATATTGTATATCATGTACAGTATATTTTTAAGATTTATTATTGAAAAGGAAAATCAATCTAATCTAATCATCAACACACAGTCATCAGATGGGAGATAGTAACAATTTACATGGTTAGAAGAAAAGTTTGGTATACTATACAAACTTTATTTTAAATGGGCCATTCTGTTCACAAGTGTTGCAAGTAAAATAACAATAATGTGTAAATTGCTTAAAAATCCAGATTTTTAAGAGAATAAAACATATGCTTTAATTTAATGCTATTTATTGCTCCAGTTTTTTTTTAATAATGGGATTGGTTTTGGCACAAGAGATTTTTTTCCAGCCAAATAGATGTAAAGAAAAATGTACTACTTCACTGTCAAATTTTTATGATAAAGTAATTAGAGTTTCATGTTAAGCAATTTTTTTTTATTAAACAGCAAATTGAAATTAAAACTTGAACAAAATTAACGGACCCATTAACGGAAAGTAATTATTGTCCATAGTTGAAGCTGAATTAAGCATTTTTTTCCTGATATAAATTAATTGAACAACAAAATAACATTATATTCTACATTTCATTGAAAAATGCACATTTCATGGTAATTTTAAGGGTTTAAAAATGTTTCATACCTTTGCATTACCTTGCTTGCATAGTCATCAGTGCACATTGTAGCATCACTACTAAGTGTATAAATTTTGCAACTTACTTTATTTATGTCTTTCAAATCAATATCAACTGAAATTAAAAGATCTATTTAAATATTTAAGAAACAATTTTATTTACTATCAGATTACAATAAACAACAAGTTGAAGGAAAAAGGGAGGAAACTGAGTTTAAAATCTGATATAATCAAAGAAAAAAAAAATGAAAATATCAAATTGCTTTCTTTAAAAGTTTTATTTTACATTGAATATCTAGCGAGAATCTTTCATGATTTGAGATGCAAGAATGTGCATTACTAACTTCACAATTGTCTCTTGAATCAAATTTCCAGTTTACTATAAGAAAATTTTGTTCTCTATTTTCAAGACATAAAATAAGGGTATCAATATTTTTGACAAATACATAAAGTGTACATATAACAAATTAAGCACAAGATTGCATATATTGTGTATAAGTTGTTTATTTTTCTTCTTAAAAAATATTAAATAAGGGTTATGTATTATTTTAATTCCATAAAAAAAAAGTGAAAGAAAAGATTCAATGTAAAATATTGAGTATATTTTGCACTAATAATAATAAAAAAAACTTAAAATTTTACCAGTTGCTAATGATTCTTCTAAAGGATGTTCAAATGAAACAAGGATATGTGAAGTTGAATATGCCATGCTTTCAAACATGAATGGTGATTCTGCATCTGAAAATAAATAATATATATATACATAACATTATAAACTAGACATCAATTTGATGTTTGTAAAATCTGAACCAACCTGAAAAAAATTGACAAGTTGAATGCAATTTGAAAATAAAATTTAACGTTTGTCCAAGTTTATGTGCTAGATAATACCATCAGTTTGGTAATTTAAAGTTATGCTTCTTTCAAGTATAATGAAAAAATTGCTATGGCAGTATGCATTATAGGGTATTCAGAGTTCATCCTAGAATGAAAAAGTGCAAGGGTGCTATTTTCCGAAAAAAGGGCACTTCCTGTTTACGAGGGCACTTTTATGGCAAATTGCAGAAATATGCGTTTTCCCACAATTTCAATACTGTTATATTTTTCTAACATGATAAATGATTTTCAATATTCTGAAAGAAAAAAAAATATATAATGCAAAAATCTGTGAATCAAAAACTCGCTCAGAAACTTAAAAGATATCAAAATACTGATAAAATGCTTCAGTCCTAATTCTGCTGGAATGAGACTGAGAAAATTATTAAAATTAAAGTGCAATATACACAGTAAAATTTTCATCAAATAGTAATTTTTATAAAATTATCAATTTATAATACAGTAAAATTAAGATAAGAATGTTTTAGTATAATGAAAATGTGTTAAGATAAGAACTTTTCACTCTTTTAAAATTTTCTAAAGTTTGAATGAATCAACTTTAAACTTCATCTCTTAGTTTTGCTATTGTCAGATTGTAGCTCAGTGGATAGAGAATAGAGTTTCTCCAAATTTAACGTTATTCATTGTGGGATATCACAAGGAGTATTCCGACTAAAGAACTTGGACTATGTCCTGAAATTTTTGCATTTTTTATTTTAAAAATCGGATCAAATTTAGCGTCAAAACGGCGGATTTTTTTGCAGTGCATGCTGCTATTATGTAAGCTATAATAGAAGTTTTATTTTTTTAAAAATCGGAAATAATCTGGGATTTTGGTTGCATTCTTGTTATGTTTAATTTGAAATATGAAACGGATGTTTAGAAATTAATTGGTAACAGGCAAATTACCAAAAACACCCCCTAAATTTAACAGGAGGACATCGCGATTACGCGTGTCCAAACGGAAATATTCTTTTTAAATTCTTAGTGTAAACATTTGATAGTTATAAACCTTTAACTAAGTTATTCAAGTCTTTCAAATTCCTTTCTTCACTATTTTGAAGGAGGCATGGTAAAAATCCAGCGAAATACACTTAATCAAAACACGTACGAAATGGCCATCAGAGTTTACTAATGTGCACTTGGGAAATTGTAAGACGGCGCCCTACAATCCACCTACTAATGAAGCACGTTATATAGACATCTACTCCATGGTTTCAGTCCCTGATATATACGTTGCGCGCTTGAACATGAATGCGCATGCGCGACAGCCGATTTCAGTAGGGGTGATCCACATATTGCGTACTGTTGGGAGGGAAAAAAAAGCGAAAGTTTTTCGAATTCTTTCAGGATGAAATTTTTTCTGAAAAAGGGCACTATTTTTATAGAAAAAGGGCAAGAAGGGCGCTATTTTTATAGAAAAAGGGCAGGCAGGGCGTACCGCCCCTCGAAAAATGCCTAGGATGAACTCTGTGGTATTAACATAAGAAGTTTATAATCTACAGATTGATCAGGTGAAAAAAAAAAAGAAAAAAGTTTTTGAGGTTTAAAGATAGAAACAAACTATAAACTATTTTAAATACAGATTAAATTTGAATTATATAAATTAAATATAATTCAAATTTAAATATTATACAAAATATTAAAATGGGATATGCATAATTTTTTTTACTAATATAAATAATATTGCTAGAACAATGCATATTCCTTTTTTAGTCGCTGAATTCTAGAAATTACCAAGTAGACATTGCATATCTACCAAGCAAAATAGTTGAACTTACATGAAAGCAACATAAATTGGAAAATTTAAACAAATTATGCAAGTCACACAACTCTATAAATATTTTATAGAAAACAAATGTTATATTGTTTAATCATTCAATAGGAATCATGATTTTTTTTTTATTGTGCTTAAACCTTTAAGAAATACAGTACTGGTCAGCTCTGGCTAGTTATATGATGGGGGGGGGGGGGGACAATGATTCTGAGCTTTATCTACTGTCAGCAACTAGGCCAAACTGGTTTACTAATGCTTGCCCGTCGGCCAACTAGCGGGAGCTGGGAAATACTTCTATGATAATTTGGGTAATTTCTCTGAAGCACTGGTTTTTGTATTAACCATAAAATTTACAAATAAACACTCAGAAAAGTTATGACAATGTCAATCAAGTATTAGCAAAGAAAAGCCAAATATTTTTTAAATACATGTGGAATTTTGAAAAATTTGCATTTCCCTGAGAAATCTACAAATTTTACGTTCTCCAAAAAATAATGCGACTAAAACTGAGAAATCCTGATTTGAACCAACGCTCACCTTTTTTGCTACCGGGTCGAATGCAACTGCTGATCACAGTATTAAAAAGCATCTGCTGTCTCAAGAAGACTAATATTTGAGGCACATGTGTGGGATGAGTGAACGGAATGGACGAAACCATGACCCCTTGAAGATCAGAACTGGAATTCAGGAAGTAGCAATGGTGCTGATCTGGTAACGTCTATGGGAAAACAGATTTAAAACATCAATGTTGTCACAAATATAATAATGGTCCTTTATTATGCTACAAAAAAAAAAAAAAAAAAAAAAAAAAAAAACTGTATGAATTCTCATGATAGAAATTATTGAATTAGAAATTATTAATAAACACTATTCTATTGTATATTTAATAAGAGAAACATAATTTAAACAGCAATACTTACAACCCATAAACCTTGGTCTCCGGGGGATAGTTTACCATTTGAGGTGTCATTGATGATAACGGAGAGCAAAGGTGGTGCCGTACTCAAATCGCCACAATCCGGAATTTCTAGAAAAAGATTATCCACTCATTACTTGATAAATTCAAACTTTCATGTACAAAAAAATTACAATATAAAATTGTTAAGATATAAATAAATAACAGCTAAAGATCATATTTGTCAGTAAGATGGACAGATAAACTTTGCAATACTTTTCAAAAGGTTCTTGATTTTTCAAAAAAATTTAGCTTGCACCTTTTCAAAAAACTCAGTACATTGCAAAACACAGATTTTTTTAACTGCATGCAATACTTTCATTATCCTATGTTAACAAATGGTAATTGAAAGAAATATAGATATAAAAAAAGGTGGCAGCCATTCCACACCAGACCATCCAGGCTCATCTCCCACTACCTCAGATTTAGCTGAAACTTGATACGTGGTAACTTGAGATAAATGCAAGAATCCATTATTTTTATTTTTGAAACCATTGAGTTTGGTTTAGAAACTAAGGCACTTTGAAACTTACATACTTGAGGTCTTACTTTTCGGCTACACTGCATACAGCATGACGTACCATAGTATTATTTAAAGTAAAATTTGTCACAAATATTGAAATAAAATCATAAAACTTATCATATTTACCAAGAATCACACGTAGATTTTTAATATGACTCTTAAAATATAATTAAGTGCTTCTAAATGGGTAATAAAAAATTGAGCTGTAAGTTGTAAAAGTACATTTTAAGAAATAATAAAATATACTGGGTTTATATTCTATTCCGTTTAGACATATTTTTTTTCTCTTGATGTTAGGTACCAGGCTAACCTTTCAATCTGAGTCAAAAAATTTTGAACATCAACCATACCAAGAATTTTTCCGAAAAGAACCCGGCCAAATTAAATTCTCAGTGGTCTGTTATTGTAATTTATATGTCTGGCAATGGGGAAGAGTTTGGCAGGGAAAGTTTGGTAAAAAATCAAAAAGCTGAAAACAAAATTCAATATTTTTTTTTTTTACGTAGAACACATTTTAAGCCAAACTTTAAAAAAATTGTGGTTTTCCATGTGCACTTACTACACTGCACCATCTCTGTCTGTCCGAGAGCAAAAATTATTCAAAATAGCGATACCTAGACGTAGGGATAGGATACACTTTGTGCTGTCATCAGGCATGGTATTGCTCCACAGAAAAAAAACACTGAAATTCCTGTGAAAGCGATGAAAATCGGCAAAAATTTCAACAAGTCAAACAACTTTAAGCAATTATACTATATTGACAAACAAATCAAATTTAATTCAACCCAGTTTTCTAAATTTTTAAGCTACATTTTAGATACTAAAAATCTATAAATTTAAATTTTTATTCATACTGTTAAGCTTGTTCATTAAAATAAAAAGCAGCAAATAATTTTTACATACAATTGCTGTTAAAATAAATTTTTTTAACACAGGTTGTTTAAAAAAATTACTATTGGGACTGATTTTCAGAAGATTCTTTGATACAAAATTATATAAAAATTTTAAGTAATTCTGCATGGATCCAAATCAAATGTCGAAAGCGATCCTTAAACAGGCTCTAATCACAGCTATTGCATTAACGAAAGTCTTAGACGAATGGCTACAAAACAGTGTTGAAAATCTCGGTAATAGCTGGTAGTAACATGCGATCCAGCATGAACCTTGGCGACTGTGACCATCACTCCAACAAAAGTAATAAGCAATATCACTTCCATTACTGGCAAAAATCTAGGTATTAGCAAAAATGATCATCACAATAATATGCATATCAGTGATAGCGTCTACAATATCGGCACCAATCTCGGTAATATCGATATTTTTTTTGTTAATATTAGTGCAAAATAAGGTAATATTGGATGTTGCTACAGTATGGGTTTTGGCGAAAATTACTCTCAGGCCAAAAGAAAAATCAAAGTTAAAGCCTAATATACCAGATCAGCTCTCCGCAATAGCTCTATTATATCGGCGGTGTAGCACATAAATCTTGGCGATGCCGCAATTCATCACATTAATATTGACATTCTTTTGGCAACATCGGTGCAAATTTCAGATTTTACAACAGGGTAGCATTCAGCAAAAATTACCATCACATAAACATCAGCGTTTGTGCTGAATACACCGGAACAATTCTCAGAAATAGCGCTGTTATATCTGCGCAATACTCTGCGAAAATGACCATTGCAACAACCTAAGTCACAGTGATAATGCACGTTATAGACACACAAATCTCAGCAGTAGCGGACATACATCAATGTAACTATTAGCGAAAACGAGCATCACATAACAACGTAAAAAAATTATAGTTCCGTGGATGTCAGACTTGAAAGCAAGCGCATTAGTAGTAAACGTTAATCGCGTGAATTAGTACAAAGGAAATTACATTTTGAGAAGAGAAAAAAAATCCCACAAAAGGATCAAATTTTGGCGCAGTTGAAAAACTGGGTTCCTACTCAAATCACAGAATGAAAATCAATGACTTTTCAGGACTTCAATAACGTTATTAAGGACCTGCAAAAATTTGTTTTCAGGCATCATGTCTATACATAAACTTTTAAAAAGTATATTCAACCAAAAAAGTTACAAGTTGGCTCATGCGTAATACAAATATGTCAGAGAATTCCGATATGGTGCGAATAAGTGGTGGTCACACGGGGATAGCAAGTCTGAGTTGTATTTTAATAAACACACAACATCCGCAAAAAATTAAGGACTTTTAACCCTTTAACTGCCGAGGAGAACTTACGAGATTCGATCTTCAGTGCCCCCGGTTTTCACTCAGGCACGCCTAGTTATTTGTTGTAGCAACCCTATAACAAAGAGAACCTCGCCACTCATTTTTGCATATTGGGGAAAAAGAAGAGGTACTCTTTTCAATCTAAAACTGTTTACTTTTACAAGAAAAAATTAAAATACAACATTTAAAGTATAGAGTAACAGTATTATAATAAAAAAAATATTAGAACTTAGATGTTGTATGGTATATCTTGAAACATGGTTGGACACATAAACCAACATCACATTCAGTGCATTGATAGCGGGATTCACGACGAATTTTTTTTCTTGAACAAACAATACATTTTCTTGATGCATTTTTCTTTGAAGTTGTTGATGGTACTATATCCGGAAAATGTCTTTCAGCAAGTCGTAAAGGACAGTCACTTTGTAACTTCTGTCGTTTGGCTGTTCGTGGTGCAGTAACATGGAATTTCTCAATTATGCTTTCCACCAGTTTCATTCGGAAGTCGTAATTATCAGAGTTTGGGAGTTGTTTTTTCTGAAAGACGAAGGCATTCCAGAGAGTCATATCTAACAGATGGCGAAATATAGTTACATAATACCTCTTCTGTCGTTTTTGAGTAGTTGGATAGTAAACTAGTGCCTGATCCGCTCTATCTACCCCACCCATCGTCAAATTATAATCTATGACAACAGCTGGCTTTATAACTTTTTATCAGTTTCAGAGCAGTTTGCTGTATGAATAGAACTAAGAAGCGATACATATTTTTTGTCCCGCCATCTCAATACAGTAATTTTGCCTCTTTGAAAAGCGGCAATTTCTCCTTTCTTTAAAGTAAGTTTGTTGAAATTTACCGGCAAATCACGTCGATTAGGGCGAAGAGTTCCAGATACATCAGTGATATTTTGGATTAGAAGGTCTGCTAATTCTAGTGAGAGATAGAAATTGTCTGCAATTACACAATAACCTTTTCCCAGAAAAGGTTCAATAAGTGTCATCACTGATTTTGTAGCGACTCCATAGTTCTCATATTTTTTATCAAAGATTGTACTCTTCCCTGTGTACACAATCATATTGTGAATATATCCTGACTGCTTCAGCAAGTACAAACAGTTTTACTCCAAAACGAGCTCTTTTCAATGGTATATATTGTACCCATGACAGCCTGCCTTTGAAACGCATCAAGCTTTCGTCAATGCTCAGATCCCTTTCGGGTATATAACAACTTGAAAATTTCTTCATCAAGTCAGTAAAAACCGGCCATATTTTTCTGAGTTTAGGGTTTGGATGTGAATTTCCATCAAAAGTATCGTTATCGGAAAAGTGCAGAAACTTCGTGATAAGCTGGAAAAGATTTCTACACATGATTTTCCCAAAAATTGGAGTTTCGATCAGTTTATTTTTAGACCAGTAAAGTGTAATGTCAGGTTTTACTGTTATTCCTTGTAAAATCAGTATACCTAAAAAACATATACTTCCTCTGAATCGGTTGGATGCCACAACTTTGTTCTTGATTTCTCTTTTCCAAGATGTTGTTTGATATACTGGTCTGCAAAACGGTTAGTTTCAGTAACAATATGAAGCACCAGCTCCTCATCAAAAAATAATTCAAAAAAGAGAAGCGAGTTCGAAATATCCGTTATATTTTTCTGTATTCCTGGCTGTCCCAAAAAGGCAAAGTGTGGAGGCGGCACAGGTAATTTGTTTATATCCAATCATGTCCAACGTCGGGCATCTTGCAGAGAATTGTCGCTATCAGAATCCTCTTCGTCTGACGTAATATCATATTCTGACGTTTCTGATTCTGAAGATGAAGAAAGTACTTATCTAACTCACTGTCATCAGTATCAGACATATTTGTACAAAAATAAAAACCTATTCCCCCACCTTTTATAAGTAAATCCTCTGCAAACACGGTCAAAGTTATTCTATAGCATTCCAAAGCCGTGGGAGTAATTTTACTGAGAGCGGCACATTGCAAAGAACCTTACTTTGGTTGGTTTTAGTTAGTTAGATTTTAATAGCCAAAGGGCTATTCATGGTCCATACCAGGGTTCCAGAAAAATATTTTCTTCCTGCGTACACAAATACCATTACCAAAAATTTCCTGCGAGTCTGTGTGCTTTAAATTATACCGCTGAAGAAAATTAATTTTTACGTACTATTGAAGATTTAAAGTTGTTTAATTTACAACATTCTTGGCATTGATTTCGGAAGCATCAGACTCTGCAGGATAAACATTGGTTTAAAATGGCAAATTTTCAGCTTCAATATTAGGGTTATTAGTACTGGGTTGATTTCAAGGTTGAGCTTGTGAAACGAAAGCAAACATTGATGCTGGTCCAGCATGCCTCCTTTCCTAACTGTTTTCATTTTTGTGCTTTCGATTTAAATGATGGGAATAGTTTTGCTCCAACATTTCTTCATTGCAAATACAGCATTTTATTTTCCTTGTCTTACTTGGATAGCTCCTTTTCATTTTAAAGAAAAATGTGGTTTCCTTTTAAATTACAATGGAATATAACAAGAATTCTTTCAAATTCAAAAGAAGATTGAAGGAAATAAACTCTCAAATGCCAAAAACTCGAGATGCAAATGGATCGAAAAAGTTCCAGTAAAAGAAAAACTTGTAATTGCATGTTTCAATAGATTCTGATTCCAAAATCAGGAAATGAAGTCTCCCCCCCCCTCTACAGGTGTCAACACCTCTCCCTTCCCCACCCTAACCAACTGATATTTCTCCTTCTTAGAAGTAACTGGTGGGGAACTGTATGGGGAATAGCATCTCCTCCTTAACCTCTCCCCTCCCGGAGTTACGGGAGTCAACACCTCTCCCTTCCCCACCCTACCTAACTGAAATTTCTCCTTCTTTCTAGAAGTGACTGGTGGGGAACTAGAAGAGGAATAGCAACCCTGCGGAACAATGTCGCTCTTGCCGGAATGCAGATCATTCGATCTGTTGGTTGTTCGATCTGTGCATTTAAAAAAAAAAAAAAAAGAAAAAAAAAAAAAAAAAAAGATTTTCGATTTTAATTTCCTGCGGGATATGACGATTTCCTGCGTACATCGTACTCGCGTACATCCATTTTATGGGACTCTGGTCCATACTGCGCCAGAACCGTACTTCGGAAAGGCGTATATATACGCCCGGGGCAGTTAACGCATCAACTTAGCGGGGCGTATATATACGCCCGTGGCAAGCAAGGGGTTAAGGACCTCTAAGCATTTTCAAGCATCTCTATAAGCATTTTCAAAGTCTTCAAAACAAGTTCAAAATTTTTAAGCACTTTCAATGACCATGGGAACCCTGAAAAACTATAAAATGCAAATTTGAGCACCAATCTGATGCATTTCAGTACATTTTTGTACTTGGAGCAGAAATGCGATGCGACCCTTGAGGAGTAGGATTTCAGCTATTCTCGATCGGGTGGAAGTGAAACAGCTTAGCGATTTGGCCTTAGAAAAAGATTTACTTTTCTGTGGGAGATAAAAAGGATTTTTTTTCAGTAATTACAGAAAAACGCACCTTTCTTTGAAAAAGTGGAATTATTTTTTGTTTCTAAAAAATTAAAAAGAGGAATTCCACCACATGTTGTCTTTAATTTTGTGATTGGTTTAAGCAGAGTAACTTTTTTTTTTATTATCTAGTAAAAACAATTTTTAAATCTAAACCTAGTGATTTAGATTTCAAAGAAGTATTATAAGCTAAACAAAAACAATAATAAAAATTATAAATTCTGGAAAACAGACCTCTTCTGTTGCAATGCAATTCAAGACATTGCGATTACATTAAAAATAATGATTAAAACAATACCGCTTAAGATTTCCAGAAAACGTTAAATTATATTTTGGTAGCTTTTCATGTCTAATTATTAAATAAATTACAACTTACTTGCATTAGTGATATTCTGTATATCTTTAACTAAGCTTGTAGCCATTGGAATAGGTTTTGCTAACTTCAACACAAAATTTGCAGGAAGAATTGTGCTGTTTAAATTACTCAAGGCAGCAAATTGTGGTTGACTAAAATAGAGGAAAAAAATAAATAGTTTGAACGGACTTGAAGAAATATTTATACAGTCCAATATAACAACATCATAAAAGGTTGTTACCTTCTTCCATCTGTTGTTTTTGTAACAGTAATTAAAGACGTTGTTTGAAGTTTGTGTGCTGTAGAGCTTTCGATACAAACAGTAACTGACTGACCAAGTCCTTTTTCTATCACAGCTAAAAGAATGTAATGTTAATTATACATGTGAATACATCTCGAATACATTATACATCTCGAATTAATAAACTTCAAGGATATTGCTTGAATACAAGTTATTAAGTTTTAACTTATGTTAGTACAGCAGTTTGACAATTATTGGTTAAGCAATAGATGCCTAAATATGCAAATTATGACAGAATGGGGGAAAAAAGAAAAAAAAAAATTAAAATCTAATTCAACATCATGAAACGAGTTTCTTATATGTAACAGTGATTAGAAGATAACTATTAAACATACTTTCAGCCGTTAAAGGAATAGATGCCTTTGTTTCGACATCTAAAAGATCATATGGAGAGATGAAGTATGTCAGTTTCAAAGAATAACCTAAAAATAAAAGATAATTGAAAAAGGTAAAATAGCATTTGTTTTATTATAAACAAATACTTAAAAACTCATATGCCTTCAATTAAAATAAAAAAATTCATAGGCATACCACCACGTCTTTTTTGTAAAATTCCCACAGGAGAGTTATGGACCAAATTTCTCGGTTCTGCCATTGAGCTGAAATATACAAACTAAATTAATTAATAAAATTTAACCAAGGCCAGAGACCTAATGTTAATTATGTAAAATTGAATAGAAAGATTTATGATGAAGTTGAAGAGATTTATGATATATAAGATCAATATTAACATTTGTCTCTAAAAAAGCCTGAAAATAGTTTTTCAAATAAAAAAAAAGTTTTGCAACTTCATGAAAGATAAATTTTATAACCTGAATAGTATGAGTCACAATAAAGTCCTTAATGTGACATTAGTTTTGTATCTCACTTCTTAAAATTCAAAATATTGTAATGGATTTTCAGCAAAGACTTAATATTGCAATGTTAGGTCAATTTTCATCCTCATTAGTTTAAAAGAAGCAAGCAGAACTTTTAAGCAAGATATTTTTAGCTTCTATGATACCAAGCAGGCTAAAACCCAATAAAAGAACAATACCTTACAGTGATAAAAAACCAGCTAATTGCTTTTGCTACAATTCAGAAAAATAAAACAAAAACTTTCAACACCCTTGAGATAAAATGATTGCACACATACTAGATTTAAAACCAAAGGTATATATTACCTTTTTAGTTGAGCAAGCATACCCAGATCAGTTTCTAAAGCTTGAAGTGCAAGAAATGCTTGAGTTTTTTGCATCCTAAAACCAAAAGATCAGGTGAGAAAAAAAAAAAGAAGAAAAAAAACACCTTTCTTTATCCATGAAGCTAATCTAAAAGAAAATGAAATAACTTACTTTTCTGCATTTAGCTGGTAAATAGATGCAAGGCCTTCTACATGTTTTGTGAACTCTGAGAAGTTTCCAGCCCTATATTAAAAATAAATAATTCAAATAACAAATTTGGAACAAAATGTCGGAGACAAGAGATATCGTTTTACTTATGTATTATCCCATTGACTATTTTTGATCAACACTTTCACTAAAAAGGTCAATAGAACAGACACACAATTTTGAGAGCTATGCGCTAAATTAACAAAGCATGGCAATTACTTAATTTTTCTTATTAATTAATTTTTTGAAGATAAAACAAATTATGCTGCATTAATCAAAATACTTACTTAAGAACTCTCACCAATTCAGGACAAGTCTAAAAGATAAAACAAAATAAAATTATTTTGAATAGGGAAGGCATAGTTTATTGAAAATAGTTAGCCTTATTTTTATGAATTGCAAGGAATTAGCCTTATTTTTATGAATTGAATTGAAAAAAAAATTTAGTTTTCAAGAATATACAACTTACAACAGTAATAGTAGGATCTGCTTGATGATTGATCTTAACATCTTTTACTGCTCCAGTTGGTTCCAAAATAATTTCAACATAGAACATGTCATTGTAAATATACAATTCTGGTGAAGGGGAATTATTTGAAAATCGAACCCTAGTATAAACAAATTAGGTATTAATGATTATTAATAAAATTTATAGATTACATAATAAAATAGTGATTTTTTTTTCAAAAAAGGATATAAGAGCTTTTTTCAATGACAACTCTCAGTTGAGAGCTGATTAAGAAGAGGCAGACAAAAGCCCTGAAAAAATTATCATTGCGATGTCTATTAAAGTAATACACGGATGTGATTGGTCAAGCAAAAAATTAGCTGAATTTTTTCATCATTTTACAGTGTAATTCTCAAAAACATACAGTGCACAAAATTCAATACAAACATTAAGTTAAATTTTGGATATAAGATTGCTTGAAATTATTAACTTTACAATACCCATGACTTGTGACTGACACACATACAACAATTAAATAAATTTAATTGTGTTCATGTATTAATCACAATGGGGAAATTGAACTTAATTTAAACGTTTTTTTAAACATTCAGAAATTATAATCATAGTTAAACACACAGGCATTCACTCAATCAACCAGAATTTTTAAAAAATCAAGCTTGGTGAAAACGGCAATAAGTTGCCAAATGGGTTTTTTAAAAAATTTCACTGATATTTCGAACTTGAGTGGGGTTTTTATTCTTTATTTTGATGGTTTTTAATTAGTAATGGGGATATAGCTGAATTTACACTGATTAAAAATTAATACATTATAAAAAGTGATCATTTTTAATTTCGATTTATCCGGAATGCTGCAGTTTTCATTCAATCTACTGTGAATTTAAGGAAACCTTAATATTTTTAATGGAAATTTTGTACTCGGTTTTCATCGGCATATGTCCAGAAAAGGTTTAAAATATGAAATGCGTTGTGGTTATTGGCCGAATCTAAACAAAACTGTCTTGTTTTGATTGTATAAGAAAGTTGTTTTCAGATTATCTGCCGCCGTCAGCAACGCGAGGGCTATAATGCGCCGAAACATTCGTCATTAGACAAGCCAACATACATTTATAAACACCCATGCCTAACACGGGACTCGAACCTGCAACCTCGTGGTCTAGAAGCTAGCACGCTAACCACTATACCATTTGGTCGGCTGTATAAGAAAGAGAGTTTTGTAATTGAAATTCCATTATCTACAGCAGCAGGAAAACATATTTCGGCAGATAATTTTTCCGAAATTTTAATCCAAAAGAAATGCACACATTGTGCATCTATTTGATCTTGCATAAAAAATACATGAGGGACAAAAGCACTTTTTAATACGATTTCCGAAAAAAAAATGTGAAAACTTGTCATTTAAAATTTTTTCACGGATAGCAGGTTTCCCACTTCATTATGAATAATTTTGATGAAATTGGCGTAAAAATTACATGTATGGGAATACAAATCAAATGCACAGATTAAATTGCCATTTACAATAAAGTAAATAATCACTATAAAAAATGGGATAATTACCCTTGTACTTGTCGACTAATGCTTTCCAATCTTTCAACCATGGATTGCAAAGATGTCACTGAAAAAATTGAAAATAAAAATAGTTATTTTAATGAAATGTTAAACAAAAACCCAATGAAGTGTCAAGGTAAAGTTAAAGCATTTTTTTTACCTTTTATTGACTTCTGTAAAGTATCCAATACTTTTTGAAGTTGAGTTCGATCTCCACTATTCATAAGATGCCTTTTTTCCTAAAAAAATTAAATAAAATTAACAATAAATTTGCATAATGCTTTCATTTAAAGAACAGCAAAATATATAAAAAAATATTGTTTACTGATATATCATGCTTTAGAAAGTAGAAAAACACCCAATTAACAGTTATGCTTAAAATAATAAAAAACAGTGAAAAATTCATTTGTGTAAATGACAGTACCGTAATAGCAACCCTGAGAGATTTTGACATTTCTGGCCAAGATTTGTACTGCCCTGATTTTGCTCGCAATTTATCCATCAAATTTTCCAATGAGCTTTCTTTCACCAATTCAGTAGCAGGAGCTTCTAATAAAATGAATATCCAGAATTAGTTACAAAATGCATAAAAGATGCAAATATCAATTGAAAGAGTACAGAGCATAAAGTATAATTTAAAACATATATCCTGACTATAAGAAATAAGCATGCTTTAATTTTTTTTCCAACAACCAGATAAATGTCCAGCATCGGAAACAACAATGCTTTTCAAGTAGCAATGTTTTCACCATGAAATAATCTACTTCATTTAATTTTTTAATTAGTTTTAATGTGTATTAATTATCATGAAATCAATACATGTTACCATTAAATCGATTACATTATATAGGTATTTATTGAAAAAAATATAGAGACACAATTAAAGAGTATTTATGTTATTAAGTAAAATCAGTGTTCCCACTCAAATCACAGAATGAAAATCACTGACTTTTAAGGACATTTGAAAATTTGTTTTCAGGCATCATGTCTATATGTAAATTTAATAAAGTACATTCTACCAAAAAAGTTACAAATTGGCGCATGCATAATGCAAACACGTCAGAGAATTCCGATACTGTGAGGATAAGTGGTGGTCACGCAGGGATAGCAAGTCCGAGTTGTATATTTAAAAATTGTGCAGTTGGGCACACATGTGCAAAAATTAAGGACTTTTAAGGACCTCTATGCATTTTCAAGGACTTTTAAGCATCTCTAAGCATTTTCAAGGACTTTTAAGCACCTCTAAGCACTTTCAAGGCTTTGAAAACAAGTTAAAAAATATTAAGCACTTTTAATGACTTTCAATGACCGTGGGAACCCTGTAAAATGAAACAGGCTTTAGGGAAAATAAGTAGGTAACAGTAAGCTGATAACATTTATATAGAAACTGTAATGATGCGAATCAATGTTTTTTAAAAAATATTTCTTTGGAATCCTTAACTATAAAATAGTCTACATACATATTAACAACTAATTTATCAAAACCTTTAAAAACCAAATTAAATAGATCAAAGATTTCTTTCAACAAATTAGCTTTATTTAGTTTCTTATGGGCTAAACTTGTGGTTCAGTGTTGAGAGGAAAACTGTTTAGCTTGAAAGCAATATGTCTTGGATTTGATTCCCATGAGCAATATCCAAATAAAAAAATAGGCATTCTTTCGTTATGATGGGTACCCAATAAAAATTGCAGCGATTACTCATACAAACTTACAACCTTCAAATCAATTGTAATTCCTATAACAAACTGTAAACATTTAAGCTTGGTGACAACTAATATACCCATCTAATGGAAGAGTACCAAAAAAAGTAGTATTTACATCAATTGTATCACTGTACACTGTGATTTTTTCAGATTTTCTAACAAATAATGCAGGGTGGTTTCTATTTGAAAGACTCTGGTAAGGCATTCCCCATACAAAAATAAAATCTTCTATAAGCGATACTTAGAATATGTAATACATTGCACTATTAATGCTCAAAAGATTAATAAAATCTCATTTTAAAATCAGTTATTGACAAGTTTATTTGCGAGTTGAAAATTATTGCATGCAAAAGAAACAGTGAACTTTAATGTAGGTATCTATTACTGACGTTTCTTTCAAATAAATTGGACAAAAATATATTGGGGTCTTGAATCCATTTATAAAAAAAAAAATTAAAAATCAATGAAGTTTATATCATAGTATTTTGCATGCGTGTAATATTGTCATTAGAAAAAATTAGTTTCTCAGCTAAAATTATATCAAAGGACAATTAGATACTTTAATTTTTCCGTGAATTAAATTAGATTATAAATAAATCAAGCACCTCACAGAGAAATGAACATTTACTTCAAAAAGTTTAAAACATCAAAGTACAGACCAAAGTAAACACTATAAAAAATGCTTGTTTTGCGTAATACATTATATAAATAAAGTTTAATATCGATATACCAATTCAACTCACCCACTACTGACACGATTGGATCCGGACTTACAGTCTCAGTGGCTGCCATGGTAAACGTTAAAATAAAATTATATAAAATACCGCATAAATTACTTCAAAACAGTTCACTCTATATAAGTACAAACATTATATCTTGTTGTGAAACATACACTAGGTATAATCAAATAAAAAAACACGAACAAATCACACAAATTTATGACAACAAGACGGTCATTTTTGAACAGAAAATTATGAACCAGTTTTTACAAAGTTTGCTACACTGTTGCCTAAACTAAGCAACAAAAGTTACTTTCTAAATTCCAGGAACTATCAATTTCACCTTTCGAAAAGCAACAATTTCGAAAATAATTGAAACTTAAATATTTAGAACGATTCTTTTCTTGTTTTCGGTTTGTTGGTGAAAGTGTAATGTTTTTAGAAAAAATAGTGTACTCTTTCTTCACATTTAAGTGCTGAAGCCATGCAAAGAAGAGTTTTAAACATGTTTAACGCTACAGATGGTTCATATAACTGTAATCTTCACTGAAAACGTGAAAATGTGGTGTTGTGGTTGTGGAATGTAAAGGATCTCAATATTTATCATATTTCAAACAGAAACTATTAGTTACATATAATTTCAAAACTAATAAAATATTCAATGCTGAGCAGAAATAATTAAATATGAGTAAGCTAAAGTCTCTTAGTGGTAAGCGTTTTGTAAATTTCTTGTAAGTTTCAAAAAATGACAGCAAACTTGAATAAAATTTTCCCAGTATTCAGGCACTACATTATTGAACTGCTTTTATTTCTCGATTAGTTGACCAATATTAGCTTTTGTTCCTTTGAATTATCACTTGTTTTATGGTGCAGATACACTACAATGAGTTAATGATTTTAGTAACTTTCCTGTTTTTTTTTTTTTTTTTAATAAATTGCTTCAATATTTTACCGCTTAATTTGGCTCATTCCTAGTTCGCCAAGTGAATTTGCCACCAATAGATAGGTGATAAATTTCATATTTAGCAATCTTCTTTCTTGTGGTTATTCGTCATTTCTTAATTTGCTTTCTTAATTGCTCATTGATTATTTGAATATTCCTTATGTTTTCTACTGTTTAGTATTTACGATCACTTTGAATTTAGTTCCATTTTGTAGATTTCGAATCAGCCATCATGTTAAACTGGCGACGTTTTGGCATTGATGTTAACTATTCAAAATCATCCCAATCCATCAATGTAAACTAGGAATTTACCTGTAATTTTACTATCTAATCAATTTGATACCAACCATAATTGTATTTAATAAGGTTTATTTAATCTTCAAATTTAGTTAGGAACATTACAGTGTATTATCAGTACTTGTATTATTACTTTATCAAAATTATTTAATAAAATTCTCAAATGATTTTTTCTTTTTTAATTAAACTATTTTATATATGGAGCTGGGCATACTAATACAAAAATACTACATTGGTATTAGAGATCCCTTGGTAATTTTCAAAGCTTTTTGCTGGCCTCATTTTAAGTGAAATAATTTCTCTCTTACTAATCATATGAAGTATTAGTACTCTTCCGTTAGACGATACCAGGTTAAAACAGCCAACAGCAACCCCTTAAAAAACAGTAAAGATTTAGTCTTGGTGATACATTAACACATCGTTTAACCATGCAAACATTTATATTTGGCAACAACTGTGCAAACTGGTACTCATTTAACAGAAGAGTACTGAAGTATTTTAGCTCTAATTAATGTCGTAAAAAATTTCATGCATATACGTATTTGTCAAAAATATTTTGCAAACAAAATTTTTGTTCCTTACCTATCCATGCTTACATTTGTTCAGATTTCAGCAAACATTTTCTTGTTTTTGGCCTTATTTGTGCACTTACACATACATATGTTCATAATTTATTCAAATGTATTGTTACAAATGATGCATTAGAGAGATTATGTAACCTTGTTTGCTTCAAAATCCGCTCTTAAACAGTATAAGTTATTTTTAATGAATTTTTTGTTTGCCCTGAAAATTACAGGATATGCTTGTTACATCACATTCAGTTATTACCTAAGGAACATCATCATTAACTTAAATTTATCACAAATCATAAACTTATTCAATTTATTATCTTAAAGTTTTTAGGGTACTTTACTACTTTCTATGTAAATTTTAATTTAGTAAAGTATTAAAAAATAATAAATATCTTCTGTTAAAAGTATTCAATACTGATTGTTTTTATTATTAATTCTTGCAGATTCTAGCACTAGTGAAAGTGAAGAAGATTATGGTAAACGTAAAAATAATGTGCCTTGTGAATCCTGGAGTGGATTAAAAAGAAGTAAAATAAATACTTATTTTTCATCAAAATAAATGTTATTTTTATGTGAATAATTACTGAACTGTTGTTTGTATATACCTTTGTTGATTCAAAATAGCCAGCTGTTTTATTACTTGCATGACTAATAGTTTACATAAAGGTGCAAACTAAAGGGGTAGAAAAAAAAAAAAAACAGGAAAAAAAAACCTGGCTCTCTGCTAATTAAGTTTGTAAATTCTTTTTACTGTGTTCCTTTCCCTTAATCATATGGCCGACCAAAAGGTATAGTGGTTAGCGTGCTAGCTTCTATACCGCGAGGTTGCGGGTTCGAGTCCCGTGTTAGGCATGGGTGTTTGTAAATGTATGTTGGCTTGTCTAATGATGAATGTTTCGGCGCATTATAGCCCTCGTGTTGCTGACGGCGCCAGATAATCTGAATACAACCAACCCTTTATCATATGTAGTTAGATAGTGGCAGCGTTATAAATGAAAACTAGCTGAATACCCGTGCTGCGCTACGAAATTTTACCATTAGCATTTTAGCGATCAAAAGACATTCATGAATTCTACACTTCAGACGTTTGCTCCCATTTCGATCCCGACAAATTGATTTATCAAAATAGGAACTTTCCTTTGTTGACATTTTAAACGAAATTTATAATTGTGAATAGTAAACTGGAATAGTTTATTGAGTTTGTTTGCTCTTAGTTCTAAATTTCAAAGTAGTAGCTGTATTGGAATTAAGTTAATTAGACATTAAGTTAATCCTCGTATAGTTTCAATGTCGCGTCGTCTTTTCATCCCTTAAAAATTCGTTAATGGATATTGGAATGACTTATTTTTTTAACATTTGCAAAAAAATATCAGAAAAATGACTACATTGGAAGAGGAACATTCGGATATCCCTCGTTTGGAACATTTAACCCCTTTTCGACTCCTTAAAGTTGGTTAATCGAGAACAGAATAGCTTACTTTTTCTATGTTTAATCTTTTTTGACATTTGTACCAAATTTCCTATTTGTGACCATATGGGAAGTGGTGCATTCGAATATTCCTCGTTTGGAACGTTTAACCCCTTTTCCACCCCTTGATCCACCCAAGATCGGAATAGTTTACTTTTTCTGCGTTTGTCTTTATTGATATTCACACCAGTTTTCAGAATTGTGAAAATATGAGAAGTAGGACATTCGAATATATCGCTCGTTTGGAACGTTTAACCCCTTTTCTCTTTTTGACCTCTTAAAGTGGGTTAATCGAGATCGGAATAGCTTACTTTTTCTATGTTTACCATTGTTGACATTTGTACCAATTTTTAGAGTTGTGACCATATGGGAAGTGGTACATTCGAATATCCCTCGTTTGGAACGTTTAACCCCTTTTTGACCTCTTAGAGTGGGTAAATAGAGATCGGAATAGCTTACTTTTTATACGTTTGTTTTTGTTGATACTTGCACCAGATTTCAGAGTTGTGACGAAAGGGGAAGTAGGACATTCGAATATCCCTCGTTTGGAACGTTTAACCCCTGTTCCACCCCTTAAAGTGGGTTAATCGAGATCGGAATAACTTACTTTTTCTTCGTTTGTCTTTATTGATATTCTCACCAATTTTTAGAGTTGTGACGAAATGAGAAGTAGGACATTCGAATATTCCTCGTTTGGAACGTTTAACCCCTTTTCAACCCCTTAAAGTGGGTTAATCGAGATCGGAATAGTTTACTTTTTCTATTTTTACCATTGTTGATATTTGTGCCGATTTTCAGAGTTGTGACTATGTGGGAAGTAGGATTTTCGAATGTCCCCCGTTTGGAACGTTTAACCCCTTTTCGACCCCTTAAAGTGGGTTAATCGAGATCGGAATAGTTTACTTTTTCTATTTTTACCATTGTTGATATTTGTGCCGATTTTCAGAGTTGTGGCTATGTGGGAAGTAGGATTTTCGAATGTCCCCCGTTTGGAACGTTTAACCCCTTTTCCGACCCCTTAAAGTGGGTTAATCGACATCGGAATAGCTTACTTTTTCTATTTTTACCATTGTTGATATTTGTGCCGATTTTCAGAGTTGTGACTATGTGGGAAGTGGGAGAATTAGTGATGAGTGAGTCAGTGAGTGAGGCCTTATATATATAGAGTGCTTTGCCTTATATATATAGAGATAATATTTTCTTAACATGTTGCTTTTGAAAAATTGACTTAAATCGACCTGAAGTTTTTTGCTGTTATCAATAGAATTTAAATCTAGGACATTCTTCTAACTAGCATAATTGTGAGAATTCATATAGATTTTTATTTGTGGACTATTCCATTATCTTATGTAATAATCAAGTATTGTTAGTTTGCAAGCAGGCTTATAGCATTTTTTGTTTGTACTGTTCAAGTTGGTGTTCAGTTGTTCAAGTACTTTTGTTTGAAACTTCTGGTTGTATTTTGGTATTGGAACGTGTTTTACTAAAAACTTTAATTTGGATGTTTGCTACTAATCTGGGGTATGATTACTGTTTGTTTTACTAACATGTGCTCATAGTATATAAATATAAAGTGATTTAGGTGTTTGAAATTTTAATATTTGTTTATATATTACAAGTTACATTCAGAAGATAAATATGTTTAGAAGATATATAATCAGATAACCTTTGTAAACAAAAGAAAAGCAAGAATATTTATGATTAATTGTTTTCTATAAAATTTTTTTTTGAAAATATAAAACTTGGAATTGTTAACCTTTCTATCCATGATTTTATTTCGGTGTATTTCAATAGTTGCTTAAGCTTTCACTTTGAAGGCCCATATCACTTACAGATTACATTTAATATTAATTATTTGTTTCACTGTCAAATCGCATGAACAGTGTTAGAAGTATAATTTTGAGTTTATCAATCTTGCATCCTAAGAAGTTGCTGTAATTTTCTTAGTTTTATTTTAAGTGGAAAATCCTTATTAATGTATACAACTTATTTATGCATAAAATATAGAAGTGATGCAACATCATTTTGGTAAAAATAGGTAAAATATAGTTTTATCTTGTACCTTTTAGCATTCTAAGTTATGAAATTGAACTGAATAAAATAAGTTGCTATTAAAATAAAAATTTAGTATTTTTGTGAATAAAAGGTCCCAATTAAAAGATGATTTAAACTTTTTTTTATCATGTTTAAAATGCTACAAATTTTTAGGTTTACTGGAAATTTAAAATAATCTAGTAGTCAGGGACCAATTTCCTGTCTTTAATTTCATTATATAAGTGTTTGGTTAATATAACACACTTGATTATGTTCCAGCTCGTAGTACTGATGAAGAGGCTGATTTATTTTACAAATTAACAAATCAAAATGCTAATTTCAAAAGTCCTAACAAGTATGCTGAAAGACGTAAGTTTTTTTTTATTAATTTTTTTTATTCTTAAATATTTTTATTTAATTTTTCTGAACAATTTTTATTTAGATATTTAAATTTAATTGTATTGCAATTGTCCGTTTATGATTTTATCTTCCTCAAAAACTAGGTTTTGCTTTCTGTGTTATTTATATGATTTACTAGATATGACTGTAATATTAACTTAGTTTAAAAGCTGTTAGAATTGCCAATCTTTGTAGGTGGTAAATTATCAAAAGGTGAAACTTATTTTAAAATATTGAATAACAAGTAGTAAAATATTCTACACAAATTTATATTATTTCCTTCACTTGCACTGGTTATCAAACTCTCGGTATTTCTTTTCCTTTTTACATTAGGATTTAGTACTGATGATACTGAAGATGAGCATTTTGAAACTGTGAAACCAGCAACAAAAAAATTTAAACATGATTTTAAAAATCCTGCTCAATACATTGAGAGAGGTAAGAATCTTTTTTTTATTACATGGGAAGACTTATAATGATATTGATAAATTTGTTCTTCATAGTATTTTGTAATTTTTATTTAAAATTAATTTTTTTCTTAGCATAGTAGAACTTAAAAAGTTAAAGTTTAGACATTTTTCACATTTTCTAATGCAGCTCTTTATGTTACTATAACTGCCCCACAGAACTTTCCACTGACCAGACAGACAGTGAAAGTGAGGAAAAAAATGCACCTGCTAAAACATTTTCTAACATGCCTAATATGGATGCCCTCAATGGAAGTTATGGAGTTGGGATGAAATTGATGGTATGGATAGCTATTTTTAAATTAATTTATGCTTTATAAAAATATGATCAATAAATTTTTCCTATTGTATCTTGTAGTAGGATCAGTGGCGAGGCTTGACTTTTCTTAGTGGTCATCCGTAAATCTTTTTCTGCCACCCCCACCCCCCTATTGCCCTGTTCTCAATCGTTACTACATGCATTTGCATACAATAGTGACAGACAAATGTTCGCAAATTTTACATGTATTAAGGACGTGGCACAAAACTTCTTGTTAAGCTAAAAAACATTTTTCGAAATAAGCCCGGCTGACATTTTAAATTTCATTCACTTCAATATTTTGCATTTCACGCTTTTTACTAGTAATCTTCCTTTTACTGATAACTAGCCAACTTGGTTGTATAATTTCACAACAAAAACAATTAGTGCTTATTTCTGTAGCTAAATGTAAGTAATTTTCAGTAGGATGTTATGAATAAAAATAAAGACATTTAAATGAAAATAATGATACAAAATATTAATGGCATCAAAAAATTTATTTATCAAACTAAAACTTATAATAATAAAATACTCATAGTAAAACATTGTAAATTAAATATTATAATTTATAAAAATTGCACGAGAATTTTCATTTATAATATTTTATATTTGGAGAGCGATTTAAAAACAGTAAGTAAATGGTTAAAATAACCAATCAATATTTTGACACATATATATTGGGTCTGCCAATCCGACCACTATATTTCCCTATTGTAAAGTTTGAAATTAAACACTTATTTATAAATATACTCAAGTCTTCGGGTCTTTGTTGCAAACTTTTCTTTAACTTGGTTATAAAAATTGCCACTTTTTTGAAGTGTCACCAACATATCTTTTTCAATCGACAAAAGAGAAAGTTCGCTCAAACGATCTTGATTTTGAGTAGAGCGAGTTTTTCGTGATTCTGTCCCATTGGGAATCGGCGAAAATTACGATAAAGAACCACGAACATAAAGGAACAAATATTAATTGACTAGTTTTTTATGCATTAAGTAATTATTTATAAAGATGAAAAATAATCACTGCTTGTTAAAATCTATAAAATAATAACACATTTTAATAAATTAAATTCTGATACATAATGAAAGATAATTATAATGAATAATAAAACATAATTACAATAAATAAAGAAAACTTGAACAATAATAATGTTTTTATTCTAATTTATTACAAGTCCTTTCCCCCTCTCCCATCTCCGTTTTTGATCAATACATACTAAATGCATTTACTTACAATCATGATAAACAAATATACCCAAATTTAGTTGCCGTTCACGAGGGGATATGTAACTCTTCTTTTTCAGCTTCTTAAAATAGAAGTTTAAAACGTAACAACAAATTTTAATCCTTACCTAATTCATTCGATTGGAGAGTATGGAGTTGGGATTGAAATCCTATTGCAAGCCTACATTATCAATGAAATTAAAAAAGTCACACAAGTGCATAAAAACTTAAATGCAAACATTCAAACAAAGGCGCCCATGAGAAGAATTTATAAAATTAAAAAAAAAGTATTAATTATATTCTCCCCTTCAAGTTCAAAATCAAATTTGATGAATCAAAATAAATTTAAACTAATTTGAAAGGTTCACTGGCAGGAGACATAAACGTTCTAAAAAATGTGCCAAACCGATGTCCCGGTTAATCTAAATAACAGTTTCAGATTTCTAATATTTTTAATTATTAAAATACTTTCATCCATATATTACCCAATCATATGTCACTTAGTAGTCATCTAAATTGCATATGGAAGAAATAAATTACAATGGAAGTAATACATAGTATTAAAAAAAAAAAAAAACCTTTAA
The DNA here is from genome assembly GCA_963978545.1 of Linyphia triangularis. Lineage (NCBI taxonomy): Eukaryota > Metazoa > Arthropoda > Arachnida > Araneae > Linyphiidae > Linyphia > Linyphia triangularis. Next base: position 37,178,695 of record OZ021722.1, on the reverse strand, counting down.
AATGTTTTATTGCCGATTTGGAGACATCACGCCAAATGTCAGGAATACACCTACAAGAACTATCGAAACTCTAAACGTATTCGGTATAATCTCTGATGACCTGAGAGACCTGTCGACGAATCAGATTCGTTGATTGATGCCTTCACAGACAGATTGAAACTATAGAAAAGACGGATTCGGAAAGGATGACCGAATCTCATAGAGGGCAGCACGAACGAAATTTCCTTTAATGGATTTTTTTTATCACTTTCTTGTGTAACTTATTAGGAAATGGTTATAAATTTTTTTTTTTAAAGAAATACTGCCCAGAATAATTAAGAATATTGTTATAAAATAAAAAAAAAAAAAAAAACCTAAAAAAAACACATTTTTTTAAAAAAATGTTTTGTTTGCGTGAATTGTTAATTTTTTACGTGAGATTTATGCAATCATCGCCGAATCCAACGATGACCGGGCCCCTCGCCACTGAGTAGGATGGTTATATGAATATAGTGCAGGCAATCAATGAAATGCTCAAATTAAATGCAGTACATATTACTACATTTTATTTTTTTTCCAGGAAAAAATGGGATATAAAACTGGTACAGGTTTGGGTAAGTACGAGCAAGGAAGAGTAAATATTGTCGAAGCTTCCAAACAAAGGGGCCGCAGAGGTCTTGGTCTAACAATAGCTGGATTGGAACCATCTGACACCAAATGGGATTCTTCACAGGAAGAGGTAATCAACATATGTCTTATTCCTGTTTAAAGTGCATGAAAAATTTCGCATTATTTTTAACAAGTTATTTTTCATTTAGATTTTACTTACAGAAGAAGTGTCATGGTGTCCCGAGTGTACACTGCCACTTTTAAGTATATCAGAATTGAGGGAATGGATGGTGGAAGGAAAAGTAGTTATTGCTTTTGATTGTTTTATTTCTTAACAAATCAAATTAAGTTAACTAATGTGTTTTTTTTGTTTTTTTTCTCTTTTTTTTTTCTAATAATTTAAAGTGTTTTCACGTGTATTTTATGTAATTATGCTGAAAATACGAGAAAAGCTTTCTTAGTAGAAATTTTAACATGAAGTTCAACTATTTACCTGAAGTATGTTTTAAAATCAATTAAATACTACAGACTTTTATTTAGTTTATTTGTTGGTTTACTTCCATACCTAAATTGCTTTTATAATTGCATGGACTTGTACTAAAATATAATAATTTAAATTATCTTGAAATATAACCACAATTTAAATTATATTAATGATTAAGATATGTGTAGTTTATATTTGAAACTGTTTAGTTTATGTATATCTTTTTTCCTATTTTTAAAAAGTTAAACCTTTTCACTTTAAATAGTTAGACAGAAATTATATCTTAATTTTTAATTTTATTGACTTATTGTGTATGCAATTCAGTATCTGTTTTGAACAGTATGTAGTTTCCTGTAGATAACTTTGGTTTGACTGCAAGATGATAGATCAACAATATGTATTATTAGTTCATATCTTTCTCTGTTCATGAATTTAATACATAAAAATCAGTATGTAAATTTATGAATTTAAGATATAGTTATTTTGGATTAATTTATATGGGTTTTCTTATTTTAGAAAAAAGAAAATATTGATGACGAAACAGAATTTTGCAGTCCTGAAATTTTAAGTCAGATTGTTTCAGCTAAGGTATATAAAAACATTGGCTGTATACCTAAAATCGTTTTGCTTTTTTATATTAAGGTTGTTTTTAATATTACTGCTGTTTGCTTTTTTGATAAGGAATATATTTAAAACCAAACAAAAAATGTATATTAGGAATTGATATGAGGGTTTTCATATTTTTGGTTCTTGTAATTAAAAATGCTTATTGATTTCAGTTATTTGTGCTATCTAAAATTGAATTCTTTTGTAGATTTTAATTTGCACAGAATTTTATGATCCCCTTCAATCATTGCCTGTTTGTAAAAATGTAGAGACAGGACTCACAATTACTGTTTATTTTTAGTTTTAATTTATTTATTGTATACTACTTAACATCAGTTTTAAAATGATTTCATACTTTTTCTTATTAATTTATCTATTTTTAGTTAATATCGTAATTATCTTGGCCTTTTAATATAATTATTATGTTTACTAGAAAAGGAAATGAGAGTTTGACAGATTTTACTCAAAAGTTGTTTCTTTTGTTAAGAGTGTTTTTGATGATCTGGAGGGTGATGAAATGAGGAAGGCCAGAACTCGGTCTAACCCATTTGAGACTATCCGTGGTGGAATTTTTTTGAACAGGTACATGTATGGCATTGTAATCGTCTTTTCAACTTAATATTTGGGTTTTACCAAAAAACTTATTTGGTATTAAAGTATATTTTGAGTTCTTGAAGACATGGTTTTGGTGCTTTTTTTTCCAAACTTCCTACCAAATGTTTTCTTCAAAATGTATGTTTTATGTTCTAAGCTAATTTTGATTAAAAAAAAAAATAAAAATAATATTGTTATTTTTCTGCAAGTATAGCCTTTGATTTCTCTGAGGTAAAAAATAAATCCTATAAGATATATAAATAAATCGGAATTTTTAAGGATAATTTATATTTGCAAATACTGAATTTTTATTTTTGAAATTTAACTCCTTTGTATTGTTTATAATAATAGCCCAAATTTTTTTATCTGTTTACCTATCATTTTAAACTGTTTATTTGTTTTCAGATATTGATTGTTTATTTATTATTAAGGTGTTCTGTACTTTCTTTAAGGTAGCATTTTAAATGAAATGTTTCTTTGTTTTCCTTAAAACTTTATAATTTAAGAATTAGTTAAATAATATTCTCAATTTTACATATTTGTATTTTTTTCCTTAGAGCTGCAATGAAAATGGCTAATATGGATGCTGTTTTTAATTTTATGTTTACAAATCCTTCTAAAGTTAATGGAGTAAGTCTTTTTTATTCTGTATAAAAGTAATATCACATGCTTAAACTTATGAGAGCTTAATTATGTCAGGGAAGTGTGATTTACCTTTAACTATTGATCATTAAAGATTTAAAAGAAAATTAAATATAGTATGGAATTGTCACAGACATTTTCTTAAATTAATTTCAATTTGTTTTTCCATGATTCTTTCTTTGTATATAATATAAATAACTAATCAAATCCTTTTTAATGACCTCCAATGGTATGCTTTAAAAATTCTTATTATAAGTAAAGCTCATTATTCAGAAAATTTCATTTTTAGTTTTGAAATCAAAGGGATAATTTTTTTTTCTCCAACCGATAAAGCCAGTTGATTATAATTTTTGGTTATTTAGTGTTTTATAAATATAGCTTCCTATTTTGTTCTAAGAAGTGAAAAAAATATTTTATATATTTGATAGTTTTGCCTAATAAAGCAAATCCATTGATTGATACAAAATTAAATTTTATTCGTATAGTATTTCTATAATACCCAGTCTTGTGTTAAAGTATCATGTCTATATTTTAAAACTTCTGTCAGCATTAGACAAGTTTGAATATTTTGGTATAAGTTAATATATGGAAAACAATGGTTATATATTGAGGAAGAATAAATGATTTTTTTTACAGAAGCCTGCAGTTGGTCCAAATGAGTTATTGTACTTTGCTGATGTTTGTGCAGGACCTGGTGGTTTCTCAGAATATGTTCTTTGGCGGAAAAAATGGGAATGCAAAGGCTTTGGCTTCACACTTAAAAGGGAGAATGATTTTAAATTGGAGGACTTCTTTTCAGGAGGACCAGAAACTTTTGAGCCACACTATGGTATGTTACAGATAGTTATAAGAACAGAATTTTTTTTGCAATAGGTACTTGAAATACCCGATGCATTTTTTATAATTCCAAAAGTTTCTTTGTGGGTTGTTAATTTGAATGATACAGTTTTACATTTCTAAAAGTAGAAATAAAATGATATTTTTCTGGCTTTTAAATATTTTGCATGGGCTGGGCATGTGCGGTGTATGATTTTATGCATGGTGTTTAAATACTTTTTAGAATATACTTAAAATACATTCAACAAAATTCAGAAGATTCCTTAGTTAAGGACAAAAAGTAAGTTCTTACTAGGGTGACTTCACAAGTTCTCAACTTGCTCACAACTTAAATTTTCTCAAATTTATTTCTGTTATTATTGAATTTGATTTTTTGAATGAGATAGGGCCTGTTTTCGTGTCCAATCGTATAATGGTTTCGGTTGAGTTATTTTTTTAAAATGTAATTAAACTAAAGCAATTTGCAAATCAATCTAGCTGACTTGTTGAGTATACCTATATATAAGAATTCTTTTTAATCATTACTGCATGTATTTATTTTTAGGTGAAGATGGTGATGGTGATATATATGTCCCAAGAAACCTCAGATCCTTTCAGAAGTTTGTCCGTGCTAATACAGATGGTCAGGGTGTTCATTTTATGATGGCTGATGGGGTAATTATACGTAACTTTTTGTTATTAATTCCTTAATTGCAACTTTATTATATATTTTAAAATATATATATAGCGACTAAGGACTTGATCCTTTTTTTGTTGTACACTCCTGGAAGATATTTTATTTACAAAGTTTTTTTTAGAAACTTATTTAGGCAAACCATTGCCTTCTAAATACTAATATCTGCCTTGTTTGATTGTTTTGATCTGATTCCTATATACATTGGTACGCTAAAAAAACAACAAAAACCACACATTGAAAAGATTCTAGGTAATAGGTTTTATCTCTTATCTCAAATTATGCTTCCAATATGCATATTTTTCTCATAAATTGCTCATATATTTTATTTTGAAGTTTTCCTAAATTGAATTACAGACTTACTATAAAACTATATGGTATATATTTAAGTTCAACAGTGTCATATGTATTTAAAAGTCCATAACTTCACCACTCTGTTAGTGAATACTTTACCACTCTGTTAGTGAATACTTTACGACTCTGTTAGTGAATACTTTACCCATGAGGACAACTTGATCTGTTCCTCAAATGTTGAAGAGTAAATAGGTTTTCAAGATTCAATGCAATTCTTCTGAATAATAATTTTTCTATCAACTCATTAAAAGAAGCCTAAAAGTGATTTTGCTTCACAAAAGTGGCTTCACAGCTATTCCATGCACTAGAATTAGACTCGCGAGAACTTGTAAATAGTTTTCAAATGCTGACATACAAAGACCATGACTGGCTAGTATACAAATATTTGAAGATCTTTTGCACATTCCTGGGACAACTTAGTAGATACAACAAAGAGCCTTGGTTTCCTATTCAAGACAGAAAATCTTTAGAAGACAAATGGTTGGTCCCAGTTTAATTCAGCCTAATAAAATTTTATTACCACCTTGATATTATATTAGGATTAAGGATGCAATTTATAAGATCACTTCCAAAAATGGAATTTCTTCAAATACTTGCATACTAAGTTTCCAGGTTTGTTAGATGTCAAATCTAAAGGAAGGATTGCTTATTGAATCTGCAATAAAAAAATTTGTGGCTAACCATGAGTTCCTAAGCACCTTGAAACATTCTCAGAAAGGTTTGATGGCATTTATTAAATTTTTAAAGTGAAATTTTGGTTTACAAGATAGACCCTAACTGCAAGTGGTTCGTTGCGTGAATGTTGAAGGCATTTTAAGTTCTAGGTTGCATTTGAGTTTGAAACTGTATTTATTTAATTTATACCTCGATTATTTTCTCCAATATTACAGTGAGTAGGGAAGGAAGTGAAAGACTCTACTAGGATATCAGGGAAAGATATGTGGTATCAAGATGTAGCATGACGTTGAAAGGCGATTACTGTGGTGTGTTGTTAAATGATATACCAGTGTTTCTCGGAATCAAAAACATACAAGTTTAAGCCTCGGCAGAAAGAAAAAAAGTTTTACTTTTCAAGTGAATTTTTGTTAATTTGAAATTTGAGCTCTCGCAAATTTTAACAATAATTTTTTTTTTATTTACATTGAATAATTATATTGACCTCTGATATTAGAAGTGCAGTAAAAAATTTACAAATCACTGCCGTTATTCTGGTTTTAAATATCATTTTATGGAGAAAAAGGCAACAAGGCCTTTAAAGCAATGATATTCTTCTTGTTTAGGGTTTGATTCAACATCAACACAGTTTAGAATTTTTCTAGATTAAATTATGTAAAGATTTTTACCAAAAAGTCACTGTCACAAAGGCGTCGGTGACAAAGTACAATGGGTGAGATCCGTTATGAGTATTTTGAAGCTTATTTACTTTGGTTTGTTTGTTGCAGACAATTTATTTCACAACTTTTATTAATAGCAGTTGAGAGCAAAGTATTAAACAACATTTATAAGAACTTCAGTATTTAACATAATTTAGTTTGTAAATTATTTTTTATTTAATAGGGTTTTTCTGTTGAAGGAAAAGAGAATGAACAAGAAATTTTGTCAAAACGATTATACCTTTGTCAATTTCTTTGTTCACTTTTAATTCTTAGGAAAGGTAAGCTTTTAAATTTATCAAATATTTGAACTTGGAATTTATAAAATTTAAATAAAAATGTTTGATAATTACAGGGATGAGATTCTTCCGCTTTTTGGCGAATTTTTGCTTTTTTGTAATTTTGGAGAAAATTCGCCTTTTTTTACTTTTTTTTTCTCTTGAACTTCCGCTTTTTTTGTATTTCTTTTTCCTGCAAATTTCCATTTTTTTCCTCCACTACAAATTTTTGCTTTTCTTTCCGAAAATTCCACCAGAGAAAAGAAATCTTTTGTTTTCGAAAGAAAATTCTCAAAAATAAGCTCGACTCTGCTGCATAACTCTTACTGGCGAGGAAACCAGTTGATTCATCTTCATCGCGGGAAAACGCATAGAATTCTCAAATTATCGCTGGAAAACGTATGGAATTCACAAATCGCCTGTAATGTTGGCATCAACTTCGAAAGGGGGAATATTTTTCTAATATGCAGCAAAAAATCTATTTCTAGGTAACCTGTGTTCTAATGTAAGTGTTTTACACGTGCTCTTTATTCTATTCCTATGGTTGTTTGCGCATCGAAATTGTAAGATTATTATTTGACGATTTCTTTTGAAGATCGACTATTTTGATAATGATTTTTTATTTATTTAATGGCTATTATTAGAATTAGCCGCTATTCTCGTGATTATGGCGACCACTATCCCAAGAATTACGTTGTTGCGTGATGATCATTTTCTTCGGATGTTACGCCGATATAATAGGCTCTGATGTTAGTGCAAAGATTTACACATGTCAAACATGGTACCTTTAAAAAAGTTTGATTTCTGTTTTTTTTTACTAAAATTTCGATAATTCTTGAGATTGATACAGATTCATTCGCATTACAATTTTATTGGGCTTCTTGCAAGTTTGACAACCAGAGAACTTGCGTACGTTCAGATTTCCCCAAACCTCTGATGTATTGACCACTTTTCCTGCAGATTGCCTGCCCCTATTTGCATTATTTACATTGATATGTGATGGCCATTTTGCTAAGGTATGCAGTGATGAAATGGCTGCTATTTCTGCGATTATGGCGTCGCTGTCACAGAGAATTGCGTTATAGTGTGATTATCATTTTCGTCTGGCGTTTCGCCGATATAATAGCCACTGACGCTGTTGCAGATATTTGCACCTGCCAAACATTTTATAGTTCAGCTGAAACGTGGGCTTATGCTCTTTTCTTATTGAAGTATTTTGATTAATCCCAAGATTGATAATAATCTAGCCAGGGTTTTTTTTCGTGGGGAGAGGGTTATGGTCGAAGATTTGGTGAAATACATATAACAAGTTACTCAAAAAAAGGGGAAATCATTAAACAAGATTTCACACAATTTCGGGAGGGGTATGTCCCTTTGGACCCCCCCCCCCCCTATCTGCTGCCCTGCTTGCTTGCAAGTCTCACAACAGTGGAACCTACTTTCGTTTCAGACTTTCCCAAACTTCCGATGTCATCACAACTTTTACTGCAAATTCCCAACCTCTATTGGTATTATTTACGTTTCTGCCTGGTGTTTATTATATTATTTTCGCTGTGCATTAGATGACGTAAGGACTACTATTACCAAGATTTGCACTACTACAGTGAATGCTATAGCCGAGATTTACGCTGTGATGTTCATTTTCGGCGAGTATCACGTCAATATAATAGCCACTATTCCAAAGGTTTATGTCTCGATAATTGTCGCTATCGCCGTAATTTATGGGGTTGTGATAGTAAATTTCATAGAATGTTATGTCGATATAATCGCCTTGATTGCAGGGATTTCCACCGATATATTGGGTGCTAACTCTGATCTTTATGTTGGTGGGATGGTCAGTTTGCCGATTGTTGATTAAGTTATTAATTATTATTGTGTAGTTTTTTCTTCATGTAGATTTTTTGATTATTTACTTCTTAAAACATGTTTGCGCGTATAAAGTATGGAGCAATTTTTTTTACTTGTGTTTTGGGTCTTTAGTCAATCTCATCTCTGTAATTACTTAGATTTTCTACTTCCATATTGTGACATCTGATTTTGTAATTGACATCAATTGTTTCAGATTTCATTTTTAAAATTAATTTGTTTTATATGCCATATTTATGTACATCTTTTTTTCAGGCTTTCCTTTTCACTTTTTAAACTTCCATAGAATTATAACTTAAAAAAAAAAAAAAAAAAAAAAAAAAAAAGGATAATTTTAATATCTTCAATTAATGAAAGGTATACTAGTTGCTGCTTAATGCGACTCTGATGTTAAGAAAAGCAAAGATGAGAAACACTGGTGTAAAGAGCTAAGATAATCTGGAATTGCTTAATGTTAAATTTTTTAGTATTGTTACAATATAAGAATCTGATAGAACCTAAAAATACAGATATATTTCTGAACTGAAACAAAGTTTAGCCTATGTGTTGATGTGAAATAATTTTTTATAAGATGATTAACATTGCTATAGGTGGCCATTTTGTATGCAAGTTGTTCGATTTGTTCACTCCATTCAGTGTGGGCCTAGTATACTTAATGTGGATGGCATTTGAAAAAATCTGCATTTTCAAACCTAATACTAGCAGACCAGCTAACTCTGAAAGGTAGGTTTTAATTTATATTACTCATCTAACTTGTGGTTGAAGCTCACAACAATTAAATGCAGCATTAAACCATGTCATGTCTATTTATCTTTTAGTAAAAATACATAATAATACTTAACTAGCATGGTTTTATTTGATTTTATGCAGTACAAAGTAATCCTTTGAATTTAGATATGACCATTGTTAAAATGCTCAACTAGTTTTGCTCATGTTATGAAATCTATTTCATCTTTTCAACCATGAATGTAATTAGATTTAATGGATTCCGTTTGTACTTTTTGGCTTTTAATTCTGTTTCATATTTCTACCAACTATTATGCATTAGATACATAAATTTGAAATTAATATGAAATTATAGCTATAGACTTTTTACCTAGCTGTAAATAATTTGAAAATTGCTTGTTCTTGAGACAGGTTTAAATTTTAATTTCTGTAAATTTTCACTTAGGTACATTATTTGCAAATGGTTGAAGGAAGACACAAAGGATATTAGTGACTACATGTATGAAATAAATGATGCTTTAGATAAATATATAGGAACCGCTAATGATAAAGATATTACAGACATTGTGCCTCTTCATTTATTAAAGGGAAATGATGAATTTTATGAGTACATTGTGGAATCAAACAATAAGTATGTTTTTAACTTACATTTGCTTTAATCTCATGTTATTATCAGAACAATTTTTGGATTTTCAGGTTTCAGTAATTGTTATTGCAACTTATACTTTGAAACTATTATTTATGAAACCTTACGAGATAGCTTTGAGTAACTTAGAAGTCAAGAAAAACTGCTAGATTTTCTTACATGAATGCCAACATCTAACACATCCAAAACTGTTTAAAGAGTGACTGCTCAGTATTCTAACACCTCTGCAAAATTGTTTCAAGTGTGACTCAGGTTTAGTATTCCTCTTTAAAGTTCTGATTTCAAAGTTTAATAATATAATAAAGTTGTAGGTTCAAGAACCATACAGCTCTTCTTTTTACTCCTTAGAAATTTCGACAGTTACAATTTTGGGCCAATTTTTAAGGCAATACTGACTTTATTCATTAAAATGGGCAATTTCATGAGAATAAATTATAATCCAGCATTTGATTTTTAATCTTTTGAAATAAAAATATAAATAAAATTTTACTCTAAAGAAAAAAATTCTCTATTAATTTGTGTAACAACAATACATCTCCAAGCAATTACTATGCAGATGTAAAGAAAATGAGTTGTACTTTGTCTACATACGGTGTAAGATGTACTAATGTGTTTTGAATATTTTGATTAAACTTTATAAAAGGAGATATTTTATTTGAAAGCATTAAAAACCTAATGGCAGATGACCTTTTTTAACAAATTTTCCCATTTATTTGATAAAATATTGTCTAAAAGTTTGGTCGTAATTGTCAATTTTTATGTTATAGTATATCCTTGTTCGAAATAATAATCACTGCAATTAGACTTTTTAAAGTTATTTGCATGTAGATCGCAAAGTCTAAATTAGGTTCAGTTTTAACTGTATGCCAATTCAATAAATTATTAAAATATGTTGAATGTTGGTTTTACTCTCATTTAAAAAAAACTGGATGTCATTTGTCAATTGCGCTGCTATATTTCATTGTATGGGGTTCAGCTTTATTTTTTTGCTAGAGAGCTGTAGTATAGATGAATTTGAAGTGATAAAATTTTAGATGACTAGTAAATATATTCTGGTGAATTGTTAAAAAATCAACTTCACTTTTGAGGGCATAGTAACATTACAACTAATCTGGTAGCATTTCTGTTTGATGTAACATTATTTCATTTTCAGGTTATTTATAATTCTCTTACTTTCTAAATTATTAAAAATATATTTGGGATTTTGTTTACTATGAATTTGAAAAGTTCACTTTTGAAAGTGTGAAATTGTGTACAATGAGGTTTTTCTTTCCCTCATACAATTTTCGTGGTATTATATGTTAGAAAAGTGTTGTATTTTGTAAATATGCTAAATAGTCTTTTTTGTTTAAAATAACAGGTTATTATTAAACTTGTATAAATGCAAGAGAAATAAGTTGAAATTTTAATTATTTATTGAAAATAATTTGAAATAAATCGGAACTTAGTTTTAATTGAATTTAGTACTTATTTTTTTCAAAGTACCCAAATTCAATTATCCTTCTAAAAATGTCATAAAAAATTGAAATCCTTTTTAATTTATTGAACATAATAGTTAAAGCTTTTCTATTATGTGTATTGTAATTTTTTTTTCTTGATTCATGTTTTACATATTTCAATCATGCTATTTTTCTCTCTTTGTAGATTGGGTGCTAAACAGATCATTCATTTGAATAAAATTAAAATATTTGCCCAAAATGTGTAAGTTTATTTTCTTTTTTTAAAACATTATAAATTCATGTTTGAGATGGCTTGAGTGAAAATTCTTTAAATGCCATAATGCTAATTTGCTATCTTGTAACAACTTTTTTGTGTGCTTTGTGTGTCGAAGTTTGAAAATTGTTATAATTAAAGTTTTAAAAGAAAATTGTTATCTTTTCAGTGAATGATAAGTGGACAAACTAATAACAATTACTAGTTTTACATTGTATAATTATTGTTTTACATAATACTTTAATTTTTACTATTTTCTTATTGAGATAGATCTGAAATATTAGTATTCAAACATTGTACAATATGTCATATGTTCTTTTCTAAAAACTTTCTTTCTTTGTATGTAATGCTATAATGTTTATTGTTCTTGTTTGTAATTATGCAATTTTGTTTTTGAATTAATTTTTATAATGCATCAAAACCTAAGAGCTTTTTCTCGTCTATTTCTCTTTGCTGATTATGTTGAAAACAAAAGGCATGTTGTTAAAAATACTTTTTGTTATCAACTGTCTATATTTTGGGGGGTTTACTAAGTTGCAAAATGTAGTGCACATTTTTAAAATGAAATTTTACAATTAAAAATGGGATTTTTTCAATTTGCTAGAGCTTTAAATATAATTTTTAATATTATTTCCAAAAGAATTTTTTTTTATGTTGCAAAAAAAAAAAGAAAAAAAAAAAAAAAAAAAAAGTTCAAACGAAAACCATTATTTTTTTACTAATTGTATTCTTAAATGCTTTAATTGTTAAGGAACAAATGTATTACATTCTTATTGGTATCCTAAAGAAAAAAAAATATTTTTCATTTGTAATGCATCTTTTTGCATTAATATTTGTGTTGATATTTAATAGAGAGTTACATGAAGAACGTCAAAGTGATATACGAAAAAAGTGCTTAGAACTGTGGCAGGTAAGACCCATTTTATTTAAATTAGTTTACATACAGTATATTGTAGTTTTATGATTGATTTTCTTCTATCACAATTTTTACTTATTGAAATATTTGAAAACTTATTTCTTTTTCCTTATTTTATTAGTAATTCTTTAACATTATTTTAACTTTTAAAAATTAAAGTTAATAAGCTGTATATAATATTTTTTTCTTATAGTACGGGAAGCAGTGACACTTTTGGTCAGTCATTTTACATTGAGTGAATTGTGTAAAAACAGTAAATTTGTAGGTAATGTCAAAAAAACAATTCTGCTGGCACGCCCGCGGTGGGTGTAGGCAGAGAGGCGGTTAGAACATTTAAAAAATTTGAAATTTGTTTCTAGCTTTTACTTGGACTATTTTCTGATGTTTTCATGCATTCCGCTGGTATTCAAAGGGTGGGTTAAACTTCCGCTACTCGTTTGTTTGTGTAAAAAACATGTTTTTAAAGTGATTTTACACCGGCTGAAACTACCTTTTATTTTAACTATTTTCTGATGTTTTGAAGCATTCCCCTGGTAACCCGATGGTGGGTTATGCTTGAGGGTCTTCTCGTTTTTGTATATAAAAAAACAACAAAAAAGTGTTTTTAAAAATTATTTTACACTGGCTGAAAATTCTGCACTAGACAGTTATTAAGTATTAATCAAGAAAATAATGTTCAGCTGACTGAGAGGAGTGGGAAGACCTTTAGCCGATTCTATTATGTTGCACTCTAAATTGTATTTGAACCATTCGAGTCCGCACAGTATCTTCAATCACTTAGATGAAACTCTTTCCACCTCTACCACATTCTACATGCAGAATGGGATATTTTTAAATTTTGTCTTTCATATTACGATAATCGAAATGTGTGTGGTATAAAATTGAATTTATAAGTAAAACATTCAAAATGTCACGAAATTTTTTATTTCGTTATATCTAAAAAGCGGAAAATATGCATGGTATACGTGCTTATGGACATTTAAAATCATGTAACTGTGACGTCATGAATTCTATGATCACTATTCATCTCATCGAAAATTCATCCATGTTTTATTTACTTTTTGACAGAAACAACAGTAACAGTTAAAAACTGCGGCCAATAAAAACATTTCTGAACTCAAAATTTGATACATCACACGAGTAAGGTCTCATAGGTGAAAATTTTTTTCATAATACTAGAACTGAAATGAACAGTTTTGACAAGCTTGTGTTTAAATTTATTTTTTAATACTTTTCCGTCTTCTTTCTTTTGTTTTACATTGTTGATATCAAAACATTTGATTTTTGATGATATAACTTATTATGATTGACTTATTCTTTTCTCAAATATTTCTTTATCATTCAAGATTGATTAGCTTTTTTAACACTGAAATATCAAAGAATGAAAATTTATTTCCCCCCCTTTTCTTCTGATTTGGAAGTTACAGAAACAAGGATTTTTTACTTATTTTAAAATAAAACTTTATAAAAATCATTTTATGGTACATTGATTTACTTACTATGTTCGTGTTAGTAAAATTCATTTAGGTTATTATTATTACAGTCAACTCGTGATAACTTGAAGTTCAAGGGATGGGCCAAATTCTTCGAGTTACCGGAAGCCGCTCAAGATTTACTTTCTATTTAAGGCATACTTTATCAAACATCTTTTGCTTGTTCATGTGGAGTCCGGAAAACAATATTGTGTCTTGCTTTAAACTTTTCTAGCCATCCTGCTCTTGCTATTAATCGTTCAACTTTTAGTAAACGAGTAAAATCCTTTTCTTTTAACATTCTCTGGTTCAACAAATTCTGGTTTCGATATGTCTCAAACCATTTTAATACAGCAGCTTCAACACCAAGAAAGGCCTTCACTCATTTACATGATGGACCAAGTTTCGATGCATGCCTTCTCAAAATCATCTTTGTTTTTCCAAATGGTTGAATAAGTATTCAGAGGAATTATGTTTTTTAAGGCTATATCTTTCTTCTTACATAGCAGATTTTGTTCAGTTTCATTGATCAATTTAACTTTTTGAGCTGGACTAAGCGTATTCAATTTACGTTTTAACATTATAAAAAAGCCAACGTAAACCAACACGATTGACTCACACTTTAAACATGGAATGGAATGTAAAGGCAAAAGCCTGTTTACTTTCTTTACGTATCAATGCAAACAGGTTTTTTCTGGTAACAAGTTAAATTGTAAAACACTATGCAAGGAGGAAAAAATAAAAATCTTTTCTTTTATTAGTATTTTGTGAGTTTTTTTGTATGTTATGATAATAACATTTTCACAAAAACCTCGACGTAAAAGATGTATACTTCGAGATATTTAGATAATTTAGTGTTGAAGAACATTAAATTGTCTTGGGACCTAGTGAAAACTTCGAGATAAACGAATATTCGACTTATGAGACTTCGAGTTATCGCGAATTGACTGTATTATTATTATTATTTTTGTGACTTGGATTTCTTGAGTCATAGAAAATTATTTGCTTCAGTCTTGGAAAGTCATGGATTTGTGACATTTTATTTTGGCAGAAACCTTGAATATGGTTTATAATGACATGTATGAATATTAATAATTTGAAGGCAAATGAAATGTTCTCATTATCTAAAATATAAAATTCATCAACATCTGGATCATCGTCTTTTAGTGCACTTTCTTCATCAATATCTATTTCCTGCGAGATCTGCATCCTTTTCTTCATCAGGAAAATCTGATAAAATGAAGACTGTTTTAGTGAACTTAAATATATAAAATAATTGTGGAAATTGAATTTTGGTCAGTTATACCTGCAGTATTCTCTTAATTTATGATGCTCTTTACCTATGGAGGCAGCTGATCACCTTTGAACCACTTGAAGCTATATTTCTTATCTTCTATCTCCCAATCATAATCAACTGGATCTAAAGCGACGACTGGTTCTTTTTCATGACTATGTCTTCATAACTTAGAAGGTATAAATTATTCTCAGAAACATAGCTCTGATTGGCATGGTTAAAATGATATGATGGCGTATCGATCAAAGTTTTTATTTAATTTAAGTATGTCATTCTCGTTATTGTTGTCATATTTTTTCAGAAATGTTGCCACACTAGTTTCGTTAATTTTATTTATAGTCTTGTACCTGTACACTCGACTCATAAATTCTTCGAAGATTTCGAAAAGAATATTTATATTGCAATCTGACTCCCCGAGATCTGAATATGCTTTTGTATAACGTTTAAAAATTCTTAAAATACTGAATGGCTTTTTTTCCCTTTTTTTAAAGAAATCCGGAATAAAATCACCCCCCCCCCCCCCTCAAAGCATGGAAAGCTGGTAATGCACACAATTCTGGACCCAAGTCTTCGTATAATTTATTTACATCAAGAAACCTTTAATTATTACCAGCTTTCAATGCTTGACGGGGTGTAATTTTCATCCAGCTTTCTTCAAAAAAGGGAAGCAAAAGCCATTCAATATTTTAAGGAATTGTAAACTTTACACAAAAGCATTTTCAGATCTCGGGTAGTCAGACAGCAATATAAATATTCTATTCAAAATCTTCAAAGAATTTATGTGTCGAGTGTACAGGTACAAGACTATAAATAAAATTAACGAAACTCGTGTAGCAACATTTCTGAAAAAATATTATATTAATAACGAGAATGACATCCTTAAATTAAATAAAAAGTTTGACGGATCGATACTGGCGCCATGCCAATCAGAGCTATATCAACAGTTTCTGAGAATAATTTATATTTCTCAGTTATGGAGACATGCTCATGAAAAAGAGTTAATCTTCGCTATTGATATAGTTGATTATGGTTGGGCGTTAGAAGATAAGAAATATAGTTTCAAGTGGTTCAAAGGTGATCAACTGCTTCCATTGGTAAAGAGCATCAAAAGCATCAAATACAATTAAGCGTGCAACAACTTCATAGACTCGGCTGAAGGTCTTCCCACTCCTCTCAGTCAGCTAAACATTTTCTTGATTAATACTTAATAACTGTCTAGTGTAGAACTTTCAACCGGGGTAAAATAATAATAATAATAAAAAAATTTCCTTTATTTTTAATACATTAACGAGAAGTGGAAGTGTTACCCACTTTCGGATTACCAGTGGAATGCCTCAAAACATCAGAAAATAGTCAAGTTTCAGGCAGTGTAAAATCAATTTAAAAACATGTTTTTTTGCACAAACAAACAAGAAGTGGAAGTATAACCCACCCTCAGAATACCAGCAGAATGCATGAAAACATAAAAGAAATAGTCCAAATAAAAGATAGAAACAAATTTCAGCCGGTGTAAAATAACTTTATTTTTAAACTTTTTTTACATGTTCTGACTGTTTCTCCGCTTACACCCACTGTGGGCATGGCAGCAGAATTGGATTTTTGACGTTACCAATAAGTTAACTATTTTTACACAATTCACTTAATGTTAAATGACTGACCCAAAAGTATCCCTGCCTCCTGTACTGTATTATAAATGTTGTTTTCTGGAACCACTTATTTGATGTAATAATATGACATTATGTTACTTTCTTATCAAATATCAGGAACATATTTTTCTTTGTAACATTTTAATATCATTCTTTTATTTATAATTTTTTTTTGGAATTCAGTATAGCTGATAATGTACTTTAACCCTTTTTGCATCAGGTTCCTGATTCAGCTAGAACTAAACCTACTAAACCTGATCCTGATGCCAAATATAAAGAACTTATGCAGGTTAATTTTTTAGTATTTTTCTTTTAAACAATATTTTAAAACTTACCAATATTTTGCAGATATTAGCTTGATTAGGAGTTATGTGGGCTGAGATTGTATTTTCTTTGGTTATTTTATGACAATGGAATTTATATAAAAAGGCAGATTGGTAAATTTCTTGTAAAGAAAAAAAAAAAAAAAAAAAAAACCCTAGCCAATCAACCAGCTTGTTGTGAGCAGTAAAAAATTGGCCAATTGGCAAATACACTTCTTTGACCCTTTCTAAAGGCGGCCATGGATAATATTAAGAAAACGTTACTGGAAAATGAATTTTAAGTGTGAATGAGAGATTTAAACATAGTAATACATGCTGTGTCTACAAAATTTAGCTGCTTTATAAAGTTTTTGATCTATTCGGGAACAGTTTGAGTATTATTTGAAGAGCATTGCAAGGGAACTAAAGGTTTGGTTCAAACTCTGGCAGTCAGACTGTACATTAAGAATTTTCTGGATCTCCATTTCAAAATTTTAATTCAAGGCAATTTCTCTGAAAAAGCGTTTCTCGTTTGAAATTCGAACTTCAAATCAATTTAGATGTAGAATCAAATCAATTTAGACACAATATAACCTTTGTATTGTTAATTCAATCAATCCAGTTTTCTTTAACGCATATGTTCGTGGAACTTGCATACCAGATTTTACATAATTTGTAATTTAAAGGTAGTAATTTTTTTGTAACTTGTAATTGTTTGAAAGGCCATCCATTTGCAAAGGGTTTTAAAAGAAATTTGGTTAAAAGTTACGCCCTCCCATCAATTAGAAAGCTTTATGCAATATCTGTATAAATGATGAATGTCTGATTTTCAAGAAAATGCACCTGAATTTTTTTTAGTATTTTGCATTAAGTCACTCAATTGTTCTGTAAATTATTCATCAAATAATATATTGGGAGTAAAATCAATACAAATAGTTAGATAATGATGATCTGAATCTAATGATAACAAAACTCAATTTTGAACAATCTGCTAATTCTATAAAGCTGTCCAGTTAGTACTGAAAGAAATTGTGTGAAAAGTTGGCAGTGTTGACTATACTCCTGACTCCTGGATGTGCTTAGAAATTATATTTGTATTCAAACCCCATGGCTCATATTCATAGTTAGGGGTTAAGTTCTGTTTCTTATGGTTAGTCAAATACAGAAACATGCAAGATTTGTATGGTACTTTCAACAAAAAGAACAAGGTTATTTTCTTAATAATCATCATTGCAGTTTTTTCTTAAATAATTTTATTAATTTATGTATAATTATATAAAATTTATTGCTGTAAAAAAGATGTAATTCTTTAGATATAAAAATTATTGCTGTAAAAAAGATTTAATTCTCTAGATATAAAAATTATTGCTGTAAAAAAGATGTAATTCTCTAGATATAAAAATTATTGCTGAAAAAAGATGTAATTCTCTAGATATAAAATTTAACGCTTCAATTTTTTTTAGGGAGAAAACTTAACCTACTTGAGTAGTTCACCAAAACCTTTTGATCATACTTCTCTGAAAAAGCTTGAGAATATTTTTGATTTCCATTGCGTTGTTTGTGGAGAAACTAAAACACCTCCTAGTTTATTTATTGGTTTAGGGGTAAGTGAATTTTTCCTTAATATTTAAATTGATTTTTTTTATTGTTCTCCAGTTCTATTTTTTAAATCTCTTGGACAAATTTTCTAGTTTCGTTAAATTACGTACCGTTAA
The DNA here is from genome assembly GCA_963978545.1 of Linyphia triangularis. Classification (NCBI taxonomy): domain Eukaryota; kingdom Metazoa; phylum Arthropoda; class Arachnida; order Araneae; family Linyphiidae; genus Linyphia; species Linyphia triangularis. The sequence goes on along the minus strand of OZ021722.1, from coordinate 37,159,970 downwards.
AAACAAATGTCATGAATATTGTTATTTTATTTTTTATGTTATATTGTAATTCTTATAATTGTTAATGGTTTGGTCACATAACAACAATGGTTAAACATGTTTTAAAATTTTTTATATTTATGTTTTGTCGAAAGTTGTTTTATGTTTAAAAAAATATTTTACTTATGTTTGAAAGTTGTGTTTTCATAAATGTTAATTTGTATTTTTAGAAATCAAATATATATCAATATGATTCTCGATCCTCAAAGTGGACTAAAATTGAAGCAACTTTGGAATTGCCAGCTACTACTCTTTTTTATGGAGAACTTCTATTAGAACTTAAAGGAGAGGTAAACAGATGTTTATTTAAGCGAGCTAATACTAATTTAACATTTTTATATGCCCTAGTTATAAAAATACTGATTTCATAGTTAAAAAGATAGTGATTTATAAATTATAATATTGTTGTACTCTGAAACAGTATTATGTGAAGTAAACTTTGGCCAATGGCAAAAAAAAAAGGTAAATAATACTTGAGTACTAAAGCAACTAACTTGTCCAAGTTTGGAGACAGCGGGTTAAAGGATGATTTGCTATGACCTATCCTATCATTTAAGCTGCATGAAGTTAGATGATACACCGTAAGCTCTGCGGAAACCCTCAATTTCCTTGCATCACATAGCTATAGCAGACATAAACTAAACATAGCCAATCCTGAATGTACATTTCAGGCAATAATTTCAAGCCGACAAAAGTTTTAAAATATTTAAGCACAGAACTTTACTGGACATACTTATGCTATTTTCTTCCATTCTCCAAATAATCCACATTTTCATTCTTATCTGGATGATAATTGTGTATGCAGTTGAGTTGTTGCAGGAATATAATATAGGAACCTTTATCTGGCACCTCATAGAACAGTTGTTTAGAGTGTCGCACCCCGAAAAGTCACTGTTTTTCTAACAAAACTGATAATTGCTTTATACTTGCATTGGATTGACATAATTTGTTACTCTAACTCTAATGATTTTCACATAGGGCATTAGTGCTCACATTCTGGAAAAAACTAACTATTAATGTAGAAGGAATTAACTTTTTTGGAATATATTTGTTTTCTAATCGTTGTGTTAATGTATTTTTTTTTATGATTACTCAGAAGATATCAGACCTATTAAATATGTATTTATACTAGTCAAATTTTTTTTTCTAATGATGGACACAAGTACTTGGTCACTTTTAGTGCTCGCAGTTACTTGGACACTACAAGGCCGGCAGCGATGGCCACTTGTGAAGGGGCACCCAGTGGGAGGGCCATCGTTGTCCCTAACTTAGGGCATCCACGTCTTAACTCGGATTCGAACCGAGACCCACCAGCATAGTAGTCTGATGCACTAACCACTATACTGAATAGGCGACTAGTCACAATTATCTCAGTAAAAAACTGTTGAGATTAAAGCCATCGTTTTGTAGACATTTTATTATTGAATATGTATGTATTCATCATTAAGAGCATTCAAGCTTTCTTTTATAATGCACATCTGGACATATCAGCATTGATAGTGTAACAAGGTTAAAGAAATATTAGAAGAAAATGTTATCTCCATACTTAATTATAATATTCTAGTTGAAACATTCTGGAAAAATGTTAGTAGAAATATCTGTGTAAATTTTCTAAGGGAAAAATTATTTTGCAAAATACTTATTATAAATTGTGACCTTTTTTTACCAACTGCTTATCATCGCATAAGAATTAAGACAAAGATCTTGTATTTTCAACTTTAATTTGTAATTTATTATAGGGAAGAGCTCAAAGAAAGATTACTGCCTTGCATATAATTGATGCCATAGTTTTAGGAGGAAAGGATGTTAGAAAGCATCATTTTGAGGAAAGGTAAGTTTTCTAAATTTTTGCTTTTTAAATTATGAATTTGTATTACTATTTTTACTTTTTTGCAATGTTTGATTAAGTTTAAATTTGTTAGAATTGTTTTTAATACCCTTTCAATCTGTTTCTTCTATTTATATTATTCTGAGTACATTTGTATTGTTATAAATTACTTTTTAAAATATATTTCTGAAAGGAAGAGTTTTATAGTAATGTTAATTCTTGAAAAAGTTATACTTGTACAATATTGAGTAATCATTAATGTTTTCTGTATCACATTTTAACATTTAAAAACCATTATGCTCTACTAGATTTGTTATTTTGACTCTTTTTTTTTGTAATTATGCCTCTTTTTAAGCATCATTTTAACATGTATGTATTTTGTTTTTTAAGAATGGCATTAGCACAAAAGCTAGTGAAAGCTGTTTCTAAACCGAGTAGGTCCGATTATGCACCATTAAGAGTCAAAGTTATTTGGAAATTGCAAAATATTGAAGGAATATTTGACAGGTATTTGAATTTTTTTTGGTAATATGTTTATTCATATAAAATTGAAGTACCAAAGGGAATCGAAGAGGAAAGTCTAGCTCATGAGATATTACAGAAGGTCACACAAAGTTTTAAAAATATTCCCAAATTAGCATTAAATATCCATTTTATGCAAATAGCAGACAAGTCACAAATTGTTAGAAATTGAGTTTTTGGTATTGTTGAATTATGTTTTGTGGTTTAACATTATTAAAGCTTGCAACCCTTGTCCAATTTGATTCTAATTACTTCAGGCTACAAAGTCTAAAAATGCATATTCACATGTGCAAAGTTAGCGGGCGATTGTTTTCTGAAAAAGTTGACTAGGCTCAAAGATACAATAGTCAAGCATGAATAAAGATCTCAAAAACATATATACATTCAACTATCACAACTATTAACTAATTCAACTCTTACTTGAGAGCTACATATTTCTGCTTCCTTCTCATTCATCTAGGTTTCTTGTGAATAATCCCTCCAATCCCCAATCAAAATAACCCATTGGAATTCTAATAAACACACGACTTCATCTGTAAGATAACAATAAATGTTCATTATAGTCCTTGGATTTAATGCAACATTGTATTAAATTCCCTTTTTCAAAAAGTCCGTTTTCAGCAATTTTATACATCACAAATTGTCAAACAGCTATAAGAGCGAATTATTCAAATTAAAACATAATATGGAAGGCTACGTGCGCGAGCGCCTGGTGATTGGAATTCACTACTCATAAAAATTCAACTAGATTTTCCCTGTTCTATCAAAACTCAAATGATTTAGATGTCTAACTCAAAGTGCTTACAGTGTACTAGACACCATTGTAAATCAAAACTAGGAATAAACTAAGAAAACTTCTTGTAAAATGTTATTCCTTTTGAATCTCAATTAAATTTATTGAGGATAGTTAAGTATTCCAGATTCCTGTGATGTCAGATAGGATGTAAAAGGAAGTGATTGTTCGGACAACGGCTTAATCCCTGTTGAGAAGATTGTCGCAAGAGGTGAGGGGCAGATGAAGTCAAGGAAAATTGTTCTTTTCAGCTCTGCATGAGTTTTTAAAAACTCTTTTGTTTTGCCACTATTGGCTGTGGTGGTTCGTATATTTTTAAAACACCTTGAAAAGTGCTTGACATTTTTTTTTTTTTCATTTTCAAGTGCATGAAAACTTTGAATTTTTTCAAAATATGTTTAAAGTTCTTGAATTTCATTTTATTTTCTAAAAAAATAGCCTCTAAAAACTTTTAATCCAAAAAAAGGGGCAAATTCTTAGTACGGTTGAACGTACAAAGATTGCATCATTCCTCCCTTCAATGAGTATAGATACATACACAACATTTGAAACCGTTTTATTCCCATCATAACAAGTAATCTCTTGTTTCATTTTTGTATATTCAGGAAAATGTATTTTCAAGTAAAAAAATGGCAAAAAGGAGTGTTAGGAAAGCCAGATATGCCAGACAGTATGGTTGCAAGCCTACATTTTGCACAATGTACTTTGTGTGCCAAAAAATTCAACGTAGCATCGATAGGGGAAAGAGTTTTAAAGAGCCATGTTTAAACAAAGTTTTAGATGCTGAAATACTATAGACATTGAGAACCATATAAAATCACAGCTCATAAATCAAATAAAAACATTGATAAATTATTTCATTGTATGTTTGCCAATAGCGCTTGGTATCAAGCCTTCAGAGTGTATTAGAAGGCAGTTTACAATAAGAATTTTGTATTATTATTTGACATAAGTATCAATGTGATGAAAATGAAACAAAGAAAAACAAATGGATATTCACACCTGAAATTGGTGTAATAAAAAAGTAAGAACTACTACTTAACTTTTGTGTTTATGGGACATAGTATATTGTTTTTGGAATACTCGAAGGTTTTTTACTTTTATTGTATTCTTAAAATTTTCTTCTATTAAAATCTTAAGAATAATTTTTGTATATTTACTCGATTTGAGCATGCACCGTTTGCCAATAAAAAAATAGCGAATTTAAAAAAAAAGTATTTGTGTTGATAATGTATGCTTGAATTTTTTCCTCCTTCAAGTGTACGAACCACGTTAACCTTTCCACGTTCAAGTGTAACCCACATTACCTTTGATGCTGTAGTTTCAGTGTCTCTTTCTTTTGCTCAAACCCACCTTAGGGTTTAATCCTTTTGGCTGGTGAGCATTTATTGTGTTGAAATTCCTTGCTTTCAACTCGGACCTCTGTCAAATAACTTCAAAATCTGACGTCTCGTCGAAACTTGTGTATCTTCTCCAAAAGTCTAAGGAATTGAAACAACCAATGACTGTCAATCCTAAAAGCATCCTACATCAGCAATGTTCAAAATAATAGGCCCTGAAGCCCTTGTAATTAAAAGGGTCCATTTTCCATCCACAATCTAATCAAAGTTGTTGGAGTGACAGGGGCCAACTGCTCACTTTACTATGTGCTTGTCAATATCTAATTTTTTGTAGTGATTTTACTCTTAATACATAAATTATTTCCCAAGTTATATACAGAACACTTACAACTTTCCAATGAAGTGTACTTCCTGAAAAAAATTCTATCCCAAAAATCCAATGAACTTCATTTATCTGGTAATTGGTCTTCAGGCAAAAAGTCTTCCATTTATGATGTGCTTATTGCCCCTAATGATTATCCACAGAATCCGAGGGTTAGTAGCCTTACAAAGACACTTTGATTTTTTTTTTATTCCTTAATCTTTTTGTAGTATTTTAAAACTCTTTTAATGTTTGTGGTGTATTTATTAATGTATTTAAATTTCTTCACTGTTGAAATGGTAATTTATAGATGCCATTATTAAGTTTTTAACATTATTACCCAGCTTTTCTTAGGATTTAAGTTATTGAACGAGTTTATTATTGAAGTTTCATCCATATTCTTAAAATTGGTTGAGGTGGTGTATACCTAATTCAAGAAAATATATCTTAATTTTTCATAAGTAAAAAAAAGTTGGTAATTGAGCATACAAATCAACTAAGTGTTACATAAGTTACCATTAACCATAAAATTGTCCTACGTTCCAATAATTATTTAGTTGAATCGAATAAAAAGTGTACATTTCTATAAATCTTTATTTCCTTTAATAAATTCCTTTTCTTACGAAGAATATATTTCTTTTCAATTTCTGTAGTACTTCTCATTAATATAGTATCAAAACAGTGAAATCACTCTCCTATTGCTATTTCCTTAGTCTTGTATTTGTTCTGAACTTCAATCCATGCTAAAGATTTTCTATGACTTCACAACCTAAAAAACTTTGTTTTGTGACTTTTTGGAAATACAAATGTAATTTTAATGGATTTTTTCCAATTTTAGGCACATTTTTTTAACCTATTTTCTTACAGGTTGAGTATGAAATTTAATAAAAATAGCCCAGTTCCTCGACTTTGTTATGACTTGGGAGATGAGAAGCACATTGTTCCCTCTGGCCTGCTTATATTTAAAACAACATCAGGTAAACTTGGGTTAACTTTATTTGGTTCTTTTTTCTAAAAGGAAATATTAGTTCTTTTCAGTAACATATATATTAATTCGAAGACGCTCTATTTTTTTTATTCTGTACTACAATCAGTATTCATTTTGTTGATACATTAATTTCCATTTTGAAATATGCATAATCAATTTTATAAAAAAATATCTTTAGATCGATGGATGACAGCATTCAGTAAAACCAACAAAAGAAAGTATTTATTCAACATTAAAACAAAGGAGTCAGTATTTGAGAAAAGAGAAGATGCCAATGCAAATTTCAAGTGAGTATTCAGAATTTTTATCTCTCATTTGTGAAGAAATCATATGAAGTATTTGTTATGAATAATATCTAATAAATATAAAAGACCATAATTTATGTAAACTTTTTTAATGCTTTTTCTTAGGTCTTGCTTTAGTGAGCGCATGTTTTGGAGTTGGGAAAGAGGTGTTCGGTTGATAGCGGAACAAAACATAGAATGCAAGAATACTTTTATCCATGGACACACAATAGTTGAATTTGTGAAGAACCATCTATGTAGAATGACAGGAACACCCTTCTGATATAAACATTAATAATTTCAACCAACTTTTCCCCATTCATCCTTGATCTAAGAGAAATGCATCCTGAATTTTACTATGTACATAAGAATGTTTATAATTGTGAATATTCCTATTAAAAAGTATTAAGTTTTTCATCTGTTGATAATTTAATATTCTGACTCTCAGCTTGATAGACAAATCTGTATTAATTTATGTAGGTGCTCTATAGGAAGTTGCCAATTTTAGTAACTTTTGTTAGCGCCATGAATAGTAAGGTTATTGTAGGAGGGTGAAAGTGATTTGCTTTTATGTTCAAGCTGCACTAATGTGCTGTAGGTTCTACAGTAACTTAATTTTTTTTTCATCTCATGGCAAAGACATAAATAAAACATGGCAATACATGAAGGTACATTTCAGACGGTATTTTTAATCACAAAAGAACAGATTAAGTAAAACTGCTTATTTATAGCATTTCTTTTCGGTGTTCACTAATTCCGAGAAATGACAATAAAAATCTTCCTTCTCCCCCCATCTCAAACGACTTTAAAATAGTTAAAAACAATGACTTTTTATGCTCTACCTTGTATATTTTAACCCTGCGGAATGCGCTCCCTGAGAGGTCTCCCATTTTTGCCGGCGTTAAAAAGAGAAATGTTTGATACTTCCCCAATTCCAAAAACAAATATTTCCGCAGTATAATACATGAAAGACTGCTCGCGTACAGGGTTAAAGTATATTTTGGAAGCCAGCGTTTTATTTACCAGCGTTATTGGCTTTTATCTGCAGAAAGGCAAGGAGGTTTTCTGTATATATTAAAAAAAATAAAAAAATACCCGTTTCAGTTTTTTTTTTTTTTATTTGATTGTATCTCTTGTAGAAAAATCCCGATTCCTAACAATTTCAGTAAAGACGTTGAATTTTATATATTAATTTAGTACTGAATTCAAAATAATTGTCATGACAAAGAATACCCCTAAATTTACTTGTAGCAATTGAACAGATGGAAAGGGCAATTTTATTTAAGTGTTAGAAGTTAAAATTTAATAGATTTGAAAGTACAAGAAAAATCCCAAAGGCACTTATATAAGTGTTATTGATTTGAGCCTGAGTAAAGTATATAATTTCTTCAAGAAAAATAAAATGTATTTTACCATTTTTTTTTTAATACTCAGACGAAAGGTAATTATATTAGCAACTTAACTTTTCTACTGATGTCATACAATAATTTTATATTATTTAAAACCAAAACAAATTTTTTTAATGAGCCTCTGGCTGTAAGACTTTTTATGGATGAGTAAGATGTACATAATTTTGGCATATATTTACAATTCATTATATATAAAAGAATCTCACAATACAGGATTACTGTCATGTACAATGATTTTCTTTTTTTACAGGACTCAATAAAATTGTACAAAAGATGTATTTTACAATTGGGTGGCATGCCCATGTTGAGCATCTACCTTTTAAACAATTCCATAACCATCACAGCCTTTACACTGTTACAGTCCTGATCAAATTCATGATCATTATGTAACACAAGGAAGTCAACATTTACTAATTTCAATTTTGTCATTTGCCAGACCTCGTTGTATGGCTACCACCAACATTGTTAGATGCTGCTCCTTGTAATTGCCGCATCATACTCTGAAGTCCACTAATACCACCTATTTAAGGAAAAAAAAATTATTCTAAATAATGATTAAAACTTAAGAAGATAAGTGATTATAAAAGCTAATTAAATATTTATATACTACAACTGCTCAAGATAATACCAGTCATCACAAAACATTTAATTATTTTCATTCTATAGATTTCTTTTCTATTCATTTTTCAAATCCTAATAATATAGAAATAAAATAAAGATGCACAATTTGAAAAATAAAATTCAGGAAGATTAGTTCTGCATTTCTTAACAGTTTTCATATCTTACTTCTAAACTAATGAATATTTTTGGGAAACTTAAAATGTGTACCATACACTTACCCATTTGTTGTAAAACCCTAGGATCCATCATCTTTGCCATTTGTTGATTCAACTTATTTATTTGTACTGAGTTCACATTTTTAGCTATATCACCACCTAAAAAACCAATATAATTAATAATGGTGATAAATGTCAACAATTGCAAATTTTGTATCGATAACATTTAAACGAATATACAGTGCTCAATAGGCAGAGGCTTGTCCTAATTTTATTATTATTATTTTTTTTAATTTCAAACTAAGAAACTTTAAGTACATGAAAAATATATTACTGCAGTAAATATTTGAATGCAACATTAAGTTAAAGATGAGAAATAAAATCAAATTTAATGTTTTGACAAAATTTCCATATTAAATTACTATTCAAAAATACAAGCAATTTTTATAAATTTTACCTTTAAATAAACCTTTGATTCCACCCATTTTTTTAACCATCGCTGCAAATTTTGTGTACTGCGACAATAACTCTTGAACATCTCTTGTTGCCACCCCAGCTCCCCTAGCCACTCTTGTTATCCTACCAGCTTGCCTGGAGAAGAGCTTTGCTCCTTCTCTGTGATCTAATTCTGAAGAAAATTTAGGTTGCATTACAGTTATCTTGAGATAACATAAAACTAAAGTGGTTACAGTAAATATAAATAAAACTGAAATTATGCAATAGTCAACTTTCATTGCATTGATGATAAACGATCAATGTATCTTTTTTTTTTTTTTACAAATATCTTCTCGGACAATAAAAATAAATTACACTAATACTTGAACCTAACTTGTTTAAATAGCATAAGGTGAAGAAACAAATTGAAGCTTACCATTGTCATTCATACTATCCATGATTGTCATTAGTTTTTTTAGCCTGGACATGGATTCTTGCTCATTACCTTTTGTCATAAAATCACTACTGAAACCTGGAATCATACCCTGGAAAATAAGTTTTTTTAGTTGTAAAATCTCTTTTACAAATATTTATTGTTTGGTTCTGGATAATTGGCTATCAGGAAAACAAAAGAAAAAAGTCAAGGTAAGTTTAACTTATTAAGAAACATGCTGGTAGGGGCAAATCAACCAATATGTGCTATGTATGGTGGCGAGTCCTGCATATTACCAGTTTTCAGAAGTCCAGCGATCCAAATCGAGGTGTACCTACAGGCTGTTCAGCCTATCACCTTGAGTCGGACAACAGTTTAATATCAAATATAAATAATCGTAAAAACATGCATGAGCATTTGTGAAAATTATCTGCATGAGTAACAATTAAATGGAAAACAACATTAAAAAGAATTGAATATAAATAAAATAGATTTTCTGTTTGTTACAGTATCCCCTAAAAATGTATCATTATAATTGCAAAGCTTAAGTTCAAAGAATTGAATGTTCAAATGAGAAATTGTTTTAAGGACATCCTTTTATATTGCAAGAGGGCTATAATGGTTGATTATTACCCTGGGTCTTAAGACCAAGGGTATTGTTTTCAATTGGTCAAAAGTTTGGTCCTGTGTCCATCCCCTCATAATATTGGGGCATACGCAGGAAAAAGAGACGTATGCTGATGTTGTCCAGTTGTATTAAAAAGTTGTACAAAACAAGTGTTATTCCAGCTGTACAAAACTCAAATAAAAAAAAACTTTGTAATGGGCGTGGACTTAAGGCCCAGGGTAAACTGTTTTGTAAAACTGTATATCGGCCATAAGGCGATTGTTATATTATGTTTCAATTTTGTTTTGTATTTTTTAGATAAAGGCTTTTTTTATACAACTAGAAGAAGTAGTTGTAAAGGTTCTTTTGAACAAGTTTTGGTGAAGATCAAATCATCTTTAGAACTGGATTATAGTTTAAGTTCAATACTCAAACACATAAAATATATTACCTTTTTCTTCTGAACTCTTTTAACATTGACACAGTCGATAAATTAAAGGGTTTTTCACTATTTAGCTTTGCAACTAAAATGAATAATGACTGATATTTGCACATGACAATATGCTCCAACAAATTTTGATGTTCAAGTTAATAAATCAACTGCCACTAAAAATTAGTTTAACCAAGGTCAATTTTATTGCATTGAAAACCCACCCATCTCCTAGCCATTCGTGTTCAGGTTTAGTGATATATAAAATCCAATGTCTAATACAAGGATATCTTACAAAACTTGCAAAGTTGAAAGTTAGTTTAAATCGTGAATCTGAGAATCGGTTGGATAAAGTGGTATTGCATTGTTTAAATGATCCAATAGCTTTAAAATGGAATTTTTGACTACATAGAATTTACTATTATTTTGCTAGACCTTTATTTTTTTAAGTGATTAAACCTTCAAGAAATATAACTTCTTATTGTGAAACTATTATGTTGAGGCTACAATTCCGTGTAAGAAATATTCATGCAGGAAGTCTGACTAACTGCAACTACGCTCTGAAATAACATAAAACTGCATCCAGTTCAAAAGTAGGTGGTTAAAACAATTTTTTTTTACAATGAAGGTATCTTTTATATTGGGAAAATACAATGTTGAAGCAACAATTTCATATAAGCATTCACATAAGAGGTTGCAACAATGTGCTCTAAAATAGTATAAAACATAACCACGACCATGGCTGGTTCTCAGAGCCTTAAAGCTCCGAGTCCCTTCAAAGAATATTTATCTTAATTGTTTTGTTTATGGATCTGTTAAGTTGCATTGTAGAATTTTTTTATTAGGTCAGAACCAATATTTACAGCTTTTTTCAAATTGGGACCTTTTTTTTAATGAAAAATCAAGTTGTTTTTGTAGAGAAGAGATAGATTCTATTCTGTGCCTACGACTATTTCCACTTTGAAATGCTAACATTCAAGACACATAAGCTGTTGGACAAAAATTTCTCTGAAGCCATTCATTTAGTTCAATAATAAATAAGCAAAAATAGAGCAAAATTATTTGATAGCACACCCAGGCAACACTTTGACCCCTCCCTCCCATAATTCCAAAATTAAAGGAGATGTGTAGCCGAAATATCTGAGATTTGTTCTTTCATAGGGTAAATCCCCCCTCCCCCCTGCCAAAAAGAAAAATACTGATATTCAGACTCAGAGTCAGTGTGTTGTCTACACTTCTGGCTATTTTTCCTGATTTATTTGTGCAGTGCTTTTTTTTTATATAATCAGTAAACAATCTTTTGGTACATTGGATAATGCATATGATTAGTCATTTGAACTTAAAGAACTTATTCACATTCACAAGTAATAACATGCTATATTAGTTTTCACAAAAGCTGTTTTCTTACCATTATCTGGCTAAATGGACCCATTTTCATTATATTTTGGAATTGTTCATACATATCCCTTAGTGTAAATTCACCTAAAAATCAGAATACAACGATAATTAACTAAAAAAGGTAAGTTTGGAAAAGAATCTGCCATGAAATACTGGAGAGTAAAAGTAACTTTGCCAGAGAGAAAAACTACGTATAAAATGTGAATGTTAAAACTATAAAAAAAAAAAAATTAAATAAAAAAACCCCGTCCAGTTTTTAAACATTTCACCAGATAATTAAACGATGAGAAAATAATATACTAGCTTGCTGTACAAGCTTCAATAAGTTTGTGTATTTAACTTTGAGTTAAAGAGTTTTTGTAAAAGTTTCTCATTATATTAGAGTATTGTACAAAAATGACACAAAATAGTTACTTACCATGCTTTAGCTTTTCAATAAGTTCTTCATTGTCATCCAATTTAAGTTCATTTACTTTATCAATCAGACCTTCAATGTCACCCATTCCTACAAAGACAATCAATATTTATGAGATCTTAATAAGGGTAACAAGCATCATATTTGAAAATTATAAATGATTGAACATTTTCCAATAACAATTCTATGAGGCAGAAATATTTTCATTCAACGTTGGGGTATAAGTAAATCTGTTTTGACAGTAAAGCATTATTCATGAGAAATTCCCTTCATGCTTAACAACTGACTATTCAATATCAACATAGTGATGATTAGTTAGCTTTTAGCTAACTGAAAATCAGGGATGCCATGTTAGATTTATATTAGAACCTCATAGAATGAATATATTAAGACAATGCTGTCAGAATAAAAAATATCTTGAAGTTAAAAGGGGACTTCTGAAAAAAGTTTTTGGGTTCTGATAGAGGTCAATATTAAATGGACAATTTAAAAGATTCTCATACACTTAATGAAGGAAACAAATCAGTTTTTAATGACTACACCATTGTATTTATACCATATCAAAATAAGTGAATTTAGAAATGCAGAAGTTTTCTTTTAACATTAAGGGATTTGTAGATGAAAGCACATAAAAAAAACCAAAAAAACATTGAATGATACTGTATTGCTTACTTACTGTATTGCTTACTTACTGTATTGCTTAAATACAGTAAGAAATTCATAAATGAAATACAAGTTACCTAATAGCTTGCTGACAAATGGCTTCACTTTAAAAGGCTCAAAGTCATCTATGTGTTCTCCTGTTCCAATAAAAATAATAGGACTTTGTGTACCTGCTACCCTGAAAGCCAGTTCAAAAAGTAAAATGAGATCTAAAATAGGATAAAATCAAGAAAGTATTTTAAATTACAAACAAGTAAGATAAGGCTACTTCTTTCTTTGACATTTTTAAATATACTACTCAACACTAAACAAAACTATTTGGAAATTATTCTTATTTTACTTACGCACTAAGCGCACCCCCACCCTTTGCATGGCCATCTAATTTTGTTACTATAACTGCCCCTACATCAACTTTGTCTTTGAAAGCTCTAGCCTGTAAATATATAGGAATAATTAAAAAGTATATAATATAGTAAAAATTTAAAAAATAATAAAATTTTATGATTTTAAGCTATACTTTAAATCAATTAGTTTTCTACTTTTTTGATTTTTTAGCAGAAAAACAAAGGACAAATTGCTACAATTCAGAACTAACACATAATTTGACTGACTTAATAGTGGAAGCTAGCAGTTTTTTCACAATTATATATCAACACTCTTAAATAATCTTGAATATTAATGTTAAAAATAATATAATAATACTATCATTTTTAAAAACACCCTCAACATTTTTTTTTAACTAATAAAAAATTTACATCTAGAATAGTTTTTAATAAACAAAAGAGAACTTACTTGGGATTCACAGGCTTGACCAATAGAAGCATCCATTACGAAGATAATATTGTCTGGATTCTAGAGTGGAAGAAACTAATTTAAAATATTCATTTGTTTTCATTTCTATAAATTTTCATGGATGATCTTTTAAAATTATTACACACCTTTCACACCATGTTGCGTAATATAAATTGGTTTAATCATATCTTTTCTAAAATCAATCTTTTTTTTTTTTTTTTTTACAATTCTTGTATTTGATGTTCAATTATTAATTACTTTTGATTGAATTACAATGGACTTGACATTTGTTCAACTGATTTTAATTCCTAGCTATGTTACTTTATTTTTAAACTAGAAGCATAGGTAACAACTACCATCAGAAATTTTTTACAATAGTTGGTCAATGCATAAAATTGAAAAATACAAAATGTTCCTATAAGAAGGCTATTTTACAAATCGTCCTAAACATAGTTTTAAGTTAGTTTTTCTACACATTTTTGAATGTCAATAAGAAATCAAATGAAACATCTAAATATTCAAATAATAGAGGTTACAATATTGTAATAAAGTATAAGAGAATACGAATGAGATAATTACGGTAGCATTAGAAACTTGTAACATTTCTTCAAAGAGGGAATCTTCTTGTTTATGTCTTCCACTGGTATCCACAATAATAATTTCAAAGTTTTCATTTTTAAATTTATCGACACCTTCTTGGGCAATCACCACAGGATCAACTTCAGTATAACTTTAAAAAATGGAAATGCACAATAAAATCAACATATTAATTTACATTACAAGATAATATAAATATACATTTAAAATTTTTTATCGTAACATGAATTTAGACACAAGTAAATTTTAATAGTTTGTGTTTTTTCCGATTAAAAACTGTAACCAATTTCAAAAATGCTTAAGTACAATAATTCAAGCTCTTTTATAAATAGGTATACCAGGTTTCGAATTCAATTTTTTTTTTGTCAAAGTGCAAAGTTTGCACTGCAGACTTTTACCTGGAATGCAAATTATTTACTTGGAGTGCAACAGGTGGTAACCTTTTAAAACATTAAATAGGAAAGAAAAATTAATTATTGTATAAAAAAACTGTATATTACAAAATAAACACAGTGAAAATTATGATTTCTGCATCACTTTAGCCGTTTCTGAAATCGAAAACGGAGCTGGAGGGTAAACTGTGCCCTCCTAAGCTCAGTTTAGAGTTAATAAAAATTTTGGAGTGCAAACATCCAATTATTTCGACCCTTCAGTATACAATTTTATTAAAATGTAAATAGTTTGATATTCTGGTTCAAAGCTATAAATTTATTTTTAGAGTAAAAACTTTCGGTAGAAAATTAATTTAATAGCAGTTTTTTTTATACTAGTCCTAATTAAATATCAATACCAAATCTTTTAAGTATTACAATTAGAGTGTGTTCTGATTAAAGGAAATGCGTGCTCATGCTAGGAGATATGGAATTTACATAACAAACTCAAAGCAATTTGCAAATATTAAAAAATATAAAAGTATTTACCTTCCATAAAATGGTATCCTAGCTTTGGTGGCATTTTGTTTTAACTGATCGAAGGCACCAGCTCGAAATGTATCGGCACAAACTAAACATGTTTTCCAACCTTTCTTTAAATAGTAATAAGCTAACTGAAATAAAAAAAACATTTCATGAGCAGAGCAAATTAAACTATTTTTTTTTCATAAAATAGATGAATTTTCTCAAAAACATTTTGTGGAGTTGTAAAAATACAAGGCACCCTAGATCATTCTATTTTATTCTGACTCAATCTAAATACAAAGTAGTATTCAAGGTGACCGGTGGTTTTCATCATCATAAGGATTTGAGATGGACAAAGACACCTAATATAAAATAATAAAAGAATGATGCTAGCATTAAAATGTTTAGCTTCAGTTGGAATGGATAACCATTGGATAAGTTAATCCTTATAATAGAATTTTTTTTGGCTTATTGCAACAGTTATAGTACTTAAAAGCTTAGAATTTTCAATGATTATTATATATTATTTATTCTGAACTGATATAATACTTATTACTTCAGTCCAGAAATAAAAGTAAATATCACAATGAGATAAATAGATTTAGTGGATATCTTTTTTATTTAACATGAAGCAATTTATTTTTTATTTAAAAAAAAAGAGGCAAACTTTGACTTCATTAATAGTTTTATTACAATTAATCAGAGTTAGTGTCTCAAATGATCATTATGCAAACATTTAAGATTTTATTCACAAAAATTATTACTTGTTCAAGCCTAAATATTAAAACGCTCACTAGGTGGCAACATAGCCACCTTCTGTAACCATCTCGTTTTTCCGTTATCCTCCATCATCCCTAATTGAAGGAATTAAATGTCTGACTACTCAATAATTTTAAAATAGAATAATCTAATTTCCAGCAGCAATGTGTGTCATCAGAACAAACAATATTTCAAGTCCTCCATTTTTCGCTTTTCTTCATTAAGATTTTATATTCATAAAGCTTGTATGCGATTCTTCAATTTTGAATTTGAATTTCTTTCTGAAATTAGTGAATTAAATACAAGTGCCATTCTTTTCATTGCACTGCTTACTGTCCCAACAAAAGTTAGCACCAACTTTCACTAGAAATTGCGTATAATTTTTTTTAAAGTAGTTGAAGTTTTTCTTTTGAAATTTAATTTTATTGAAAAATAATATTCCCCATTGGGTGTCATTTTCTTACTGCTGGAGGTTTACATTCACTGCGACAATGTAGCTGGATTTCGAATTTGGAGAAGTTTACTAAATTTTTACTTTAATATATATTTAACAGTAAGTTTTTTAAAAGACTTTTCTTACAAAAATTAAATTGGTTATAATTATTTTTTCATCAATATCTGAATTAAGTGAAAAATTATATGTTTAGAAATTTGACAACATAATTAAATTTATATTTCATAGGAAAATTAAAATGTACAAACCCTCTATCTAAACAATAGGAGGTAGTATACGGATTTATTATTATCATATTTAGATAATTTACACCATAAGCAATGATAAAATTTGTACAGTAAAACCCCGTTAACACGAAGTCGATGGGGCCACAGAAATTGTTTGAATTAACCAAATTTCTTGTTAAAGAATATATTAACGTTAGGTTTTAAAAACTGCTTTTACTTCGCCTTAAACACTATTTCATATTAAGAGATTTTGCGTTAACAGGGTTTGACCGTATGGAGATAACCTTAATTGATGTATGAGATTTCTGTTTATTTTTTTTGACGAAATTCTTTTAGAAAGTCACCTTTTTATATACAGTGTGGTCATAAAGAAACTTTGCTGATATATGGACCTCTAGCTTCCGTTCCGATCAATAGATCGAGATGAGATTTCAGGTATAGTTCTTCAGAGGTATGAGTTCGTGAGTGGATAGCAACAAAATGTCGCTCATGGTTACGGTTATAGTTACAGCAACTCGAAATTTTCGAATAACAACACCTATATTTTCCTGTCGCAAAATGTTCAGCACATGCGAAAACCCTAAAGAGCATTGGAATGGTAAGTGCATCACAAAAAACTGATTCATTACGCAGGCACAAGAAACAGCTCTGCGAATGGCCAACAAAAGCACGATCAGGGTGCACAGTGGGAATTTGCATATGACAGAAGCCAAAGTTCATATGGGTGCCATCACAGGCAATTTTATTGTATTTCTGCACTTAATATCTGGTGAGCGACGTTCTGTGATAGGTGTCTTTATTCTGTTGGACATTCGCAGAGCTGTTTTTGTATGTGAGCATAACACAGCCGTTTTTTTGTGATACATGTATTGTTCCAATGCTCTGGTTTTGAAATGCACTGAGCATTTTGCAACAAGAAAAAGTAAGAGTTGCCATTCGAAAAGTTTAAGTTTCTGTAAATATAACCGTAATTGCCATTTTGTGCCATTCACTGAATCTCGACATCATACCTCTGAATAACTGTACCAGAAACCTCATCTTTATTTGATAAACGGAACGATCGCTAGAGGTCTATATATTAGCAGAAATTGGTACAAATGTCAACAAGAACAAACGAAGAAAAAGTAAGCTATTCCTGTCACGATTAACCAACTTTAAGGGGTCGAAAAGGGGTTAAATGTTCCAAACGAGAGGTGTTTGAATGATCCACTTCCAATGTAATCCTAATTCTGATATTTGATACTAATGTCAACAAGGACAAACATAGAAAAGGTAAGCTGTTCTGATGTTGATTAAACAATTTTAAGGGAACGAAAAGGGGTCGAAACGTTTCAAACAAGTAATAATGAAATGCCTTACTTTCACTGTTGTTGCAACTCTGAAATTTGGTACAAATGTCAACAAGGGCAATTATAGAAAAAATCAACTATTGGACGTCGATCAACCAAGTTTGAAGGGTCGAAACATTCCAAAGCAGGAATATTCCAATGTCTTACTTCGAATATAGTCATAACTTTTAATTTTGGTTCTAAGGTAAAGCATAGATAAAGTATCTCAATTAACTAATTTTAAAGGGCTGAAATGTTCGATACAAGGAATAGCACAATGTCCCACTTCTAAGAAGACACAATTCTGAAATATGATACAAGTGTCAATAAAGTAGACTATTCAATCTTGATTAACTGTTTAAAAAGTCAAAAATGGTCTAAGCGTTCCAAACGAGGGATATTCAAATGTTCTACTTCCTATATAGTCACATCTCTGAAAACTGAAACCAAGATAAAGCACAGGTAATAAGCTGTTCTGATCTCGATTAACTAATTTAAAGAGTCTAATAGGAGTCAAACCATTCCATACGAGAAATATTTCAATGCTCCATTTCCAATATAGTCACAATTGTCAAATTTGGAACAAATGTCAACAAGGGTAAGCATAGATAAAATAAGGTATTTCTATTTTGATAAATCAATTTTCAGGGGTTGGAATGGGATCAAATGCTGAAATGTAAAATGCATGAATATCGTTTAATTACTGAAATGTACAATATAATTTCGAAGCACTGTTATTCAGCTGGTGTATTATAATAGAGATGTATGAAGCAATAATTGCACGTTGTAACTTACTTTGGAACATGTTGTAGTTTTGCCGCTTCCTTGCAGACCAACAAACATGATAACATTAGGTTTGCCTTTAGATGGCTGCCAAGCCTTTACTCCAGGATCAACCAACTGAAATTTAACAACTTTTAATTTAATACTTAAATATTTACTATCTATGTTACCGGCAATGTATGAAAATCGGCATTCTATAGAATGCCTACACAGTTCATAAAATGCTGGTTGGTTGTTTTCAGATTATATGGAGCCATCAGCAACACAAGGGCTATAATGCTCCGAAACATTCGTCATTAGACAAGCCAACATACATTTACAAACACCCATGCCTAAAACGGGACTCGAACCCGCAACCTCGCGGTTTAGAAGCTAGCGCGCTAACCACTATACTGTTTGGTTGGCTATAAAATGCTGGGTGTTTTTAGGCAAAATATGAAACGATTAACATTTTGCACACTTCCTAGGCCTTCTATAGATTGCCAAACCAGCAAAGGATGAAATATATTTTTGATTGGTTTAAAATATTACACAGTAAGACACATGACTTTTAGTTCTCGTCTCAAGACTTAGAATTTGTATTTTGTTCAGGAGCGTCAAAATATACAATTTTACTTAAATTTGTTCGACAAAAAATAAGTTTTAAACTATGCTGCATGAAAAGGGAAAAGCAAGATGTAGTATTGGAGAAAATAGAATAAAAGCTTTTAATGACACTCTTTATTTTTTCTAATTAACATTTGAAATTTTGAGGAATGCTCGACTTTTAAATAATACTTATCATGATTTTTTTTCATACTTAGCTTAAATAACATTTATCATTCTATAGAAGGTCTATGCATCATACACAATGTCTGGGGAAAAGTACATAAAAATTCTCACAATTCATACTTTGCCTTGAAATGACCAGCATTCCATAGAATGCCAGAGTTCCTTATATTACTGGCAAGATATAAAAGGACAATATTAAAATCCTATTTTCATTTCAGTCTGCATATTTTGTCTGCAATCTAATAAACTAGAAAAATTCTTTTTTAAATAGATGTTATAGCATATATAGTTTAAGTTTTATATATATCCACAACTTACTTTTATCAGTTCTTTAAAAACTGCTGACTGTATCATGCGGCGTTTGTTCAGACCTGCCGCCATTTCATCAAAGTCAATAACAGATCTAAAATGGACAAATGTAACATGATTAAATATTTGATTTGCCTTGTGTTGAAGTATAAGCAGATATTTTGTATGAATTAACAGCTCTCAACACCTGATATTATTACCTGACATTCTCTCGCAGTTGTTTAACCAGTTTAATATTAACATCAGCTTCAAGCAGAGCTGTGCATATTTCTTTCAGCATAGAATCCAAAACCTAAAGATACAATACATTTTTAGAACCAAAAAAGAAAAACAAATCCAAAAAAGTATTTACAAAATTTAGCCAATATTTAAATTTTTCTTAATTTGTGACCCATTAAAACTACAAAACAAAACTTTAGTCAGGGTAAATTTCAGTGCAGAAAATTAAATAAAGTATGAATGATTATCAAATTAGTAACAAGATTTAGAAACAGAGCAATTTGTCATTAAAATATTTAATCTAATAATTTTTAGGTATAGATAATTTCTTGATAGTTTGTTTATGTGCTTATGACAAGTCAACAGCCAATATCAATAATGGATAATCGTCAAACTCTGCTTATTTGAGAATACAACGATTTGGACCTAGTTTACTCTCTATATTGATGATTTTAAAAGCAACCAGCATGTGAGAGGGGTTGCCAGCACACATGCTTGGTGATGAAATGTTTTCCCCACGCAAATGTTTACTATCGGACTTCAAGCTTCAATTCTTATTATGTGTTTAGTGCTTTAAGCCTGTTAATGGCTTTTTTTTAGAGGTTTGGAAGATGCCTGGAAAGGGAAAAAAATCTTCTTCAACCCAGAGATAAAGAATCTGTCACTCAAATCTGTAATAAATTATATCCAAATTCAATCCTAGAAATTCAGTAATAAAAATATATATGTTTTACCTCACACACAAGACTAATTCGTAAAATTTCAGAATAGATATTGCCCAAAAAGGGAACTTGAACTGTTCGTCTCAAATTATTTTTTAAAAGTACAATCAATACTCTTAAGATTTGATGAAAGGAAACATAGGGATATGCAAATTTATGAACTCTCATAGAATTGTAATTCTAACTGAATGAATAAATACATCCTTGTACACATTAATTCTCACTGTCCAGTTTTAAAAAGTCACTGAAATCAGAACTAATACTTAATTAAAAAAATGTGAAGACAAAAACTGGCAATTCATCAATGCTTTGTCGGCACCACATTCTAGACATCAAAAATTGTGGCCCATAAATGAGAATCTTTAATGAATTTTTTGTTTAACCAAAACTTCATAAATCATCAAATTGTAAAGCACTACTTATCTTCTTATATTTGAAACTAAGAAATTGTGCTCGTTTAAACTAGTTCAACTATTTTTTGCTCCCACGCTAATTAAGCAAGCATACAATGAAGTCAATTTAACCCCTTACCCTTCTACTAAATTGATTTATGCATACAAGTATAGGTAATGTATTACAGGGATCAGCCGATTTTTGGTAACTTTATTTCCCCCATCTTTGGTTTGAATCGTAACCCATTAATCACTCTATATAATTTTAATAGTAAATGCTCATTTGTTTTAGTTTCATTTCAAACAGACTAATAAAAATTTGACAGTTCTTTATGGTGCATTTGTATATGAGTATATGCACTCAATGCAACTTATTGCTTCTTATGTAGGTGGTTTAATACATAAAATTCTTAATATATCAGTATCTCAAAATAAACACTTTGTAAATTACAAATACGATACTAATTACTGGATACAGCCTTTATTTGAGTAGAATAAACTTGAGTAGAATAACTTCAAAATACTAAGTTTTACGTCCCAAAATTATTTTCTTATTAGCAACATATTGTAGTGTGAAAACACACGAGTCGGTATCTAAGACATTTTGTCACATAAAATTAAAATGGGAGCAATATTCAAGCCAGATGGCGATATATTATACGTAATTTTTTTTAATAATGTGTTTTTGAAGAGTTAATTCCTAATCTACTTAAATGCTTCATATCACAAACAGAAAATCAGCTGTAATCAAGATTTGTTTACAATGTTAAAATATTGTTACCTCCTTATTAATGATAGTTGCATTATTAAGGGAACGCAAAGCGTTGGTTATCTTTCTTCCTAAATCCGCTAACACCATTTTGATTAGTTTTAATTTACAGTACTAATAAATAGATGTAAATAAACAGCGATCCTGTAACCTGCTTAGCAAAACACTAAACACCATCGCATTGCACTACACGTAGGAGATTAGGCATTGCCATTTTACTTCCAAATATATATTTTATATCTGAATTTTTTTTTTATCAATTTGTGATCATTTCAATACTTGTTATATTTGTTTATTGTCTTAAAACATCTAGTGAAGATATTTTAAAAACTAAAAATCTCGTATTATACTTTTTTAAGTTGCTGCACAGTATTTGTTACCAAATATTAATGATAACTTTATTTATAGAGGTTTGGCAGCAAACCATGTACCAAAATAAACAAAGGTATTGGAGTATTCTGTTTTCAAATGTTTAAAATTTTTGTAATAATTTAGAAATTGTTTAACATTTTCTAGCAGTCTCCTAACAAAGCAATTTTTATTTGCTACAATTTTTTAAGTCATTCACTCTATTTAGAGTACCATTGCTGAAAACTAAAATAACATAATTTTCACCGGTTTAGTGAATACTACTTCGTTAAGTATATAACACGCGGGAATTAAGTGTCAAACTATCTGAAAGTAAGTTTTTCTTTATAATAATCGAATCATAAATATTTTCTTTTGGCTTCTTAACATTCTTTATCAGTTTATACTATTGAGATAACTGTGCAATATATTTATTTATGAGTATTATTACGATAAGTGTATTGATTGCTATGAATAAGTTATTTAACAGTCCTTATTTCAAAAGTTATTCTAAGGATTTGTAAAAGTAGCCTCTATTTTCTGATGATTATGCTTAACAGAAAACTGACTCTGGTGCTAAGAAATTGCACCAAGAACTGTTAGAAACAAAATAACAAACACCAATGGCGTAAAGTCGATAGAAAATAAGGTTGTCTTGAAAAATTAAATTTTTTAATCTGAAGTAGTAAAATAGTAATCCTAACAGACAGTTTATGATGTTTTTTAAATTGGCACTGTGCAGATAATTTCTAGTCTCAGATAAAGTCTTATAGTTGTCCGTGTTTGATATATAAATAATAATAAAAAAAAAATTGTGTAGAATATTCATATTTGATTTTATGGCAAGCTAGTTTATTCTAAAATTGGATTAAGGTAAACAGAATTTTTAATAAAAACAGTTTGGATTAATAATAAACAGTTTGGATTAATAATAAACAGTTTCTACAGTAATTGAGAGTTTTGAATCAAATACATTTTTCTGACATGGAATTTAGATAAGTTATAATTTTGAATTTGGATGTTTAGGAATAAACTTTCAACTTTCTTGATATCTAACAATTGATTAAATTGACATCATATTGATGAGTTGACAATTATCAACTGATCAATATGATATGATGACTCCTAACATATAAACAATCCTGACTCCTTAGTAAAAAACAATTTAAAATTATCTTTCAAAATATAATTTAATCAAATTACCCAGAGTGATTTAAAGAAAAGTAATTCATATGGAAAGTGAAAAAATCTGTGTTTAAAATTTTAATAAATGGTAGCTTTAATTTTTTTTCTTTGGATAAAGAATAAAATCTGTGGGATGTCTTCTTCAAATTAGGACAGTAAATCACCTTAATCTAGCTGGGATAAATGCATGCTTAGCATGCAAGAGGTCTTGGGATCGAGCCTCTTTTAATTTAATAATTTTTTTGTAAAATAAGTGGACATAGTGTACTTGATTGTCTTGTGTCGGGCTGCAGAGGTAGAGTTTTCTTTAATTCAATACACAAATGTAAAGAAGTATCCCTTGAAAAACAACCAGGATGGTAAAAAAAAGCAAAGGTCCACTTTTGACACTCAGTCCTTAGAATCTTGATCTAGTGTTACAGTGCAGTGTGCAGTTTAGCCCTTGTGTAGCTCAATATGCAGTACTAATACTAGCTGAATACTTGTGCTTTGCTACTAAATTTTAGGATGTGCAATTTACCGATCAAAAGACATTCATGCAGAGTTCATCCTAGACGTTTTTCAAAGGGAGGTGCACCCTGCCTGCCCTTTTTCTTTAAAATCAATCTTTTTCCAAAAGAAATGCCACCCTATACGAATTTGCTGAACTTTCGTTTTCCCCCTCAACAATATGCAGGTCGCCCATCTTGATATCGCCTGTTGCGCATTCATGTTCAAACACGCAACACACAGACCAGGGACTCAAATCATTGGATGGATGCCGATATAATGTGCGTCATTGGTAGGTGGATTGTAGGGGGTTATCTTAAAATTTCCACTAGTTAGTTAGCATGGATGGGCATTTCATGCATATTTTATTAAACATATTTTTTTGGATTCTTACCATGCCTTCTCAAAATAGAGAAGAAAGGAATTTGAAAGGGGCGATTAAGTTAGTTAAGGGTGTATAACCATCAAATGTTTACATTAAGCATTTAAAAGGAATATTTCCGTTCGGGCACATGACATCGCGATACTCTCTTATTAATTTTAGGGGAATGCATGTTTTGTGATATATCTTTTGCTAATTAATTTTTTAAACGTCCATTTTATGTGTTAAATTAAATATCTTAGAAATTTAATTAATATCCCGGATTATTTCGGATTAAAAAAAAAACAGACAAACTTCTATTATAGCCTGTATATTAACAGCATGTATGGAATGCTCCTAGTGATATCCCATAATGAATGTTGAATTTGGAGAAACGCTATTCCTTGTTAATGGCAAAGCCTAAAAAATAAAGTGTAAGGTTGGTTCATTCATATTTTAGAAAATTTTGTAAGGGTTGTTCTTAACTTAACACTTAACATTCATTATATCAAATCATTCTTATCTTAATTTTACAGTATTATAAATTGGTATTTTTATAAAAATGAATACTTCTTGAAAATTTTACAGTGTAGATGGTTTTTTATTCTTAATAATTTTCTTAGTCTCATTCCAGAAGAAGTAGGCATAATTTGATCAGCATTTTGAGTTTTTTTTTATTTGAGCATGATTGATTTTTTTTTTCAAAAAATTGATAATTTAAAAATATTTATCATAGTGAATAAGTAAGACAATCTAGAAATTATGGAAGAAAACTGGATACAAATTTCTGCAATTTTCCATAAAAGTGCCCTCGAAACAGGAGTTGCTCTTTTTTGGAAAAAAGCACCCTGCTCTTTTTCATTTCTAGGATGAATTCTGATTCATGCATTCCACATATATGCATTCCATACATATATTTGACCCCCTGAAAATTGGTTAATCGAAATCGAAATATCATACTAAAGAGTAAGATACAAATGTCAACTAAAAGTTAGGTAGGTACACGTCAACAATAGCAAGTATAGAAAACTAGGCTTACCTTTGTTGACACTTGTACCAAATTTCAGAGTTGTGATTACATTGGCAGTGGCCGACCAAACGGTATAGTGGTTAGCGTGCTAGCTTCTAGTCCGCGAGGTTGCGGGTTTGAGTCCCGCGTAAGGCATGGGTGTTTGTAAATGTATGTTGGCTTGTCAAATGACGAATGTTTTGGCACATTATATAGCTCTCGTGTTGCTGACGGCGCCAGATAATCTGAAAACAACCAACCAACCAACATTGGAAGACCAACATTTTAAAATCTCTTGTTTGGCATATTTTATTCCTTTTCTACCTCTTTAAGTTGGTTAATCAAGATCAAAATAGCTTACTTTTTCTATCTATGTTTGTTGACATTTGTACCAAGAGTTGTAGCTACATTGGAAGCAAGATATTTAAATATCTGTTGTTTGGAATTCTTGACCCCTTAAAGTTGGTTGACTGACATTGGAATAGTTTATTTTTTCTATGTTTGTTCATGGTGACAGTTGTACTGAATATCAGAGTTGTTACTACATTGGAAATAGAAATTTGAATATCCCCTGTTTAGAATGTTTGATCTCTTGAAGCTGGTTAATCGAGATAGGAATAGCTTATTTTTTCTATGTTTGTACTTGTTTACATTTTTACTAATTTTCAAAGTTATGACTTTATGGGAAGTGAGAGAATTAGTGTGGAGTGAGTGAGCGTTTAGTCTTTTATATATAAAGAGGCAAACAATGATAACTTTATGTGAATGGATTGAACTTGAAACATAAGAGGGAATCATTTCACTATGATTTTTAAACAACAATCATTAGTTTTGAACATTTTGTTTTTTATTAGATATCTTATAAAAAACACTTGTTGTAATTCTTTCTATAACTATTTATTATCTTTTTTCAGATCTCTAGGATGCTAAGTAGACTTATTATTGCTAAGCCTTGTGGTTATTTATCTTATTCAACTGTTCGAAGGCACAAAGTTCGCAATTTACCAAAAGAGTATTATCGTGATGATGAAACAGAATTTTATACTCCTCCGAAAGCTGGAAATAGCTCCTTAACAAGCTTTTTTGCTTTTATGAACAGAGAAAATTGGACCTTTAAAGATGTATTGCATTGGCTGAAGTGGAAACGTGTAAGAGATATACAAGAAGATCAAACGTTTGTTTTAGATTTTGTTTTATATATTTTTTTTTATGGCAGCTTAGTTTTGATATGAGGTTTGTAAACTGTTCAATGTATATTATAGAATTGGGTTTAGAGCTTGTAGTAATCAATAAATCCTAAAATATCATACATGCTATTCAGACCTGCAAAAATTATCTCTAAAAACAGAGTTTTTTTTGTTGTTCAAATAGAGCAAACAATGTTCTAAGAACATCAATTATATGACAGATGTTCAAACTTTTATTGGATAGTATTCTTGTATTAAAACTTAATTTACAAACTTTATTTGTCAGTAAAAATTCATTTAAGTCTTTCAAGGGCCAATTTTCTAGCTGGTGGGGAAAATATTATTGAGTTCTTTCATTTTTGCATGTTCTCAATAGTAGCATATTTTTTTAGACCTGTTCAGAACAGGCTTGATACAGGTACCACCCTGCACTATCGAATCAACAGTTTTAAAAAGAAAATACTTAAAATAAAGGAACTCAAGGAAAACAATTCCTTTCTTTAAATTGCTTAATCAATTGAAGATAGTATAATCTGGATAAGATTTTAACAGGCCTACTTTTGACACTCTAATTCTAGAAAAAGTATGTTTTTAAAGCTTCCGTGGGGTAAAAAAAAAGAAGGAAAAAAAAAAAGAAGAAGAAACGATTCAGTGAATGGCCAGTCTACCAAATAGATGATTTTGATTAGAAAGTAGTTTGTTAAAAATAAAAAAGGGTATCTCAAAAATGTGGCAACAGGTTTATTTTCTGATAGAGATGGGGTAGTTTAAATCGGAAAAATGCATATAAGAAGGTGAGAAATTGTATAAAGAAGGGGATTTTTTGACTATTTTATTTTAAAAGTTAAATTGTTCCAGAAAAGTTGCAGAAAAAAAAGTGTGTCTCAACTCTGTTCTTTATTAAGGTCAAATAACGCTAAAAAAATAGTTCTACCTTAAAAAAAAAAAATTGAAATTGAGTGAGACATATCTTTACCATTTCTACATAAATTCACATGTTGCTGATTGATAGCAATGTTATAAAATACTTTCTGATACAATCGGATTTGAAAAAGTTTACTTAAATTTTCTGTTGAATAAAAGTCTTTGCCTGAAAATATACAAATAATTCACACTCTTTAGAAGAGCTTATATCTGAAAACAAAAATAATCAATTTGGCAAGTATTCTTACATTCTTTCACCGAGCTTTTCTAAAATGGTATTAGTCACATTTTCAAAGGTTTATTTCAGTTAAATTCAATGGGATATATTTTAGTTTATGTGATTTAAATCTTCGAAACACTTTTATAATTGACCTCTTCCCCCATCAGGGTCATATAAAATTAAAATTAGTGCAATTTTTTAAATGAAAATACCATATTTTACCATATAAACCAATGAAAATACCATATTTTTTACTTACCCTATGTTGAGCATTACTGAGCCAAGCTCTAATAGCAAAAAAAAAAAAAAAAAAAAAAAAAAAAAAAAATCAAAATTATTGCCGCCTTTTTGGTCACCATATACAAGAGTTATACAGTAAGGAATATTCCATTCATTTTATATAAAGTGTTTTTAGTTATGATTGTTCGAAACTTTGCCACTGTTTAAAAAATATTTTAAGAATTTTATTTTTTTTGACTATTTTATATTTTCAATGAAAATTTTAAAGCTTAGAAAGACAGTTAATTGAAAAACAAGTTGTAAAACAGGATACAAAGTATAATCAATATACTAATAAAATTAATTTAATTAGATAATAAATTACTTAAGCGATCTAACAATAATACTTAATTTGCTATTATTGATTCTTTAAAAAACATTTTTAAATATATTATTCAATTGTGTTGCTCGTGTGTCATTGAAAAATTTAATACATCTACTACAAAAAAATACACATAATTTTGAATGAAATAGGAATTGCTTTTCAATGCTCTCTACAATCCATTACACAATTTCCTTTTCAATTCAAAATTAGTACTTATAACAACTTACACTTTGTTTTTCAGATATGTACCTGAACGTCATAGAATACTTGGTCCAGACCTGGCCACAACACACTTTATAACTTTTCGTGGTGGAAAAGTGAAATTTGTTGGAAATGACAAATGGTACACAGATAAAGATATACATAAATTGAAATTACCATCTCAATTTCGTCCTGGTTTTTATGTCCAAGAAATAGATGCATCTAATTCTCCTTTGTGCTATGAAGGGTTTGAAAATATTTGTAAGTTTGTTTTTATGTTTTTTTTTCTCTGAGAATATCATTACATACATCTCAAATTTTTTAAAGTTAAACTTTTCACTTTACTGTTTATAAATTTAAAAAAAAATGGTGTAAAAAGTGGAATTGTTCCTTGTGAAATTGTATAGTTAAGATATTTATATTTTTTAGTTTTTCATACGAAAGCATATTTTTTTGTGTAGAAAATTACATAGTGTTTTGTTGGATATGCTTATAATTCTCTATATCAGCCAGGTTTAATCAATTTACAAGCCAAAATTTTTTGAGAAAAAGTAAAATACAGCTGTGAAAGATATCCTTGATCGTATTATCAAATCGATACGTTGAATATGAATACAATTCTTGCAAAATGGTACCAAGTTGATAAATAATTTTCAGTAATAGATTTATGTATAAAATTACTTCTCTATTAAAAAATGTTGATCCCATATTTAAAATTTTTTCTATTGATTAAATTTTGTAATTCTCTTATAGTTGGTTTACGAGCATTAAAGAAACTTGTTCTACGTAATTGTGTTTACGTTGATGATTGGTGTCTACTTAGGACCCATTTATTTAAAAATAGTATAGAGTTCCTTGATATAAGTGGATGTCACAATGTTACGGAAAGAGGAATATGCACTTTGCATGAGTTAAAGTAAGTAAATATTTCATTTTTGAGTAAATATTGTATTGCTTATATTATCAAGCAGAATTCATTTACTTGCCTTGAAACGTTGAATGTATGTCTAGAATGAAATTCGCATTTCTATATATCTGTAGTTTAATACAAATATTTTAAATTGATTTCTTTACGATCTATATATGTGAGGAATATTAAGCTTTCATTAAGTCTATGAAAGAGAAAAATAACTTGCCCTGATTGATGCCTGAGTAGTGCTGTTTTGTTTTTACCTTGAGTTGACAAATGATGTAAATCCAAATGAACTATTTATTGAAATATTAAAAAAAATTTAAACTGTTGTAGATTTCAAAGATTTGCTAGGTGAAGCTGATATCAGATTAGCTAAACAGTACACTACTAATAGCAGAGCCCAAAAAATCTAAAAAAATTTTACATGCCCTGTTGAGTATGTTAGTCTAGAAAATACATGCCCAAACATTTTATTCATATTCATGTTTAACAAAATCACTGATTTTGTTGCGACTTTTATCCTGATCTAAATCAGAAAATTCTGAACTAGTAGTGACCTGAACTGTATGTCCTTCCACATGCCTTATTCTGTGGTTGCAAATAACTAGGTTTCAATTGCTAGTGACGAATCAAAGTTTGCTGGTTCAACTTCATCATTGCCTATTCACATTAAATTATTTATAGTTTCAGTGGACAAGTTGCATCGTAATGTTTTTTTTTAATACAATTCATGGCACTGAATCCTCTCTCGCAAGCAGATGTTTTGGGAGAAGTACAAAGCCGCCTATTCTGAAAGTGACGAAATGGTAGTAATTGCACAGGCGCAAGTAAAAATACAAAATATTTATCTTTTGAAAAGTATTTTTGAGGAAATATTTACATGCCCAGCCGGGCACGTACAAGGAAAAAATACATGCCCAATATGAATTTTTACATGCCCTGGACATGTCGGGCAATATAATTTTGGAGCCCTGACTAATAGGCAATAAACTAAGTTTTAAAAGTAGGATGGCAATATGCTACATTTATCTATGCATAGGAATATAAATGTAACAGAACCCCAAAGTTTCTACCATAAATGTGAATTGGAAGATTTTGTAAGCAAAAAAAAAAATTCTCTTGCTAATAGTTTAAAAGTGTGAAGTAGAATAAAATTTATACTTTGGCATTAAGTAGCTATTGTTGTTGAAATTGATTAATTTTTGCATTTTGATCTTGGAATCCTCATAATGACACTCATTTGCAATCAAGGGGATTAGTTTCAAAACAGGCTCAATGCATTTTCATAAATTTAGTTGGTTAGTTTGTATGCTCAACAACCTATTTTTATGCTTACTAGTGGCTAATCAGGTCAGGAACTACAGTTTAACGTGGATTCCGAACCAAAACGAACATCCATGCCAAACTCGGGATTCGAACCTGGCACCTTTGGTATGCAAGGCCAGAGCGCTAACCCTGTAGCCATCAGATGGTCTTCATAAATTTGACAGCAGCCTTAAACTCTGCTAGAGGCCATGAGTTTGAGTATATTTTTAGACAGGATTGAGAGATGTTAATACCACTTTACTAGGTGATGTCGTGCATTAAGAGTTTGTGAAAAATAATAAAAAAAAAGTTTTTCAAGAAAATATGTATTATCCCTTTGAAGCATAGTGGTTCCACCCAGAAACCACCTACTTAAATTTTTATTTCTATAACACAGGCTGGTTTTACAGCAAAACCACATAACATATCATAAATAATCTATGTAATTTTTCAAGACCTAAAACAAAGTGCTATTTTTGTATGCAAAAAATAAAAATAAAAAATTATTAGGTTTGTCTTTTGTGTTCAATGTTACTTGCATAGTAGTTTCATAACGTACTACTTACAAAAGTTAAAATAAATATTTTTTTGTAAAAATGAAGTGTACTCCATTTTTCTACACATTAAGACTGCCCATACCAAATGTCATTAAATTCGGAAATAATACGAAATTCGTGCTTCAAAGATTTAAAAGTAAAATATCAATTTTTCCTCTGCAGGTCATGAGAGAAACTATGAATTCGTTCTGCTTTGTTAAGTTTTGACAACAATTTGTTGTTACATTTCAATATTGCAATTTTACAAACCAGTGTATTTAAAATTTGATACCTGTCTATCCAATATATTATTTTCTTCTTCATTCTGTGTCTCACTCTTTTGCAGTTAGGAAGTCCCTTCTGAAAGACCCTGTGTAGTCAATATATTAAGTGGATTAATTATAAAAAGTTTACTAAACTTAACTATTACAATTACAGTAGTTGTGTACCTGTATCTCCCAAGTGATTTTGAATTAAGAAAACCAGTTTTTTTTTTTTATATATTCTTGTAATGTCACTCACTATTTACATCCTGTTTCAAATGTTTGATCTATTTACAAGTTTATTACCAATTATGAGGAAAATAACATCAGAAAAACATAGCATACTCTAAATGTGAAATAACAGATGTCTACTTTTAAAAATAATACACATTGTGTTTTATAGTTTTTAAATTTTTGTAACCTTAAATTATTTTCCAGGAACTTAAAAACTCTTGTTATTGAAGATACTCCAAACATTAAAGACAAAGAACTTGTATGTCTACTTTTACAAGACTTTCTGCCTAAGTGTAATATTATTGGAGTGGATTATGATGATCCAATTCTCCTTAAAAGACTTGAAAACTATATGAATTGAAAGCAAGTTAAATTGTAACATTAGTTTGTATATTGTGTACATAGAATAAAATTTCCTGAAGACTAACGCTCAGTTCAAATATATAACATTTCCCGAAAAATTGCATCAGCTATAGGAAACATTAAGTTCTTATGTACATGATTATGTAAAAAATTATTTTTGCAATATTAAAACAATATCTTTATTGCAGTGATTTGAAGACAATTTAATAAGTTTTATTTTAAAGTTAAAAATTGAACTAAATTGTTTTGGGCAGTCAAGACATACATGCCAAAACTAAATATGCATTCAAACATTAAAAACCTAAAAAAAAAAAATTGAGTATGATTCTTTTTATTATTGAATTTTTATTTAGTGTGAAAAAATTATACACAATTATAAATGTTAGACCTTCACTCGCCTAAACAAATAGTATTCAAACGAAAATTTTACCCCTCTTTAATACAAACCTGCTACAGTTTCCCAGCAATAAGATAAAATACTCTGGATGAGTTATTTTTGAGGATTTGCATCAATCTCAATACCGACTACGAAAACCATGTTTCTATTAAACTGTAGTGTATGTTAATTTTTTCAGTAGTATTAAAAAGATACAAAAATAACAATCAAAATTTTGAGACAATACAAACAAATTGGATGGGTAATTCGAATAGTTATTTTTTATACATAAATAAAATTCTATATAATTAATAAGTTTAGAGTTTCTGGTTCATCTTAACTTTGTTATTAAAAAACCACATTAAAGCGAATATAAGTGATGGTGGTCGAGGTACTTTTTCATCATAGATGAGTGACTCAGCTTGCGGCAGTTCCATTTCTATAATCTCAATGTATTCTCCTTCATGTCTGTTTCCTCCACCTTCAGAAATTTTCATGGAATCAGTCACTTCAGCATAGTACAGAGTTTGAACTGAGCCAGCGACTCCAACACCAGATCTAAATAAAAATAAAAACGTTGAATTTCTTTAAACTCACTAGAATTAGTTGGACAGTTACTTATTTTACAAATTTCTGTTGCTAAATTAAATTGATGAATAAAATAGTGAATAAAAAAGTTTTTTTCCTGTCAAACCAAGCACATTTTAAATTCTAGCCTCATTTTTTATTAAAATATTAATTAGAAATGATAAAGTGTTTAATAAATGTAATTTTTTTAGTAAAATAAGACTTGTCAATTACAATGTAGACTTTTCAAAAGAAAAAAAATCTTGATTAATTTATTTCAAAGAAAATGTAAGATAGAATATGCACTTATACATTTTGAAAAAGTAACAAATTGTGAACATCTAAAAGAATTGCTGTTTATAAAGATACTTTTCAAATTGAATACTAAATCTAAAAAAAAACAACCAAGAAATAAAATATAAGTTACAATAAATGTTTTTTTTTAATTGAAGGAAACATACCTGCATGATGTTATTCTTTGTAAAGCTGACAAAGGAACCGAATATCCACATTCCTCCATTATTTCGTCCCTTGTTATCTCAGCCAAACTTTGGTCTTTATCAACAATACCAGCACACAATTCTATTGTAAAACCTGAGCTCGGAGGGTACTTTATTGTATCGATTTCTTTCTCTGGACCAGAATCTTCTAATTTAATATCAGAATAATATACAGCTAAGAAAAAAAATAAGGATTTGATAATATGCGCTTTTTAATTAAAAAAAATATTAAATGTTTTTCAGCAAATAAAAGTTATGTGGTGATAGAGCTTGTATTAAATTTGACGATTTTGTGCAATAAGCAGACTAGATACACACACGCTACCTAGTCCAAACGCGAGATAGGGAACTTCATATTTAAGCCTGGACATACACATAGGGGGAAATAATGAGGATCACAGATAAAACATGTTTTTTTCACTGCATTTCATTGCAAGAATCATGAGAATACATTTAATAGTTCCACTCTAATACCGTTTTGAAATCATGCAATTTATGTTCTATTAATAAGTTTTACCTAATGGAATATAGGAGTTTAAATATATGTATATAAGCATTTGAAATTTGTCTTAAAATTGAGTTTGGCTAGCAACATAGATATTTGTTTAACCCATTAACAACAGTTGGCAAGAAAGCTTGCCAATCAGCATTTTAGTTTTAATTAACATTGCTAATAAATTGGGATTGTGATTCCTTTTAGTGTTTTTTAAAAATCCTAAAAATAATTTAAAAAAAAAAAATCTGAAAAATTCAAAATATACCTTACATGATCTAAATAATAAACAAGGTAAAAGTTAGAAACAATGACTGCTTATCCATTTCACAGTCGTTTTTAATGGGTTAATATTATGTCATATCAAGAAGAAATTAAAAATGTTTATGCAAATACAAATGAAGCATTTTTCCAACTCTACTTAACTCATACAGGGGTCAAACCACGTCAGATCAAACAGTGTAGTTCACCCGCCGTCTCAGATTTCCCCCAAATTTTGTATAATGGAATTATGGGCTAGGATGGCCAAAAATCTGAATTTTGAAGGCTCCATCATTTTTAATTACTGAGAAATTAATTATTGCAACTTTTAAATTTTCTGCGAGATGCACCATTTTTTTCTTCTTAATTTCTTAAATAACTCCTAACCTATACAAGTTACTGAAGTGAAAGTTAGTTTCTAGGGGTAACTTTTTAAGTTGATTTCAAAAATGCAATCAGAAATTGTGTATCTTCTATAGTTTTTGCATTGAGTTTTTTCTACATGTTTGATCAGGAGCACATGTTTTAAATTTTTATATGTTGTAAAGATGGTATACCACTACTACCAGAAAAAAATTCATCTTGGCGTTCTGTCTCAAAGCTGAGAAAAAAATTATTGAACTTTCACCAAGAACGACTATAAACTGAATATTTTCTTTTCACACACACACAAAATGTATGCAATACAATTTTTTTTTATGAAGATATACTTTTAATTCTGGCAATCAGCCAACAAATCTTTGGTCACCTTGCCAGTCTAGACAAAGGATTATATAGATTTGGATGAAGGATTATTGAAAGATTTGGAGCCTTGCGAGTTAGAATACATATTTATCATTAATAGAGAATTAAAACATTATGTTCCGGTTAGTTTTATGGAAGATTTTAAGTATAAGAATTTAAAATCGGTGTTACTGCATATTATTATATACATTGTTAAAGCAAGTATTCATAACATTGTCAAAGTGCACAGTTGGTGATAGATTGCAGACTGAGTGTCATGTAACCAATTATTCAAGACGAACAGCATTTTTTTAATGGAATAGCTTTACAGAGGAGCAAAAAGAACTTATTGCACTTAGGTCTGAAATTCCAAGTGAGCAATTTAATAATAATTCAACCATTTGTATTCATCATGAAAAAATTTTGCTTGCTGCATATGAGCTACTTCAGAGATACTGTTGTGATCCATTTCATTCACATAGTAGAGGTATCAAGAAGAGTGAGATTTGTGTCATTGGAATTTTCAAAAAAACACAGCTATCTTAAACCAGGGCAAAAATTATGTCCTAAATGTCGAACTCGAATAACAGGTACTGAAGAATCATGCAATAATGAGTCTATTTTAAAGGGGCAGCCTGAAACTGAAAGTGCACCTTATGAACTTTTTTGCTTCAGAAGATGCTAAAGCTTTGAATCAAAGTATTACAAATCTTGGATGCACACCTGTCAAATTGCATGGGGTAAATAAAAAACGACAAAGCTACGCAAAAAGAAAATCAGCAGAAGCTAGTCCTGTTTTGCAGAAGAAATTTGCAACAGTGTATTTTTTATGCCTTGAATGTGCTACTAGAAAAGTTAAACTGTATGCATAATAAAGCTTTTGTGGATGTATGGAGAAAAACACCTAGTTTATAGTCGTTCCTTGTGAAAGTTCAATAATTTTTTTCTCATCTCTGAGACAGAAAGCCAAGATGAATTTTTTTCTGAAAGTAGTGGTATACCATCTTTACAACATATAAAAATGTAACACATGTGTTGCTGATCAAACGTGTCAAAAAAAATTCTGGATTTTTTTTGCAAAAAACGTTTAATGCAAAAACTATAGAAGATACACAATTTCCGATTGAATTTTTAAAATCAGCTTAAAAAGTTACCCCTAGAAACAAACTTTCACTTCATTAACTTGTACAGGTAAGGAGTTATTTAAGAAATTAAGATTAAAAAAAAAAATGGTGCATCTCGCGGAAAATTTAAAAGTTACAATAATTAATTTCTCAGTAATTAAAAATCACGGAGCCTTCAAAATTGAGATTTGTGGTCATCCTCGCCCATAATTTCATTATACAAAATTTTGGGGAAATCCGAGACGGTGGGTGAACTTTTTCCATTATTTTGTTTGATCTGATGTGGTTTGCCACAGCCAAATGAAACAAGTTATGTTTTATTGTTTTGTAAAAATTAAAATTGTAGTAGATATATTTAAATATCTTCTTCCATCAATGAAATAACTAATTAATTTTAGTACATATTTCTAATCTGCCAAGAACTTTGTTGAGACAATGTGATATAATAGAAATTGTTGATAATACTAGGACTGATTACTTCCTTCATGCTTCTGTTAAGTGATTTAGCAAAAAAAAAAAACTTTTTAAACTAATCTATATATATATATAAGTGAAATGTCTGTACATCTGAACTTTATACAAATCCACAGTTTTGCACCTAGAGGTATGAAATTCGGTACAATCTTTAGTACATGGAGATTGTAGAGAACAACTTTTAAATTCGATTAAAAGTTGCTTTTATTAATATTTAATGGCATGAAAAAAAATTCTTGGAATGGCAACTATATTTTTTTATTACATCAGAATAAAATCAAAAGTTATTTTAATATGTCCCCCTTATTTTTCTGTATTACAATTGTCTATTCGATAAACAGTTCGATTATTATTATGATTTTCCATATATTTACTGTAATTCGACGTTCAGCGCTTGCACAGTATTATCGTAATGCTAATAATCTAAATGTAAACAAGTTATTGAAATTCACTGAAAACTTTTAAGTTATTACAACATTTGTAAAGACAACATTTGTAAAAATAAAACTATTGATAAGTAAAAATAAGTTAAATAGATTTGATTGAATAGGTGGCAACCTTTGATTTCAGGTGTAGTTTATTTCATTTCTCAGAATTTCAATTTTAATGAAAGAAATTAAATTCACTTAAAATTTATGTTTGATGATTGCAGCTACTCCAGTCATAAATTTAAGTATACTAATTTTCATAAATTGTGTGAAAATTTACTAGAAAGCAGATTCAAGCAATATAAAATAGTAATTGTGTAGTTAGAGCAAATTATGAATAATGAAATAAGACTACAAAATGGATATGCTTGTCTAAACTCAGTATCATATTATCAGGAGGGAAAATTTCTATTCTTGAGGACTAACAGGGAGAAGAATGCCATATTTCAAATGCTGGCCTACATAAAAAAGCTAAATTTAAATTAAGTATTGTAAACTTACCTGGTCTGAATTGTCTCACAAAAACCAAAACATGTCTTGTAATATTGAAAATCACAACACCTACACTGTAAATCAAAAGAGTAGAGTAGAACATCACAGGATTATCATTTGGAAGTAGCATTAATCAACCGGAATATTATGCAAGGTGAAAAACATTTTGTTTTTAAAGAAAACTAGAATACCTTAGCATCGTGATATTTTTTTACATTCATTAGGTCTTTAAATCACATTTTAATTTGGAGTACAGAAAACAATTCTTTTACATTAGCCTGATTGATAAATGAAACAATCTGCACCACCATAAGGTAAACTGTACAGCAGTAATAGTTTTAAACTGGATCTGCATAGGTGGATTGCACGCAGCAGTTCACCTGGACCAACATAAATGGGATTTGAGGTGGTAGTTGGGCAACTTTTTTGTATTTGTGTTAAAAAATATAGATCCACCCATTAAGCAACATTATACACAAGGAGTTTTTTGTTAAACACAGTGGCCGCAGTTTTTCTATTACCACTTCAAAAGGATTCTGCCTTCATGGCAAATTATAGGGATCTTTGCATTTATTCAGATTGGCCACAGAACCTGGAAATCAGGGAAATGTCAGGGAGCTTTCTGATACTGGAAAAAATCAGGGAAATGTCAGGGAACTTTTTAAAATTTCATGAAAATCATGGAAATTTTGTATTGTTGGCACGTTCATCCATATTTTGGCTCTATTTACATGAAGATTTGTAGCGGTAAGCTATTAGGAGTTTAATGTTACGGAATAATTTAAACTTTTCATTACCAGCAAAACTATTTTTTAAAAAATTGCATTTTATCTCTTTAGCATACATGTTCTATTTGATCAGGGTGTCTAGACATCTAGAAAACCTAAGAAAATAGGGGAAATTTGAAAAACAGTTTGACCTAAAATCAGGGAATTTTTTAGAAATCTGTCAGGGAAATCAGGGACTTATAAGAGACCTTTTTTTCTTGAATTTTGTGGCCACCCTGTTATTGAAGCTGATTGTTAAAACACCTCAAAGGATTCTGCCTCTAAAAACACAGTAAAAGCTTAGTTTTGGAAAGTGTTTGCTTAAATTTTAAGTGTGCTATTTATGAAATTGGAAGAATACTTTTGAGGCAACAGCAGTTTAAAAATCGGTTGCAAATACAGTTTAATTTATTTTTCAAATTAGATGGTCTATGTTAGGATTCAATAGAACCCAAAACATATAGATGTAGTCAGGCATTTGTTAATTGACTTGACTTAATTCAACAGTTAATGATTGTTACTATAAGCACTGGCATTGAAGCAGAATTATTTGAGGAAGATGAGATAAGAAACTTCTTGCATGGAAAACTAATATACATGCAATCTAAACTAAATTATGTAAAATTGTAGCACAAGGATTTTAACTCAAAATTTTCAATATACAATGAATATTTCTCTTGCAGCAGAATTCAAATATTGATATTTTAAATTTTTTTTTTCAGTGTTTAAGAAATGTAATAAGTCATATCTCAATTAGATGCAAGTAGATTTTTTATTTAATACTCATTTTTTTTTTTTTTTTTTAAGTTGAGTAAAGTTTTGTCTTACAATTAGTTTTAATTACCACAAATAGACAATTTCTAGGTTAATTGAAACATGGCCTATTTAAAGTTTTATCTTTTAAATCACCAAAAATAAATATTGTATAAGACAAGAACTTTCCATCAAAACAAGCATGGGTTAGGCTTGTATAACAAGTCTGTGAAAATTCCAATAAAAGATAGCTACAAAGAAGGAGAAAACAAAGCTTTGTAACACCAGTACTGTTCATGATAGGTTAGTATTCTGTCTATATTACAATGTATGAGGAAGTTAGATGGGAATCGAAATAACCACATGAAATATGGATGTTGTGAGAAATAATAACTTAAAATTAGTATTCTAATAAAAATTTATTCAAACAGATCTATAAAAGGATGTGTGTTTATTTTGTATGAGAGAAGTAATTCCCCAAAAGATGCAGCGTAAACAGATTGCTAGTTGTCAATAGTTTGGATCTTCAATTGTAGCTTGAGGCACAAGTATGAAAACTTAGAAATATTGAACCCTCTCTCCCTATTTCATGCTAAAGGAATGTTTGATTGACCCCCTGCTCTAAAATTTTGGAATTAACTAAGAACAAATTAAACTTATGGCATATTAACTTTAATTAATGTGATTCTTGGTAATAAAATTTTGCAAATAATACTTTTTTAAATTCTAAATTTAAAAAAAAAAAAAAAAAAAAATCTATTAAAATGTTCACGCTTAAGTGAAATTATTACGTCACAAAAACAATTACTCACTTCGCCCGCCTTTCCATGTCAAAGTCCATCACGGACAGATCCTCCCCCTCCTCTGTGTGATGTAATTTATGTCTGTCCCACTACACAAAAAGTAGGGAAAAACCAACCCAGTCAATTTCGATTGTTTTTATTAAGAAGTCAATCACAGAGGCGGAAAGGGAAGGGGGGTTGTCTAACGTTATGGACTTTGAAATGGATCACTTGGGTCATTTCTCTGAAACAGGCAACTTTTCAAAATAAGAACATTTAATAAAAAAGGATGCTGTAAATGTAAATGTATGTTATATATTATTATTTTGTAATGTTATTGTTATTATTTAGGTTTTGTACAACAAGAAAAAAAATACTAGAAGCACAAAAATTTATTAATTAAGAGTGGAAAGTTAAAAAAATTCCTATGTTAAGACAATGGTGCTCATCCCAGAAGCAGAATAATATATAATGTTCTGCAACGGGACTTTTGACAGTTACAAATGTTCTGCAGACATTTTTTCAAAATTTCCATTATGACATAAAAGAAAAAACCCATAAAATTAATACTACACATTTATTGCAAAATGACAATGACGAAAAAAATTATTTTTCAAACCAAGGCATACATTCAAAATTTGTAACTTTATCAATGACTTTCAGCAAGAAAAGCGCTCCAGAAAGGGAAACAGACACGTGATTGATCCCCCTATGAACACGGGGAGTTTTTCTATAAGAAACTGAAGCTCGGGGAAATGTTGTTCCAAGAAAATTGAGGGGGGGGGGGGGAGGGGAAGGATAGACAATAAAGTTGTTTTGTTCTGCAGAACATGTCATCCCGTAGGTGAAATTCTTTTTCTCACTCGCGGGCATTTGTTCCAAACTTAAAATTGTTCTGCAAAAGGACTCTGATTGTTCTGCGACGTACGTCGCAGTTTTAGGCACTTTCTGCTTTCGGGGTGCTCATAATACAACTAGTTTTTTAAATGAGTTAAAAATAACAAGCATCATTGTCTCCTAGTTTGTTATTATTGTATTTTTTATATGCCAAGACAACGATGAAATTAATGTAATTAGAAGATGACACATTCTATTTAAAAATTTTAAAGTTAATGTATATATTTTCTAAGAGGTGACTTTATTTTGTATTTTATAAAGCAATATAATTTTTTTTCTATACATTTAGTATTTTTTGTAGATGCAGGAAAATGATGCAAATTAATTAAATATAACTTGAAGGAATAGGAAAAAAAAAAAAAAAAAAAAAAAAAAGGTGCAAACTTAGAATAAATATTCACAGAGCTTACTAAAGAAATAAAAGTTCTTGAAATAGAAAAAAAAAAAAAAAAAAAAAGAAATAGAATGTAGAGCTGTCTTTTGTAGTTAAAATATTGAGTGTAATGCAATATGCCAGGACAATGATGCTTTCTTCAGTGACAGGCATTTTAGCAATTTTTTTTAAATAAGAAAATATAATGACATTATTTTTCGTTGTATAAAACACTTTGTTATAAATGCATTAATTTAATTGTTGTTGGAAAATTAGTTTTATTATTAATTTATTTAACATTTATAACAGTATAGCTATGGCTCTAGTGATAAACTAGGATAATGACTTTTGGACGTTTGATATATTTTAAAATATATTTATATAAGAAAAATTCAATGTTAGTGATGAGAAAGTTAGCTTGGAACATGGAAAAGTTATTAAAAGGCAATTCATTATTTTCATACTTGTTTTTAAAGTGGTATAATGTTGTGACATGCATTTTTCCGGTTTCGGGAGAATGACCTACTTGCATAACATAACAATTTAATTTTTTCATGAAAAATTTTATCAACACCTTTTTTTTTCAATTTAAAGTTTAAAAAGAATTTAGCTTCTGTCATTCAAGATTATTTTGATCAAAAAATTTAATTTGCAATAAGCTTGACTTAATTCTATCGAACTTAAATTCAAAACTACATAAATATGAACTTTTTGGTAATTTTTTAAACAGATGGGGACGGTAAATTTAATTAAATGATTTTTTTTGTTTTGAAGTGGAAGTGAGTGGTAGCAACACAATGTAATATCAGAGGTAGTGGTCGCGCGAACGCGAAATGGATAAAAAAAAAAGTCAAAATTTAGCATGAAGTCATTTATGTTGGTTCCCTATAATAAATAATGGAAAATATTTCGGAGAGAGCGGGGAAAGGGTTAAACTACATGATATTGTTTTAAACTACTTTATGCTTACCTATCATGCACACGCATTAAGTCCCATGTTTTCTTTTTTCCATCCTAAAAACAAAACTATTATGTAGTAAAAATAAAAAAATAAGGAAGTCTGAAAACAGAAGTTACTGACCCTGAAATGTTTTAGTATGCTGTAAAATAAAATTTAGAATTCAAAAAGCAACAAAATTCCAGTATCCATTCTTACAAAAAAGAACTAAACAGTAAATGTCTCTACTAGTTTACTTTATAAACGTGCAACTTAACAGGGAGATATGAGTTGCATTCAACTCATATCATTGGTTCAATCTCTTCTCCAATCAACGTGTCAACAAGTGCTGTGGTTTGATAATTTTTGTGCAAGGGCAACACATAGTTCATACTGTGCCAAAGAAATTAGTGAACATTAATTTAAAATTTAAGAAACAAAGTATCAGAAAAATTAATATAAAAGTCAAAGTTGAAATGTTTTAGTGGGTGGAAGCATTTTACAAAAAATGACTAGCGATCTGTCAGACAGCATACAGCAGTTAAAGGTGAAATCAAATTGGCTCTTTAGATTGGAATTGGGTAAAATTCCGTGGCAGACAACGTGTTAAGAAAGAAATAGATTTGTTCTTTTTCTAAATTTAGTGAACTATTCAAAGGCATTTTGTTGGTGATTGTTCTTGAACTTTTCCTCTATAAAACTATATTTAAGAATAATTTATTTTGACACAGAATTAAAAAAAATTACTTTAATATTTTGTTGCATATCGGTACATTACATAAAAAAACAAACACAACTTTTCTGTTTTATAGGTGTCCAGTTGTTTGTTTAAGAGAAACAATCATTGACAGGAAGTTAAAATTGAAGAATTAAAGGAAAACATGAACTATTTAATGAAAACATATTTTACCTGTTCATATACCATTCGAGCCGGTTTTATGTATAAAGAATTTTCGCATTCTGTAATTCTAACGTGTTTGATATTCTCCATTCTGATTCACTACTTTCCGTTAGCAAACGTGGATATTTTAATTTCTACAGCAGGAAGTTTAACACGGTAAGGGTAGTAGTTTCAACTCTGACCATAAAAAAAAGTTCAATAACAACATATCAAATTGAATCATAAGCGATTTCCATGATATCAAAACAAAAACAAACAGACGACAGTCGTTGCCATTGCCATATTAAAAATCTCCCTACTAAATTAATGTTAAAAAAAAGCTATATTACGTCACAGTCAACTGTAGCAAATCTACATAGTGATTAAAATGTGTAAAATTCGAATTTATATTTGAAAATATACTGTGATTAGCCATAAATATGTCCTTAGTAATGACAAAAGAGGAAATACTAGTTGAAATAATGCCTTACATATGAACCATTTCAAGATTTGAACAAAATTGATATTTCGCATTATTAATTTTTTAAAAAGAATCGGTCAACTGCGAACTCTTTATTTTGTTTGTTTTAAAAATTAAAACAAGGCATCAATTAATAATTGCAATAAATAATTTCTATTGTAGACAGTGAGTGGGGAAATAACTAAATGTGTATTCAATTATCACTATTGGCTTCCACTACCAGTACTCAGGGGGAAAAAAAAGAAGAAAAAAGCTACC
This sequence comes from Linyphia triangularis, assembly GCA_963978545.1. NCBI lineage: Eukaryota > Metazoa > Arthropoda > Arachnida > Araneae > Linyphiidae > Linyphia > Linyphia triangularis. Next base: position 37,116,523 of record OZ021722.1, on the reverse strand, counting down.
TGTAGAGTATGCCTTCAGAATATCGTAAAACTAATTCTTAAATTAGGTTTGGATGATGAGTATTAAGGGTAAACTGATTGCAAAAGTTAATGACAGATTTTCCACCATGAAGTGCGATTAACTTGCTTAAATTGATTTACAGCGTATAATCTAAAATAAATTATTAAAATGCCACAATTTTACTGTGTGAGAATGCGTTAGAGTTAAGGTGTTAGAAGAACTATTTTTTCCCTCAAAAAGAATGCAGAAATATCACTTGAACAAATCGGGGAAAATCCACAATTTTCTATGAGGGACTGGTGGAATATGTCCATCAATAGTTTGAGCTTGCCTTGCGAACCATTGCCAAATGCCGGTTCAAAAGGTACGTAGTTGAAAAAGCTCCATAGTCGCCATTGTGATGTTCGGAAAACACTGATTCATTTCCCATAGCAAAACTATTTTTCTTCTTTTATTCACTAAAATTTCCTCCAGCTTGCTTGGCGAGCAAAATTCATTCCAGCGGTTGACGAAAACGGAAACCATCAATGGCGGCTCGTGCGCTACAGTCAGTGCAGTCAGGCTGCATTTAAATTTATTTGTTCAAAAATGAAATTATACATTTTACAATTTTCTAAAATGAAGATCCGATTTCTAAGGTAAGTATAAAAAAATCCGATAAACAGCAAACTTCTTGCCTCAATATTCAATTAACAAGGTTGGTTGGTTGTTTTCAGATTATCTGGCGCCGTCAGCAACACGAGGGCTATAATGCGCCGAAACATTCGTCATTAGACAAGCCAACATAAATTTACAAACACCCATGCCAAACACGGGACTCGAACCCGCAACCTCGCGGTCTAGAAGCTAGCACGCTAACCACTATACCCAATTAACAAGGAAAAATCCAATTAAGGTGATCTTTCTTTTCCGACTTCGGCTGCCATTGAGAATTTCTGCTTTAAAATAATCTTTAGATGGAATTTTTACAAGATAAGGTACATCTAATGGCTAGAGAGTTATTTTATTAGTTTGAAGCTATTTTGTTTTGAAAATAAATTTGAAGATTTTAAACTCATTATTTAAAAAATCGTGTTTTTGGCTCGTAAAACTTCATTTCAACAGTGATAATTGACATTTGAAGTAATCTTTTTGAACAATGATTTGAGAATTCAAATCTGAATCAACTATTAGATGTTTTGAACCTCAGTCAAATTGATTAGGAAATTTTTTTTTTTCTATATTTTTAAATGCAATTTAGAAAAATTAGCGATTTTTTCTACTTTCATTGCAAACAAATTTCTATTAAAAAAATATTTATTCTAAAAACTAAATGGAGATTCATAACATTAAGAATATTATAAACAATTTCCAAACATAATTTCTTTTCTTGGCCCTATAAAACTCGAGATCTCACTGTTAAAAAATATGCTAATTATAACGAGTTAAATGTTATTGAAGTAATTAATTTTTGAATAAAACTGAAATTTTTTTCATTTAAACATCATTACTAATTATGTACTTTTAAGTGCAAAAAAAAAAAAAAAAAAAAAAAAAAAAAAAATTGAAAATGATGATTGGATTGAAAAAAAAAAAATTATTTCAAGTGTGATTATATATGATTGTGGAAAATGTATGTGTGATTAGGGGAGGGGGAAAGGGTTTTTTGGGAAGTCGCATGTTTTCGGATGCACTAAAATTTTCGACCACTTGTTGCCACTGGAAACCATTTGATTGATTTCCTACTGCGTGGTCTGATATTATATTCATTTGCTTCGTTTGGGACGAAGAGATCTGCAAAAACAGGTTTTGCCCTTAGAAATGTGCTTCAAAAATTAAGTCAAGCGTCGAGCCTGAGCCAGGGTTAGGGACATTGTGTCCAGTGGCGCCATATAGATGGATTTGAACAGGCAGCAAAGGAGAGAGGATCGGGGTCTGTTTACCTTAACGGAAGGCTTAGTGATCACCAACTATAAAATCGTATCGAATTTCCTTTCTACCTTTCCTATAAGTTTAATTCTTTTTGGTTGCTAATCATTTTCACTGTTAACAAAATAAATATGATTTTTATAGGCTAAAAAGTAAAACTTTGTATGAATTATAAGTCTAGTGCAGCAATTTCATTAAAAAACAAAAAAACTTGGAAAGAAATAAAATGAATAATTTCATTACAAGCTCTGTAAGCAATTTCCATAAAATCATTCCTTTCAGTACCAATTTCTAGTTGTATCCTACTAATGCCAAAATTGAATGGACACCATGATTAAATGGATTAATATCAGACGAAACGGTCGTTTCGCCGCCAACCTTAAAAAGGCAGAAACCGACAGTAAGTATCTATTCTCTGCACAACTTCCAGCGAAACAGCAGAAATTGACTATTTTCTAGCGCTCTTGCGAAACTTCACATAATTATACAAAAAATACCATAGATTCGTCTAGGTGATATCTTTCAAAGAAAAAATAATTGAGTACCTAGGATAAAAGACAACGAAGAAAAAAAAAATATTGAAATTTCCAAAATGAAATAAAAAAACGAGTTCTATCCCGATTTTAATGTAAAAATTTAGACAAACGTCCAGCCCTAACTAAGCAATAGATCTTCAAACGGATTGAATTATAGGATGGGGAATGTTTCAACTTAAAATCCTACGCTGGTTTGAACTTCATTAAATAATTCTTTCTATTTTTAATTAATTTAAAACCACTTTTTTTCATTTCATAATTTGGCGACAGATAAAGGAGATCAGCTTGTAATTGAGGTTCAGATATATATGCCAAAAGTTGCCAAACAGGTTTGCTATCATTTCGAAGTTAGTTTTTCCGACATGTTAGGCTTAAGTGAGAATGAACGTAACGTTAAAGTATAGGCAGAACGAATTGGACTATAATTATATGGCTTATAACATCTTTAAAATTGAAATAATTTAATTTTTGAAGAGACAGAATTAAAGAGAAATATTTGTTCTTCAAGTTGCATGTGTTATTTGAACTGTATGACAATTTAGAGAAAGTTAACTTTCAAAAACATTTTAATTTCGGGAAATCTCCATTGCAAGATACTATGGGCTGAATACAAAGTATAAATGTGGAGGTTATGCGAGCTGACGTCATAGTCAATTCATTACAGAGGACTAAATTAACCACGCATTGCGATTGGCTAATGGAATTTGCAAAAATGTCATTCGTTTTTAAAGATGTGTTGATTTTATTTACTTTCCGTTGTAAAATGAAATCGTAGAATCATATATCATCAAAATTATAATTTCATAGTGAATTTTATAATTGTTGCTTAGAAAATATTTTAAATTTTGTCAAATATCAATGAGTTATTATGTGAACCAAAATAATGCTTGGTATAATAAAAATAATTAATACCGCAATATTTAGACTGTAAAAAACTTGTAATATTTATTTGTAAGAATTTATTAGAATACATTTTCAGTGGGATGAACGCTCTGGTCTTGTATGTTAAAGGTGCCGGATTTGATACCTGGGTTAGGTGTGGATGTTCGTTGTGATTTGGAATCCAAGTTAAGCTGTGGGTCCCGGACTGATTAGTCGTTATTTATGCTCTAAAATAGGTTGTTGTGCGTACAAACTAACCAATCGAGCTGAAACTTGACAGACAGGCTCTTTGTCGATGGCAACGTATTTCTTTAAGTTTTGGGAGATGATTTGCCTTACACAAGTTTCTATTACTCGTTCGTGGTCGATTTTGATGGGTACTGCAGTCCACATTCAACCAATTTGTCAATTTTTAAGTAGATTTTGGCATGTAAGATATCATTGAACTCAACTTGAAAAATTATGAATATTCATGGTACCAGGTGTACCATAGGTGGTACTACTTCTGGTTTATCAATTTTGATGATAAATATGGCCTGTTGGGTGTCTTTGGCTTGTCTTGAAAAATTATGAATGTTTAAGGTACCAGGTATAGCATAGGTATAGTACCACTTTCAGTTTATCAATTTCCAAGATAAATATGGCATGTTGGACTTTTGTTTTGATGAATTATGAATGTTTCAAGTATCAGGTATGCTATTGGTACCACTTCCGGTTTATCAATTTTAAAGATAATTATTGCATGTAAGGTATCGTCGAACTCAGTTTGAAGGATTATGAATATCCCTGGTACCAGGTGTACCATAGGTGATAAATAGAAAAACGATGAAATGGACAAATTCAAAAAAGAGAACTCGACAGTGTTTAAAAAAAATTATGATATCCCCCAAAAAAACACTTTTGAAAAGTAGAAGAACCACCAACCTCAAAAACACAAAAAACTTTCTTACAATAAAAAAATCATAAACATGATGAACATTTTCAGCCACAAACACAGTGATATAAAAAATGGCCAACCTCTGATTAGAACTCTCGGTTGTGACTCGCTTAAGAATGTATGCTTACTTAGTTTATTTTTAAAATTTAAGTTCCGCTCCCATAAAAATTTACGCTGCTTGAGGTTGGCGCCCGTCTTAATTACTAACCTTTAAAACCCCCCACACAATAAAAACTTTCCAAAATGTATGTATCAACCAAACAAAAGCTTACCACAAGCACTTCAGTTTCTTACTTAAAAAATTCTTAATAACGATTCAAATGCAAGCGTTTGATCACAGTTTCTCTTTACTATTTTGAAAATTACACGAACATGAAGATTTACATCACTCCATTTCCTACCCATCCAAATGAAATCGTAAACTCGAATATTCGTGCAAACAGCCATAAATTAGTTTAAACTCAAACATTGTTAATATTCCTATGACGGGCGCCAACCTCAAGCAGCGTAATTTTTTATGGGAGCGGAACTTAAATTTTAAAAATAAACTAAGTAAGCATACATTCTTAAGCGAGTCACAACCGAGAGTTCTAATCAGAGGTTGGCCATTTTTTTATATCACTGTGTTTGTGGCTGAAAATTTTCATCATGTTTATGATTTTTTTATTGTAAGAAAGTTTTTTGTGTTTTTGAGGTTGGGGGTTCTTTTACTTTTCAAAAGTGTTTTTTTTGGGGGATATTTAATTCTTAACTTTTAAAAATAGAGAATTAGTAAAAAGATCCGTTGATAGCTCAATTAGGTTATGTTGCATTTACCTCAGAAAATATTTCAATGAAGGATTTAATGCCTACTTCGTGAGGTTATTAAGTTAAAAAGAAAAGCAACGCAGTTTATAACTGTGTTTCACACTGCTTTTGCAGTACTTTACAAGTTGGTCATTCTATTTTAAGTTAGTTCAATTTCATTTGCTGTTCAACTAATTGTAAAAACAAGTCTTAAAATATCAAAAGAAAAAGTGCTATAATTTTTGAAAACGAATTATACAACAACAATGTTTGTACTAAAGACTGTCGTACAACATTTTAGACGAAATATTTTTTATACTTTACATAGAACGTAACATTCATTTCAATAGGTATTATATGAGAAAAAAAAAAAAAAAAAAAAAAAAAAAAAAAAAAAAAAACGTAGAGATGTTCTTCCAGATGCAAATAAATTTGAAATTAATAATTAATAAAATAAAATTTTAAATGAAGAAAATACATTTTTTGATGTGTTTCGATATAAAGAGTTAAATGTCTCACAAAGAAATTTTTTTATTCAAAATTAAATTATCTGTGGGCACACAGAATGTAACATTCATTACAATAGGTATCATATATATAAAATGTAGAGATGTTCTTTCAGACGTAAATAAGTTTGAAACTAACAAAATAAAATTTTAAATGGAGAAAATACACTTTTGTTGCGTTTCGATATTAGAAAGAGTTAAATGACACAATTTTTTTTTATTTAAAATTAAATTACTGGTGTGCATAGAAAATGAATTAAATGACAGATTTTCTCATCATTAATTCTGTTAAACTCACAATTTTAGCCCTTAGTCTAAATAATAATAATAATAATAATAATAAAAAAAAAAAATAAAAAAAAAAATCAGATTCGTTTTTTTATCACTGTTCATGTCTATTGCCTACATATCGAGTGATGCACATGGTTAAGAAAATAAATGTGATGTAATTTCAAGTTCCATTGGGACAATCATGTCAGATTGGTTAGTTTTATGGCGTCGGAGATAAGTGCTAAAATTTCTATGGGGAATATTGTATCAGGAAATCCGGCATGAGACTATCACAATCGCACCATATAGTCCAAACTCGAGGTACCTTGTATCGTTTTGTTACCCTTTGGATCTTTTCTTATAAATCATTATCCTTTCTAAGATGAGATAATCAGAATTGTTTTGCCTACTCGACCTAACTCGTAGCCTAACAAGTACACTATAAAGTGACACAATGATATATCAAAAATGCGACCAGAGATGTGTTGTCGTTTCTCATCCCCACTGGTCCTCTAAACCATCATGTCCATGAGTTCATTTACCTTCGGGAAATCAAAAAGCAAGACCGGATCGTGCAGAAAATCCTTTTTTTCAAAATCCACACATCTAAGGAGGTAGGCCGGGCCGGCTGCACTGGAGAAACATTTATTGCAAGTAGGATAGATCTTTCGCTGCAGTTCATACTTCCTGCACTTTAGGTGACAACTGATGAATCTAGTGTACGCAGTCTGATCACCTCTATCACCCCTGAAGGTCAGGGGTCGTTTAAATATTACGTAAGCATGTTTTTGGTAATTTTTGACCCCCCTCCCCCCCCTTATCAGCAAAAATAAGTAAATCGCATACCCCCCCTCTATAATTACGTAAGCATACGGTAACCCACCCCCTGCTCCTGATTTTTTTTTTTGTAACGCTAATAATCTAAAAAAAGTTAGGATTCAATGCAAATAATGAACTTTAACTTAATTTTTTCTAGTTGCCTTTCGCAACTCTTCTTCGACTCTTTAACACCAACACTTCTTCATCATTTTTAGAGGCATTTTTAAAATGACGCCATACCTCATTATTTATATCCTGAATATCTTTCAAGGGTTTGTTTGATGTAGACTTTTTAAAGCTTCAAACAGCTTTTTATATAAAATTTCACGAAATGAAGACATATGTTGTTTTTTAAAAAGCAAACAGAAAGCAGAGCAACTATATTTGCTTAATCTTCAAAAAGTTCAAGAAGGATTGCAGTGGAAAAAGAAACTTGTTCAAAACACAACTCAATTCGGAATCTTGAACCTTAAACCAACTACTGTTCCATCTTAGGCGCCTCCCAGTCGCAAAGCGAAACAAAAACAAAAATTGTATGTCGCATAAGTTAGGTTTAATGTAGGATTCACGTCTCCAAACACCCAAAAGAGGGGAATCCCCTTTATTCATTTTGAAACTGCAGTATTTGCGTCATCAATGTTTGATTGTAATTGGCTGAAGGCAGAGTACGTAACTCTTTTGTGACGCAAGTTTAAATCCCTTAGATCAATTTGAATGGAAAGTCGCCTATCCTAGAACTCTGTGTACAAAAATGAAATTTTTTGTAAGTTTCAATTTTTTTTTAGAAATAAAGGGATTATTAAATGCTTACGTAAGCATCACTCATACCCCCTCCCTCCCTTGTCAGCAAAAATAAGCAAATCGTTAACCCCCCCAGGTGCTTACGTAATATTTGAACGGCCCCTCAAAGCGTGACCCGGCTTATCCTTAGAGTACCAGATATGAACTGGGGGAGTTTTCCAGTCCAGCTGTACACTATTTTTTCTAATGGAGAGAATTTCCGAGAATGTGAGTGCCAAGTTATCCCGCAGGGGTTCATTCCCGCAGGGGGCCAGCGAGTCAGCGATCTCATTCCCATATAGACCAACATGGGACGGAATCCACTGCAAATAAATATCTCGCTTCTCGGAAAGTTTACAAAGATGTAAGATTGCTGTTCCCCTATCAACTACTCTGGGCCATGTATTCAAATATTGGATAGAACTTGTACTATCCGTTAGGATCCAGATGGGGTCTAACCGAGAATCCTCTTCAATTGCGTTCAGTCCTGCTTCAATAGTTAGGAGCTTCGATCGGAAAACAGAACAAGAATCCGGGTTTCTCATTTTTATGTTGATATCGCCATAAGATCTCTTGATGTAGTATTCCACTTCCAGTACGATCCCGATCATCCTTGCTACCATCTGTATAAACCTGAAGGCCCTCCTCTGGGATGCTGTTTATTATCTTAAGAGCCAGCTATTGTAGCAATTCAGGAACGTCTGAAGTTTTATTTGTGCTTAATGCCAAAGCCGGTCTAATGTGTACTCTCGGAATCCCTTGCGATGACCAGATATGTGATAATTTCAAGTGAAGAAAAACGGCTCAAGCTGTTTGGTCACTTCAAGAAGAATCACATTCTGATCAAGATTGTTGAATATGCTTTCTGCTTACCTGGGACATAGCACCAACCGAGAGAGTATTTTCTTTGATAAACAACGCATGGACTGATGATAGGGGTTAAAGGCTTGATGACATGTACAATTATTATGGGATTAGCTTGTGAAGATTTTTACCACAAGATTAAAACCAAAAGAGATTTTCTAAAAAAGTCCTTGCCAATGAAAAGTACATGTAACTATTATTCAATTTTTATTCATCATTTAAAGTGTTTCTTCTTATTTAAGTTACTTATAAATATTGACAAGTAAGAAATAAAATGTTTAAATTTATATGCTTGTGTCATTTATTATTACCCCTGGTTTAGGTTTCTAATCAGTAACCATTTATTCATAGCGTTGAGAATAAACTACCCTCTAAAACACTCTAAAAACCCTTCAAAGGTGTGTACCCTTAAATACCCGAGACTCTAGGGGGCATTCTGGTGTATCGGTTGAACATTTCAGAAACATGGCAAGCTTACATATGGGTAATGGACATTTCCCGCATTTTTTAAAAACGAGTGAAATTAGTTTACATTTATGAAAAATTTCTTTCCGATTCCAAATATTCAAACAAAAGTTCTTTAAAAAAATTAGTTATTTATATATCAAGAAAAGAAAATGCCCGAAAACCTCGTCCGATTGCATTCCAATCAAAACGCTACATTTTAGCAATGACGTCAAAACATCCTTCCTTTTCTATGGCAATCGTGAGGTTTCTGCCAAATAGTTGGTGTGAGTTTTTTAGACAATTGCCATATACAGTGCTGGTTGGCGCGATTTGCGAGACACTTGCTGTTGTGCATTTACATATACAAAAAGCAGCCGTCAGCATGCAAAAGTAACTGTATTTAATAATCGATTACTGCAAGACACATGACTATATACAGAGACAACCATGAATGTTTTCATCCGGCCTGTTGCCATTCTAGTGACATAAAAATGAGCTGTAGTTCAAAATTACAGTTAAAGAATTTGTGATAATACATAACATTCCTCCCCCCCCATTCGACGTAGTCCTTTAGACAAGTCGGTGGATGTTTAGCTCTGACCGGTCTCGATGGTAGGACTACTGAACTTGCAACGTAGGGGACTGGTCTGTCCCCTGCAGTTGCACTCCAAAATAAACTGTCCGTCTCCATAGGCTCTGAAACCATGTCATTTCTTGCCAGTCTCCGATCCTCACTGTCTTCTGCTGGCTTAGAATCTGCGCTGCCTTATACTGGTCCTGACAGTGATGGTTTTGTACCACTGGATGGGTGTGCTGGGGAACTACCAACGTCTGTCACTAGCAGAGGATTACTTTGACGTTGCCTTAATTGGTCAACGTGTTTTCCACACGAAACCTTCATGCGTAAAAATCTCCTACTTTGTAAGTCCAGTTACTCCTATTATTGTAGCTGGTACTCATTTGTCATGAGGATACCTCGAGCGTATACCAAGTCTAGAAGTGCAAACATTCGAAACCTTAAATTAGATAGAATCTTAGGATTAGGCTTCGAAAAATCTGGATGGAGTCTGTACAAGCAAGTTTTCGAACGGCGGTTCATAAGCAGTTCTGCTGGAGAAACAATTGCAGCATTGGGTGTAGCATATTGTGCTAATGAGAAAGATGCAAGTCTAGAATTCATATTCACAGTAATAATTCTTTGAAGTGCATCCTTTTTTGTCTGCACCATCCTCTCTGCTTGCCCTTTTGATGAAGGATGCCTGTGAGGAATAAATACATGATGCCAGATTTCCTTTCTCTTACGAAACCCAAGACAATTCAGACAATGTGAATCCAGTTCCGTTATCTGACACTATGGTGTCAGAGATGCCATGTGATCTGAAGAGTTTCATCAAAGTGTCAATGGCACATGTTGAGTCTATTAATGATACTTTAATGAGCTCCAGCCATTTTGAGTATGCGTCGACGATAATGAGAAAAATGGATCCTTGAAATGGTCCTGTATGGTCGATGTGGAGTCTTGACCACGGTTTTTTAATGCACTCCCATGTTCCCAGAGTTTTTTTTGGGGGGGGGGGGGGACATGTCGTGTTTGTTGACAAATGTTGCACCTGTTTACTGTGTTTTCAATTTGATTGTCCATCCTTGACCACCACATGCAACTTCTTGCAAGACCCTTTGTGCACACGATGCCTTGATGTGAATTGTGGAGAGTGGCCAATAGATGTTCCTGTGCCTTCCTGGGTATTATGACCCTGCATCCCTAAAGGAGGCATCCTTTATGGCCTGAGATTTCCAGTCGCAGTTGGAAATAAGGGGCAAATTCTTCATCTGGTTTTTCAGTTGGCCACCCCTTCAAAACCCAGTTGAGCACTCGAGCTAAGATAGGATCTTAGATAGTTATCCGTGCGATATCTTTGGCTGAGATAGGGAGCTTGTCCAAGGTTTCCAGAAGTAATACTTCATTAGTAGATGTCTCATGATGGATCATCTGAGGGTGAGGTAATCGACTAAGCCTATCTGCATTGGAAATTAATTTGCCAGGTTGGTATACAAGATGGTATTCGTATGAGCTTAGAGTTAGAGATCACCGTTGCATTCTTGAAGACAGCATTGTTGGTGTGGGTTTGTCACTGGCCAAAAACCATAGCAAAGGCTTGTGGTAGGCTCTTATTTTTAATTTCTGTCCGTAGAGGTTGTTGTGAAACTTTTTATTGCCTTGTATGATGACCAAGGCTTCTTTGTCAATCTGGACGTATCGGCTCTCAGTGGGGTTCATTGTTCTTGAATAGAATGCCACTGGAGCTTCAACTCCCTCTGACATTTTGTGGCTGAGGACAGCTCCATAACCATACTGAGAGGCATCGCATGCAAGGATGAGTGGCTTATTTTCATTGAAATGCACACATAGGCGTAACTAGAGTTGCTTAATGGGATGGTTTCGAAAAATATACTCGTTACACCAATTTGAGCTCTGATAGATAGTTTAAAAAATATTTAGTTTTTCACTTTGAGATTTGGTGGGAAAAAGCTACTTTTGCGTGTGACGTCAACGTGCAGATGATGAACTTGTCTAAAACCTGTTTTAGACCAAGTTCCTCCTCAGATTTTCGAAGGAATCCATGCGTAATTACATCACGTTTTTTATGCGTTTTTGGTTACGTGACCTTTGCTTTGATTTAAAACTCGGTTTTTGATTAATGGAAAGCATAAAGATAAGAAATAATTGCACTGTTCAAATATATTCATTGGATAACACTAGAAAATACAAAAAATATTCATTTTCCTCACTTGTGCAAGTTCCTCATTGTTGTGTATTCACATATACAAAAAGCAGCCGTCAACATGCAAACGTAACACTATGTAACAACAGATTACTGACTGACTGATTTGGTGTTCTTGGAGTTCCGACGGCCGGAACGGCCGTGCAACCTCCAGGATAAAAAATTAAAATGTAACATAGCTGCTATTAAGATCACATAAGTTTAAATGGAGAAAATTGAATGGGAAACAAAAATAAAACCAGAAAGTCGAACGAAACATTCAGACTCTTCAAAGCAACCAACAGCAGTTGGGGAGGCGGAGCTAAAATCGACTTAGAAATTAGGAAGCAAACATGGTGGGCTGAGAAATTTTAAATTAAAACCTTCATAGGGGTTCGGTGCTCTGGGTATATCAGCAAGATTATACATTGTGGACTTGTCGATCGTCAGAGATCGCTCAGTGGAGGTGGATTGATCAATCATGATACGATCAACAACCATGAAAATAGGAGAATCTGGTATACTAACGTCAGTGTTAGATTCCTGGTGTTTTACCAGAATAGGGCCAGAATTTTTTGTAGCTTGTGATGCCACACTAGCATAAGTGGGCTTGGGTTTGGAATTTAAATTAAGTGTAACAGGCCTTGGAATGAAATTTGGCTTCGTTGCGGGGGTCGCCTTCTTGACCCCGGAACCACTAGGCCGACGTTTACTGATTAGGTCAGTATAGTAGGAGCAGGAATGAGCAGATGAGGGATGATTCCCTTTACAGTTAATGCACCGTCGCACACCACTCTTATTAGGACAATTCCGACTGGGATGCTGTTCGGAGCAGTGGCGACATCTGGTGGGGTAGGGGCAAGTGACAGAAAGGTGAGTTCCCCAACGCTGGCACTTAAAGCATTGTTTGGGTCTCAAAGCCTTTCTGCCGTTGATTTTTTCAATTTTAATTTGAAGGCAGAGTATGGTTTTGCATGAGAGGATTGCATCATGGTCAGAGGACTTTGGAAACTCCAGAGTGAAGAGGGGAATCTTCTTCCCGAAACGATTCTTCATCTGGAGCACGTGGCAAATATTGAAGTCAGGGTAGGTGGAAACTATAGAATCAAAAATTTCCTTCTCAGTAGTGTCGAAGGGCAAGCCCCTGACAACTACTTTGAAGGTGGCATTAGGCACTGGGGCCAGCATAGCTGCAGGAACAACAGGTTTCTCGGAATTGATGAAATTAGAAATGATGATCTCCTCGTTCTTGTTTTGAGGAGTGATCACATATTGGTTTTTAAGAAACCGGGCAAAAACCTCGCAGCCATGGTCAAGCATGGACCTGTGCAGGGCTTGGAGCGAGGCTTTTCCCTTCGTGCTGTGAGGAAAATAAAATGTTTTCAAATCAGTGCAGTCAGTCATGGAATGGTAATCAGGCACGAGGTTCGGAGGCAGGTTAAGGATAGAAGGTTCAACTACAGCAGTTGAAACGGGTACGATCCGTACACCGCCAAAGAAACCATCAAGGTTGGTAGTAGTAAGCATGGCAAAGACCAAGCAGCTAGTCTCTCAGCTAGCGGCTACTTGGTTAAGCGAGGAAAGCAACTGGAGCAGTAGTTCAGAGCGACTAGTCTCTCAGTTAGCGGTCGTCTGAATCTGTGTGTGTTGTGAATGTGTCAACAGATTACTTCAAGACACATGGTTATATACCAGAGGCGGCCCGTGGTCGAAAATGTTAGTGTAGCCGTAAACATGTGACTTCCCAAAAACTCCTCCCTTCTCCAACCACACACACACTTTCCACAATCTTCACTTGAACTTTTTTTTAAAGTTATCATTTTAGAAAACGGATTTTTTGCACTTTAAAATACATAAATAGTTATGATGTTTATATGATTTTTTTTTTTTTATTAAAAAAAATAAAAAAATAAACTAAGAACTCCTATAGTTAAAATTTTTAATAATATAATTTAAAATCCGCTCTAAATATCAAAATTGTGCTTGGTAAATATTCTTGCTTGATATTTGTGATCACAGATATCTCGCTTTTCAATTTGTTAAAATCTTTTTTATTTACTTTTGCCCTCCGAACCATTCTGGACGGCTACCAGTAGCTCAGCCCTAGCGTTGCCCTTGCGGCAGCAAATTTCAACAAACCAAACCATCGACAAACTCTCCTTATCGCTCCTTTCAAATGGCCCAGAGAAGTGCTCGGACCGTCTTGAACCAATACTTCTCACGTTCTCTTTTCATACAAAACCCCGCTGAATTCTTTTTTTTATATATCTTGGTAATTTTACCTTATTTTGATTTATTTCTTGTGCCATTTCAAGAGAAATCTTCAGGGAAATATGTATTTCTCAAAAAGTTGTGCTGGAAAATGTTAATTCTCCATAATCACTAATAAACTTTAATGTCCCCTGAGAGGGGACATCCGAGTGATATGCTAGATTATGATGCCCTCTGAAAGGGACAGCGGAGTGCAAAGGGTTAAGTTACATCAAAAGATTTAATGAATTTTTTATAGTAATCATAGATGCTACTTTTACGTTAAGTTACCTATATCTTTACGTTAAGTATAACATTCGGTTAAAAAAAAAAAGAAAAAAAGAAAGTGGTCTAGAAAAAATGTATGTCTGTATGTACGTGGTCAGTATACCTCCCGAAAAAATTTACCTATGATGTTCAAGTTTGGTGTGTGGGTTAGTGGTGGCCATGAGACCTATCTCTAAAGTTTTTGCCAAAATCGCGGATGCACATAAGGTTGAAATCATGTAAAAATCATATTTTTCAACAATTGCCTAAAAACAGCTCTGACGATTTTGATTAAAATCTCTGTGCTAATGCCTTTTAAGGTGTTCTAATCGTCCCCACCTTCTTAATTCTAGTAGAAATGTAATAAAAGCGTAAAAAGTTGAAAACCAAGTGGCTTTAACACACAGATTTCTGCCCTTGAGCATCGCCCATCAACGATTGATTGTTTTCTGTTTCATGCACAAGAAAGGACAATGTAATGTCTAACGAATAACACCACCAATTTCGCCATCTTGGAGAGATTTTTTCCCATGTTAAAGTTATTGTCAAAAATATCGCCAAACCGGCCATTTTTATTTAAATGAGTGAAAAAATTAAAACGGTAAATAACACCATACATTTTAATGCAATGATTAATATTATTGTGTAATTGAAAGTTGTGTGATGTTCCACATCCCTAGTTTTTTTGGGATAGATATTATAGATCGGTGCAATGTTCTGAAATTATATTAAAAAATTGTATAGATTACAACAAATATTAAAGTAATTAAAATTTTGGGTCCTAGACCCTCTTAAAATAATAAGCTTTTATTTTTTATTTTTATTATTATTATTATTATTTTTTTATTTTTAAAAATTTTTTTTTTAATAAAAGCTCTGAATACCTCTTTCTAAAAATTTTGTTTCATTGCTCATTCCAGATTGACTGGGGGTTTAGAAATTGTGGCAATGCTTCTATACTTAAGCTTATTAAATCTCCTAATTTCTGGAAAATAGCGTCACACTTCAGGAATAAATTTAGATTGGTTGGTTTGTACGCTCAACGACCTATTTTTATCCTCAGTATAGCGGCTAATCAGACCGGGACCTACAACTTAACGTGGATTCCAAACCACTACGAACATTTATGCCTAACACGGGATTCGAGCCCGGCACCTTTGTCATGCAAAGTCAGAGCCCTAACCTCACAGCCATCAAGTGGGCCGAATAAATTTGGATATGGCAGGTTTGGATATTCGAAAAAAATGCGACAAACTTCGGTAACTGTTGCCTGTAGCTAGAAAATTGAGTGATTTCAAGTTTCACTTTTGAGGAAATTGCTTTCTTCATCAGTGTCCTGTTTAATAATAAGTGGGCTAATGAACTCCAATAAATTATCAAAATCGCTTGGTGTCATCCACAAGCACATTTTATATTCGTTCTAGTCCTCCGTGGTCCGCAAAAGACTTGCAGACGCTCCATGTGTGTTTCTCCTTCCCAGTCAATCTCTCACCCATTCTTTTCTTGAAGATTTTAAAAGTTCATCTTGAAGAATTTCCACAATTTAGGAAGCGATTGCAGTTGATACTTTTTGAATGCATCTTTTTATTTTTAACTTGCGTCGTGTTGACATCATTTTCCGGCGTAATTTTGCTTACATATAAACAGAGATAGTAGAGTACGTGTAAATACCTAGCAATTCTACTCGTGAAATCTGCCAAAAGTAGGAGAGTTAAACACGCTCCGTCCCTTTAACTCGCACCATTTTAGTCTACCCTTGTAAACAGGGCTTTAATAAAAGAAATATAAATCAGTATATCAATTTTACTATTATAGTGAAAGAAACAAAATAGTATCTTAAATAATAAACAATGAGGTCCCTACCTGCCTCTCATCAGAGGGATCGACAGGCTCAGGACATCAAAGGAGGTGTTTCTGGCTGGATTGGGAAGGGAGGGGGGGGGGGGATGGAATCCATAAAGCATATCTGGAAAATTTGACACCTTCCGAAATCTCAGGGTAAAATACAACTAATATGATGGTTGGTTGGTTTGATTTGGTTGGTTTGACTCAACGATCTATTTTTTTTATGCACAATGACGGCTAAACAGGTCGGGACTTACAGCTTAACTTGGATTCCAAACCACAACGATACATCTGGATTTAAACGGGATTTAAACCTGGCACATTTGGCATGTGGTTGGTTGGTTGTATTCAGATTATCTGGCGCCGTCAGCAACACGAGGGCTATAATGCGTCGAAACATTCGTCATTAGACAAGCCAACATACATTTACAAACACCCATGCCAACACGGGACTCGAACCCGCAACCTCGCGGTCTAGAAGCTAGCACGCTAACCACTATACGGTTTGGTCGGCCATTTGGCATGTGAGGCCAGAGCCCTAACCACACCCATCAGGTGGGTACAACACATACGAATTTTAATTACGAGAAATATGAAGTATACAAGTAATAAAATTCTTACCCAATATGTGTAGAAAGATTCAAAATATTCCACACGTTAAGACTTAAAAATATACTACACCAAATTGGTAACATACGATAATAAAATTACCATGCGAGCTGACTTAAAAATATCGGAAAATTACCACTTCATTTCAATTCCGAATAAATAACAGTTACGCAACTAAAGAATTAAGTTAGGGCTCCATTTATAGAACAAAAACCCAAAATGTTTTTATTAAAATTAGTATTGATTTCAAGAGCCAGAAAAAAACCATATTCTTCATCCATAGTGGCTACCCTATGGGACTTGAATATCGCTACCGAAAATGAAAAAATTAATATTGGAAATTAAAATTACAAAAATTCTTAAGTTGAAAACAAAACCTTCCGATTTAATAGAAGGATTTCCATTTAAAACAATAAGAGGGAATTTACTAATTCAAAATAATTCGTAATGTTGTCATCAGGAAAATTTTGAATACAAGCCGTGAAAAATTTAACCATGCGAAATGTCTTTGGAACTTACCCATGCTGTTATTGCCCATCTTGTTTTGAGAATAACCAAGCAGGAAAGCACATGTACAGCTGTGTTGCTTTGATGGTTGTGATTGGTTATTTTAAACATTTTTCACTGTTGAGGAAGATGTTTGTTTTTTACGTTATGGTCTATTGCTTAACATATTAGAAATGCTTACATTTTCCTTTCGTTTTGCCGATTTTAAAATTTAAATATTAGTTATTTTTTCTGCCTTATCATTCAGTTCTTTGTAGTAAATGGGATAATTTCCATGCATTGGCGGATCCAATGAAGGGCTGAGGGGGCGATCGCCCACTCCGTTATTCATGGACCGCTCATGTTTTAACGTGCGCTGTTCTCAAGTTTCGGATGAAATCGATCAAGATTTGACGAATCTGCACTGAATATTTTTAATATAAATGTTCTAAAAAAAAATGGAGACAACAAAGCAAATTATAGTTTGAAAATGTTCAATGTGTATACGTATTCGTTGTTAGATTGTTTTATCATATTTAACAATAATTTATCCTGAATCAAACAATTGTAGACAATACTAATTTATTGTCGTAAATTCACAAGTAGCTAACCATTGTGTGACCTTTATGTTATTGAGACTTTTTACCTCTATGTAAAGTCAAAGTTAAGTTATTCCATGGTTTAGTAATAGTAATATAACTTAAGAGCAACAAAACTTACGTAAGCTATTCAACAGCAACCGCCCCCTCCGTAATAAAACTCTGGATCCGCCCTTGTATCCATGTGTTTTTAAGATGATATCTCCTTTTTATTTTCCAGCTGAGTAGGCATGAAAAAGCAAGATTACGTAAGAATGGAAATAAGAAATAAATGTAAATGGAGTAGATGAAGCCATTCATCAATAACAAAAGAATCTTCTTCCACATGTTTAACTTCGGTTAGTTGTTTTCAGATTATCTGGAGCCGTCAGCAACACGGGGGCTATAATTTGCCGAAACATTCGTCATTAGACAAGCCAACATACATTTGCAAACAACCATGCCTAACACGGGACTCGAACCCGCAACCTCGGTGTTTAACTTCGGAAATCAAGGTTAAACTAACTTACTCAGAGTTTAACTCGAACTTCTAAAAATTTAAAGTTTTGAAACAGTTTATTTAGACAAAGGCGATGCTATTATTACCATTATTTTAGGTAGTAAGCCTGAGGCCTTAGCCTCATTCTATTTTAAAGCTGTATCTGTGTTTCGGGATTTGACTATTTTGAAGTTTACAGTTAAGATGTGTTTGTGGCAAGACTTGATTCTTTTTTCTCTATTCCCAGTGTAGTGTAGTGTAAATGCAAATTCGATTACAATCAAGTACATAAATAATGTTAAATATTTATTATTACAAATCAATAAACAAATTCACTTTTCTCACTCAATAGAAGGACCTTTGTTACAAAAACTGTTTATATAATTCACATTCAGTACATATGGTTCTTTCTTTTTTTTGATGCTATGTTTTTAAAAAATCCTCATTTGTAGTCTCGTATTGTTCACAAGTAGATAATAGTTTGTTTTTTGGAGCGGAAATTGATGAAGGTTGGCACTAGTGGTGATTAATTCTTCCGTAGAGATGTGTTCAGTAGAAGTCCAGCAAACGACAGCAGAGCAAACCCGTGCAGCACACTTCCTCGTCCGACCTGTGCAGGGATCTGTCTGTCCTTCTGGAGGATCTGTTTGGCAGAGGCTGTTGGTGGATGGCCACAGAGGACGAAGGGCCTAGGGGAGAAGGTGGGCTTCGGGCAGGAGCAGACGAACTGCGTTTGCTTGAACCTGAAATTAAGTGAAAATGTAAATGAGAAATAGTTTTCGGTACAAACGTACTCAAAATTGTTTTTCAATATCTGTTAATCTTTTCAGAATACCAGCAATGCAATACTTCCAACATTCCATATTTTTACCTTATTCTTAAATACTTTTTTTTTTAAACTTTTTTTTTGATAGGTACTACTTTTGATGGTCATAGGGTATAACGGACGTAAATATCTTATTCATGTAAGGAATCAATAACGGGTTAGATATCCATTGATGTTTGAATCTATGTTTCCTATAAGTTTTTTATATTTATAAGAACCTAAAGTTCTGGGTAACAAAGGTAACGGATGTGGTCTATGTAGAACTTAAGTGGTTCGCATTTCAAAAATTACTTTGTAGAGCTGATCATGCTCACTGTATATCGACTTACTTTCCCCATTCGTATCAACAACTAGCCATCGTTAATAAAATCTTTGGTTTGCTAACTTTTGATTGCTCTTTCAGTTTTTGAGCTGGTAATGAAGAAGATAGTTTAATGGTCTATGAATTCCATGTAAAACAAAAATTGAAGTAAATTCATATTGAAATGTATATTTTAATTATGTGTTTGAATAGGCTCTCTGTCCTGTCTCATGAGAGTATGTTTGAGAAGTTTCCATTATATTTGTATTTTATATTAATATTTTGTATCAGTTATTCTATGCTACATTGTATACAGTAATTATTTTAGACTTCTCAGATTGGGCTTGGATTCGGTTGTTTCGTAAATGCATTGATTTGTCTGCTCTAAGTGTAACAGGCTGGATGCACCAAATTTTGCAATCTCTGGAGGTTCAATCAGTAAATACGTCTATTAAAAACTTATAAAGAAACATATAGAGCCGATTCGAACCTCGTAAGGATACACAGAGCTTTCTAAAATGTGTTTTCATGCCAAAAAGATAAAGTGAAATAAGTTATGTGTAAAAAATATAGGCTTTTATATATACAAGTTCATGAAACGTCACATTAACAACTGGTGATGAAAATTTAAATTAATATTTGCTTTTCTCTTTAGAAATCATTTCTTTATTATGTCAGTAGCATGAAACGATCATTAGGATGGTTATTTAGAAAATGAAAATAGTTCTAACTTTTTTCTTCTTATGATTTTGTTAAAGCATTTGTTTTCGTTTTGTAATAAGATAAACAATATTAATATTTTGTAATTTGATATCAAGTTGTATCATAGGATATCAATATCTTCAAAAATTAGACTTGAATTATTTGTATTCTCAATCCTCTAATTATATAAAGCACGCATTCTTGTTTATCATACGAATTTCATTTCTCACCGTTGGATCTCCTTCTTCCCCTCCGTCCTCTCTCGCCCGTCGAGTCCTCATTCCCTGACTCCTGGCTGGATGAGAGTGGAGTCCCCTCACTATCCCTCAGCATACTCTCGTACCCGCTGCTAGTGCCGGAGAACTGTTGGGTCTTGGCCCCTTTCACCAGCAGCTCCTTCGCTTCTCTAGGTTCGATACTGGTCACGCTGGACTCACTTCCATGACCACTGCTGGTACGCTGGTGATGGCGACTTACGTGCACGTGGGGTACCTGGAAAAGGAAACTTAAGGACCTCTTCTGAAGAATGTGGGAATGTTGTGACAATCGTATGCCAAGTGCTGGCACGTTTACAGTACAGAATACAATAGATTGCTATTAAATGGAAAAATAATTATATGAAACAGAAAGCTAGAGTGTTTTAAAACATATTTTGTTGATATACTCTCTTAATGTTGGTGATTTCTAAAATTTATAAAATTACCTTATGGTAAGGTGACGCCAGAGCTCCAGATACGCTGGCATGACGAACAGCGTGGTAATTCTCACTGTCCGTAAAATCTGTGATGACAGTGTCCCCACTGTCTACACAGGTACTCGGGGAACTTGTACTCCTGCAGATACTTTTAGTCCTTTGAGATTTTGCTGATTGCTTTTGTTTGGAGTGATTCTGAAGAGGTTTGGATTTTGAGGAGATGCTTTTGTCTTTTGATTTTCCGGAGCAACACATTGTCGTAACGCCCGATGTACTGCTGCTAGTAGGACTGGAACGTGTAGGGAGTTTGCAAGCAGAGTTATTGTTGTTGACTGTTCTTGTGGATTTGCCATTGCCCATGGGGACGTTACAGTTGCCAAGGTGGCACTTGCTGTTTGGACCTCGTGTGGAACCATTAGGGTAGATTCCTGATCTGTGGGCTGGTTTGGTTGTAGAAGAGGAAGTCGAAGAATCTTTACTCCACAAGGAAGAGGATGAGGATTGTGTTAAGGGCTGTTGTGAATGGTTGCTTTGGCCGTCCCCATTTTTAATTTTCCCTCTGTGCAGTCGGGACTTGGAATTACTACTGGGAGATTGTCCAACGGTCAACATAGTCGTGTCAATGTTTTTGGTAGTGGTATTTCTACAATTTGATTTTGATTCACTGCGTTTTGTTTCATTGGAATCTAAGGATTTTTTGCTGTCCCTCTTTTCCGATGATTTTCTATCAAGCTCTGTGTGATCTGTTGTTCTTTGAACTCTGGTGGGAATCGTGTTTTCGGAAGAGCTAAATTTGGCTGATTCTCTTTGAAGATTTGTAGTTGATGAAGGTTTGTGTATGTGTGAAGTAGAACTTGTTTGTTGTAATGAACACGTAGATTGATGCTTTTGATCCTTTCCCGTTTTACTGGTCCCATCTATTGAAGACTTAAAATGAGGAGTATTAGAAAATTGTTTGTATTCTACGTTGTTTAAAAAAGTTGTGCTTTCAGACCTCTGAGCTTCTAATTTGTTTAAATACAGTTTCTCTTGTTCATATGTTATGGGTGAGACGATTTGTGTGGGTTTCATAGCCGAATATTGTTCTAAAAATGGGGGTACTTTTTGTATTTTCTTATAAAATTCTTCAAGTTTTAAACCGTTCATGGGTTTAATATTCAATTTGTAGTCTAATTTATCAAAATCTAAGTCAGCTGGTTCACTTTGAGTACTCGTAACTTCCGCGGCTGATAAATCTTCCATGCTTGAATCTCTACTTCCATCTAACATTTCAGGCATTGTGTACCGTGAACCAGAAGATGATAATCTGCCTATAGGACACGTTTTGAAAATAGATTCAACTTTTGTTTGACTTCTATGCCTGGTTAAGGGTTGAATTAATTCCCTCAATTTTGCAATTCGCTCTAACTTATTAGATACATCAGTGTTTGTTACATCCAAATCGTCTATTGTTCTACGTTGTTTTTGCTGTTGTTCTTTTATTCTCTGGAACATGTTTCCATATAGTAGACGCCAAGTGACTGCTCCCCTGTCTCTTAAACCTTCACGCATATCAGGAACACTAATGCTGTCGAGATCTACGCTGACAGATCGTGAATCCGTGAATGACGATGGAAGATTAAGGTCCTCTTCACTCAGTATCCTAAGTGGGTGGGATTTGCTATCACAGCTACTTTGGTCTACTTCTGGAAGAGGATTCTCCGAAGACTTACGTCTTCGCTGCATCCAATATTCTGCTAGAATATCTTCTTCGGTAACTTGCAGGCATGAATCCACCATAGGAACAGGCTCTTCTGGTTCGAAGACTTCTATGGTTTCAACATAACCATCTTGTAAACTAACTGGAAAAGTGTTTGCAGAAAGTGATGTATGTAGCGATTGACTTTGGGCATAGCTTTGCGCAATTTGTAAAATATGTATATCTGCATCGTAGCCACTAGCTTCGGCATTTTCTTCGTTGTCTGTTTCATCTACGTCTGCGGAATTACTTGCACTGTCAGCTTCATCATCAATAATTTCTGTTTCTCGCTGAAGTGAGTTTATTTCAGCTAAAGAGAGTGTCCTCACCATCTCACCTACGCCATTAATTGTTTCTTGATCAGCTACCTGTTTGACTTTTGAGCAAGACTTTTCTTTGTTCGG
The DNA here is from genome assembly GCA_963978545.1 of Linyphia triangularis. Classification (NCBI taxonomy): domain Eukaryota; kingdom Metazoa; phylum Arthropoda; class Arachnida; order Araneae; family Linyphiidae; genus Linyphia; species Linyphia triangularis. The sequence continues at coordinate 37,093,827 of OZ021722.1, read as the reverse complement.
CGTTGCGTTACAAGTATCAGTTGAGTGCTTCTGGGTCTCGTTAGTTGAACTTCCTTTCTCTGCGTTTGAAGGGTAATCTATCCAAACTTCATTGTTTTTCTTTTTAGCTGCACCTTGTAATTGTTTAGAATGCTCTTCAATCCATCTCTGGATCATGTCTTGTTTATGATGATCCATGAAACCGTAGACATTTGGTGGACCGTCCACCCACTGTTCTTTTTGAAGCTGATGTAGTGTTTTTGAATCAAATTTTGGTTTCACGAACCGCGGACCGTCAATCCACGTCTCATCACTTTGCTTTTTTATTGCTTTTGCTGGTGATTGTCCTTTGGCACCAGTGACGGCCTGTTCAATTCCAGTGCCTTGGTCTTGTTTCGCTTGAGAGTTCCTATGCTTTGTCTTCCTCTGTGTATGAAGTGGACTATTTTGTGCCGACTTAACACCATGTGCTGTACTTTCTGAGCCTAAAGTTTGAGTACTGGCAGGCTGATGTCGTGAAGACAGTGGAGAGCTCTTTGAATTCGGTTGGTTCTTTTCTTGTTTGGTAGTCTTTCCAGCAGTTGTCGAATGATGCCCGTCCGCGTTCGAGTTATGTGACAGAGTGGACGACTTTTCTTCCGCTTTTCGCTGATCATCTGTATTGTTCTGAGTTTTGCTTATGGAGTTGTGGCGTTTCCTTTCAAGCGTCGATGTGTCCGTTGCATGTGCGGATTTGTTTTGAGATTGTTTAATCTTAGGAACTATGGGTAGAGAAGCTGGCGGACCTTCATTGTCCGTGAAGTTCTCATTGTGAGTGAGATGGCCTACGTAAATGACTGTGTCGCATGACTGTTCACTACTGGACGTGTAATCAGGGTCACTGTTTCCCGACTTGACATTGTCCTCCGCGTGCATACGGACATAAGGACGGACGCAGGCACCCTTCTCATCAGTACTGTCCATAGGCACATTAGGATACTGAAATACATATATTTATGAGCATTGAGTATTGTACAATCAAAATGTTTTGTAAATTCTAAATATTTTTCTGTTTTAGAGTTGAATTTAGAAAAATGTCCAATGTATGCAACTAAATATCTCTTATATAATTTTTTTGGAATGGCAAAATTTTAGTTTTAAAGAAAGTAAATATTCTTGAAAAAATAAACAATTCTCATGCAACATCAAAAAGTATAACATAGATGTCAATACATTTTCCTTAACAATAGGTTTGATTGCATATTAGGAAAGGACAATTGAGGAGTATCAAATTAACAACTTTACTAGTTTAATATAAAATATTAAGTAACCAGAATACATTAGTTGAATGTGAATTTTTAATCGATGTATTTTGTCATTCCAATCATCATTACGATCAATGGGGACTGATTAATTTTTAGCCACTTCTAGGTTGCTTTCAGAATTAAACATTCCATTTTAATTTTGTTTCAACCCAATTACCATGATTTACGGACAACAATTTTCACGTGGTCTCTCTGGAGAAATACCCATATTGAAAATTCAAAATTTATAGACTTCAATTCTAAATTCACAGTTCGGGAGATAATTTTCAGTTCCTCAATCTGCTCTCATTACTATTTCAGGAAATCCTACGACGGGCGTTGCATTAACTTTTATTACATTCGATATGATAACGAATCGCTGGTTTACCACTAATGGAAATGATAGCAGCATTCCCTTGTCCCGATTACCTTCAATATGGCCAACTTCACGGCGAATAAATTAAGCCCGCCAAGTCATTTCCTTGAAGCAGCAGTGGCGATAATTAAATACAGCCAAATACCCGGGTCTTGCTGATGATCTATAGACACTCGACGACGTGGCCACGAGCAGATAAAGGAAGCATATTTTATGCATGGCGAAGATGGCCGTTTGTTTTAATCAGGCGAGACTCGCGTCGTGTTGTTTGAACAGATTCCGACGCGGTGTCCCTTATACATCATCATTACGATCAATGGAATTGGAGGAAATTCGTTACACATTAAATCGAGAGTAAATATTGCGGGATTGATGGCACTTGCGGATTAGCGGTGACCTGTGATGAGGATGAATGTTGCACTTTCGAGCGGCAAACTTATCGAATTTGTTGAACGAGAGGCGGGAAGATGAATGAGGATTTTTGCTTAAGTGGAGTTTGAAAAAGAGGGACAGGTGCGTCTTGAAGAATGGGTCTCTTTTCTTCTAAAGAGATGTGTAGTAAAATTGACGTTGCACTTAAAAAAAAAGAGTAGATTTAGGCATTTTGTGTGAAGAGCATAGTATTGATTTCAGACATGGATCCTTATGATAGCTATTGTTGTCTTGTATTTTGAAGAAAGTAAACTAAATAACTTAAATTTACATTGTTGAAATTCGTGCTTTCAAAATCAATGCAAGTTTCAATATTGCATGCGGGGTATACCTCACGCCTCTTTGAATTAATTTATTCAAAAAGTTTCTAAGCAAACATTAATTTTTAATTTTTTTTTTGAAGATTGACAACAATTTGATTTAGTGACAAACTTAAAAAAAAATTAAGTTGAACTTTAAATAATTTATTTGCATAAATTAATTTAAAAAAAAATAATTTATTCAAATAATTGTTAAAATAGTTTTAGCTTCGTACATGAAATACATGCTTTACTAAGATGGAAAGAAGGTAAAGCAGGTAGGGAAAAAACTAATTTAGAGAAAGTTCTATTTGATCGGAATAGTCTGTAGTCTCATATATTTTATGAGAAAAGACAAGAAGGTGAACCAGAAATTCTGAGAATGAAACTTAATTTTAAAACGTGTTTAACATTTTAAATTTTGTTGATTTATATTTTCTCATTACCTGGAGCTCCTTTCATAACCTCCAACGGTACCATCCTCAACACTTCTGAACATTAAAAGTGTACAACCTCAATATTTTTAAGCACTTTAAAATTAAATCAATAAGAAATATATTTAAGCTATTATATATTTTTTACAAATTATGTGCAAATATAATCTAAAAAACCGTCTAAACATCAACGCTATATTTGTGCGGATAATTGAATAAAGAACATTTCCATATTCGTCGGAATAATTTTATTATATTGCATCCTCGCACATGTAGCAAGAGCCTTTCAAGTACAAAAAGTATTAGATCTTGAATTTGAGCACTCCTTTATAAATTGACCATACTATTGGTATCACCTTGACGCGTAACTAAACGAGAAAAAGGCAATATGTCAAAAACCGAAGTAAAACCAAATGAACCCGACTGCATTACTCTGAAGATCATCCACTTGATGGTACTCGCTATCATGTTTCTACTCGAAAGAACGGAAGAAACTCACCTTTATTTTCTTCCTCCGCATCCTGTGGACCCTGGATGCAAGCTGGATTGTTCCCAATATTTCGGAGTAGTGACTTGGTTGCGAAGAAATATGAGCGATCATTGCCACTCGACAAGTCAGAGAGCTCATGGCCTCTTTCAGAAGCTGCGTTAGCTTCGATTCCCTGGAAAGAAATTTATTGGTATTATGGTTTAGTTTCCATTCTTTTATACTATAACTTATTGCGATGGAGGTTCATTTTTGTGAAGCACACTGGCAGGAACCAACTATTTATGTCACTTGCAGCCACACATAAAATGGAAAACACGAACAAAATGTCTATGAAATATAAATACTAAAGAATCTGCACATAATAATAATAATAATAATAATTAAAAAAAAAAAAAAAAAAAAAAAAAAATGACTTCAAGTTTTATATAATGTTATTTGAGTGAAAAATGGATCAGGATGCTGTTAGGTGTGCATAAAAGTTTTTCTTTTAAGAGAAAGTCCTAGAAAGGATCATTCCCTACATTCGTTATGTCACAACCTTCTAGCCCAGTGCATTTAGAAACTACTTTGTATAAAACCTGGAAATTTGGTGAGTAGGTACTGATATGATCACTTAATAAAATGACCTAAATTAAAAACTCGAAAGTAGCGGCTAATATATTTTATTTTATATTTGAAATCCTTACGTCAATGCTCATGTCATGGCGTCATTTACAATATTATTTTGCTTTTTTAATTTTCGTTTTTAATAGATAGACATTACATGAAAACAATTTATGTCATTTCATTAAGTGATCACTTTGGTACCTTCTCATTAAAGTGCCAAAGTTCCTCTTAAATGCATATGCATATTTAAGCATAAGTTAATATTGTAGCTGGTGTAATGCGATCAGGTGGCAAGCGTTTTAAAATTTATGTGGAAAATCGAGGAAAATCTAATTAAATAAAGTGGAACAAACTGAATTTGAATCGGATCCATTTTGTAGCTTTCAAAAGAGCCTATTACAAAATCATGCAGTCAAATTTTTAAACTATGAACAATTCAGGAAGTGTTTAAAAGTTTTCATGATTCTTTCCATTTGCCTTTTTCTTTTTTACTTCTATCTGTTCAATTAATGATTACAAGTGCATAACTATAACTTTATTCTATACTAAGAATCTTCTCACTGAGTCAAATATCTTTATTAAATTTTCTAACCTGTAGATTCTTAGCCACCTCATCTGTAGCCCGAGGACCTGAAAGACTGCTTTAAGCAGAAACTGAATTCAATTACAACTCTACCAGTCCATTAGCTACGCCTAGAAAACCAGTGTTGTCGAACATCACCGCCTAAATTCAATCATCATTACTATATAAATTAATTAATGCTTCACGGTACACTAAAGCGTAATGTAAGGAAAAAAAATCTCAAGGCTAAAAAATTTCTTCTCCGCTGACAAGCCGAACCGCAGAATATTTCCAGTCGAGAAATTCGGATAATTAGTTTGTTATAGTTGGTCCTTTTCCCGCTGGTGCCCGAAGATAGCGTTGGTAATCAATTTCTGAGTAAAAACTCTTCCACAGAACATGCATCATTCACTCTTGGATGCGATTGTGTTTGGTGTTACGAACGAGATAACGTCAGGAATGTAGAGTGTTTGTGGAAGGGCTTTTGGGTATTTGTTGGCCGCAGATACAAGCGACGCGGTTCTGTTTTCTTTGGAGGACAAGTTATCGATTGTTGTTTGGGGTATCGAATTGAAATAGTTGGAAGACTTAGGATTCAAGCGAGCAAGGAAGTTAGGGCTTTTAAAAAAATTGAAAGGAATCTAAATAAATTTCAGTAGTGTTTGGTATTTTTCAATTATTTGTTTCATTTATTTCATTGGAACTAATTTCTATTGAATTAAATTTGAATTTCCATGAAATTTTTTTCGAATCTGAAGCTAACTTGAAAGTATTTTCCCACTATCCAAATAAATATGAATGTTTGTTTAAGTTATTCTGTCGAATCAAGTTTGTTTCTAGCCCTAAAATTGCTAGCATTGCTTGGACTATACATCACAACTAGGGGAGTTTGATTTTAATTCTTGCATTCTGAAAGAAATTGAAATAAAAAGTTTACAATGGATGGAAAATCTTTTCACTTAAAAAAATTTGGGAACTAATATTTTTACTGTGAATAAAAAATAGAGTGTTCTCATCACCGTGTGTTTCCTATTGAAGAATTTGATTCGAACAATGTAATTTACCTGAATATTTTGTTTAGACACTTGTTAGTAGCTTAGAAGTAGGTTGCAAGTTGTGAAGACAACTAAATTGTTCCAAAACGTAATTTTTTGAGATTGTTAATATAATAATTGTTAATAAAAGATCAGCGAAAGATCACAGGAGAGTCTACTCAAATTTTTACTCACTGAATTCAAAGTAAATTTGAAAACAATTGGTATGCGATTCTTCAATTACACGTTACCATGTTTTTCTCCGAAAGAGGAAGGTTCACAATGAGAAAGTTTTAAATAAATGCACCACTCGTAGTCTTCTCGTATGGGTGGACAAAAGCTTAAAGCCTTGACCAGGGCAGTTCAATCGAAGCGTGTAAGCTTCAAAACCAGTTCCATCCACATTCCAGTCGAAATGCGACAAAAGCGTAAAAAGTTGAAAAACGAGTGCCTTTAACACAAGCAATGTCATCAAATAACATTGCCAATTTCGCCATCTTGGAGACTTTTTTTTGTACATGTAAAAATTATTGCCAAAAATATCGCTAAACAGGCCATTTTTATTTAAATGCCTGAAAATACGAAAATGGTAAATAACACCATACATTTAATGCAATGACCAATATTATAGAGTAATTATAAGTTGTGATATGTTCCACACCCCTAGTTTTTGTCTGATACGTCTATCTCAGCTACAGACTGAATTTTGTAAAAAAAATTTCTGATTTTCTTGAGATCCCTTGAAATTTTTTTTCCATCATTTATATTGTTCATAATATTTTTACAGATTGATATTTTTTCTTGATTTTAAAATATTATTTGCCTACCTAGTAACTGTAATTCATGTTTTAAGATGGATTTATGCACTACAGTTACTTCTTGTATTTCAAAAGATCGTTGAACATCTGTTTTGCTCCATTCAAAAATTTAAATTCAAATTTCTAAAAAAACTTAAAACCTGAAAAATTATTAAGGATGTTTTTCAAGTTTCAAACAGTGATTAGAAACACGCTCATTTTGATGTCACAGAAAATAAATGTATAACAAAGTTTAATAATCTGAAATTTCTTCATTGCAAACCCTTTTTTGATTTCACATAATAAATGAACGGTTGACGTCTGTAATTCATATCATAACTGTAATTTACTCTAATTATTTTTATCGATGTTATTCATAAAGTTTTAAAAGAATGCTTAAAACACTTTAATAAACTTACAAAATTTTGGATATGAATTTTATTTTAGAATCATTTATTGTTATCATTATAGACTAGGTTTTGGAGCCAAAATTATATATAGTGGCTTTTCTAAAATAAACGTGTAAATTTTTTTCTGTACATTTACAATTAACTTTAGTATAAAAGTTTCTCACAATTTTACATAGATATCTATGAAAAGGGATGCTTTATGTATCCTAATTAGTATTTTATGTCAGTTACATTTATTTAGTCATAATGAAAACAAAATAATTTTTTTTTTATCTAAATATAAGAAACGACAAAGAGAGTATTTCTTATGGCTGACAAAATCTTTAGTCCAAGAAATCATTCTGATTCCGCCAATAACACCATATGAACATCACAGTATTTCTAGATATAATTTGAGCTGAATATATGATTAATAACTTTTTCATGAAATGTTTGAATTATTTTGAAATAATAAGGTGGGACGTACTTATAAGGCACGTGTTTTTGTCCGTTGAAGAGGGCTAAAATGACGTTTCCCAGGGCTGATAAGGACAGAGATCCTCCGTCCCTTGGTTTACTCGATGTCTTGTCGCAACTCTCCAAATCGAAGAGATGAAGACGACTTCGGCCACCCGCAACTGTAAAGTACCAAGAGATGATATGAGATACATATTACATATTTAAAAAAAAAGTTTATTAAAAAACGTTATACATTAAAAAATGTTATTTAAAACAAAGTATATTTAAAAAAGCAAAGCAGCAGTAAATGTATTTGTATATCTCTTAAATTATTTCATTACTCAGGTAAACTTGATACTTACGGTCACATACTACGACATGCAATCCCGATTGTTTTGTTTGCTTTAAGGGGGTCCAGTACCGAAATTTCCTCAAAAATCCCAATTTTTTTTTCTGATTTAAAAAAATAGTTCATACATTCCTGAAGAGAATGATGTTTTTATCTTATTCCTCCGGTGATGAGAACGCCTCAAAATTACCTGTGATTTAAACATCACTAATGGGCTAACACCTTGGAGCGTCTGCTTAAAGTGCGTTTTTCGAGCACTAGTGTTTTTCGCAGATGTTGCACATTCAAATCGATATATCTCCAGAACCATTAACAATTGGCTATTCAAATTTTTGGAGCATTTAATTTATATAGTTTTAAATATTTTGTCTTCACAGAATTTTAGTTTTGTAATTCTGTTTTAAAATATAACATTTAACGTAAAAGATAACATAAAAAAAAGCAAATATTTCAATATTTTAACTTTGAGAATTTTTTAATTTTTTTTAATTCACCTATCAAAATTCTGTGAAGACAAAATTTTCTTTATATAATTATGTATTACAGAAAGCTTTCACTATGAAAAAATAATTATTTTTTCTCGACTTATATCAAAATACGCAAACATCAATTATTATGGATTTTTCTTGGTTTTTAATTTTTTTTTAAATAACTAAACACAATATTTAAAAAAACATTTTCACAAAGATATATATAGTAGTATCTCATACATAAAATAATTTTTTGGCATAAAAATGTACATAAATAAAGTTTTTTTTAGTTTCGGTACCGGACCCCCTTAATAAATGTTAATTTTTCCCTTCAAAAAATTATACTAATTTCTTAAATGATTTCAGTGACTGGAGAAAATGTATTTTCACGATCATCACGTTGTCCAATGTGCATAAATCGCGTCTATGACCATTTTAGAGAATATTTCTAGGGCACTGTAAAATTTCGTACCCTAGTATTTTAATATCAACTGTATAAGATCGAAGACTTAACTAATGGGCCGAAGATATTTAGCCGGACACGTTACGAAAATCTAATCGAAATAGTTGAAATGTAAATCACAGCCCAAATCTACTTCTGGACTGCTTTTTTATGTGACATTCCCTCTTTCCTCTTTACACAAAACAAAATTTTATAAATAATATACTAATTTAAAGGTTAATACACGCCCTTCTGACGAATGACTTATTTACAATTGAACATTGTGTTATTTGTTTGAAAACCGAAGTTATAAAAAGCAGATAGTTCGAATAACTTGGGAAGTTGTGCTTGTATACAGTAGATGGTAGCACTACATAAAAGAGAACATTACAAATGAAGCACGTTAAGGAAACCTAAGGAATCGTATACCTCTCAGCAATATAATACAATATATAACTTTGATGAACTTTTTTTAAAAAAGTAATATCTTTAAGAAATCTAAATTCGTAAGTAACGCACAGGACTCACTAATCTTTTATAACTATTCATATCTATAAAATATATGAATCATTGTGTTGAGTTCAAATTGCTTTTCATTTAGCTGAATTGTAAAAATAGTTTATTTGATTGTACAGACACGAATATGGTGACATTCCGAAAACAGGTCCGTCATGAATTTACATAATTAAAAGGACGCATTTCTTCTACTAAAGTGGCTAGTTTGCAAGGTATTGAATTGTTTATGGAAAACTTACAGATTATCATTAAAACTTACTGAATGAAAGACTTGGCTTATGGTTTGGATTTCAACTTATTGGATCTGATGTTGGGAACATATCCTGTTCAAAAGCCTCCAATGATATGTTGTTTAATTGATATTGAAATTTGATTATTCAATTGATATTGATATACGAAATTTGATATTTCTTCATATGTGTTTGTCACAGGTTCATTAATTTTGCAACTTACCTCCTCCTTTTCCTCCCTTTTCTACTCTATACTGATAGAGATGCAGAGTAAATAAGAAATGGGAATTTCTACCTTCATCTTCACCATCTATGATAGAAAGAATACACAATTTATTTGTGGCTAACATAATCACATTGTATAACAAGTTTGATAAGGACCTCATAAAATTCGGATTTTAGAACCCAAAGTCAACCCTCTTTGGTTTTGGTGCTTCTTAGTACAGGTATTGTAATTTATAGGTCTTATACTTCTGAATTAAAAGTAGGCGGAAAGATTTTGCAAGTTTTGGACCCTCATCAAACATAATTCTGAATTGTAATAAAATGCGAAAACTCCTAGTAGAATAAGATTTCTTCATTTAGCTCTTACTGGCACAAGAGCTAGATTAGGGTTGCATTGCTAAGGATCTGGTCTACTGAGAGCATTGTGATTAAGAGGAATAATTTCTGGGTGGTTTTTGTATTTCTGCATCTCCGAATGGGACCAGTAGATGCTTCGCTCACCAAATACCCGACAATTGAGAGTATCCGCCATAATCACCATTGTACTAACTCATTAGCTAGTGCTGAGTGCATAGACGGGAAATCAATCCCTAGATCTCTTGCACGCTAGGTGAGCATTCTACCTCGGAGTTGTAAGTTCAGTACCACTGAATGAAGAAGAACAATTAATGCAGACATTTTTTCTTGAACTAGAACACGATGTTGTTTAATTGGCTGCATAATCTAAACTATGCACAATATCTTTTTTTTTTTTTTTTTTTTTTTTTTTTTTTAAATCTAAATGCTGATTCCTGACGTGTACTTGAATTTTTTTTTTAATGAGATTTCCGTATGCATTAACATGTTAGTACAATTGCTAATGTAAAAATAAAGTTTAGTCTTAAAAATATTTTCTAAATTTTTTTAGAAACCAGAAATAAAAGTCAGGAAAATACATTTTGGACCAAACTAATGAAAATTACGATGTGTAATCGATAAGATTTTTTTCTTGCAACGTTTGGTCATAAGTTCTGCAACTTGAATATGATAAAATATTTATCCAGATTTTACATTTGAAAAAGATCTTTAAAATAAGTATTAAAATATGTGATAAATTATTAAAATACGCTACGCTCAAAGAGAAAGTTTATATTTTCAATATAGTCGACACACACTTATTTACTTGTTGTACAGTTTACAATTACTCTCATTTTAGTAAATACATCAATACAATTCCTCGAACCTGATGTAGTCAGTGCTGTGTAGACGCGGAGTGACGCGTCTCCTCACTTTTCAAGAAAATACCCATGCGTCCTCCCACTTCTAAAACCACTGAAATCCACCCCCCACTTTTAAAAACACTCAAATCCGTCTAAAAACTACTAAAGAAAAATAATATTAATCTTTAAATGTAGTGACACTGATATAAAGTGATTTAAAGTTTCCAAATGTAAAGACTTTTAATGGTATATATAATACCATTATAAAAATATATTATACTACTTTATATAAAAATACAATTATTTTTATCAACAAATACTGCTACGCTTGGTCAACTTTTAGTTTTGGAGGAACTTCATTTCAGTTACATTTCTATTTTTCTTTCATATAAAGACAAGCTATTAAAAAAAAAAAAAAAAAAAAAAAAATTAAAGTTCTCTATTAATGCACATTTAGAAGCACTATTTACATCTAAATAAACAGTCATGTATATAATGTTGAATTATTGCTTCACTTTATCTCTTACATCCAAGTAAAAAAACTAAGACGTAGAATATTCATTAAAATAACAATAAATTTTTTACCCTTATTCAATAATAGCGTTAGAAAGTATAAATTATTTCCTTACTAGTTAATAATTTTAATATAAGATGGGAAATGATAAAATTTATCGTTTGAGGTGTGTTGGGGAGATGTTGCACTTGTCACTAGCTTTTGGGAATCCCCCACTTTTTCTCCCGCACTTCAGCCACTGAAAGTAGCTAAAATTTTTTCCTTTGAAATGTTATCATCTCTCACAAGCTCATTAACAAAAGTAATGCGATTAAAAATGTTTTTACGAATTGTTTGTGTAGCACATAATTGGCATCAGACAAGAGCAGCACGCAATCTACTTAATATTTTCACGGTAACCAAACTTTGCTGTTTACTGCTACAGTATATAAAAATTACAAACTTTTCTCAGAAATAGTCGCAAATAAGTTGATGGGAATAGTTGAACGTGAGACAACTGTTGTTTCCCATTGATATTTTTTTAGTCTCATGAGTTCACAACAGGTAAAATTTTTTCTAAGACGTTTGTTTTTCTTTACTTCACTAATTGAATCTTTTTACTTGGAGATAAACCATATTTTAATTTAGAAACTTCTTTTAGTCACACGGCTAAGCGTAATTTCTGAGTTATTAAATTCAGTTTTGGAAGATTAGATGCACAAATATACTTTAATTGGATTTTGTTGGAGATGCTAAAGAGATAGTATTGCAGATGAAGTTTTTATAGTAGTGGAAAATACTTGTTACAAGGAGCTTGGATCCGTATTTGAAGAAGCGTGTTCAATTAATAAAATTTCTGCGTTGTTTAGATTACTCAGTCTTTTGAGTAAAACAGTATTTTCAAACTTTGTGTTATTAGAATTATTATTTCAGTGTTAAGACGTTCATAAAAAGGTATTTGAAATTAGTGTTAACACGATACCACTAAATATATTATAGGTAATCAGTTGTCCCTATACCGCTAAAGATAAAAGAGCAATTTTCCATGCCTATTTCCTAACTAAAGTATAGATAATTTAATTTTTTTGTGTGGTAAATCTTCTTTAAATAGTCTGAGGTTAACATTAAGTCAGTATGTTTTTTTTTTGTTGTTGTTTTTTTTGTTTTTTTTTAAATCTTAAATGAAAAAACACCAAAAATCTGTGAAAATCATATTTTTTTTAGAAGACACAATTAAAGAAAAGAATGAATAAAAATTTTGCCAAAAAGTTAACCTCAAATGAAACTATGATACAAGGCAAATGTATGGAAAAATAAAACGAGCTAGTACTATTTCTTTTTCTAAAAGACGCAGTGAAGTGTTTAAAAACGACATTTTGAGATAAATGCATTTTTATGTAAAATTATGGAAAGGAAAATCTATAATTAGAAATTTTTTAAAATTAATTTTTCTCCGAAACAAAGAGGAATACAGGTCAAAATATATGTTAAAAGACGCAAAATAGTTTGAATTTCAAATATATATGTAAAACTCACGAAAGCGCTGATTTTGAAATTTTCAGCTTACTGAATACCCAGATTTCTGCACAATTGGAGTTTGGTATATAAGTTAGCTAACTGAAATAAAATTATTCTGAAAGTAAATTTTATCGCACATTTAATAATAAAATTAATATTTAGATTAGAATATTCCAATACTGTTTCAGTTCAATGTTACTTGAACAGGTTCATTGAACTATTTATTTTGTTTTGCAAAGAATAATGAGTAGTTGCTGTGGGAACAGTGAGTTTTATGCACTAGTAAAAAACAATGATTTATTTCAATTCTTCCTAATCTATAAAGACCGAACTGCTGCGATAACATACAATTAAGTTCCATTTAGAATTATTAAGCACGTTGTTGGTGTGAGATGCAGTTAACCTATTCTTTTACGCCAAATACTTTTTTACGACTTTTCTGGCTTGGATAAGGAGTTTTGGTCACAAATGAGGAAATTAACGTCAGGTGGTTTTAATTTTATGAGATTTTTATACCCAGGTTTAGTGCAAAATCTTGTACTAGTCGAGTTTTTTTTTTTTTTTTTTTTTTTTTTTTTTTTATGTTTGTTGTGTTAAATAGAAACGGCAGAGGGATCGATAAAAGTATATGTGAATATTTTAAACCGAAATGTAAACGCGAAAAAAGGAGAGTGGGTATTTTATTGATTTAAACATAATAATACTTACTTTTTACTAGGATAATTTAGTTTTGGATTTTTATTTGAGATTAGATGTCATATTATTCAGATGCTCCAATAAATACTATTCAAATGAATACATATATAATAGTTAATTAAAAGTATAAAACTTATTTTCACATGTTTTTTTTTAAATGAAATCATATTTTAATTGGTACTGTTTGGTTTAAATTTATTTAATATTAAAATGATTCAGTTATGTAATATATCACAGATACAATTCTTTCGACATAGCTATTGTAAAATCGATGATGAAAACTGATGTTATGCATCAAATTGATGATATTTGATGAATTGGTGCCAATGAAAATAATAAATTATTGAAGTTTGGACTTATAAAAAAAAGTAATTAATGCATTTATTTTTATGTCCATTAGTACATTAAGATAATGCGGTTTGGTAAAAGTCTGTCTGTACCTATTATAATTTTCATTACTTTGATTAAAGTGCTTCATAAACCTGAATCAGCAATTTCAAAATTAAAGTATTTTTCCACACCAAGTAGATATTTAAACCCATCACCCTGATGAGGAAACTCTGTTTCTTAAAAAGCATTTTCTAATTTTGAACAAAATGCCAGTCACCCACAGAAAAAACCTCTACTTTGCCACAAGAGGACAAAAGAAGTGAGCAAAAAATGCGAAAGTGGGCAAAATTTATTATATTAAGATGACTTTTTTTTCTCCTCTAGCCGAGCATTAGCATTTTTCATCAGATCCTCGTAATTTTCGGGACGGTTATGAAGATAAGCAGCAAACAATAAATGTATAAACAACGCTAAACAGCAAAAAGAATAATCCTAACCCTTACCAGCACAACATTTTTTTTCAAGTCACGTATCCAGCCGCTTTTAGCTTCCATTACAGAAGCTTAAGAAGATATATGGGGCACCGTGGGGAAAAGGTAGGGGCTGAAAAGGGGCTTTATATTGATCCCCCTTCAGTTTTTTCTCTTCTCATGAATATTCGCGAAGGATCCTCGCAGAATGGGCATTTTTTGAAAGTCCGTTCACGCATTTTTTAAAGCGTTTTCTGAAGGGTGTCTGGGCTTAAATGTGTATCAGCGTGTACCCCCTCTCCCGCCCCCCCGTTATTTACGTCCGCGGGCAAGGAGTGTGCGCGGCCCATTCAATAAGGTATTAAGTCCAGTGCAATTTATGATCAGCCTACCCTGTGTGGAGAGACCTCCACGTGAGAATGGCAATAGGGTCATTATGAGGGAGACAAAGAACTTCCGGGAAGGCTTTTTCTTTGTTTTGTAGTGGCTGAGGTTCTTTGGTTGGAAGAGTAATGTTACTAACTCATCTGGCCCAATATTTACTGAGAATGCTACTAACGTAAAAACCAAACTCGATAACGAGCAATGCTTTATATGAAGGGTACCGTTAAAAATGGCACAATGTCAGAAAATAAAAGTTTTAAAAATTAAAAAAAAAAAAAAAAAAAAATCAAAAAAAAAAATCCCACATTGCATTGGAACCCAAGTGCTACAGCAAAACTTTTCCGACCATTTTATCTTTATTTAACGCCTTTGTTTTCAAAATGAATCTACAGACTAATAGTTGCCTTCGAATGGAATGGATTTCCTAGGACAAAGTATTCAAATTCATAATGAATACAAAAATCAACCAATACCCCTCCGTAGTTCATATATTATTATGGTATTTTAGCACAGATTCTTCCTCCTAAGCCAACAAAAAGTTCAATTTCATGCATTTAAATGGAAAAGAATGGAAACAAAGATTTAATTAAATATTTTATTGAAATAATAAAAAAAATCGCGAGTACCTCTAGTCCTTGCAGCTAAGGCTGCATCTAGAAGATAAGCAGCCTTTTCTGCGGTGGGAGCTCTAAGTTCACTTTGGTTAATAAGCTGGGCACCAAATATCGGGTCATCTCTTAAGTAGACACCAGGAGATGTTCCACTTCCTTCGGTACCTGAAAAATTAGGATATTTTGTTCTTTTAAGTCCTATGTTCTCGAAACAGTTGTTGAATTTTTACTTCTATTACAATTTTTAATGTTAAATAGTTGCTAAAATGCAAGAAAACAGTTTTAAATTTTTTGAGACTCTATCTACTACAAAAAAATTATTTTCAGATGTAGTCGTAAAATTCGCCAATGTATGATCACATGGAGAATTATAACGAGAACAGGCAATGAGAGCTTAAAAAAATAAAAGATCACATCTACTAAAAAATAAACATATTTTAAAATAATTACTTTTGTATCACTTGTGAAATCATTATTGCAAAAGTATCTTTCTAAGTAAAAATGAGAGATTCAGTTATTTTCAAAGTTCCTTTTCGTACAAACTTGACATAAATTTTAATTTAGAACATTGAAAATTATGTCCTTATTAATTATTACTATAAAAATGAATTTAATATCAATACAGTTTGATCGATACGGGAACTGGGATTTTTTTTATTTAGTTTTACCATTATAGAGGAAACTGTTAATTTATTAAATACTATTATATGTTACAGAATTTAAT
Source organism: Linyphia triangularis (assembly GCA_963978545.1). Lineage (NCBI taxonomy): Eukaryota > Metazoa > Arthropoda > Arachnida > Araneae > Linyphiidae > Linyphia > Linyphia triangularis. The sequence continues at coordinate 37,078,030 of OZ021722.1, read as the reverse complement.
TTATTAACTTGTCTTTGATTATTAAATTACGATTACTATTACTATAACTAGATTATTTGATTTATGAAGACAAAAAATCATTTGAGCATTTGATAAAATATATTCTAAAATGTAAGTTTACATTCTGTTTAAAAAAAAACAAAAAAAAAAAACAAGAATTCCAGTAGAATAGTGTTTAATCGCATTCATAAAATAGATCCAGAAAAGACTTAAATATACACAGTTATTCACAGAATATCTTCTACCTTTAATCTTGAATGAATATCATGGATAAATTACTGCACATTTAGATTTAAGTAATATTTAAATCTAAGGAGCATTTTTTAAGAAAAGTAAAGTTGGTAAAATCGATAACATTTTCTGGATAGGACAACTTTAGGCATTACAGCCGTTTTACAGTGTGATTCTGAAAAAAAAAACAAAAAAAACCCCACCAAGTAACTGAATACTTTTTGTAATTTCATACTGTGCATTTTCTAGAGATGGTTTAATATGATATTGTAAAACAAGTTCTCTTTTCGATTTTTTGTTTTTATAGGTGAACTTTCAAAAGTGCAATTTGCGGAGAGTACATTGTAAGAGTAAATTTATGTTTGTTTATTCTTGTGTCGAGGTTTTTAATGATTTATTAACTCCTTGACTATCCGTGTTTTTGTCCATGGGTTTAAATGTCCACTTATAGCCCTCTCTAATTACACATTAAAAAAATATTTTCTGGCTTTAAAATATCATAATATTTACAAAGACTATAAAAAAATATTTAGATGTTGAACTAACTAAGAAAATATTTATGTGGCTGACAACAAAAATATTTCCGTTTTATTTTGTATATCGCACAATACACTTTGTACTGAGACAACCGTTGTAGTTTAATTTGATATTTGATCCCAGGATTATTTTAAATGCGCTTGATATTTATTTTTTGCGACTTTTCAATCACCATTCACAAGGATTCAGTTTACATATACCAATAGAAATAATTATATTGATATCATAACCATCGTTAAAAATATGAATTTGTATCAACAATTATTTTTAATGTTTCAATACTTTTTGTATAAAATAAATCGAACAATATCGCTTTCGAATATTTTAATCCTTCACATTCTATTCATAAAACCAAACCCAGAAAAACATATAAATCGATAACAACTCATAGAATATATACCATTGTAAGATCTTGCTATCCAGGCGAGAACATTCCTTCCAGCAAAGTTTATTCCGTTCTCTGCCCAGTGGTCAATGAACCGAAGACCCCCTCGATCTCCAGAGATACCAACCCCAATCCTCACGAGGTTTGAAACCAGGGTTCAGGGTCCAGACCGTGGTTTCCCCTTCAGGTAAGAATACAGAGCGTCCCTCTTTCTTTCTTCTTGCTATAGACGGAGAAACCATCTCTGCAGAGGAGTAATTGGATGAACAAACTTGAGCAACCAGCAACATCGGGCTAATGCAGTTTGCGGCCGCAAAAGATGGAGTGATAGTGCAACAGTTCTCTGGTTTCGATTCCCGATGAGGGTATTCTTGGCTTTTTTCTTTCTTATTTTTGGTGAGAGGGAGGGCCTTTGATGAAATTAAGTCTTCAAGGCATCCTTCATTACAAGAAGCGTTATGCTCTGAAGAGGAGACGAGCCAATTGTTTTCGCCATATGCAAACAAGGGTCGATGCCATGATCTATGGAAGGTTTTGTTTTTTTGGTGATGGTAGCTTTATTGGTGATGGCTCGTGTAGTGATTCCTTTGAAGATAGTTTGTTTTTAGAGAGAGGGATTTCAGATTGAATAACTACAAAGAGAGGTGGGATTTAACTTGCCTTATGAAATGGTTCTTAAAAATTGTTGTTTTGAATTTTTTGGTATAATGAAAGTAGTTAAAAAATTAGACAATTATTTTAATCAATTTGCAAGCAATAGAAAAGAAATTTGACTTCTTTATTAAGCTGCAAGATTATGATTGTTTTAAATAAAATGTTTATTCTTTTCCATTTTGAAATTTTCAATAGGACATAGTATTAATCTAATATTAGTTGCTGATTGGTAAAAATGTAGTGGTTCATTTTATGTGGTTCATTGGAAAAATATTGTGGTTCATTTAATATGTAAGTAACTGGTTAATATTACTTCGAACATATGAATCATAGATGGTTATGTTTTGATTCGCTCAACTTTATAATTTTCAGAAGGATAGTAGTTTTTCAAGTTCAGATTTTTTTTTAAGTTAAATTAATTTTATGTTTAACATTTGCTAATGTCATAGATTATTTTTAATGGAATGAATACAAGAGCATAATTTGAGATTTACGCTTGCTAGATAAAATCTTCGAAGTGTGCCAAAACAAAATGCAAAAAATAAACGTTTTGGTTCTTCAACCTAAGAAGCAAGAACTGATACCATTTTTCTATGAAGCGAGGAATTTTAGCAAATAAAAATTAAAAAAAGCTTTTATTCATATAATCGTACGTTAAAACTTTCTTTTCCATAGTGTATCAAATCAAAATAAAGTATTTCTGCCAAAAGCTTGCGAATTCTTAAACCCTTGCAAAAATATAATGGGAATCAAAAATGAATAACCAAATGTTACGAATGACAAAAAACTGTAGAAAGTACATCCGTTAATGATCATCTAAAATAATTAATTCACGCTACACAAAGACTACAAGTAAAATTTTCAGTCACGTAATATGCACTAGTTCCCCCTTTGAAATTTCTTCATAATCTTTTAATTCTGCTACAACTATCCCCATAAAAAGCACAAAAGAGACTTATTTTTCAAAAACCTCCCGGGCTTCCTTGAAATACGAGGCCTTCCTTTTCCCACCTCATTTCTCATCTCGTAGTGTTCTTTTCCTCGCATATATTCCCCTCGGTGTACTGCTCGTAGACGAAAGCAAAACCTCTACTACAACGCCTTATCACACGGCAGCGGTATTACGTTTCTAGTTTATTAAAGCACTCTTCCCACCTACCTCATCTTTACTCTAGATTAAAAAAAAAGGGGGAAGAGGGTCTTAAAAAAAAAACACCAACAAAAAAACAATGAAGAATAAATACGTAAGAAGATACTAAACACGAGTGGTAATTATTCCTCCAGCTCTTTAAAGAAGTCTGCTAATTTTAACAGCTTTGTGCGAGACACAAAAAGGTAACAATAATAACAATGCAGTTTTTATATCCCGTTTTTCCTTTTGTAATCGACATGCAGACAACTACTCATGTTAAAAAGATAACAATTAGCTTTATTTAATTAAAGTTAAATTCGTCGGAAGGGGGCTTCTCTCCCCTAATGAGTTATCAGCTCATTGATGTACAGGTACTTTTTCCAAAGGAGGGGAGACGTGTTTTGTATTAATTGCTTACGAGACCTTTTCTTAGGAAGATTCCTTCTTTAAAAGAAGTGTCGAGAAAATTAATAGAGTCAATAAATATTGAGATTTATTAAGCTCCTGACGGTCGTTGGAATAAAAATTGAAAAACTATTTGTATTTCTGAACATGTAATTGGACTTGAAGGAGATGATTTTGGCGATTGAGTGTTTTATTCATATGAATGGTGTTTAACACTTTTGGGTGTCATTTTTTTTTTAATTCAGCTGAATTGCAAATATTAAAGAGGTACTTAGCATTTAATAATATTTTTTCTGAAATGTGTAAAAGGGAACTGTTCATACCCAGTATGCAGTACATATAACATTTAAAGAAGTGTGTGACAATGTATGTATGATTATAGGAAGCTACAGTTTTATTCCGATTTTGAAGAAATTTTGCACATTTGATACTTGAATAACATAATGATAAGGTCCTGAATAACATTAAGACAAAGTTCCCAAGAGGTGAATCATCTCCATTAGGCATAATTTTTCACGAATACTGATCAAAGTTGAAAAACTGTTTATATCTTCTTGCTATTTCCACTCTTTAAAAAAAGAATGTCTCCCATATAAAGTATAGTATGAGATATTGCTGTATATGTAGAAAGAATACGTGGTATACCTCAATCAGAACATAAACATTGAAAGAAATGGACAGTGTTCTTTACCTCTGGGTTACAGAAATGCTAAATTGTCACAGCATACTAAATTACAGAACATTGTCAGTCTTAATCGAAATAATTCTTTTCTGACAGTTCAGCTGATAGACAGTATAAAAATAAATAATGTGTAACTTTTTTTATGGATTTTTTTTGACAGGCAAAAACACCTCATAGTGCTAAATTTTCGAAATGCTGTCCTAATATGTTCTTTTATGTCGCGATTCTAATATGAATGAACAGTTGAAACATAAATTTGAGCTTGATTCAATCAGAAAAAAGTCTGTTTAGTTTTCGGACAAAAAGTTAAACTTTTTTTATGATGGCAGGGGTGAGGGGGGGGGGGGGGAGTAAGATTGTCAACTTCCCCAGATTTTCTTTATTTAGTTTTTTTTTTGATAGTATAAAAAAGAAATGGTTTGAGACTAACTTCATTGATAACTTTTTACACAAAAATATGTTAGACTTAACGCTTAATTCTAGGCACTGCAGATTTAAAACACAAATATTTCAACACGCTCAAAAAAACGTCATATAAAGCATCCGCGGATAAAAGTTGTCACACAAAACTCTTGTGTCTCTCTCTTTTTTTGACGCCATTTTCCACCTACTTAACGTTCGAACAAAAGAGATATTTTATGAAACCCACTACTCCCCTCCCCCAACTTTTCAAAGGGGCTGTTAAAACAACACCCACCAAAACCCGAAACGTCAACCTGGAACAATTCCCTGGTGCTAAACCCTTAACAGATTCGAGGCGACGCGAGATTGAAGAGTCCGAAATTCGATTACCAAAGTCGGCTATTTGCGGGAATCGTGCCAAAGTGAGAAACACTTTTCTTGGAGTGGAATGTTCGAGGAGTTTCTATTCTTTGTTCGTTTTTCCTTACCTGCCGCGAATTCGGACATGAAATCCCGAGGCAGCTTAATGGTGGCTGACAGTTGCAAGAAAGAGAAAAGAACTTATGTCTGCAATTTTGGAGGATTTTTATACGATTTCAATTTAAGTCGGTGTATTAAATCTATATTGTATTAAATATAACAAATCCAATTTTAATATTTGGTGTTGGTAAACGTATCCTTAATTCATGTACCGTATTTATCCTATTTCACTTAAGTTAATTTCAAAATGAAAAACGTACGTTTAAGGGCTCTGTCTACTTTGGATGCACGAAAAAAATCCACTATTTTTATTAATTTTTTTAAAGCATACTGTTAAGTTTATTGATATAAAACTTGTTAGGCTTAACAAAAACATTAGTAAATCCCCCCCCCCAAAAAAATATGATTTAACAGGAGTCCTCAAAAAGTATGTAGGTGTGCGCAGTTGAAAAAATCTCAGAAACTATCGAACTGAACTTTATGAAATTTTAACCACATATTCTGAACACTTATCTCTATATCCCGTGCCAGAATTATTGCAAAATTTTAATTTTTACTATTTTTTTTGGACAAAAAACCCACTTTTTAATTTTTTTTTTGTCCACCATTTTATTATTTTTGCATATAAATTAATATTAGAGGTACGGGATATAGCCACTGTCACACTAAACCTAAAAGCATTACATTTTTTGTGTCTCAGATGGGCCATTGCTCAGATTTTTTCAACAGCGCACACCTACTTACTTTTTGAGCACTCCTGTTTACCAGGCATTTTCACACTAAAAAAGTGAATAAAATCAATAATTTCTTTTTCTTTTTTTTGTAATTTACGAATGTTTTTGTTAAACGTAACAAGTTTTATATTAATAAACATAACAAGTTTTATATTAATAAACATAACAGTGTTCTTTAAAAAAAAAAGTGGATTGAGCCCTCATTTGAACTTCAATGTATTCCAGATACGGTAAGGGAATATATTTTGATGTTTAATACTTATTGGTTTCGATTACATTGGGTACAAGGTGATAAGAAATAGGCGCTCCCATAAGGAACAATATCTGAAAAATCACTGAACATCATGCGTTCAAACTTTGTGAGTAAACTAACTACCAAATTTGATGTAAGCTTGCTCATTTTTTGTGTTTTGCATTTTGAGCGTAATCTTTGCAGATTAGGTCAAAATGTCAGGACGTTCCACTTAGGTAGCGTATTTTTATCGTGAAAGCATTTTATGAAAATTGCAAAAGCCCAGTTACCGTCTCAATATAACGAATACTACTGATAATTAGAAAATTAATAAATATTAAATGTAGACATTAGTAAACAGTATTTAGCAAAGCATGAATATTTTACAGAAATATTTCACTATAAACACAAATGTAACTAGATCGTTGAAATTATTTATAAAATGAAAAAGTCACATGATTCAGTAAAATTTTTAAAGGATAACTTATTGAAATTGCTTAAAAAATGTTGTTTTAAATAAATGGAATTTAAGAAAGCAAATTAAAAAAAAAAAAAAAAAAAAAATGGATAGTTTACAGAAAAAATAATTAATAATTTAAAAAACTAAAAAACACGCTTTAATAGAAAATCAAACTAAAAAGTAGAAAATAATCAATAGATTAAAAAACTAAGAAACACGCTTTAATAGAAAAGTGAACTAAAAAGTAGAAGATAATTTTAAATAAGTTTGAAATAAGAATAGAGTGATTAACAAGAAATATTTATTTTATCGTAAAAAAGCGAGGGGTACTTTTTAAGATATTTTCATAATGGCTCTACATTTACCAATATCTGTCATTAAATATTTACAAAAATTGACATCAAGCACCCCACTCTTTTTTACGATAAAATAAATATTTCTTGTTAATCACTCTATTCTTATTTCAAACTTATTTAAAATTATCTTCTACTTTTTAGTTCACTTTCCTATTAAAGAGTGTTTCTTAGTTTTTAAACTATTGGTTATACGATAATTGAACGTTATGCGATTTTTCACACCTCTAGTTTACCTTGAATTAATCTTTGATAGTTTTCAAAAGTCGTCTACTATACGGTCCCTTAAAGTGAGCGTTTTTTACATTTTCTCTAAAAAATCGAGAACTAATAGTCAAAATGGAAAGAAAAAAATTATGGGGGGGGGGGGGGTTTAGACCATGGTAAATCTAATGAAAAAAAAATGTATGTTTCTATTCATTTTTTTTAATTGTTTTATTAATTAATAATTAATTATTAAAAAAGAAATTGATTCAAAAGCTGATTGCTATTTATGTTTGGCCATTTACAAACTACCTTTTGAAAAAAAAAATTACTGAAATATATTAATTATTTAAGTATTTATGGCCAAAAAACCAACTTTTTTATTTAACATTAATTTATCATTTTCTTTTTATCATTTAAATTACAAACCATTCATTAGAAAATTATGAATTTTTGTATTTCGCATTCTTTTTTAATGCTGAATCCAAATATGGAATAATATTATGAGGTTGCTATTGAACTTTTTAAAGTTTGGCTCTGTTTTAATATGTAGATGACCCCTCATGATAAAAAAAAACTACATACAATTATTAAAAACCTTTTACGATTTACAACGGTACCTTTTGTTTGTTATTTCAACAATTAGAACAAAAGATATAGCCATCGTTCTGTTTTTTTTTTTTGTTTTTTTTTTGGGGTACTGTACAAGTAAAGTAAGTAATCTATAGAACAAGTCCTAATAACCACAATCATACCTGTAATTCTTATATAAAAAAATCTAACTGAAGGTGAAAAGACGTGGGGTTAAAGTTTTCCAATTTTCAATCGGGGCTTTAGTTACATCGTTTTGGGCTTTTGAAAAACAAACATGTTTTGTTCCTAAATATATATATATTTTGAAAATATACGTGGTAGTTTGCATAACATTTTCTCTTCTCCCTCTTTTCTAAACTACAGTCAAACCCCTTTAACGCGAAGTCGATGGGGTCGCCGAAATTGGTCGCGTTAACTGAATTTCATGTTAAATGAATAAATCAGCGTTAAGTTTTAAGTACAGATAACTGCTTTTACTTTGCGTTAAACGGTATTTCATGTTAGGCTATTTCGCGTTGATGGGGTTTAACTGTAAATACTACTAATCGGGTTATAATATTATAATGTACCAGAGTACTTCAAGTAGGAAGACGAAATTTTATGATTTTGGTAATAGTATCCAGTAAATACTCAAGTGATATTGGGTATATAAAACCTCAATTATTACCTCACCTTTCTATTATTTAATCGTTAGTTTGAAATGCTTATAACACAACTTAATTTTTTTAGTTTGATTAGGAAAATGTAGGTCCCTGAAAAATTGTGCTCTGGACAGGTGCCTCTATCAAGCACTCGAGGAAGTTAGGTTTTACTTATAAGTTAATAATCTAAACTAGAATAAAGCATTTGAGTGTAATGGGTCTTACCATATTTAACCAAAAGGATGGTACAACGGGTAGTTACAGAAATAGCAGTATCTCAAAGTTGAATTATTCCACACAAACACTCCAAGTTGGACAATGAAGTCTTAAGAAAAACCAAACTTTTAAAAAGAACATTTACATAAGTAACAGAAGCAGGAAGAATCTCCTTACCAGCTGCATATTCTGAGAGCAGGTCCCTGAGTACCTCATTCCTGCCCGACAGTTCGAGTGCCGAGACTCGAACCGAGAACCTTGCTCCCGTCTTCTGTCTTTGTTCGTAGATGAGGCGGAAGAGCCAAGAGATGGCACAAGGAAGAATGCCAAGTTCCTGGGGAGAGTCGCTGCTGCCCACCATAGTATGCGTCTTGCCTGTTGAAGTCAATAAGTTAATGGTAACTGACGATAAGTAAAAATATATAAGTTAAAGGTAATTCATAAGAGCATTGGTTTTCAAACTGAACACTATTTGGCCAATTAATATTTCATCAAAATTGTAGATATTTTATAAAATATAACATGGAAAAGAATTGCATAATGTTTAAATAACGGAATAATGTTGTTGTCTACCATTTTATGGAAGCAGTATGTTCATAATCATACTTGGAAAGTCACACACACACACACACACACACACACACACACACACACACACACACACACACACACACACACACACACACACACACACACACACACACACACACACACACACACACACACACACACACACACAATCAGGATGTTCTAAAACGTGGAGAAATGCAAAAAAAAAAAATCACTTTTTTTTTTGACCGAATGCTATACTTTTATTACCCCATGTATATTGTATAAATACAAAATTTCAAAATGTGTTACTTTTTCCTTTCATTTACCCATATTGTATATATACATATGGGTAACTGAAAGGAAAAAAGTAACATATTTTGGAATTTTTTATATTTTATTCGTGACATATCAGTATCAGTATCATTGCAGTAACACAATTCAGTGCTGCCAGATTTAAAAAACTATGCCTTTCCAAACAATGAAGGAAACAGTTTTTGAAATTTTTAAAAGAACATACACATTATTTAATCACAAATATCAAAATTAATCCATTGAAAATGAGTTTGGAGGAAAATGCAAATAAAGAAAATTATGACTATATAAACCACAAAAACAATCCTTTAACTTCACTGAACATTGTATGAAAACATAACATAAAAAAACTTATTGTATTTCCCCTTCTCATTTAAATTTATTTAGTTTTTAATCGTAAAAAATAACTATTTTCTCTTTGTTTATTTCCCTGGAAAAACTTAAGCAATTGTTGATTGTGATACAAAATTATGAAATATTATGCCAAAGCGATGTGCTTTCTTTACTTCCGTATCTTGAATTACCGTTGATCACACTATGTGAAACTGTAGGTAATGTTTACACGGTCACATTTCTCATAATTTGTAACTTAGAAAATAGAGGTGTGGGTACTATTGACCAAAGGCGGCCCTAGGTTCATTTTTCAGGGGGGGCCATTTTAAACTATAAGTTCGTAAAATGTATGCACTATGTAACCTAATTATAATAAACTAACTGCTGATTAAATGCTTGATTGCAATGATAAGTGTAGAATTTTCTAAATTAGTAATTTTCATTTGATGCAGAATTAAAAAAGTTAATTTAAGCTTGAATTGCTCTCCTGAAAAATAAGAAAAGAGTAAAACAAAGAAATTACAAAAAAATAAAAATAGTTAATAATTGTTTTACAATCACACTTCTTTACTCTTTGAAAGCCTAAAGAACAAAATCCAATTTCCTCTGCTTTGTTTTGGCAAATCTGTCTATGACACAGCTCACATCAATGTTTATGTCTCTGTGAGTATGCAACAAGCTAAGTCCTGCTAACCTTTCTTCCCCCATTCTAGCTCTTAGCCACGTTTTCAAGCGTCGAAGGGTAGAGAAACTTCATCAGAAACTTCATCAAGCTTCTTCAGCAGAGGCAACGCTAACTGGTAGTGTTGCCAAAATTTTAAGTAACTCGTAAATAGTAGGATATACATATTTGTCACAAGCTCTCATTGTATCTATGGCAGAAGTGGGGAGCTATTCTTCTTTTTTCCATTTCTCTCTCCATAGTGCTAGCTCACTTTCAATCAGAATAACGCTCATTTGTGTCAGTCCTAAAATTGGTATGAACTTCTTTAATAAGTTTTAAAGCTCGTTGCTTTCTGATTCTGTTGGCTTTTCCATATCGGAGGTTGGAATCAGTAATCGAAAGCCAAAACAATCCAAATTTTCTTTTGGAAATCTTCCTATTAGGTCTTCAATTATATTATCCAATAAAGGTATGTAAACCGAGATTCTAAAATACTCTTCTGGTATTTGAGTATTTCTTTTTAGAGAAGTATTTAAAAATGCTCTCATTTTTTCTTTTTGAAGACATATTGTAGATATTCGTCACTAATTACTCGAGGTAAAATGATCACGAAATCTTTAAACAACGAATAAAAGTGTTGCTAGTTCAACAGATATTTTCACAATAAATGGCCTGTCTAAACCATCGATATAAATAAACAACTGGATAGACTGCTTAACGCTGGGAAAATGAAGCCGTTGACAGATGCCGTTGGTGGGATAAAAAATACGGATTGCCGAGGATTGAAAATAAAATTTTGGGTTGTAAACAGCAGAAATGTCAATAGTAGACCTTAATTAGTAATAAAGTGCAAAAAAATATATACTCTAACATTTTACAAGGTTTTTTGCATTTCCATCCAACTACAAAAGTGAACTGTGATTGGTTAATCTTCCCACCAGCTTCGCTATCCCCGGCGCGTTTTTCTCTTTGCACTGACACTGGAGCAGTCTATCCAGTTGTTTATCTATATCGATGGTCTAAACTAGTTATAACAATAACACAGTACCGATTCCATGCCCAAGTGACAAAAGTCACACACTAGTCCAGACATCACGTGTTGAAATTACCCTCGGCGCCATGGTTGCTTAGAAGAGCATGGTTGTTCCAAAAAGGGGCAGAGGCCCCCGGGAAAAAGGAAATCGTCGTTTAGGAGGGGGATGGTCACTACCTGTGTACTTGTGTTGTGTACCGGGTATTGTGTACGTAAATACATTTAAAACCAGGGTTTTTCCTGGGGGGGGGGGGGGGGGGGGCTATAATTCTTTGTACTGTAAAGAAAAAATTTACGTTAATGAAATTGTGCTTAAAAATCTGTATTTTCACCGTTTTTTAAACTGGAAATTCTCAAAGAGTTTTGGGATATTTGAAAGGGCTAGGGAGGAAGAGGGAACCCTTCAAGGAGGGGGCCATGGCCCCCATGCCCCCCCCCCCTTGAAGCCGCCAATGCTATTGACATGTATATGTTTACCACATTTAAACATCATAGTACGACTGTTTGCAGGCAGACCTTATTCCAAAAACTACATTTTTAATTCTTGGTCTTCCAATGGTCACTACCTCTCCCCCTCTCTTCTCCTCATCCCAAAAGAAATAATGTACATTCATGCCTTGAGAACAATACTTTCATTATCTTAAATAACTTATTGGTTGCTTTGTCTTCGTTGCATTTCTATTACTAATAAAGAAAGAAATTAAATAATTTAATTGAAAGTATTAAATGATTGAATTTTTGTCTCTATATTTTAGATTTTATAGTTCTGTCCACAAAACAACCGTAAAAATGTATTCTTATTTTTTCAGGCAAAAGTTCTTTTTCCAGGCAAAAGTTCTTTTTCCAGGGACACCATGAAACGATGACGTCATAAATCTTTACAGTAGAGGATTTCTGCTGAGTCTTTCTACGTTGAATATTTTCTGCTTCAAAAAACCCTAATCCGATGGACATTTGAAATGAAATATATTTATACAAAGAGAGAAGCATAAAAGAGAAAGAAATATCTTCTATCCTCACGAAGAAAGATAAAAAAAAAAAAAAAAAACGAACAAAAAATATTTCTAGTGTATATCAAATACGCTAAGGTGGATAACAATAGAAATTTTATGGGGCAGAACTTAAAGGAGAAAAAATGGCGATAAAATTGAGGGTGTAAGTTTGTGAATGAAATTCTTCTCGTAAAGTGAGTTCGAAATGTATAACGTGGAATATGGAATTCGAAAAATTCCTTTGAAGTTGAATGTTCAGGACTGGTTCGCAAAATTTCCCAAATTCGGTGTTTGAGTAGAAAGTAATAAATTGCTAAATTCATTTTTTTAAAAAAAAAAGTGGGCAAAGAGGTATGCATGTTGAAATTTCAACTTCCATAAGCATAATATATATTTCCCAGTATGTTCTGTGTTCTCAACTGAAGTTTTTATTTGAATTCTGCTGGCTCAATGTAGTATGCGTGTGCAAGAACAATAAAATGTTATGCGTTTTGGAATTGTTGTTTGGATAGCATGGAAAGTAACAATAACATGTTACTAGAACAAGGGAATTTACTTTGTTTTATGGATAAATAACTAACCATATAGTAACCAACCATTTATATACTTCAAATTCTACCGAATAAATAGAGTAAATTAAGTAGATATATAAATCATCTCAACATTTTCTTAATATAAAGCAGTATGCAAAGTTATTTGGAAATGCCGTTGAGACAGACTTGGAAAAATTATATATACGTAAGTTATAAACATTTAACCTTTTTTTTTTTTTTTTTTTTTTTTTTTTTTAAATTCAGTACACATTCCCATGTAGCGTAGTATGCTGACAGTTCGGAATGATTAATGTCAAACTTCTGAAAACTACTTTACAATCTTTATTAAAGTAGTATTCATTCGCTAATTATCGCAATGATGTTGAATATTTAAGTTAAATGGGTGGAAAAATACAAAGATATTTAAAAAAATTGGAGATTTGAGATTCCAGTTATATTACTTCATTTTCCCCGAGTGTTTTCTTGGTAACAGTTGATGGTAGTAGTATGAAAAATGAAAATTAGGATTAACTTGAAATTTTTTTAAACCGATTACAGTTTTAATACACAATAAGCTTTCAAAAAGGTTAATAAAAAGCAAAACACGTAATGTATAATTACTAGAGAAATATAATTTCAATTTCCCTACAAAATCTGTACTTTATATCTGTTGGCTCAGTATAGTATTTCGAATTTTATCTCATAAAGTAATTAGGGATTAAAAGTAGCATTAAAGAAAACTTATGTTTAATCAATCAAAATTCCATTAAACACGCCTAAAGTAAACATAGAACTTTTCACATCTCCCTTATTGATAATAAAATTTTGACGAGTAATTTTACTCGAGCGCATGAGATTACCTAGCAAAACTTTTACGATTCTAAACTCCATTTTTAAACTGCGATAACTTTTCTTTTTCATTTTATTCAAAGTTTTTTTTTTTCTTGCGGCGAATGAGAGTGAAGGATATTTCCCTCTTTTGGTATTCTGATTTGAAAAGAGGCATAAACGAATTTTTCAGAAGCTTTGGGCAGTAAAAGTTTTATGTTTCCCGTCCCTACCTTTTCTGAAACGGATCTTTTTAACCTGCTCTTACTGCTACAGGTCGAAAGGTGAAATTTGGAAATCGAATTTGGTTTCGGACATTTTTGTCTTGATCAAGACATCTAAGGTCATATTCAGAAAGATATCCTTGAGTTGTTCACAACAGTATAAAATTCGTTTTTGGTAACATGATTTTTTTATTGGCTTGGACCAATGCACTTTCAGTCTTTCTTGATATGTTATATATATATATATATATATATATATATATATATATATATATATATATATAACTAAGTTGTTGCCAGTACGTCTGAATCTTATACAAATCCAGTTTTGCACCAAGAGTTACGAAATTTAGTACATAGAAGCTTTAGTACATGGAGATTGTAGAGAACAACTTACTTTTAAATTCGATTAAAAGTTGCTTTCATTAAATTTATTGACATGAAAAAAACATTCTTGGAATGGCAACGATATTTTTTCATTACATCAGAATAAAATCAAAGGTTATTTTTAAAGGTCCCCTTATTTTTCAGATTATTTTTATGTATTACAATCATCTGTTCTATAAGCGATTCGAATATTATTATAATTTTCCATATATTTACTGTAAATTGACGCTCTGCGCATGCGCGATTTTAGCATAATTCTACCTAAAAATTGGAGTGTAAATATGACGGTTAAAATTATTGAAATTCCTCGAAAACTTTCAAATCATTACGACATTAAATGAAAAAAAAAATCACCAAATGGCCTTTACTACATCTGTTCTAAAATGTAAACTTCTATGTCTTTCAACGGGGTCTCCAGTGGAGCGGGGCCACACAGCTAGTATTATATATATATATATATATATATATATATATATATATATATATATATATATATATATATATATATATATATATATATATATATATATATATATATATATATATATATTATATTATATATGTGTGTGTTTGAATGTAGTTTGTATTTATTTTGATATACATATTTTGGGAAGTTGTAATAGTATATAGTAGATGGCAGTTCTATGGGAAAGAGAAAATCGCAAATTAAGTACGTGAACTTCCAAAAATTAATTTCTCTAAGAAATCTTAAATTCGCATACTGTTCACAAGTCAACTAGTACTTCTAATTTATTTCTTTAATATTAGCTTCTCTTCCATCGAAGCTAATAGTAATATACAACGTTAACTATTCGTTGTTTGAGATTTGAGTGTTCCATTTAGAGAACTGACTTTTGACAAGCTTATCAATAATATTCATTGTAGAAGCTCAAAGTAATGAAATTATAGCAATTCCGTTTTTCAGTATTTCATTAAAAAAGGCGTCTCATCTCATAGTACTGGAACGCATTACAAAAAACAAAACTAACCTAATTAATTTTACTCAACTTTATTTACTATAATATGTCTTGCTTAATTATCCACGAAGTATTTTTAATGCAATTTCATTCTAATTTTCGCAGGACAAACATGGCGAGCAGATTACTTGAGTTCCTATTTTACTGAACTGGAAAAGGTATACAGTTTTCACCCCTCCGATAGAATTATATGTAAGGAACAAAATAAGAGAAACGGAAAAGAGTCTTCACGAAATAGGAAACACATGCAAAGAAGCAATTTCAGAAGTCCCCGAAGAAAGAGAAAAATCATGTTTGCTCTCACATGAAATGTATATACACACAAGTACTGGAAACCAAAAGAATCTAAGAGGTCTAAAAATATATGGATAAAAAAAACTTTTTTTTTTTTACCCTTTGGGTAGTTGGAAAAAAATGGAACTGAAAAGAAGAATCAAGTTGAAGGAAAGTGAAATTGGAATGTAAAAGGAGAATCGTCTTTTGCCAAGTAAAAGAGAAAGTGTTTCCTGAGAAAGCAAAAGAAAATGTAGGTGAGAGACGAAAAGAGATAATTCCAGACGGAAATCTTTTCTACCCATTTTGTGGAAGTCGAGGGAGGAAAGTATCCAACATTGTTAAAATTTGTCATGTTCTAGACACTGTGATTATGGTAGGAAAAAATGAAGATTGGGATATGTAGGTACATGAATTGTTTTAAAACAGCAAGTGCTTTAAAAGAAATGCGCAAACCTACATATACTTTTGTGTATAATGAGAGTTAACAGGCTTAATAAGAGGAAGGTGAAGGAGGAACAAGATTATTTTGTAGTACTTAAGCGAAATCTCCAGTGTGAATACTAACCTTTTTCTACAAAATTTAAAAAGTGATATATAACTCGAATGCTCCTTTTGGTTATAGTGCAAAAGATATTTCAAATAATTTATCATGATATTGGAAACAACGGTACCTTCTAATATATATCAATTTCCGATCTTATTTCCAATTATAAGCATTCTAAATAGTATCATGTCTTAAGTGGAGTGCAGTTTGAGTACACAGAACTGTAACGAAATAAACTTAATGACTTACAGCAGTGATTCTCAACTTTTTTTTTTTTGTCACGGGACACTTTTAACGATTTTAAAATTTGGCAGCACACAAAGAAAAAGATAAGTTTAAAAGTTGTTTACTTACCTATAATACACTGTGTAAAATAGTTTATGATAATAATTTGGAATGTAAAATAATATAATATGTACTACAAAAACAACAATACGTTTATTAAGGGATTAATTACAAATGAATAATAAGAATACTTTTAATGAGAAATTTGAGCTTGATGTTTTTTGATAATTTCATTTATATTTGGTCGTAAAAATGACAATGCTACTTTCATATCGTCTTCTACAGTTAACAGTCTTGATCTTATTTTCGTTTTTATGTTGTTTAATACCGAAAACCCGAATTCACACAAATAAGATGTAGAAAATTGTAATAATATTTTTAAAGCTTTTTTGGCTATCATGGGATATTCGCATCTAATGTTAATCCAAAATGAATTAATTGATTATTCCGAATATTTTAAAATTAAATTGATCGAAGTGATCTTTGAAATCGCCCACGGAATTTGCGGGAAACCAAGTCTCAACGGATGTGCTTTCCAAACATCAGACAACAAGACGCACACTCTCTACACCTGCAGGGGGTTGTATGTAAAAAACTAGAGCAAAAAATAGGTCAAAAACGAGGCACAAAGAAATATGTAACGAAGCGGTGAAAGTGAAAAATCTTCGTTACAATATTCATACATATATAAGTACTTTTCTTTAATTTAAACTTGACTCGTAATAAAAAAAAAGCATTTTAATTTTTACTATATACAGTTCTAAAATTTGGCGGCACACAAAAGTGCCGCGGCACAATGGTTGAGAATCACTGACTTACAGTTTACCAATGCATTTATTTCTTTGTACTTATCTTTAAAGTTATTTGTGGAATATTCGCTGAAAAACACCTTTTAACATTCAATCACACATACGTTAACATAGGGTAATGAAAGTATTGCTTTAGGTAAATATTTTTCTTTGGATTTTTACACGTTTTGGAACACGCTGAGTTCAAAAATGTGATCTAGAAAAACTGTCCGATGTCAGTGTTCCCGAAAGAATTGACCTACGTTGTTTAACTTTGGTGTACTGGTTAAGTATATGGGTTTGATATACAGGTTTGGTAACGACCTACAATGTTCAACTTTGGATACGGATTAGTGTAGACCATAGGACTTATCATTAAGGTTTTCGTCAAAATTGCGCATGCGCATAAGGTATCTGCTGTTGAAATATTTAATTATGTCTTTCAAGGAAATAAAAAACACCCGGCTCCCAAGTCTTTAATTCAAAATCTCTCGAAATATCTCCCCTTCTTAAATTTCCATACAAATACGATAAAGGCGTAAAAAGTTGAAAAAACAATGCCTTTAACACATAGTTCCCTTTCTTTGAGTATCGTAAATCAACGACTGTTTATACTCTGTTAGACGTACAAGAAAGGACAATGCAATATTTATCAAAAAATATATTACCAATTTCTTCATTTTGGCGTTTTTCCACCGATGTAATGCTTATCGACCAAAATATCGCCAAACTGACCAATTTTTTTTAAAAAATTAATGGAAATATAAAAACTGTAAATTACACAACTCCATGACAAATTTAAATCTAGTAATCATTATTGTATGTAACTGAAAATTGTGAAGATGTATCACTACCCTAATATATGAAGAAAAAGACATTTCCTGCATTTTACTCTGCTTGTTAAATAAATTTATAGCTAAAATTTTTATGAAATATAATTCTATAATAACAGTCAGATTTGTGGAGGCCATTGGAATTTAGAATTCCATTCTATTTTAAATTACGACTGAACTATTTCAAACTGACAATTTTCGTACACTTACGACCTGATATTTATCCACTATTCATCATTTGAGTGGAAACATTTTATTCATTGAGACAGGTTGTTAAGATTTCATTGGTAGAATTGAATCACATTTTCAATGCAAAACCTGGTTACGCCCAAATAATAATTGAATGGATGAAACTCGAGTTGTGCAACAAGTGTCTATCTATAGTAAAGCGAGTATACTCGATCATAGATGATAACTGCAGAGTCTTTTGTCATGCAATTAGAATGATATCGATCATGTATTAGGAACTATGAGAAATAGCGGAAATAAGTAAATTACAAAAGTGTAGAGCATCCTCGATTTAGTTTTAAATGCTGCCTTGTATGAAACATTGTTTCTAGGAGCCTTGAAATATCCATGTGAATCGATAAAAAAGGCAGTCAAATGAAAGAAGTTGAATTTTGACAGTCTCAGGTTCCAAAGATTGCTTTTACATACGTTTGTAGAAGTGACCCTGCCGATTTGGCATAGTTTTTATAAAAATAAATATAGCAAAATTGTAAAAATAAAATAAAAAAATAACTAACTGCCGATGGTGGACTCATCGTGCATATGACCATTGGATGGCAGATGAACATTTACTAACAAAAAGTAACACATAAGAGTAAAGTGCATTTTCTTTTAAAAATAAATTGCACTTTGTTAGTATGTGTTACTTGTTTTAGTAAATGTTCATCCGATTATTGATGTATTTGAGAAGGGGATTGGATACTAAAATATTTACATTTAAAGGTTTTAGTTAAATTTTTGTTTCATTAAAGATATGATTTCAAAGATACCAAGAACTTTCTATCTTTCTACCAAGAACTTTCTATTGATCCATCCTATCTTTCATAGATAGTTTATGAGGTAGAATCGATAACTTCCATATTTTCCCACGAAAGGTTATGCAGTTCTGAAGTTATTAACACGTGATAGCTCATGTTCGATTTACTAGAGGTGAAAATCTGTTAAAAAATGTTGGCTTTATTCGTTCAAAAGTTCTTTGAGTGTTTGCATATTTTGCACTCTTAAAGTAGCTTATGGAGAGGAAAGTTGTAACTTATACTATGATTTATCAAACCATAGAAAGCTTTAACTTGTTTCCGATGGACAAAACTAACTGAGTTTGATTCAATAAATTCTGACATTCTTTTGATTAACAATAATTAAATAACTAATACAATGAATAATAGAAATGAATAATCTTTTGTCTGTCTAATATGTCCACAGAAACTAAAAGCGAAATCGATAAGCTCAAGATCACTAATAATCGCAATTTCGGATTAAAAATTTGTAAGCGAATTAAAAACTTAACCCATCTTCCTAATCAATCTCCCGAAATACCTTCCCTTCAAAGTCAATTATTTATAAAATGTAATGCTTGTTACCTTACACAGTTGGATTTTTCTACAAAACTAGTTCTTTTTTATCCAAGCAATAATACTAAAATTATTATTACTTGTAGTATACAAAATAGAATGAAAGGTCCAGCAAGAGTTTTGTTTAAGCAGATTATACAAACACCATGAAAATACATTAACAAGATTCAGTTACAAATATGGCATTGAAACCTCTAAATATTTTCCTCAGTGCATGTAATTACAATTCCAAATTACTTCAGAACGGTCATGAGCTATCTTTCTACCACACTATCCTAGACAAATTCTCAAGAAGTACGAGGTACTATCCCACGCAAGTCAAAGAAAACGGAGTCATTCTCTTTGTCCATAGGGGCATTAACACTCAAGCAAGACATTCACTATTTATGTTGTGGAGAAAGGGGGATAACTTTCCCCCGCAGAGAGATGATGGGGAGGGGGCAACTCCCTTCTCTTCCCCATCACATCTCTTTCAGGACTTCTCGCAGTCGGCGCGTGATGTGCTTTCGCATCACATCTCTCCACAACCCAAGAATACATTGATACCAGCCGAAACTGGCGAAGTGCGAGCAAATATCGTCATGGTTGACGTACTTGACGAGTAACCGCCAAATGTAGAATAAAATTCGGTTTGTTTGAGTTTACTGGCGCTATTGTTTTTAAATTATTTTGGCTCTCTATACGAGAATAATAGAGAGCTGATGTGTAGGAGTATGTGCAAGGATGTGAACACAAAAAGAGTAATGTTAATCAAGTTTGTTTTTCATCAAATGACCTTAAACTTTTTAGTTCTCATTGATACACTTAGAGGTAATTTATCAGGTTCCATCTTTTGTTAATTAAGTGAAAGCATTTTCACTTATTTTTCAATGTGTTTTGAGGTAGAGCTTGGCAAGTTTAATCCTAAGATTTCCATAAGATAATTAAAAAATTCGGAGTTTTTTTCTATTGTTTCTCTATTTGCAATTATTTTGTAACTATGCAGAGTATGAGATAATCAGTTGTTGAGTTGAAATTTGAGTAGTAACATCACCATTATTCTACAATCCAGTGTTGCGGCAAAGCACCTGTCCGAAACCGTGAATCAATTGCCACGAATTCGTCGCTAATTTCACAAGGGGTCCGGTTCCCAGGTTAAAAGGCGCAACTATGCATATTTTCAAAACAGCAGTTAAATTGATAATTTAGAATATCTTGAAAGTATAACATAAGAAACGCGAATACAGAATACCTTTTTAAAAATATGACCACTTATTAACTTTCTTAAAATCCGGAAGCTTAAAATCCATTGCTATTATGAAATCACTAAAGATCGTGAGACGAGTTAGAAAGGAATATAATTGAAGTTCAAAAGTTGATTAGTGACGGTTAAGTGAAAAAGTTTTAATTGTATATTTCTTTTAAGAGAAATAAGGGTGCAGAAGGAATTTCCAAAATAATACACTATTACCATCTATGCTACACTACGCATTCACTTTTGAAATTGAATGGGACGTTTTGATCCGACACAGATTCATTTCTTTTAGGTCTATTTCTTACAGGTCTATTTCTTTCAATGAAAAAATTAAGGCGTTCATTTTCATAATTTCTAAGCTCGTTTGTAAATAGAATATGCACTAGGTCAAATGTTCACCTGGAAAAAGTACTTTGTACTCATTTTAAATGCATTCAACGACTATCTATCCTTAAGTATGATATTTCAGTTTTAATGTTAAAACATTATTTTTTACATAATGTTTCTTTTGACATAAATATTTTCTTCTATCCTGATTGATTGGTTGTTTCAGATTTATTAAGCGCAAGGGCAACACAAGGGCTAAACTTATCCATTTTTTTAATATCCTGAAAATATATTCATTGCGAGGAATCTTAGTCGAGGTTTCGGATCCTGGACAACTGAGTTTCAAAGTTCTTGCTAAATAATTTTCAATGATTTAAAACTATTATTAGGATATATGTCAGTTTAAGTTGCAATAATACACTAGTGCCACATTCGTGGGGAAAACATTTTTCTTTAACAAGAAATATAGTCTTAAAATTTAACAATATTTGTGCAAAATATTTCGGAATAACAGAAGAAAGGATATATAATTCGTGAAGTAATATGAAATATTGTAATTTTAATTAAATGATGCAACTCGTTTTTAATTAAGAAAGGTTGGTTACATTTGAGTACGTCATTTTTTTGTTGACCCGGAAATCGTATAAAAATGAAAATGAGGTGAATGCACTTCTTTTAAAGCAAATGTTTTTGAACTGTGAGGTATCATACTAGTTTCTTGTGATAATCCAAGTAACTTAAATTTTTTTCTTTTGTAAAATTGTATTTGCTCTGCCACTCAGAATCTGGTATACACATTTTTATTTCATTTTCCAGTAAACATTTTCCTCTTGGAGCTGATAAAAATGTACCCCTCAGCAAGCTTCTATGATTATCAAAAATGAATAAAAAAACTTCCAAGAAACAGCAGTCTTCTAGTTCCCTTACCTATACATTTTTTTTATATATTTCACAAAAAATCTTAGGTGCAGGAGGGAGTTTGAGATCGATGATGTATTCACAAAAGAGAAAGAAAAGTCTCTCGAGTTTTATTCATATAAATTTTTTATAAGCTTTCCGCTTCTGTTTCCGTGACTTAATACTCAGACTGGATGAGAGAAAAATAGAAAGATAATATTTGCAAAGCGCACAACCCCTTCGAGTAAAAGTGATTTCGAAAAAAGATTAAAAAAAAAAAAAAAAAAAATTACGTTTCTTTCTGTACACTTTAAAGCAGACCATTAAATATTGAAAAAACCTCGAAGGGTGAGAAGTATTTCCATTGACTTCTATAGAAACCTAACAAAAATTCTCTTTGTGTTAACTATGTATATATTATTTTATATAATTTCAATTAAATCGAAAGGGGGATCATGTCATATTAATATGGCAACGAAAAAATATGCAACTCCCTGAACTTTAATTAATACCCAGGTGTGCGATTTCGTCCCAAATACGCTGTTTTGTTGTTTGAAAGAGAGTGGTCTCTTACGAAGGAAACATACGTATTTCACTTAGCATTCATCAAATGTATTTTATTATGTTTCCACATTCCATGCAAACGAATTCTTCCTCAAAATCTGATCTGCTAATGAATAAAAATTCTGATTAAAGCATAGCATAAAAAGACGACACAACCTCAAAATCGAAGTGAAAGAAAACTAAAACTTTAATTCACTTTTATACGGCTAAGGTCAGTTGAACTTTATTGTATTAAATAATATAACACAAGAATATGTCGTCCTCAGGGAGGCATTTTACATTAAGGGAAGGTGCATAAACTATTTTATTTAAATAGCTGTATCAAGCAAATTGTTTTAAATTAGTAAAAAAACACGAAAGTTTTTAAACACTTTTTTAATAATTTGTTTAATATCTCATTTATATTTTAGAATATGCTTTGTATTATCGTAATATATATTAATACTAACAAACAAAAAAGCGTTTCGCAATCATCATAATGTCAACCACTTTTTGAGAGTTTTAAGAGAACTACGTAGCTTACAAGCAAATCTGAATCTATTACGTATTAGCTGCAAATGTTGATGTCTACGTTGGTGGTGCGCTTATAAGGATATTAATGCCATAATACTAAGTGAAATTCATTTTGGTATTGTACTCTTTACAGCATGGCTTTAATGAAGCATTTGCGCCATAAAACATCAGGTATTGTACTCGAATCTGTGAGAAATATGAAGACAGCATGTTGATAAACAATATTCAAAGACTAGAATACGATTATGTGGATGTAACATGCTTATCATGCTTTGGTTTACCTCCAGTGTAATCAGTATTATCTATTTGCACCTCTGCCTGAACTATGCAAATTTGAGACACGGTGAAAATTCCGAACTGTGTCTATGAATATAAAATGACTAGAACCTGACGGAACATGTGTCTTGTGTACCGCGCAGCCATGACTTCAAGTAAAACACTAAAAATAAGAACGATACGCAGAAAGAATGCGAGCAAACCGAAAAAAGATGTCTGCTTTTCGAGAAAGGGAATGAGTGTACTATCCGGCTGAACAAGTACAGTCTTTACTGCATCTCCATCTACAACAGTTTTATTAGGCATTCGCCCCTCCTGTATTTTCCGGTGTTTTCCGGATGGTCGGCCATTCCTCCCCCGTAGCTTCTTTTCTCGAAGAAGAATTTCTCCTTCCATACTTTGTTCTTCGATGGTCTATTCTTCACGCTTCGGGTGCCCCAGCAATTATCCGCTCCGCGTCAGCCCCCCTTTTGTCTTACAAGAAAGTATCCTGGGCGTACACTCAAAAACCACCCTCTCAGATAGAGATGGATTCCACGTCTCTTTCTCATTCCTCCCTCTCGTAACTTTTTGACAAAAAGCAGCCTTCTGCATTACTGAAGCTTGGGCAGATCGAAATCTGGCAGAAGTCAACCATTAAAGGAATTTCCTTTGTAAACATTTCGAGCGTTCTCTGAATACTTTAGTCCAAGTGAATTTGTAATCACATCTAATTTTGAAATTTGGTCGTCTAGGCTGGATCCAGTACTACGCTATGCAACCACGAGATCTAGTTTCAATGGGTTTGAGAACCAACAGTTGTTTTCTATTACATGGTGGGTGTTTTTTCCCCCTTAAACTTTTAAAACGTTTTCTGATTACTTGAGTTAAAGTGAATGATAATCAAACCCAAACTTTCGCAATTTTGAATCATCATTACATAAACTACTCAAATTTGAGAACTAGTTCCAATGGATTTGATGTACAGATGCCCTTTGCCACGAGTTTTAGACCTTTTGCCACGAGTTTTAAAGATGATTCTATTCTAAATCAATCAGAACTCTTAATCCTATTCATTTCCTACAAATATATGAGGGCTTTGTGTAATTTTATATGTAGAAGCATGTCTTTACGTAATATGTTATAGTTTATAGTATAGATACAGTTTTAGAGTTCGGTTAAAGAATTAACCCTTCAAAGACGATTTTAATATATTTATTATAAACTTTACTTCCACACCGGAGTATATGGGTTAAATTATAAAGCCTTTAGCAATATGTATAACAAGCAGATGGGGATTCAATTGAGAATTCGCTATTTAATCATATTTACCCGTGTTCTTAGAAACAACTGATATTTAGAGGTAAAATAAATTCATAACTCATTCAAAATTAAAAAGATATCTATCCACCTTTAAATTAGAATATGGAAATTAACAATAGCTGAATTAAAAAAGTGTAATAATAAAATTAAAAAAAAAAAAAAAAAAAAATTATAACTGAAAATTTCATCTGTGCTACTATAAAAAAAGAACACGCTTAATTGTTTCACTTTGTGCCGAATTGAAAAATGTGCCATAACATTTATCCATTTCAAATCCATTGTGGAATTTTTAATCATCGGAAATGAATAATTTAATTTTTAGTAGTAGGAAATGCCTCAGACCAGAGTACATGGACAAAAATTCTAATTAAACGTTGCTTCTGAATTTAATCTAGTTAATATTTAATAAGAAATTCGGAGAGTTCAGAAGTAACTTCTTTTTGTCATCTTTCAGAGAAAAAAATTACTTTCCTTTAATTCCCGGAAGGGCAAATTAACTTAACTAGGAGTTTCTGTACTGTAATGAAATTGGCAGATTGAAATAAGGTAAAATGAAATAAGGTTCTAAATCTTGTTGAGATAATTTGGTAACTGAAAAGTACGAGCGCGTTTATTCTGCTTAAAGTTATTTATGATTGGCCATTTTTCTTTATGAATGTCCAATAAACTTAAATTTTTCCTTATAATAGAGTGTTTTTATTTTCTGTATGCTAGAAATGTTTTTAAATATTGGTAGCCTACAAAGTATAGTAAATAAAATTTGGTGAACATCAACAATAAAATCTGTATATAACGATACTGAAGGGACGCCAAAAAATATTGTTATATATAGATTATCGTTGTACGCAAAAACTTGTCTATAATGATAATTTAAGAAGAATATTATTACACGCATGTTCCATACTCAGATAGCTTTAAACGTTTCATGCATCTTATATTTATGTGTACGTATGGTATAATGTTTGTAAGAATATGTTTGATTCTATTAAGATATCTCAATTTTACTTCGTTTAAATAATTTACAGGTAACTATATTATATAATAATTAATCCAATTACTAATTAATTAACAATAATTAGCTCTTTAACAGGGTGGTTATAATCAATATAAAACTGTCTTTTATTTGTACAGTGTAAGAAGTCATTAAGAAACATGTCAACAATCATCATCGTCAGGTTTAGTTCAAACTACTATATTGCAAGTATTAGGGTATAGTTTAGATAAAAAAATATGGCTGAATATGCGTAGGAGATATTCGAAAATGATTCCTTGTTTATTATTGGAATCCATTAAAAATTGACCCAAGGTGAATGCGCAAATAATCACCTCAATAGGTAAGAATAATAAGATCAAAACTTTGAAACTCAGATAAATATTTAGACAATTCTATCCATGATCAATAAAACAACTAATTTATTCTAAAAGTTTATTATTCAAATGATGGAGTGTTCACATATTCTTGGTTTTCTATCGACTTTGTTATAAAAAGCCAGATAAAATATTTGGGATTGAGAATTTTGTTCACGGTTTGCTCACATATAATAAGAATTATTGAAACATAAGTTAGGTAGATAAATTTATTTCCTCCTTAATGGCAGTTACGTTGACTTTTAAAAGTTTAAACACGCAACGCAAAATTTTAATTTTCGAAATTCGATATTTGAATTTCAGTGGATCTTTGGTACGCAAATATCGTATGTTACAGTCAATCACGATTGGGTGTCCGAATATGTGTTATTCAGGCTGTCGATTCTTGATTTCAGAAGGGTTTGTTGTGTTTAGTTTTCATAGGGCTGTATTTGAGAATATTTGCATTCCTATGGATGAAAGAAAACGAGTGGCAGATAGTGAGCTTTGGCGTACTGTGGGACGCACTGAAGAAAGACTAGACAATCACAGTTATTGTTCTTTGACGTTGATGATTTCGAATCTTTTTTCGTTGATGTAAGTACTTACAAACAAGTGAAACAGTTTTCAGGAGACCGTTGCGCAATCGTACAAGAGTTGCTGTCTGCCCTGATGATCTTGCTAGAGTAGCCAAGAGGAATTGAATCAACCACTCCAAATTTTACATCCATGTACGCAAGTGGCACTTTGAAAGACAATATTTGTCAGTAATGTGTGTAGAGACTGGATATATAAGTATTATGTGTCTTCAAAACACGTGTTTGTGTTCCACTAATCGTCCAAGGCAAAGAGTCAATATTGCAGTGACATCAATAACATGTCAATTGGACTGTCGATTTATTGCAATTTTCTCTTCACAAATGAGTATAAATTTGATTTGGAATCAAACGATAAGCGTGTTAGTATCTGGACAGAACATGGCTCAAACAATTAGCCTAAATATAACATCGAATACAATGCATTCAGATGTGGCAGCGTTAGAAGGTGGGCTAAAATTTCAATGGAAAATCGCATATAGTTGCACAACTTCAAAAGTGATGGCGTAGTACCTGAATGAAGTCCTTGATCACATCGTGAGATTATGCTGCTGTAGTTGGTCCTGATTTCTTTATGGACGATCTACTCTATAAAGTCAACATCCTTGATGAGTATCTGGAGAGTGAAAGTTTTTCTTGTAAGAAGTGGAGGGCATATTCCCCAACATGAAACTAACTGAAAATATTTTGGTTGCCCTCGAGCGTGTTTTCTCTGCACATTTACCTTCTCAAGTCGGTCTCAGAGTTGAAAACTGCCGTAATGCAAGAAAGGCCAGTGCTAGCAACTAGGATAATTATTAGAATGAATGATTATTGAATTGAATTGATGACTCCAATGAAGCAATTGAAAAATTGCTGTAAAATATGTATGAAAGGCAGAATTGGTCACATACTTTATTATGTTTTTGGCTCTAAAAATTACTAAAGAAGAAATAATTTTTGTATAAACACAAGTTCTACTTTCATGTGTAAATTTGCTTTAATAAAAGCTAATTTAAAAAAAAAAATTATGCTGATTTTATCGTCACCAGCTTTCAACTTCTAAACATACCGTAAAAACCTTTGGTAAGCTGTGATTATCCTTTCAAATTCCCATTAAGATATTTGAATCATTTAAGGTACATATTTGGTGGAAAAAATTAGGTGGTTTAATGTCAAAATAAGTCCCTCCAGAGCATTACGCAATTATGGAAAAAAAAAAAAAAAGCACCAAACCCTCTTCCTAAATAAAATTGAGTCTTTTCTTACGAGGATTTAACGTAAACCGCCGTGAGAAGTACTTTACGAACTGTATAAAAACCATCTGCCGATGATAGAATAAATAGCTTCATGATACTACTTTCTAAGTAACACATAAAAAAAACCCCACACACCTTATCTTATTTGATACTATAATCTCATTCAAGGTGGAAACAGTGTTGTGAAGAACAGAAGATGTTTAGCCATGGCGCTGCGCATAAATGCACCCGGTTAAACGCCTAGTTTCCCTAATGCAGAACGTAAATGGATTTCTTTTAAAAAACCCGGGGAATCTTTAATCTAATAGTCTCCGAGCCGCTTTGTTATGCGGTCAGCGCTATTTGCCAAGCCACGTTTCTGGGGCGATTGCCAAAGGCGTTAGCAGGCATATTTTCTTACTATGCTCATAAAGGGATTTTCGCTTACCGTAAAAGGTTGCTCATTATAGTCCATGCTCGTTTTTGAAGAAGGTAAAGAGCAGGTAGAAAATTATGAAAGGTAAACCGGGTGATTCCTTTGTGGTCGTCCAAGAATACAGGATGGAGGGAGGGCGGCGTTGGTTCGCCCTATTTACAAACATGGGAGTTAACAAAGTGGATGGTTGAGTTGTGAGGAGGATATGGAGTTGTTGGCTGTCGTAAAAGATCTTTATGTAGAAGACCAAAGTTAAAAGTTTATGCTTCAAAGTTAAAGCGCACCAAGTTCATAATAGACAATTACGAGAAATTTTGAGGTTCCTTGAGTGAGTATCACTTCGATTCAGTGGGCAATAAAACTTCTGTCATCTAATTGATAAAAATAACCAGTGAAATGGTTTACTATATCTTTGAAGAAACTATATTTCATACAAAAACAATAACAGTCAATTTAAACTAAATATGCAAAAACGGACTTAGTTAACTTTAAAACTGACTGCTCTTATCTGTTAGTTTTTAAGTGAGCTTTTTAAACAAAAGTTCATTTAGAACAGGAAAGTTCTTAGAATTGGATATAGAACTGCAAATTTCATTTGAAACTGGATATTGATAACTAACTGTTTTTATTTTTGTAAGCTTCTAAATGAGCTTTTGAGAGATAAAGTAGTATACATCATAAGCTTTAATTTTCTAGGTTTTCGACAGTAGGATTCATGCTCTCAAGTTTTAATTTAAAAAAATGAAGTTAGTAATATTTATTCGTATTAGTTAATAAGCATGCGTAAATCCAACTTGTAGGAAGATCATCTTCAACTTACACTTTTTTAATGAGAGTTTCAAATTAATTGCTTTACTTACGTTTATAAATAATTTTATTATTACTTAACATTATACTAATAATTTTATTATTACTTAACATTATACATTATACTATTATCAAATATATATCTTATCATCAAAGGAAATGTTCCTTAAGCTTATGACCATTGTAAATATGTTCAACATTGGAGATATTAGCAAATTACGTGATAGTACTCTTTAAAATCAGTAATGACAAGAGTTCAAAATAGTGTACGTAGTTATTTTTAAAAATTGAAATCTTTTGTAATTTATTCATTTTTCCTAAAAATTAGATTTATGTAGTTGATTCCAAACAATATGTTAAAAGAAAATTTTATTTCAAATAAAGAAAGGAAAACATGTTTTCGACCGTACCATACTACAGTTTAAGGGGCCTGGTACCCAAAAAATGACGAAAATGGCAATTTTAAAAATTTTATCCCATAGTGTAGAGAGCATCTT
This sequence comes from Linyphia triangularis, assembly GCA_963978545.1. Classification (NCBI taxonomy): domain Eukaryota; kingdom Metazoa; phylum Arthropoda; class Arachnida; order Araneae; family Linyphiidae; genus Linyphia; species Linyphia triangularis. The sequence goes on along the minus strand of OZ021722.1, from coordinate 37,048,534 downwards.
TCTGAATAGCTGTGCAAAAATTTATACTTGTGCCTTTGATAGATAAAAAGTTATATTGTATTTTCTAAACCATCTCTTAACAATCAAAGCTGAAAAAGAAATCTTTAATACTGTCATTTTCAGTTTGTTATTTTTCAGTTCGACTGTTGTTTAAATCCCTAAGGCTTTTTTCTAAATTTAGTTAGGATTGGGAAATGAAATTGTTATAGTGTATTTATATACATCTGATAAACAAAAGTTAGTATGGAATAAGGTGTGCTATGCTTAGTTTTTTTTTTTTTTTAAATTAAAAAGTTATAAAATTGTAAAAAAAAAAAATCAAAAATCATTTTTATGCTGTTTTTAGTGTAAAAACATATAAAACCTTTTTCATAGCTTGCATCTTCAAATCCATACCAACTATTGTTAACAATTATAATACGAATATATTGTGAAACATTTATGGAAAAATACTAAAAATTATGAAAAAAGCAACATTTCGAAAAAAAAAAAAAAAAATTTGAAGGGAAAAAAAAAAAAAAAAAAAAAATTGAATTAATCAAAAAATTATTTATTCAAAATATTTTTGGTAGGTTAAATTATGTTTACTTACCATCAACACAATGTGAATTTACTATAGTTTATATTTTAGTGGTGCAATTTCTGAAAATAATTTTTTGGGTACCATCGTAAATCAAATGCATACAAAAATACATTTTTCTTCCATTGAGTATCCTCCAGTGAACAAAAAAGCTGACCACAATTTAATCTCATTTCAAAGTATCAAATGAGATTGAAGCCACGAAGTAGTTTTTTGAAAATTCTGTCACATGCTTCCATATTTTCTCGGAGTTCAAAATTCGCCATCAAAATTCTTATGATGCAAGATCCAACCTCAACTTCAATCCTTCTACTCCACTCATAATTCATGTATTCTGTGGTGCTTTGCTTAAAGACGGGGTAAAAATAAGCTAAATGGCACGAAGCAGAAGAAACTTGGAGGAAGAACCACTTTTCACTCAGCTAGTTTCATGAAAATCTAAAAAGAGCCGTAGGCCAAAATCACCGGTCATAAGCACCCTTCATCAAATTATTCAGCATCTTCGTAGAGCTGCTGTATAATTTTGCCACTTAGATACCAAATACAATTTTGTGGGATCAGGCATGAGTCAAGGATGTTGGATTTTTCAATGTGCTTTCCCCTAGATATTGCTTATGAAGGATTAGATTTGAACCAAGATATGATTTGTGGTATATTTTTATATATACATGGTATCATTGTATATTTTATATATATACATGGTATGGATTAAAGACAGATGGAACGGATTTTGATGTGAGCAAATCATTAATGCCAAAAATAGAGATTTAATTTTATCAGAAAGATAAAAATTCAATAAAAATATATTTAGTATGAAACTGTATTTTGTAAGAAATATGGTAGAATTTTTAAGTACTAGTTTTTAAGACCAATTTTATTACATTATTTAATTTGCGTATTGTCTCTAATAGTTATGAAATATTTGTTTTCTTAAGTATACCCTTTTAATTTTAAATCTTAAAACCCTAATTTTACTATTTATATTATACGGAAAGTCATTTATAAAACTGTACAAATGAGGATGATTGCTTTCAAAATGCTTTTCCATTAACGTACTATACTTTTAATTTAAAATTTATTATCGTTACTAGGGCTTTCTGGTTCTACAAGTGCACATCAGAGGCAAACTGTTTATCGAACATCCTCTCATATCCTATTCGGATACTTTAGATTTAGTTACTTTTTTCAATTTTGGCTGTATATTAGATGAAGTGATGATGACGTAAGGGAAAGGAACAATGTCCAATCTTAATTTAAAGAGCAACTACGATGCAAATATGTTATAGAGAACGAACCATTTGAAAATATAAAGAAATTCAACAGTTTTAATACATTGGAATGAATAAAAAATGTATTCATCTGCATCATTTATGGTAATTTTATTCTTTTGCTAAAAAACAATGAAGTTGAATGGTAGTTTTTGCTTACTTTAAAATATTGTTTTTTACAGATGCATAGCTATTAAATAGTATATAATACATAGTTTTATCGTGAAATGATCAGATAACACAATGAGAACAATTAGGATGTAAAATTAGAGTTTTAATCACTCAGATGTAGAGCGTAAAATATACATCAACAAGAAAACGAATTATACTCTAAACATTGAACACTGAAAGAAATATTTTAAATTGTTTACAGACATTTCATGTTCAAGATAAAACATTATTTGTTTATAAACTAATTACGGATTAAGAAAATATCTAGAGTGTACAGATTACTTCACTTCACTTAGAAAAAGTTTGCTGGAATGATTTATAGTTCATCGAAAACAATACAACATTAATTAGGAGTTGAATAAATTGCTAATGACTAATTGCAGAACTTATTAGTCCTATAATAATGAAAAAATTAGGAAATCTTCGGCTAAAGAATAGCAGTCGAAGTGATATTTGTTAATGATATTTTTACAAGTGTATAGTTATATTTGTTTTTGATTGATAGTCAAGCTAATAAAACTTTCAGTACGATAAACATTGAAATGAGTCTTTTAACAGAATACCAATAAAAGTTTATTTCTATGTTTAGAGGTTCTTCCAAGGAGAAATATCGGACAAAAGCTATTTCAATTTATGAGAAAAGAATACATTAAAAGTCTCTTCTCAGCAAGAAATTCACTAGAATTTTTTTAAGGCGTAAGTAGTTTTCGCTCAGAATATAGTGAGTACTTCTTTTCCGAATAGCAGAGTTCCTGAGTTAGAGGAAGCAGTCATGGTTTTAAACTTTTATTTGAGCAGATTGAATTGGCAATGTAGAGCAAGAAAGGCATTTCACGGAGTTGCTGTGCATTTGGATTTGAAAAGGAGTAACAATTTAAAGAAACAAACTTAAGGTTGTCTGGAGTCGAATCTGTACATGTAAGCTAGTTTTTGGGGTTTCTTGTATTTATCCAGAGAAACCACTTACGAGACAAGAGTGAAATTTATTGGAGAAGTTTAAGTGGGAGATGTTTATTTGTATGCGTTTACTAAAAGACATTAAGGAGGAATGCATATTTCAGAAAGGCAATATTTAAATAGTATTTTACCGTCATTTAGATTCCAAGTTTCTGGCAATTTTTATATTTTATGTTGATTATAATTTTCTAAAGTTAAAATAAATCTTGACGTTCATTTTTGTCGCCTATAAATGAATATTTTTTAACACAGAACTGTAATCTTTCCTATTAAAGTATAAAAATATAATAAGACTAATATGTATCAGGCCCACTTGATAGCTGCGTGGTTATAGCTCTGACATAGCATGCCAAAGGGGACGGTTTCGAAACTTGTGTTAGGCATGGATGTTCGTTGTGGTTCAGAATCCACGTTAAGTTGTAGGTCCCGGCATGATTACCCGTTATTGTTCACAAAATAGGTCTTCGAGCGTACAAACCAACCAACTCATATATATCATATTATTACACTCATAAATTCATAATCTACAAATTTGCTAGAGAACTTTGTTAAGCTGGATTTAGTCATCCAGAGCAGGTATAGTAAGCAAGTCAAATGGGACAGTAAGTTTCTCACTGATTAGTTCTGTTTCTTAGTGATTAAGAGGCTAATATCCATTTTGATCATATATATGTCATTTTAAATGGAGTCGTTGGTGCGGATTTCCTCTTTTATCTTTTTTAAGAATTTTTAATTTAAAAAACCTTTGCACTTTGTTTATCAAATTGAAAACATATATGAAATTTATTTGCCGTCACTTAAATACCCACAATTAGTTTAATTGTAATTCGTAATATAGTTATAAGCATTTATTTATTTTTATGATTAAAAACAAAAAAAGTACGAAATAAAACAGCTGATGTTATTTTTTTTTTAGCAAAGTATATTTCTCTCAAATCCCATTCAAATCAAAGAACCTCAACCCAATTAGCTCGGGAGCCAACCAGATACCTTCTCGACTAAATCCAAAACGGGTAACTACGGAGACAAATTGTGTTCCGCCGCAACTTTCAACCAAGTAAGTAAATCATCGTCCGCGCCGATGACACGCAGCGACGCGTCATCGGTCAACATCACCTCTTGGAGTGTCATTCGGATACAGGAGACAAGACCGGGTTTTTGTTTTTGACACGCATTAACCCCGCAGGTTGCAAGTGTTTAGGCAATAAAGGCATTTCGCCACTGGGGAAATTGATCGCGCTTACTGGATTCTAAGACGACTATAAATAAGGCAGTGTTGTCTTTACAACGTTGGCGAATTAAAGCGGGTTGCTTAGACGAAGTGTTTCATGTATATTAATGCTTTCTGAAAAGTGGTAGACGCGTTGCTTGAGTTTTAAGGTGAGTGAGGATTGATTAGAATTTAGTTGATTGGTGTTTGGAAGGATTGATGTATTGTTTGACTTAACTTATTTAGGGGCACATCAAAAATGTAAGGAATCGAACTTGTTACACCATCTTGAAGTGAAGTGTTTGTTTGGTTTCCCATTTAAAAGAGCTAAAGCAACAACGAATATGAAATTCTTTTTATTAATCTCTGTGAATGAGTGTTAATATCTTTGTGAGTGTATCTATTTGTAAAGCATTATTTTATTATTGAGTATTTCTTTAATAAAAGTTTAAATCGATAGAAAGGAGTTAGTTTGTTTCTAATGGTAGTGACTTAGACTTTTTTTTTAAAATATAGCTTTGAAGCCGTTTCAAACGTATAGACTATTGTTCTACGCGAACTTCCATAAAAGTCAATATTTTCTGTTATTTTTATATAGTAACCACCAAAATGCAAAATGTAATTCAAAATTGGTCATATTACTGTTCATTGATACAATAAAGACCATCAGAATTGCTCTTTCAGTCTTACAATATATATTCTTTAAGGAAATATATACCATTTTTATATGATGTTCTCGGTTGACATGTCCAATAAAAGTGTATTTTTTCACAAATTTTGGAATTGCCATCTTTTCCACGAATTTTCCGTAATTTTTACGGATGTTTAGTAGATTTTAAAGATTTTGACGGTTTTACGGATGATCTTTGAAACGAAAAGAATTACGCAAAATTTTTTTTCTCTATCTTTTGCTAATATTCTTGAAATTCCCCAATGCTTTCGCCTACCCTCTAGATTTACCTTCTTTTCGTTGAGTCTGATGTAATATTCGCTACTGTACTTCATATTCATTCATCGTAATGTAAGAGTATTGGTTATTTATAAACAGTAAAAAGAAGTAAAATCAGTAAAAACTACAAAAATATGTTGAAAAGTTGCAATTTCTGCCATTTGTAGTGTCAGTTACTTGAAATCATATTTTTTTCTACCAAAGTAAATAATAATAAAAAAAAAAAAAATAAAAAAAAAAAAAAAAAGAAAGAACTAATCTTACCTAATTTAGAGTGCCCGTAAACAAATAGGCAGCCATCTGATCCACCAACAACGGCTTGGATGACGTCAGGTAAGGAACTAGAACATACTTCCGCCTACATTCACGGAAAGAATATTATTATATTAAATCTATATACATTACATATATAATATATATCATACATTTTTATGCTTTATTAAAAGTGTATTAAGAGAAGCATCTCTAGAAAATGATTGAGAAACTCTGTATCTCTAGAAAATGAGTAATAAACTTTGTATTTCTATAAAATGGTTAAGAAATCTGCTCAAGTTTTTATGCAAAAAGATTTAATAAAAATTTGTATCAGTAAAATTGACATATAACAGAAAATGACTTTTATTTCGTAATGGAATCGTTTGTTTTGATATTGAAAAGACAGCTAATTCTTAAAATAAATTGTTTTGTACATAAAAAGTTCATGATTTTATTTCACAAAACATGTAATTGGTTTATATGGGGCATAAGTTATAAATATATGATACATTTATTAATAACAGAGTCTTGTTCGATAAGGTAAAAGGGTATTACTCCATGCCCCAGAAGCTTCGGAAAATTTAATTACATGCTGAAATAGTTAGAATTCCTGTCGGTTTTATTGAATATCATAAATTTGTACAGAATATTTTGAATGGATATTAAAATGTTGAAGCATCGTATGCGTAATAATTGGAGTGGAAATATAAGTCAATTTAAGCAAATGAAACTGCTTGCATTCGCTTGAGTATACATAATTCCTTATTAGTTCGGAAGATTAAACTTCCTACCACTCATGATGGTTTTAGGTTACGATGATTTTAAGCAATAATTACAAAGTTTCATTTGGGAAGTTTCTGTACATGCCAGCATGTTGTTTTTGGTTGCCACGACTATAGCAGTTATATTATATATTATATTAAATCAATTTTACGAAAATGAAATTTACCTTTTTTATCGAATCAAGTGATTAAGTTCAATTGGCTTTAAATTGTATTAGGACACCTTATAACTCGTTAATTGAAAGGACATTAATGTTTTGAGAATTTTTTTTATCAAAGAGTTGAAAATTCCAAAATTAAAGTAATAATAAGAAAATAATACTTTTATATCCTGTATATTAATTTCGATTGTTTGTAGGGGGAAAAATCTTCGGAGGTATTATTAACAGTAATCAAATCTAGCTGAAACTTGGCATATAGACTAGCTATCAATGATTTTTTTTGTTTGATTTTGAAAGTTTATCAAGTTTTGGGTGCAAAAGAAAAGTTAACCAGTGGTGAGAAATGGATCTTTTTAGTGGTGGTTAAACACTATTAAAGTGTGATCTTAATTCAAAGTCATCAATTAGGTTGAATTTGTTGTAATTGTACATAGAAATTTGCAATACACAAAAATGATTTACATATTATAGTAAAAAATGTTTTTCTATGGGTTAGGTTTTTCCTATGTCTGTTACTAGAGTTTCCTCTTTATTTTCTTATTGATGCTTCATATTAAGCCCGAAAAAATTATGTAGAAAACTACTAAAAAAATAACTATAATTTTGCTAGTCATATAAGTTAGTTTGTAACGATAAAACATTCATTGTTTTTTTAAGATCTATGCACTACTTCCTTTATATGGTTGTAATTAATTTCTTTGTTTAAATGTTTTAATATAAGAAAGGGGGCGAAAGAAAAATGTATTTCATGCTCCAAACTGAAGTGACACAAAATCTATACAGGGTGATCGATAAAGTCCTTTTAAGGCCTTTAAATGTGAAAGAGCGTCTCTCACAGCCAAGGAAGTAACGTATACCTTTACTAAAGTGACCATGCTAATTTTTGGAGACAGATTACAGCCCCTTTAGCACCGATTTAAGAAATTAAAAAAAAAAACACACACACACACACACACACACACACACACACACACACACACACACACACACACACACACACACACACACACACACACACACACACACACACACACACACACACACAATTAAATGTGATCGAACAGATTTTTTTTTTAATTTTTTATAATTTTTTTTTTGAACCTTGTCTGAATTTAACTTTGCCGTTGCGTAACTCTGAAAAGTTGTGTGTAGCACAAGAGAAAACGTTTTATATTTCAGAACGGCCCAATTTTCACGAATATTCATAATTTCAATTACGAATATCTTCACCAACTTTATAGATAACTTAATATAAGTTTTTTCCTGTGCTTTTTCTGCTGACCAAACGGTATAGTGGTTAGCGTGCTAGCTTCTAGACCGCGAGATTGCTGGTTCGAGTCCCGTGTTAGGTATGGGTGTTTGTAAATGTATGTTGGTTTGTCTAATGACGAATGTTTCGGCGCATTATAGCCCTCGTGTTGCTGACCTCATCAGATTATCTAAAAACAACCAATCAGTGCTTTTCCGATTTTTTTTTTTTTTAACCTGTTCAGGACCGGCGAAAGGAGAAAGAAGCGCTTCCCCAGGCCCGCGCGCTCAAAGAGACTACGCACGCACGGGACCGGGCATTTTTCCCGGTTAAGCATTTTGCCCCTTTAAATTCAAATAAAACGTTCCAATCTGAAATCACGTCTGTGTGATGATGGGCCGGCTGGCACGGAAACACTGATCACAAATACGATATCGCGGGCCGTGAGGGAAGAATCGTCTGATCACATATACGCGATCACGGTCCTGAACAGGTTAAATAAACTTTTGGATCGATATCCTTTAGTTTTTGTGTTATTTTAGTATGGTCACTTTAGCACAAGTATACGTTTCTTTCCTGGTCATGCTAGACGCTGTTGCACATTTAAATAGTTTTAAAAGATTTTGCCGATCGTCCTGTATGTGACCCATTAATCAAAGCATTATTTTTATGATATTTTGTAACAGATAAAATAGCCTATTAAGTGAAGTTATTTCAAAATTATCTTAAAACTATTTTTGTCTTTACATAGAAGCAACTTGTTGGGTACGATACAGAAATCTACCATTACAAAACTCCAAAATTAAAAACTTTATTTACCATTTAGTATGCCAATTTAATATGCAACAGTGTTTTAATGATTTCAAACAATATTTCAATAGACAATGTCACTTATCATGTAGAATGTTTACAATAAAATTACTCGGACACGGTTTTGGATGTACTCGGTTTGAGTCTATAGCATAAAACAGATTTCTTGTAACTCGTCAACTATTTGTAAGCTACCAGAAAGAAATTATTCGTCTACCTGTGTGTCGTCTGCTGGAAAGATAGCGTCGAAAGCAAACATCTTTGGGGCTGACACCCCGGTTCGCCTTTCAACAGGGGACGTGGTCTGTTCATTGCTGGAGAGATCGTACACTGTTATCTGCTTCTTGCGAGCATCTACATTAAGAAAGGAGGAGGTTGGTTCTTCAGAATCGCCTTTGATACGGAGCATCACCTTTACCTGCAAAACAGATAACGGGGAATATGGTAGATAAGTGTGAATGAAATATCTTTCAGAGGAACGATGTTTCAGAAGTACAATAGTAACGCTTTGTAGTAAAAGGGATATTGATTGGAATTGAACTGTTAACGTTTGAGTGGTAGCTCTGCGCTACGATTAAAAGGGATTTATTTCCGCTGTTGCTGAGTCTGTAATAATTTAAGTTTGATATAAGAATGGATAGTGAATTTTTCACTTCTTTGTTAAGGAATTGGAGAATTTTTATAGAAAACAAAGTTGTTATTTTTGTGATCCTGAGTCAACGCTCCTCTCAAAGAAATTTTGCAATTATTGGTGCCTTAGAGATATCTGATAAATATAGAATGTGCTAAATAATATTCCGTTTCAATTTCAAAGAGCGGTAGCGCGATTTCATTTACATACGCGATTTCATTTCAGAGTTCAACTTCAATCGAAGAAAAAAACTTATTGGCTTTTGATTTTATTCTCATAAAGCCTTTCAATCAAAACATTTTTTTTGGTTGTGCATTAGCAAATACGTGTGGGCTCTTTTTAGGACTTACTACCCAATGCTTTTTTTTGTATAAAATTTACACAGTTTATGACACAATAGGATTAAAACAACACTTAGCTGCACTGAAATATCTCTAAAATGTTCGAAATTCACAGGATACTAATTATGAGCGAGTGGTTTGGAGGAAAAAAAGGAGATAATCATAAGTTGGCTTTGGACGAATACTAAAAGATTTTTTGTTCGGTATTAACTATTGCAGAGCAAGTAAGAACGAAACTATTAAATTATGAGATGAAGAGGGGGAGGGGCAGGAGCAAAAGAAGTTTACACATCTTGCGATAATGTCAAATATAAGGTATTTGATGTAAAGAGACTATAATTTATTCATCAGAAATTTAGATAAGTAGTAACTCACACATTTTATGAACATTGTGGAATCAGACTTTTCGGATTACTTCGGGATATACTGCTAACAATAAATATAATAACGTGGTTGAATATTAATTTTCAAAATTTATACATTCGGAAGGTATTGATCGCAATCATACATTCATGTCAATGCTGACGAGTTATTTATTTTGATACAGTTTTAATGAAGTAATTAGAGGTGATTTTTTGAGGTGTCATTTTACTCTCTGTAAAAGTTGTTTTACCTTGTTAAGCAATTTGTTGTAAGAAAGCCAACATTAAAAATATGAAGGTTGAACATTTGTCCTATACTTAAGAAATTGATTTGATCTGGGTTATAATAAATGGTACATGTTTTCTAGTAAAAATAGACACAAACATTTTATTCGAATGTGCTTTAAATTGTATTTCATATTGCATGCAAGCTTTCATCTTAGTTGAAAGTGAGCTTTGTAATCAAAGACTTAGCCAATACAAATTGAATAAGTACATACTAATTTGATTCGTTTAAATGTCGGCCACTTACCTACCATTTAACTATTTTAAATGAAAATCTTTTCGAATTAAATGGAATTTAAATCCTGATCTTTTGTGGTTTAATTTGTCAGAGAAACATGTTCATCCCAATAATTAATTCTAGATTACAAAAGACTGCAAACGATCTGGTGAATAAACGATATATTTAAGTTAATTGACTTATTGACAGTTAGTCATTAAAGCTACTCTAAATGTGCATAAACACTTTGATGAGAATGTACAAGTTTTAAAAATGCAAATTCTAAAACTTCTAATTGCTTTGCAGAAACATTAATTGCCAAGCTCAAGAGGAGGAAAATAAAACAATTCCGTTAATTAAAACAATTACTTGATTTCCGATGCTTTCTAATTCAAGAATCTTATAATTTAAGTTCTAATTTCTAAAGATCTAGAATAAAAGTACAGCTTAAAGGAGCAGACTTGAGGGTACTGTTTCAAGGAGCAATAGAAGGAATAAGTAAGGAACCTGATACAATTTTCTCTTAGGGTGTGTTACTTTTAGACAGGTAATTCCGTCTGACTTAAATTAACATTGGGTCCACCGATGAATATTTTATGGGATACGGTTACGATTATTTCCGTTTTACTCGTTTCCTGAAATAGGCTCTTATAGCGCTTAGTTAGCGTCCAAATTAATCCATATAAGGTTACAATAAAAATTAATGTTTCTAATAGAAAACTTTTAATTTTTGAAATGTAATCGGTACAATGACTTTTTGTTATTATAATAACAGATCATTTTATGGTTGCTTACAAAAATACTTTTTATGTATTATTTTTGAACGGTGTTTTCTGTGGCGATTCCTCCCCCTCCCCCTTTTACAAAACCAAAATTAAGAAATCATATACTAATTGACAAGTTAAGACTTACGTTCCAGAGAAAAGATGTACTAAAAATTGCACACTGTTATTTGCTTGAAAATTTAAAATATAAAAAAGCAGAAATAGTTCAAAAAGTTTGGAAAGTTGAGGTAGTATAGAGTAGATATCAGCACAATAGAAAAAAGAAAATACCAATATAAGCACGTTAAAGAAATATAAGGAATCTTATATCTCTCAATGATTGTGTATAATATCTAACTCTGACGAACTTCCAATAAAAAGTAATTCCTCTAAACAACCTTAAATGCACTGACTATGCATGCATCCACTGGTTGTTTTATAAATTTGTTGTTATATTTAAAAGATTTGGAATAAAGAAATATTAATCTATGTGAAAACTTCACAAAGTTGATTTACTTTATATTGTTAGCGGGCAACTTTATAAATATCAGATGTCGTAAATTTTTTATTATGTACGTTTTCCTACATTACTTTTGTATGTCTTAGCATCGATGAGTTCTAAAACGTAATATTGCATAATTATTAAATAGACAACAATAAATACTAAATCATTAGTGATAAAATATAATGCTTAGGCATTAACCTTTAAGTATATGTAAATATCTAGAAGTTAGAACAATAATCATTTTATGCATTCATTAATTGTGCACATACAATTCCTCATTGTATCTACATGGTAAAAAAAAAGTAAATTTTTTTTTAGAATTAAAAAAAAATAATACCCAAAATGTTTTCATAAAACAGCTTGGATCAAATTTACTTCATGATTTCTTTTTCATTTTACAATTTTCAAAATTTAAATTGTAAACTTTATAATTTTGCTCTAAAGAGTTTCACTGTTTTTTAATATTTATGTGTACCAGATTTTTCTAAATAATATATTTTATGTTGTAATGATATAATTTATTACAAGTCTTTCTTATCAACCCTTACCGCACATCACATTTATGTATTAAAAATGTGAAAACTCAAAAAGGGTGGATTTGCTTTCTTCGAACAATCTACGCAATATATACTAATAGTCATGGGAATTAATCGTCAAAATGTATTTTTTACAATCTTTGATATACAGGGTGGTCATAAAATAACTTTGCCGATATATGGACCTCTAGGTTCCGTTCCGTTCAAACGATAAAGATAAGATTTCAGGTATAGTTATTCAGAGGTATGAGCTTGGGATTCTGTGAATGTTTTTTGTGCGGGCATAACGTGTAAATTTTTTGTGATACACTTACCGTTCCAACGCTCTTTAAGGTATTCACTTGCGCTGAGCATTTTGCAATAGAAAAAAAAAGTAGGTGTTGCCATTCGAAAATTCCGAGTTTCTGTAACTATAACCGTAACAATGAGCGCCATTTTGTTGCCATTAACAGAATCCTGAGCTCATACCTCTGAATACCTGAAATCTCATCTTGATCGGTTGAACGGAACGGAAGCTAGAGGTCCATATATCGGCAAAGTTGTTTTATAACCACCCTGTACTTTGATAAGCATCTAAGAAAGCTGAATGATGAAATTATTCGAATATGATATTATTAAATAGATAGTTGAAGAGAAACAGAATCGTATCAAATGCGTGGATGTAATAATTTTAAATATATTTTTAAACTGATTTTAAAACAGAAAGATTTGAAATACTTGACTGCACAAATTTTAAGATATAAAAGTAATAATGTTTGGAAGTTAACAGACAGAAAATGGTACAATTTATCTGTATCACATATGTAACATTAACTCAATAGGAAATATAGAAATTGTTTAGTATTTAGTAATAATCAAATGAAGTGAAATCCTTTGTATCGATACATATTTCAAAGATTATATTTAGTATGAAAAACCATCAATTTTCTATTTGAATTGTAATGAAAAATCTATTTTCTTCATAACTAGCAATAGAAAAAAAAAAAATGAACCAATGCATATAACTAGAAAAACCGAAATACTGATACTAATGATTGGTTTCATTTCAGGTCTACCAGTAAAGTGAGTCTAACTCTGAGGGAAAACAGCTATTCCCTTTGTTAGCCTGCCATGTCCAATTCACCCGGCATCCTCAATTTTGTAACGCCCCCTGTTTTTCGCTTATGAAGGTGGAGGAAAATTCTAAGGATTTGGGAGTTTTACGGCCTATGCCGTCGAGTCAGCTTCTTCGTCTCTTCCCTTCAGCATCTTTAGCAGACACCACAAATCAATAGAAAACCATTTAGGAGAACCTAAGAAACGGAGAAACTTCGGGATAGGGCATTCTCAAACTCTGAGAAGAGCACCGTGTCAGACATATTTGGACACAAATAATTAGCTTGAAGCCCACCAAAAAAATCTCGAATAATAATTGGCAAGAACAGTGATGGCTGCGGTCTCATTATGGCATGCTCATAATAGCATGACATTATTCGTATATGGCATACTCAACACTTCTTTACATGATTAAAAATGTCTCAAAGTTTAATGAGGCAGTTTTGAACATCGAGTGGATTTTTTCGGAAAAATGTTCTCGGTTTTAAATACAGGTTCAGCGAGAAAATAAAACACATTGTTAATTTTCCTACTTACCATGATATTTAATTATCTTTTTAGTGAAAAGAAAAACTTTACTACAGATTTTTTTTCGCAATTGTTGAAGACCTATCGACATTATTTTACTATTAAACATTAACTAGTAATTATTGAAAAATTATGCATTAATGATTGTGTAACATGAACTGTAACTACGTATTATTCTAGAGTCAAACTGAAGGCCACTTTCTTTAGAAACAATATACTGGTCGCTAGATTTGTGTAAATTAATTTTTACTGAATGCTGTTTTTGGTTTCACATTCGATACATATATTCACTAGAAATTCATCAAATGACGTGTTGAATAAAGTTGTTAAACATAATTGCATTGTGGTTAAAAAAAAATAAAAAAAATATTGAAAACATCATTACCCGTAATTACATTTTTAACTTTTCCTCTTTATTCTAGATTGAGTAAAGGGTATATCTTGCTTTATGAATCTACTTTAAACATTCAGACTCCACATCTGTCAAAGTTACTTGACACTACTTTTGACTCATCAATTTTGACACCTTTCCATTCCATCCCTTGTATAATTATCCAATTGAAATTCTAAATACATTAAAACCAAATCTTTATTAAAAATAGACTTTGACTACTGTTCTGCACCTTCTGTACCTCATCATTATGCATTCACGTAAATACATTAATGCATTTCCAAAGCTTTACGGGATACTATCTTGGCCAGTGTGTAACGTTAAATATTCAATAAAAAAATACTTTGGTAATATCATCAATAACCATTCTCAAATAGTCAATTCAATTTCAATTCCTGTAACTAAATTGTTGTATGTAACTGAATTTCTACATAAATGTGATTTACATTTCTATAATTAAATTGTTACAAAAATATGATCCCATTCCTGTTATATAAACATGATTTCAACTCCTGTAATTTAATTGTCACATAAATAAATTCCCATTCCTGTAGTATGATTGTTACGCAGACGATTTTAAATCGTGAAATAAAATTGTTATACATATCGATTTTAAAACCTGTGACAGAATTTTTATAAATATGACTTCAAATCATGTAACAGAATTGTTCCATATACGATTGAAAATCCTATAAAAGAATTGTTCAAATAGGATTTCAAACTCTGAAATATTATTGTTACATTGTTATTTCAAATCCTGTAACAGAATTGTTTCATATGCGATTTTAAATCCTGACCAAACATGGCAGGAAGAACTTCCTATCCTCAAACAATCTTTTATTTTAAAGAATTTTTCAAAAGAAATCGATACAAACACGAGTTGCATACTGATGTCACATATTTTGACTAAAGCCCCCCCCCCCCCCTCATCCATAAGTCGTCAGAAACTCCCCTTGGACCAACCCCAGCTGTGACTTAATTGACTGTAGACTCTTAAGCATATGAGAACCCTATCTTTCCTCCTTCTAGAACTTTTGACTGTAAAGACTTTAGAAAAGATAATTTTCTTTCTCGGAGCATTAAATTATGTCATTTCGTAAAAGGAACTGTACGATTTGTAAGAACGCATCAGGTGTTTAAAGATACGGTTCCATTATGATGGAGTTCTTGTGAAGTTTTGGGAGTTGGAGTTTGATACAAAAACGGTTTTTATTGTTATAAAAGAATGTTTTGTTATACTTTTAGATTAATTTTTCAAGGATTTGTGTAACTTTTTTTTAAGGTATCTTTTTTTAAAACTATGGTTAAAAGCAAGTTGTTTATTTTAAAGGCAATCAAAACTAACTTTAATTGTAAATTGATTTTGTTATGGATACAAAAAAAATTTTTTGTACATAATTTGAAACAAATAATGTGAGTGACCGAAAATTAAGTTACTGATAAATATAAAGTTATAAGAAGTTATAGTTATGATGAAGAAGATACGTCTCTTAAATTAAATCAATTCTTATCTTTCAGAGTATCTTTTAAATTTGCAATTCTATAATGCTATATTAAACTCTAGAAGTTAAAGAATTTATAACAATTTTATACTTAATAAAAGAGCAGTCGAAGTGTTTTAAATAGCGTTTCAAACAATGGGTGAATTGAATAAAATAAGTCAGATAATTTATTGGCTAACATGCTGGAATTTGTAAAGATACGAAGGGATTATTTTTAAGATAGAATAAGTTGAATAATTGGCAACAGAAACATCTTGGGATATATTATTTCACAATTATATCTAGCCTATTTCTGATTATGAATAGTAAAAATTAACCAAAATGCAAAAAGTTTATAAAAGTTTAAAATCTGTAATATCAAAAATATACACCAATAAAGGAAGTTTCGTGAAAAATTTTACTTTATGAATACATACATAATTCAGTGCTCTTATAACTTCTACAATATTAAAGAACTGTTAAAATAAGTATTGATTATTAAAAATTTATTTTTTAATAAAATCTTGATAATTAAATCACTTTTTTATATTTAAAACTAATCTAAATTATGATAATGGTGTTTTATTAAAATATTTTTAAGCAGGTAAAATAACACGTTATCGGTCCCCAAACAGTTTTATTTAAATAATTCTATTAGAAACAATCTCCATGATGCAATGTCTACGAGTAATGTTCAAAGTAAAACCGTCCCCCTATTCAGTCACTGCCTTGAGTATGATGAACAGCCTCAAAGGTCTCATATGTCCCAGTTTTCACAGTAATTAAAATACTCCTTTAAAATCCAGTCTCCACACAATTCCCAAAGACAACTTGGAATTCCGCTTCAATTTGTCGTTTTAGCATTCCACAACGGAATTCCTGGACACGAGATCCTCTTTCTGCATCAATGCTCCAAAAGATAGAAGGACAGAAGAGTTAGCGAAATGAAACAAGAATGAAAAGATTTTGTAAAATATTTTAGATTTTAATTACATCTTTTTGGAAATATGACAACTCTATAATAATTTTTATTTTCTTCTTGTCTAAAGTATTATGTTAATTGTCAGTTAAATGATAATTAAAACAATAAATGAAAAATATTACGAGTCCAAACATGGATGGTATGTAACCTACTTTGATAGTTAAAAGTTATTCAGAAGTTCAAGCATTATAACTAATCACTGTATTTTATGTAAGATATTTGTTATTTTACAATTACCTATTGATTTACTACTCTAAATCACTACTTGATTTTGTTCAGGAATTAGAGTAGATTTTTACTGGTGTATTATAAAATTCAATTATATTCCAATTTACTTTATTTTTAAAAACATTATTTGTATGTTCTTATTTTTTTTATTGGTATACTGAAATGTTGTGGCAAATTTAGTTCTCTTTATTGCAGTGACTTATACGAAAGATTTAAGATAAAAGAAACACTGCTTTTTGCTTTATTCTTGTAAAAGTGTTTGCACTGTATTTTATAAGCTTGTAAAATACAGCATGTTCAAACCGGCAGATTCATTTATAAGTCCTTTTTAGAAATCTGTTAAATTATCATTTATAAATTATTATTTATTCTTACGTATTTTTCGGTCTATTGTTGGACAACTTTTGTTTGCGACAAATAGTTCAAACTGCTTGGATCTCTTGGAGGTCCGGTTCGGTGCGGACCAGCGTCGGAACCTTCTCGAGGAATGTCTCAGCTCCGTGGTGAGTTGGGCATCCGTCTGATCCAACCGTTTTGATTAAACTAAGGGAATCCGTCGGCGACTTTTTTGTCTCACCAACGGTCGACGGAATAATACGTAAGTACCAATTTTTTGTGCTTCTGGAACTAATATTAGCTACGTTTTAAAATCCTTTCAAATTATTCCTTGAATTTTAGAATAATTTAACAGTACTCATAATAATACTGGGTGAATGAGAGGTTTTCATAAATTTTTTGATGTCGCTCTACCCAAAGCACGCAGAGTTTAATTTACAGAACCACTGTTCCATGATTCACATATGTGCAATTTCATTTTTTTCTTTAATAAATTGTTTACCTAGAAAAGAAAAATTTTTTAGTACACGTAATACTTTCAACGATGATCGGAGAGTAAAATTCTTTTAGATATTGACATAATTGATTGATATTAATTCATAACTATATCATGAAAGCTCGTATAAATTCTAAAAATAAATGTATATAACTAAAAATTTCAAACACAATATAAAGCATAAATTTCACTGCGTTTGAGATTTAAATGCGCGAATGAATAGTGTGCCGTAAAGACAGATTAGTACACAGACAGAACCATACTTCGTTTTATAGTTTTGTACAATTGATTTTATATATCACTGGTAATTGAAGTCGGATGAACTGCATTTTGTTTTTCGTCATCTCTTGCACAAAATACAGTCGTAATGATTGTCATCTAAATTTTTTCGAGGTCAATTTCAACCACAAAAAGAGTAAAATACCGGAGAATTTTCTCTAGTGGAAAACTCTAATATATATTTATCACTATGGTGGAAGCAAAGAATTGTCGAGTTGTAATGAAATTGATTTTATTGCATTCAGGTTAATGCAAAGACGTCTGCAAGTTAATATTCAAACTAAAAGTAATGCAAAGATGTATATTACATAGATTTATATTAAAATAAAGTTATAAAGGCATTTAAAAGATTTATGGGTGGGGGAGGGAGTTTTTTTTTACGGCAGTTGGCTATTTTGCTAAACAAATTTAACATGATACGTATGTTATATAGCTTTGACATTCTCTACTCTACTGCTTTCATGTGGTACCAAACACGATGTTCTAAAAGGGAAAAATGTTTTTTCAAACTTAGCAAACTTAATTAATAAATTTTTAATTTAACTAATTAAAAGTTACTAATAAAAGTAACTTTTTATTTTTCTATGACTGGATTTGTATAAATTTGTCACGCACCAAATTAATTGTCCAACTAATTCGTGCGTTATTTAATTTTTATGGCGAAACTACAGATGGATAGACATCGAAGTGATTCCATTTTTGAATTTAGGGCACTGAAAAAAGCTTAGGAAATTTAAACAACTAACATTTTATATTGTATTTAGAAATATCAATAGCTATAAAGTAAACTAGCAGCTTATTAAAATATAGCTGACTTACTCAATGAAAAATAACAATTATAATCTATATTCACATTACGGTGAATATGTTACGGTCGATGCCATTCCTCGGTTATTTTAACAATAATAAGCTATTATTATTAATGAAATAAACCAGTTAAATTGAATAATTTATGAGAATGTATCACACGAACTGGTGTTAATAATAATTAATAGTGAAATTTTAAATGTAATAATTTTAAACGCATTTTAATTCTAATGCGATAATATGGTACTTGTAATTTAATTTGTTTTCAATTTTTTTTTTTACCATAATGTGTTTATATGCAATACTATTTCTTGTATGTAAGGAATGTTCCTTTGAGGTTTCAATGATTTATGCTTAGTTAATCCAATGACCAAACCTTATTGGCCAGTATTAATAATTACGGCTTAATGCAATTAATAAGCATTACTTTTCACATTTACCAAAATATGTGTTTAGGCGGTTGTAAAATAAACCGATTTTTTTTACATACCTAGTCTTGATTTTCTCCAATAAAAGGGGAAACTGTTCATTTTCAAAACATCATGGCACTTTTATTCCGGATAAAGAACACGCATTCGTACTGAAATAACAGAATCTGTACAGACTGTTTCTGATAAACGATCTACGTGTCTTTTGAATCGGTCCATCATTACTTACGGTTAGGGCGGCAATTTTATCGCAATTAATCTTAGCGTTTTCGTTCCTATCGACACTGGATTATCTGTTACATCTTAATCCTTTAGGATTGCAATATCTCTTATCCGACAACCAAGAAGTCAGACAATTTCGAGCTCGGATAATTCTTCCAATTTCACACCTCCCTTCATCCCGGCCTCGCCCCCCCCCCCCATTGTCTCTTTTTCAGAAAACGACAAATAGAAGTAAAAAAGTGAAGTGAAGAGAAAAATAAAGAAATTCCCCATTCGTCTTTGTCATGGAACAACTTCTGACTTTAAATTAATCGTTTTCCTCAGAGGCCATCAAACATACTTACTCTTATTTTTCGTTTTCTGTTTCTTTTGAAAACTTCTTTATATTTTCCCGTTTAAGAAGGTCTAAAAACTGAACCTGGCCATCACGGGACCGGAAAAATTCTTCCATTACCACCGGTCCCAACTTTAATTACCCGATTCACACAAACATTTGTTTCGTTTAGGATGGTTTCATAAGACTTTTATTAAGAACTCATACATCACCTTGAGACACTAAACGTTGTTTTTGGAGGTTAGCTTTATTGGAAAACATAATTTAGCAACTAATATATTTAAAATGAAAAAAATCTAAAAAAACAAAAAAAAAAAAAAAAAAAAAACGTGTAGAAATTATAAATTTTTATATTTCCAATAACTAATCAAATTTAAATCAAGGAAACATTTCTCTTAATCATTAAGAGCCTAGAATTATATAATGTTATCACAAGAAGAATGATATAATATTATAAAACGTTAACAAATTTAAACCTTTACTTAATTTAGTAATTTTCAATAAGGAGATTTTCTAATTTCCGCTTTTAAGTCTTTTGTAAGCAATTAAATTATACCTTTAAATTTTAAAGTATATCTATAAATTAACCATAAATATTTTTTAAAACTTTTTTATTCTTGTTTGTAAGATTTTTTATGAAAATTTGAGAAATTAAGCAAACAATGCGCAAACAGAATTGTAGCTTAAAAATTTCGATTACGTTTAAAAATGTTTATTGTTGACAAATCATTTGATATATAATAGAGTTATTATAGCAATCTTAATTATTAAGATTAAAGATTAAAAAAAATCATATTTAATAAGTTATTTAGATAATATTTATTTAAAATCTGTTACTCTAAGGTACACTCTTCTTTATTCTTTTTACCCAAGAAGTTTTGTGAGTTATCTAACATTTGACTTATTAACACAATTAACTTAAGGTAAATAAAATTAAAATAAAGCGACGTATAATCTGAAATTTATTTTTAATCCCATTATATATATAAAAAGCTGGAACTTTAAAATAGAGTTCAATTTAATTTTAGGTTAATTGTAAAATTTTAAATATTTGATTACATTGAATCTTAAAACATATTCTCAGTAAATTTTCCGTAAATTTTTACTGTCGTCAATACTTTAATTTGCTATTTAGCTTTTGATTTTTATAAAGTAATGGAAAAAAACCACAACTGTTAATATACTTTATATGTATTAAAATTTTTTCGTGAATATAAACACTTAATGTTTAATAAATAGGATACAAGTTTTCATCTTTCAACAAAGATCAGTACAGACAAAATCGTGGAAAATTATTGCAAAAGTTTTTATTTTAATTCACTGGCATTTTTTGAAATTATTTATTACACTATTTACTTAAGAACGTCAGTTTTAAAACTTTCCACTATTTTTCTGAAATAAAAATTTCACAATTTAAAAAAAAGAGTTCTTTTTAATATTCTTATTTCTGTTTACGTATTGGATTATATGAAGGTTTGGTACAACGTTTTATATCATGAAAAACGTTCTTTGATTTATTTCAAATTCGTAGAATATTTTAACACCTGCTTACCATGAGTTTTTCAAATACTATTTAATACAGGCAATATTTTTATTTTATGGGATAGTCTAGACATATTTATCATAGAGATTTATCTTTTGCAGTAACACATGTTGTAAACTAGGCGATAAACAAATATAATAACTCGTTACTCTTGAGGTTTGAAATATTTCTTACTAAGTTAAATTTTTAAATTTTGTTTTTATTACAATTTGTTTTATATACAAAGTGCATTAAATTTAGATGTTTGCATTGAATAGTAGTAGCTTTTTAAGTATTTATTACCAAGAGTACATGAAATGTGAGCATAAAAATTACTAAAAATTACCAAACAAATAAACGTAGTTATTTTAGATAAAAATAGGATTTATATAGCCATAGGATTTATATAGATAATTTAAAGAATAATAGCATATATTTATGAATTCGATACAACTAATAATTATATGCTATTATTCGTTAAATTATCGAGAATATTAAACTTAACGGACATTTTCATAGCTAAATTCACAGGGAAATATAACTTTCAAATAACGACTATTTTTTTTTATTGACGTTGGTATTTTTATGAATATCACTTTGATAATGATGTTTGAATAAATATAATGTTTTTAACCATAAAAAATATTGGTTTATTTGTTACGTAGGACCTAAATGCAAATTTGTTGTTATGTGTTACTTTATTTCTAAAGCATAATCTAAGTATTAAGTTATCCCAACAAGCCTTCCTTACAATAAAATTATATTTCATTCAACTTTATTTTGGTCTAGGTAACAAAAAATATGTATGTTATATATTGATAAAAATACTTTTCAAGCATATCATAGCTATTTAGAATAAATGTAATGGGATCCTCGGCTGTATTATTTTTTTTCTTATTTAATTCCTTAAGATTGTTTTCCAGATATATAAACATATTTATACCCTAACTGTTACATTATGCTTTAACACAGGTAATAAAAAATAAAGTTTTATAACCATTGAAATAAAAACTGCATTCATTGAACTAATAATTTCATTGATTAAAGTAGATATAACATTTGATTAAATTCTTACATGATGAAGTAATGTGATTATTGACTATTTTTTTAATATGTTCATAAAACATTAAAATCAATATTTCAGTTGATCAAAATGGGTACATTGCATTAATATCCCTCTATACTTTATTTGAAACTTTATAAAAATGCAGTGACTTTAAGGTAAGAATTTATAGGAATAAAAACTCTTTCAAATCTTTCAGACCGAAAAATAATAATTCAAAACATTTTCTTTATATATAAAAATTCAAAAAGCATTTACACCAACGGCAATAAGAAAATACTAAATTGCTTTCATGCTTTAACCCTGGGTCCCATTTTGTCATACTTTGTGGGTTAAAGTAAGATCTGAAAATATATGGGAACTATTTCTCTTTTCTCTCCGCCTTCTGCGGATTTCAACATCGGAAATGGATTTCGAAAAAATTATATTTTGTTGATTCGTTGTTTTCTGTTCCTATTTCGACGCAAAAATAAAACGGAAGAATATTTCTTCGATTTGGATTCGAAAGTCACAAGGTTGTGTATTATTTGATCTCACCAGAAAATGCCTCCAAGTTATTTTTAGTTGTGCTGTTCTTTGATGGAATATCTCATCGTTACTCTCTATGTTTCCAAGAACTGGATTTCATCTTCAAGGAAACCATAGATTCTCTAAAACCAATGTAATGTCTTCACGCGTTTTATTTTTAAAATGAAGAAATTTTTACTTGAAGCACTGTTTTTTAAAAGTACCTAAAATATTAGGAATTTCAGGAATTCTAAATATATATAAAGCAATTCTTTTATATCTAGGGAATATATCAAGATCCAATTGTAACTTCAATCATGCATGTTTTGTATCGTATTACATGTTAGACAAAGAAAAAAAAAAAACGCAACCTATTATTATAAATAAGGAAAACATTTATTCAGGATATATACACATAATTATCATTTATCAGAATTATGATTAAATATCTCATTTATTTCTTAATTGAGATAAATATAATTATTTAAATTTATAAATACTGTTTGCCTTTAAATTAAACAGAAATGTCTGAATATTACACATACATACATCAAAATACTATGAAATAAACTGATAGCGATAAAAATGTGAACATATTTAAACAGCTTAGTATATGTATATACTTTAATATATTCTGAATATAATATATTTTGAATCTTCTTATTTAGGATATTTCCATAGGAATAATGAGATTTGAAGAGATTAATTTGATATGTGCATCTGATATTTTTTTTTAATCAAATTCTACATATGAATAAAGATAAATATAAACTAATCGAAATTTAAGTTTGAAATTCAACCAATTAAAGAACATCAGAGAATTTTTTTAATATGTGACAAACAGAGTACCACTAATGATAATTCAAACATAAAACTACTGTATAAAATATATTTATTTTCAAAACTTCTTCACTGTTTTTCTAAAACACATGAATATCACAAAATGCGTTTCCAAACTTCACAATTTTTATCATTTTACACACTTGGGAGGGATGCAGATGCAAATAAAAATACAACCACTATTGCATGCTCACAAGACAGAATCCTACACGTCTATGCGTATTTATCAAAATATTCTCATGTGTGTGTATGCTAAAATTCTCGCCTGCTTTCCAAATAATGCTTTTCCATCGTCCCGCATTTTCTCCTTTTCTCTATGTCTCCTCTCGAATGTTCTTTCTTTCAATTTCATCTGAACATCACGTTTTAACTCAACAACTCGAAAAAAAAAAAAAAAAAAAGAAAGAAAAAAAAAAGAAAAAAAAAAAAAAAAAGACATTCAGAAGTATGGCGCATATGAACTAGTCTCAGGATATATAAATGGGACGGCATGAATTATTGGTGTGTTGGGGATGCTCGTATAACATACTGATGTTAAAAACATGAACTTATGTTGAGAAAATAATTTTTTCTCCATTACCATATTTACAATAGTTGTTCTGTGGGGAATTAACGTTCTTATGTTTAAATCGTCCTATTAGCTTTCGTTGAGTTGAAATGAATGAGTTAGGTATATAAGAAAAATTCTCGTAAAATTTAGTGTAATTATTGAGATACATAATTTTACAGATCAAATGTTTTTAGTGAAACATTTACATAAAAATAGTTGAAAACTATCTAAAAGTGATGTATTCCGTTGCGGGTAGTTTTATTTTATAAAATTAAATATGGGATTTCTTAATATCTTTTAAATTAATTACCTTTTTCTTTTACTTTAAGGGGTTATGTATCAATAAAGCTACTGGTTAAGGACATTTAAAAATAGATACGTGATTTGTTATAAATTTATAATATATATTTAAAAAAACATTTGAAAAAACTTGTGCCGTGGCCACATAAGTCGAAAACAATTTAAAGAAAAATGGCTCAAATGTTATGACAGGAATTTAATTTAAACGTATGAAGTCGACAAGCATTTATAAGATGGCAATACTGTATACAAACTAAGCTGCTAACTAACTTTTGGTTCACTTGAAATTTACTTGCCTAAAAATCAATCAAGGGTCAGTAATTACAAGCTCATTTTCTTAAGCGAAACACATGGCGTCTAAGTAATTGCAGTTTAACAGTTTTTATTTATTAAAAGAACAAATGCCTCGTTATGTTAATAGCAAATACCCAACTTACAAGAAAATGTTGGAAGCTTCTTATATCTTTGATCTATTGTTATTGTTTTAAAATGATTGTTAGACACTCAAATTGTCTGTCCTAAAATTTATGCTATTTCTAACAGTAATAACAATAATTAAGTGCTCCAAAAAATTTAGAAAAAAGTGAACTATTGACTATTTCAAAAATTTAGGGTTAATAAAGAAATAAGTTTAACGTTTGTGATATATGAAGAGCGATGGAAGTGTGGCGCGGATTCTATTTTTCCATTTTTCGACATCAATTATGGGTTCCAATAAAGAATAAAGATCTGACCTGTCAGCCTAACCATCATTTCACATTGTTTCCCGCCACTTCCTCCCATGGGGGTGTTCCATTTTGCAGTTTGAATGCAAGAGAACAAACGATCCATATGTTGTGGTGATAGAATACCTTTTCGGAGATGGAGAAGTCGATATCAATCACAAGAATAATCGTTACTGTTTCCATTCGGCAAAACGTTTGAAATATAAGTTCTTTTACCGTACTAAACAAGAATGATAGAATTTTATACTGAAGTGTGAAGTAATGTTTAGAAAACCGGACATACATTACGAGAAAGGAAGTTCATCTTCATTTTGAAATATAAATATGTCGAATAAAAATAAAAAGTAGAAAAATGCATACATGCAGTAATTTATTTCTGTTTCGTCGTTTATTTCAGAACATGATCGAAACTAAAATTACGGTTACAGAATATATAATAATAAAAAAAGTTGTGGAAGTTACAAACAAAACCCACTTTGTGATTGGCAAAGTATATCGGTTGAATCTATTGAAGAATTGAATAAGAAGATTTAAATTGACTTGATATTATAATAGTCTTTGTCAGTGGAATAATAAATCATAAGTGCCAATAAGACAAATTCTTTTATATGGTTGTTATATATTTGATACATGGAGATAATTTGAGTGTTTCATACATTGATAAATTCATTTTTTTCGCAGTATAGTTTATTTATCACGAAACAGTATTAAAATAATCTATGTTTAATTTGTTTTCAGTAATTTAAAAGAACTTTATGCACATTATTTTCTGTTTCTAAAATACACCTTCCTATATTCTATCAATTAAATAACAAAGGGGACAATACTGGTCCTAAAAAATTATCTCTGTACATATTATTAGGATCGCAATACTTTTATTCAGTCAGATAACAATATAGTAAAATACCCAAATCTATATTTTGTCACTCATTTCTGCAAATAGAGATTGTATTTAAAAACTTTGTCACTTCTTGATCAGCTGCTCTTCCTAGTTTTCTGAGTGAATAACAGATTTATGTCCTTGGTTGATTGGTTTATATGCTCAACGACCTATTTTTATCCACAAAGATGGCTAATCAGGCCGGTACCTACAGTTTAACGTGGATTCCGAACCACAAAAAACATTCATGCCTAATCTGAGATTTGAACCTGGCACCTTTGGTATGAGTGGCTAGAGCACTAATCACACAGTCATCAGATGGGCTTTTATGTCCTTAGTATTTTCTGATATTGTTTGACGTGTATAATTGTTATATCATCCCTCTTATAAAGGGTGTTCCAAAACTAACTGTTCTAAAAACAATCAGCTCGAAAACAGTTACTCTGGAATGAATGAAGCAAATTTTATTTATTGGATAGTGAGTAAAATTTACTGTAATAGGTAGGGCTTCACCGCTAATGTTAATAGACCAATTTTGTACATACCGTTTCTAAGTAACTAAAGAGCAGAGAGATTTGAACATTTTCTGAATATTATGTCAACCCTTATTAATGATCTGAGGTTAACATTTCAACAGTATGGTATCCTTGTATGTTTTTTTTTTTTTTTTTTTTTTTTTTTTTTTTTTAAATCTTGAATGAGAAATCAGCAAAAAATCTCTCAAAATCACATTTCTTTAAGAAGAAATAATTGAATCCAATAAAAAAATGGGAAATAATCAAAATTTGTCTCACTGGTTAACGTCACGTTTTTCTATGATACAAATAAAATATAAGTAGCCCCTTTTTTAAGAAAAAAAGATCCATCGAAGTTTAAAAAACATTTATAGAAAAATGCATGATGTTAAATTGTAGCACGGCAAATTTAGTAGCATTACAAATTTCTGGAATAATTTCCCTCCCGGAACTAGAAGGAGAAGTGGCTAAAATTATAAACTAAAAGAAGTAGAATAGTTTCAATTTTAAATATGTAAAATCGCGAAACCTATAATTTTGCGATTTTTAACTTACTGAATACCTATCAGATTGTATTTTCCGAATTTCTTTGATTGTCCAGTAAATATGCAAGTAATTACATTCTCTGTGTGAAGTTCTTTTCGAGGTGTTCGTTTTTAAAAATAGTAATTTTTGATACACTTTGAATGAATACCATATACATTTTGTATTTTCATAACCTTGATATCATAAGACTCGATATAAATTTAAAAAGACTCGATATAAATCTTTCATGGTAATAGTCCTTTACTTTAAAAATGCGAAAGCAAAAGTGCTCTCAATAGGAGTTTAAGTTAAGTAATTACATTACAAATTGAATGAAATTGATATTTAAATACGTATGAATTTTCAGATAACGAAAAGGAAGTGAATTATGTGGTAAAAAAGAAATCTTATAGTGAAGTTACATCTTTTAAAAAAAGTTCCCGTGTTACTTATCAGTTCTTTGATTGAATTTATCTTTTGTAATAAAGGTCTGGAATAAATATGCGTAGGATTTCCTTTCATATCTATTTCAATTTCACGGTAGAAATCGCAATTATAGATGTATATTGCATTATTCGTCCAAGCTATTCCATCATTGAAGTTTTCCTAATTTGAAGTTGTAATGCCTTCCAGATGCATCAAACTAATGTTAAAAATATGGTTATTGAATAATTAAAACGAGCAATTCACTTTCAATTAAATAATCCGTAGTAAACAGAATTTTGAGGCTAACATCTGTAATTATGCCATTATTAAAATGAAAATAACTATTTGAATAAATCTTTATACATAATGCAGTTATTAAAATTATTTAACAATACTAAAAGTAAATCCTCATTAAAAGTACTTAAATACAAAAATATAAGCTCTAAAAAGCTTGTTAAAGGAAGAAACTAAACCAAATAAATCCAAGAAAAACAAACACGTTAAATGAAGTGTAGAACAGCTCTATATTTGCCGGGAAGAAAACTTTTCTGCGGGACACTGCATTTTCTTTCTCAAAGCCAGTTGGTTGATTAGTCCGTAATTCTTCCTTGATTGGTCATTCAGCACTTGCTATGAAGTCAGCAGATCGACTTTCGTGTTCATCGTAGAAAGCTTTTCCCTAAATTCGCTGACGAATGTAGGCCTCTTGCAGCCTTCGTTAATGCTTTGTTTATGTTCAGAAAGAAACTGATTGGAGAAAGATAAAATAAATGCAGAGATTCACAAAAAGCATGTGTTTTTTACTGATGGGAGAAGCACATTCGGAAGAATTTTACGTTTGTGATCAATGGTAGAAGGCCTTATTTATCGACAAAAGTGTTTGTCAGTGTTTTTGTTGTTCTTCTGGAATAAATGTTAAGTTCTTTCTGAATAAAAATCACCTCATGAAGTAAATGGAATTTATATTTTCGTACTTTTGTTTAAAAAGGCAAAACATTGTGTTTGAGCACAAGTAATTTATTATTTTAGAATATTGAGCTATAGGAATTTATAATAGAAAAAAAGCCTTTTTTATAGAATCAACATAAAAAAATGAACTAACTAGCAGTGAGATAGTTAAAAATTTAGAAGGAATGTTAAGTTATAGATTTATTTAATAACAGGCATTAAAATATATTAGAAAATTTCGGTGAATTTATGTAGACAAAAAAGTATTTTTAAAAATTTCATTGCATATTAATATTTCTTGGAAACTGGAACTTATTTTTAATGAACTCATTATGTGCCATAAAATGTTAACGCCAGTTCAGTAAAATTGGGACTTTTGGTAAACCAACAACTTTGATAAAAATTTGTGCATTTGTTTACTAATGGTAAATAAAAAAATAATTTATAAGGTTCCTACGATTTTATTAAAAGTTGACCGACGGAAGAAACATAGATGAAATTAAAAATATTGATTTTAGTGTTTCTCAGTTGTCTGCATAAACGTAGATGTGCATGTTAAATTAACAGAAGATTTTAACTTTCATTTAAAAATTTTATTAATCGACTAGTTATTTAAAAAATTATCCATTTCATTCAACAGTTTTTTTATTTTATAATATAACGTATTATATTAAAAAATCTGTAAAGTTCTGTAAAACTATCTCATATTAACGCTTAACCCTCTAGTCACCTAAACTTTCTGATTACTATAAAACACAGACAGTATGTCTTCGCAGCATAGCTAGTTAGAAGCATAGTTAGGGATTAATTTCATGCAGTCTTTATAAAGCCAGGACTGGAAGGGATGGAAGGCTATGCTTGTGGCCTCATGCGTCACTTGAGCGTAAAGAGATTTAAGTCAAGTTAAGTAAGTTTATAAAACCAATTACAAGTCATTTATTTGTGGTTTATGATCATTTTAAAAGTGTGATGATAAAAAAAAAAAAAAAAAAAAAAAAAAAAAAAGATTAAAAAAAAAAAAAAAAAAAAAAAAATCCAGGGTCATGAATTCAAGGAATATGAATCATATTAGAATATGTTTGTTATTATCAATTTCCTCTGATAGGTTATTTTGATACATGTTAGGCTTACGACTCCCATTTCATTCAAATTGTAAAGAAATGTATAAGCTGAAATATTTCTCCAGTGCGGGTAGGGGGGGGGGGGGACAAGATATAGAAATATACATAAGGTATTGAGTGCCAGGACGGACCATCCCACAACGTTTATTTTTCTAGTTGAAGGCAATTTCTAATGCGTTTTGTTGAAATCATTCATGCCAAATGTGATTTATCTAATGGTCAATAAACCTCAATTGGGATGAATGGCTTTAACAAAACAGGGTAAAAACAGTCTTCAACTAGAAAAATGAACATTGTGGGATGGTTCACTTTGGCACTCAACGTCTCATATTTTCTAGAGTATGTAGAAATTAGAGCAGCAAACGTGAAGAGATAGAGGATATTTAATCTGGATGTCACGGTGTTAATGACATATGAAAAACCAAACTTTTACAGAAAGTACCAGCATCTGTTGCAAGACTCAGCTTCAATGTTCACTGAGTGAAATAATCTTGAGAAACACTTCTGGCAGTCAATTCAATCCCCATTCGAATACATCATGCGTCATTCATTCTTGAGCACATGAGCGACTCCCATGGCAAGTACCGTCACAGATTCTTGGAGAGGTTTCCTCCTCGATGAGAAGCCAAAACCTGATTCGAATTTCGTGACCCAATGCTTAGTTTGGATGTCATGAATTCCAAGCACCGGCTTCCAGAAGACTTCTTGATCTGTGTATTTCTAGCCGAAAACAAGTTCGTTTAAATCTTATTCATGAACGCAATCCGAACTCTTCACTGGAAGCAAATGGATCAGGGTTTCCGTTTCTTTTCGCCGCCTGTTTCGTTAGTTCTTCCCCCCATGGATACATTTCATGTTTTTCAATGAGTTTCCCTCCCTATGTAGCTGTACACCTTTTTTGCGCCTTTTGAATTTTAAGCGTAGTTTCGATAGCTGAATGGATGATTGTACATTGGAGGGAGGGTGAAGGAACTCTTGTTGGGAGTTGATGACTGAATCAGTGGGAGCGGGATTCATTTAGGACGTTTCGTTTCTTCAAGGTACGAGTTTTCTGCTGGAAGGATGAATAAGTAGTCAACAAAATGTTAGTTACTTGAGTGGGATTTTTTTTTGCACGCGAGGGACAACAACCCATTGAAAGGAATAAATAAATATAGAATATGTGTTGATATCAGAATTGCTTTTAACTTGAATATATTCAAATAACTTTATAATAAACCAAACTGTATTTAAGTTAGAATTGGACTGGAATATATTTATTACGTGTTTTGTTAAGAGATAGATGATCAGTGTATCTGTGCCACATAGACTTAATGCTTCATTTTTTGGGCCGCAATATCAGCTGAAGTGTAATTTTTATAGCAATTAGAAGAACAGTAACATAAGATGGTAAACAAAATTTGGTGAGAAAATAACAACTATTTAAATGCAAGCCGAGTTTGGATACAACTTGAATATTGGTGTCCAAAGAGTATCTGCAAAATAAAGCAAATATTGGAAAGAAACTTTATCACAACTCCCAATTATAAAGGTGTTATAGAAAAGACTGAGAAATGGAATGATCTGAGGTCTCTTTCTTAAAAGCACTATTGGTCTGAGTAAGTTATGCAGCAGATTCTCCAGTATATCAAAAAACTTTTTAATTATCAAGAAATTATTTTACATAGAGAAACAGAGGCCATGTGGAATATACTGATGAAATACCTTGAGAAGAAAATAAATTGGCGAGTTTAACACTTTTTCAAAGCTATATTACTTTTTTAAGTTTGATGAAGAAACTTCTAAATATAAAAGAATAATTTTCTTTTGACAGATTTTCACCTAAACGAATTTGGAGGACTTTCCAGATCGTAGTCGAAAAGTCTTATACATGTACATGGGGACCGAAAATGTCGCCAAATTGTCTCCAAAACCGTCGCCAACTTGGCTCTATCTCACCAATTTGATTCTCGCCAGATTGCCATTACCATAATGTTAAATGGCCTGCTCTTTGCAAAACTCGCTTCCCAGCATTATCTCTGTAGAACTCGTTTTCAAGCATTAAGGGTCACATTTCAAGAAAGCAAAGTAAG
This sequence comes from Linyphia triangularis, assembly GCA_963978545.1. Classification (NCBI taxonomy): domain Eukaryota; kingdom Metazoa; phylum Arthropoda; class Arachnida; order Araneae; family Linyphiidae; genus Linyphia; species Linyphia triangularis. Next base: position 37,016,900 of record OZ021722.1, on the reverse strand, counting down.
ACAAACTATTGCACTGCCTTATGCGAAATGTACATAAATTTATTTTTTTACTAATTAATGCTACAAAATATTTACAAATATACAGAAATTCGTCACAGTAAATATATGTACTAAAAATATTTTTTTGCACGTGATTATGACTTAATTTAAACTCGGTAAATTATTCGACTCGTGCTATTGCACTCGTCAAATAAGCATTTTACCGCGTTTGAAAAAGTATTACTTTCCCCACTAGTTGCATAAATAACTATTTTAGTTTACATGAACTTCTAAATACAGCCATTTTCGATTCAAGCAAATGAGTTTAATATTTTTAAAAGGGTAATTTTCAAAATGTGTTACTTAACTAAAATATAACACTGGATGTTTAAATGTTTGTGAATTATGAATTGAGGCATTTGAAGTTATATTGTCTTTCAGTAGAAAGTAACTAAACTTCTCCATGTTGATAAGCTTAGACCAATAATAATTCTGCGTAAATTATAATTTATATTAATTGGTTCTTCAATAAGATTGAGAACAGCTAAAGAAAAATCTACACACTTAAGTACCAAAAACAGTTTTGGATATTTTAAAAGTGTTTTTTGAAACTGGCTGCCACAAGATACTAAATAATAAAATCTTACTGCCAGGATTAGCACGTGACTTTCAGAAATTCCTTAGCAAATATTATAATATTGTAACAAGGCTTAACAGATTAATAGGATCTGAGTAATGCGTTATATTAAAAGTTAATTTAATACATTAGTTTGTTCCTTTCTAACAATAAGATACTAAGATTATTTGTTTGTGCTTAAACATAGATTTTATTTCCAATTTCAAACAACAATAGGTTTCTTTTTCAAAATATAGTGATAAATTTCCGATGAAAAATTAAGAGACCCCATGTACAAAAAGCAAAAATTTATAATTAAATTATTGTCAGTTGGACTTAGGAGGGGAAAAAAAAAAAAAAAAAAAAAAAAAAAAAAAGAAGAAGAAGAAGAAAGAAATTACCTAGCTTCTTTTCGCAATCAGATTACGATTTTTTTGCCGTCTATGAAACACTTTTCTCAACTTCCAAAAATAAAGAAATAAAAAATATTACAACCTTTGTAGATGTTTTTATATTTATAGTAAAAATATCATAAGCGCTAGAAGTTTTTACTTTGTATTTTACTATTATACCGAGAGTGCAGGTTACATTCAAAGACTCAAAGACGTTGTCATCGTAACTTAAAGAACATATCTAACAGTAGAATATTCAAAATAAATTCATGAGGTTAGAATATTAGATTGAAGGCAAAAAACTAGATAGGAATGAACTTAAAACTAGATAGATAAGGTACAAAGGCTATAAGCTAGATACTTATTGAAAAACAATGCGTAGCGTAATTATAAATTTACTTTTGAAGGTGTTTTAGCATTCCCGATCAAAGCCGAGTATCGCATATCCAAGATGCGAGCACTACTTACAAAGCATATCGTTACTTGAATGAAATAAAAGTAAAGTTTCTAAAAACTTATATTAAAAAGAGGACATTCTATACATTGAGGAATATATTAACTTTAAAATCGATAAATGAAAATTTTCGCGAAAAACAAAAATTCAATCTTCTCTCACCGATGGAATCCGTTTTCATTGCACGTTTATAGATTTTTGCATTGTAGACTTTCCTTTCAACTGTCTAAAAAAGTCAAATTTGCAGCACCACCTCTTTTTTCCAGCGACATTGACGTTGTCCTGCTTCAGGACTTTGGTAAAAGTGCTCTAAATCAGTCACTAAAATTTAAGCTACATTTTTAAAGGAAGTATACATAATGAAAGACGATAAAAAAATTAAAATCACTGCTAAAGCGATTAAATTATAAATAAAAGATATCCATTTTTTTTTACTTAGTTACTTACACGACACAATCACTTTCATTTCAACCAGAAAATCATAAAAAATCAATATCTTAAAAAAAAAAAATAGTTTAGGAGTGTTTAAGCACAAATTTAAATTGTGCGTACTCACAAGGAAGACCAAGTAAGAAGATTAAGATACCACCCTTTCTCTCCTCGACATAAAAACAAATTAAAAGAAGCTCGGCCGTTCCAATGCATAATGCATGGAATCATAACGCGGATTATGGACTCCAGAAACGATGTGATGCATTATGTAAACGACTATTGAAAAGTGAAATTGCTTTTGCCTGACTGCCTTTATACGACGAAGAACTCGGACCGATATGAAGAAAGCAAAATAATAAAGAAAAGAGCTTATCTTATTAAATAATTCTTCTGATGGATGAAAGAATATTCCGATGATGTCTGACAGATAACAAATGTTCCGTAAAGAGACGGAAATGAAAAAAAAAAAAAAAAGGGGATCTATTCTTACGAAATATATAATAGAAAATCCTTTCGTTTCGTCGAGTATAAATTAAAAAGGAAATGGCGGATTGTGATGGGCCCATTTCAAATAACTATGAGTGGATGGTAAGAAAGGGTGTATGATGAATATGTCAATATTGACGTTTCATTTAAAGTCTTTTGATATTCATTTCATTTCAATGCTTGTTAGAGATTGTGTTGATGAACATGATATCCGTGTAAGGTGCAGGATTAATGGGTTGCTACTACGGTCGGCTCATACTGCGAAATGTTGAATGGAGTAAAATAAGAAACCATTTGTAATTTTATGATTAGAATTTGTGAATTTACTAAAGTTTTTTTTTCTTCTAATTATTTGTATAAATATATGCAACATAGTGTTTAGTCAATATTTAAAGTAATTTTTAATCTAAAGAATATATCTTGATTTTTTTCCATTATAAATACCATGATTGTTCATTATAAAACCTAAGCAAATTATGTTTACTAAAATACATTTATTTTTCAAAAATTTAGTTGAGAAATGATAGCTCATTTAAGGCAATAAGTGAATTAGTTGCTACCATTGGTAAAACACAAAGAAAAGCATTGTACTTTGCAGGAAAAGTAAAATCACCTACTTAACTACTATTTCATAACTACTGCTAATATTAAAATTTATTACTTATATTTGTGTGAGTAAATAAATATAGTATAAAACTAAATAACTAATATTTGGCTTAGTGTCTGCTATTTGCTTCATATATATTTTCAAAATGAATTCTTCGCCTTTTATATTTTTCAATTTAAAATATTTAGATGAAGACATATTCAAAGAAGACAGCTGCAGCGACCCGAAAACAATTTTTTTTATCATTGCTTTTCATTTTGAAGATTACTTCAAATACGGCAAAATACATTCTACTGTGAATACTTGAAGAAAAATCGTGAGAAAGGTCTTGTTAACTGAAGATAGGAGAAGATCTCACGTCTCCTATGTACTAAAATGTGTAAAGACCATTTGATTACACGTACATTTTTTTTTTTAATTTTGCAGTAACACAACCTTCACAGGTCTCATATTAAATCGTTATATCTTTTCATCTTTTACTCACTTTGTAATTTACTGAATATTTTTATATTTGAAGAACATGCATTCACAGAGAATTCTACTTAAAAATGAAAAGATTCACCTACTTATTTTAACTTAAGTAAAATTGTTTAATTAACAAGTAATGGCATTATCAGTATTATATAATTATAAGAGAGACAGGAAAAAATAGTATTCAATTTTTAATGCTATAAACATGAATAAAATATTATAAAATTTCCCAAACTTTCAATTCTAAAAGACATTCGAAAACTAAAATTTTCTATCGATTTGAGGATAGCTGAAACGAGATTCACTGACGTAGTAAGTAAAACTAGAGGCAAATGATCAGAAAGCCCGTGTTTCAAAACTCGAAGTTTGGGGGTTTTTAAATTTATTTTTGTGTATTTCTAAATTACTCGATTAGCTTGAAATGTATTTCTACTTATTGTTCAAGTTGATTTCCCCTAATTTAACTTGTGCTTAAAACTGTGAGAGAAAATACAGGACTTTATATATTAGTAAACACTTTTATTTTGTTGTACCATCAAATGTTGTATAATGAAAATACATTGGATTCTTCAAGTTAAAACACACTAAAGAATTTGAAGAAGTTTAAAATCGTTTGATTGTGTATGTAGTAGCTAAAATTTATTTGTTTGGGGGGGGGGGGAAACAAGCTTGATTTTATGATATTCGAAGTATTTAAAGGTATAATAGATTACTTTCAATTCACAAAGGTACCATGTTTACAATAGAAAGGACATAAAAAAAAGGGTCTTTTTATAGCTGGAAAGTTTACCTTTTGTAATTTTTGATCTGCTTTTAATTAGACATTTCATTTAAAAGTATTAAAAATAAAAATTAGCAATAATAAAGAATATAGGAGTTTCTAAAATATCAGTTAACTTTAGAACTTGGTGGAAAATATAATTTCATACAATATTGTACCATACATACAATACCAATATTGGAAAAAAAATGATATATGAGTTAGTTTAGTTAGAAATACATTTTCTCATTTTTTAGTTTGATTTTCTATGTTTACAAACCCCTCGACGCTCAATACTTCAAGAACATTTCAAGTAATATTTTTCTTTAAGTTGTAATATTGATTGCTGCGTAAATACGCAGAACAACGCATAAAAAATAAACACGGTTCGTACTTCTGTAAGATTAAAATTAAATACTCCCTTTAAGCTTGATTAATTCCAAAAAAAAAAAAAAAAAAAAAAAAAAAAACTTAACTCCAATCATCATCATCATCTTGGGAAGGTTTGCAAAACAATCTATATCGATCTTAGTGCTCGAGCTATTTGCTTATTTCGATGTCTTACAAGATGAAATCTATGTGCAAACATCGTGTTAATTACGTTAGTTAGCTTTTCTTTAACACAAAGAACAAAGAGAAGAGAAAAAAAAGCGAAACATGAGATTCTAATGAAAAATATGTTCAATGAAATCTGCCTCCACAACCACGAGACCCTGAATATAATTAACCTCCTTCAGCTATATAAGGAACATCGCGTTTTGAGGAACCTCTTCCATTCATGCATTATTCATTTGGAGCTGTGTAACTTGAGATTCGTTCGCGTTTTCTGTTTCCGTGAGGAAGATACACAGAATTTTTTCTCTACCCTTTGTCTTCGTGTTCTTTTCCAGGCGCCATTTTTTTTCTTTTCATAAATTCGACGATGGCGATATTAAACAAAATGAAAAAAAGGGGTACAAATAATATAAAAAAATGAGCTACGGCGATGCCCTAATGTATTATTTATAAGCTTTGTTCCATTTTTTTCCTTCCCCCTAGTCGAGCATAAGATGAACAACAAGTCGGTTAATTTTTGCAAAGCGAATTTTTATTTGTACTCTGGCGGTTTTTTTTTTTTTTTTTTTTTTTTTTTTTTTTTTTTTTTAATATGTACTCTAGTGAATGGAAAAGAAAGAGTTATTACAGAGCTTATTTTTTGGAGGATTTTTTTGGATGGGTTTATGTTTTAGTAACTCCGTGTCTGTAAGGGACATTTTCCTGTAATAGTTGCTGAGAGAGCACGTGTTTTTGAAGGTTTGGGAAATTTCTTAAGAGTTTTAATTTTGTGTGCAGACAAGTTTTTACAAGAAAGATTATTCAAATCTTTAAGACCACAATAGACTAAAAATAAAACTCGTAAAATAATTTGCATTCTTAAAAAATGCTTTCAGCTCTTTATATTCAACTTAGTGGCGTACTGTTTTAAATGTATACGAAAGCATTAGCATTTGTTTTGAATTCTTTTTTTATTACGAATAAAAAGTTTATAGTATGTTAAAATAAATAAATAACAATTCAATTTTATTTTTGTAAAATAAAAAAAAAATACTATTTACAGATTCAAGCATTGATTTATTTAACTGAATATTTTTCTTTTAAAGTATGAGATAAAATTACAACTTTTCTCACTAAGCAAAATTTAAGTATGAATACATACTGCTCCAATTAAATTTTTTTAATGTCTTAAATATTCACAAAAGACTGTTGTGATATTAATGAACATTTTCACTCGACCATTGACAGGAAAGTTATAACATTAAAAAAAATTCAGTTACCTATAAAACAGACTTTATGTTATTTAAATTACTAAAATTTTATTTAGTGATATGTAAGGCAATGAGCTTTTGAGCAAGTCAAGTGGTATCAACATCAACGCAACCTAATATCATACATGTATTCTTATACTTAAGATAAAAATGCAAGATTTTAAGAACAAACATGTGTAGGACTTCTTAAAAATTACATATTTCTTTTATAGAATCATTTAATAATTAAACAATAATTAAATATGGATTGCCGTTTCTGAAACTGAGCCGAAGAGCATTTTTATAAATAACATTATGTTCAAGATTATTTCAAAAAGTACAATAACATCAACATTTTAGAGGATAATAAATTTTAAGCATTTGATTTTTTTTTAAGTTTACGTTTTAAACGTGTTTTTATCTTAAAATGATTTAAAATAAAATTACATATTATCACATTAATACGGAAAGTAGCCACTTTGTAATGTTACACTTTTAAACGATTAAAAAAAAAAAAAATATAAAAAAAAAAAATATTTTACACATTGTTGGGAGATGCAACAAGGCGACTGATTTGAAAGTTATGTTTTCAATTTATTTCATAAAAAAAACTTCTTTGTACTTTTTTCTTTAACAATAACTTAAAAAGAAAACAAAACAAAAATCCTTTTAAAATTGCTTTCTATTGAAACACACTCCCAGTGTTTCCTTGAAAAATACACGATCGTCTTAGAAGACAGCCATAAGGATATGCCTTTTACAAATTTTAAATTTCGTAGATAAAGAGACAAATACTCTCGCAACAGCAGTTTTTAAAAGTTCCCGGCTGAAAAAATATATGGTATCTAGGGGATGGATTATTTAAAGCTAACCCTGAGTGCATAACAATGCGAGAGAACAAAATAGTAAAGGATCTTGTAGCGTTATAAAAGGACGTTGCTTGTTTTCTCGTTAAAAGGTTTCCTATATCCTTTTATTCTCTTTGGATTATGCGCAACTCGCGATAGTGTAGTAATCGATTTAAGATTAGGCCTCTAAGAAAAGGGGAAAATGCTAATTTTGTATTTTTACTCTTTTAAAAAGAAAATGGAGAAGATCAATTTTCAAAGAATATGACTAAAAAATGTTGCTGTTTTTTTAAAAAAAAATTATCTGTTTGGCGAAAAGAGGGGGGGGGGGGAAAGGAGAAGCTTGTTACTTTAATTTAGTTGAGTTAAAAGAAATGAGCGATTAATAATATACCATTAGGAACAATTCAAATTTAATATTTTAACCAGTCCAAGAAATTGTTCATGTATAACCAGACTTAATAAAAAATTATTATTTGATACAATAGTTTAAAGAAGTATCTTTATTTACGAACAAATCTAGAATACATTACTAAGACCAGTTGAGTATAAGTACTAAGATTAAACACAAAGATACTAGTTCAGCTAACTCCATTGAGAAAATAATGAATATAAAATAGAGAATTCAATCAACCAAATGAATCAATTTTTTTGAGCAGAATGAACTTTGGAGGCTAATTGAAGCAACAGGGCAAAAATCCGCATGATGATTTATGAAGTATTCTAGTTGTTCAAGATAGCATGGTTTCCTAGTGTGCCAAAGTCTCTACTTACGGAAGATTTTAATAAAACACTTGTTCAGTTGAGGAATAATTTTTTCGGTGCAAGTTTGTTTGCAAGTATGTTGATAAGTTGCTATAATTGCTATATATTTCTGCAATTTACTTTTAAGACTATCCTATATATAAGTAAATAAGAAAAAGAAAAATTGACAAAAGGGAACATTTTCCTATGGTAATTTTTTCTTAGAAAAATCTTTTAAGTATTTTTACCATATATTCCTATTAGAAAAAATATTTTTTTTAAACAATTCATTTGGTTTCAAAATGTGGTTTTGTACCGAAAGTAAACGTCTGAATTCCCCACAAGAATGTTGATCACGCCAAATCAATCATTCAGTGAAAGTTGTATATTTAAAACCAAAAATTAAAATTTTGGAGCGCCAAATCAACCATACAGTAAAAGTTGTATATTTAAAACCAATTATCTTCTTAGGATAGTAAATGTATTTTTATTATGATTGTTACTGTCAACGACGGTTAGTACACATGTTTGCTGAAACAGACCGGGATATTTGAAAAATAAATAAAATAACGTTAAGTGATAGGAAAGCAGCTTCTATTACAATATGTACTGGGCTGACTGAAAATTTATTGTTTTCTTAAGCACAGTTCATTAAGCGCTGCATTTATATTTGTTCCTGTTATTGTAATTCATTTTTTAAATTGGATATTCATTTTTTGAACCTAATGGAGCAACTAAAAGCAAGAGATTAAAACGTATAGCGTGAATTGAGATGAAAACAGAAGATAAATACGTCTGTCTGTTTCGTTTGCTTAATTTAAAATAAATTGTATTTTATTAATTTGTGACATCAAAATGACATAATACATACATTTAGATCGATTTTATATGAAGGCGAGATTTATTGGTTTATATATACAGTTACTACAGTAAGTAACATGCTTTTATTTAAACAATATCATAACATTTTAGAAAAGTTTAATTATAATGAATGATTCGAGAATGAAAAATGAGTTAATGATTTTTTTCTACTCATCTTGTATTGGAACCTAAACCAATTAATAAAAAAAAAAACACCAAAAAAAAGACTATTTTAAGGATAAGAACAATTCATAAATTAATATAAAACTGGCAAGCATATACTTTGAAATAAATAAATAGCGTTAAAATTATGCTTTGAATAAACAAAATATCACTACATTATTTTAAAAACATCTCCCGCCGTCTCTGATAGCTATAGAACTTAAAAACAACTAACCTAACGACACAAATTCACTTCGTACAAATAAAATGAGTAGCATTTATTCGAAACTCTCTCCCTCTCTGTCTCCCCCCCCTCCCCGAGAAGAAATACAAGAATAACTAGACTCAATTCTCAAGAGGTTTAACAGAATTGCCTATGCTAATCTCTCTGGAGCAAAGGAGCTACAAACTGGGGAGGATACAGAATTCTTAGGTTGATGCAAGGGCCTTAATTCAATTTCTGCCCTTGTTTTCTATATCTTGGCCGCTTCCGAACTCTTGATTCGAGACGGTTTTTACTTTCTTCTGGAAGCGATCATTCTGCCCAAGAAAATAATCTATTTAAAGTTGTGTCTGCCTAAGATCAATACGAAAGTAGATTTCAATTTTGTTTTTGGGTTCGTACGAATAAATCGTGCTTAATTCTGATATAATGTTTCAAAGATCTATACTGTGTTGCGAATTTTTGATAAACTGGAACTGGTAAAAATGCTATTATGAATTTCATCTGGGACAAATGTTGTTATGAATTTCAAAGAATTTTTTTGTTTAATATAGAGCTTATTCGGTGTAATTTTAAGTAAATTTTCTTTGGTTTAAAATGGGATTTTAATGTTGATAATACATTTACTATAAAAGCATTTTGTATTGAATTTTAAAAACAAAACAGATCATGTTTGAAAGGAAAACTTTTACATGGTACTGATTATGATATTATTTGTTTTAAATAGCCTTTGTTTTTAAACCTAAATTGCTGTATTACGAAGAAGTGCAAATAATTAATTCTAATTGTTTGAAGAAATAATTTTTATAAATACATTTTCTATTTTGTAATAGGTAGAACAATATCTGATTCTTTTACACCCAACGAGAATGTAGTTATTTGAAATAACTATTTATAATAAAGCTATGAGTAGTTGATTATTAATTGAAAAACTAAAGTAATGTAATTTTTAAAAATTGTGAAAAAGTCCCATATATATATGATAATAATGATCTCGCAAAGTATACGTTATATATAAACAACTTTAGCCTTTATACTTCTAACAAGATTACAAGGACAAATTCTGATCCTCAATCTGCACAAGAATTAAACTTTATTGATCAGATCATTTTCAAGATATTCACGTCTACGAATATCAAATCTTTTCATTAAAAATACATCAAAAGATAAATCCTCAATTCCAACACCATTCTCTATCTACCAAACATCTGTAACCATTAAAATAATTATGGACCTCCGAAGAGCTGCTTTTTAATTTCGCCATACATCCCCCCGTGCAAAACACATTTACCGTGAGGATAACAAATCTGGTCGTTTCTAGAAGATTCACCTTAATACTGTACTTATTTGGGTAATTTATTTACACTCTTTTTGTCCCTTGTAAAAATCCTTCTCTGGAAGTAATGGGTTTGCCAAATAAATGGGGGCATGAGTTTTTCTTGAGTTTTTATCCTTTTTTTTTCGCTTTCTTAGAGATTCTCAATTTTTCGGTAGTTGATGTCGGAGGATCGGGACAGGCCATATAAAAAAGCCATCACTGCAAGAGAGTCCTTCTCTCTTGATAATGAGGAGCTTGTAGCGAGAGGGGCTGGTTTCTTGTTAGAGGAGAAGATACCGGAAACTATCTTTCGAAATAGAACTTCGTCACTTGACCTGAGGGACCGGTAAGAATCTTTTCCAAAGCATGAAATCACATTAGAGGCATAAATGCGATCAGCTTGGATTTCGACATTCAGTTCGTCAATCCGGTTTTCTACTCTGGAACAAGGATTTTCTAAAAGTGGCGTATCTCAAAAGATGCATCGTAAAAATATTCCTTTTATGGATGTTAAAATTCTTTTTCTTAAAAAGAAAAGTTAATATTTAAAGTTTATTTAAATTTTTTAAAAAGTTTTAGAATGTAAATATGGGACTTCTTTTTAAATGTTGCATCAATATGTATTTTCAGAAGCGAAGCAAATGCATTTTCTCAAGAATGGACGCTCAGTTACTTTTTTTAAACAAATGCAAATTTTATTTTTAACGTCGCTTAGAAATTAATGGATAAACATTGTTCCCAGAAATATATTTTTTTATAAAATATTATTTATATGATTTTTTTTCCTTCCCTTTCTCCCCCCCCCCCCTTTTTTTTTCTTCTTTTTTTTTCTGAGAAAGTGAATGAAAGTAAAATTTTAGATAAATAGAAAGTGACTTTACATATATTTTTGTACAATACAGATATTTTTAACTTTTATTGCAAGCAAATAAAAAATATTATATAACTGTTTTGTTTGAAACTTCTGACTGCCTGTTTCTGCCACTTATAAAAAGATTAACACAGCCATATACGTCTCGTAATTTTGAGCATCTAGAAGAATACGAGATCGAAATCTTCTAGTATAAACTCCTCTCTCCGACCCCACCAAAACTGTTTACCTAAATATAATATTTATTTATTTTTAAATACATATTTACTTTCGTGAAGTAGAAAATATATTCTTACAAACTACTACATAGATGATTTCACAGGTACAAAAGTTTGACTTTGCTTATTCAATAGACATGGTAAATGACTTGCTTTTAATAAAATAATTTCTTTTAAATTAAACTTATTTTTAAATATTGATTATTGATAAAATATAATTTTAAGAAAAATAAATAATAAATAAATAAATATATTACATTGTATCTTCTGTCACCCACTAGTTCTAGTTTTTAAATGTTTAAGTTTTTGCTTTTTATTAGTTATTAGTATATTTTATTGATAATTAATTATAAAATTATTTTTGCATAATAAAACAATTAACAATGTTTCTTGTTTTATATGATAAAAATTTGAAAATTTTGCGGAAAGCTAGTGTAAACAAAATCGGCAAATTTATACATTTTTCTTGCAAAATAGTAGAAGTTAATTTGAAGAAAACTAGTTAAAATCCACACAAAATAAGTATAACAGTACTTTATAAGTTAGTAAATTTGGAATGCTTTTACAAATATCATTATAAATAAAGCCTTGAAAGTTTTACTAACCCAAAACCATTTAAGACATTTGTTAAAGCAATCACAAAGCTATTAAACCAGTTTATTTAGTAAGAAATCCATATTCACTGTTAAAAATAGTAATTGATTAAACAATAGTTTAAAAAATGCAACTCGCTTACACACCTAGTCATGTTTTTAACCCAAAGTGTATCTCATCCTATATCACAATTTGTAACTGACCCCTCAAGTTCAAATTTTTCTAACACTAACAAAGAATCTGCTTTAGACACATGTGACGAGTATGTAATCTGAATTTGGCATCTGTTTTTGTCACCCAAAGTACCATTAAAGAACAATAAAGGACTCCGAATGCCGAAAAAAACTCAGAAATGATGCTCTTCCACGTTTTATTCAAGAAACTATCCAGTCTTTTTAATAGAGAATAATTTAAAGAAGCCATCATTGGAATGGGTAAATAAACATTTACTTAAAAATGTTTTCTCAAATTCACTTCCTGGGATGATGATGTTAAAGTAGTGGGATTAAGTTTTTTCTTTTTCTTCCGACATCGGCCATTATGATGCTTACTTATTTAAAAAATGAGTAGAACATGATGTGAGATGTGTTTTTGTCATCCAACGGAACAATATTTACAAAGGTGAGTTTTTCTGTTTTTTATGTAGTAGCTGAAAATATGAATCGAAATCATTCTGCTAGAAATGCACATTAACGAATTATTACCTGTTCCCTAGCCAGAGTGATATTTTTATTATATTTTTTAACATTTCTGAAGGTAGGAAGTAAGTCCCATTAAATTGGATAGAACCAAAATAGTTGTTCCAGAATTCAAAAGAAAAAATTAATGCTTTTGAGTAACTTTTTCGTGTTCTTTTATGCAATTTTTTACATCAGTAAATAATTTGGAATTTGGGAAGCATTTACATGATTGGTTAACAAGCTCGATTAGATATTGTTTTTTAAAATCACTATCGTATATATACTTGTTTCTGGAAATATAGTTTACTTTCCAGACTAGAATTAGAAGTATGAAATTATGTTATTAATTAATTAATGTTTCTATAAAAAGCAAAAATTTAAAGTCTAGAAATATAAATAAAAATAGAAGCAAATATGATAAATTTAGGAATCAAAATCGCCATTAAAACATTTTTACGTGAATTTTGGAGGTGGAGATGTTTAGAACACCATAAGAGGCATAACACATAGATTTTTATCAAAATCGTTAGAGCCAGGTACCTTAAGCGCATGCGCGAATTTGATAGAAACCTTAACCGCAGGTCCCATCATGGCCGCCATTAACCCTCATGCCAAATTTGAACATCGTATCGGGAGTTATGCTGAGAGAGAGAGAGAGAGAGAGAGAGAGAGAGAGAGAGAGAGAGAGAGAGAGAGAGAGAGAGAGAGAGAGAGATTTAAGTATAAAAAATGAAAATGCGTATAAAAATATACGTAACAATCTGCTTTTTAATAAATGCATTCTACACAAAGCTGAAATAAATTGATCTACTCTGATGAATCCACTTTCCACCTGATGCTACATAAAACATTTCCAACTTTTTAACGATTGTACTATTTCTTATTGTAGAGATTAATTAAATAAAAAAATTTAAAACGAGGTTTGCAATGCCACAGTTTCACTTAAAAATGTATTTTTCTCAAAATGTCGTTTTCAAACTTCAATACACTCTTTTAAAAAAATGGCTACTAGCATATTTATGAATTATTTTATCCTATATTTCCTTCTATGAGGTTACTTTTTTGCAAAATTTTCATGAATTATTAAAAAAAAACAAAAAAAAACAAAAAAACAAACATATTTCTTCTAAAACAAAGCTTTCAGAGGTTTTCCTACTTGAAATTTTATTAAAAGAACCATGCCAAAATTAACAGTTCAAACGTTAAACTCAGATTTTTAAATAAGATTTAAATAATGTTAAAAAAAATTATCTGTGCTTTAGTTACGAAGAACATGTGAAAAAGATACCAAACACTTTTAATATTAGCAGCATAAGGCCTACCGAATAAATAACAACAATATCTTTAGAGAATAGCTGTTACTTTAGAAATCTAGTTAATCAATTCTCATAATTTCTATACTTCATAGGTTACGAAAAGTGAATATTTCGCTTCCACTGTAAAAAAGTATTAAAGTAAAAAGTGAACACACACAGAATTCAATTTTCTCTGGAAAATGACATAATTTAATATTTATGAAAACCCCAGAAATGTAAGTATATATACTATTCTTTTCAACATATGTTTTCCAGATAACAAGGAAATTAAAATAAAAATTTATTCAAAGTAAATATTAAAAATAGGCTTCACCTGGATTGGGCACGTTTTCAGGGTGACGAACTGTTTTGACGTGGGCCTTTAGAGGGTGACATAAATTGATAAGGCGATGACCATCAAAGATCGAAATCGCTTGGAATAGTAAAGCTGGGGAAATGCAAGCGAAATTGCTCGGGCCGACGAGGATGGCATGCTAAACTGTCGTCAGAAGTTAAGAAGCTCAAAATCCAAAAAAATTCAAATGCCAGACCGTGGGACTTGTCATTAAGGTTTTCGTCAATATTGCGCATGCGAAAACATGAAAAAAACATGAAGAAAAACCCGCGTTTTTCAGCTATGGTAGTATCTCTTAAAGTGTTCTAAATATCAACACTTCCGAAATTCCCATTAAAATGTTATAAAGGTGTACAAAGTTGAAAAAATAACGTCTTTAAAAGAGAGTTTTCTTCCCTTGAGCATCGCTCATCAACGATAATTTTTCTCCCCTTTGTTTCACTTACAAGGAAGGATAATGTAAGTTGGTTGGTTTGTACGCTCAATTACCTATTTTCAGGCACCATAGCGGCTAATCAGGCCAGGACCTACAGCTTAAAGTGGATTCCGAACCACAACGAACATCTATACCTAACCCAGGATAAAACCCGGCACCTTTGGCATGCGAGGTCAGAGCGCTAACACCACAGCCATCAGGTGGGCAGGATAATGCAAGAAAAATCGAAAAGTATACAGACAAATTTGCGATTTAGGTGACGATTTTCTTTTTGTCAATTAAATGTAAGAATTATCACCAAAAATATCGCCAAGCTGGGCATTTTTTTCAAATGAATGAAAATTTGAAAATGATAATAGCTCTATTACACATGAAATTCAAATGTAATGATCAGTATTATAGCGTGATTGAAAGTTGTGCGATGTTCCACATCCCTAGTTGTTATATGGGTTTGTTTGACCTAAGAATTAAAACCTTTCAATGAAATTTTCCAAGGGCTAATCAGAAAGTGTCAAAATATGCATTTTTTTTTTTAATTTAATTTTTTTATTTTGGGCTTTTTAACTTATGATGTTGGTAAACTTGTAGCGTCATGCACCAATTAGACTTAAATAGATATAAGTTATAAGTCATTTCTTCATTTCTTTCGTAACTTAACATGACATTCCTTGTTTTGATGAAAACTGATGTTAAGTTACATGGTGAACCTCTTAAATTAACATTTCTGTGATAACTTAACATTTATGTATGGCACTCATATTACTTAAATTCATTCAAGTTCACATATTGTAAAATGGTTATGAAATCATTTTAACTTAAACTCATCATGATTTGTTTGTTTTTGTTGTAATATTTAGTTTATTATTCAAGGTTTGAATCCGAGGTCCAGACACTGAAATTCTAAATAATGATGCATTGAAAATATCACTATGTTTCATAACTATAATTTTTGTATACTGATCTTTGTTTTCCATGACGTTTTCTATACTAAACACTAAATTTTTTGTTGTATAAAAATTGTTAAGCCTCATATTTTAGTTTAATCATATTTATCACGATTGGAAAAAATTTAATTTTATTAAATTTCCTCATTCATATGAAATGTATTCAAGTTCAACCAAAACTTCGCTAATACTTACTATGTTTTAATTTATTTTATTTGTGATTTCTTTTTTACCAACTATACTTTAAAACATTAAAATATTGGTATTATTATTAAAGATATCAATTTGCAAATCCCAAAAGAAAATTGCTTATCTGACTTAGCATTAGGAGTCATTCCTTTGTAACAAAATAAAAAACCCCAAAATAACTTTTCAACAAAGAGAATACATAGTTAAGAACTTATCTGTCAATGCTATGCAAGACGCATCTTCTTCTCTCAACAACGTATTCACTAAACTAACGACACCAAGCAACTTAGAATTCTAAATCTACACAAAATGATTCAATAATCGATGAAAAGATTTTCTGTTTCTCTCCTGGAAGTTTGCAAATTATCTGAATTTCTTCAGAGTTTCAGCACTTTCTAACGCGCAAAAGTGCCTCCAGTCTTTATTCTTCCCAAGACTGGGACTGTCAAACTCAAGGACTGACAATCGGCTTTATTAAAATGTCAGTCTCACCTGATACCAGATCTGTTATTGCTCTTGTTGCACGCAGGGGGGCGCCCTTCCCTTTTCCCGCTGTTGCCATTCAGGCAGTCTAAATCAGGCACAATGGTGAAGAAGAGTTACTTTTTCGTATAAATAGAGGAGCGATGTTTGGAGGTGTAAAGGTTCTTGTTTCTGAATAAGTATAATTAATCTGAAAGAGACCTTTTTGTAACTTTCGTAAGAAAAGGCTGAGATACAGTATTGGAGAACGTCGTAAATTTATGAGTATGAATGTAAATTATCTGATAAAAGAGGATACTATTAAAAATTGATTAATTACCATTTTCATTCATTGGAACCATATTTTTTTTATATAATACTTCCTTAATATAGATTGGAAAATTGTCATTTTAAAATGATTCTCTTTGTAATTTACTTAAAAACTAGAAAAGGCATTTAAAATAAATGTTCTGAATTTCTCAGTGAATTTTTTCTTTCTGAAAACTTACATAGATATCAAATATTAAAAAGATTTTCAGAAAAAGTCTACCATTTAGTAGTCAAAATGAAATGAATAGGAGTTATAAATGTATTTGCTTCAACGAAAAATTAAAATTAAATTTTTATGCCAATTACTAAGTATATTTTATATTCTTGTATACTTTACTAACAACAGTATTAAATATTTGTATAACTTTAAGAATAAAATACATTAACTGCTTGACTAAAATTAACTAACTGCTCCTTTGGAATGAAATATATATATATAAATTTTTTTTTTTGGAATTCCTTGTAGTTTCACATTATTTAAGAGTATTTAAAGAATAAAGAATTAATTCCTATATTATGCAACTAATATTAAGCGTTACATATTAAAAGGAATAGTTATGTTAATGTTCGCTACGCACAAATACTAAGAGTATCTTTTTTTTTTAAAATTACGTTTTCATTTGCTTTAGAAAATTATAAATCTTTCATTTTCCAATTCGTGAATTAACAAAAATTTTAAACAGATACTTTCTCTTTTCGGCACGAGAGATTAAATTTTTTTTATATCTCCTAAGAAATGAAGCTGAACATCTACTTAAAAAGAATAGTTTGGAATTAAAAATTTGAATTAAAACAGAAGTAGAATATCAGTAAAAAGCCATGAAAGTAATACAATTGAAGGCTTAAAAAGAAACGATAATGTTCTCAAAAGCTTTTCGACTATTTCTCATGGACATATCTTTCCTAATAATATTTTTTTTCTTTGTTCAGAAGAAACTTCATTTAAATATCAACTTTTTATTTTAGATCGTCGCAGCAATTTTCACAAGATTAATCTTTTGTTATCGTTCTGAATAATAAGTGAGATAAAAGGGTGATCTCCTTTATTCTAAGGGAAAATTTGCATAATTGCCTCAATTTGGAAGAAGAAATTCATTTTGTAAGAGCGAAACAAAGTAACCCTGTTGTTCATACCCGCACACTACTGAGCTTTAATTACAGTTAGGAGACGAAATCTTTTTCTCTAATGTCGCATCTTTCATCATTCTAAAGAAAAATTAAAAATGACACTTTTAAAAATTTAAAAAGAAATATAGTTTCTGATAGCGCATGTAATCGCAATCAATTTCAACTGAATGTTCTGAAAACCTTCAAAGTAGCGATTGGGAGAGAGGGGGATTTCAAAACTGCAAAAAAATATGCGCTTTAAGCTCAGTTCTATGGTTGAAAACGAAAGAAGGAGTTTAAGGTTAATTACTCCACTGTGATTAGCTCATTTGAAATATTTGTTATTTTGCATTTTTAAACTAAGAATGTTTTTACGATGTTTTTCCTTTGAGACTCAGATGATTGTTAGTTAACACACAAAAGCTGATGTTTTCTTGTAACTACCCAATTAAGATGCAACTTTACTTTTCATTCTAAATAATTTATAATGGTTTGAGGATTTTGTTTAGATTTTGTTAATATTTTATCAACATTGTTTTATTAATAACAATAAAACACAGCTTTAAATAATGATATATATTTTAGTGTTTAAAAAACTTGTGTACCTAAATAGTAGCTTTCACTCTTTATTCCTAAGATATGATTATCTTTAAAAAGTATGATTTAACTATTAGTAGTATAAAAATCATTTACACATGTGGCATACCTCTAAAGAAATGTTTTATTTTTTAATATTATTTGTAAAACTGTTTTAAGGTTTCTTGCCTTAATAGTATTTTTCATGAAAATACCATGATTAAAATCTAATCTTGGAAATTCACATACTCATGCATACTTATTAGGTTGAATGCATAGTAAAGATTGAGAAATAAATGACTGCATACAATGTTCTAACAGAATTGATATTTTATGGTTAGGTGATGAGTCACACAATATCCGATTAGGAGTATTAATTGTTATTGCAATTAAACGTTAGGATATTTGTCCTACAACACGAACAACGAACTTTGTATGTATACTGCAACATAACCGCAAATTACAAAGTCACTTATGTGTACAAAAATGCATTCTTTCAATCATTTAAAGAATGTTGCGTTCAATAATTTCTAAGTTATATATTATTAATACGATTGAAATCTTAACACCGACCACAATAACATCATTTAAGATTTTAATAAAAGTAGATGAAACAATATATAAAAATTATGGTGAATGTTTCCAGAGAAAATGACGACATAGCATTGGAAAAAAAATCAACCTGATAATTTATTTTTTGTCAGAGAGGCTCACAAAACTTCTCTAAACAACAGTAAACTAGTTATCAAGCATTATCAAAAGCTTAAGATACAATGATAATTCAAGACTCAGAAAAATAAGTCCAGAGCTCTTTGAAAATCATCTTTAAACCTCCAACTCAATTGAAATTCCAATATCCTGGAGGTTTTCATGTCCTCACATGCGAATTTTCTAAAAAGATAAAGGGAAATTTAAGTGACGATCAGCACGAGCTGAAAACATCTCGAAATGTCTTGATTAACTCTAGTGTTGCTAAAAATTTTACGCCTATATTATCACTGTTAACAAATAAATTTAAGAACATAGAGCTTTTAAAACTGAATATGTATGTACACTACTCAAAATTATATACAGGAAAATTGCTTAACAATGCATTACTAACTAGACGTTTAGAATGGTAGCTCATACCCTCACAATAAATTGATTTTGAGGAAAATATACCTTCCTCGTTTGTCTATTTTTAAAGTGAGAGTGATTGAATTGCTTTATTCTTAATGCATTTATTCCAGAATTGCTAATGTAAATATATTTCTGACGCATTTACCACATCTACCATTGATGATTTTCACCCAAGAATTACCTTTATATTATCAGAAATATACAAGTTTAGTTGATGTATAATTTTTTTTGTTCACACTGATTGGTACAATTGCTTAAAGAAAAAAGTTCTAACATTGATAGAATAAAATCATATTTATCAGAAATTGTGAAAATATTTAATAGTTACCAGTAATTTCACTGACTTTGAAGAAAATTAACATTATATAATAAAATTAAACCTATAACTTTAAAATACTTATTTTATTTCTAATGGAAAGAACGTTTTTCAAACTATTTCTCAGTGAATATGAAATTATATGAAAATAAGTGACTCTCATAGAAGTAACTCCTCGTATAAAGAATTAGTACATGCTAAATGAAAGCACCATACTTAATAATAAAATTAACATAATTAAAATTGAAGTTATTTAATACTAATCTATACAATGTTGGATTTTTGGAAATGTGAAAATATATCTTTTGCATCTGAATAAATAAATTTCAATATATATATATATATATATATATATATATATATATATATATATAAAGGGCGTATCGAAAAAAATCGAAATTTTTCAAAATTCTTTTAGCGGTAGTGCGGAAAATTTGTGGACACCCATCACTAATACGTGTGTGAAATTTTAAAACTCTGGGTTAATATCTTCTGTCGCCTCACTAGCTCGAAAGTTCCGAAATTTGGGCTAAAAGTGATTAAAATTCAAAAATTCATAAAAAATTCCAGATTTCGCTGTAAGTTTAAGGATGGTGCTTACTAGTTACTATTTTTGACAACAACAACTATAATTTTTTTATAGTTCTTCTGCTACCTCAGCAACACCAAATTTTGTAAAATAAAAGGCTAAATTTCAAAAAAATAAATAAAAAAATACACGTCCCACTTACCTCATTTTAAAGGGATCAGAAATTTTATTGCCTTTCAAATATACAATTGCCGATAGCATTATTACTTGTAATACATTTTTGTCTCGAATTTCGACATGTGTTTTCTGGATTCTAGAGTAGCTCTTATGAATTTATCCCTGTTTTCAGGCCCAATTGTTTTCTCGGAGGCTGCCGTGACAAGTTTCACAATTCGCTCGACTGCTTGTGTCTGTGAAGGAAATCGTATGAAGTGCCCGCAGGCCTTCGGCATACCGTCCTCTGTCATTTTCAAAAGATCTTGAGAACTTATCTCTCGGAGAACTGGCGGCGATGTCACAAAACAATTTTTCCAGTCAATGAGATCAATGTAGTCTTCAGCTTCAAAATTGATATCAGGATAACGAATCTGCGGACACCTCGGCTAATTTCTCTTGCCTTTATTATTCTTCGAGTTGCAATGATTCTGGTATGACATCTTTCATCAGTTAACATGGCCAAAAGCATGTTTTCTGGAGCAGCAAAATAAGCGTTTCGAGAAATAACTGGATCGATTACGTCACAATACTTCTTAGGCAAGTATCGAGATGAGCTTATGAAAGTGTAAGCTCGAGTGTTTCTGATGTTAAAGTTTTGTCATACCGGCCATCAAAATAAAGGCCAGATAGATTGGAACGATTTTCATTTAATTTTGATACCATTTGCTTGTAAACTCTTGATTTTTCTCTCCATACTTTGTTTTTGTCTGTGACGAGACTGGAATTCGATTCCGATATTAAACCCAAATCTTTCATAACACTCGATGCAATAGCAGCCGTGACTCTGTTAGAAACACCATATCTTTGACTGACAATAAATGTGTTGTCCAAATTTACACGCATCTGAAGACTCCTTGAATCCTGCTGAAGAAACGGTGTGTATGGCGTGTCTTTGGTATCCACCTCAGCCTCCACCTACATCATATCTTCATTTTCCGGAGTAAAGCTTGAAACAGAAGCAGGAGACGCCTTTTTTTTTTTTTACTTTGCACATCCTTTTGTTGTACTCGCATTTGACGTTTCTGAAGTAGTTTTGTTTCGGGTACATCAACACTTCCAATGAACATTTTTCTTTCCGTTCTTTGGTCTTTGAGGAACGCCTGCTCATTTGGCGGAACTTTGCTCTCTTTTGGATAGATACACTCCTTAAAAATAGCGCATTTACAGGAAGATATGTGGAATAGTTCCTTTGCTTCCGTTTTAAAGTTCTCAACATTTTCAAGAGCAGTCTTGCTTCTTCCCACACGTTTTCTATTTTTCATGATTGAACGATATTTTTTATGGTAAGCGTGTATCATATCACAAACACGCTTATGTGAAACAGAAGGAATGGATGAATTGAAGTATAAACTTTCAATTTTCAAAGCAACAGTTTCTGCAATAACAGAGAAGCATGGTTCTTTATTTCCATCAGTTTCATTACCAATACGCCATCTCTCATGAGCGCAACATCTTATGACGTCTTCATGTGTTGGCAGCATGAGTGAAAAATCCTTCGGTGTTCCGAAAATAGGGCATTGCAGCATTTGTCGACTTGAAAACTTTGAATGCGATAATTCTTGCATTTCTAATATTTACCAATATATTTTACCAACAAATAACTACGACACTAAGCTACGAGTAAAAAAAATTCCTTAAAAAGAAACGACTAAATTGCTGCAAATATGTTTGATATGAAGATCGAAACTAATTGAAAGAAAATATTCTAGAGTTAGACTAAATACTAAACAAATGAAAATGATCACGTGATTTATTGGTCACTCCGATTTGTTTCTCCGTGTGAAAATAGGGGTTTTCCACTTTACTTTTCTGGCAGTACGCCAAACCCAGTGTGGTAGAAGATATTAACCAATAATTCTTGCATACTTTTTGTTGTTGAAAAAAGTAATTTTTATTACGCGCTACCTCAAAACGATCAATGAAATCTGCGATTGCTGATTAAATATTGAATTGTATTCCTTTTTATTCAAATTTTCAGAATTTCCTGTTCACTGAGGCGACAGAAGATATTAACCTATAATTTTTTTAAAAATTATAGTTGTTGTTGTTAAACAATACTAACATTTAACCACTACCCCCAATCGTTAAACAAAATATGGGAATTTTTAGGAATTTTTGAATTTTAAACACTTTTAGCCCAATTTTCGGAACTTTGGTGCCATTGAGGAGACAGAAGATATTAACCCAGAGTTTTAATATTTCACACATTTATTACTGATGAGTGTCCACAAATTTTCCGCACTACCGCTAAGAGATTTGATAAACTTCGATTTTTTCGATACGCCCTAATATATATATATTCTTTATCTAAAACGAAAAATAGACAAATATTTCTAAAATACTTTTTCCAAAGAATGAATTATAAAATATATTTTATAAAGTCTAAACAAATTCAAAACATTTAAATAAAACAATACCCACCTCTAGACAGGGCTAATCTTAATACAGATAGATAAAAGGGAAAATATTTCCGTACAGCTAGCATTTACTTTTCTTTCCGAGTGTGAAAAATATTATTTTTCATCAAGTCAATTATTTGTATTCAACTTTTACGAATAATAAAATAACTGCCAAAGAGAGAATGGATATGAAAACTTTTGAAAAATTTGACAATGAATGAGATGCTCTGGCATGCGAGTTTTAGATAAGGAGGCAATAAATGTCATTCCAAATTAAATAACCTGGGTTACAATTGGCACTCAACAAAATATTCTAAATTGGAAGTATCAAACCATTTTTTTATTTAGATTTCAAAATATTTCGGAAGTTGCAATATTTAAAACTTAAATATTTACTATATTAAAGAATAATGACTAGATGTTTAATATTTACACTATTAATTATATTTTTTTTTATTATACTCCAGTTCACCCCTTGAAACTTTCACAATCAATAATTACTATTATATTATATTTTTTTATTCTTAAAATTCACTCATTCTGTTTATATAGAAAAATCAAAAACTACAATGAAGAATCAGCATATTAATATGTTCAAGAGTATTCTAAATTTTAAACTCTGAAAATATTTGCTAAGTGGTTATACTTAAAGCATTCGGACGACACAATTAGAAAATTTATTTGAATGATTAAAAAACTTTTTCATTACTTAAAAAGAAAACGTAATTTTTTTTTCCCAACAGCATATTCTTTCCTCTTGATAATTTAATAGGGGGAAAAATGGTGATAAAATACAGAATTATAGAAAAACATCTTGAAATTAAAATATAAAATTGATTTAAAAAAAAATAAAAATTAATGCATATTACATGCATTTGATCAATATAGATTGAAAATGTAGTATTATTTAAAAAAAAATTACTAAATACCTTTAAATAGTTATACAACGAACGCATTATGCATATATTGATACTACCATTTTCTTCTATAGTGGTGGTAAAGGGGGGGGGGGGGAATAATTCTATTTTAAATGTATATTTATATAAAAATGCATTATATAAAATAAAATAAATTTATTTTACTAGGGGGCTCCGCCCCCTGCTCGCTGACGCTCTCCAACCCCCTGGATTGCTATGCAATCCCCTTGGCTCGCTTTCCTCGCCTCAAAGTGAAGCATTTAAAATATACCCTAGCAAAAAGCTATTTCAGCTGCAATGAAATTGAAAACGTTTTGTTATTTATGAAGAGCCAGAATACTTGCCTCGTCATTATCCTACTGCTGTCGAGACGTGTTAAGCAGGGATAGTGTGGAAATGTAGTCGAAAGTTCTTGGAAAACAACAAAAATAAACAGTGTCTTACTTATATTTAAAAAAGATCGGTTATTTCATTGAAGAATTATAATTTACGGGCTGGTTTCTATGAAGCACCAACATAATTAAAGTTGCTTATTGAAATTTCTTAACGAAGTATTTATTTGTTTGCATAATCTTTTTTGCGGTACTTAGAAAATAAAATAGTAAAAGGCCAATTATCCGGCATTCAAACAACCGGAATTTTTTGAAAATCAAATTTGACGAGAAAATTAGCCCTATTTTGCCAATTTTTTTTTTTTTAATATCATTGAGATTCTGAAGTTGAGTGGGTGGTTTTATTCGTTATTTTGATAATTTTCAATTCGTAATAGCTGAATTTGCACCGATTAGAAAAGAATATAGGTTCATATTTACTGCACAATGCCGTGACTTTTTGAAAGTTGGTGATTTAGAGCTGAATGCAACCCGGCATGTTCCAGCAGATAACTTTTCCGAAAAGTCTGGTTTATCCGAAATTCTAATCCAAAAGATATGTACACATCTTGGATCTATTTAGTCTTGCATCATCGTAACTATTAAATCAATACGTTTTAAATAGGCAATAATTTCTATCTGTAGACTGTAATAAGAAAAACAAAATATAGCGAATCCAAGTTGTTGCTGTTGCCAGATGTATTAGTCAAATTTCAAAAGATATATTGGGATTGGCTGGATTGCTGAATTTGTAAATTGTGATTGGATGTTTGAAGTCGTTGCCATTCTGCTCACAGAAATACAGCTGAATTTGAACGTTACGCAAGAGAATTATATCTATAAATTGCGTTTTTAAACATTTTTTTACAGAAATATATTATTGATAAAATATATTTTAAGTTAAAGTTAAAACAAACAAACAAACAAACAAACAAACAAACAAACAAACAAACAAACAAACAAACAAACAAACAAACAAACAAATATGTGATAAATACAAAGATGAAATAGGAGTCTTCATTATCAATGTTAGGAAAGATATAATAGTTTCCCAAAATTTACTTTGTTGAATATTTTATGATAAAACTCATTAATTTTATCGGTGCAAATGGTGCTTTAAACATTTTGTTATCTGCTCACAATATATTGTGCCCCATTCAGAAACGTTAATTATATGAGTTCAAATAAACATAACTAACATTCAGTTAGAGTAGATGGAACCATAAATGTCGTTGGTAGTCCGCCAGCTGTTCAAGATTAATAAATATGCTGCTTTTTCTTGATAGACACCAAATGGTGGTAAATATACTCCGGTAGCGAGTCCTTCCTAAATTTTATTCCACCACAAAAGAAAATTCATAAAAAATAGAAATTATAAATTTATTAAATTTGTTTTATATAGTTCTGCTCTCATAAAGATTCTCTGCTAAATATAAGGATTATGTCTATTTATAAAGGAAGAACAACAAGAAAGTTTATCAATATCGCCTATTAATAGCCACTATGATGTACGCATGAACAAATAAGTTTGAGCACAATAATAATGTTTCTAGATCACAAAACTTAATTAGGAATTTCTTGACTTAATATTATAAAATATTTTATCAGAAAAATGTAAAAAAAGAAATATCTAAATTTATAGTGAAAAAAGTTTTTAATATAACTTCATTTCCATCATATCTCCATTTCCACCCACCTGATCCTATACGACTTTTTACTTAAGCAAAGAATGATCCGAGACACTTCTCAGAATTATAAGTGTACCTCTTTATTAATGTAATTTTGTATATCGCATAGAAATGGAATATATCAACTAAAGTTTATTTAAAAACTCCCAATAGCAAATATTTATTTAACAAAATATCATATTGCAGTTTTTATTTTCGAAAAATAAAACCCCAAATAAATCCTATAGAGTAAACTAATAGGTTAATAACTTGATCAAATTCACACAACGCTAGATCATGTACTAAAATAAAACCCTTCTATTACAGAGTGGAATAAAATCCGTATCACGTCTCGATCAAACTATACCCCAAAGAAAAAGACCCTCACCAAAACAAAAATCTAATTAAACTTTTTCATCTATTAAATATTATTTTCCGTCTCCAATACCAAATTCAATCCACCGAAGTAATAATTTCATCACGAATATCATCCCTAGCTCTAACTCAACTTTTTTTCCTATTTAATCTCGTATGTATCTGCTACTGGGAAGTTATTAGTCAAGTCACGTCCCAGCTTGTTTGACGAGCAAGAAAGACTTCTGAAAAGGGGGGGGGGGGGCATAGAACCTAAAAAAAAAAGAAGGAATGGGGGTCAGTCAAAACAGAAATAGAAAGGACTGAGGGGCAAGGGGTATACGAAAATAAAAATCGTCTGAATGTTCAACGAAGGGAGTATATTAGTTGCATAACAACTGCCTCAGCTTCATGTAATTCAAAACTCCCCACGTGGGTTAAAAGGGGAGGTGGGGTTGCTGCCCTGAATTCGAACTGAATCTAGATATCGAACGTATAGGGTGAATGAAGGGGGGGGGGGATGAAGACGTGACTTCGAAGAACAATGAGGGTAACAGGAATTTTTCTGCGATATTTCTTAGTTTTCGTCAAGTTTTTGCAGAGCGTGATGTTTTTATTTCTGGCTTAAAAGCAGTGGACGGTTATGTGTAGGGTTGGAAAGTTTTGATTTATTTACTACTTTATTTTTATTTTGTGGGTGCACTTTTTTTATTCTAGGGGAGAATGTTTTAAGGATCGAGTTTATGCACACGTTTGGTGTTGAGTGTCGTTTAAAAGTTTAATTTTGAAGTATCGTGTATTTCAAAAGCATAATCTTTTTCAATATTTTATAAATTTTTGAGCATTCTTTTTATAGCTTACTTAATATGCGGATAGCTTATTTCCTTGAGAAGTACTGAATTCTTTGTAGTTAAATAATTTAACGATATAAGTATCTTCATGTTTAGTGTTACATTTACGATTATCTTCAGAATTAAATTTCGCATTTGTACAGTATTATATTTACAATAAAGGTACGTAAATTAAAAAAAAAAAAAAATGCTATACCTGTTTCAGGAAATCTAACAAACAACAACTATTGGAACTTCACTTAATGAATTTAAGTGTATCATTCATAAATGAAAATCACTACCATCAAAAGGTAAAAGTTTGAGAAATATTTTGATTAAAATATGTTCATTATGATAATTATAGTTTAGTTGAGTAAACAGGCAAAACGGAATAAGTCATAAAAAAAAAAAAAAAAAAAATGAATCTTGAAAAATCAAGAAAAGTCTCCCAAATATTAATTAACGAAGAGAAATATCCATTCAGTTCTAGGAGAATGAAGCAATGCTACAAATTAACTTTAAGATATTACACCGAAAAGCATTCAGCATACCGATATTTAAAATATTTTTTCCTTTTTAAAAACATAACACCACACACAATAAAACTTCTGAATAAATTATTGACTAATTTTTCTTCTTAGGTACTTTTACCTTTTTCCTTAAAAACCACCATCGATTTTATAGAGTATATCTCCATTAATAAAGAATGCATTACACTTAACCTGCTTTTGCAATAGGTATTTGGCAACGTCACTTTCAATTCATTCATCCATACTCTTCCCTCCTTAGGGAAAATGGTAGGGATTTTGCGAAGGAAATTAAGAGAGGGTTCTTTTTCTCTAAGTGCTTCCTTCCCCTACGGTGTTACATTCCTTGATGAAAAAAATGTAAATAAATCCACAGGACTACAGAGAAGATTGAATTTCAGAAGTGGAAACTATCTTTTATCCCTAAAGAGCCGGATTCTGTTACTACACTAAGAAGCAAGCACCATATATCTTATCAATTTTTGAATATTAATGAATAAAAACTAGTTGTATTTAGGAGTACAGTTGAAACCAACTGTAAATTTCAATATATTTATATTAAGGATACAAGTATATTCTAAAATGAGATTAAAATTGAATTTAAAATAAATTAAAACAATAACACGTTTATATTTTTCAGGAATAATGTATTCCATTTAAGTTAGATAAATCATTATTTTAAGTAAAATATTGCATAAGTTACAATAACGATAATGTTACCAAATACCTTTATTATAATAAAGTTATAATAACATTTTAGAAATTATAGGAATATTTATAAAACAATAAAATAAAAAACTATCAGATTGATTCAACAGAAATAAACTAAACTAGTTTAATTATGTAAACTTAATCAGATACTTCCAATCCCTCCATTTAAACGCTAAAAAACCCTTTCAATTATCTTTTTAATACCATCAGCAATCATCCTCTAAACACTTAGACTCGTTCACCCAATACTAACGACAAAGGCAAACCCCCATAATTAAGCTCACCTCCAAACAACAAGAGACTCCCCATTGCGATATTAATAATAAGCAACAAAAAACAGCGGAATAATATTAGCGGAAAACAAGGTTGATGACAGGAGGCCTGAGAAATGATTCCTTAAGACGGTAAAGACTCCAATAGATTCAGCTGGCTACCGTCTCGGGTATTACGCCAAGTTGGCTGACTCGTCGACGTGGCGTGGATTGATCGCTAGAAAGGGGTGTAATTAAATACATGCCCTCCCCCCATTCGGGCAATTAATCATCTCTTCTGGAAAACGTCTTCCTCTTCTCCCTTCTTGGTTCGATATGGCTTTCTGACCTGTTTATCCGAGTTCAAAAATTTTAAAGAGAAGAGAGAAGAAATTAAGAGTTATCTTGGAGTCTAAATTAGTTTGGGGTGAAAGATCTGATCGTGTTTGATGGTTTTGGAAGGTTTCAAGTGAGAAGTTAGGGGATGTCTGGAAAATATCTAGGTTTCAGGTATTAGGAGTTTGGTTATTTTTCTTTATTTATTTTAAAAGTGTTTTTGTTAGGTTTATAGCTAATAGGAATCGTTCCTATATTTTAGTGTTCTTTTCCCACCAAAGTTAGTAAAAGTTCAGAGAGGATTGACATAAAAATTGAAAAATGGATTTTGTGAATTACATGCTTTGATAAAATAGGTATTATTGTGACAGTTAATTTCACTGAAAAGCTATTTATATATATGTTTATAATATTACGGTATTACAGTTCTAGGTACAACAAATTTATTATTTGGTGACATTGAATTGCTGAAATTTCCCCTTGTTAAGGTTGAGAATATAAGATAACAAAAACCATGTCTATTTGAATTTTTTTATCGATAAAATTGTTGCTGTTTTAGAGGGTTTTTCTAGAAAATTTGGTAGATAACTACTTGGTAGAATATACGAACGAATGTTTCAATATGATATCTCTGTCTTGAATCAAATTTGAACTGTCTTTAGTTGCAATGGAAGAAGTTTTCAAATAAATCTTTATATGTAAATGGGGTCATGTCCAATAGAAAACCTAATGACATGTTTCCTTTATACTTACCGATTCAAATGAACGTTAAAGTACCTCCGATTAGAAATCCCAATTAATTTTTATACAATCTTTCTAATTATCGAGGCCTTTAAATAGATACATTTCTGCAGTATTTATATTTTAGCCTTAAAGGAACGAATATTGCTATAGGTCGTTAATTATAGCTAAATTTTGGTATTTTACACAAATCTGTAGCTTTTGTAGGTTTGTTTGGAGTAAAAATCTCTTAAGCATAGGCGGCGAACGGAACCATAGTAGTTGTCATGGATGTTTACCAGATGGCCAAACCACTTACACAGCACTTCACTGCCTGGCATTAGTGGAAGAGGGAAAAAGAGACTCGCCATCGGATCCTTTGAGAGGAAAGACGCATGCTTTAGAGCTGTGACGTCTGAACCTACTGGCTTGAGAAATGCTTAGGCATAGGCCTAGCATTTTGTAAAGATCGAAGGAATTGTTAATAAACGTTGTTTGTTGTTATAGCAACGTGTTTTAATTTAAGATTAAAACAAAGTCAAAATCCTTCACATTTTGGTGCCGAAACCCGGGAAGAAGTCTTGTAAGCCTTTAGATATTGTGATTAACGAAACAAAGTCTTTTCTTTTGACGGAAAGTCATGAATGAAAAGCATTTGTGTGTGCCATATTTTCAATTGGATTACCTACTAGTTGAACGAAGACAAATGTTCAAAGGTGACGATACCCTTATCTGAGAAAGGGGTAAGTGACATTAAGTACTTTTCTTCTTTGATCATGGCTGAATTAATGAAATTAAAATCGAAAAGAACTTCGATGAGGGGTCTTACAACACGATTAATTAATAAAATTGAGACTAATTTAAGCGATCAAAATTCTGAGGAAGTCGATTTATTAGAAGAGTTTTTAGAACAGATTGTGGAAAAAACTCGCCTTTTGCAGGAGTTAGATTCAGAAATTGAAAATCTTCTTGAAGAAAAGGACATTCCTGTAGAAATAGAATCCGCTCAGGAATATCAAGAGAAATTGATATCCATAAAATGCAAAATCAAATCTCGAATTAAGAGGCTTATCAAAAATGATAATTCAAATATTTCTCAAAATATGCGAGAAGTAGCCTCTCATAATGATTCAATTGGCCCAGGATCTGGGAGAAATACAGTTAAACTTCCTAAATTAACCATTGACAGATATTTTGGTGATCCAAGTAAATGGTTAGATTTTTGGAATCAATTTGAAAGTGCAATTCATAATAATGAATCTTTAAATGAAATAGATCGATTTAATTATCTTAAATCACTGCTAGGTGGCGTAGCCTTAAATTCAGTAAGTGGATTTTCTCTGTCTAAAGAAAATTACTTGCAAGCAATCTCATTGCTACAAGAACGATTTGGTCGTTCAGATTTAGTGATTAACGCTCACATGAATAAGTTACTTAATATTGAGCCAGTAAAATGCTCTACGAATATTGCAGCACTTAGGAAAATATACGATGAAATTGAAATTCAAATTCGTAATTTAAGTGCATTAAATGTAACCTCAGGAAGTTACGGTAACTTATTAAGTTCGGTATTGTTAAAAGTAATACCAGATGATTTGGCTTTGGGATTCACGCGAAAACAACGTGAAAAAGGAACATTTGATATCGATGAACTTTTGCTGTTTATTCGTGCAGAAGTAGAATGTCGAGAAGCTACAGTTTCTCTAAATGAAAACGCAACAGGTAAAAAGAATGCTCCATCAAATTATTCGTATTATAAGAAGCAAAATAAATTTCGTTATAATACCCCAACGGCTGCAGTTTTTTCTGTACCATTTGTTAAGAAATGTTTGTTTTGCTCTAAAGAGCACGAATCTCATTTATGCAAAGACATCACAGTTAAGGATAAAAGAGATATCTTAAGAAAAGAAGGTCTTTGTCTTTTGTGTTTCAAAGGAAAACACTATTCGTCAGCTTGTCGTTCAAAAATAAAACCATGTGATAACTGTAATGGTAAACTATATCATAATAAATCAATATGTTATAACTTGATAACGAAAAGAGAAATCCCAGAGCAGAGTTCCCCAAGTTCAGAAACTACTATCACAAATACGATGAATTATTTGCAAAACGATTCTGAATCAAAAGGAACAATATATTTACAGACTTGTTCAGTAATGGTAAATAATTCAGAAATATCTAGATTGCTTATCGATAATGGTAGTCATCGAACTTTCATTACTTCCAACTTAACAAAGAAATTGAAATTACGCCCAATTAGGAAAGAATCCCTCTTAGTTTATACTTTTGGCCAGCGAGATCCACTTGAAAGGATTTATGACGTTGTGCGCGTAGAACTGTCAAACATTAAGAACCCTAAACAAAAAATGGTCGTAGAAGCTTTAATCACGCCATATATTTCGGAAACAAATCTCAAGAGTCCATGTGGTGATATTCGTACTTACATGAGTGAAAATGATATCCAGATGGCCGATTCGCATTCCACTTCAGATACAAAAGTTGAAATCCTATTAGGCTGCGATTATATCGTAAACACAGGAAAGTTTATAAAATTAAATTCTTCATTGGTACTTATTGAAACTATATTTGGATTTACGGTAATGGGAAGATATGGAAAATTCTCTAACACGTGTTCATCAAATGCGGTTGTGTTTAAGTTAGGAGTTCAATTCGCTAATGAGGATACAAACAGTTATTTAAAACAGTTCTGGAAATTGGAATCTCTGGGTATTACAGATGAAAGTGAACAGATGTCGCGGAATGATATGGAATTAGTAAAAAGCTTCGAGGATAAATTGAAATTTATTGATGATAGGTATGAGACGGGATTAATATGGAGAGATAACTGCGACTTAGAAAGCAGTAATTTTGATATTGCTAAAAAGAGATTTTTTAACTTAAGCAATAAATTAATAAAAAATGACTGGTTATTAGATAATTATAGATCAGTCTTTGGTGATCAATTAAATAAAAATATAATTGAAGAAAGTTATGATGATACTAAATCTGGATATTATATGCCGCACAGTGCAGTGATAAAACCTGGTAGTAATAGTTCACCTGTACGTATTGTGTTTGACTGCAGCAGTAGTGCAACAAATAACAAGTCATTAAATGATTGCTTGTTAGCTGGCCCAAATCTAAATCCGAATGTTTTGGATATAATTTTAAATTTTCGGAAAAGCCGTGTAGTGTTCGCTGGAGATTTAGAAAAAGCTTTTCTACAAATTAGAATCACCGAGAGTGAAAGAAACTACTTAAAATTCTTGTGGTTTAAAGACGATTCTAAGATAAATTATCAAAGATTTAAATTAATGAGGATGACTTCATTACCCTTTGGTGCTACGTGTTCACCGTTCATCCTAGCTGCTACTATTAAATATCATGTACGAAAATACGAAGTTCAATATCCGGACACTTGCGAAATGCTGAACACTTCTTTTTATGTTGATGATTTATATCACGGGACAAACTCGGTTGAAGAAGCGTTTAGATTATCAATGGAAGCAATTGATATTATGAAAGATGCAGGGATGAATTTACGAAAATTCCAAACTAACTCTGAACATTTACGTGTATTGTGGGATAAAAATAATGTTATTCGGGATGCCATGTTGCATGAAAATTCTCTAAAAGTTCTAGGTATAATCTGGGATCCTATTGAAGATGTCTTTAAATTAGAAATGAAATCTCTAATTGAGGGATTGAAAAATCCTCAAAATACAAAAAGGTTTATTATCCAAACATCAGCCAAAATATTTGATCCTGTTGGTTTCATTGCTCCTTATGTGATAAGAATAAAATGTTTATATCAATCATTATGGCAAATGGGTTTGGATTGGGATGAAGAATTACCTGAATATATGAGAATAAAATGGGAACAATGGTACTCTGAACTGAAACATTTAACAAATTTATCAATTCATAGATGGTACTTTTCTGGAATATCGAACTCTAAATCAAATTATGAAATTCACATATTTTCTGATAGTTCTTTATGTGGATTTGGAGCTTGTTCGTATATAAAATATACAAATGAAGAGGGTAAAAGTAAAACTAGTTTCATTATGTCAAAGTCAAGAGTTGCTCCATTAAAAACATTGACTTTGCCGCGACTTGAATTATTAGCGGCAGTAATCGGAGCACGTTTAGCTAAGTACTTAAAAGGTATATTCAAAATTTCGGAAGATAACATATTTATGTGGACAGATTCCACTATTGTTATTTCCTGGATTAAAGGGAATCCAAAAGATTGGAAACCTTTTGTTGCAAATAGGGTCGTTGAAATTAAAGAATTAACCGATCCTCAAAATTGGCGACATTGTAAAGGAAAAGATAATCCTGCTGATTTACTGACTAGAGGTGAAAAACTTGAATCAATGATTAACAATTCCATTTGGTGGTACGGGCCACACTGGCTTGTTAAAGATTTAAACTTTAGTCGTGATATTTCTTCCCCAATTAATGAAGAAATTATTGCTGATGAGCGAAGAATGAATCCAGAAAAATCCCTACAGTTTTCATGTGTTGTGAATCCTGCCCCTAGTCCTATCTTAGAGATAGATAATTATAGTACACTTTCTAAATTATACAGAGTCACAGCATGGGTACAAAGATTCATTAATAACTCTAAAGCTGGTGCCGAAAAACAAACAGGAGTTCTAACTGTTCAAGAACTGAGAAAAGCTGAAATATATTGGGTAAAATTAATTCAAAATGCATCTTTTGAAAAGGAAATTAAAGATCTTAATTGTGGAGATGAAATAGATAAAAATTCTAAAATTTATCAACTAAATCCATTTCTTGATGAAAATGATCAGTTGCGAGTAAAAGGAAGATTGCAATTATCTAATTGTGCGGTAGATGAAAAACATCCGCTTATATTAGCTGCAAAAACTAAATTTGCTGAACTTTTAATATTAAATGCACACGAAAAAGTTCTTCATTTTGGAGTTGAGGCCACTTTAGCTGAACTTAGAAGTCGTTTCTGGATATTAAAAGGAAGACAATTCATAAAATCCGTTCTTAAAAAGTGCTTAATTTGCAGACGATACAACTCGCAACCAGGACATCAAATTACTAGTCCATTGCCATCATACAGAATTACGGAATCTCCTCCGTTCAGTGTTACAGGATTAGATTTCTTTGGTCCTTTGTTTACAAAAGGATCAGACTCAAAGTTTTACGGGTTAATTTGCACTTGTGCAGTGACAAGAGCCATTCATATAGAAATTGTGCCCAATTTAACAACAGAAAGCTTTATGCTTGCTTTCAGGAGATTTATTGCGAGGCGCGGTTGGTGTAGTGTTATTATTTCAGACAATGCGAAGACGTTCAAAAGAGGTGATCTGGAATTCAAACATATGTGGAGAGTTCTTAATAACCCTCAAGTAAAAGAGTTTTATGGATCCCGTAGTATCGAATGGAAATTTAATGTAGAAAAAGCGGCTTGGTGGGGTGGAATATTTGAACGCATGATAAAATCAGTGAAAATGTGTCTTCGAAAAGTCGTAGGTAAAACATCTCTAACGCAAGAACAACTTGAAACGATTCTTATAGAAATCGAGAGTGTTATAAATTCCAGACCGATAACTTACGTTCACGCTCATGATGAACCGAATCCCCTCACACCTGCTCATTTCTTAGTCGGAGATAGACCATCAACATTACCTGCCGTTAGACTGCCTCAACAACTAAACAGAAACGCTATTGTGAATAGATACAACTATCATCAAAAACTACTAAACCAATTTTGGAATAGATGGAGAAGAGAATATTTATTCAACTTGCGAAGTGCGAACTGTTCTTCACCTGGGAAGCCTGTCACTAACTTCAAACCAGATGACGTTGTCCTCATCGGTGGTGAGCATTGCCCCAGAAACATGTGGAGACTCGGCAGAGTTCAAAGTGTTTTCCCAGGGCGAGATGGAAAGGTCCGATCCTGCCTGGTGAAAACGATGTCTGGGACGATCAGACGTCCGATCCAGCTTCTATATCCTTTAGAGTTGAATTAAATACTTAGGGCTAATTTTAAAACTTGTAGTTGAATTTTGATATTAACTATTTGTAGCTAAGCAATAACTTTGAATTTAGAGACAATTTATATAGATGGACACTATATATAATCTAAGTTACTTTAGGTGCAAATGATTAAATATTTAGTATTGCATTAATTGTGAATTAGATAGATTTCACTTTAAAAGTTTGTTTTGATTGAAATTTTAAATGCTTGATTTCATATACAACAGTTGTATATAAATTATGAAAGTATTAAGTATCATTAAAATAGTGTTTTGCATGATATATTTAGTATAAGTTTAGAATTTGTGGTTGTTAGTTTAAGATTAACGTATTTGTTCTGTATTTTGATAAATAATTTTGATATGTTATTTTATACATTTGAAATGTTTTAATACTTAATTGAATTTAGATTATTTAGAAATCTGATGTGTGTAAGAGTAATTGATTCTTTATTGTATTATTATTTCAGAAATTAAAAGTAAATGTTTTATTATATAATTAATAGTTTGAACAAATTTAATGTTTGAATATTTTACATTTACCAGTATTGGATATGGTTAAGATATTTTAGAAAATCTATTGTTTGAATATTGTATGATAAATTAAGATATACGTTATTTTCTCTCAAATTCCTTAAGTTGTATTGTTGATGAACTGATTGTTCATCGGTGGGGAGTGTGTCATGGATGTTTACCAGATGGCCAAACCACTTACACAGCACTTCACTGCCTGGCATTAGTGGAAGAGGGAAAAAGAGACTCGCCATCGGATCCTTTGAGAGGAAAGACGCATGCTTTAGAGCTGTGGCGTCTGAACCTACTGGCTTGAGAAATGCTTAGGCATAGGCCTAGCATTTTGTAAAGATCGAAGGAATTGTTAATAAACGTTGTTTGTTGTTATAGCAACGTGTTTTAATTTAAGATTAAAACAAAGTCAAAATCCTTCACAGTAGTAGCGTTTCACAACGCTAGGGTAGCATAGAGGTTAAAAATGTTAGAGTTGTCAGAAGTATACACTGTCTACCAATAAGT
This sequence comes from Linyphia triangularis, assembly GCA_963978545.1. Taxonomy (NCBI): domain Eukaryota; kingdom Metazoa; phylum Arthropoda; class Arachnida; order Araneae; family Linyphiidae; genus Linyphia; species Linyphia triangularis. The sequence goes on along the minus strand of OZ021722.1, from coordinate 36,980,391 downwards.
ATTTCGACACCCATTCAAATGAGGATATCTTCTTAGTGTAGAAGCATAGACACACGAAATTCACATAGCAAAGACATCTTTATGTTACATATCTATAAGTAAAAAAACTCAGTTGCAAATTGAAATGCAAAGTGTACTGTGGGGGCATATGCAAAAGAATGGAGTACCATTAGCGTACAGATGCATTTACTTTAAAAATCGCGCAAGTCATGGGGTTGATTTTTAGTGTGAGATATAATCTCCTCTGTCATCAGTGTTTACTTGGCACTGTATTCTCATACTTAACATGAGTTTCTTGATGAATTCTAGTGACTAAATGGTTCGTAACATGTTTTGAACAGTTTGCAGGTCATAGAAAGTTCCCAATACATTAAATCTTTACACAATACATATCGTAGAAGCGTCCCACACATGCTTGCCGAAATTTAGATTAGAGGAGTAATCTAGCTTACTTATAGTCGCAATATTGATATTTTTTAATAGTTTATACAAGGCAAAAGTGGAATAAAATTTACCATAAGTATCAATAAACATGGTTTAAAAACCAACATTTCACCATTAACGACTTGTCTAGATCAAGTTAACATAATTTCAGTGAAAGAGTTGAATTTAATTATATTTTGAGCTCTTGGGAAACTTATTAAAACAATTCAACATATGGCACCCAAAGACCAAATCTTTTAAACATCAGATACTGTTTACAGAAAATAATTTTTTCAGTCTTATGAGTGATATTGGACATCAGATGATCTGTAAAAACGATGGGAACATTATATTTCATGATAAATGCTAATTCAAGTTAACTATTTGGTGGGAAAAGAGTTTTGGTCTTTCGGTTCAATACGTTGAAATTAATTAATAAGCTTCCCAACAGCGCAAAACATAATTAAATTCCACTTTTTCACTGTAAATGCGTTATCTTGATCTAGACGAGTCTTTAATTGTGAAATATCAGTTTCTAAATCGTGTTTATTGAAGGTTATGGAAAATTTAATCCCACTTTTGCTTTGGACAAATGATTAAAAAATATTAATATCACCCCTATAAGCAAACCAGATCACTCCTCTAATCCAAATTTCATCAAGCATGTGTGGGATGCTTCTACGATATGCATTGTGTAAAAATTTAATGTATTGGGAACTTTCCATCACTTGCAAACAGTTCAAAAGGTGGGAAGAACAATTTAGTCTCTAGAATTTATCAAGAAACTCATTTTAAGTATAAGAATACAGTGCCAAGTAAACACTGTAGACAGGGGAGATCATATCTCACACTAAAAGTCAACTCCATGAGTTGCGTGATTTTTAATGTAAATGCATACACACTAATAGTACTCCATTCTTTTGCATATGCTCCCATTGTACACTTTGCATTTCAATTTGCGACTGAGTTGTTTTACTTATAGATATGCTGCATAAAGATGTCCTCTTGATGAGAATTTCAGGTGTCTATGCTGCCCCCCTGAGAAGATATCCTCATTTGAATGGGTGTCCAAATACTTATTGGTAGATAGTGTTGGTAGATAGTGTATTACGATTCTTTTCATAACTTGAATTCCTCTTGTTGAAAGTAGATTATTAACGGTATGAACGTACTGAGTAAATGCCATCCATAAGATCGGTGTTAAAAAGGATAAGATGATCATTCATTGTTTTTAATATAAATCTAAAATGGTTTTTTTTCTGAGACAAAAAAAAAGTCTTTTAAAAGTATCATTTAATACAAAGAATATATTAAACTCAATGGTCTAAAGAAACATGCGTCGGCTTTTGGATGTTTATGCAGAACTTTTAAAGAGATTGAAGACAACAAACAAATTTAAGGAAATGCTTTTATTTATTTTTAATTCGGAATGAGAGTTTAAAAGGGAAATCATTTAGAGCTTTAAAAATTTATAGAACGTTGACACAAAGTATCGACATTTCAGATCTACCAGAGTCAACATTCCCTGTCCCCGGTGTATCTTTTATATCTTAAACCCTCCTCAATACCATTTTTGATTACTAAACAAATAAGTTTATCCTATGTTTCGAATCAAAGAGAAAAATCACTCTCGCAAAATGAACAGAAACCACAGAATCCACCTCTCAACCAACCGTTGCACACTATTAAATATTTAAAGTTAATTGGTGTTTGGCAAAGAAAAGGGAGTGGATGTTTGAAATCGGGGGCGTTTAGAAACAACCTCTGCCAACGGCCAAAAGACTTGGATAATTAATTTGTTAGCAGAATTAATCATGAGAAATGTACACTTTGGAGGTTTTACGAAAACTCCTGCGAAGGGAATCCGTCGTAATTATTTTCGCCGGAATGAAATTCGCTAATTAATAATGAATGCCCCGACCGTAAATTGAAACAAACCGTCAGTCGGAAGCGAAGTTTTGAAAATTTTATGTCGTAATTGAGTTGGAAATGGAAGTGAGGTTCGGACAAATCGCGTTTGCTTTGCATTGAATCGTTTTCAATAGAATGGAATGGTTTTGAGTTTGAAAGATTGTGACTTCTCTCATAGAAAAATCTTTTGTTGATATTTGAATACAACGTTAAGTTATAACTAGCTTGCTGTCAAACTATAAATGAAATGAAATTCGAAGTAAGTAAAGAACATAATATTTGTAATTTTTTAAACAAACTTAGAAAATGAAAGGAAAAATTAGCAATTTAACGTAATAATTTTAATTCAATGCAGACGTTCAAATAAGACAATTTAAATCTTAAATATTACTTGCTGAATACCCATGCTTCACTACAAAATTTTACCCTGTACCTTTTAGCAATAAAAAGGCATTCATGTATTTCCCATCTTAGATGCTCACTACCGTTTCGACCCCTGAAAATTGGTTTTATCAAAATCGGAATACCTTACATTAGCTATGTTTGCCCTTGTTGATATTTGCTTCGAATTTTATAATTGTGACTGTACTGGAAGTAGGGTATAGGGATATTCTTTGCACATGGAACGTTTTGACTGCATTTCGACCTTTTAAAATCAGTTAATCGAGATTGAAAGAGTTTATTTTTTTAATGTTTCGCTTTGCTGATATTTGTACCAAATTACAGAGTTTGGACTACATTGGAAGTGGAACTTGTTTGGAATGTTTAGGCACCGTTCGACCTGTTAAATTTATTAATCGATGATTGGAATAGCTTACTTTATTGGCATATGTATCAAATTGCAGAATTGTGACTTCTTTGGAAATGGGACACTTCGCTATTCCTCGTATTGAACATTTCGACCCTTTAAAATGAGTTAATTGAGATTGGAATAATTTTATCTATGCTTACCCTTGGTACCAAATTTCAGAGTTGGGACTGTGTTGAAAGTGGGGTATTGAGATAATTCTCATTTGGAACCTTTCGATCCCTTTTCGACTCCTTATATCTGGTTGATCGATATTAAAATAGCTTACTTTTTATATGCTTGTCCTTGTTGATATTTTGTACCGAATATCAGAGCAGTGGTTACATTGTAAATGGGCCATTTGAAGATTCTTGTTTAAAGCGTTTCATCCCTTTTCAACCCTTTGAAATTGGTTAATCGAGATTGGAATAGCTTACATATGGGAAGTGCGAGGATAGGTGATGCGTGAGTGAGTCAGTGAGTCAGGGAATGAGTGAGGGTTTTGCCTTTTATATACAGAGATTTCTGGATGGTTGACAATTCTTTTTAATCCTTTTATTCAAAAACAAACTTGGTAAATGATTTAAAGCTGTAACTTCCAATGATTTAAAAGTAATTTAAATGCTATAACCTCCGTTTCTGACGAATAGTTTAGTTACAATTGCACATAAGTGACCTCATATCTCTAAGCAATAATATACATTATCTAACAGAGATGAATTTAAAAAAAATTCCTCCAAGTAATTTTAAATACGCAGGTTACGCAAGTGCCTACTAGATTATATGTAACATAAATATGGATTTCATGTACCATCAATTTAAATTCAATTATGCGTTGCTATTTTTTTAGTTATTCTGTATTCTCTTCTAATATCTTTTAATTGAGAGCTCTATACGTACTTTTGATTGAAAACTTACTTATTATAAGCAACCAATAAATGCGATTTGCTGAATGAAGAGAAGTATTTTTGATTTGGTTTCAATCAAAAATACTTTGATCAAAAATTAAATAATTACAAATTTAAATTGATTTGTAACTTTCTTAAAGCTATGGTTGGGATTGAAAATGATTAAAATCACCATAAAATTGTATAAGTTACAGAGCATTGCTTGATTCGTCCATTACCAAATCACATCAAAGAATTTCTTTTGAAGGCAGTTACCACAGTATTTATGTACATAACTATTAAATCAATCTGAACTTAAATATTTGCTATTCAACCCAATAACATTACAACAATTTAAATTCTGTTAAGTGAAATAAAATCTTTTATACTAGCCAAATTAATCTTATAATCCATAAAACGTTACCACACTAGACATTTACCAATTATCCACATTCCGAAATAGTCCCGTTAAAAATAGCCCGATCGTGGCACAGATTTCTATTTCGGATATCGCCTGCATTCAATATCATGTTAATGAATCTCCTTATTCCCTCAGGAGATTTGTCTTCCGCCAAGCGAAGCACTCCGCCAAGCAAGGCTCTTCTGATTGTAATTAAAACGAAGGCCCTTGCCTCCGATGGTCGTCGCGTTTTACGGGTCTCCGGCGTCTCCGTCTTATCATGCGAAGAGGCAGGTTAAGAACCTCTTCCGATAATCCGTTGAGATCGGATTGTAGAAGAGGGGATGTTCACAAAAATGAACCGTTCACAAATGCAGGGCATGTCACGAATTCTGGCAAGGAGCGACGTTTAATACTTGGGTAAATAAGATGTCAGTAGAAATGAAATCTTTGCAAATAAAATTTATTTTTAGAGTAAAGTTAAGTAATACTTTAGTCTTAAACTTTTATCATTAGAAATAACAATCCAATTCCCCCATCGATTAAACTATCATCGAATGTCCGTGGCTATTGAAATGCAGTGCCATATAGTATCACATTATTTTTAACATTAATTGGGGGAGTATTCCAACCAATTTACTTTCTAGAGATCAAAACTTTTCGTTAATGAACCTTTACTACTAATTTTGATAATTGAACCTGCATTGTCTGGAAAGTAGGGCACTTTCCTATGCCGTGTGAATATAAATTACTTGATTTCATGGCATGAGATTTATTATGAGCATTCAATCCATATAAATTGCTTTAGATTCTGTAGTTTTACTTTTGTGCATGAATGTCATTTAAACAGTGATCTATTGGGACATTGGCATATGATTTTATTAAAATTTTTATAGACGGAGAGATAACTGAAAAGTTATGTCGTCACTGGACAATTTTTATGGAATGTAGAGACAAACAAGTAGCTTAGTAATAGGTTTGTTTGTTGCATTTTAATCATCTGCCTGTATAAGGAAAACTAGTTTTAAAGTAATTAAGAGAAATGATATAAATTTGACTGCATTTCAACTTTATTGATTTACGTCCAGTGACGTAAAGCTGTGGAGCTACATAAAAGCCAAGTCGGCAGCTGTAAAAAAATAAGGAATCCGTTGACGAGTGAGACGATATCAGCTATTTGAGTTTTTGTTACAAAATAATGAATGCGAAACGGGACGACTTAAAAGAAATACTTATTCATTATTTGGTGAGTAAAGTAATATTTATATAATGGCTTTCATTAAAATTCTTTTGGATTAATTCTGACCACTTCTTAAAGTACTACTATTTGTTACTATTCAACAAACACTTCAGAATGATTCTTGATGGCACATATACATACAAAAATCACCAGTTTCTTCTTAGAATATCATGTTTTAACGAGATTAAAATTAAAATTTCATTTTATTAGGTCCTAAGTGAATTACTATTAGTTTTTTAGACTCACTGAAATGATTTGTTCGCTGCACTTACCTTTCCAATGCAGAAGTTATCTTTTCTGCCTACCGATCTGAGAAGCGAAGGTGGAACTGGTGGTGGAGACACTCGTAAAATCTCGGAAAAATTCGTAAGAAATGTCGGAGGTTCCGCATCGGGATGATGCTGTTGACGCCGCCTTTTTCTGGATGACAAATTCAACCTCTGTGCAGCCCTGTAATAGAAAATATATTATAAATTAAATATAATTTTTTTTTCATTCGGTGTTGTTTCTGAAACGCATGCTCCTTCAGAATCTTGTAAAACTGTAGCACTTGAGATTTTAACAATGAATTTGAAGGTTGAAGTGCTCATTTTTTTTAATATTGTGGTGATTGTTTAAAAGTATGCAATAGCACATATGCGAGTTTTGGAAATTTGAGAATTGAAGATGAAAAACCTTTTAATATCATATTGATTACTAATTTTGCATAAATAATGTTTCAAATATTTGTTAGGTTACATAAAGTTTTTGAGTATTTTGTTTTTAGAGATAAAAATAGGTTTATATATTGATCTAGACAAATGCATGACAAATGTGTTGCATAATTGTTTAAAAGTATGCAATAGCACATATGCGAGTTTTGGAAATTTGAGAATTGAAGATGAAAAACCTTTTAATATCATATTGATTACTAATTTTGCATAAATAATGTTTCAAATATTTGTTAGGCCACATAATGCACTTGAGTATTTTGTTTTTAGAGATAAAAATAGGTTTATATATTGATCTAGACAAATGCATGACAAATGTGTTGCATAATTGTTTTCATAATAATGAAAACATTTATGTTGGTTGGTTGTATTCAGATTATCTGGCGCCGTCAGCAACACGAGGGCTATAATGCGCCGAAACTTTCGTCATTAGACAAGCCAACATACATTTACAAACACCCATGCCTACGCGGGACTCGAACCCGCAACCTCGCGGTCTAGAAGCCAGCACGCTAACCACTATACCGTTGAAAACATTTATGTGACAATAATCTTAATATAATGAGATTTTTTCCACATCTCAATTCAATATAAAAATGTGTAGAAAGTTTAGCGGATGATAAATATTTTTTACTTACTCCTCTCCATGTTTAATGGTTAGAACCATGATTTTTGGTATAACCATATTTAATGGTTTGTTTCTACAAAATTTTAAATTCTAAAACAGTCAATTAGGAATGTTTTAGCAATGTATTAAACCTAAAGAACACGGAATGAATGAAACTAATACAGTTGTTAATAGTGTAATTTAATAGTAACTACAAGCATTCTAGAGTAGTCAGTTTTATTTTCCTTCAACAATAGACAGACTGAATATTTGTTGGAAGGGCTATCAATTGATCATGCAATCAATTCGTAAATAGCATGAAAGAGTGTTTCTAAACCATAACGCATTTACAGTAAGATTTCTTGTTTATATGACAAAATTTTGTAATGTTCTCTCATATATATTACCAATATAACAAATTATGCACATTATTTTAGCATTTAAGCTTGAATAAAAGTATCGCAATTATTTAACTAATTCAAAACCCGTTTCTGTAACAACCGGAAAATAATCAGAAACAAACACAATAAATGTCCTTGACATTTTAAACAGATATATGACTAAATATCAGTACCTTTCTGAACCTTTTTTATCTGCTAAAAAATAAACCTAAAAATGGAGCCAAAGAAGAATGGGAAGAAGGGGAGGGGGCGACTTTTGAAATAAGTAAAACTACACCCCTCACTCCCTTAAAAGTTGAGAAGTTAATTTTAAGAATCTGTAGTTGAGAGGAGTAGACCCGGGGCAAGTTGGCAGCTGACGTTAAAATGAAGTTAAAAAGAATAAAAACTTCACCAAAGTGATTTTTTTGTTGTTCTGAATTCCCTTAGGACGTGGATTGGCTTAACTTTTCTACTTTTAAAGGCACTAAAATGCAATAAACGAAATAAGCTACCAAGAAATTTCCGAAGAACCCGTAAATTGTGTTTTTAAATTTAATTTGTTATATTTCAATGATAATTCTCGCATTCTGTTTTGTTTCAGGTAGTAGAAGAAAGTTAGAGATTACTCAAGCATAAAATATTAAACATCCTATTATAAAATAAAAAAAAAAATAATGTTAAAAATTATTAGATACAAGACAATGCGTGTACATATCACATGAATTACTTATTTATCATATCCATTAAAATTACAGACTCGAAAAATTAGTTAACGTGAATTGAAGACACCATTACTCCAAAATTATTTCTTAAAAAATATTGATTTTCAGTTCTTTAAAATAACAATTCCGTTATATTTTTGCGTCCAATTCGGAATAGTCTAGGAATCCAAATGATAATGTTGGTGGATTATACTAATTGTTCCGTAACGGAATCTTATTAATGCAAGGAATTGGAATCTCACTAACTCTCTAACTCCGTGCTTGGAGATTACATTTATAGAAGGATTTCAAGTGGCTCAAGTTCAACAGTGGCTAATAACACAGGGGTTCGAATGTGGAAATGATTGAATATGTAATGAGAAATGCAATATCACAGTATGTTGAGGTTTAATTACGGATATACGTGCTATCTTCTTGATTTTCAACCATAAGCAATGTGGATGTGTGTAACGGTACATGGAAATTAGCAGGTCGTATGGAAATTTTTAATCTCAGAAAATGCTTTAGGTATGTTATATTTCATAATTTATTGAGACAGGGAAAAGAAAATCTTAGAGTTCTTTAAGATTGAAATTTATTTTATTCCAATTTATTGAAATTTATTTTAAAATTTTAAATGGAATTTTTTTTTACCACTGACTTTTCTATCTTTCATTTGAAATTACAAACTTCGCCATTTTGGCGAGTTTTGGTGATAAATTTGGCAATTATTATTTTTAGAGAACTCACTGAAATGGCGAGCTTGATGATAACAAATTAATATTAATTTCTAATTTTGGATGCTGGAAAGGACTGTGTTCCAACCCGATACGAACATAACCCTTCTACTATAAAGTTTATGCTGCAATGTAGTACAGTAGTTAAAATTATATACTTTTTTTTTTATAATTTTACATTGTTAGATACACAAGAATATTTTTTTTTATTTAGATTCATGCGATTTCATTCGAATTATTATAAGGTATAGACCTGTTATGTACTATGTTAAACATTTTAGTTTAAATGTATATTTTTATCATTTTAGAGTACATATAAAGAACTGCTTCAAATACGAAAGAAGAGTGAACATAATCGTGCTTTTTTTATTTCTAAAAGTTTGTAGGTCCTGTTAATGGGAACTGACATAGATACATTTTCATTGTATCTGAATTTTCATCCTAATACTGGCTATTCACCTGTTTACCCTTTATTTATTGACGGTATTTATTACTCATCGAGTTCCTTCTGTTTTCTCATGGTTCTGTGTTAATGAAAACGCTTTGAGACCTATTAGGATTTTGAAATCCTAATGAGTTTGTTCTTAAATTTTTAGATGAAAGTATAAGTTTTGATTTCCTTTATATGCAAACACATGGACGACTTTCAATCTTCTAGCTATCTTATCTTGCTCTTGGTATCTCTACTTGTCTCTAGCAAGCTTCCAAATATAAAGAAGCTTCTTCCGCCATCCAACAATTGAAGAACGAACTTCACAGAAGTGGACTTAAAAAGTCCCCTCAAAGCGTTTAAATTAATGCAGTACCATAATAAAACTTATGGGACTTATAAGTTCTATTAGTTAATAAAGGGTTAAAACCATCTAAAACGATATTTCTTGGAAGTATACCATTGTAATTTTCCTCATTTTTATTGTTATAAAAATTAAAATTTTATCTTTTAAACCTACATAAAAATCCCCTTTAGAAGCAACTAAGTTGTAAATAAGAGACAAGGAGCATCTCGTCTATTTTTCGAAACAGAAAAGCATTCATCACAAAAAGAGATAGCTATCTAAAAAAATCGAAGCAGAGCAACTTCACAACAGCGGAGAGGCGCCTTCTATCATCTTTCTTTTTATTGCTTTCACTTTTTTTCTTCTCTTTTCTACTCGAAGGCCTTACGTACACCCCGTTCGATGCAAGAAATCAATATGCGTTTACTTAGCTATCTATTTTCACCTGTCAGAGAATTCAAGGCAGCCAATTCAACACAGGTCTCGTTTTTTTCTTTGGAGAAGGAATCTGTGTAAATCCTTGCTCCCAAGTGTATACACACAAACGTCGCTTGACAGATCGAGAAAGAAGCAAAAAAATGTCAACTATAAGTTTGTTTGTCTCGCAGTTGCTATAGGACTGTCCATTTGATAGAGCATAGGATGATTTCTGAGGTGTTGATAGAATGGCAATGAATTAAAAAGGACGATTGTGGTCAATATTTACTTAAAAACATAGTTTTATTGGTATTTAAGCAGTTTTTAGACCCAAGGAGATATAATTATTATCATTTATGTTAAAACTTTTGTCAAGTGTTTTTAATTTTTATGGCATGATGTGTTAAATATGCTCATAAAGAGTTAAATAAGCATGTGAAAAAACTTTGAATTGCAGTGTAAATTTTACAAAAGTGTAAGCGAATAGGAAATGGCCCCCTTTATAAAGAATAATAAAATGTCTGAGATGTGTTTGTGGTTATACCTTCGTTGTTGAGCTGTTGGAAAACTCTGCAATAAATTAATCCGTCTTTTCTTAGAATTAAAATTTGACATTAGAATAATTTTTTAGGTAAATTCTACAAAAATGTTCACGTCAATGATAGTTCCAATTTGAAAATTAAAATATTAAGAATAGATATGGAGAAAAATATACAAAATAGGTTATTTTGATACTTATTAGCTTAAAATAAATATAAAATACATCTGACCATTTTGAATGACGGTAAAATATTTTATAACTAAAATTTTTTTAATATAAGATATTTTACTACAGTTTGTCATCATGCATATTATCCAATTACACCAAATTAATTTCAAGTTAAGCAATAAAATTGTAGATGAGAAAAGTTCAGCTCTTTATGTGTATTGGATAACTAAAGTTTAGGGGAAATTTTCTTGTGTTCTAGTTCTTCTACTTTTTGTATATTGATTTCAACCAATGTAAAATATGTCTAAAAAGAGTTATTATTTTTTGTTAAAAACTCTGTTTACAATTCCAGAACAATAAAAGCTGCAGATATATTATTTTCTGAGTAATTTATAATCTTTTACAAAAAAACTTTTAAAAGAGACACCCATTTTTACCTGTTTGTAAATAAAAATTGAATATATTGACATTTGGTTGACTTTACTTAAGAGAAAACGTCTTTCATTTTCTACTCATAGATCTAACGTTTTATTTTTTTATCTACAATTTCTGTCGGACTATTGCATTGAAGCAGATGAAATTTTACAACATAAATAACATCAGTAATAAAAGTTCATAAAATAAATGAGAAGGCAAAATAATCGTTTTTTCATTATTACACTTAAAAAGTTTTTATAAACTACCTTATAACTACTTACAAAATAATTTAAGAAAGACTAGTTATTTTGCCTTCATATTGCTTTAATTAACTTTTATTACTGATGTTATGTCAGTAGTGAAATTTCATCTGCCTCAAAGCAATTCTCTTGCAGAAAAAATAAATCATTAGGTTTATGGTGCAGGGACAGATTGATATTTTCTTTTAAAGGTTTATAATAATTACACAAATAACGTTTTAATTTTAAAAAGCGTTTTAAATGAACAATATTTTAAAGTAAAACTCATTCCTCGCATATACTAATAGTTTGACATGTTTAAAATAAATCAAATCACACATCATCTAACAAAAATCACTAGCTTAGTATAAATAGTTATCCAATCTAGGAAAAAAATATTAGATTGTTGACCAGAAGAGATTACACACCAAGCATACCGCCAGAAAATCTTGTACCAAAGATATATCCGAGAAGACAAAAGGAAATATTTCGTCCCTTGTCCAACTTCCAAGATATAGATCGAAACTCAGATAAATGAAAAATCCACGTCCTGAACTCACTTCTTTCGGACAAAAGTGTCAATCAGCAAGAAAAAGAAATTTCTGGAGACTTGATTCTCCTGGGACATTCCTTTGTTTTCCATTTTTCGGGTCCCTTATTTTTTTATGAGGAAAAGAAATTCGTTTCCAGACTGATTTTTATACTTTTTTTTCGGGGGAGATCTATTTTTGCGCTGTTTCAAGCAAAAACCTCCCGGGTGGCAGATAGTCTTTGTGTATTTTTATAGCTTATGTTTATTATTATATCTTTCCTGGAGAAAAGTATTTTCAAATGTGTCTGTGGTATTGTCTGAGGTTGAGAAAAATGCGGATTTCTTTTGATGGGATGACGATTCTGATAGAGGATTCATCTCATGGGCTTTCATGTCGTGTGTACTTTAAATACATGATCCATAGTCTATAAAAATCAAATTCTGTACAACAAAATAAAGGATTTTTGCGAATTTTTAAACTTATATGGCAGACGAAAGAAAACTTATCCGAAAGAGATATTTTTGAATCAAAGTTACTTATTGCATGTTTTTAGTAAAAACATGCAATAGGTAACTATTTATTTAAAGCAATAGGTACTATGTAACAAAAGTATGGTGTGAAATTTTGTTCATCAACATAAATAATAAAAAGTCACTTAATATATTTTTCTTTTGTGATACGATAGAAAAGTTGTTGAATTATCTCTATCGTGTTATAAAAGTGCGCTAAAAAGGGTTAAATTAATTAAGATTTTTTCTAGAACTTATAATTGGTGAAATTTTATTTATAGTTCAAATTAGTTAAACACAAAGCTTTGTTTTAAAATATTTTCAATTAAATGGTTATTATGCTTATTGTGTTTTTGTAACTTGACAAAATACTAAGTATGTTTATAGTGCTGAAAAACTTTATAGATTTTGTTGTACAATAAGAAAAACATTTGGAAAAAAAAAAAAAAAAAAAAAAAAAAATCATTACAGTAAAAAGAAGGCACTTTCCTTATTTAGGATTATTATATCAGGTCTTCCAGCATCATTTTTTAGTTTAAATAGTTAAAAAATATCTTAAAAGTTTGGATTTTTAACTCAGCTATAAGCCTAATCAAAGTATATAGTAAATATTGTTATGTATAATTAAAATAAAAAATTGGAAAATGATAAGGATATTCTGGTAGAAAATGATTATAACTTTTTTTTAGTGTTAGACACTCAAGATATCTCTAAATTTAAATCGCAATATTTGAAAACAGGAATAGTTTAGAGTTTATTCATACGCCTTTTTATAATGCACAATACAAGAGAAATTACTAATTAAGTACTGCAGTAGTGAAAATTTTCTAGTTAGAAGCTTACCGATTGTAATCTGTAAAACTGTCTTTGCCACTGCTATTATTAAATGGCAGAGAAGTTTACTAAAGCAAGTAGCTCGCTCGTAAACTGGTTCTCTTCTACCGCTTTTCTAGTAGAAGTAGGTGATTTTTCAATCTTTTGATTTAAAAGGTTAGTGAGAAGACTCAACTATTTCTAACGTTACGAAAATTTTCATTATTAATTTTTTTCATCTAAATAGTTGGATAAAATATAAATATGATCCACTATCATAATTAACGCTTAGCATATTACTTAAGTAATATAAATTACTGGGACATTACCAAATTTTTGGATACTTTAAAGTAGTTGGCATAAAAAAAAATGACAATCTAAAAATAACTAATAAACAGACAAGATTCATACAGGGAAAAACTAAAAGCATAAGAGAAATGGTTGTTGGTTGGTTGTATTCAGATTATCTGGCGCCGTCAGCAACACGAGGGCTATAATGCGCCGAAACATTCGTCATTAGACAAACCAACATATATTTACAAACACCCATGCCACCCATCGGCCATAAGAGAAATGAAATCCATGATATGGGCTATGAAGTAAATGTTTTGTATTGATTTGATATAAATTTGTGTTAAACAGTTTAAAATGATATATTATGTGCAGTCTACTGACTATGCTTTTTTGCTAATAATTTTATGGAATGCAGTTAATAATAGATTTAAACATTCATTCAATAGGTCTAGGAAAATTTCATAAAGAAGAATTTGGGTTGGAACTTTTATTCCATTCTTATAACTACGAAGTATTCAATTTTTTTTTTTTTTTTACTTTCTTATTGCACATAATTCAAATATTCATTTTAAATTATGAGTCTACACATTTCACACTTAACTATCTAAATATTATTGAAAATATAGTTTAAAATTTACAACTTTTATTAACAGTATCATTATGGTTTTTTGTGTTAAAAAGCATTTTGTAAAGTTTAAGGGGGTGCGGTACCGAAAATAAAAAAAACTTTATTTATGTACATTTTTACGTCAAAAATTTATTTTATGTATGAGACACTATTTATATATCTTTGAGAAAATGTTTTTTTAAATATTGTGTTTTGTTATTTAAAAAAAATTTAAAAACCAAGAAAAATCCATAATAATTGATGTTTGCGTATTTTGATATAAGTCAAGAAAAAATAAAAAAAAATTCTAAGTGAAAGCTTTCTGTAATACATAATTATATAAAGAAAATTTTGTCTTCACAGAATTTTGATAGGTGAACTAAAAAAAATTAAAAAAATTCTCAAAGTTAAAATATTGAAATTTTTGCTTTTTTATTTTATGTTATCTTTTACGTTAAAAATTATATTTTAAAACAGAATTAAAAAAATAAAATTATGTGAAGACAAAATATTTAAAAATATATAAATTAAATGCTCCAAAAATTTGAATAGCCAATTGTTAATGGTTCTGGAGATATATCGATTTGAATATGCAACATCTGTGAAAAACACTAGTGCTAGAAAAACGCACTTTAAGCAAACGCTTCAAGGTGTTGCGCCCATTAGTGATGTTTAAATCACAGGTAATTTTGTGGCGTTCTAATCATCGGAGGAATAAGATAAAAACATCATTCTCTTCAGGAATGTATGAACTATTTTTTAAAATCAGAAAAAAAATTTGGGATTTTTGAAGAAATTTCGGTACTATACCCCCTTAAGTAAAGTAAAGAAGTTTTTGTGTGAGGAGTTTCAGATGTAAGAGATTGCAAAGCGGTATAAAGAAAGCCTCACCTAAATAAACTTTGCTTTGTTTTCTTTTCACTGGCCAAGACTGGCAATTTTGTATTTATTTCATACAGCATTTTTTGTGTGCTTACAATCGTTATAGTTAAAAGCTAACCGAAGCTTTGTTAACTTTTTCTTCGTTAAATCTTTCAAATAAAAACAAAACATCAAGTGACTAAAACCCTTCCGGTTAAAACTTCGAAGTATAACCTCGCACCAGGCAGTTTCAAGATCATTCATTAAGATCTAGAGGTACAGCACAAGCCTCTCCAAGATAAACTTTACTTTCTTTACCTCTCTATACACAACACAAGTCTGGGGCAATTCCTTTGCGCCCTAAGATCAATGGGGCAGAGTAGAGGGCGGGAGAGGGACTAAAAGAGGGCCAGTTAAGGGAGAAATGGGGTAGATAGCCAGAAAGTCGTTCCGTAAAATGAGATATTCTGATTGTCAGATAAGAACTCTGCTTCGTTACGGGGCCGAATTTTCTCGTTTTCCGAATCGGCTAACTTCTTCTGAACCAATCAGGGTTATCGAGACTTTATTGAGTGGTACCTAAGAGTTCGTTGGAGCATAAAAGTGAGCTTTTGATGCACGCTCCAGGTTCGAAGGGGAATAACTCGTGCTAAGGTTATCGCACGTAAAGAGGAAAAAGGGAATCCATCGTTTAATTTAGGGTATTCTCTTCTGAATAGTTACGATTCCCGTGAAGATAAAAGCAAAGGAAGAGATTCGTGGATGGATATCGTCGGATCTTGGTAATAGTTGTTTTCATGAGAGAAAATATGAGCCGTGGAGAGTTTTTTTTGTTTTTGTTTCGGGGTTATTGGGGGTGTTATTAAGATGGGAGATGCCGAAGAGGTACTTAAAAATAAAAATGAAAGGGTAATGTATTTTATGAGTGAATCAAACTAATATTAGAATGAAATATACATATATACACTTATACAGGGCGTTTACAAATTAGTCAGGCAATGGAGTTCAAATACATCTGAATAATTCTTAATAGCTGGGCCTTATAAACATTTTTTTTCTCCAATTAATTCATGTTCACCATGTCATTCTATTATGAAAAAAAAGGAAAAAAAAAAAAAATGTTTATTACGTCTAGTTATTCAGAGTTATACATATTTATTTGAACTCCATTGCTCAACTAATTTGTGGACACCTTGTGTTTTGAACATATTAAAATGAGGAAAAAAAAAAAAAAAAAAAACTTAAAAACTTATTTTAACAATAATTATTTATTACATTCTCAATGGGTACTACTATTTACTACCTTTTTAAGAATTCACGAATAGACGTTATTATCAATTTGGGACAATTAGTATCAATATAATAATAATTGTATGATATTTTCTAGGTGAAGTTTAAAGTCGAATGTAGGTTCTACGACACAGTTTGTAGTTCATTCAATGACGTTTTGTATTTGGTATCATGTAAGGATACAGTATAAAAAGCGCATGAAATTATTTTGTAATTACAATATAAGTAAAATAGATGAAAATAATGATGAGTTGATAAAACTTTAAATTTCTCAGAATTAACTCTCCCTTTTAAATTACTTTTTGAGGGTGAGAAACCTATAAACGCCATTAATTATTGAAATGACCATATGTTTTTTCGTATGAAACTAAGAAAGGTGTTTACTTATGTCTAAAGTTTTTCAAAACCAACAAATAAATTTAAGTTGAATAAAAATACAATTTCTAAAACCTGCAATAATCTATACTGTTAAAACCCTCACGCCCTTTTAGTTCTATTCAATTCAATGGCGTGAATAAACAGAAGTAGAACACTCGTTTTTAAAAGCATGTGAAATTAATTATTTGTAAGATGGATGCAATCTTATAGTTTGAGTTACTAATAATTCGCTTTCCTAAAATTTCGGAATAATTTCCTTCTATCTTCAGCAGCAATATATTGAGCAAAGTCCATGTATTATCTGCGACTTTCGCCAAACTTCAAAAACCTCAATCGAAACAAGCCTCTCATATCCAAATACTTCAAAAACATAAGCCACTTCACTAATAACAATCCAGATTAGCGGCGAAAGTCCAATTCTTCGTGCTTCAAGTTCGGAAATACTTCTGATGAGAGCATTTCTTGTGAGAGTCCTTTGTTTAATGACGCACTTGCATTTCACGTTCGCGTAATTGCTAATTACTTGTGTGAGCACAGAGCCGCTATTTCTCTTCGACACTAACTCCGACTTCAAAGGACAAATCGAAGAAAATAAGAGAATGCCTCGGAGACAAGATGAAATGGGAATCTGTGGATCTTAATTAGAATCTGCGAGTGGAGACATCTTTGTGAAGAAGTTATAAGGTGATGGAAAAGCACAAGGCAAAGAACTTTCAATGCGTTGTTTTTAGTTGTTGAAAATTAAGTGTTAATTGGAGTTATTCTTCAAATTGAGATTTTTTCCCCCCATTTGTTCCTCTTTCTGTGAAAGTCCCACGTGAAAGTAATTTGGAAGTGCTTTATTATTAATATCGTAATAATGAGCTGTTAGTTTTTTTTTAATGCTTGAATGTGTTGTTGCTGTTAACAAGTGGATTGTTACCCTGATTGGAAGGTGGGGTTAAAATGAAAGATCCGGTTATATATCAAATTAAAGGATTCATCGAAGTAATTGTAATCATGCTAGGTTTCATTAGTTATGCAATTATTAGGATATTAGAATTAAAACAGAAACATTATTTAATGTAAAAGGAGAATTTAAATAGTGGGAATAGAGTAGAAAATAAATGTAATCTTATTGGAAATTTGTTACATTACAAGTATTTAAAATATAAATACTATAAAAAGAATATGTCATGCACTATTTGTGCATAGTATTATTACATTGCATAAATATTAATGTGAAGATGCCATTTTATATTATAGTAGTGAATAATTTTGGAAGATTTTAAAGGACAGAGTTATATATGTTTTTGTTGTTGTTGAGGTTACAGAAAACATTTATTCCATTTTATATAGTCATTATTATATTTTTAATCCTTGGCTTTTAGTTTGGGCTTCACCTGTTATTCTTTAGTAACACATTTTCGTCAATCAGAGTAGTTGGTTGGTAGCCTAAGTTTCTGTCGGAAAGGCTACATGCGATTCAAGCTGCGCATTAACATTTTAACAACATCT
The DNA here is from genome assembly GCA_963978545.1 of Linyphia triangularis. Taxonomy (NCBI): domain Eukaryota; kingdom Metazoa; phylum Arthropoda; class Arachnida; order Araneae; family Linyphiidae; genus Linyphia; species Linyphia triangularis. Next base: position 36,962,265 of record OZ021722.1, on the reverse strand, counting down.
ACTTTTACGTTTCACAATTTTGAACTAGGTCAGAGGACACGAGACACCGACATCCAAGCAAGCACTTCTCTTCCCATTCACACCATTCCGTCAATAGGATATTGAGTCCTCGACGGATTTAACATGCAGCAGTCACCATTAATTCTACACGCCAGTGTCATTCCAGCACACTGGTTCGATCTCATGACGATACACCAAGACATTGGGGACTACAAGCGTTACAGACATAGACGGATAGAAACGAATTCAAACAGTCACAGTTATTTGATTGTCATTAAATAAAGAAAAATTATTGATATCCATAAAAGAATAAAATCTAACATCCATATTAAATTAAAATAAATTCTGTAGTAAATCATACCAAATTATACTAGTAATTACTAGTAGTAAAATAACAGTATTCAAAATAAAACATTACACCACTTTTCAGCACATCTAAAAAAAACTGATAGGAACACTTGTAATAAAAAATCTATATAAATAATATGAAAGGGAGAGGTGGAGTAGGCATTGAGTTAAGGTAATAAGAAGAAAGAAAAGCAGCGCAGTGTTTAATCTTGCGATCAAAATATTCATGAAAATGTCAAGAGGCATTTCAGTTTTAAAATATCCACCCTCGGATCAAAACGTATCTCCCCTGTTCGTATATATCTCTTCTAACGTATGTTGTTTTACTGAGGCGAGCCCACATTTGATTCAAAACTACGTTGGGTGAGGAGGTATTTATTGATCGGTCTTAGAAGCAAAACTCTCTTTCGTATTAAAAGCGTGAACTAAACGAAAGCCTTGAAAGAAATCGGATGAGGAAAAACGAAAGGGGGGAAATATGGATTTAATCCCAAATGTCAGGTAGACAAATAGGGTGGGGGAGGGAGGGAATAGACAATGGATAAATAATAAATATAAAGTATCTTGCCTATGTTTGTTGATTGTTTTTATTTTTTTTCAGATTTTTTAAAAAATAAGGCGTATAATTGGAAACAGATTTTTGTACTGCAATGGAAAGAATTTGAGAGTTAAATTATATATATATATATATATATATATATATATATATATATATATATATATATATATATATATATATATATATATATATATATATATGAAATCTAAAGCAACTACATATAATTGTTTTATAACACTTGCGGATTTACGGTAGAAACATTGAAATAAAGCATTTGAATCTAGAGTACAGGATTACAATTGGGCGTTTTTTAAAGATTTTAAATTTTTATTTGGATAATCAATTTTCTTTGCATAAAGGTACATATTCCACTTTGAATTGGACAGCGATATACTTAAATAAGACCAGTGCAAAAAGTGCATGTATACCAATGAAATTGAATGCATAAAAAAAGTTATGGGTATCATTTAATTTTTCTCTTTGAGTCCAATCGAAATTTGATGTTTTTGCAGTTCCGCTTTAAAGTAAAAACACTAATGAAAAAACCTGTCAAAAAGAAAATCATTCGATTTATTGCTGATAATTAAACAGAGCAATTCTCTGAAGTACGTAGAGGGCATAAAGGCTCTTTTTTTCCTATTCGTAAAAAGATAAAAGTTATAAAATTAAGACGAATTTAGAAGTTATGTTTTTGTTTTATATAATATTACTTGGTGACAAAGTTATATAGGAAAATAATTATTTTAACTAGATCAAATATGCATTTGTAACGACCTATGCAAGGGACACATAAGTGTCTCATCCGTCGGTGGCCTATAGAAGTATATTTGACCTAATTAAAATTACAATTTACCGTATAACTGTGTTACCAAGCAACATTTTATAAAACATAAACATAACTACTAGATTCGTCTTATGGCGATATTATTTTTTGGTGATTTTGGCGATGTACTTTTCTATAATCTTTATATTATCCTTTATTATAAATGAAATTGAGACGAGTGAAGAAAAAACGATCGTTGATGAGGTATGCTCAAGGAAAGAGAACTCTGTGATGAAGGCATTCGTTTTTCAACTTTTTACGCAATTAAAGCATTTTTACGGGAATTTCGGGAGTGGGGATGTTTAGAACACTTCAAAAGGCATTAGCACAGAGATTTTCATCTAAATCGTTGGAGACGTTTATTAGCAATCATTAAAAAACGAGATTTTTTTTTTAATGGCAGCTACCTTATGCGCATACGCGATTTTGACGAAAACCTTAATGGTAGGTCCCATGGCCACCAGCAACCCGCATATCAAATTTGAACATCGTAGGTCAATTTGTTCGGGAGTTATGCTGACCACAGACACACATACAGACAGACATTTTTTTTCCGATCACATTTTTGAAATCAGGGTGTTCCAAAACGTGGAGAAATGCAAAAAAAACCTAATTTTTTTTCACCGAATGCTATACTTTTATTACCCTATGTATAATACATATGGGTAATTGAAAGTAAAAATAGCCCAAATGTCTGGTGCATATACCAGAAAATTTCCTTGTTGCCATTAATAAGTAATCTATTTTTGACCTTTTTATGTATTAAACACTGAAATTAAGGATTCAACTTCATAGCATTGAGTTCTTAATTAAAGTAATCGTGATAGTCATAGGACAAAATTTTCAACAATATTAAAGTAAATACAAAATTAAACTTTCTAACTTATACCACTTCCGACTCCAAATAATTCACCGTCAGCTACACATCGAAACACGGCGGTTTTGCAATCAAGGAAGGCAGAACGTTCTTGTTTCTCGCTTCCTTGCTTTTCAGACGACTTCAAATGCAAGCTAACTTCGAAGTTGAGGTAATAAAGGGAAAGAAGGTAATCTAGAAGCGATCTGTTCAAGTCATTAAAGCATCCAGGAAGACGGACATAAAAAGATGTGAGCGGTTAAAGAAAGAAAAAAGAAATACATAGAAGCTTATCGAAGCAGCTGTAATGGATCTTGAAATGGGAAGAATGGACAATTGGAACAAATGGTTGTTTTCTTTTTGCCTAAGTGAAGCTTTGCAACAACCGCATTTAAAGTTCTTAAGGGATGTTTTGATTAGTTGGCAAAGTGTTGTTTAAGTGTTGCAGGGTCAATGTTACTTGTTCGAAAGGTTATGTTGTTTGTGAAGAAGGTCAGTTATTGGGACCGTTTTGGTAGAAGTACTTATAACAAATAGCATGTATTAATTTTTAAGTTCATTCAATTTTTTCCATCTGAATGATTCAGTTTAAGTGCTAAAAATTTAGATATTTAAGAGGAGTGAGTTTTATACGCATTAGTGATCTAATTCTGAATTTTAGTTGACATTAGACACACTGTCTCTTAGCTTTCATAGGAAACGATACTTCTTAACTGGAAATCATTGTCCCTTGTTGAGTTTTATTAATGATATACGAGTAATGTAAATTTGAGTGAGATTTAGTTTAAGTTACAATATATAATCTATAAAATATATAAACATATTTTTTAAATTATAAAATGGTATTTATTACGCAGCCACGCAATTTTTATTGATGGCGACAATATATGCATTTGAGTAAAATGGTAGGTCATGATACTGTTATTTTTTAAGTACGATTTATTAATTTAGTGGACTTTCTACCATTTAAATACATTATTTAATTAAGGAATATAATGGTGATTTCTCCTTACAAAAACTTCTAGATATATCGTTTCAGATTCGTAATCCTGTCACTATATTTTTGTACAGTCCACCCTAATGCAGATCGTCTAGTTTTACACACTCGTCTTGTAGTGAAATTAAAAAAATAAATAAATTAGTATTAATTATTTAATTTCAGTGTAAATTTCCAAGGAAATTGCTGGATTGGGTAATTGTAATTCAATATAAGTTGAACTTATGTTGAATTGTAGCTAAGTATTACGAATTTACAATCTTTGCACTGAAGTGTATTCTTAACCCACGTTGGGATATTATGTATTATTTAAATCTTATTTCGCTATATAGTTGTGCATGAGAAGAAAAAAGTTTTTTTTTTATATTGTTTACATAATATCCTCCAATTTGTTTGTATAACAATTAAACTATTCAGTCAAAAAGTTAAAAGGCTATGAACAAAAAATATAGTAATTTAATTTGTAATTTTGTTTTGAAAAACATCTTAAAGGATCGTATTCTAAATCAAAGATATTAAGAGTAGTATTAGTCAGCACAGTTTGTAATTATATTAAAAAAATAATCACCAATGAAATAAAAATCTATAAAAGTTAACAGAAAAATAAAATATAATTAATGTTTAACTAATGGAATGGTTTACACTTATAAGAATGTCATTTAAGAAGTAATCTATATGGCTAATGGAACAGCCTCTAAAAACTTTTTGTTATGATATGTTTCCGACTGAAATGTTAAAATAAGACAAAATTTGTTCAATAACCTGGAATCTCACATTAAAATATAACTCCCTATTATTTTGGGAGAGAGAAGCGAAGCAAATTGGGTAAGGAATTTTCAACTACTAAAATAAAACTTGAGTGTGTTTTTATGACTAATTTTACATTTATGTTACGTTCAAAAACTTATGTTAGGTGTCATTTTAGATTTTTAAAGATAAAATTTTGATTGATCATAAAATTCAAACGCCCATCATAAAATCTCTTTAATTATAGCTTTTAAGTCATTCTTATTCTAACAACAAAAAATATGCTGGCCAATGTGATCATTCTAAAAAAGATTTTTTTTTTAATAACTTTTGAAAACTTAAGTATGTTTGTTCTGTATTTAAGTTTATTTTTTTATTTTGTTTTGAGAAACACCTTTTACGAGTTTGGCTCTTAACATTTATAAGCATATTTAATTTTCAAAGTAGCTTTTTTATTTCTTACCACACAAAGTAACTGGTAACTGATAAGAAACATGATGTTACTAGACCATAATAAATTTTTTTTATGATTCTCAGCTTACGGTTAAGAGCATTTTTAGAACAATTATTTAAATTAACCCAACGTATTTTAATGTTCATAAAAATAAGGTTTTTTATTTTTTTTATTTTTTTTAAGGAGTATTATTTGAAAAGATAATACCCGACTCTTAACACTAAAAGTTAAATTGTAATTTTTCTTATTAAAAAAAACACTTCAATCTAACATTGGTAACTAATTAAAAATAATCGAAGTGATGATGCGAAATAAAAGTTAAATTTATGTCAGTGTATTTTATTCATGCTCTATTAAAGATAAAGCTTTTTATCACTCTTGTTCGTATTTTTATTAAAGAATTGAAAACATTTACAAACAACCTTTTAGTATTTAAAAATACATTCAAACTGAAGTTTTTAGAATGACGAGGTTTATCTTTGGCAATAAATTTATTTTGCATAACCTTTTCTCACAGCGAAAGAAAATATATTTTGCTTCTTTTGGATTGCATAATATAAATTTAGTTTTATCATTTCATAATTATTATTCATAATATCATTTCACGAATTAAGATATTCAATTTAAGCTCAAAAGTAATAATTGAAGAATAAACTAAACGTTTTAACGTGCTTCTTGGCATCTTTAAATCCGTATGTTATTTTTTTTTAAAATCACTTTCAAGAGACTTAAATCCCCTTAATGTTCGATTTATCACTCTTAGGGTTCGATTGCTTAGAATTATGAGTTATTATCAACTCTATAACATTTACAAGTATGTTAAAAGATTAATAAATAGTATATTTCAATTCAATAGGAAATGAATACTTTTTGTGGATAGTAAATTGAGGCATATATTATCAAAGATTAGTCAGGATATTTTGTTGTATTGATGCTATGCGATAACAAGATGAGTATTGAAAGTAGATCATGTCTTGGACTAGTATCAAGGAGATAAAGCATTCCGGGAGGTCTCTCAAGTGGAATGTTCCTTTCCTAGATTTGCATCTCGAAAACGGGTAAAATATCACTAGCGAATAAAATGTTGACAAACGAGAAAACACGATGAGAATTTTAAAATCGTAGTTACTCGCTTTATGGGAACTGGGTATTTTTGGATATGTAAATTTACAAAATTCTCTTTTAAAAGTTATTCATGAAAGAATCATACATAATGAGCTAGTTGCAAATAATATTTAAATTTTTTGTTTTGATTAATAAATTCCCCATAATATTTACATTTTCTTGCCTTGATTAATAAATATAGAATAATATTTACATTTTATTGTCTTAATTAATAAATCCCCTATAATATTTATATTTTTTTATTTCTATTAATAAATATCCAATAATAGAAATAATATTTCTATTTCTTGTGTTGATTAGCAAATACTCAATAATGTTATATTTCTTGCGTTGATTAACAAACACCCAACAATGTTTACATTTTCTTGTCTTGCTTCTCCTTGAATGAAAATGATGGAAGAGGGAAGAACTAAAGCAAATCATCGCTTCAAAACGCTATCAACGAAATACGAATACCGAAATGAGACGCTGTTTAATTGCCCTAATTCTAGAGTTCGACTCGACTGTCAAGTTTAATAATCCATTTGATGGTGCACCAAAGAGTCTTTTCCGGCATTCTATTCAGTCCGTTTAAATACAAGGAAGGAAAACGCTAATTGCAAGAGCCTTATTCCTCTCATCATCATGTTTTCTTACACTCAAACAGTTCCGAATTATTTACTCATTACACTCACCTTCAGAAATAAGGAAAACGAAAATCGTTTTGCTGAATTACGGATTCAGGGTACGGAAAATTAAATTCCACTTGCTGGCAGTGTTCAATTCCCTGCTGCAATTGGAGATAGCAAGACGCCAAGGGGATGGGGAAGGCGTCTAATTTTCGTCAGTTTCCACTGGCACGAGACCTGAAGTGATTATGAAAAGTACCGTGATCGTAAATGAGTCGCGCGATCGGTTGAAGTAGTTTAAAGGAAAAGGTGATCTACTTAGTTGGTCTATTTCTAACGATTTTTGTTTGTTGTTTAAGGGTTTAGTGTTTTGAGAAGGATCAATTATTGCCTCGATTTCGAAAAACTCGATTAGAATTGGGAGTGGTAACAGTGGGCAAAGCTGCTGGTATTTTAAATGAGAAAAAAATTCATCCATTTAAATGTTTTCTGTACAGTTTGAAGCTTTAAATGTTACTTTCATCTATTCTCTTGCGTTCGTGTAAATAATCTGATATACAATTATAAATGAAGGATTTTTTTTTTCATAAAGCTTTAAACTGAAGGTAAATTTTTAATACGTATATATTGTTCGTAATCGTTTTTCTTTTCTTTCTCATTTGATTGTTCATATAACTTTTAATAAGTTTATAATGAATATTTATAATCTAGTATATCAAATAAGTAGAAATGCTATTAAGTATATAAAGTATTCTGATTCTAAACTAATCGAATTTCTATACAATGCATACTTAAGTTAATGAGTACATTTTGTTAAATGCGAAACATTTCGTTTTTTCTAAAAAAACACTATCGTTTATAATACATATTTTTTTTTTCAAAATTTTATTTTGAAAATAATATTTCAATTACTTTAAGATTATTATTTTAGTAATGTAATTTTTTATTTACAAGGTTAGGTATTATTTAGAAGTAATGTAGCTTAAATTTTCATCCGAAATAATTACAATGCAAAAATTCTATAACACTATAAATATGAGATGAATCTTCTAATGCTTCAAAATAAGGAACATTTTAATATCCCATTTTTCTATTTTAATGATAAAATGTAAACCTAAAAACAATCACATTGCTAAATATTAATTAAAATTAACACATTAAGTCGATCAAGAGCTTATGTTACTTTAAATGATACCATATTTCTGCTATCAAAGTAATGAAACAAATATCTTGATAAATACAGTAAATTATATCTTCACTTGCTACAAAAGCCTACACAAGTCTTTAATGAAAGCATTTAAATAGGAAACCAACAGAGTAAGACCAAAACTGTTTTAATTCCAAGGATCGTCTCTACAGGAAATTAAAGAACTTAAAAACCTCCCCAGAGCTCAAAAGTGACAAGATCTTTTCATTCCGCAACTTCAAAACATCCCTTCTTTCGAGTTTTTTTTTTTCTTTTTTAGTTTTCTTTTTTTAAGGACCTAAGGTAATTGTCCTCTTCAGCTGAATATATCACAGAAGAAGACTGTGTAGATGCTTTATTAGATATTTGCCAGTGCTCAAGTACAACACTTCTTCACGAGAAGACCCCCTGAAGAAAAATAATAAGGAGGTAAATAACAATAGTTCTCTCAACACATCTGTAAATTACTACTGTGAAGATAAATGAGACTTGTTGCTGAAATATAGAGAACTTTGATGTTATTAGAAAAAGAGGAATACTTGGTGGAATGTTGGTAAATACTAGAATCCATTTATTGCTTACCGAGAGATGTTTGTGGATAGATAGGATGCTATAAATATAAAAACGATTACTTTTATAGCTGTAGAAATTCTATGACTTCGAATAGAATGATAAAAAATGTAACGCATATTGTTTAACAATAACTCAATAAAAAGAATCTCGAATTATTAATTAATAATACATTAATCTTCAAAAAATATAATAATGAAAAAAAAAAAATTAATTAAAAAAAAATTAATAAAGAACTGAAATAAAAATAGTAAATTTTATAATGTGTTTCCAAAACCAACATAGATCTAATGAAGTTCTACGTCGTATATTTTATAGTTTTCTTTTATAAATTGAAAATGTTTAACGCATTATATTAACGCATTTAGGTTAGATACTTCAAAAGTTCTCGTCTTAAAATGTTTTTAGAAATGTACTTAAATAAATGTGTGAATGTTTAGTGTTTAAAAATTCTCAAACTAAACATAAAAAGTGAGAGACACATAGTTAAAATAATAATTTATCAATATTTTTTATCAACTAATGGAAATATCATTTAATACTTCTTTTCCAAGATTAGTTTCATAGCAAAAATGTCGTATCTTTATAACAGATTTGTATTTAAAAAACAATTGTCTTGTAAAATAAGTAAAACTTCCAATTACTTAATTTTAGTACTACGTAATTTATAAGCAAAAAGAAAAACAACATAAAATGAAATTCTTCCAAGTACCTTATATTTTGCAGTGAAGTGTACAATTCACACTACTACGCCATGGTATGATGAATTCCAACCCAAAATAAAAACTGAAGGAAAAAATATAATAATAATCCAAACATTCAGTTTGATTGAGAAAAATGTATTCCAAACCATCATCACATACAGATGTCTTTATTTCTATAGATTCTAAAAGATATAACTAAATGAAATTCTCAGTAGCGCTTTTTACTTAAAACACAAGTCGAACAACAATTCAAGTACCAAAGACGCATTCCACTTTATAAATAATCTCCTCCAAAAAGACGTTTCCAATATCCCCTCATTCTTGAAGCACTTACCCATTTTAATTGCCTCACATTCAGAGTATAATAGGATTACTCCCAAGCAGAAGAAATATTCCGGGATCGAACTCTTGTAATTGGTACGGATAAGAAAACTACGATGTTTCGGTTTTTAGGATTTTGTTTTTGTAGTGATATGTCAAGTGTTAAATAAAACGTAGGGATGGTAGAATAAGGGCAACGAGCATGTGAAATCGATGGAGAGATATAATTAAAGCAAATGCTATATAATGTTTGAAATGTGCTTTAATTAGCGTTCAAGGATTAGCAGTTTTATATTTGTTATGACTAAGAGAGAATATTAAGTAATGTCCGTTTAATAATTTCAATTAATCTTTGTTTTATATGAACTTAAACAAAATATTTTACATTCGTGTATCAAAGAAAATAATTTAATTTATTTCAGGCACTGTCAAATATATATGTCGTGGTAAATACTTTTGTTAAGATACAAAGTACGTAAATTTTGTATTACAATTAAAAGTATTTTTACCTTATAATGTAAGGTTTTAGCGGCAATGAATAGAGACAAACTATCCAAACTTTTGGAGAAAAAACAACTTCTGTTCAATTCTTCAGTAAAATTGTCATCCATAAGGAAGTGAAATAGTACAAGGCTCTTTCGAAAAAGTTTGTAACAGTTCAAGAATTTTTCACTCTTCGGTATTTTTTTGTAACAAGCCAAGCTTCGATCAAGAATAAAAATAGGAAGTCAAATTCCCTTAGGGAAAGAAAACACAACTTTTAGGAATACAAGTTTTTCGATATGTTATAGTTCTTTTATGAAAACTACAAACAAGTTTATAATGGAATAATATATAAAACTATTCATTTACTTCGGTTATTATTCCTTTAAATACAATTTACAAACTAGAATGTCGTTAATTGATTGTACAAAATAAGACTGTATATATTTAGAAATATATACTTAATTTAAGTTCAAATTAACTTTTTTACAACTAAAACAATATATTTAAAACAATATATTAAAATATATACAATATATTAAAATAAATTATTAACTAACTAATTAAAATATTTTAATCAGAAGTTTTAGAAAAAACAACAACTTATTTTAATTTTTTAAATTAAAAAATTATAAAAAATGTTTTTATTTTTCCTTTTGAGATTTTTGTCTTTCAATAAATGCATCTTTAAAAAGTTTTATAGTGAACTAAAACCATTTCAACCCGCAACGGCATACGATGACTAAAAGACAAAAATCTTGTGTTTATTTTTTGTGATGTGTATTTTAAATTGGACTTGGACCTAAATGTAAAATAACATTTTTATCATCTCTATGATTATACATTAACTCATATAGCTAAAGTATTTTAATTCTTTCCTTTTGCAATGGAATATATTTATAAGTATTATAATAACTTATCAATACTTCATATTGCTTCTTTATTACGAAACACACTAGAATTGGATTGGCGAAAAAACTTAATGATAAAACATACACAGTAAGAATCATATTCATCAGTGTCAAAATTATAAAAAATGGTATCAATCGAATAGAATAAAATAACAATTCTTCACTCACATAGAAAAGGACGAACGCGAACGTACCATCCAATAGAAAACCCGATACGACCAATTCTATTTTTGAAGGAATAAATCTCCCCATGACCCCACCTGTCCACTTCAATCTAGTGGTCAAGACCCAGTGACCTAAACAGTTCCCCTTTTGTCCGTCCTTTTAGCTAGACACCAAATGAGATGTCCGATAAGGTATCCCTCTGCGGGGAAACATCTGCTCCGCTCAGCAAAATAAGTGCGCTAATCAAAGAAGTTCCAGGGTTGATTTCTTTGCTCTTCCCATGGGAGAGAGAATACAAAAGGTCATGTGACATGAGGTGCAATATATGACTCTTTGGTTGACCGTCTTTGAGATTGCTCTTAGAAGGATACTGTTTCTGAAATTGATACTGGACAATTGGCATTTAGTTTGCTTGATAGTGACCAGTGTTTTTTTACCCCTTAAGTGAATTCGTAAGTACTATCGGATACAATTACTAAGATGGTGCATTTAGTTTGGTTTGATCTAAAAGAAAAGCAAAAAAAAAAAAAAAAAAAAAATGTTTTGTACGTAATTACGAGATTAGTGTAGCATAGCATGTGCATTGGAATATATTCTTTAATTTTGAAAAGTAATATTAATTAAAAATATTAAATTGAATTTTGTTGAACAGAAAACTTAAATTACGCCAGTTTGTGTATTCAAATGTTTTTAATACGTCAGTAGGCTTTACTAAATAAAATATGTCGAGTATCGACATCCCTTAAGATAATATTAAATACTTTTAAGGTGCTTGTTGTATAACTGCGTTTTTCACTGCTCAAGAACTGTATGAGGACGACACAATGGAAAAACAATGTACTACAAAGGGATGGCGAGGGATACCTACCAGGATATTTTTTTAAATGCTCTGCTACACATTTGCACATCCAACGGTAGAAAACACATACCAGGTAATCTTAAATTGATAACAACCTTTCACATCTGGTGTCATGCCTATCATTATTGAAATTGAAAATTGCAGAGTAGAAATGCGAGCAATAAAAACGAGTTCTATTGCATACCAGATACATGCTTAACCACCAAATTATGAGATCAGGATTAAAACAATGCTTTATAACACTGTAGAGGTCTTAACGTCTAGACATGAAAATCCACACTCATTAGCTCCTCATGCAAAATATTCTGCGTAATGTAATGTATTTAATATAATGAATACGTTTTGTGAAAAAAAAAAAAAAAAAAAAAATGACGTACAACATTGTGACATTAAGTTTCTTCGGGAATTTTTCTTTTAAATGACGTATGATACAGTTCTTGACTAGGTTTGTTTCATATAATAAGTAGAGTGGGACGGGCTAATTTTATGCGTAATTGGACTATTAATCATTAGCTCCTCATGCAAAATATTCTGCGTAATGTAATGTATTTAATATAATGAATACGTTTTGTGAAAAAAAAAAAAAAATGACGTACAACATTGTGACATTAAGTTTCTTCGGGAATTTTTCTTTTAAATGACGTATGATACAGTTCTTGACTAGGTTTGTTTCATATAATAAGTAGAGTGGGACGGGCTAATTTTATGCGTAATTGGACTATTAATAATTAATAGCAGATAATAACGCTGATTTTACTATACATTTTGGCAATTGAAACGTTTTATTTGTTTTAACCTTCTTACATTATTTATATATATATATTTTAATTTCAAACTAAAATGTTTAAAAAATATCCAAATTAAAAAAAATATACAAATATGAATAATGTATTTGTATTAACTTGAGATGCAATTTAAAGTGAACATATTCCCATAACTTAGAATTTTCATTATGAATACTTTAAAATCGTGAATATTCATTACATTTTATTAATTTTTAGATAATATATTTTTATTAAGTTTTCATTTATGTAAATATGAAACATCACCTTTCACGTTTAAGGCTGAACTAATTTTTACATAAATTGTTCATATTTAAACCTATTTTTGATACTTATTTAAAATTATCAATAATTCGAATTATTACGAATTATTCATTTTTATACAGTAATATAATTTTAAATTCATTATAAATAGTTTTTTTTTTTTAAAGAAGCCACTGTTGAATATATATATATCTATATATATATATAATAATTATAATAATAAGGATTAAAACACATTTACCTGTCAAAAATATTTTATTGTATGTTTTCCTTTCGAAAATTAAAATATTAATAATTTAATACGTATTAAATAATAAAAAATATAGGTAAATCATTTCAGGATAAAAATTAAAAAAGAAAACATTTTCAAACGTTCAATTTTTTTTTTAATCCTTCGTAAAGAAGATTAAATATCTGAAGAAAATTCCATCTCAAGATTTTGGAACCCAGCTCATTTTTTAATAAAAGGCTAAGAAAATACCCACATTTATAAAATTATTTTGAAAGATTATCGAATACATAGTGAGAATAAAAAACTCACGCAATTCTTCAAATTCCTCAAGTAAATTCTATCTTTTTAAAATCAAAACATGTCTTTTTTTAAAAAAAATAATTTAAAAGCTTTAATAACGTACTTTTAACGGAATGAAAATAAATATTATTCTACACATTAAGATGAAAATCTAGTACTTTAGGTTGAGAAAAGTCTCCCAGTTCAAAATAAAAGATAAAAACAAAAATATTAAACATAAATTAAATAATGCTTTATACAATTAATTAACATCTTCCAACACAATTATTCATAACCTATTTTTCTTTGCACATTTGGTACTTTCTTTTTACAGAATAAACCTCTTAGAATGGGCAAAATCCTGCACTCATATAAAAACACGTTTGTCAAAGATATATTTTTTTTCATATATTTTCCCAACTAATTTGTTCGTTTGAAATGTTTAATAAGAGAAAAAGACTTAAGAATTTTTTTATCGTTTACATCCGAGAGAATTTGAGGAAAAAAATTGTAATTATATTTAGCTATGAGGCGTAGTGTTACTTGTGGGAACTACATTAGAACAGACACAGGTAATTTTCTTAAATTTCTTTTTAGGTCTTTAAAAACTTTTCTTAAATAAAATTATGCTTCGTATAATTTAAAGATGCAACCGACAACTTATGCATCTACTACTTAAAAATGAGTATCACAGTGAATAAAATTACCCTCGTTGAGTTACCATAATTTTTTGCGCATATTTTACTTTCTCTTAAGGTTACGGTTTTACCTATTTAAAATCATTCACTGAAAAATTTATTTTATTTTCATACTGACAAAAATATGAACAAAGTAAAAAAGATTATACTTGAATTGAAAAGCTTTATTTGAATTTATTTGTTTATAATACCCAAAAGTATATGTTTCATAAATATATTTTTAAAGCATAACATTTCTTGCTCATAAGCCTTGCTTTAGTAAGGTATGAAGGTAAGGCTTGACCATAAGTTTATTACGGTGTTAGAAATAATAAAAATTAGTACTTGATTATTTAAAGCACCCCCGAGTACTTTTAAATAAATCGACACTTAGGAAGATTATTTGTAACTTTAAGATATGGTATTTGATTTAAATTATTTAATATGTAGACCAATGTTTTGATGACATTATCTTAAATTATTTTTAGATGTTTGACTAATGACATGCATCATTTTCTCAGAATACAGTTTGATACATGCATGACAGAGTGATACTAACTTGCAGTTTTGAATAATGAAATACATGCAAAGTGTTCAACTGTCAAATATGAAAGTTATTTCTTACGTATCAATGATTCTTTCTTCTGTAGTTATATTTTATAATGGTTGTCCATGGTCTGGACTAAATAAAGTTATTTTTGCCTTTTGGAAAGCTTCGGCTCACTCAAGGACAATGCTTCATCATTACCTTAAAGACCTTTTGGGAAATAAAAGCTTTTAGTTACATCGCATTATCTAGACGCAACACAGTTACTCCGAGTAATTTGTAAGTAATAGAGTCGTTTCGGAAAAGATCATCTAGTTTCCCAGAAATAATTTCTTCTAGGTTGTTGGAAAGAAGCCAGCAGGGCTTCAAATAATATACCTAAGATACCAAATGTTTCTCTGTTTATGCTTTGTAAGTAAGTAATAGTGATTGGACAATTTCTTACAAGGTGATTAAATTGTATTGGACTGTATTAATTGTTTTGATAAGATATTTTTGTGCAGATTTTTTGTTTATAAAAATATATTAAGAAGATTTTTGAATGGTGCTTAGATAGTAATAGAAAAATATTCGTTGCAGAGTAAAAGAATAATTTGATTTCATAAAAATCAATGGTTAATAATTTAAAAATAATGTATTCATAATAATGAATAAAGTCATTAGGATTGATAAGCTTTGAAGTTTTTTTTTTTTTTAATTTTATTTCTCTGTGATAATCTTTATATTTGATGGAAAAAAAATAAATTACAACCTTATACAATTTATTTAGATAAGACTTTTCAAGTAATTACTAGTTCTTAAAGTTCTTGCTATAAGCATTAAGAGCATGGAATCAATTACAAAAAATAAAAGTCAATTTATTAGTTATTTATCCGATATTGTTGAAATTAAAAGTGTCATTTGGATAAAATTAAAAGTGGTTGTTTATAATGATTTTTGCATTCGAAAACCGAAGGTCCTTTTAAAGAATAACATAATGTTACGAATTTCTGTATATATGTAAATATTTCGTAATATTAATTATGTAAAAAGAAAAATTTATGTACATTTCGCATAAGGCAGTGCACGTGTTTGTTTTTACTTCGCTTTCCTGCAATGCGTCTCTTAATGCAAGAAAACGAGTTTTACTGGGAGAAAGCCATTTAACATTATGGTCAATGGCAATTTCGCTCCCTTGGCGAGATAAAGCCAAGTTGGCAACACTTTCGGTCCCCATGTACCTGTATAGGGCTTTTTGACTGCGATCTGGAAAATTCTCCAAATATTTAGCTCTAGAAGATTCGCGAAGGATTAGCTTTCCTATATAAGGCCAAGAGAGCGGGTTATCGAGTGAGTTAGTTGTCTCTCAGCGAGTATTCAGAGTAGTTCCGAAAGTGAACTGTATTGCATCGTCTTTTGCGTCGATTTTAGCTATCTAGTTTTTATCTAGCTTTAGTATCTAGTTTTTAACTGCTGTTTGTGCTCCATTGTTGTGTAAAGAGCTAAATTGAGTCTATTAGAACGGAAAGTTCTGGAGTTGTAAAAGAATCTTCGAAGAGTTATATCGGAATAAATTTCTTCAAGTTTTAATCTGCTTTGGTCAAGTCTTTCGAACCCATCCTCGCAACAATACTTTGATTAATACAGAAAAAAGGCATTCAAAGAAAAAAGAAGCTATCAAAGATTTGTTGAAGTTCTCTATCGTTTGTCACCATTTTGAACCAGAGACATCTGACTTTCAAGCCTAGTTTTCAATGTCTTCCGTTATTTCTTTTGTAAGTTAGTATCGAAAACTCAATTTCTTCTTGATATCCTCTTTCTTAAAGTGCTGTTTGAAAAACCTTTTTTTCCCCCTTCACTTTTTGACTTCTACCAGAGAATTCTTATGTGATGTAAAGAAAATGTTACTGAAAAGAACAAGTTGGACTTACTACCTTAAGGACGTGAGACTTTTAAAAGATTTGTGAATGGGATTTTGGAAAGAAATGGTATTTTCTAAGTGTTCAGGAAATTAATTATAAATAAACTACTGTGATATTAAAAAAAAAAAAAAAAAGCCCACTAGAATTGTAAGAAAAATCCCCGTCAAGTATTATCAGCTTAAATAGTAGCGAAAGCAGAAAGGGGATTCTCCAAAATATATATTCAGTATATTGAAAACAGATGTGGAACACAAACAAAATTTTAGATTAGAAAAAATTATTCATGAACTATATTCAACAATACTGAAAAGGAGTGTTTTCTTATTTTATGCCCTGTCTCTTTCTCTTTCGGTAACTTTTCATATTATATTTTTCTCTTACTATAAGCACTCTCTTATTATTTTATTATAAGCACTGTACGATGATAAATTTATTTTTTTGGTTTACACTAGAAAAGTACCTATTAAAAATAATGATTAATTAACATAAGGTAAAAATACCTTAATACTGAAAACCAACTAAGTTCAATTTAAATCGATAGAATTAATAATAATAATAATAATAATAATAATAATAATAATAATAATAGTAATAATAGTAATATAATAATAATAATAATAATAAATAAATAAAAATCTCCTTTAAAAATTCATTATTTTTTTGAATAATTGTTATTTTAAATTTTCCTCAAGGACGGGAGATTATAACTAGATATTATAAATACATATTTTTTCAATTTTTAATTTTGAAAACTAACGAAAAAATTAATGGTTTATTTAAAATTAAACTCGTATTTTAATTGGTTAACCTTAAATATAATTATTTGGTATTAAAATTTATAAATAGTCCTTATAATTTTTTTCTCAATTTTTACATTATTCAAATCGATAAAAATTTTATATTTCTCTTACAGCTACAATAATTTAATTTAGACCACTTATTTTCTTACGAAATTTTACCTCATGGCCTCTATTATTCCCACATACAAAAAGCAGTTAACCATTCTTCTCCCCACATCGATGTTTTGTGGCTGCTCAGACAATTCCCTGAACAGCACGAGGAAAAAAAAACTTTACAGGCTATCGAAAAACGCAACCTGTCACTAGCTCCTCTTATTTATAGATTTTATGAAGGCCTGCATCGGGTTTTGTCAAGAAGTAATCGGAAGAATTAACGGCTCCCCTGCTGCTCGACCCCGCCCAGCCACCCCTAAAAATACATGGGCATAATGGGGAACAGAGGGATCCTAAAATTTGTAGATTTACATGACTTCTTTTATTTTAGGAGACGTTTTTAGGCGTTTTTTTTCCAGGTAAGTCATAAAAGTTTGGAATGTTCCCAAACTTTGGCCGTAACCATGGGCTCGGGGTTGGCGTGGAATGGGGTGAAAAAACATATTTATGCAAAACTAGGAGGTGTAAACGAGACAATGGAAGTGACGGGTTCAGTCGTAAATTCTACGTTCCCTGAGGGAATTTCCCATAAGTAAGGTGAGAAATGATAGGATGGAGGTTTATTTTTTGATGTAGTGGTACTTGAAATGAAACTACATGAAAAATTGAGGAATGAATGGAATGTGAATTTGGCTGTTTTTTTTGGTATGTTGTTGTGTTTTTCTAGATTAGATTTTTGGAAAAATACTCATCAGTACTATAGTTCTTGTATTTTAAAGAATACAGCAATATTTAAAAAATTAGTTTTATTAAAGTTTCAGTAAAATTGCTTTCAAATAAGAAATTTAATTACTATTTTTAGTGCTCCAGCGATTGTAGAGAATAAAGTTGTGTTTCAAAAACTACAAATCTACAGCAATTTTTTTAGTTTCAAATTTGATACAATTTCAGAAAGAATTCACTAAAAAGTTTAATGTTTGCTATAAAAATATTGACGATGAAAAATTATTTGTTTCAATGATAAGTGTTTAAGAATAAATATAATAATTAACACTACAAGGGAAATATAATAAGTGATAGCCAAAAGGTAATACAACCCAATATATACTTCGTCTTAATAGCTTTCAGAGACAAGGAAGCATACAGATAAATATTACACAATTCCTTTTCCAACTAACTTTAATTTTGAAATAGACTAATGCAAAATTAATTGAATTTATTTCTAACTACATGAATTCAATAACATATTTATAATTTAAATATTTAAGAAATGTTAACCATTTAAAAATATATCATATATATTAACCACCCATATTCCACAATATATATCATTTAAAGCATTCACATGTAAGGAAACAATTGAACTTCTTCAAAAAAAGAAGGAAAAAAAAAAAAAAGGAGTGTATATAAACTTCTATGTCCGTGTAATAAATCAACTCTTTTATACATCCAAAAACAAATATATCTCTTTGAAATACAAAGTAAACACACTCTTTTAACCCCACTATAAGTAGAATGGTTTCCATAACAATGTCATAACTCATTATTAGAGACACCAAATTCAATCTCTGAGGTGGCAAAGCAATGCCGACGCTTTAAGTGATCCGCATTTTTACTTCCGGAAGAAAGGACCAATATTTTTCTTGTCATTAAAGATATAAGACCTTTCTGCTATCAGTAGAGTCTATCTTCTCCGATCCTAAAGCGCCGTGTCGACTCCAAGCTCTCTAATACGGGAATTTTTTAGTTTTTTCGGCACCGTTTCCCTTCTTTTTTCCTACGGCTTATTTTTTCCTCTCTCACTAAGAATCATTATTTTTTTTATTGCTTGCAGAGATATAAGTTGAAGAAAACAAATGAAATGAAAAAACGGAATGATTTAGACAGAGATAAATAGCTCAGATCTAAATGGATGTTATTTATACCAAAATGGTGGACGAAGTAACTTTTTGGAACATATGTTCAGATTTCAGGAATTCAAGGGGATACATTCGATAGTCTCTAAGAGTTTATTTGCTATTCGAGGTGTTTTCTGCATTTTTTTTTAAAAAGACGGATTCCATTATTTTTCATGAATGTTGTATTCCTTAGGGAAGGAGAATAAAAGTTTCCGACGGTTGTAGCTGATTTATTACTGTTTATAAGAAAATGGCTTTGTATAAATAATATTGTTACAAAATAATTGTTGCATCTACAGTTGCTGGTGATATTTCAAAATATAACCGCACACATTAACTTATAATTATGATATTTAGAAAAAAAAAATTCTGTTTATAAGAAACGTAATTTAAAATTAGAATTCAGCATTTATTTTAAAGTATTCTATTTAAGTATAAATACTAGGGGGCTCTAATCCTTGCTCTTTAACGCTTGTTAACACCAGTGAATCGATAAATAATGTCAATTGGTTCGTTTTGTGTACCAGGCTTGTTTCGCTCTCTAAAAGAAAAGACGCCTTCAGAATACATCCTAGCACGAAACATGTTTCGTATCATATTCACAAGGAATCACACAAAAGTTTAACTTTATCGCTATCATTTGCGCATTTCTTATATTTCGCTGGAGAATTTGTTCTTTTCTTCAGAAATGGTCTCCACATAAAGAACAAACTTCCAGCGCAGCATCTGTACTTTGTTCTTCAACAGCAACACTCCTAATGCAATCTAGATGACTTTTGCGATATATTTCAGCATTTAGTTTAGCATTTGTCCTTTCAAAACGTTCCCATACTTTTTCATTTATTCATTGAGCACATTTCTTATATTTCTTTTAAATGTTACGGTAGCACAATGAATATTCATTTCGATTAAACCTTTCCTAAACGTTCGAATTAGATACGTAAAAACGTACGATGTTGTAATTCTGCATTTACAAATACGTCCTTTTTTGGGCACGTGTAAGAGAATTATATGGAGGTACATTTTTTATCCTTTTTACAAAGTGTTTTAAGACAAATATTCTTTTATGTTTTTTTAACATACGTGTACAAATTATTTACATTACATAAAAACGTGCCTTTATGAGACTAAAAACCCTTTGTAGTTTGATAAAAACCTACAGCAAATATCGAGTTTTTTGTTTTAATTATTAACTCAATTTACATCCTTAGTCTAATTGAAAAAATTGGTAAAATTTTTAGTATATGGAAATTTAAATAATTTATACCAAAGATTTTGTTACCAAACTTGGCAGCATTGCATAGAAATATGTAAATTTGTAGCGGAAGCCAAGAATTAAAAGATGGGTCAATTTTAAATAGAGAATGCTGTATTGATATTGAATACCACAAAAACTAGTTTAATTCCCAGAAAATATACTTTTAATTGAAATACAGTGGCTCCCAAAAGTCTTCGTGAATTTTCAAATTATATAGAAAATGTACTGTAGTTAGGAATTGAATTCGAATATTAACATCAATATTTTTTTGTAGAATGCCTATTTAATTCTTAAAGGGTACGTATAACCTAGATTTTTTTTTTTAATTCCGAGTTTAAGAATCCAATTATTTTTTACAGTAGTTACAGAGTATATGATTAAAATCATTTCATAGAAAAAATTCCTACTTCGGC
The DNA here is from genome assembly GCA_963978545.1 of Linyphia triangularis. Classification (NCBI taxonomy): domain Eukaryota; kingdom Metazoa; phylum Arthropoda; class Arachnida; order Araneae; family Linyphiidae; genus Linyphia; species Linyphia triangularis. Next base: position 36,941,405 of record OZ021722.1, on the reverse strand, counting down.
AATTCTTAATTAAGCTTTAATTAGCTAATCAGTATCCTTTTCAAACAATGATATATCAAATTCTAATTTACTTAGAAACGCAATGCCTTTGGAAATCATTCGAAATATTATTCTTAATGTTTTGAAACTCAATTAAGTTTCTAACATAGAATAGTTTTTTTGCAATTTATTTTGTGTGAAAACATGAAAGAATTCATTGAAAATATTGATTTTTAAGTTTTAAAAATCACTAAAAAATTAACTTCTCAACCAATTTTATATAATTGAGTTTAAAAACATGTAACATATTATGTAGATTACTATGATATAAAAAAATCTAATTGAAAATTTTGTTGTTGAATTGTCATCATGTGAATAAAGCGTGACATAGTCAAAATACTGTTAGTCAGAAAACAGTCTTAAAGTTATAGAAGTTTAGTATCCAACAGCGTTAGTACCTACATATAATTGATTGTAACTTAAAACATATTAAGGATATTTTCAAAGGTTTAGTATTGTTTTTGAAAGCTAAAATATCAGAGAATATTATGATATAATTACAAATAAATAAATGTTATGATCGATTTTCGTGAATTGTAAGGTATACGTGCACCTTAATGAAACCTATCATTTAAATAAGAAGTATTGAATAGGTTTTTTTTTTAATAAAAATATAAATTAAAAAAACCAGAGGAAAAAAAAAATTAAAAATCCACATAAGTGTCCGTACACTTTAACATTTTCTGATAATTTCATTAATAAAATTACTTTTTAAATTTTTTTTTAAATTTTTGCATTGTGGTGACTTTTAAACAATTGATTTTCTATAATATTTACCTTCTATTTTATTATAATCTATTTATTCTTTAAAATGGTTCGTAGTCGTAATGAATTCAGCAATCTAATATTGATAATATTTCATCGTAATAGTAGTAAATGTATTCTATGTATGGCTAATATATTAAATTTATTCCATTTAACTGCTTAGTATGTAATAAAACGTTTTAATTAAGAAAATAAATTCAAATCCAGCCAAGAAGATATTGCCCAACACAGTTACATGAACGTGAAAAGGGGTTAATTGTAAGAAAGTCCAGGTTTGTGTCCTATAAAAATTTCTTCCGAATGTAGGGAAAATTTTTTGACTTCAATTTCAATTGAAACTGTTTGAATAGTAGACAGATCAGCTGAACTACATGGGTGTTCTGCCCGAAGAAAAATCTTGTAAATGCTAAAAATAGCAAGTTTCGCCTTTTCTTTGCAAAGTTAATGATAAATTAGCCAGAAACTTATTGGAATCATGCCTTATTTGAAGATAAAAACATTTTTAACATTTTTGGTTTCGATGGCTGCATTATTGTGTGGAGAAGAAAAAATGATGGGAACAGTTAGACATGGTGATGGAAGTGTCTTTGTGTATAGGCGATTGCCAGCATTAGGACTTGATAAATTGATATTTAATGATGGAATAATGAATCATGAACTCTATTTGAATATTTTGAATGAGGAATTAAATATGTCGACCACAAATCTGAGTATTACAAATAACTCTATTTTTTTTATCAAGATAATGATCCGAGTATACAGCATTCAATTATCACCTCTGTTGCCTCTATAACTGCCCACAAAACCTAAAAACACTATCACGGTCAACAGATTTGAATCCAAAAGAACAGATTTGGAGAAAATTGGAGGCTAAAGTAAGAAGACACGACATTAAAATGAAAGGCCAACTAAAAACAGTAATGATCGTAGAATGGGAGAACATTAATGCAGAAATTACAAGAAAAAAATTAGTAAAATTTATTCCCAGACTCATAAAATTTATTCTGAATGCTAAAAGATATCATACGAGTTACTAATTTAACAAATTATTATGGTAAATACTAATATGTAAAAAAAATTTAAGTGTACGAAAACTTTTAAGATATATTTTTGTGTTAATGATTTTCAAAGAAAAAAAAAGTTTTACTATTCACTAAACATATTTTATGCCGTTTCATTCAGATGAAACTAAAGATATTATTAAAAAAATCCTTTTCTGAAATATTAATGCTTGAGATGGATAATGTAGTATTTGATTAAAATTTGTAATTGTACGAAGACTTTTGGGAGCCACTGTAAAAGATAGAAATAGACTAATACATTTACATGTTTCATTTTATGCAACGGATCTAACCCATGCCTTGTAATATAGTCTGAATACGATATTTTCAATGCAAAGTTTGCCAACGAGATTATTTATTCTTGAAGTTTGAGAACATTGAGTAAATTTTTCAGCAGTATTCGAAGCAGGTACTCTCAGTAACAAAAGAATAGAAAAAAGGGCGGAACGCAAAAGATGGAGTGCCTTATTTCATATCAAATCTTGTCCTACCCATTCCAAGTCTTGGAATCACAGAAGAGGAAGGATCTGTCATTTGAAGACAGCTTTGAAAACGCGTTCTTCTGCCTTTGGAACATGATGCATTTTTGGCGGGAAAAAAGGATTACGTTCCCATTCATATTTTGAAGCCTTCTCATTTTTCATCGATGATCGGGAGGGACGGCGGACTTATCTTTTTCAATATTTGACGACCCTTTGCCTCCAACAAGCAAGACTCCAAGTAAGAGGCCTCTTTTGCAGTTCCTTTGAAGAAAGTTACCCATCGACATGTTTTCGGATGGAGTATCTTGAAAGAATACTGATAGGCTTTATGATGTGGAAGTGATTGCTTTGAAGGATCATGGAGAACAAAGGCTTTTGTTGTTTTAGTATGAACATGGAACAGTATAGGTAAGGTATCTTAAACAGTTTAGATTATCCTCAAGTAAATTGACAGAATAATAAATTAAACTTAGGAAATTAGTGCTTAAATTTGACTTTGAAAAGAACCTATGTATATGCAATTAATTACCATATTCTTTTATTCTATGGTTACTGCGTATAGAAATCATATTCCAAATTTCCATAACTTTAAAGCTTATATAGAGTTCGAACACCTTTAATAAGATAAATCCAGAGCCATGATTTCCACTCCTTTAAATATGTTTAAATATTTTAATTTATTTAAAAAAAATAGCACAAGCGGGGCAAACAAACCATGTAATTTAAAAGCATTTTAAAGATATCAATGTTATTAATAAATAAATCTTCTTTAAACTGTTTTATTATTTATTTATTTACCAACAAAGTGGGTCTAAATCCACATATAAAGTCTTTTGTACTGCTTTATATTTTTATTTGGAACTTGATTACAGGTTATTGCGGCTATTATAACATTTACTTGACTGAAATAGTTAACTACAGTTTGGTGATTGACAATCAGCTTTGAAAGGATTTAGGACAACAACAATTTTAACAACAATCTTTCAATTGAAAATCTCATTTCTGTTACTAGAGTTTACCTCAGTAAATCCTTTAAACGTCCACAATTCAACATCCCATGCAGGATGAGCAAACTTCCATAGAAGAACTAGGTCAACTTGGTTCTATAAAAATGATGTATCAACCCAAGTTTAATCAATTGGCTATTAAATGAATAAACTTACTCAAACCGACTCTATGCAACCACTCACTGTCACACGTATCTAAAATGATTACGCGGTCTTTCCAATATCTCAATCCGTTGCAAGTGGCTCATAAATAGTTTTAAATTTGCTTGAAAGAATATAACATACATTGAAATTTACTTAACTGATTGAAGTCACTTTAGCACCTGGAGTCTTAAAGAATCCTTATTATATCACAGGTGAATGAAATTTTCCATGCCATTCTTGAAGTTTACATCTCTAATACATATTATCTCTTTCTCTGGTGATTGGCAATCTAAACATCTTTCTCACGATCCAAAACCTTAACAACTTTCTAAAATTGGAGCATTTTAATCAGCAACCTTGTAAATGACCATCACAACTCGGTAAACTAGTCAATGCCATGTTTTATAGTCAACAACCTTCCTTCACAGTTCAAACATCCGTCTTTCAGCAACAGATACCGACACAGTAGAACATCACTAGACACTACGCCTAAACTCGCGTTTAATCATCCACCCAACAAACCAAATCAACTCTCCATACAACCACTTTCTGTAGCTATACATCCTAACCGAGCTTGGTAGTAGTCCTCTCCAATATCCCTTTCCGTAGCGGGTGGCACAAAGTCCGTTTCCAAATGCCCTCAATGAGTCCGGCAGAAGCTGCAATTCATTTAGCTAATTAAAGATCTTAAGAGCTCTGCACACATTCGTGCCATTAGAATAACAATGATGATGATGAATACTTGCTGCAGTAGATAGAGATAACAGTGAACATTTCCTTCTGAATATTCATCACCGTTTCACCGTACAACGTGTAATGTCTTTGTGGAGGATTAGGTGGCTATTAATCGGCGTGTTATGGGAATGACGCGCGGATGCTAAACGGATTATAGAATTATAGGCCGCTGTAGTTTAAATAAGTGCCTTTTCGGGTTTAGTTCAGTTTGAAGGACTCGCATTGAAAGAAGGAGCTGGAGGACCCGCTGGAGTGAATGGTACTTCCGAGTTTGAATTGAGTTTAATTGTGTCGTTGAATGATTAATATTATATATTTTAAATATGATTAGAAAATTTTCTAGTGAAATAATAAGCACTTAATATATGAATAGTTAGATAATTTAAATTAACAGAGAGATTTTTTTAGTAATCATTACGAATCGATTTTTTTTTTTACAAATTACATGGTTAAGGAAAATTTAATCTCGATTAATGTTTAGAAGAACATAAACTTTGTTCGACTTATAAATGTAATTGAAATTCGTGTTTTATAGTTATAATTAAATATTTAACATTTGAATGCTTTAGATTTTAATTTTGATTTTTTTGTTGACAGTTCTGAATGAAGGTTAATGTAAGGTTCTAGATTTGCATTTGTCATTTATCTACATGGTATCCAACTTTTCTTGAGTATTCCATAAGAGGTTTTATAAAATTTTATTAAAGAGCGTAATATAATTGGCATGTAATACAGTACTAAGAGTACTTTTTAAAATTAATAAATTAATTATATATTGTTATGAAAATTTAAAAAAAGTAATGCTGCTTTATTGTTTTACATAAAAATAAATTAAATTTATTTTGTAATGAAAGTGAAGAAATATACTCTTAATAACTTATATTATTGTTAGCTTAATTTTTTAGTTTCCATTAGTTTTAAATAATTATCAATGTTATAATTACAATAATGTAATTAGAATAATATAATTAAAATGTTTAATGACTGATTCGATCATTTCTTTTGGCATTAAATCTTTAGAATGATGAAAAGACATCTTCTAAACATTGTTGCTGTGTGTTTTGAGATGCAGTATACAGCGTGATTCCTAAAGTAATTTTCAGCCCTTTAAATTTGAAGCAACGTCTCGCATAACCAAGGAAATAACGTATACTCATTGTAAAGTGACTATGCTAAATATTTTGGGACGGCTTACAGCACCTTTATGGAAATTACAAACAATAACTTAAAAACTAAAGGTGATCGGAAAAAAGTACAATTACAAAAAATGTTCACAATAATATGACAAAAACACAGGAAACAGGCTTCGGGATGTTATCTGTTAAGTTGATGGAGACATTCGTGGTTGATTTTATGGATTATTCGTAACTTAAAAAAAGGGGACATCCTGAAATTGAAAAAATGTGTTTTCTGGTGTTATTACACCGGGAATAAATTTCTTAATTCAGGGTGAACTCTTTTACAAGTCGTCAGCAGTCTAATTTCAACCAAGAATATTTCCACCAATTTTACAGATCATGAATCTTTTTCCTGTGGTTTTGGTGTATTATTGTGAACATTTTTCTAATTGGATTTTTTTCGATCTTATTTAATTTTTAAGTTATTTTTGTAACTTCCTTAAATCACTGTTAGGAGCGCTGTAAACTGTCTCAAAATATTTAACAAAGTCACTTTACTATATGTATACGTTACTTCCCTGATTATATTGATTGTACGAGACGTTGTTTCAAATTTAAAGGGCTGAAAAAGACTTTAGATATTACCCTGTGTGTCATAGGTTTATATTTTTCTCTTACTTACCCAAGAAGTATTTAACATCTTGTTCATATGTATTTAACTTTATATTGAGAATACATTACTCGAAAGAAATCATAAAAGTACTAATATTAAATAAACAGCTTCATAATGCTGTCCTCTTTTAGTAGGGCTTCTGTTTATCCTTCGCAAAGGATTATAATCAGAAGCCTTATTCAACTACTGATCTTGTAGCATAATCGGATTAGTTACTCATCGGTTGTAGTGTTTAAGGATAATATCCGTTACAATAGCTTTTGTATTTGAATAAAAATAAAGCATTTTTGTTTAAACATTGTTCCAAATTTGTCACATAACTTTTTGGGAATATTATGTTAATGTTTAATACAAACGTTTAATATTTTAATTTTATGATTAATGTTTAATACGATATTTAATACGAGTGATTTAATGCTCGATTGAATGGATAAAAATTTTCAGCTGTACTTAAAACTCTAAAATCATCATAAAGTCTTTTTTTTTTATATTTATAATAAAGATTTCTCCCATTCTAAAGCAGTTCACTGCTTAAGATATTTACCTACATTTAGTGTTGTTTTTTCACTTTGAAATACAACTACTATAAATGGCTCTGTGTTGGTCACTTAAAAGATAGATTAAAAGAAATATAAAAAAGATTAAATATTAAGAGTAACTCCTTTAGTCTTTTTCTGTAGTATAGATCTAATGAATAGTTTTCTAAATACCAAAGACTGCCAAAATATATTTTAAAAACTTACTTGCAATACGTAACATCAGTAATAGAAGTTGATCATATAATTATTAAGGGATTAACGAAGTTTATATTTTTTACTATTAACAAATGAAAAGTTGGTTCATTAATTTTTTTTTTCTTTTTCAGTAGAACCACCTATCGGGCAAAAAATAAAAGAAAACTGGTATTATTTTAATTTAATTCTGAAATTCAAAATTGGTATTTGCATGAGATTAGTGTTAAAATTAAAAGCACTCGTTGGTTTTGAGTCGTAATCTTTTTGTGTGTTTTAATAAAATATTACGAACGTCTTTGTGAGCTAGAAAAAGAGAGATGGGCTGATGGGTGTATGGGGTGTGATAGGACTATACTATACGGCAATTAACTTCACTTAAAGAATATGCTACAAAATCAGCAGATAAAAAATGTAAAATTTCTTTCTCAAGAAAATTATGCTTTTATATTAAAAAAAATTCTTTGTTTTCATGTGCGTTTACGCTGACTAGAACATGTGTCTAATACGACCGAGAGAAGTCAATCGAAAGCAAAACAAACAATTCTCGAATTTTTTCCTGAAATGTATCCGACGTGCCATCTCTAGGTGAGTTATTTTTTCTCGTCAAAGAAAGAAATAATTCCGCGGGCAGGGATAGCGAAAGCAATCTGCGGTTTTGCGGGAAGGCTAGCTATCCCTCCGGTGACAGATAAGTGACAGCTTTCACCGGGAAGATGACTTAAGGGAAGGGTGATGGAAATAACTCGAGATTGTATCTCGTCACCGGAATATCCCCTGCTTCCGACTTTTACGCCCTTGTCGAATGTCGTTATCATTAGTTGATGGAAGATGGGAGGCGATCAAGACGTCTTGACGGCGCATGCTGTGATTGCAAAGATGTTCCGTTTCAAGTGGGGGTTGACGCGTTTTTAGGGCATGCGTGAGCAATATCAAGGATGAAAAATGAGAAATGGTGGTATTTTTTTAATCTTTCCAAGGAATAATTTCAGAAAATATTGCAACCTTTAAACCCATTAACGACGGTGGACAAAAAAAAACTTGCCAAACGACATTTTAGTTTTTTTCTTTGCCAATAAATTGCGATTGTGTTTTTTTTTTTAAATTGATGTTTTTTTGTTACTTTACATTTGATGTTTTTTTAAAATTCATAAAAATAATTTTCCAAAAAATCAGAAACATTCAAAATATACCTTAAATTATCTAAATAGACAAGGTTAAAGTTAAAAACAATTACTGTTTATCAATTTCAAAGTCGTCTTTAATGGGTTAATTTTTTTATTATCAGAAACAAAAAATATTGCATATCGCTACAGTATGTAATAAAAGTAAGTTATAGTATAAATTCGCAATCTTTGAATTGCGCATTTAAAACGTTGTTAACCAAGAAACTCGTACATCGTTCCACATTCCACGAGTATAGTGCTCCCAAAATTAAAACCAGGACATAAAATATGTTCAGTTAAAACATTACAAACTGTTGGAAAAACTTCTTCAGAAATTATTTCATTTGTTAAGCTATTTAAGAATGATACCTAGTCTCTTTCTGCCCCATAAACTTGCTACAACTTTTTTCAAATCCTAATGATTACCAAAATACTACTTTTAAGAAAAAAAGAAGAAAAAAAAAGAAACTTGGCATCATATGTAAGTACTATAATAATGGAAGATGAAGCAAAATTTTAGGACACAATATATAGAAGTTTGTTTACTATTATATATAGAACTATATTGGATTAGGGATTTTTCATTTTATGTTACATTTCTGTCTGTCAATCACAAAGATAGTTCTCGCCACATTATCTAGCGTTGTATTTTTCTAAGGAACGAACAGTATTGTAACCATTTTGGAAACTGATTTCCTGAATGCATCACTAATTAAAACCAACGAGTCTTGTTTCTAATGCGACGCCACCATCCACACTATTTGGCGGGAGCTTGGAGGTATCTTAGACAGACAGAAGCACCAGCTTTTAGATGAAAAATCAAGCCATTAGTATTCAACTTTAGTAATTTAATTCAAAATTTAACTTGTCATACAATAAGTGATAAAATTTATTTAATTTTTAGTTTTAAGTATCAATAATTTCATCCATTTCGATACTATATTTTAGCCGTCTTTTCATGCTAAGAAAAATCTCAATAGGTTTTAATCTAACCAACGATTAAAACGAACAAGCACTCGTTAGTTCCTGAAGTTTCACAATTAGATCAAGGAGCGAGACCAAATAATAAATGTGCAACACTTCATATATTTCTAACCACGTTTCAGGAAAGCACGAAAGTGGTCAAAAGTCAATCAGAAAAACGCATTATCAATTGAACCCCATCAGTGCAATCACTCCTCCACCCTCTCTAGAAGATTAATGTCTCCCCCAAGTTGCGTTTCTCCCCACAATGACATTAACCCATAATGGAAGGCAAATGTATCCATTTCCTACAAATTGCACACCGCACTGCGAAGGGGCAGTGCATCATTTAGGCAAAAGGGCAAATGCTATGCAAAATCAAAAGGATGCACCCGGGCACAAAGGCAATCGTTTCCAGATCTCTCGAGAATTCCGGAGATGAGGAGTACATACCTCCAGAGTCCAGGTCTGCACTTGTCATCCATCAATGTCGGGAATCTCCCCTTGTTCCCGTTTTAAAACGGGAATCACCTGAGCCAAAGTGTTTCTCTTTCATTCTTCCTTTTCTTATATTCTTTCTTCTTCTAGGAAGCGTCGATTTATTCGGAGTTTTTTTATTATTATTATTATCTAGTTTAGCCTTCCTCCCTCTTTTCGTAGGACAGTGCACACAGATCAATGGTAATGTGATTAAGTGACGCGCTATTGAATACGCAGTCACTTGTACAAATACAAGGAGTTCCTGCCGCCTTTCGGGTTTGTAGGCATTATTTCATTGCTTCGCTCCGAATGCTGCTGTTTAGAGGGTGCAGGAGGGGGCATGGATTATTTCATAAAAAGAAAATATGCCCGCAAAAAATTTCCACACCATTTCTGTACACCATCGTTATTTTATTACATTCGGGAATATTTATGGTTCACGAGTCAATTTGTATGTAGTGACAACAATGTTATGATATGAGACGGTTCACATGAAATTTTGTTGTGTATTGTCATTTGACAGTCCCCAATGTGTTAAGATATGAGTATTTATAAGGTTTGGACGGCATTTCCTTTATGATAGTCCTTTCCGAAATTAACTTATCACTTTCAAATACTCATTGAAATTTTGAACTTGGTTAGTGACACTTCAGCTAACAACTAAAGCTGTACTTTTAAATATTATTGTTTAATCAAAACGCTTTAATTTTTGAAAATTATTGTTAGTTAAGTGAAACTTAAGTATATAAACAGGATAACATATTAAGATTATAAGTACTTGAAGTAAGAACATTTAAAATTTATAGAAGTAAAAGGGAAACGTGAATTTTAAAAATAAAAACATTTTTTGGAAAACTATAATAGTAATATATCGTACTAGATAATACTAGAACCAACTAATAAGAGTACAGTTTAATTCACTAATTAGCAACTCAATTGAATAAAAAAAACAAAAACATGCAGTTTAAATATAAAAACTAGGACCTATTTGATTAAATTCCATATCACTGTCAGAAAATATCACACTTCAATGCTTTCAAGTGATACTGCGCTTTAATAACACACTTTTCCATGTTATTTAAGAAATATTCCCTTAATGTCAACAGATTAGTCTTTTTGACAAGCAGTAGAAGAAGCGAATTTCCCAAGTCAATCAGCGTTGATGCGAAGACAGAACACCCAAAGCAAAACGAATCGTTTTTCTAAGCGGATCAACTTGGTTCAAACACACCACAAAACTAGAGCACTCCAAAGTGGTTTCGTTCCATTCCCTTGCCCCTTCCCCCACAGTGGGGTCATTCTAAAAAAAAAAAAGAAGAGGCAACTATTGATCAGTTTCTGGAATTAAGGACCAAAGAGGAGTTCCGCATCGAAGACTTTCCGTTCTAAGGGGGAGAGGGGAGGGGTCGGAATTTAATGCATATTGGACTCTTTAAATGTCTTTTTTGGCTTCACCCTCCTATTTGTGACGGAGTCCAGAAGACATAGAACTGATGGAGTTTATTTTAAAGTGATGCGTTTACTTAATTGGTAAGGGTGGTTGCTTTTTCTAAGGGAGCGTGAACAATAGTTTGTAGTCTGACATTCAATAATTAATTTTGAGTGGAAATTTAAAAGAACTCAACGATAGAAAATAGCCAGATGAGTAAGATGATTACGCTTTGCTTGTAGAAAATTTTAATGGAAATGTTGAGTATTGAATACACGATTAAAACAGACAGGTAGGTCAGATTATTTCATAACATGTTTGGTAAAATATCAATTATTTTTCTGTAACTTTAATAAAACTACACATTATGCAACGCCTTGTTGGAGAACATTTACATTTAAAATTTATCATATATCCGAGAACACTAACATATTCAAAACACTAATATGTTTAAAAACTGTCATAAATCAAAGAACATTAACAGTAATATATATATACAGATGTATTCTGATTTCATTGATAAGTTTGGGAGGAAAAAATTGTAATAGAAATTTCGAGTACTAAACCTGAAAATAGTCAAGCAGGTTGGTTTCTTTCATAACATGTTGAGAAATGATAAATTATGAATAATTTTTTATTTAGAATACTTTGAATATTAATGTACCAATATATATCGAATTTAGTATCTATGAAATTTTCAAATATTTATTAACTGTGACATAAGTATTAATATTTAATACTATTTATGGAAATATATACAAAAAGCATATTGCCGCATTTTTTCAATAAGAAAATTAAGAATGTCCTTTAGAAATATAAGTTTCATACATCTGGAATGATTTCCGAAATCGACAAGGGACAGAATATTACGAGCTAAAATATTCTCTAACCATAAATGTAATTTAAGATCTTGAGTGAAATACTAAGCGATTTGAGTTTTATTCCAAATGTAATTTCCATATCATTAAAAATGGTAATAAGTAATATCCTTATAAAAGTAATGTCAGTATTCATTTCGTAGTAATATATCCTATTTTTATATGACATGGGTGAGATTTCATTTGAAGGTGTATTTGGAACGAGGCTAATATTACAGAAGGAAATCATCGTAACACCAGTTCTAAAAAAAGTTTTTGTAACAGCAAATGATTTGCTAGTAACATTAGCGTCATTTCCGTAAAAAATATCACAGTGGTGCTTTGTAGATAAGGCTGCCCTCACACAGCGCCGAAATGGAAAAATTTCCATTACTAACGATTGCACACCACATGAAAGTCTGTTAACGAATCTATTTTGAGACAGAGAAAGGTTTTCGTGAGTAAATCCTTTCTCGTTCATATTTCTCCAGGAGGTAGGGAAAAAATGAACGATAATGAGAAATTGTTGTTTATTTTTTTGGTAGTGTACTACTTTTTAAATACTTATCACGCGTTTCTTTTTGGATAAGAAAACGCAGATTTCACAAAAAGTAGTAGAGTGGATTCTTTTGAAAAATACAAGTTAAATATTGTATTCATAAGACAATTTTTGTTGAATATAATGTATATATTGTATATTACACAAAATGTTTATTTATTCATGGATATTAATTTATCTAGAATAATAAATATTACAATATTTAATTATTTATTACGGATAGTGTTTTGGTATTACATTTAACTTTCATTCTAATATTTTCGTCTTCATAACTTTTTTGACTTATTTTCCCTCTCAGTTTGGTTCAGGGCGTATGTAATTTTTTAAAAACTTATTTCACTTAATATTACTTATTACTATTTAAAGTTTTTGTGAATTTCGTCGACATAATTTTCTTTTAAAAACATTTAAAATTGAGTTATTTTAAATTTGCTAGTTATTTTAGTTATTATTGAATTAATGCTAGTTATTTTAAATAAAACCAAATTATACTGATATAAAATATATTATGTAATAAAAGATAAACATTATAATAAAATATATTGTATTTAATATACAAATAGATCGATATTACGAAATTTGTTCGCAAAGCAGTACAACTTTTAACCAAAATGTTTCATTTGAAATGTATAATAATTGAGCAAATTTGTGTGAAGGACATTTTAATAACAAATTTAATAATAATAACAAATTTAATAATAATAACAAATTTAATAATTAAAAAAAAATAAACACTATAGTTTTTAATTAATTGGTGCAAAATAAAAGGTATTAATGAAATAATTTACAGGGAAATATATATTGTTAGTATGCAATTAAGATGTCGTAGTATATACCTACATATAATATTTGAAAATAATGTAACATTACATTCTTACTATACAAGAAACGTTATCCAACTGATACTAACTTTATCTTATGATTTATTTTCAAGCAATACATACCAGGAAACAAAAAGCCAGAAAAATGAGACAGTCTCAAGAATGAAACATGAATCAAAGACTGCGAAGAAGAAAATCAGTGAGTTTCTTCGATCAATAAAATGTACTTCCACCCTTTTAGACATAAGGTTGGCAAGAAACTGCGTTGAAACCATTAAATCCACCTGATTTAAATTTGGACGGCTATAAAACAGGCCGCATTGATTCTTGGAACCATTTCCTCTTCTTGAAAAATGGTTCTGAACAAGAAAAAATGTTTCAGCTGCTTCCCACAAGAATTAGTTATGTGCTCTTTAGAGTCGATATGCAATGCAAACTGTTGCTGGAAGTTGGATTTTTTTTTCTTGTGGAAGGTGTGAGTGAAAATCGAAGGAGTTTACAAGAGTTTTTGAATGCTGAGATCGATGAACTGAAGTCAAATGGTTGTATTAACGATTTCCAATTGTCAGGGACGCAGTAACTTTATGTATCAATTCAATCTTATTTGTGATAGTTGTTTTATGTGTAGGTACATTTCTATGTGCCAATAAAGCAAATTTTTTGAAATTATGAAACACTAATTATTTGTTATACTTTAAACGTACATATAGTATTTTTTGTGTGTAAAAATAATATAATTTCAAATACAGAACGTCTAATGAAAATCGTGATGAGATTATAAAAGTGAACACTATTTTATTTTAAGATACAAATTATTTAGAAAAATGAAATGCAGTTTTACAAAAAAATTCATAAATTACAAACACTGCACAGTCTAAGTAATAATACATATAGAACGGTAAATGAAAGTTATGAAGATGAAATAAAAGACAACTTAATTTAGTTTAGGCTTGAAAAATTAAATCGATTAATTTGTTGCAGTGATGTTACGAAATTCTTGCGGTAAATGTAAAAACAATTTCGAGAACAGAATAACTTAAATAAAAAGATGAACATATTTTATCTAATTAATAAAGCATAATATTAAAATATTGAATACCAAATGAATATTGTTAAAGAAAGAAAAGAAAACCCTACTTTTTTCGGGCTGCAAAATGAATATAAAAATGTATTGAAATCATAATTAAATTATTGTCGTTTTAAAAAAAATAAAAATTATCCTGAGTATAAAATCATCAGAAATTTTATTCGTCTATCTAAAGAAGATAATGCATAGTATTAATCTGTTACCAGGGGAATAAACTTTAGTTCAACTTGTTTTACAATGGGGGATTTTTATTTCGCAGTTATAAGTAATATCATTCCACCTCTAGTAATAAAAAATTGTTTTTTAATTATTGATTTTATTTTTTCCACAAAATATTTTGTGAATAAATAAAAAAATTTCAAAGTTGTTTGGGAGTGATTCCGGTTGCCAATTTCTGTTGAAATTAAGCGCTTAACACAGCTAAAGATGTTTCGTAATTTTATGATTCGATCAGGTTACAAATTCAAAATGTATGATGCAACGGCCGTTTTTTCATGATGGATTGCAAAAACGTAAAAGCACGTGACCCGTCAAAAAATATGATAGCATATATAACCACGTTAGGATTTAATAGATAAAAACTACTTAAAGCGTAATGTGTCCAATATATTACAGTTAATCTCCATGACGAAAAATGTCGTCATGCCCGAAGAAGTAGTCTCCCGGGAATGACGAAATATATCGTCATACTCATTAACAGGTTAATATATCCTTAACTTGATGTTCATAAATTCAAATAATTAATCTTAGTGACACTTATCTCCTAAGTGACTTGAAATTTTAGTGTTAGTCGTCGCGAAGGATTAGCTATAGCTAATAAATAAAGTATGTAATTATTTAGCTAATATCAGATTAAGCTTGTGTATGAAAAACAGGATAAACAAATAAGTATAATAATGCTAAGTTATATATAAATATTTTTAGTTTATCACCTTGTTTAACTAATTTGATGTACACAAACAAATAGTTTTATTAGCATACAAGCTTTTTTTTAAGTGAAATCTAAGATTATTAGATTAAAATATTAGCGTATTAAAAGTGTTATTACACGCCACTTTTCTTCAAAACATATTCCTCACACAGCCCTTACACATTTTCTTTTCCTTCAAACTAGACGTAATCGATCAAACTTTCACATAATCCCATTCAATATATGAAGTTTCTTACTCCTACCATCAACCAGTGTTGCCATTTATAAGACACAAGCAACATAATTACGGTGATCAGTGAGATCGCCTGCAAATTAGGGTTGCTGCATATAACTAAACTCTTCTTCTTTCGGGGGTGGTTTCTTCGCTGATGTCTCTATCGTCTTGTGGGAGTGAGGGTGGGTAAAGGGTTAAATGGATTCCATCATCAGACGATGTTAATAGCGGGGGTGTTTCCTGGAAGTTAATGGGCCTGGATGTCTTTACGGCACCTGAGGCTCTGAAGAGATGAATTAGGTCGGGACTTTTTAGAGGTTGTGTGTCTGGGATACGTTTGATATAGTTTAAAACCAATTATTATGGTTTATGTAAACTTAATTTCATTCTTTTATTACTTTATTTAAAGAGAGGACAAATAAGGACCATTTATGTATTTGTGGTTAAGGTTTTTATGTGGCCACCGTGTATGTCTGAAAAATTGTGAAAAAGTCCGAATTGATACTAAAAATTATTACAAACATGATTTTTTTGTGTAATTTATTTATACTATTAAATCCGTTTAGAAGTTTTATCTATGGAAAAAGATATAACTATCATATTTAAAGTTTTTTTTTCTTTCTAAATTTGATTATTTTCAAATATTAAATTAAACGTGGTTACTATAGTTGTTAAAAAATAATGTCTTAGAAATAAAAATGTGTAATAATAATTAGTGCTTAATGTCAACTCAACATTATTTAGAAAAATAATTTATTAATAACTGATTTGAAAACCTATAACATTAGTTTGTTTAATATATTTTACTCAATATGCAAATAATAATAGAATTTGAATGAAAACATACTTAATATTTTGCTCTAGATATACATAATGAGAAAAAGAATTTAAAATATCATGAACGATAATATCGTTCATTATTGACCATTATATTTTAAACATTCTTCCAAAATACAACAAAAAAGTTTACTCAACTAACACTAAAAAAAGTGCAACATATTCAGTAAATTCTTCTGTAGGTAATTCTCTCAAGGAATCTCATAGCCTTTTTTTAATCCTCCCACTCTAGAAATAAATAAATGCACAAATCCCCTTTCGAAGAAAGAACCATCATATAAATAGCACCAAAATATAGTACTCCCATATATTGTGTGGCCGGAAATGGCGTCCGCGTGAGCCGCTTGTCCAATGAATGGGCGCTAGGTCATTTTGGTTCATTCAATAAGACCGCTCATCATTCATGTCCGGAAGTGAATGGACTGCCCTCTCTTGATCAAAGACATTCCTTTTGCACGGCCTTATTGCCGGACTTTCTTGGTGAAGCTAGACTTTTTGTGAGTGTTTGTAATTAAAACTAAACTTATCTTTAGTATTTTTATTACTTTAAGATTTCTTGTCTAACATATTGTTTCGTCGGTAGTGTCACTTTTGTGTAAAATACATTAAAGTAGGCCATAGGTTGAACAGATAATTACCAAGAACATTCCTCATCAATAAAATTCTTATAGAAGAAATAACATGCCAAATACAATTGAAACTGAAAGCATTTATGGAAAAAAAACAAAAAAACCTGTAATTGGACATTTTAACTGCAGCTTTACATTAACGGTTAACAATTTGTTCAAACTAGGCTATCCCCAACATTCCATACGCGATGTAACTTGAAGATACACAAAATTTTAAACAAATATACAATATTTATTTTCATTTAATACATTCAAAAGGATTTATAAAATTGAACAGATTGAGTTATTGCTAATCACCTTTTAAAGTGTCAACTAATCTTTAAAATATAAATTTACATAAATAGTAAACAATGTTTGATATAAATATTGTTTTTTTGAATTGAAATATGAAGTATTTATTTTTTACGTTTTATTGGATTTTCTGAATGAAATATGTATTTTAACCATTGAAGTTTCAATCTTAACTGAATTTAAAATTTTATTTAGTGGGATTGAAAACTTTGTCTTTATCAAGGAAAATTATTCTTATAAACTACTTCTGAAACTTTATTTGAATAATACCGGATAATATAATTGAATAAGTTTATTTATACACGTTTCATACGTACAAAATTATTACCAAATAAACTCCATTAGTAAATACGTAGAAAATACCAAGACATTAGTATCAATAATTATATGTTTACAGCATAAATAATTCCTCTGATTTCATAAAGTATTGAAATAAATCGCAATGAAAAAGCAAAACTGCTTACTTCACATTGCCTAATTCAGCTACTCAGAGAGGTGATGCTAAGCGAACTGATGACAGGCACAGCAGTGTTCTCTGTTGTATGAGACGTGATTAATCATAGTGTGTCATGCTAACAATCGGCTTCAGTGCTCGTAAAGATGCACTTAAATGACAATGATAAGTGTCATCAGGCCTTGAGAGTAATTATCTTTTTGTAGTTCGGAAGCTTACAGTTTTGTATGTATAACTAATAACTCATACAACATTTGAATAATTTAATTATTTATTTACAAAATTTAAAACTATATATTTATGGAATGTGTCATTTATACCCTAGCTGTAGGATTTTTGATACAGTTTTTTGTATTAATTTGCATAGAATTTTTTTTTCTAGTGAACAAAGATTTTTGCAATTTCCTCAAAGAAATAAACATTTTCAAAAATACCTATAATATTGTGCTTCTAATTAAATTGCAACATTATTATTTAATATAACAAGCTATATAATGATAAAATTTTATGCGAATTATTGTTTTTATCAATATATTAAAATGCTCGGAAAATATCTCCAGAAAATATAAAAAATAATATTTAAGAATGTGTTTTTTAGATTCCTTTGATGTAAACAGAATAGATTTTCAAACAGCCAAACAAAATAAAGTCAGTACTAACTATTCTTCTGTTCAAATAAACAATGCACTTCTTTCCTAGAATCATACATATTTCCTATCTCAATATTTATTTTAGTTTTCAACAAATTCCAGGAACTGAAAAGAATTCGTTCGTATTTTTTGCAAGGTAAGCTTTCAACGTCACTCTATGATTCAATTCTGAATAGAAAAAGACTTTCTTTATGGGGATGAGTTCGACTCCACCACTTCTTGTTTTCCGATGAGCAACCAATCAGAATGGTGCCTTAAAATTTCCTTTGTGTGCTGAAACGAGTGAAGTGTACATAGTTTAGCCCTGAGGTGTAAGTTGAAGAACTTGGAATAGCATGTACCATTTGAAATTCTGGCTCATTCACATTAACTCAGTTATAGAGAATATATATACCTCAATTCGGTAAAAATATCCATTCTTTTCTATAGGGATTTGTAGTTTTTTTTTCGGGTTTCGATCACATACATAATTCATAAGCTGGTAGACGCAGTTCAATCCCACTGCACAATTTTCCCAATGTTCTTTTTATTTTTTACTTCAAACTGTGAAAAATTCATGACTTATGAGTTCAACATTCAACTTTTATGTATGATTGTGAAAAATATACGGTAAAGGACTTTGCATCAAGTTAAAGAAAGTACAGAGTTTATTGTTTTAGCAATCTCTTAAGGTAAACACATTATTGGATTTTAATTCTGGAGGTGAAAATCAATTGGAATCAACGAAGTACAAACTTTCTTTTAAATGTAAAAAATAACTTAACATTAGAATATTCATCTCTATATATGGCTGTAGATTAACAACAAAAATAAAGTATCCACATCGTTTAGAATTCCACTTTCAATGTTACTTTTTAGATAGAGTACATTAATTGTTTTGTATTTTAATAAATAGGGTGATTAATAAATGACTCGATACTAAATCGTTATATTTATAGAATGACGAAGAATGAAAAATATGTCGCTGGATGAGGCGAGGCCTATTGTTTTACAGAATAGCTATTAGATGGCACTCTACATCTGAAAGATGGAGAAATCACCATTGACGTGACCTTATAAACGTCCATGTAATCAAAGAAACAATAAAGAAAATTAACGTGGCATATAAAGCATACGTTCATATCAAATTAAACAAAATAGTTGTATATTTCAATAAACAAAATAGTTAAAGTGACATTAGATAAATACCGTACATAAAGTATCAAATACAGTTAAAACCTGTAAAACCGTAATAAATTTCAACCGCATAATGTCAATTTTCTAAAACTATTAAGCTTTAATGTCTACCTGAAAGTAAAAATATCCAACAATATGGTTTTAATATATTTAAGAGAAACACATTTCAAGTGTCGCAAAATGTTTGTGTACGAGTTTGATTTTGGGATTACTGTTCTTTATAGAACAATATTTCGCAATATAAAGAATTTTATATGTATAAATATTTTTGGTGAAACGAAATATATATCTTTTTAAAGTTCCTACATTGTGTATAATTTCTAGTTCTTTTATAACTGGATGTACAGAAATATAACATATAGTGTTCTGTAGGATATAATCAATTCGTATTTATCACAGAATGTTCTGCTAAACATTAAAATTTACTTGAATAGTTTCTGAATCGCCTAGAATAATTTTATTTACACTTATCTATTCCATTCATTGTAATTATGAAGAAATCTTTCATTCTAAAATATCATATGCGAAAATATCTATCAATAAATGAAACTTAAAAATTAACTTTTGGAATATAGTTAAACTCCAATTTATAATTATAAATAACCTTCATACTATTCCAAAAAGTAAATTTTGTATTGAAATTTATCAAGTATGTTTTTGCTACCTAGAATTGCATGCGAAACTTCTAATTTTTAGACTACAATGATAGCCTTATACTATTTCTTCAAGAACCCAAGCGTATATTTCAAGAGATAAGAAATAGCGTGACAGAACTGGGGGAGGGTGGCGAACAGAGAAACCGCAGAAACACGAATTCGCGGAGCAGAATTCAGCGTTAAGACTTAAGAATAACTGACAAAGTTTCGCTGTCTTCAACTCCTGGCGAGAATTTTTCCACTTTCTTTTGCAAGAGGAGATGAAAAAAACGTTTGAAGCATCACTTATTTCTGCTTTTCTTTCTATGCTTTAAAAGTGACTATCCACCCTTAACAGGGACGCCATGCTCTCTCTATATCTCATGCATGTCAACACTTGGATAATGTCTTTGAGGCCTTTAAAGCGGACGGATAACACGGATGACAGAATGTAGAGTTATTCGTACTAATGCCTGTCTTTTATTTCTTGTCACATTCGGAAAGATTATTCGTAGTTGAGTGTCGAAAGTCGTAAGAGATAAAGATGAGAGAGCTACTTGTTATGGAAATGATGAATGAATCGTGACTTATTATAAGGATTTGATTCATATTTGAGTTATTTTTTTGTGAGGACTGTTGTATGAATGTTTATTTGTGTTATCAATTACTTTCAATAAGCGAAAAAGATATTTATCTTAAGATTATCAGATTAACGCTAGACAAGTAAGCTGATGTAATCAGAATTAAATTTCTATTAATATACGCTTATTTTAAAGTTAGGTAGAATTTCAAAAAAATGTAGTACTTGTGATAGTATCTTTATATTCAGTTTATATTTATATCTTTATATTCAGTTCACTGATAATATCTTTATATATTATATTAAGTTTTGTATAATGTAAAATTTTAATTAAGTTAGTTACTTTCGTAATTTTAATAATAAATAACTATGACAAATACAAGAATGTAATTGTTATGGTTTGAATTAAGTAGTTCTACTCAGGCTATTTTTTCATTACCAAAAACTAATTTAAATTGAATACACAAACTAATAGTTGGCTAGATTACATATCAAAAGAAGACAGCAGTTAAGACTAAACATTAAAAAGCCTTCAACTAAATCATCAATTCTGTATAATTTTTAAGACGACATTTGAACGTATAAAATTTTTGTGAGATATGTATTTTGACGAATGAAGATTTGGTTCTTGAGTGTTATGAATTTTTTAAATCACTTACGAGAATAATTGAAAACTAAATATTTCAGCAAAATATAAGATTTATGCAAAATAAATAAAAAAAAAAGTATTGAAATAAATTCGGATAAAAATAATGCAAAGAATTTAAATAAAACCTTTCCATTATCAGAATATGAAAAATACTTCGATATCTAACATTATTTTAAACGTTTTTTATTTGTTATTAAATCAATTATTAAAATGCACACGATATCGTCTTAACGAAAGGATATTTTGACATTCAATTAAAATCCCTCACACATATCATTTTCTAGATGCATGACCTAAATCTATATGTATTTCAATACGCTAAAAGGATAACTTGATACGCACTGGAGGCAAAAATAGTCACACTTTGATAAAGTGGCCGTTCCATGTCTCCGGAAAGCACCCGGATTATGAATGTCATCCATTTCCTTTTGGGTCATACCTGAGAACCCCGTTTTTTCATCGACCTCAGCGTAAATCTTGCGCTTGGTCACTTCAACTTGACAGCTATAGCCTTTGGAGTCATTGAATGCTTCGCAGTATTAGATTAGATACATAAGGAAATGTCGGCTGTTGTCTCGTTGAAAGCCTTTTAAAATAATTAGCTTTATTTAGGCGGTTTCTATAGGATGCATAAATGTTAAGAAGTTTGGTAAATTTGTTTGGTTATAAAAATTTCTGTACTGATAGAATCTATAATTTTAATACCAATAAATTTGTAACTATATAAGAGTAGAAAGTATAAGGGAGTTTAAATACCGTTGATGTAATTTATTTCAAGTAAAAATGTCTATTGGAGAATTTAAAAATACCCATTAATGCTTTAATATTATAATATGAAACAAATAGAATATAGGGTAGTGTATTATTTAAATTATATAATTTCAACAAGTTATAAAGCAATTATAGCGACGATTTTAATTAGCTCTTTTCTATAAAATCATAGCTTAATTGTCCAAACTGTTCCGATAAAAATCAATATTATTCCTTCACAGTAGAAATTACATAATATTACGTTAAGAAATTAGTATGGCGATTTACCTTTAGTAAATAACACATTATCCATACTTTTTCACAAGATGTAACCTAATTTGGTATTACAAAATATACACGTTTTCCTTTTTTATTTTTATTTATATATATATATATATATTAATTTGCATAATATTTCAATAAAAATAATTTTTGGAAGAGATAAGTCTCTTTGAAGTAATGGTAGTAGTAATTCACATAATTATTTAATCAATTTAGGGAAAGCTACAAGACGTTTCTCAGTTTTAGCCACAGCTTTGAAAATAATATACAATTCTATTGGTTGTTATATTAGAAAATCTATTTCCAGAAATCGGATGTTTTTGATGAATTAAATATTTTTAAGAATAGTTAATTTAGTTTTCCCCGTGTTCCATCTATAGATTGTATAATTTAATAATTTTTTTTTTAATTTAAAATTGGTTGCATTTCTAACAAAAGTATTATGTTATCAATTGTATAAAACCAAAAAAGTCAGTAAAAACTCCCGCAAATTATGATTAAGATTTTTTTCGTTATTGAAAATTAAACTGAAGCAATTTTTACTGTGTGTTATAGGTTTAAAACGTTATCTGTTTAATTATTTAGTAGTTTATTTGTAAAAAAATTTGTAGTTTATTTAGAAATGACTTCTTCAAGCAATTTTAAAAAATTTATGTTTGACCTGCGTTTTTAAAAAATTTATGTTTGACCTATGTTATTCTCAGAGATAAACAAAAAACAAAAAGAATCCACAACAAGGAAAGAATATATTTAAATTTATAGAAAGCATGGATTTTTAACTCACTTCTATCTGCGAGTTTTAATCCCTAAAAAGTATTTTCCAATTCCATTGCTTATTTTCAGATTAATTGTACATAGCGAATTAATAAAATATATGTATATTTACTACACACTTTGTGCAAAAATATAATATGAAAACTATGTATCAACTGAATTCAATTAACCATACAAACATATAGATTATTATGGTTCAATTCACTTATCAAAGAATTTACACAATTTAATTAAAATCCTTTATGAGTTAATTCCACATATTGTATATTTCAAATAAAATTAGTATATTAAAAACATAATAAAAATAAGAAAAAGTCAAATACTAAAAAGGAATATTAATGTATTTATTGATCTACTTATTAAGTATAGTATATTCAGTATATTAGTATATTAAAGTATATTAAAAGTAGTATACTTTCAGTATATTAAAATCAAAAGGAAGGGAAGATTTAAATTACTTAGAAGGGATTTTGGAAAATTTTAATTAAAGGCTAGGCAATGCATAAAATCGCTTTAAACATATAGTCTTTTATGTGATTTATCTTTCCAATAACTTTTTCACCAAACCAATCATCGTTTAGTATTACTAATGTGCAAATTTATAGCATTGTCAGATCTCTATTAATCTAAAAATTATTTCAAAACCAATTACAGACTTTAAATTGAAATTTTCTTCAAATTTAATGAATTCATTTTTTTTAATAGTTAAATACTGTTTCAAAATTCCAAATTGTGGAATAGAAACATTATCAAAAATATTATTTTTCTTAAAAAAAGTATCAAAGTATAATATCTTAAAAATAATGAAGGTACAAATAAATTGATAACTATTAAGTGAAATTTCATTAAATATTAAGGCATACCTAACCTGGTATTTCAACCTACACAAATCTATCAATCTCCAACTTTTAATATTTAGTTTTTTCGATTCAATAAATTGTAAAAAAAAAATATATATATTATATCATTAAAAAAATCCTAATACTTTTATCAGCCAGATTTTCTACTTATTTATTAGTCGATTTTTTTTTTTTAGATTTCCAAATAATTCGGAAAAAAACATTAACATTAAAAAGCATTACCTCTTTAGGCAATTCACCAAAATCCGGTTAGAATTTAATTAAGTCCATTTCAAACTGCCTTAGGATTTTATTTCTTAATGAGATCTCTGATGTTGAAATCCCAAGATTTCATGGAAGACGTTGAATTAATTTTACACCGCAGTGGGTCCACTTTTATAAAAGCCATCCATGATAATTAGATTGGTGTGATAAGGATATATGAAAAAGCAGTTTGAAAGGAACTCTTAAAAATGATACATTATTTTAAAATGCATTTCAGCAACCGAATATAAATAGATCTATTATCTAGCATTGAAATCATAAATAAAATAAAAGTTCAAAATGACAGTATAAGTTTTTTAATGAATTAATTATGCAACGAAGCTTATGGGTCATAAAGATTTCAAGTACGTGTAAATAAGTTTAAATTTTTTGAGTTTTAATTAATGTCATAGTTTAAATATTTATAAACTTACAATGTTTTGAATTATAAACTAGCTTCTTAAAAACATTTAAAATAGTATTTTTGGGAAAACTTGTAACATACTTTTTGGTTTCTAATTTAAAAATTTCAAATAATTGTATTTAAGAACTTAGGAATAAAATATTGTTTTTAGGGCTGATGTTTCAGCGTTAAATACTCAGTAATCACAAGTTCTATAGTAAAAGTTTTGGGCAAACACTTGTATTGAATTCTAAAATGATTGTATAGAATTGTACTTTTACTTTCAAACGCTAATTTGATCATCGTAAAGTAACAATTACATATTCTTAAACAGTAAACTGTTTATTAATTTTCTTGTACAACAAAAATGAAATTAATCATTCCAATTAAACGAAAATTTATGATTAAACTTTGAATTTTATATAAACCTGTTTTTCATTTTTTTTCTCATAAAAATATTTGTTGAACTTTTTTAGAGTATTACAAACGATCAGTATTTATAAATTAAAATATTTATGTTAATTTTCTATCATTTTATTGAAGTATTTTTTTAATTAAATTAATTATATATAACAATATTTAATTAAAATTAGTTATGTATTAATTAGTTTTTGATTTAACTGTCATTATTAATTAAAGTTTAAATTGTAATGGAACTTAAAATACTCTTATTTTACACATTAAAATTGGACTGCTTCAAAAATTATTTATTATAACGTATAACTGTTTCATTAAAAACCAATTCATAAACATTTGAGATAAAGCGTAACTTTATATCTTTGTCAACTAAGGCTTAGTTATTATTGCGACCCTCACATTCCCTTTATGGGAAAAAAAATGTATCGAACTATGCCTTATATGAAAATAAGAATTAAAAACTGAAATATCCTCATAGAATACATTTCTAGCAAAGATATTTAAAAATTTATTTTAATCGCAAAAATCAATCGCTTGCACTATAAATTTAAGCTATATATTTTAACCCATAGAGCGGCTGTTCCGGATTACCTCGTCCTTGTATCCCCAGTTTTTCCAGCAATACACAACATTTTTAAATTTATAAATAAAAATTAAATATTTTTTTAATATATTTATTAGGATGATAGTTTAAAACCCATTTAAAACAAAATAAATAAATAAAAAATAAATTAATTATATATTTGAATCAGAAATATAATTAAAAAATTAATTCAGGGGAAACAACTGTACAATTTTGCCCATTTCCTGGACGCTCAATGGGTTTTAAATAATAGTTTATAACAGCATATGATTTCCCTAAAAATTTAACACATAAATGCATCGCATCGAACGGTTGTATTACCCAAAAACAAGTGAGAGAGAGGGGGAAAAATCTTTGTTTCTAAACAGCCAAAAAAAAAAAAAAAAAAAAAAAAAAAACTCAAATATTTTCTTCTAAAAGTGCTCTCTCTATTTTATTTAGGTGTTCCGTTCCAGTAGGAAATATGCGAGCACTTACCTATCATGCTCCAGAACTTCCACCAACAGCAACTCCTCTCGCGTTGTCTCGATGAAGACATGAGGATTACGCTGATCTCTGAGTGGGGTGTAAAACCAGCCCTGTCCTTCCATAGATACTTCCTTCCACTTTCTTTTCCCGTTTCTTGGAGCAGGAGAAATCCCGAAGAAATCCCTTTAAGGTCCTGCCACCCCCCTTGGCCGAGAGGATTAGAGTAGGCACATTAGCAGGCGACTTTGGCTCTAGGGATCATATCCCCCCCCTTCCCCTTTTGGAACTGGGATAAGATCGGATGAGGAGATGATGGTGATAGCCGAATGGATATCGACACTGTTCTCTTTTTGGTGAAAACCTTGAAGAAATGCTGGTGTTCTCTCTTTTGGGTGTAGACTGTTCTGATTTTCCTTTTTGTCAGTGTGATGCTATTCCCTTGCGGGTTATGATGGATAGTCTTCACTCAGGTGGTTATATGAGGTGCTTTGGTTTTGCGGAGAGTATTATTGTGTCACCAACATCAATTTGAAGGCTGTGGTGGGTCACTGAGGAGATATTTTTATCCGAAACATTATTCGAAAACTACTTTTCTTTTTGTTGCCTTGTCAGTAGGTTTCAAACAAGCACAGTAAAAAGAAATTCTTCAAGATATGTTTCAGTGCTTTTAATATTGCATTTTATTATTTAAAATAATATTTATTTTACTATATAGGCTGGTATATTCAATCTGTAATTTGAAAGATTATGTCGTTAATAACGCTAATTCTTAAGCATCTTTAATTACAAATTTCCAATTACTATTTTTAATGCATTTCTTGTTTAGAAGTTATATTGAAGACTTTTTCTTTTTATAAGTTATGAATTGTCTTAAACTGGTTTTAATATTAGAATCAACAAAAATTAAAATTACTACTCATTCATATTCTATCATACGCGTTAAACTTTTTGTTTTAGAAATCTTGCACATTAAACCACGAAAATAATTGCACACGAATTACTCATTCCGCAATGCAACATGTAACCTGAAAAGAATCTAAAAAGCTCTCTATTCCTTGAATGTTTCTTAGTTCTGGAGTTTTACAAAATTCCACATATACATCCATTTAGACACCCATTATTATGGCAAAATCCAGCACTATAACACCAAAAAAAAAAAAATCTTCCTCTTCTTCTTTAATAAGAGAACTTTCTTTTACATTGTATCACAAAATCCGCCACTTGAACACGCAAAAATCTTCATCCACTTCTTCCTTAACAAGAGAGCCTCCTCTTACAAACGATCCTACAGCAAAGCAATCACAAGAAGCTCCGCGCAATAATTGACAACCAAACTCCGAATCACCAAAAGCCGACCTAGAATCACGTCCACACGACACAAAACTTCCAAGCTCCCAGACAAGACAGAAATACATCCAAGACTTTTCCAATAACCAGAAACCCACTCCACGGGACCCTCTTCGCCACCCGTCACCGAAAAACGAGCTTGACAGTGACTGTGAAAAGAGCCTTATTCTATAATTGACCCGGAACAACCCTAAAAACGACGTCTTTCTAACGCTTCTTTCCACCTGGAATACGGACGTCTTTTAGCAGTAAACAGTGCGTCGGTTGTGCAATCGTCTTCTTCGGGGTTGTCCTGAAGCCGTAGATGTGACGAGTGATTGGTGGATTCCCGTGTTCTAAAGGAGGATTCCTAAGGGATTAATGCCTGTCGTTGTGACGAGAGTCGAGTGATGAGCAGTTTAGAACGCGAGGAATTCGGTTCTTGATGGGACGTTACGCAGATCGTTATCTTACGAGGTGGGACTAGAGCAAACAGACTGACAACGACGCGTTATGGCAGGTTGGTTGGTTGTTTTCAGATTATCTGGCGCCGTCAGCAACACGAGGGCTATAATGCGCCGTAACATTCGTCATTAGACAAGCCAACATACATTTACAAACACCCATGCCTAACACGGGACTCGAACCCGCAACCTCGCGGTCTAGAAGCTAGCACGGTAACCACTATACCGTTTCGCGTTATGGCAGGACAGAATTAATTGGGGAGATGTAGGTAGCTGCTTGTGGACGTTATTATGGTGAGATGATGGATAATTTTTTTTTGGATTACGTTATAGATTTTCTTTTTTATGAGAGTAAGTTTAGACTCGTTTCAGTTACGCAGAAACATATTTCATTAGTTTTTTCGGCATGATAGTAAGTATGTTGCTGAACTACTGATCTTGACCTTATATTATATAATTTTGGCTAGTAAAAAGATTTTTATTTTCTAAATTTATATTCAGAATTAAATTATTTTATACTATATTTATAATATAGAAAATATTTTTGTTAAATAAAATGCATTAAAAAAGTATTATGTATTCAACTTATAGCATACCAAATATTTTTACCTAACTTTATAATTATATTTCTAGTTTTGCTAATGTTTTCTAATAAAAATTATTAATAGTTTAAGACCTTGTTATTACAACAAAAAGGATTTAAAAAGGATTACAATTTTATGCTGTTGAAAGTTTGAACAAGTGTTTTTAACCAAATTAATCTTGAAATATCAAGCACATTTCCTATTGAGGCAATCACAGATAATTAACAATACGTTGTTATTTACATTATTTACATATCATCTAATATATATTTAAATTTAGAGAAAGCGAGTGAATTTAAGAGAGTAGATTTCATTCTAAAGTCTATGTAACTTTAATTTTACGCAGAAACTAGATACAAAATAAGACATCTACCATAAAACAATGAGCCCAAATTTCAAATTCCACCTGTTCCATGATTATACTCCAAGGATATCTCTACAACTGCTAGTCTCCTATGCTATCTCCCTCCTTCTAGATAGTCCAGGAACAACGCAAACAAAGATAGAACAGGAGCTCTCTTTGATCTTCCCAAGAAACCAATTAC
The DNA here is from genome assembly GCA_963978545.1 of Linyphia triangularis. NCBI lineage: Eukaryota > Metazoa > Arthropoda > Arachnida > Araneae > Linyphiidae > Linyphia > Linyphia triangularis. Next base: position 36,912,543 of record OZ021722.1, on the reverse strand, counting down.
GAAGTGTTTGTGGGCGTGGGTCTGCCCTAATCAAGGAAAAATAAGAGGGAGAGAGTTATGGCGACCATTAAACATTTGCATACCTGAGCCGTCACGATCACATTCATCCGACTGAGTTATATGGGGCCATAACCTATTCATTACCCCTGCAGGGCCGCCTATGGAATTGGTTCCGCCCTAGGTTATTTTCGGAATGAGTGCGTGGATTACAATCTACCACTGATATACGGACAGAGTGATACGTGGCTTTTGTCTAGTATGCTTTATTTGCTTTGGTAAATCATTGATCATTGTTTGTAGATAGAATTTTTTGTTGGATTCATAAAATAAAAAAAAGAGTTCCAAAATAATTATTTTTGTATTTTTTAAAATATGGTATAAGATATATAAAATGTGAAACATATTTTTCACTTGAAAACATTTTTTTACTGTTCACTTTTCAAGGAATATTTATAAAACGACTGATTTTTTTCAAGGAAGTATAAAATAAATCCAATAATTAACCTAATAAAAATTGTAATATATTTAAATTATCTTAATATAAAAGTATTTTTTTTATATTATTATGTTCCAATTTTAAATATAAATGTTCTTTACAAAATGGTTTTCGACACAAAATAACAAAGAATTAAATTTACTTTGTAAAATAAAACGTCAAATTTTTGTTTTGTTTTTGTAAACATTAATTATATTACTTATCAAATTAAAATTCAAATTCAACTTGATGTACATTAAATATAAAAATAGTTTTCAGAAAATTCAGCAGCTGAACTACTTTTTGCAAATTTTAAAATGTATTAAAAACCATATTTGCAAATACTAGCGTCTAGTCTGCATTGATGCAATGAGAAGCTTATGCAAGTAAAAATGCTTTTCACGTCCATCCAAGATAAAAATGTCCAGACAAAATTAAAAATTTAAAAAACATATGTGATGTGTTAAATTAAATGTCTTACCGAGATGAGTTATATTATGATAATTTAACTTGAAGTTTTTACTGGAATAATATAAAAAGAAACGGCTGCTCTAGGTTTATTGGCATTTCACATACATGTTTTATGCATCAATTTGAAGGTCTCGAAAAGATTAGCATAACTACATAAATTAATTTTAATGGGTACCTTTTAATATATAAAATAATTAGAATTGGCAATTTTTTTTACTATCATATGTCATCATTCGAAACAAGATGATATTTCAGACATTAAATGCACCAAATTGTGCTTGTTTGAACCTGCTATATTGCAATAGAAAAGTCGGAAGAAGCGGTTTTGTAATGACAGAGACAGTCATTTTCCAACTTGTTTTAATACCAGTGTAATAAATATTGCCAAATAAGAATTTTTTTAGTTTGTAAGTTTAGTTTAGTTTAGTTTAGTTTAAACCATTATCTTCTGGATTTGGCGGAGAATTGTGGCAAGGTGAAATTAATTCATTAATCAAGTATACTGATGATGGCTGACATGATGCGTTAACAAGAGATATCATAATCAATACTTATATTAGTCTTTAACTCACTATACAGTAAATGAGTTTTTAATGACACTATTACTATTGATATTGTATATTTATTTTTAAATTGTGAGTTGTTTCTTTAAAAATTACTTATTACTGCTCACTGTAAAAAATATTTCAACTCATGTTCATTTAAGATCCTCAGTTGTCTATCAAACTTATTCTAATTTTATTTCAATTTTAATTCTTGTGACAATATTTTTATAAAAAAATTAAATAAGTACGAGTAAAATTATATAAAATTATTAACGATAATAACTATTCATATCTACTGAAAACTAAACTCAATGTTACATGTTTATATAATTAATAATATTGTATAGGGTGATAAGTTATATAGCACATAATTTGTAAATATATATAATTTATGTAATCACATATTTATTTATGATAGGGTGTCATTAATAAAATTTCATTTACAAAAAAATACTTCTAACTTCTCTTCATAATCTTACGTCAAATTTCATTAGTCATACACTAAAGACGTCACTTTTATCTATGATTAACTGTACCGTTTATTCCCTTTTTTAAAGAAAGACTAAAAAACGGCGCAACTTTAGAGAATAAAAAATTAAAAAAAAAAAAAAATTGAAACGATGTAAACACATGCCTCCATTATGTTAACATAAACGAGAAAGGCGGAATTTATAGCCAATCTACTCGCCAATAAAAATTAAGGCAATAGAAAAAACGCCAACAACGCCTTTCCATCATCAAAGAAGAAATAGATCTTTAAGGGGGAAGGGAGTAAAATCGTGGTTTTAGGGGGAAGCAGAAAATAAATCGCCAAGAGTGAAACTGCTATTACACGACCAATTATTTGCTGAAGGACCCAAATAAATAACCTAACAAAGAATGTTTCCTCCCCCTCCATTAGTCAAAAAGTGGAAGTGGACTGGGGATTTTGGGATTTTTTAGAGAGGGCTATTTGTTCTTTTCACGCCAACGAGACGTTCTATAAAGGAAGTTGTCATTTAAAAGTTATTTGTATTCTTTGAAAAATTCTGGAGGTATATTTCAAGGGAATGCTCACGTAGTATTGGACATTTAAGTAAGAAAATGAATGCATCAAAATGAGCTGAATTTATAGTCAAGCGTGTAATTTGCGATAGTGCTATAAAGTAAAGTGATGTTATGAATTGTAGCACAAATAGTGAAATATCGAGGACATTATGATTAAACTAAAACTTATAAAATACTTTTAAATGTAAAAAATAAAAATGAAGCATTTGTAAAATAGAAATAAAAACTATAATGCGTCTTCTAAAAGTGTTTTTTTTTTTTAACAGTTTAAAGAGTTAATGTTTGATTTCGGTGCGAAGTTGAAATGTGGTTTGAAAAATTAAGAGGTGAAGTTAATTTTAGAGCATAATTTTATAGCTGTAATGTATTTAAGAAAATAGGTTTTTTTTGGAATAAAAGTGTAAATTCTGTTATCACAGAAGTAACTGGTACTTTAACAGTAACTAGTTTTCACCTGTAGAAGCGTTTACATTTAACAGAATTAGTTCTCATTTATTAGTATATTTATAATTTCTTTTCATGGAACACATAAAAAGAAAATGTTTTGTTTGGAGAAAACTATAGGTAAATTAAACACAGGAAGGAATTGACAAATAAAATGCAAAAAATATAATGGCTAAAACTGAAAATAAAATACAATTGAATCAAGATCATCTTTTACAAGATTTAGTTTTAAAGTAGAGTTTCTTATTTTATTTATAGGGCAATTATATTTTTAATATCACACAACTTTTAATGTCTTTTGTTACTTTAAATTGCTTCTTATCCCTTCTAAAAATCTTTAAACTTCTTTCTCATAATACCAGATGTCGCATTAATCCTTTTTTAGAGTATATTCTGAAGATAAGGATAAACTTTAAATGTGTCAGTAGGAGCTTTCACAAAATAAAGTAGTTTTTGATAATATTGCTAGGACCTTAAATTTTGAAACATTATCGTTAAAAAGGAATTCTGTAAGCGCCGTAATGAATAATTTTTTTATTCATTTATGATATATTTACCATTTAGTTTTTGAACAAAACGATAAAAAAATGTCCTTTTTTTTTTCGCTTCTAGCTCAAGAAAACATATTATGATTGCATTTTTATGTATGGTAATAGATTCGAATGAAATGACTAGGCTAAATGAAAGTCGTTAGAATATTAGTGTAATGACTTGTTTCAAGAGAGGCTTTTATTAAAAGAAACCATTGAGGTTTAATCGTAATTTTACAAAGCCTAATTAAGAAAAACAGACGAGCACTTTAATTTAATGACTTTCATGTCAGATATTCATTACTAGAAAGCAAATTGTAACTAGCAGTTCACAATGATTACCAATCGTCGTTTTAAAATGGTTATTCTCATTACTTTTAATAGTTAAAGATGTTTTTTGTGACCATATTAATTAAAATGATATTTATTTCATTGTAATACAGAATCATAAATTGTAATGAAGGATGAAAACGATTTAGTGTGATTAGGTTTCACGAGTATTTCACTTCCGAGTGCTTCTCTGGAAATCTTTCAACAGTAATAGCGTAGATATAAAATTGTACTAATGCTTAACTTAGATTGATTATTGTTCATTTTGTTGAGTATAACCACCTATTTTTATTTTTTAAGATTCCAACTTAATTTTGAATAATTTGCCTGATAATACAAAAGGTCGAAATTCAATCAAGGAATAAAATTTTTCATTGCGTATTAAAGAAAAAAAATTACGGTATGGCTAAATAATTTTTTTTAATTTTTTTAAATCTATTTTCATCCTGTACCTTTGCTATTATTTTTTCATTCACAAAATACTAATTAAGCATCCGAAGTCATTAGTTTTTAATTTTAATACGTACATATAAGACATTGAAAATGTAGTTATTGCATATTTATGTTTATGGTCATTATTAAATAATGTAGACAGTTTTCGCAAAGGGCATACTGTTCATACATCTCACATTGTCAGGTCACATTTCATTTGCTATTTGAATATTTAATCTTCTTCAAAATAATGATTCGTGTAACCTGTTATTATACACAAAATGATCATTGTTTTCATTAAACTAAATAAAAATTAGTCTTCTTAAAAAAGTAAATTTAAATCTGTTAAATTACTTTCCTATTACTCTGATAGTTTGTTTCGATATTTTTTTCTGCATTCTAACCATGTTATTTCCATTTTTTTTTTATAATCTGCCATCATGCATGATTTTTTTTATTGTTGAACATTTTGTTTGATGTAACTTATATCAGAGACTTACATTTACTATCTAACGGTATTCATACAAAAAGAGGATGTTTATTTAATTTAATCTCGCCTGAACTAAAATGCAAAAATTTATAATATAAATAAAACGAATGGAAAGTTTTCTAAAAATGACAACATACACATATTTCAGAATCACTTAGTATTCACGAAAGTTATTTTTTTCTTTCGGATATAACTCTAAGTTCAATTCAAAAATTCAACCCCACAATTTATATTGCACCAGCCTCCGCTGTTGTCCGTGCATCTGTTGAGTCCTTGAAAAATAGGGCGAGTTGGAGTGTATGCGTGGGTGTGGGTCGTATGGCTTTTCGTCGGCATTGATTCGTTCCATCCATTCATCCATTGGTCGGGTCATCCATTCCACCTACAACCTAAGACCACCAAGAAAAAGAGCGCTCTCCATCCACAAGTCACGTGTTTCGAGTGTGAGGGGAAAAAGGGGAAAAAAAGACTTGAATTTCACGTCCCGAAAATCGGATTTAGGGGATTTCTGTACGAATACATTAAAGCGACGTCGTCATTCCAGAACGGAAGAGGGGCACATTCCCACCGTTTGGTCAATACGTCGGAAAAGCGTCGAAATTCAGTCTTATTTATGTCAATATGCAAAAACCGTCGGTTATCGCCGCTACTGGTCTCCCGCTTTGTCTTACGTCGGAAGAGGAGGATTGTGGTTGTGTCGAGAAAAATGGCCATCCGGCTTCAGTCAAATGACGTGACGGATCGTAATGTCCGATCGTTTTTCTTCCCTCGGATGGGACTGGCATGAATTTTGAGAGGTTTGCAATATACAGAGCATGATGTGGATTGAATGGGGAGACAGGTCTATATTTCAGGGAGGTTTTTATATCGAAGGAGAAAAGAAAGGTCGTTTATCTGATCGACAAAACAGAGGAGGAACGTTTTCTTGCGAAGATAACAGTATTGATATAAACGCGATTGTGTAAATAATTATACGTAATGTAAATATTTCATAACTATAATTATAACCCTGCAATGAGTTTCTGTTAAATAATCTTTACCAATGTAACAACTTTAATTTAGTAGAAGAAATGCGAGCTCTTAAATAGCGGCAATGGTTAGGTTGTATTGGGATTTTTTAAAAGACTGTGGAAAGTCACCCACCTGTATATGGTTATGTAGGGATAAGTCGGGGTTCAGTGTTTATTACTGTGTTGCGTGGACGGGTTCGAAAGATTTGAAGCCAAAGCAGATCAAAACTTGCAGAAATTTATTCCAAAATAACTAACTCTTCACAGTTCTCTTACAGCTCCAGAACTTCTCGTTCTAGTAGACACATTCTAGTAGCTCTTTTCACCTCAATAGAGCACAAAACAGCAGTTAAAAACTTTACAACAACTGATAAATCGCCGCAAAAGGCAATGCAATACAGTTCGCTCAGTATCTCCAGTCAACTAATTCAGTGACTCAAAATCCATCAACTATCTAACTAACCCCACTCACGGCCGGGCTTATATAGGGGAGGCTGCGAACCTTCTTGAAACCTCTAGAGGTCGATATTTGGAGAACTTTCCAGATCGTAGTCGAAAAGTCCTATACATGTACCTGGGGACCGAAAATGTCGCCAAATTTGGCGACAAAAATTAGTTGCCAAAACCGTCGCCAACTTGGCTCTATCTCGCCAATTTGGCGAGATTCCCATTACCATAATGTTAAATGCCCTGCCCCTTGAAACTATTTTCCCAGAGTTACCTCTGTAAAACCCGTTATCAAGCATTGAGATGCTCACTGCAGGGAAGCTAATTTAACGACGAACTATTGCACTGCCTTAAGCGAAATGTACATAAATTACTATTTACAAAATTATCACTACGAAATATTTACAAGTATACAAAAATTCGTAACAACTGAATTGCAGCGGTGAGTTTAGCTCTGTATTTTCAGAAGAGAAAGACGCTTGTCCTTTTGTTGATAATGAGTCAGAAATTACTGAAGTTCCCGTGTGAACGTAATTGCGATTTTTTGTTGTTTTGTTAAGATTTTTAGTTGTCTTCTGTGTACAATAAATGAATTATTTTCAAAATCCTTATTGAATAATAATTACTTTGCAAGAAAACTCGTTGCAGTATTAAAGTATTAAGCATGATACAAATATTGATATTTAGGCGACAATGGTATTTGAGAATAAGTTACGGCGATTGTAATTTTTTTTCATTTAATTAACGTTTATCGTTCATTGGAAATAAGTCTATAAAAATTGCAGTTTTTTTTTTTATATAGAGGCTTAAAATTGAGTAGTCTTGTTTTGAGAAACTGATTGATAATTTTTGTTTCAACGCTAAACGCGAAATTTGTTAGCGAGTAAATATTATAAACTTGTAATATAGAGCGTTATTTTTTGATTCAAAATAATGATGGATATTGTTTAAGTATTCCTTAGGAGATGAAACTGAATGAAATCATAGTAAAAACTAAGATGTCAATTATTATATTTGGTAAAGCTATTTATTGACACCCACCTATACAAATTAGTTATTAAATCGACAAAAGCACAGCGCAAAGGGAAAAAAGTACAGCATGAAAGAAAAATTCTTTTACTGTTTTCACTGGATTTTTTATGAGTTATTTTCAAGCAAGAGAAATAACAATATTTTAAAAAATTAGAAATAAAATTTTTTAAATAATGATTATTCTTGGCCTTTTTATTATTCAAGGCACTAAAGTACTAATTAGTTCGGTTGTTAATAAAAAAAAAATCATTAATTACGCTTCATGAAACGAAATTATTTATTGTTGTTATACTTATTTCAAATAATTTTAATTGTATTTAATATCTAGATGGATATTTCAATATTAGTCCTTTTTAATTAGTTACTTGAAGGGAATTTTTTATGCATTTCGTTTTAATGGAACCTTTGAGAATTACATTTTTGAAAATGCAGACAACGATGCAAATAAGCATTAAATAAAATGAAAATAATTAAAAAAAAAAAAACTCTACAATTATTTGAAAAAATATAATTTTTTTTAATCAACTAGTAATATTCACAATTTCCAAAACTAATTTAGTTCTAATACTAATATTTTATTTTCAAATAGATAATTTGATTTAAATTTTTAATTTAGTAGTATTGGGATATAAAAATTAAATTTCAATAGTAAAACTATTTTTATTACAATTATGAGAAAAAAATTATAAATTAATGCAAATATTGGTTACAACTATTTTAACTTTATAAATATTAAAAACTAATCCACTCAGTACAGTTAAAATGTAAATATATATTTTTAATATTTATGTTTGTTAATACTATTAGTTTAAATTGCTTCCACATCAACAGAGTCATGTGCAACATTTAACGTAAAATAAAATAAGTAATGAACCAGAGCTAGTGGTTCAATTAATTTCTTACGAAATTAAAAAATAGAAACACTCATTTTACATTTATAAAATTAATAAAACGTTATTAAGAGGAACATTTCTGTAGACAAAGTAAAAAAATGCCAAAAATCAATAATTTATAAATTCAATAATGATCGAAAAATGGGTATTTCTTCTATGCATAACATATTTCTGAAAGCATAACAGATTTAGAATTACTTTAATCCTATTACCATAATAAGAATGAAATATATTTTATTCATCTATCGTGTTCTCGATCATGTTGTCATTAATCAAATAATAAGATTTCGATAGTTTTGCGTGTTTTCTGGATGTTACTTTTATTTTATAAAGTGGATTTTAAAGGGAAAATTATTTTGAACCATAACTCATGTATGTTTGCTTGCCTTCAATTTTTGTGGTATTTAAACGATTAAGTATTGCCTAAATAAAGTTTAAGTTTGAAGCTTAGTATAAAACTTTTAAACGTTAGCTACATTATATTCTTAGAGATGTATGAAATGCATTCTAACCATCTTAGATGGACAGTAATCTTTAATATTTACAGAAACACAATTCTATATTTGTTTCTAAAGTGTAATGAAATTTATGATAAAATAAATACCATAGTCTAAGAATATAAAAATCTAGTTTTGTTTAAAAGATACATGGTGTTATTTTCGTCAATAATAAAAATTCCTTTAAAATCTCATTTATAACTTATTTTCTTTCTTTTCCAATATTGTAATGAATTAGGATATAAATTTTGGTCAATCTAGTATTTTATACACTTAAGATTTCTTTTAGCCTTCTCAAACAGATGATATGCATTTTACATTAAGTACTAAAAACTAAATTTATAAAATAGAGTCGAATACTTTTAGTTAACAAATGTATTTCAATTGCATAGTCACACATTCTACCTAGACTTTTCTTAGTTTTCACTTGATAAAAAAGAAAAAACAAGATTCACACGAACTTAGTTATTATTGCATACCTTTTCAAAATTTACTTTCAGAAAAAGTACTTTTACTGATACCATTATATGAACTCGTGTAAAGTATACAATCGATAACCGAAATGAAACTGCACAAATCGTAATATGTAAATTTCTTTTGAGGTTTTTACTATAATATGTGATTTATTCCTCCCAATCAGCTAGAATATGTGTAGATGGTGACAGTCACAATCTTGTCTCCAATTTAGCAACCTCAATAAAGATTCAATCTGCGATGCCACAATAAAAGTGGCCACTAAGGGTAACACACGACTCAGTGGGGATTGGAAATGACCCTCCGGAGATCCCCAGGAAATATGAATGTCACATTGAGACACGTGACCTCAGAGGGTCTTTTAATGAAGATGAGCCTTTTTGTGACTATCCCTGAAATAAAGGGAGTGTTATCTCACCATGGTGATTTCTCCAGTAGTAATTCATGATCAAATACGTTGCAATGTTAAATCAGACAAAATATGAACATCTCTAACTGAGCGTTCATTATTACTAATATAAAGAGTATCTACAGACGGTTTAAAAATTAGTTTTCCATATCTAATTTTAATAAAATTGCATATATATATTGAAATTATAAGAACTATATTTTTAATTCTAGATAAGGAAAAGAAGATGTAGTTTGATCATGGAAAATCCAAAAGAGCATTTCATTGTAATATAAACTTAATTACTAAAAAGTGATTTACAATTAGCACGTAATTATATGTTGTAGAAAATAATCAAAAATGCATAATTTAACTGTCAAATTTGAGCTTACTCAACTGCTGTATGTTGAAATAAAGCTGCAAACAAAAGAATTTATATAAATTTTTAACTGTGTTCGATGATTTCTAAAAAACTATGTAACATATCCTTTAATGTTGTATTTTGTAAGTTACACTTTGCAGAACATTGATTTAATGAACACTTATAAATAATTTTAAAACATATGCGAATAGAAAAATAATTTTAAATGTATTTAAAATTTCATATGTCATTTATGTGGTGAGATACCTGCTGTTTTAGTTCAGAACATTCGAACCACGTTTTGCGTTATTAAAATATGTTCAATTATTATGTTATAAATTGATGCTACTTATTGATTTAAAATTGAGGAAGGTACAAATGATGCTGTAATGAATACGTTTCTCTTTTACAAAGATATACAACACAGAAATAAATGATTAAATTTGTAACCCTCTTATATTTCTAGAATAATAAACTTTTACTAGACGATTTCATGAACAAACGCACTTGACATAATTAACACTCAAGATTTCAGGATTAATGATTCTCAAAGCTAGAATCCAAAGATAAATTTAAAAGACTAGTTGCGTGTTAAATATACGTCAACCCTCCTCTTTATATTTAAACTAAAACAAACAAAATTTAAGTAATCTCTTTAAAGATGGCCGAAAAACGATCTCGTGTTAGCACTTAATTAACACTGGAAACTGTAGCAGATGGCCCCTAAGAAGCCGTTACAGACTTTTACCAAAGGCACCTTTCCAATTCTTTTCATTATATTTCAGCGCAGTATGCAAAGTCGACCGTCTTTATTTATTACTAGCGCGTCTCGGAACGGGGCAAAAAAAAGAGGAGAAAATCATGACGCTTCGCGATTAGGGGCAACTCCAGAGTATGGGGCGTTAGGAAGTGAGGTATTGCCCCTGTCCTGAACTAGTAGCGAGCTTCCTGCTTTTCCAGGTGATGCATAAGGTTCCTGTTTTGGGGGGCTCGAGGCAGATAGGAAACCGTTTCTCTCGACGGCAATTTGCCTACAAAGTGGCAGGACAAATGGCCAATCTGAAATGGTTGTTTGGGTCTGCTGTTATCTTGAAGCGCATGTAGTGCGAGACTGAGGGTTCGGCTACTGTGTATGGATGGTTGATGTTAGTCTTTTTACGATAAGGGACGTTTTGTTTTTCTGATGGGGTTGTTTGAAATGGGATCGTTTAAGCAGGGATCGTAAATATGTGATCCTGCATGCACTTATTTAGTGGGAACAATGACTAAACTCCTCCATTTGAACAAAACGATCCTCGAATAGCGGTGAAGAAATGCCGGGAAAAACATTTCTGATGTAAAGCAATGTTTTTGAATTTATTTTAAGCGAAAGTTCTTTATATTAAGAGCAGTCGAGATATTATTCCTGTATTACTTGAACGAAAGTGTAACACGAGAACATATCTAAAAACAGGATTAGAATTCAAATTTCTATCTGACAGTTTTATCGCACATTTGCTTCGCTCAGAATTCTTAACTAATGTATAATTTTGATCCCTATCCTAGTGTCCTATTGTGTTGAAAATAACCTAGTTTTTTCATAAGTACAATTTCTCGTGATTTATGAAGGTGTGGCAGAACAATTTATAGTTGATGGAAAGATTAGACTGATGTAAAAGTACTTTGTTTATGATTAAAAGTAATAAAATTAGGATTCTTCTATTTTGTTACAGTATATTTAAGACGGAATGATATTATACAGTTTTCAACTTAGACATTTGCTAGCAATCATCTATATTGGACACATTGTAAAATTGGTTTTGTCTAGCGTTGATGGGGTGCATATGTGGAGAGAGAGAAAGGTGCTAGATCAGGTGTCGTAGAATTGCTATCCGACCAAGTTCAAAATTATAAGACGAAATTGTAGATGTTATCATATTGTTACGGCTCAACATGTCTGTTGTTGTGCCAGGTCCTTAATAAAAATTTCTTATTCAAAATACAATTTGTTTAACATTTGAGGTATAATTTCATAGCCAAACAGTTCTAAAAGTACAACGGTTTTCTGTAGTAGTATACTTAGCAACAGTTCATTTTTTTATTGTCGCTTCAGAAAATCCATTGTGCAGAAAGACATAATCATAAAAGATTATTAATTTCTATTTTCAAATAAACTTATCTATATTAAAAAAAAAGAGAGGACATAAAATGAATCTCGAGGAAACGCTTCTTGCACACTGCTTGCGCTTTCAAAAACACCGCAATGCCTTTCGTAGTTAACAGCAAAAACATCGCTGGAATCAATGGCCATGAGCACTCACAGAAGGGGAAAAGATCTATGGAACATGCAAGCTGTTTCCATGACTGTCTTTGGATATTATAGACGGCCATAACTGGATCCCTTTCCGCCCCTTCACCCCGAGTTCTAGTGTAACGGCCGATCCAAATGGCGCAATGCTAAGAAAACGATAAATTCTTCCGGCATTGCACCTCCAATGGATGTCTTTTCTTTTGCCCATTGTGATTGTATGGGCACAACAACATTCCCCCTAAAAAACTTAGGACTGCAAATTGTTGCTCCACCCCGGCCCCTACAGCTGTAGAAAATTACACCAGCCCGATTGTTGCTGTCGTTCCATGAGAGGTCGGTTCTTGAAATATTCTTTGGCAGAATCGGTTTGGCTGCTTCCCAAACCTCAGCAATATAGCTTTATGTCCTCTTCCTTTATGTTCCGTTTGAAGATGGAAGATTTATGCTTGCTCTCTAACACTTATTTTAGAGGATGTTTTTGAGTCACTAAAACGAGTACGATTCAATTTCCTTTGCTCCTGGTTTTTATCAACAAGATGCGCCATTGCCTTTTTGTGATGGTAACCGAAGATTCGCATTATATTTTATTTTATCATCGAAGGAAACGCCTTTTTTGGTAATATTTTTTCAGAAAAAATATTTGCCATATAAAAAAAGTTTTTTTTTTTTTTTTTTTTTTTTTTTTTTTTAAAGATATTGTGCTGTATCGGTTGAGGTGAGAAGGACCACATGGGGAGAGAGGATGAAATTTTATTGGGCACTTTTGGAATGCTTCTTGGTGTTAGTGTACATACCTTTTGAGGCAGAGATAAAACGGCGGTGGGGATATTTTGATAGGAAATAAAATCAAAGGTAACTTAATGGAAGCTACAAATTCTCTCTCGGTTATGTGTTCGATATCTGATTTACTTTTGTTTTTGAACCATTGCATTTACGATTTAGTTTAAAGTTATCATTTGAAGGTTAATATATAGTTTTATTATAAATTGAATTTAAATAGTTGCGCCATAGTTTAAGTAACTTTAAAAACTGGGATATTTAGTAGAGGAACACATTTTATTCATATATTTAGATATAGTTTAGGTAGAGGATAAATTTCTTAAGGTATTTAATCAATATATTATTTTACATTTTATAATAAATTACGTTGAATTTTAGATATAAACCAGCTCAATGTATTTAAGTATTAAATGTTAGAAGCCCTAGTGCTAACTCAACTTTAATTTCAGTTAATATATAAACTTTTTTTTTTTTCGTACAATTTTGTATCAAACTTTTGAGAACAAATATTTCAAAATTCTATTAATAACATCGACTTTCCATAATATACTAAGACACATTAAAATATATTCATTGCGTGTTGAAAAGTATTTTTTGATTAGTTTAAATGGCATTAACTCACGAATAGCATAATTTTAAGGTGTTTTCATACTGAGCTCAATTTTTTCTATTAAACTAAACACAAGTACAATGCGAACCTCATTTTGTTTTCAAGTTACCTACTGATATTTAAAAACAAACTGAGGAGTATATTTGAAAGCAAAATTAGCTATATTCAGTATTATTTGTTATTTATTTTATACTTAATTGCTAACGTAATTTTACGAAGAACGCTATTTCTACGGGAAAAAAAAAAAAAAAAAAAAAAAAAGGAAAAAAACATTTTGAAAACTTGAATAAATAAAAAGTGTGTCATTTATTATAAAACCGACTACAATAGAGTATCAATTATTTGAATACCTATGAACCAAAACATCGATGAACTGAAATAATTCCATTTGACGAATTCAAATTTTTAGATTTCTGGTTTCTGAACTTTAGGCTAACTTTAATGTGGCATTATTTTACTTCAAGTTGCTTGTAAGACGTGTGATACAAAGTATATTCAGTATTTCGTTTAATGTTCCAGGCTTTGTGTATTATTGCTCTTATTACAGTGGTAAATTTTTTTCGTGAATGACCGGTTATCCGAACAGTCGCAGTCCCAAATTTTTCAGATAATCATAATCAATGTTCTACTGTATTTCTATAATTATAAGGCGGTGTTATATAGCTTTTGATTTATGTCAACTCACTGGAGTACCACACTTTTAAGAGATTTTAAAATTTAGCCTAATCTATTCTATTAAATCTAGCACCCGTTTATTATATAATTATTTTGTAATCTAATTACTTAATTATAACCATAAATTTACACCGAATGCAATCCAAGTCAGAAATATATTTCCTAAACGTGAAACCTTAATACAATTTTTCTTCCAGAGAGCACAACAATCTTTATGACCTTCAAGGTCTCCAAGTGCGCAACCCTTCTCCAATATCTCTTGACATAACATTGAGAGATACAGGATTTACAGTCGCCTCGGAGCATCTCTTAACAGATGACACGCCTCAGATGCGGGTCGTATTTCTCAAACTCTGGTATCTCTAATTCCAGGGGCTTCTTCTCATGAGTTGCGCCCCTTGCAAGCCAAGTAAAGCCCTAGCTAGTCATAAAATACCCTCAGAAAAGTTGGCCCTGATTCGATCGTAAAGTAGTAGCCAGGAATGAGTCGTAAAACGGTCTCCGATCTCTTTGGACCTATAGAGCTTTTGCTTACGTGTGATTATCGGGAAAAGGAGGAAAAGCTCGTAATCCGTACACTGGGTTAGAATTCGACTATCTTGGAACGCAGTTTACAAGAGAGGACACTTAAGGAGTGGTATTAGTATAGATAAGGAAAATTGTGAAGGTTTGGGAACGCTAATGGTAGTTGCATGGGGATAGAGAGTGTTGTAAATTTCGTTTAAATAGTTGGGAGTAGTTTCTTAAATTCTTATCAAACAATGCATGCATTCGTAAAGCTCTACATTGTTACAAAATGTTCATAAATTTTGTTCAAATAGTTGAGTGTAGTTTATCATGTCCTTATCTAATAATGCTACTGACTATTTACGATGTTACAAAATATCTATTGATTTTCATCGAATAGTTGGAAGCAGTTACTCACTGTATAATTTAATAACACGCAAACTCTTATGAATTCAGCATGCAATAAAAATTGTTAAAAGAAAAGCACTAGGATAGGAAGATACAAATTTTAGGTGCGCCGTATTTTCAAAAGCCCGTTTGCAGAAATTTTGTATCCTTTCTTCGAGGTGTCGTTTTTTACAAAACCAGATACATACTGTTTGTCTATCACAAGAGTAGTTCCCTCCAGCTTGTCTAGCTTTGTTTGTTGCTAAGGAATTACTAGTCCAATTCTCCCCTGGGTTTTCAGTAAAAATCCATTTACTTCATAGGCTTTTGATGCCAGTTTTCAGCATGCATCGCTTCTATTTTAAATGGGCGAGTCTTGTTTATTGTCTCTATAAGGACAGCCATCAATCAGGGGAGAGTCATCCTCCAGATAAACATGCAGTATGTGATATCATATAAGAATATATATATATATATATATATATATATATATATATATATATATATATATATATATATATATATATAAATGAAATGAAATAACTGCATTAGTTAGGATAATTTATAAAAGTTTACTTCAAGTGTGTTGTTTTGTAGTTTTTTTTCATTAGTGGAAATTTCACTCGTTTATAACATATATAGCAAAAAATAATAATAATAATAATAATAATAATAATAATTGTAAGGAATATGGTAATTATTCAGCAGTCTTAGTTACAGCACAATTTCAGAGTTTTAAAGGATAGTTGTTATTTTTGTAGTTTCTGTCTCGAAGAGGGCACGTTTGCATATAAGGAGATTCAATTGCCGAAAGTGGTTTGACATTTATTTTATACTTTAGTCATCTTTGTTTTCTATTGATCATCAAAAGTACAAATAAACCGATCATATAGCAATTGAAAAATATACTTTTGTTTGAACTTAAAGTAAAAAATGAATGATGTGGAAGCCTTTATATTTTATCGATTAGTGAATAACTTTTTTATATACAGTCTAAATTCAGTGACCAATGATGCATTATTAAAATAAACATTTTAAGGCCAAATTAGATTGATTTGCTATGAACCAAAAATAAAAATATCTTTCGGAATACATTTTATTAAGAGTTTATAATATTTCAGACTTATTTTTAAGGAATTTTGTTGTTCAGCTGTATTCACTTGTAAAAATCACCAGAAAAAAACATATCCTACACCTCCATCAATACACAATCCTGACTTCAGATCGATCGTTTCTCATTAAATCCAATCCTAGTCGCCATTCCCATTATAAATTCAGTATAGCACTCTATAAAAACGAGAGAAGAAATAACTTCAATCCAGCTTATAGCTGCGTCCGCACTTCCAACATTGGGTAGTAGTCTTTGTCGATTTCCCGCGTAAAAACAAAGGGGGGGGGGGGGGCGGAAGAGCAAGGGATTGGGAGAGGAGAGAGAGAGATGCTAGTTTCTTGGGTGGGAGGAAAGTACATTCGAATCAAAATTCCGTAAGCGTCGCAGGGGATTTGGTCGCACTGGGGAACGGAGGGATTGAAAAGAAACACGGCGGACACATTTAGGAGAGAACCGGGATTAGGACGTCTTCAGGACTTGTATTTATTTCTTCCTCCCTCCATCCCGATTTCTTGCTCTTCCCTTTTTACTTGCTGGATCCCCTAATGAGGAGGAGGAGATTGGGGGGAAGGTTGCAAGTCGCGAGTACATGTCCCATCTAAACCTTAGAATTAGCTTTGCTCAGATGTGTTTGCTTTGAGATGAAAAGTTGGTCTGAGGTATCTGCGAATTTGAAAGTTAAGGAGCATTTTTTGAAACTTGAACGTTTTCAAATTGTATTAAAACAAGTGAAGCAATAAACTGTTGTTTCTCGCTCTATTTTTCTATAATTTTTGAACGAAATCCACCTGATTAACAAAGAAACCTTTGGTCGTAGATTTTCTTATTGTCATTTTTATAAAATGAAAACTCTAAACACACAAGTAGCATTGAACGATGGCAGTAAGATTATTAATACAAAATGCTATTTGGCAACATTAACTAAATGAGTTTTTGAAGATCTTCGTAACATTTAAAATCTCGTTGAAAAATTAATAGAGCTTCATAATGTATTTCCTTTTCCCCCAAAACCAATATTTCAGCGTGTGTTTTTTGTTGTGGTGTATTTTTTTTTAAACAATAGGTTTTCATTATTATTTTCATATTTACCCAGTAGGGCATTTATCAGGATCAGGTCACTAAGAAAATAAGGCGAAAAAACGAAACTTTTATGCTACAAAGGTCAAGGTCCCCAGAAGCTGAATAAGACGTCACTTACTAGAAGATGGCAGGAGTATAATCTCGTTTATGTAAAAAGTGTATTTTTTAACCTTGGCGTAAGTCAAAATAAATTTTTAAATAAATTTTAAAAGAATTAAAAAAATCTTTAGGAGTTTGCTTGTTAAATTGATGATGGAAGTGTTGTTGTGGTGGATATAAACTGTAAACAATATATTAAAAACATATTTCCTTGTTAATTTTTAAACTATACTTTGCACAGAAAATAATTAAAAATGTTTTATCAGTTAATGATAAATGAACTTACTAACTGGGTATTTATTATAAGCAATGGGAATGAGGAGATTTTGACTGGATCGGTCAATGACAGATACCACTCAAAATAATATAATTTTGAGATTTAGTACAAACAAATGTATTCCTAAACATTCCCAACTTTTTTTTCCGAAAGATTATATTAAATATAGGAGACAACTACTAAAAGCAAGCCGCCATACATAGACTTGTAGAAAAAATTATAAGATTTCCAGATTTGATGAAATTCAGCTAGTCCGGATTTTATCGTCTAATTTTACCATGCGAGAATACTTCTATCGAATACCACATCAATACCCCCATCAGCTATTTCGTTCTCTCCGTGTAGCAATTCATCTTCACGCCTAACGAGGGTATCAAATCTCAAACACTTGTATCGAGGCAGGCAGCCCATAATAGTTGAAGGCCTTAATTCAGTCCTGAGAGAGAGGCGCCTTATAAGCCCAGGAAATTGCACCACTGCCCCTACTCCCTCTAATCTCGTTACCAGACTAGTTTCGACCCCATGTCACGTGACTGGAGGTATGGCCGAAGAATTCGCTGAATGAAAATACGCAGAAGTTGAAACTTTTACGGAAGGGGGGCGAGTGGTGGCAATCAGCTTGAGTATATACCTATATAGCAATATGCCTTGTGGGGTTGTATTGGGGTATTGAGGGCGATGGGAGGGGTGTAGTCGATGGAAAAGAATAAGAAAAAGTGTGGGCTGTGTTGTTTGTGCATTTGGTTCCGAGGGTCCGTAGGGACCATGTAAAGGAAATGGGGTGCAGAGGAGCAGAAAAATTGTCGATAAGCGGGGAAATATTTTATGTTTAGGTCTTCCGTTTGGGGATAGAAATAGGCATTTGTACTTGACGACGTTAAAGGAATCTCACAGAGTGAGCTATATAGTAGTTGAAATTATATAGAGGTGGAATACGTTTTGAACAATTTTAATGATTTAAGTGCAAAATAAAACTGGTAGTCATATGTGAAGGAAGTTCAGACTGATTTTAAAATATTGCAAGTAACGCATAATTTAAAAATTAATCAAATTTAGTCTAGTACAGGGCTACAGTGGAAATAACTTTTTTTTAAACGAGTACGTTATTATTTACTTCGTATTATTACTATTGCATATTAAAAAAAAAAAAAAATACATTGAATATCTACTTAATTCTCTTACATAGTTAAACTCACAATTCACATTAAAAAGCACTTGAAACTCATTTTTAATGAAATTCTCAAGTTTGAGTTTGTTTTATTTGGCAAATAAATTGTATGCATTATAATTATACGAGTAAGTATATTATTTAGAACTAAACCAGAAGATGCAAATGATTGAAGAAAATTTGCTTCTGAATTTCAGAACTAACATAAGATACTCTTATGATTATTACAGCATTTTTTTTATAATAAAGAAACATATTTAAATCTATATTTTATTCGTATTTAACTTTTAAAGCAAAGTAAATAATCATACATACCTTTTGAAAAATCTAATTTAAATTATCCAACTTATCAACTGGTTGGTAGAAATTAGGTTGTTGATAATTGATTCAAAATGCAATCGTACGATTAATGTCGAAATAAAAAGTATAATATGGTTCAACTTGACTATAACCAAGAGCTTTCAATGAATAATCCTGCTATATGTGGTATATTTCTGAATATATTTTCTTAATTCTATATTTAACGTTTCAGACAAAACAAATATATTCTTTTAACGTATAGGCACTTTTTAAGTTACAATACCCCAAACTATTTGCGATCCCTCCAAGTAAATAATAAAAATAATAAATAAATATTAAAAAAAAACACACACGCTGCGACAGTTTGAATTCCTATGCTATATTCGTGAGTGGTCTCTTCAACTTTAAGAGGATAAGAAGCCAAGAACCAATGTCCACCGAAAGGAGGCACATCACGTCGAATCAGAGTAGACTTCTTATACGACAGTCAGCTCCCCCGTCCATTTCCTGTTTCGGCCGCCCCAAATCCCCCCGCAGCCGCTATTTAATCACCCACCCACTAATCCCTATTTGTTTGGCTTCTTCTCCTTTCGTTCACACGTATTATCTCGCGGCCATTCCCACCCTAATACTATATCAATAACATAAAAAGAAGGAGGGACACTTCTCAACTTGTGCCAGGATTAAAGCGAGAATTGTGTATGATGGAGATGCTTCATTTCTTCTTTGTGCTGGAAGTGTTTACTTTGAATGCATTAATTGTAGAAGACGACGTTGAAGGGATTTTCTTTTTAAAAGTCACTTTCCTTAGGAATAGACTGTAGTTGTTCATAAATGCATGGCCATAGCAAAGAGCGATCAGAGTCCGATTCGAGATTTTCCCTCTATCTGTAAGGTTATAGCAGATAGTTTAACTACGCGGAATCCTATTGCAAATAAATATCATAGTACGTGAGATTTTGAGCATTCATTAACCTCAACCCTGATACAAGCCCTGAGACTTGACATTTTAAATCAGCTTTTCTGAAGAATTGCGAAAAACGGACTCTGTTCGTTCTTTGTCGTAGCACTTCAAACTTATATGTATATAGTTCTTCGACCATTCAAGGAGTTTGTTTTTGCTTTTGGTATTACAGCTAATTGAATAAAAACCGGGACACCTGAACTAGCACATCCCTCTCCATATACACGCCGACAAACAAGAAAATCGTTTTAAAAATTATTTACTTTAGCATGTGACCACCATAGCATAATAGACTGCGAAACTGGACTTGATATACAGAATATTAAACCAGTGACATCTATTAATTTTAAAAAGTAAAAAATGTACGCAATGATGGGAGTTTACTTGCCATTTCCAAGTTTAAAAGTTGTGCACTAATTTTTGTCCAGATAATGTATGAAGACTAGTTATCTTACTTCTATTAAATTACTTTAATTCTTATGATTTCATACAATCATTTCATTTTAGTTGAATAGAGCGTAGGCCATGTATGGTAAATTTAGTGTCCCTCCTTTCTTCTTATGTCACTGATAAGGTTCTCTCTAAGGTTTCATTTTTCAAGTTAAGTCAGTTGTAAATGCTCCATAATAGTATAAACTCAATACAATAAGTGATCCCTCCCTTCCTATCCTTGTGGTTATTAATAAAGGAATGGATTGTACAAAAATATTTTGAAATGTTTATATTTCTGAGTTGTAAATTTTTGTGATCTTGTTAAAGATTGATAAATCCTCATTTGAATAATGACACAGAAATATATTTGGTGATTGTTTGAGTTTTTAAAAAATTAGCTAAGAAATTAACTAAACAAATTCGATTAATTGTAATTATAAAGAATGTTTATCTTTAAGATTTCCCCTGTAATTTCATATTATGGTATTCAGTTAAATGCTCTGCCAATTTTATTGATAAAAACATGAAACCTTCACTATTAATTTAGTGCATGTTTTGAAAGTTAAAACTTGTATTGCATACAAAGGCCTTATATAGCATTTAAAAAGTAACTGGAACTAAATAATACAATTTTACATTACATCTCAATGACACCAAAAGAAGAAAGATGATTCCATTTGAACAATTCAAGTAGCCTAGTTTTGGTGAGTCACCTCAGTCAAAAGAAGAGGAAATGCTGATGGTAAACAAAGACCTACCAGGTAAAGCAGAGAACAGATTCATTAACGGCATATCCATTTACATTCTATTAAAAACTGGAACTGTGTCATAGTACTTAGGATAATTCCAACTCTTATCAAGAAACAAAGTCGTTTGACCACATATCAGATGCATACGATTGCAATTAGACACAGGCATTGAAAGTGAATGATTGATTGCCGAGATCCAAATATTTGGACAATCCGCAGAGCGTTCACTGGCTGTGTGATTCACCACAACCAAAGAAAAGAAGCCAAAGGCAAACACAGGACTAACCACAAGAATGAGTAGCGAAAAGAACAGATACATTAAGAGAAGATAAAAAAGAAAAGGCAGGAAGACTCCAGGGAAATTAATAGCTGCGTGTCATATAAGATAGACCCTATCTTTCGCTAAAGAGGAGCTGCAGCGACGTAGACATATTTTTCCGCTGTATAATGCTTTTGTTTGACTTGCCTGCTGGAAGATGGATTTGCACTTGTCAAGGATATAACTAGAGGTCATATTTCATATTTAAATATTACAAGCGAAAAATGAATTCCATTTTCTTCTTACTTTTACTAAGAGAATTGGGCAAGTTGTTTTATGGCTTCGAGGGTTTTGACTTTGGGTGGGAGGAAGTACTTTACAATGCATTCATCTTTTGCGGATTCGCCGTCTGATTGAAAAATCCGAGATTTTGTTCCGTTTTGCGGCTTATAGCTTGGAAGAGATTTCGATGATAAATGGTTGCATAATTGTGATATTATTAGTTTTTTTTATTATTTTTGTAATAAATGGTGTGTACGGATTTGGGAAATGGTTTCACGACCGCCCAATTGTAAGTCCTTAATAGCATCCTTTGAGCAGCACTTATAATTTTGCATTCAGCACTTATAATATCAAAAATAGATTCCGGTTAACGAGAAAAAAATATAATATAACTTTGAATTATCATGTTATAGCAATATAATTTAATTTAAGTACTTTTGAATTGAGGCTATTAATAAAAAATGCCATTTGTATTCAATTGATTGCAGAATAATCAAATTTGAAAATAATAAATTCTTTAAATGTGATAAATATAACTATAAACATTTGCTTTCTATGTAGTGATTTATATTTAATATTTCCCATAAATCTTAATAATTCAAACACAGCTGAGTTAAATATTTATATTCAGCTCTTCTAAAGTTGTAAACAAAATTGTTTCTGAGAAATTATTGTTTAATTTTCTTTCTGAATTGATATATTTACGGAAATACAAAAACTTGGAAATTCATTATGTTTAATTGGATTGGGAATATTTGCATAAATATTTGATGAAAGGAATAAAATTGCAACATGACCTTTTTTTTTTAGTGCAAGACATGCAAATTAAAGGACTAGAATATTTTGCTTAATAATGAACGCATGGGAATATGAACGAAACAATACTAAAAAATATACCTTCATTTATAAATAATTAAGAAGTTAATTATTTGAAATACATAACTCATTAAAGTAAAAATATCACGTTTTGTTTCTGTGAGAAAATTGTTAATTTAACTAGAATAATAGCTAAGTAAAATTTTTGTAAATATCATGGGAAATAAATTACATTTACTTTTATTTGTAAAGTAATACGTATTCCTCTATTTTTAGACAAAATTGTTTTATTATAGCTATAGCATGTACTCTACTTGTATATAAAACCCAAAATATGTTTGCAAACATTTCCAGTGCGATCTTCTTACACCTAAAAAGAATCATTATTTGACCAACTAAAGCAGTTTTTTAGAAAAAAATAATAACTATGATTAAAACTGTTTATTTCTTACTTTTTAGTGCTGTTTCATATCACAATTCATAAAGAAGACATACCTGCAAGATAAAAATAAAATGTTAAATTATTGCTCAATTAAAAGGGTATATATCAAATACTATCATGTAATATAATCTTCTCTTTTTCCAAAAAAATATACATACAAGATAGAGGTTTACGAAAAAGTATGATTTGAGAAAATAATTTATTTATTAAAAGTCATGTTTTAAAAAGACCTTGCCTTTTAAAAAAATGAAAACTTTTTATCTTGCCCCGTCAAGTATTTTGTACAATGACTAAGCGGTGACAATAATCCAAGTGCAAATGGGAAAGTCTTTTCGACACATTACTCTGATATCAGGCCCGTTATATAATGATTTATTGAGGTAAACCTAATCATTAATCCTTGTGTATTATTTACAAAGGGATATTTAGGAAATGCTCGTATGTACGTGTGAAAGTGACATATGGTTGGAAAATAGCTGACTGCAAAACGTTTTAGAATATGTTGGTGCTCGGAATTTTTAACAGAATGATGGATTGGAATTGACCTATAAATTACTATTTCAAATTATTTAAGAACTTTCACTCAGCACAAAATAAAGATTTTAAAAGAAGAGTAGTAATAATAAGTGTGTGAATACATTTATAAATACGATATTAAATGGTTAAAAAACTCTTCATTTAAAGAAAAAAAATATTATTTCAAAGTATGGCGATTAAACAAGTATAAATTATTTACCCTATTGTTAAATTGTATTTGTTACTTCCAGTTTTTATTTACCATTTTGATAGTTTCTTTTTAAATTAAATAATATCTTAAACTACGAAAAACATTTTTTTAAAGTTACTTCAATAAACTGCAAAAGTGCAGGCACTTAATGAAAGGATAACAAAGTTCAGTAAATGCTCAGTTGATAAATTGGAAGTTCAATCCAAAAGGCAGAAGATTAGAGGAACTAATTAGTAGAACACAATCGATAAAACAGTAGAATGCTTAAAAGCTGGAAAATTAATGAACGTATAATGTTAAATTAACCTAACAATTAGCAAATTCATTATACTACTTCTAAATTAAGTGTGTGAGCTTTAATGGATTCAATTTTTCAAGTGAAGCAAGTTCGTTTAATATTCCAATAGATCAAGTGTTCCTTTGGAACTTTAGATAATGTTTTCGTGTGAGACTGAAATTAATCTTGTTTCTGTTTTCATGAGTTTCAAAACAAGTTTAAATTTATGTTAGCAAGTAGAAAAATCTGATTTATCACTTTATTTTTGTAAAAACATGTACAAAATACTAAGGCATTTCTTTTTTTAATAACATGTCAAGCTTGCTATTGTTGCTAAATCTATAATTTATTAAATTGATTGTGACTAAATCTATAATTTATTGAATTGTACTTCAGTTAGGTATAGACTATCTGACATTATTTCAAGTTGTACTATTCACATTTTTAAATAGCTATAAAATAGAATATTTATGTACGAAATATATTAAATTATTAAATGACCAATTAGTAAAATTACGAACAAATTCCCAATATTACCCTACTTAAACAATTCTGTTAAAAATTAAGTTCTCAAAAGTTATTACAAAAATTTACCTACAAAATCATTAAAGATTTTAGTGTATCGTAATATTTGAAATGTTTTCTACAAAATGGGCCATTAAAAGCATTATTTAATAACTATTAGAAAGCAAATCATCACAAAAAATATGTACCTTTCTATAGTTTAAATGCCATTTTCTAAAAATTTTGCTTTTTCATAGAAATGTACCTTTTCTCGAAATCCACACAATACTTTGTTTTGAAATTTTTATTTTACATAATGTATTTTTACACAAAAAGATATATGCTATTATAGAAATATAAATTAGATTTTTAACAAATTCTTTCTAATATCATAAGTTGTAAATAAAGTTGCGCAACAAACTGATACGAGCGCAGCGAGCTCGTTCAGGGGCTGGCGAACGCCAGGGAGCAAGGGATGGAGCCCCCTAGTCTGTGAAAAAAAATACATAAAATAGTATTTTTTCACATGCTCTTTGTAAGAACTGATAGTTTATTGCTTGCAGTTATTTAAAATAAGTATTGTAATATTTTGATTCATTGTTTTTGTAATGTGGTTACTTAAAACTATTGAACTAAAATAATTTTAAAATACTTAAGATGCATAGAATATTCTAAATTCTAATATACGTATTAAGACTAAATATGGTCAGGAACTTCCGAAATGAATTTCAATAGATATACTATTTCAGATGTCTAGTAGATATTGATAACATAAATTAAATACTTCAGTGCAGTAAAAGTAATAAGATATTGTAGTCCTTTTAATTCATGATCTGATGGAATTATTGTCTAATTTTCTATGAAAAATAACAACAGATTAATTTTTTTAGTGCATAGCTTCATTACAACGAAAAAATAACCGTAATTAATTTGTTTTTGATTGAATTGAAAACCTTTAAGAGTAAAATAACTTAATTAAAATTTTGTTATGCATATCTAAATCCGTTTTTCATTTCTAAACGCAAACTTAATAACTTAATTTTTTTAAAAATAGTATTTCTCTTAAGTTTGTTTATAAACTTAAACTTTTGCAAACGGCGAGGAGAAATCTTGATTTTATGCATTCAGCAGGAGGAATGACAAAACTTTTAGAAATTGTCGGTAAGCAATCGGCAGTTGAAGAGAAGAGGTCCCGTCTATTTTTTGATTTTCAAATGTTTATCAAGATAGCAATTTTGAACGTAAGGCCTATGATCAAGCCTCACCAGAGAGCTGCAGTATCTCTTTTCAAAATTAGTAGACACGGTGCACATCTTTGTGCGGCATTCAGTCATGTGTTGGTTGCCGAGCTTCCTGATGGGGTGTTGTCGAGTTATATACTTTTCGAGACGCAAATACTGAGCTGTTTCCGATTCAAAGACCTCTCGCAATGCATTCCCACCTTTACGTAGATCTTTATTTAACTATGCTTTGATGCAATATAATCCTAGTGTAGCTCTTGTGCCAGAAAAATCTCATCACAACCAACTTCATGTAACTACATAAGCAATTTTAAATTTACTTTGTAAAATGAGGTTACTAATTCCAAAATCAGCTAAATCACCACGTTTTGCAAGGATGTACATATATTTTTTTTTATTTAAAAATGTAATCACCTAGAATAACGCATTGACATAATGTATCTAATTCCAGTATAAATATGAGGGCCTGAGAAGCAAAGGGGTCCAAGTGATTTGGTCAAAATTCCTTATCCGGTACGGATTCTGCGCAAAGAATTGCTTACATCAAACCACGCCAAATTATCT
The DNA here is from genome assembly GCA_963978545.1 of Linyphia triangularis. Taxonomy (NCBI): domain Eukaryota; kingdom Metazoa; phylum Arthropoda; class Arachnida; order Araneae; family Linyphiidae; genus Linyphia; species Linyphia triangularis. Next base: position 36,886,136 of record OZ021722.1, on the reverse strand, counting down.
GCAACCATAGGCAGTTCCATCGTCCTTAAAAAAATGGCGGGGATGCCATTTTTTGGCGAAAATCACCTTGACGCAGAATCCGTACCGAATTTGGAATTTTTACCAAGTCATTTGGACCCCTTTGCTTCTCAAATCCTTATATACAGGGTGTTCGGAAACCACCGAACTTCCTTAGTACCAGCGTATTCTATAACGAAAATAAAGCATATTTCCAATATATTGTCGGGGCCGCAAATGAAAACGTATGGGTCTAAAAAATTTTTAAAGTTGGGACTCTTTTTAGTCAGCGCAAGGTTAAAAACCGAACTACCGACCCCAAACATACCAATGGCAGTGAATAAAATACAAATTGCTCACGCCTTTATTATAAAAGGCCTTAAACACAGCCCATATCAACATTGGCGATTGATTTGAAGCCAAATGTAATTTTAATGAATTATTGTAGCCAAACCTATCACTGCATATTGCTATGTGATTCGAATCTCAAATTAATTAAGAGATTTTAATTTGAAAAAGGGTTTTTTAATTTGAATAATTTGAATATTAAATTCGATTTTTTTTTTTTTTTTGTGCCATGCAAATTTACAGAGGGCTAAAATCGAATCGAGCACAAATTTGGAAGGTAGATGTCGTTTTCAATGACAATGCATTCTATACTTAGATTCTATCACGTATTTGGACTGTCATAAAAAGGTCGCTTTTACTCACGTTTCTATTTCGAAGGACTGACATACCACTTGACGTCCAATCGAGCTAAAACTTGACAGATAGACTCGTCGTCGATGACAAAATCTTCTATTAAATTTCTTTCTTTAGGTGGGGGGGGGGGGGGATATTAGTCAATGTCACAAAAGCGATGGTTATGTTCGTAGTGCTCAAATACTATAGAAACTTTTTTTGGCTCAAAATCCCTTCGGCAAGTTGCAATTGCATATAAAAGTTACATACAAAAATTTATATAATAAAAACATTTTTTATGGGTTACTTTTTTTTTATAATCTTTTTATAAAGGGTATTGATATACCATTCAATCACATTATTTCTCTACCAAACGTTTATAACGATTGTATAACACATTGCTAAAACCATGATAAGTCGGTTGGTTTTTACGTTCAGCGACCTAATTTTGTGCACTATAGCACGGCTAATCAGGCCGGGACCTATAGCTAAGCGTGGATTCCAAACCCCAACGAACATCGATGCTTAACCCAGGATTCGATCCTAGCACTTTTGACATGCGAGGCAGTGGCAACAGATTGTATTAGTATTTTATTAGATTTGATTCGACATTTTATGACTATAGATAAAGATTAATTACGCCAGGATATAGTTTCAACAATATACAGACAAATGAACTTAGTCCAAGTGATTACAATAACTAAGCCAATGAGAAGCGGGGACGCATAGTTTAGAGTAGATTCCGAACCATGACGAACATCGATGCTTAACTCAGGATTCGAACCCAGCATCTTTGACATGCAAGGCCAGAGTGGCAACAGATTGTATTAATATTTTATTAGATTTGATTCGATATTTTATGGCTATAGATAAAGATTAAATTGCGCCAGAATATAGTTACTGCAAGATATAGACAATAACTAAGCTAAGGAACGTAGTGCTAGTGATAAGGAGGAAAAGCCTTCCGCGCGATCTTTAAAGAGGAAGCTAAAACGCATTTTGTCTTGTATGGATCCTTCCATACAAGGAAAAGAGAAGGAAAAGGAAATAGAGAACATTCTCGACAAAAAACACAATAACCAAAACAAGACCATTGAAATTCAAAAATTCAAATAAAAAGAAATATTGTTCAGTTTCCCTTTAAAAGACCTCACGGAAGGCAGCCCTCATTACATATGGATGACGTAAAAATGAACTGCCAATGTTTTACGATGTTACCGTGCAGTATAGTCCTCTTGTTTTGTAGCTGTTGCCAAGACATAACATAAAACCAACTAATACATTTCCATAGCGACCCCTACCAGTAGTAAATTTAACTTGTTGGTTTATTTGATTACTTGAATTTTATTACGATCGAGTTCGAACTTATGAGCAATTGGATAGGAGTTTTCCGTATTTTCTTGCATTCAAGACGAAAATGTGTTTCAGTTTCCATTTGAAAGACCTCCCGGAAGGCGTTCCACCTTGTAGTATGGATAATCCAATAATGATTTGCCTATGTTTGATCATTCAATACAGTATAGTCCTCTTGTATCTGTTGCTAAAAAAAATCCCATACAACGAATTCAGTTCAATAATTTCTCGAAGCGAATATAGCGCCCTCTAACTGTAACAAATTGAATTTGTAGTTTATTTTATTATCTGAATTTTGTTACGATTTCGTTCTGATTAATTTGAAGTGTGATGGAATTTTTCTATATTTCTTCCCATTCAAGATGAAAATGCGTGTAACTTCCCCCTTGAAAGACCTCCTGTAAGGCATTTTCATTAAATTTTGATATCTCGGAGTTGTTCAATGTTACAATGTCTTAATGAAGTCTAGCCCTGTTGCTAAAAGAAATCAAATACAATTTATACAATTAAGTACATTCAGAAATGACCGCAGCGCCCCCCTACCGGTATCTTCTTTCAGCATTGGTCACATATTTTAAGGCGTAATAGCTATATGGAGCCATACTGTACCGAAATGTCGTTAAATTGATACCTGTGTGATGGTCATGCCTTCCGGGAGGTCTTTCAAAGGAAACTGTCCTAGTTTTTTCAGTCTGTAGAGTTAAAAAATTGAGATAATTCCCTTATATAGCCAAACAATTCCCACAACACTATCTGTTACGATCACTGTCGTGTATGCTCATTTTAAAGAAAGACTGAAAAGCGTCGGCGAGGTTCGATCGCGGGACCTTTTCCATGTTGCCCAAACATTCTGCCTTTTAACAACTTATTTTATTATAGTAAGATAAGTTTCTACATGAATTTATGATAATTGTTTATTATTTTATAAAAAAAATGTTTCTCATAGTAAGAACCAAGATTATTAATTAAACAAGAACAATAAAGTTCAAAATTATCTTCTATTTATTGCAACTCAAATTTCCAAATATAAATTATTTCTTTTGAAAAGTTAGGGTTTCCAAATCATATGCTCACTTCAAATTCAAGCATTAAAAATTGTAAATATTTTCAAATCAACTGTTAGCCAAAAGGTAATAAAGAGGGGAAAAAAAGTAAACTTAAAACTTTAATTTTTCTTGTGATTTGGTCCACCACGCCCACTTAAATATTTTTTTTTTTTTCCAATCAGCAAACTATTAAAATTCTGGTAACCTCCAAAGAAAAACGGACGAATAAAGAGTTTCAGAAATGAATTGAAAGGATTTAATTGGTTCGAATTGATAAAACTTTGATTGGGAATATCTCGATAAATATTGATTTGCGGACCATAGTTCAAATTACAAATATTATTCATTTTAGCTCATAATTATGAAAATATATATGAAGTGCGGTGGATTCCGAACGCCCTGTATATTCAAAATCGCAGCCTAGTGGATAAATTATGGATGACCACAAAAAGTGTTTGCCATATCCTGAAAATTGAAAGAAAAAGAATTTTGACAGCTTTGGAACAATATGCCTTAAGTAACCATGTATGAAATTTAAGTTTCTGAAATATACGAAGGTAAATTTCTGGTTCTTTTTATCAAACATATAGTATGATTGTTCCACTGTATACCCATACAACTTTGTTTACATGCCCTAAAACAAAGTGTCCCATTATTCGAAAACAGTAACCATTACATTAGTTCCTTCTTTTGTTCATTGTTCCTCATGTCAAATTCGTGATGAACATAATTTATTCTTCCAGAACAAAGTATCTTCGAAACCAACATCCCATGTTGATACTCTCTCCATTTGAAGAACGCCCCTAATTCCGTTAGGATGTGAAACATGATTTCAAAATGAATCAATATGCCGCGAAAAATAAGATGTAGAGCAGAAAAGCAATTCACTTTGGAAAAAAAAACCTTATAGAATGGCGATCATAAATTATTTTTGCATCTTGTTCTTGCGAAAACCGCCGCTTTGAGCGATCGCCATAAAAACTGATCCTTTTTCGAGATGCCTCCAGAGAGATTGGGGAAATTATTTCTCTCTGCTCAGTTTGGCGGGCATCAATGCAAACGACGTTGGAACATTCCATAAATATTTCTCAATTTGTTTTTATGGACCTCTCACAACATCGCGATGAATGAACGATCGTAAAAAACAAGAGTGGAAAGGGCAAAGGTTGTTTGTCAAAGTCGGAAATTTAAGTGGGGCAATGGAAATGGTCTCGATTTGTGTCCTGATTGAAAGATCACATGAAATAATATTTTGTTTAGGGGTTAAAATTAGAGATGGAATGTGCCCCGAAAAGTAATTATCCCAAATACAACAGTTTTAAACAGGAAAATGATTCAACATGGTGTTGACGTTGATATAGTTGAAATTGAAGATTGAGATTACTTATTGTTGTCAGTGCATATGGATAATGTATTTGGAAAATATATATATATATATATATATATATATATATATATATATATATATATATATATATATATATATATATATATATATATATATATATATATATCGCTGGTTTATGGAGAATGTTTGCGGTATTGAATTTACTAAAATTTGTATTTCTAAATCTAATTACATTTATTTATGACCTTGAATGTATAATCCTGATAATATCCCTTTCGAGAGGCCTTTCTAGGAGGAAACTACCACTTAGTTGCCTTTCTAATAAGAAAAATTCTGAAAACGCCTACCAGGCAGCTCCAACCAACTATCCCGAATCTATATATCACGATTACCAAAGTGTCTATTCAAACAGACTACAGAGCATAGAAGAGGTTTCAGCACAGGATTTCTTGTATTTATTCTGCTTGTGGGATTTAATACGTAAAAATTAGAAAACCCGAAAAGCACTTACAAGGTAGACCAATAATTGACGCAAGAATATCTATTCAAACCACCGTTATGGTGATTCGTTTAATAAATTAGAGACTGCAGATGTCAAAGTGTGTTTCGATTTCGAAACCGCTTGCAACCACGTTGCTCTTTTGCCTACGAACAGTGAGTCCAAAAAAACTAAAAGTTTAGCACGTACGACTTCCACATTACGAAACCCCTCGATGTCAACAGAACATCATTCACATCCCCCAAGTTACCGACCACTACATCAAAAGGGTAGGGATAAATGTTACCATGGAGGTTCAAGAAAAGATCTCTCCCGTCCACTGATTGCCTTCCCTTGAATTAAGATTGCCCTGGAGCCCCCCCCCCCCCCCCAGCTCTTGATGAACCTTTTGGTGGGCGATCGTGTGGGAAGAATGAGTCTATTGTTTAGTCAAGGATAGAGGACCCCCGCATTGTAGGTCTCAGGGGGGTGTCTGGGGAAGATTTTCAACAACCACGAGTTACAAGGGGTGAGGAGCCTCCAATCAAATTACCCATTAGATGGATGAATAGTGACAAGAGTTCGAGACTGAAGTTGAGAGAGGGTTTCTGAAGAAATTGTGTTCATGACATAGCAGAGTATAGCATTTGTGGTACTTTTTTTTTTTATATTTTGAAATGAGGTAAAATGTTAGAAGCTAGTTGCATTGATAATTTTTAAAGTTAGAAATCTACTGTTGAAATGCTAGGAATTATTATATATCAGTACAATATTCACGAAATATATATTTTAACCATTTATAGTGGTGGCTTTTCCATGGCCTTGTTTTCACTAGATGGAGTTTAAAGACGCATATCTGCACTTTCTGTAGCCTACCTCAAAATTTTTACTTACGTTCTCTCATCTTTTGAATTAATGAACTTCAGACAAATTTTATTAAATATACTCAAAATGCCTTTATTTGACTGACACTTAATCAGATTTAATTTTTTTTTTAGAATAAATAGTATTTTAATTAAAATCTGAACTGATTTATGTATTATAGAATTTTTTTTTTAAATGAAAATTAGAATATTTCAAAACTGTAATAGCTTCTTAATTGTTAACTCTATTTTAGCAAGAATCGATATTAGAGATCGTGTATTCAGATTTTAACAGTGATTGATGGACAAAAAATAAATGGTTAATATTGGTTTGGTTTTCGATAAAAATACAGATTATCATCTAGTTTTATAAACTCTTAGAACCGGAAAAGAGTAACTGGAGCAGTATGCGATTTTTCTTCTAAAATTTCTTTTATTTACAATTACAAAATACCTTTGTTCTCTGGAAAATAAAAGCCTCATTTAATAACTTTTTTTGTAAAACTAAATCTAATTATTTATGCATTAACTTAGACCAAACTAGTTCAGTTATCTCAATTCTTTTCAATACTAATTAAAAAACACCAAATGTAGTTTTGAAGCCATAAATTTGTACAAATATAATGGGAATTTTTGTTTTTATTTCAAAACTACAGACTTCAATCAGTGAAAAATTTCTAATATACTTTAAACACTAATTAATCATACAAATAATAATAAATGCTTTGTAGAGTTAAATAAATTGATAATCTTACCAAAGAATTTGATGCAACTTGCAAACGAAGAGCCTCAACGTAATAACCAATGCACCATAGCAACGTACCAATTCGATCCTGACGTAGACATTAGATGATTTGATTACACCCAAGCATCTTAATTTTCCCCAACAATACCCTTTAGATTAATGGCAGAAATTCCCTCCCCGCACACACTGCCTCCCGAGTGGACATTAGCAGGGTCAGATATCCAATTGGGAAAAAAGGACCCCGTCCAAACTCAATTACCAACGACAATGCTCGGACTCGTTCCCACAAAACAGTCACACCATTTTCGGTAAACATATCAGATAGATTCGATGACGGAAGGGAAATACTTAACTTCTCTGAACTGGAATGAAATACTAAAGTTCTTTAAAGGGGTTGGAGGGTAGGCAATTGAATAACGCCTCGGATAAGTCACTGCTTGTCTTCGCAGGGTGGGGAATTCAGACAACCTTGGGGGTAGAGTGGGAGGTTTCCTTCTCATACTAACGATATCATAGAGAATTAATTCAATTAAGGATACTTTCTTAGAGGGGTGGAGGGGAGATTTGTATTTGTTTAAAAGGTTTAGGGGTGTGGGGAGACGTGGTGTTTCGCCGATTGTGGTGGTGCTGCAGGAGTGGTTGAAGTCGTTTGGAGCCTCACCTACTGGCACTAATTGAAAGGATCGTTTGGTTATGGGGTCATGGGGTAAATGAGTCATCATTTGCCATGTGCATCGTTTTTTTTTTTTTTTTTTTTTTTTCATTTTTTTTTTATTTAGGTTTTGGGGTATTTGAAGAGTAAAGTAATAAAGTTTTGACTGTAAAATAAGCGTTAAGGGAATGAGTTGCCTAAACGATTTTCCTAAAATGGATAGTGTACTATTACAAGAAGATCGATCATAATAATGTGTCAATATCAAATTTTATACTTGATTTTATACAAAACTTATACATGTTTGGCTTATTGTTATAGATTTGATCTGCATTTATCCACATACTTAGTTCTGATCACACAATGCTTATCTCTTTGAATTATGTTTTGTAGTTTTCAATCCGGTATATGACAAGGTTAACACTATAGCTATCACATCACTCTTTCGAAGCAACTAGCTCAAGAAAATAATGTTATGAAAATCTTAATGGCCGGACAGATTTAAAGTGCAGTGCAGCAACCTCCAATATTTTACACGCCACTCTTTGGTCTGAATGTTACTCGCGATTATATGCCCGATGGTGTTGTACATGACTGCACTCTCTCTCATAGGTAGATCATACAAAATTTTCATTTGTCTCTATAATTTTAATTGCATGTAATGTATTAAATGTATTTGTTTCTAACCGAATAAAATGTAACAAAAATTCTTCTCCCTTTGACTTTTCAATAAATCCCTTCATGTTTCATAAAACGTATATTTATTAAAACCACTATAGATGGTACTCACATTTATAGTACACTATTTTAAGGAAGTATTATGGACACTAAAACTAGCAGTATTTGTATGAGTGGTTAAATTTTAGCCATTAATAAATTACTTCTTCAAAAATTAATAATGCAAACCTTATGCAAAAGTAGTAAAATTATGCATAAATATTTAAACGTAAACAGTTATAAATAGTATTTAGACTCATTAGTTATATAAAAAAGCGTTTTAAATATATTATTTTTAATTGAAAGCATTTCTTCTTCATTTAAATTTAATAGTTACTATAGTAATGAGCTTTTAACTCAAAAACTCAACTTTCAAATTAATATTTTTAAAGCAGGAAAATAAATTGATTTACTCGGTTTTCACTTATCCATTCAATTTTTTTTCTGACTTGTGAATTTTATTGAAACACTCAACATATTTTTCTTTAGTCTGTTTTATTTTATAAACAATCCACGCACAGAATTTAAACGATTCGTATTTCATGAATTTTGCTTTCACAAAATGATTTTTTTTATTGAAGTTTCTGGAATAATAACTGAAAATAGTTATTTCTCAATCTGTTATAATGGTCAATTCCCGCATTTTTATTTATTTTTTTATTCAATTTTAAATGTTTCGAAAATGCCATAAACACAAACATTTCTGCTCAATGCGCTTTTTCTTTCTTTCTTTATTACTATAGTAATGAGCTTTTAACTCAAAAACTCAACTTTCAAATTAATATTTTTAAAGCAGGAAAATAAATTGATTTACTCGGTTTTCACTTATCCATTCAATTTTTTTCTGACTTGTGAATTTTATTGAAACACTCAACATATTTTTCTTTAGTCTGTTTTATTTTATAAACAATCCACGCACAGAATTTAAACGATTCGTATTTCATGAATTTTGCTTTCACAAAATGATTTTTTTTATTGAAGTTTCTGGAATAATAACTGAAAATAGTTATTTCTCAATCTGTTATAATGGTCAATTCCCGCATTTTTATTTATTTTTTTATTCAATTTTAAATGTTTCGAAAATGCCATAAACACAAACATTTCTGCTCAATGCGCTTTTTCTTTCTTTCTTTATTTTTTAATTTGCAATCAAAGTTCCCCTGTTAGACGTTGGCTAGAAAACGATTAATTCGGCTCGAATTGAATGTGACATCAAGAGATCCCAAACATTTTGGCTTGACCAGTTTTACAAGTTTATCGCAAATCTCGTAAACCTGTACGGGATATGGCAATGGTCTACCAAATCAACGCCAACTATTTGGCAGATATTCACGCAGCTCTTTACGATAACCATAGAAATGGAAGGATCTCTTGACGTCACAGATTTTGTTGAGTGTTTGATCTTGCTGGTTTTGGCTCGGTTTTGGGTCATTTTCTTTTCTTAATATTTAAATAACTAATTTTTTTAAAGGAACTTTTGTTTAAATATTTGGAATCAGAAAGAAATTCTTCATAAATATAAACTAATTTCACTCGTTTTAAAAAAATGCTGGAATTGTCCGTTGTGTCAGGTTTCAGAAACACATTTGATCTTCAGTTACTAAATTTATTGAAAACTGTTTAATCGCGTAACTTAGAAGTCTTTCTGATTAAGTTAACAAGTTTAAGAGAACTTTTAATTGTAGAAGTAAATAAAAGCAGTTTGTTAATTAAATTACTTTGCAATACATAACAAGTATCGACGTAAATCTAAATGTTGGTTGGTTGGGATTTTATAGCGCAAGTTCTTCACTAGGGCCATGCTGCGCCAGTAAATCTAAATGTAATCATAATATATAAGAAACATAAAATAATTATAAATAATGTTTTGATATGTTAGTGTTTCTGGACAAGATTTTTTTAAATATCTGGAGGAAAAACTTAAAAAAAACACACAAGATATGCAAGTCTTAGGTGTGTATTTAGTATCAATTCTAATAAGACCCCAATAACTAAACTAAAGTTATGGGCACCGGCAGGATTCTTTGAAGGTTCCCCAACCCCCCCCCGAATTTGTATATATATAATCCTCAAAAGCCTGGGGATGGGGTGAAAGTGCAACTCTTAACCCCTCCTGACGGCACTCATAACTTAAATTAAAATACCCAAGCTGATATGCTTTTCTGTAGACATCTGGTCAATTTCAATCTGTCAATGAAAAAACGTATAATAAAACAATTTAAATTATTTTCTTTAAATTATACACTTAGATAAATACAACCCTTGCTGCAAAATAGGATTTGTTACTCTAAATTCTTCTTTTTTCTTCTTTTTCTCTCTTTTTCTCAAATACTTAAATACTTTAGTTTTCGAATTTTTTGTACACCTTTAATGTTTGTTTCAAACATCATAGAAAACAATATTCAATGTTTATACTTAATTTAAACCTGGGTGAATTTAATTTGATAAAAGACACTACATAACAAAATTTATATCACAATTACGCTTAATAAATATAAATTTAAAAATACACACTTGAAAAGTTTGTTTAGTTTTTTATTAATTTCAAAATATTTAGTTTAAATAAGCCAACTGCATTGCTACAAAAGTACCGAAGTTAACAGAAGCACTTTAAGACAGTTCCTTCAATCATTAAAAAAAAGTAAAAAGTTTGTAATAAACACATAGATAAAAAAAATTAACCCATAAAATAATAGTTTTTAATATAAATCCTTTACATGCATGGTAAACTTTACGTGCGATTGCAACTTATTAAGTGATTTTATTCTCAGTTCGTGTTTTCACAGAGTTAGGCCATTATGAAGAAATCCATCGATTCCGCACCATTGACTAATTTTTTGTTGCCCCCAAAAACTTGATAGGATGCATTGTCATTAACAACGAGAGTATCTTCCTAGTTCAAGCTCAGTTTGATGACGGTAAGTGGGCTAATTTTCCTTCCTAAAATTTGTTAGCCCCAAAAAACAAAATCGAGGTTAATATGAAGGTTGGTTGTATTCAGATTATCTGGCGCCGTCAGCAACACGAGGGCTATAATGCGCCGAAACATTCGTCATTAAAAAAGCCAACATACATTTACAAACACCCATGCCTAACACGGGACTCGAACCCGCAACCTCGCGATCTAGAAGCTAGCACGCTAACTACTATACCGTTTGGCCGGCGTTAATATGAAGGATTTTAAAAACTTGAAAGAAATACGAATATGGAATTGAATCAATTTGGAACTTTATCAAAAGGTATATCAACCAAAAAAAAATAAAAAAATACAAACATAACATTTAATTCTTAAAGATCAGAAGAGTAACAAGATTCGATTATATAACATGACAGAATAGAGTTATTTGTGTACAGTCCTCTTTTTCAATAGTACACCAACCACAAAAAATACCCTCTCGTAATAAAAACTTCACAATTCGACAAAACCCCTCAAACAGCGAGTCAAATAGAAAACATTCACATCACCAACAAGTAATGACATACAATAAAGACAAACCGCTCCAAATACCTAAGCGAAGAAATAAATAAGGGGGTTGGCAAAATCTATTTGCTGGGGCGTCGATTTGCTTCCTGAACGAAATTCGAAGCACGTAAATTCACACAGCTTGCAGGCGAGTTAGGTCTGGAATGGAAACAGGGCGCTACCAACGTCAGAACGAGTTGCGATCAACCCCCAGGGAGTCGGACAATAAACACAGTCAAATTCAATCCTAAATCTGGGTACTTCCATTTCTCGTCGAAGCCAACTTTTCGATTCTTTTGCGAATGCCAGATCTGGTTATTAGAAATCGTCTGCGTCGGTTTAGATCTGATTTAGGGGGTGTGGCTGTTGTGGAATAGGAAAAGGCAGGTTTGGAACGAAAAAGGCGGGATTAATTTTACATGAGAAGGAGATCACGTAAACTGTGAGTGAAATTTGAATATTGTTGAGAAGAGCGTTTGTCGGAATGAATTTAACGAAAATTTTAGACTTGGGAAATGTTTTTCTTAAGTTTTTTGTTTGTTTTGTTTGTAAGGATGTATTGGAAAGTCTTATTGTATATCTTATGGTTTTTTCGGTTCGAATTCAATAGTAGTTGAAGACCTAATTTTGTAGGTTTAGAAAAAGTTGTTTCTAAGTCACTATATTGATATATATAGTATTAATATTTATAGATACTACTCATTTAGTTCACTATTGGAAATTTTGATTATGAAGTTTTAAGCTACGCTGTTCTACTAGTTAAATTTTCCTAGTCGTATTTGAAATACTGTTTTTTCAAATTTATCATCGATCACAAGAATTTTAATTAGACAACTTGTTTCAAAATTATAGTTGTCTTAAAAAAAGGTATGTCGGACAAGTTGCTTAGTCTTAGGCTATGAATCTATCATGAAGTAAACTAGTATTTGATTAACAGCAACGGTGCTTTACAAAATCCACTTTTATACATGGACAGACATGATGATATTGCTATAAACCATCTGATTTAATTTGACAGGCAGTCAGTTTCCAAGATCTCCTCCATACTATATGCAAAAACAGGTATTTCCCCTTAAAGAACATGGATTATGTTAAGAGATATCTATAAATTAGACGATTAAAGATGATTGAGGCTTTCTTAGTGAATGAGTGATAATAGAGTGTAATAACAAATTATTGAGCAACAAATAAGCCTCATAAGTTGACACTCTAAAAAGACCTAGAAAATATTAAGAACGTGAAGTAAGACAAAGGACAAGAAAGAACGGAGAGCTGATGCCTAAGGACAGGCTATAATCCTCAACTCTGCCCAATGTCAAAGTGAAGAAGGACTATGTAAACGGTAGAATATCATATCATTTGGTTGTAGTACCCATACTAAATTCAAAACAATACAATAGACATGGTAATTATAAAACAAATGATCACATACGATAATAAAAAATAAAAAAAAAATCAAATTACCTTAGAAAAAGAGTATCCTTTATACAAAAGAAACGGTTCAACTCAGAACCGTTTCTAAAACTCCCCCTATCCCCAACCCATCAGATAACACCCAACCCATATATCGAAACCCATTCTCCACCCTGTCCTCTCCTAACACGATTTCACTCTCCAAACATCCCATGCTCATCTAATTCAAAGAGTGATGCAATCGCAAGAACCGTTCCACCAAATCCAAGAGATCTTCTCGATCGGAACCCTGTCTTCGGGACATAACTGTCAGGGGCGTACACGTTTTACGAGCATTGAATACCGGGGGTCGTAAGCGAGTCGATAGGGGAGTAGGGAGGGGCGACTCTTTAAGACAAAAGGGCGGTCAGTGGCGTCGCAGCTGTGGCTATTGTTGAGCAGGGAAGAAATCTCGGAGGAAGTAAAAGCCCGCCATTTAAGGGAGAGAGGGGAGATCCAATCTTGGCGGTGGCAGGGGTACTTCGTTTTCTGAGTTCGAGGGACCCCTCGATCGTGACAGCTTGTGCGGAGTCGGGTGGGGTGATCAGAAAGTTATCCCAGAGAAAAAGCTTTTTTCTCTGTCTTTTTTATAGTGTTACCAGAGATATCTCTTACACAAAGAATTTGAAATACCTCTAGTAATATTCTTGACTGTTGGCTAATTCAAATACTAGGTCTACGCGTTCAAGTAAGAGTAAAAATGGCAGTCATTCTTCATTGATATTAACCCATATTTAAAGGCATTTAAAAATGGGTTAGAAATAAAACATTTCTTTTTAAATTTGAATTAAAAAATATGTTACTCGGAAGAGCCGGATAAAAGAAAGCAGTTAATACCAGCTTATTCAGATGGATAGTGGGATAAGAAATTGAAACACACAACTTCTTAAAAGACATTTTTTGTTCTTTTTAAACTATATCGATTCTGGGGTACTTTTTGTCCTCTTCAATTTTAATCAATCTTTACAGATGTGCATAAATTAAATATCAGTTTTCAGTGACGAGGTATAAAACATTAAAAACCATGTGATGTTGTTCAGTTTATACACACATCGATAACGCTTGTCAGTATCTTTATTTTACAATGTACACTTTGTAAGCAGTTTTTGTTTGTACGTAGGATTTGACTTTGCAGAACGCTGTTTCCTTACTATGTATCAGACTAGAGACAGTAAATCCAACATTTTCATAAATTATGTATTATTTGTGACAAAAACTTTTACAAACTGCTTGAAAGCGCCAACATATAATTACTTTGACTAAAGAGAAATACTTTATTAAGCAGTTAATTCAAAAACTTACGCCAATTTTAGAATAATTCACTGACGTCACTGAGAATTTTATTTTCATAGTATTTTGATTAATTATTGGTGCGAGTTGACATTTCTACTTAATTTACTCATGTATGTGTCAAAATAAATTATGTTTTGAAAATATTTATCCAAACGTTTTGCTTACTAGAAATAATGATTAAGTTTGAGATTTATGGTCAAACCATTAAACTTTTTACTTAATATTAAAGGGCTTAAAATTATAATTTCGTTTGAAAACTGAACTCTATACTAATATTTCAATAAATTTTAACTTGTTCTTCTTCTTCTTCTTCTTATTATTATTATTATTTAAATAGATTTTTAATTGAGTTGTTCACTTTTTTGTTAAGCCGTCACATACAAGTATTTTAAATAATTCATTGATGTAGAATTAAAAGTTTGTAAATCTTTCCCGTTAGAAATGTTTAATTATTCGCAAGTAATAACCCAAAGAAAATCCATTAAATATTTGATAATTTAGTTAAATAATGTGAAAAAGTGGAAATATTTACAAATAAAATTTTTAGTTGAAATGCAAAAGCCTCCTTTAAAAGCATCTTGCTTAGGTTATCACCATACTTAATTTATACCATAATTGTATATTAAGTATTAACAAAATTATAAACATTTAAATCAATTAGTTATACAATAGTTGTTTATACCACATGTTTTATAATTTTTAGTTATAATTTCTAAAATGAAGTTAAATTTTATTTTCAAATAAATGTAGATTTTACGAGTAACTTTATGCTGAGAAGCATTTAAAAAACATTTATATGTTTTCGAGAAACATAATTTTTAAACATAAAGCAACACCAATTAGAATATAATTAGTTCGAAAAAATATTGTTTTAATCTAAAAATCTTCAATATGTAGAATAAGGCAATTCAATATTACAAGCTAGTATTTCATTGCAGTGTTTTTGCTCTCAAATTCCCACACCTCAATTTTGTGTTCAATATTAGAGCTAAATGTATGACACTGAGTCGCAAAACATTTAGCATGACGTTAGACCTTTCTAAATTAATAAAGTATAAATAAAAATACTTTTAGGCTTTTCTTTTTCCATGCGAACGATATGTAATTTTGGAATTCAAAATTACAAAACACGGCTTACGCATGTTTATGAATTTAATTTGCAAACATTTTTTATTGAACATTATTTAATTTAATAGCTTTCATAAGTACGTCATATATACTTATAAATATATATGGTACGTTTAAATTATTGAGATAGAAGAGACATTTATTGTAATTGAGCTTTTTGAGGTATAAGGAAATATATACAAATAATAAAATATTCCCGTTTAGTTCTCCCTCAGAAATTTTTGTTTTTATACTGTGTTCCGATTAGTTGATGACAGCTTAAATTATTTATTTGTTTTCAAAATAGAAATAAAGCGCTTTTCAATATTTTTTGTATATACTTAGCATGTTAGTAGCATTTTACAAATTAGTAGTATATGATAGTTAGTATTATACGAATGATCTGTTTTTGCAAAGCCCAATAACAATCAAATAAGCTCTTCAAAGTGTTCCCCCCCCCTTTTTTTCCCCTTCCCTTCTTTTTCTCTTTTTTCCCCCCTTTTTTTTTCTTTTCTTTTTTTCTATCACTTGTTTATTTTTGCATACTCATTTTTGTCCATTTTGTACTCTTTTTGCAGTAATTGTTTCCGTGTGATGGTTTATCAAGTTTCCACAAGACCGTTTTTCTCATGCTGTTTTTAAGCTCATCTAGATGTTTATGAAGCATTTGAATTGTGTCTACGATTAAGCTATTAACAGTTGCATATATTAATGTCAAAATAATATCTATATATATATTTTTTGTAATTTACAATAAGAATTGTAATACTCAAAAAGATAGAATCAGAATTATTAAAAAATAATATATTAAAATGCTATCCCATTACTTATAAAATCGAAAAGCTATTAAAATTGGTTGTTTGTAATATTATCTTATCGTAATATATTACAAAAAGTACAGTAAAGTCCTAAAATTAATTAACATTTTAGTTTGGAAAGGCTCCCCAATCGAATGTTGTCGAGGCACGGCGCAAAGTCGTATCTCTTGCCTAAGTACATCGTAAACCTGCAGCTTTTCGCTACAGCTGTGCGAAGTTCGTCCGCACTAGAGTACGCTGCTTTTGGGGCAGTGCCAAATAAGCACACCAGAACCATAACTTGGACTTAGGCCATTCGTTAAATCCAGCCACTTGGGGAAGCAATTGGCCCTGGTGGACGACTCTTGCCATTTCACTTTGCTTTCTTTCTCGCAAAGAACGCACACAAAAAGAGCCGTTTGTAGCGGATGGAGAGTTATTAGTTTGCTATGGCCGTCTTGTATTATGAGGCTGGAGGAATGAAACACAGCTGTTCCGAACAGATGGGTTGTTTAAGTGTTACGATTTCTGTTCCAAATGGGGTAACTAAGGGATAATCCGGAGGGAATGGGAGACTTGAAGGTGTCATCCCTTTGTTTCATAAAAGTATAGTGTTTCATCTAAATTAAGACTTTTGTAGAAATGACTCGTTTTAATTTATCAATGTTTCTTTAGAACTGGAATCATAAAAATTGGACTTTCAAAGGAAAAAATGCTGTTACCTTAAAATTAATATATTGAGCAATAAAAAATTCAGTAATTTAATAATGTAACCTATTCCATTACATTGATCCTTTACGAATGTAGTATTGAATTAGGTGTGAAGAAAATACGTGGAAATAGAAAAGGTGGTATATGATGAGACTGGATCTTACATGAAAACCTTTAGTAAACTCTTTTCCGGCTCTTTTTAGATGTACAATAAGAAAAATTTCTTAAATTTTTATATTTTCATAATTTATAAATGTTAAAAAAAGTTGACTACATATTTTCTTGAATTGTGCAAAAAAATTAGAGAACATTTTATTACAGAAGATTGGTTGGTTGTTTTCAGATTATCTGGCGCCGTCAGCAACACGAGGGCTATAATGCGCCGAAACATTCGTCATTTGACAAGCCAACATACATTAACAAACACCCATGCCTAACACGGGACTCGAACCCGCAGCCTCGCGGTCTAGAAGCTAGCACGTATTACAGAAGATAAATCCAATTTAACTTAATTTTATAAGATGACTAATATGTATTTATAAAGCATTAAGGAAGTAATTCCTAATAAGCGCATTCCAGTTTGTGGGGAAAACTGGGAATAATATCGGATTATTGTATTCAAATGAATCTGAATAATGCTGCATCCTAGGTGTTGTGAGAATGGAAAATTAAAGACTAATGAGATGAAACAGTTACATCTTGGAAATTTTAGCAAAATAAAACGTAGTTTCTCAAAAGATTCAACATTTCTAAATTGAAAAGATTTATGATTAAATATTATGATTGGTTACAATTATAAGTTTTTTAGTGAAAGAATTTTACTTTATTTTCAAAATCTAAAAACATTTTTGTACCTTGTACATCGCAAAAAGTGGCAGGATGTCAGCGATATATTAAAATGTTTTGTAATCCTGCAAGGCCTTGAGTGACTTATTTGAGATATTAGAAATTCTATTTTTTTTAATTTTTTTTTTTTTTTGTCTTCATAAGTCTTACATCTAGCAATGTCAAATTATTTTTGGCGTTTTTCAGGTATCTGTAGATACTCATTTGTAGTTTAGTTTTTGTTCTCAGTGAGGAAGTAAGTAAAAATAACGAAAACTCGATTATTTTATTTTCTAGGATTATAAGGCCACATTTTAGTTTTGATTATTTAAGAGCTTTTCGACGGAAAAGAAATGATTAATTTTTATTTAGAATTTATACTATTGGCCTTCTTAGGGACAGGCTGCCAGTTCAATAAGACTAATTTGAGACTTTTGAGGAAAATTAATTTTAACATCCTGAAATTAAATTATGGTAAAATATTTTTTTTTGTATAATTAAATAATAAACCGAAATATATGCAAAGTGTATGGCAGAGTGAGAGTGGTTCTAGAATTAAAATTTATAAAATTCTTGAATGGCCTCATTTGATGCACTTACCTTATGAATTTTTGATCTTCACATATTAATGATTTGGAAAATATTCAGAACTTGACATAATAACGATGTCTTCAAGTGTAAAATTTAAGACTACTTTAAGTGTATTGAACTGCGCATGAAAAGCAAAATTAAAATTATTCATCTCACCATGTTCAACTTAATTATAACGTGTCTTATTTATCAGAGCTATAGAGGTCCTTCAAATTCCTTTACAAGTTTAATCTTGTCAATATAATCAAATAATGCTAAATTTTAAGTAAAATTTTCATCTTTAATTCAGAAGTCATAATTTGTGGCTCGCGCCGCCAAGCCTGGCGATTCGCCCCACTAAACGTGATTGGTGGTAGTATTCTCAGGATCCCTTTTCCGAGTGCTCGCCAAGAGCTGTCACCAAAACAGCACAACGAGGCATTATGGACCAGCAAACAGAACCGAAACTTAATTATGGATGACGGAGTGGCAACGGTGCGAAACAGCGTCCGTCCCGCCCCCTAGTGTTCACTTAGGAAATGGGATTTGAATTACATTGAGAGGGAAGTCAGTTTTCGTGGTTCTGGGATTAAGAATGAAATGCAGAAAAGGAAGTGCTTCGGAGTGATATTTTTGTTTATGATGTGTTGAAAAGCTTCGAGAGGAAATATAACGGTGCCTTAGTTTTAATAATTAAATTCTTGCTTTAAATGAATGGGCGAGTGAGTTTGGGTGTTAAATTCTAAAGAGTTGTTTAAAGTGCTTATGATACTGCGGAAAGATATATGCGTTGCTTAATTTAATGATTTCTTGGAAAGTAAGTTGAGGTATAAATTGAGTATAGCATGGGTTATAATTTGGTATTCAGTTATTTCAGTGATAATTTTAGAGGAGTTTTGTAGAATTACGGGGTTTTTCTTCAAAAGTATGTAAATACTATGGAATGTAAAGAACCCCCCCCCCAAAAAAAACCAGAACGATGGCTATATCTTTTGTTCTAATTGTTGAAATAACAAACAAAAGGTACCGTTGTAAATCGTGAAAGGTTTTTAATAATTGTATGTAGTTTTATTTATCATGAGGGGTCATCTATATATTAAAACAGAACCAAACTTTAAAAAGTTCAATAGCAACCTCATAATATTATTCCATATTTGGATTCAGCATTAAAAAAGAATGCGAAATAAAAAAATTCGTAATTTTCTAATGAATGGTTTGTAATTTAAATGATAAAAAGAAAATGATAAATTAATGTTAAATAAAAAAGTTGTTTTTTTGGCCATAAATACTTAAATAATTAATATATTTCAGTAATTTTTTTTTCAAAAGGTAGTTTGTAAATGGCCAAACATAAATAGCAATCAGCTTTTGAATCAATTTCTTTTTTAATAATTATTAATTAATAAAGCAATTAAATATTTTTTTGAATAGAAACATATATTTTTTTTGCTTTCATTAGATTTACCATGGTCTAAAATCCCCCCATAATTTTTTTCTTTCCATTTTGACTATTAGTTCTCGATTTTTTAGAGAAATTGTAAAAAACGCTCACTTTAAGGGACCGTATAGTAGACGACTTTTGAAAACTATCAAAGATTAATTCAAGGTAAACTAGAGGTGTGGAAAATCGCATAACGTTCAGTTATCGTATAACCGATAGTTTAAAAACTAAGAAACACGCTTTAATAGGAAAGTGAACTAAAAAGTAGAAGATAATTTTTATTAAGTTTGAAATAAGAATAGTGATTAACAAGAAATATTTATTTTGTCGTAAAAAAGCGTGGGGTGCTTGATGTCAATTTTTGTAAATATTTAATGACAGATATTGGTAAAAGTAGAGCCATTATGAAAATATCTTAAAAAGCACCCCACGCTTTTGTACGATAAAATAAATATTTCTTGTTAATCACTCTATTCTTATTTCAAACTTATTTAAAATTATCTTCTACTTTTTAGTTCACTTTTCTATCAAAGCGTGTTTCTTAGTTTTTTAATCTACTGATTATTTTCTACTTTTTAGTTTGATTTTCTATTAAAGCGTGTTTTTTAGTTTTTTAAATTATTAATTATTTTTTCTGTAAACTATCAATTTTTTTTTTTTTTTTTTAATTTGCTTTCTTAAATTCCATTTATTTAAAACAACATTTTTTAAGCAATTTCAATGAGTTATCCTTTAAAAATTTTACTGAATCATGCGACTTTTTCATTTTATTAATAATTTCAACGATCTAGTTACATTTGTGTTTATAATGAAATATTTCTGTAAAATATTGATGCTTTGCTAAATACTGTTTACTAATGCCTACATTTAATATTTATTAATTTTCTAATTATCAGTAGTATTCGTTATATTTCTGCAATTACAGTTTTCGATATTTTATTTATTTCGTGTGAAGAATGCACATCTTTAATGTTGTAAATAAATTATGTTACTTTTGCGTTTACTTGCTATTTTTGTATTAATCTTAAACATGACATTATAAATTCAAGTAGTTTCTAGGCAATTTTAGACTAATACTTGTTTTTTTTAATCTTCGCGAAACCTTTCCACATTGACCTTTCGATTTCTCCCGCTGTGAAGAAGAAACTTAAAAATACCTTTCGTTTTATGGAAATTCTCCCTGAAGATCGGTCAAAAAATGGTCGAAATATTTTCGCTCATAAGTGACGTGTTTTTCAACATAATGCATTGAAATTTGGTATACAGGGTAAATGATGTATTCTGAATCGAATGAAATGATAAAAAATAAGGGTTCGTATTGAAATTTTCGAAGATAGCGTTACTTTTACTTAGTATACGGTCCCTCAAGAAAAAAAAATTGCATCAGATATATAGAAAATCGCAAGCAAAACATTTTGGTGCAAACCGTAAGATTCTACAATAATTAGAACCGAAGATATAGCCATCGTTCTGTTTTTTTTTTGCGTACTGTACAAGAAATATTTTGACAGAAAGTCGAATTCTAACAAGACAATACTTTCAAATACTATTTCACACACAATATCTCATTTAAAAAATATTTAGATAAGGAAATAAATCAGTTTAATACTAATTCATCAATGTCTTCATAAACAATTAAACATTTGGATTATTTGGAAAAGATAGCTTACAAGTAAAGCTCATAAAGAAGCAACATTTTACTAAATAAAACATTACCTTTTTAATAGTTATTTATGGAACAAGTTGAGAAAGTAATACCTTTTCAAACGGTGGAACATGCTTATTTGACGAGGGGGTTAGCACGATTCAAAATAATTTACCTAGTTTAAGAAAGTATTTCCTCAAGTGTAGAATACAATATTTTTTAAAATCACTTACAAAAAATGTTTTCAATACAGAGTTAATGTTGGTAACACCAGTCAATAAATCTTTTCTGAAAATATATTCTATCGATACTATTACCATATTAAATTTGAGCACGAAGCGTAAAGTATTTTATCGCACTGGTGCGATAAAGTTACTTTACTGCACTCCTCTCTATAATGTCTTACTTTCGTCACAATTTGTGATAAAAAAAAGTTTAATTTTTTTGCCGTTATTATAAGTAGTATTCTTAAGGGGAGTCAGTACTTACTCTCTATACCAGTAATGTTAATTTGGCATATTTTATGGACCTTTTCTCAGAAAGTAATTGACATAGAAGCTTAATTTTTTTTTCAGTGCATTTAGCAGACTTGTTATTCTATTGAAGTTAACTTTTGATTTTAATTCATTTTTTTTTAAAATGAATCTTCGTGAAAGAGTCGATCAAATTTGTTAAAAATTACAAGTTTTTTTTTGTCGAAATAAAAGCCAAAATAAAAAATATTTTTAAAATAACAACAAAATCTCACTTCAGTGTATCGAGATACATAAAAGGAATATACGATAACATTTTTAGAAAAATGGCTTGTGCAGTTTCTGTGGAAAAGGTACATGAATAATGAAAAATGTAGTTTTGAGATAAACGCATTTTAAACAAAACTTTACTTACACTAATAGTTAGCAATTTTTTCTTCAAAGAACTATTATAAACATTTCTAGTTGAGATATTGTTACAAATGAGATATCCTTTTAAAGGGGAGAATTTAAACTTTGATAAACAATAATAAACTCAAAATCTATTATTTGTAAATTTTAGGGTACCAACTCCCCTTAACTTCAAAACATGTTAAGGAAAGTAAAAATAATTAAAAAATATCCTTTTGGTTTGAGAACTTATTTGAGACTATTGAAAAAAATATACATTGACTTACATTAACTACAACTAAAAAAGAATTATCAATTGAAGTATTTAAACATATCTGAGAGTTCGAGAGACTGTCAATTGCAATGAACTTCAGAAAATTCTTAGTAGTGTTCTATGATCAGCTTTTTTCGCTATGAAATGTTAATCACTAATATTTTAAATGAGATATAGAATACTTCTATTAAATTTTACTGGAAGATATTCCAATTTATTGAACAAAATTGCATATTGTGAAAAAACGCAATATCTTTTTAATCTAGATTAGGAACTTTCAAATTAAGCTGTAATTACTGTTACCAAACTATAACTACCAGGACAGTAAAAAAACCGAAAGCATGTTTCATGAATTTATCATATCGTTCTTTGCTACTTCATTCTTAGTTGGGTCCCTAAAACTTAATTGTTACGAAGTATATAATGGAATATGAAATTATGCATTACTAATTATATTTGTGAAAACACTTCATTAAACCTCGATTGTCTTATGTCCTGATGAGGTTCATCATTAATACGAGAGAGCGAACAGATTCTTCATTAAAGCTTTTCTCAAAGCTTTTAAATTAGGTAAAGATTAACTTGGAGAAAAAAACTGTGTGATAAATTAAACCGGAATATATGTTTTGGTAATATAAGGAGATTGTGTTTTGGTCCGGTCAAGAAAATGCATTATATTATATAATACATTTTTTTGTATATTTTCTTTAAATATTTGTGTATGTAAATAACACGTGTATAATCGTCTTATTAAAGTGATGCAATATTTTTCGATATATAAATGTAATTTTTAATTCTTTTAATTATTTATAACAATAATTAAAAAAAGCATAACTTGATTTTATTTTAATAAAAACAGATAAAAATTTAAAAAATGTACATATAATGGAATCTAAAAGAGTTTACCCTGAAGCATTAATAAATTTACAACTACCCAATGAATTAAAATCTTTATATCATTTAAATTTCGAATTTAGGACAGAAAATATATACTGAGTTTGAAAGGAAGTCGTTATCCGTTGAAATTTTGTCAACTGTAAAATTATTACCAGTCAAAAGGAATAGTTTTAATTAATGAGAAATTTGATTTCACATTAATTAAATTAATGATACGAATAAAAGAATAGGTTGTGTAGTTTATATTAGATGTGATTTAGAGAAAATATTGTGTTGGGAATGATTGTTGGGAAATGAAGGGAAAATGATTATTTTATAATTGTTGATTATGCTTATTAATAGGTCAGTCCTATTAGAGTTTTTTTAGCAAGAGTTACAGGATAGCTCTACTCAGTCGAGACATATCAAGATATATGTGAAGGTGTATATCTAAAAGGAAGAAATTGTCCCATAAATGCACCTCCAATGAGATAAAACCCAGAAAAATAGCAAGTCAACTCACGTGAGACCATCTCTCAATGTCGCCGCTTTTGTATGTACTCACTTTGAAGACAAAAACAACATGCCATGTTTACTAGAATATTTCAACCGATAATGATTCCAAACCCATTGTTGTTTTATTTTGATAGTTTTGTAATATTAATAATTAGAGACATGGATTTCGGATGTTGAGCTATATGGATACAGATTGTGTTATCAAAGCATTTCTAATAATAGTTTGATATATTTAATTTTTTTAAAACTTTAATACAAACATTCTGGAATTTTTAATCTCCGCTGTGTTTTTTTTTTCTAGTCTTGATATTTCAAATATTATCACCCTTCTCATATTTATTTCAAATACTTTATATTCTATATATTTTTTTTTAAATATTTTATAATTTTTAATAATTATTTAAAATATATTATAATTTATAATATTTATTCAAATATCTTATCATTTCTAATAATAATTTAAAGTATAGAATACATTTTATTATTTATTTCACACAAATATTCTCATCATTCATTTCTATATAATCATTTTCAATATAATTTCAAATATTTTTTTATTGATACAAAGTTCTAATAAACAAACTATATAAAATATTATCCTTTCTACTTATAAAATATTTTGTATTTTGTTATGATTATTTGTAATAAATACAAAAAATTACAACTTATAATATTTAAATTAAAAACTTTATAGTATTTAATATTTAAATTATTTCTTTAAATAATTGTATTTAAGATTTGATATTATTTATATATATATATATTAAAAAAAAATTGATTAAAATAACGTTTTTATGAACAATATTTTCCATTTTAACCAATCCTAATCATACATATATAGTTAAGAAAGTAAATTTTATTTTTCTAGTAAATATTTGTAAAATTTATAATTTATTCGGTATAAATGTAGAAGCTGTGTTGGGTTTTAAAAAACACGCAAGAAAACTTCTACCGAGTCATCGCTATGTATAATTGTCTTCTTCGTTCAATTTTAAAGTCTATTCTAAAGAGAAACTTCCCCCTTTCTTTTAAGAGATAGTTAAATGCTTCATAAGTTTTTTTTACGTGAAACAGCTGCAAAAGACGAGCGGTTAATCAACTAATTTTTCAAATTTGCATATTCCTTTGGGGCGCCTAGAATACTTTTTGAAATAAAACCAATTAACTACCTTAGGAAAAAGTTTTCTGTCGCAAGATATTAAAAGCCACCGAAGACTATTACGTTCAAATTCTCTGCAAACAATATTTCTTAACTTTAAATTTGTTTTTAATTTTTAACTAGGAAAGCCGAAATGAACTTAATATATTCTGTTATTTTGTTAATTTACAGCAGCATTTTCTTTAAACCATTGCAGATTCTTGAATTCATTTAGAAGACTTAATATTTGAGGAACAGTTGAGGATTAAAAAGTAATTACTAAAAGTAAATAATATCGTACAATTTAAGAATGTAAAATAATTTACTGTGCAATATTTTACATTTAAATTATTTTATGTGTTTTTATAGAAATGTATCGATCTAAAATTCAAAGCTCGGATCTGTTGCAAATTTGGTTTTGAAATGTAATTATTAAATGTATATAACTATTCATTTTATGTATTTACTTTCGCATTTGGTGGAAACGTGAAGTGTAAATACAATAATAAAGATGTGTATAAAAAATGAGTAAGGCATATATATTAAATACACTGATAATTTTGCATGTTCCTTCAAAAGGTAATGATTAAACCTGATTCAATCAGCAAATCATTCTTCTAATTATTAAGTCTTCATTAAGAGCCACAATAAATATAGTCTACTAATGTAAATGAGTTACTATAAGTAAGCGATAGTTACAATTTAAACTATAATAGGAAAGCATTATTACAATCCTATTCATTTATAAATAATATTGTTTATATAGACAAGAAAAACAAATATATTGAAAACAAATTTAAATAAATGAATCCGAAATATCCTGAAACAGAAAATTTGTTTTATTCGCAGTTTTTCGATAATAATTCAGCAATAGTTTTTAGGCTGGTTTGAGAAACACACATATCTGGTGTACGCATGGTAGATTTTGGTTCTTTTTTTCTACTTGTAAACTTATAAGAATCATAAAATTGAAATGAATCTGGTAGTTGTGTTTTTCTTTTAGGTAATATTACTTGGTGAAAAAGTTTTATGGAAAAATAATTATTTTAAGTAGGTCAATATATATTTATAAGCCTCCGAAAAACGATACACAGACGTGTCTCGTGCATCGACAAGTATAAATGCATATTTGAACTATTTAAAAAAAAAAAAAAAATTACACATCATTTTGTCACTAAATAATGTTAATTAAAAAAAAAAAAAAAAAAAAAAAAAAAAAAAAAAAAACTTAGATTTTTCTTAATTTTATAGTTTTAACTTTCTTATGAGTAGATATCCCTTGCGTACACCAGAGAATAGCTCAAATGTTTGTGATTTTAGCAAATTGTTTCTCTTCACTTTTTGAAGTATAATAAAGTGCTTGATTTTTATTCACTGCTCAAACTTATTTGACTAAAAAGTCCATTATCAATCCACGTGAATATTTTAGGTTGTATAAATATATTGAATTCATTGTATGGATATGCCTCCATCCATAGAGAGATTCCAAATTGTATGTTTATACTCTAATATATTACTCCATAAAAAGTAAATTTTAATGTTATTTAATTTTTCCTGTCATTTTACTGTTCGGAACTTTTAATAATAAAAACATTTTTAAGGTATACTTCGATAGTGAAAAATATCGCGTATATAGAGCAGAATTGTTAAATTACAGTATAGCACCTTCCCACAACACCATAAAATATTTTTAAGTAATTTCTATAAGGACCTTTATATATATATATATATATATATATATATATATATATATATATATATATATATATATATATATATATATATATATATAAAAGATCGTACTTTATATATCAAATTCGCATTCTTTTTAAGAGTTCTTCACCATATCCTTCTCTTTACCTACAGATCCCTGATTTTTCATTCGTTCACTTCCAGGATTATCCTCGAAAAGCCATATCTCAAGTTCCGCCACTAGGTCCATTGTTTTTCTGTGGCAACCATTGGCTGAGTACAGGAAAGGAACATCCCCGAAAAGTTTTAAATTTCTCGTTTTCGGGATTTCCACCATCATGTCCCGATGAGGAGAAAAAATATATAAATGAACGAATCTCGGCACTGTGAGCCCATCCATCTTCCAACGTATCTCTGCTGTGACAAAAAAAGATGGATGATCAGATTGTCGCTGCCCCTCCCCATCTTCTAAACTTTAGATAAGAAGTGAGGCGAGGCGCAAGTAAGGCTGGTAAATAACACTGAAGGAAAACTCGTATAAAACTTTTTTTTGTTCTGTACGGAAGCGAATACAGTACATACCACCTTATGGTTGCTAGGTGGGCTCATACTGTACTATACTCAACTATATTCCTAGAAAATGGTTATCAAGTTAATGATAATGGCGTTTCAAGCAATTTTCGAAGAGATCATAATCTTTACAAAAATTAATTTTATTGTTCGATTATTTATTGAAAACATACATTTTCGTAAGTACAATAACTAACACAAACTTATTTTATGGCATCTGAGGGAAATTCCATTTTTATCGCTTGTTTAGAAAAGATGCAACTCACCAAGATGCATATGAAAATTCCTTGTGCGTGGAATTGTAATATTTTTTAGTTTTACGCGTACCATTTTGTGCAAGCTAAAATCGTTTTTAATGTTGATATGAGTACATCGATATGGGAGGTTTTTAGTAGAAGAATGGACGATTCCTGATTACTAAGTGTTTGAAATCCGACAACCAATTTTCCGTGACAACCCAATGCATTTTCACCTCTATTTCTTGATTTTAGGTTTCTTTTAATTTATTTTATGTTGAAATGATTATACTTCACAAAGTGCTATTATGATCACACGTAAAGTACTTAATATAATTTTACAATACCTTTAAAATTAAGAATACCATCGATGTTGAAAAATAAACTAACACTGCTTATTGATACTTGGAACTTTTCACTTGATTAACTTTTTAATCATAACGAGTGTACCTACTTGTTTAATTCAGGCTCTTTTCAAGAAATATGGTAATATCATTTTAACTTCCAAATCACCACGTTACTTCATTGATATCCCTCGCATGAACACCAGTAGTTAAATAAAGTGTTGTTCCTGTGACGTAATCTTTGAAGAGAAAAGTTACGAGCACATATTACTCTTCTACAAGCCTTGCTTACGTAAGTTCTGAGCGAGAGGGAGGAGGTGCCGATACCTCGAAACAATGATTGAATGGTTCCATTGAAGGAATTTGGATACCTGGTCACGGAGAGAGAACACGTTTCATGGAATCAGAACACGTCGCGAATATAAGCGCAGGATTATTGGTGCGCCCTAACAAATTTCAAAAAAGATATTTGGAATCTTTTGAGAGATACTCTGTTGTGATGCTTGTGTCAAAAATAACTTTCATTTTGAAACTCTATGCCGTTAGTTTATGTGGTTTATTTTTCCAGAAATTTTCTTGATTCATTGTGGGATTGCTTTGAGACACCGAATTGAAGAAATGTTTTGTTTCAATGGTAGATATTTTAAATTATATAAAGTTATTTGATTGTCTTATGATTTATTTACTATTAGTAATTCGCCCAAGCATTTATTTAGACCTGCCTTCCTTCCGTGATTTAACATCGAGGCAAGTGCAGACTTATAGTGAGCATACGTTAAGTATTTGAAGAGAGTGTGGTCAAGAGAAATTGCGCTCACTTAACGGTTTGCCAAAGATTGATTAGGGCATGTAAATACTTCTTCGTTTAGTACTTTTTTTATTTGTATAAATATCTTTGTTTACTCAGAATAATGCACTCTTTGACTCAAATTAATGCACAACATGATTAGTGAAAAACGAGTTTTACGGTTACTCTTACTCGACAACTACCAGAAAAAATTGAGCTACAGAGTTAAATATTTTTTTCAATAATGAAGTGTTTTTGATACAAAATATTTACAAAGATAATTTCATATGAGTTATTTTGTTATTATTATTATTTATTTAATTAACTGATATAGATATAAAACTGATAACAAACATGACCTTGAAATATTTCAATTTAATGAGTAATTTGCCTTTTGATATGCATTATTATGGTTGATTCTTCTTAGGAGTTCAAAGTGGAATCCTACATAACATATATTTATGAAAAATATATGGTAGTCCAAATCCGAATTGTTGTTTTATTGTTATTTTTATGAGGTTTTAAGCATCAGGTTTATTAATTCAAACAATGCATATAATTATTGTTACTACTTGCATAAAAATATAATGGTTCAAATAGTTTACTTTTGATATTCAGGAAACCCCTCTTCTTAACCACGACTTTTTAACCTCTAGTACACATCGTTACTTAAAACTTAACTACCCATAAAATATCTAACGGGGTTAGGCAATAAAAGGTGTAAAACTCTTTGCCATTACATTAAACGTAATAGAATAAATATTTCAGGTAATGAATTGAATTTAAACAAATAGAAACAAGCATTGTGTGAACAAAATTGATCCACATGAAATTGATTTAAAAGTTAGAATTTCGAACAATGATTTGAAATAATTTATTTGATATAAAATAATAAAGACTAATATTACCAAAGTAACTAGCTTACTATTGTTTATAGTAGATATTTGCCTGTTAACGTTTTGGAAGATCTAGTGTTTTTTATTCTATAGAACTTGTAAAAATGCAGCTAATTCTGCAACCTTATACTTTTTTAAAATGTTATAATGTTAATCGTAAGATATTGTATGAGATTTCGTCGTAAGATATTTCAATGCAATTGAATTTAAGTTAATTGCCACCAACTTAATTAATGATGCAAATGCGTTATCTAATCATATCAGAACTTTCCAAAATTTCATGATACATATTTTACGATATAAGAACATATTTATTATATTATTATTAAGTAGGCTTTGCTATACTATAATATTATTTAAAATTTATTCTACCGTTATAAAAGAATTTATTATAAAAAATCATCAGTGTCTTCAAAATTTACAATATTAATCTATTAAATATTTTTTTTTTTTTTTTTAAAGAGATATTTCATTAAAATTACTGGAAAAACTCACGTAATAAATATTACCATTAGTTTTTGTTAACTAATTTATTAAAAAACCCTAAATACTCCCAAATATTTTACGATAGGCTCTAGAATAAGACATTAGGAAATATGTTAATAAATAACCTACTCAATTGAGCAGTTTTACTATGTACTTTAAAAAGTAAATAAAATAAGCACAATGTCTTTTTTATAAGATTAGTGAACATGCGATGACAGAAATATTTTTAAATACCCGAGATTAATTAAGTTGAACATCATAAGATCTGATCCGAAGATCCTTCATCCCAATAGACGGTCAATTATGAAAAATGAGCTCAAGCTGTTGGAATGATGGATAGTGTGTTTTTTAGCGAAAGTTTATTTATTCATTTTTTAGTTACAAGAATCAATTTAAAATGAACATAAGCTTCAACATTAAAAAGGATTATGAAATATTGTTTTTCATTTAATGGTATTTAATGATGTTACTTGATTTGTCTGGTGTTGGGCATTTATTCTATGTAATACTACAAAAATGTGTTTTGTCTTTGATTAATTGTTCCATCACAGTGTTTTATGGGATGTAGACAATCGGAAGAATTAATTCCTAAGTACTTATTAAAAATCTGTTGGCTTTTTAAAGTAAATTTTATTTGCTTTATGTGTACAATTTTATTATTTGTTATGTGTATTTTGTTGTTTCCTGTCTTTCATATAATTAAAACGATCTAAAATTTGTCACCATAGAGGGTCAAATCCTATAAACGTATAAATGCTAAAAATTATGCAAGTATAGCTTTAAGAGAAACTTATATCAAAGGGCTGCTAAAATAAAATTAAACGGGAAAACGGGATAAAGGAATGACAAGTCAAGGAAATACGCTAAATAAGTTCTAATGCTGGCCACAACTTGTATTTTCATTGATGAAGTAAACGTCAAGTTTTCATTCGTGGAAGATTTTCAATAATTGTTATTAGATTTCATTTTGTCATTAAGAGTCATCTTCAAATTAAAACTAAACCCAACTTTACAAAAATTCAATAACAACCCCATAATGCGACGCTATATTTAGCACACAAAAAATGTCTCGAAATATCAAATTTAAAATTCTCTAATGAATAAATTTAAATCATGACATGTAAATGACAAATTAATGTTGAAATGGAACATATTTTTTTAGTCATAACTTAGTAAATAGTGAATATATTTTAGCAATTTTTGCTTTAACGGTAGTGTGTTCAAGGATGCAATTTTTAAGCGATACACGTATCTAGTATGTGAGATGACACCAGTTGAATTCTTTTTGACCATAAGTGATGTTTTTTTCTTCAATATAACGGAAGTGAAATTCAACATTTAGAGTAAACGAAGTATTCTTCTTCGAATGAAAAATTACAAAATAGGGGATTCATATTGAAACTTTCAAAATATAAGTTTAGTTTACTTAGTGAACAATCAACAAGATTTTTTTTTACCAGACATATAAGAAATCATAAACAAATTACTTGATACAAACCGCAATACTCTACAATTTTTAGAACCGAAGACAATGGTCATTGTTCAAATTTTACTTAATGTACAAAGATAAATTTAGCATCAGAACTAAAATACTTTTCTATGTCAGCTTTATTTTGGCAACCTTGTACTAACTGTAAGCAATTTATACTTGTGAGTAAGCCAAACTATATAAAAATGCACAATTATGCTTTTATGTTAAAAAAATTCTGTATACTCTTTCGAAATGAAATTATTTAAACGTAAAAATCCCAAATATGAAACATAAACAATATACCATGAGAAAATCAAAGAGTTAACATTTAATTGTAATTAATCTACATTTGATAGGCTTGGTTGTATGTGTTGAGATTAGGTAATTTAACAAATTTTTCCTAATCTTCATTAACTAATACTACCAGTTACCATTTAAACCAGAAATAGTAAAAATATTCATTTATTTTTTCTAATATGAGTTGTTTGGTGGTTCTAAATACATCGCACAAGAAAGATATTTAATGCAATTTATCCAACCCTTCAATGCCGAATCATTCATTTATTTTTTTTGACTACTAACTTCCGACAAAAAGAGCCATTAAAAATAAGCGAAATGAAATCCTTAGTCGAATTAAGTTAACTATTATTTCACATTAATCAATAACTACACGCAAAATTTTCATTAGATTCTTATCATAGCATTATATTAATTGCGTTTTGGTCACTAGATGGTTTCGGAATTCAAAATTACAGAAGTTTTTTTAGCCAATGCCTGTACACAAAAAAAATTTGGTTACTTAACTACAAACAAAAGTAGTTTTGCTTAAAACAAATGAATGCATCAACAAAATTAAGTTAACTATTCCTTTTTTTTTCTTCTTTTTTTTTTGAAAATCTTGTTTAAAAAACCTCGTGTAGTGTTTCAGAGAGTATTCATTGTTTCTATTCTTTTAATGGTTTTCCCACAAAGAGATACAAAGCGGGGGAAAAAAATCCGCCATTCCACCTAATGGATGTGTTCAGAATAATTCGATTGACTTGAGTTAGCACCGCTTTTTGTCTTCCAAGTGTCAAACTTGGTTCAACGTGAGGTACAAATTGATGCGGCCGCCGCCAGAACAAATGATAATTGCATTATCAGGGGAAGGTGCCCGTCATACAAAAAATATATATACGCAAAGATAAACCCGGGTAAACAGTATTTTTCGTAAGTGACAAAGACGGAGATGACAAATGTAATTGAATCTTTCTTGTAGGGTTTAAAAAAAAAAAAAAAAAAAAAAAAAAATACAGAGAGGGTTGTTTATGCGGAAGCGCCTTTTGAAGAAAATGCATTTAAACATAAATAACATTGCGAAGAAAGGGCCGTGTTTTTTTACGTGCAAGTTCTTGAGTGCTCTTCAAAATGGACTGCGAATTATTTTGATGGCAGAAGAAAGGAGTTTTACTTCATAAGAATTCAACACCATGAGCCGGGTTTTTTTTAGTTAGTTTTTCTCGGGGAGCATGAATAAGTATTTTTGATTAGAGAGTGGCAAAGGAAACTAGATTATCGCAATGTGAACCGGGAATGGGAGTGCAGGATGTTGCGAGATATTGTGTGGTGTAATGTAGAAGAGTGAAATGAGGTTAATGTTTTGTTTACTTTAGATTGAACTGGGCAAAATAAAAGTTTTTGCATAATTATGTTCATTAGGTAAGATGATTCTATGATGAGATTACTTTTAGTACTAAACCTAGCAAATCTTACAACTCAATAAAATTTAATAATTCGTGTGAATTATTGAATTCTACTTCTGAAACTAAGATTTAGAAATTGTACACTTGTCCATCAGAAATTGAACTCAATTACATTTATTGAGATTTTTTAATAATTTAATTAAAATGTTAAAAACGAATCGATTATACTTTTGAAAAAAAAAGATTTTTACTTTCATTGAGTGCTTAGTAAAATATATTAAAATCAGGCGCGAAAAATGCATTTATAATAAATAAACAAAATAAAATTAAAAAACTTTTAATTTATGATACTAAAAGAACTTAGAATTTGTTTTTTCATGTATTTTTGAATTTGTTTTTAATTGATCATGTACATTGCTCCACAGTTTGTAATAGATGATGCTCCAAACCTTCATTATGTAGTAAGTTTAGCTAAAATAGAAACAATCCTCTTGTAGTCATTTCATTGGTGATATTAAATGATACAAAGTTTAAAATAAAAATTCACCATTATATTTTCTTCAAAGTTGTACAAGAAGTGTATCATATTACCGAAACTGAAAAAAAAAATGAGGTATAAATAAAAATAATGAAAAAGATACATTAGAACTCAACTCCATAGAATAAAAACAAGAAATAGAAAAAAAAGAAGAGAAAAAATGCTGCTTTGGGAATGCCCAGATCGTAACGGGTTTTTGAAAAATGATAAAAGAAAGAAAAAAAAAAAATAGACGTAAAGGAAGATAATTTGGTCAAAGATAGAACTTTTCCCATCTTCATGCTCCGAAAAATTCTTTGTGATGTTCAAAAATATACTTAAAATGGCGCAATGTCATCATCTGGTGAAGATTCTTTATATATAAAAAAATGTTTATGTGTAATATATATCTTGCAAAAAGAGAAGGAAGAAAACTGAATTTTTTTGTCCGAACCTGGCATAGCGTAGCCATACCTTGACATTGATGGATAGCAGCCATAAACCAATAAAGTTCCCTCGTTGGCTTGACGCCAAGGTCGCCATAAGACACTGGGATTGACGCCAAATGGCTCGGAATCTCACTTCCAGGTTTTATGCCGAATTCGTGAAACAAAAGACTCCGGGTATGAGAATCGATCAAATAACTTATCGTCTCCTTGTTCATATTTGAAGTTAGCTTACAGAATAAATAATTTACATAGAGTGCCTTAGATATATGGATGAAATGTTTGGGTTTTTACTATGTATTAATTTTTTAATTTGAAATGAAAAATTACAAATACAAATTCTAAAGAATTCATAACAAATAGTATTCAATAAGAAATTCTCCGAAAGGTAATAAAAATAATTAGAACTGGAAAAAATGTGTACTGATGAAGATATGAAGGTATAAAATAAAGTTTGGTCACAAATAAATTTTAACTATAATGTTTATTGAACTTGTTTATATTCAGAATTTATATCATACGAGACGGTAGCAGATTTCACAACACCAATTTTTTAATTATTGATGTACAAGGCTATTTCATGATAAATATACATTTACAGCATGTTTGTATGTAACGTGGGAGCAGTTTGTGTACTTTCTAAAAGTACGACAACTGCTAGATCATTCTTAAGTATAATAAATCTATATTTTAATCTACTTTCAAAATAAGATTCATCGCATGAAATTCGGATATTTATTCAAAGTCAATTTGAATAGTTTGGAAGGAAAAAAAAAAAAAAAAAAAAACACGTAATTTTGATATTAACCCATTACTGTGAAGTTTCGTGCATATGTTCACAGTATAAAGTATCTACTGTTCATGTTAAAATATTATGTGTAATTTTTTGTTATACATTAAGATTTCTAAATTTACTAGAATTATACACGTACGTGATTTCTAAATTCACTAGAATTATTCAGAAGTGCGATTTCTAAATTCACAAAACGTAAGTGTGATTTCTAAATTCACCAAAATTATACAGAAGTGTGATTTCTAAATTCACTGGAATTATATTAGTGTACTCGAGTCCAACGATTGATTAAAGGAATGCCATTTTTTGGAAGTTCATCAGTGTTATATGAAATATCTATTTTTGAGAGAAATAATAAAATTTGATTTGAAAGCTGATCTTGACACAGCATGGCTCGTGTAGCTGTGGTATCCCGTACATTCAATGGAACTTTATTTAATATTTAAGTTAGATTATCAAGAATATCACATTGTGTTATAGTAACTAAACTATTCTTACGAAGCGAAGATCGCAGCTTTAGGACATCATTAATCAATAAATTAATGTTGCCGTTATTTCTTAAGCTGATAACTTAAGAATTAATTTTAATTTTATTTTTATATAAAGAGAGAAAAAGGGGATGGAAGAAAATTCCGAAAGATATACCAGATATATAAGAAATCGTAATTTTATTAATGATGAAGTAAATTCATCAATGAGAAATACAGATTTTGCATTTGTAATTTACTATTGTGAAGTTTCAAATTGGATTAAGAAAATATAAAAAGTTAATTGTTTTTCACAAAAACCAATTCAAGATCATGATAATAAATAAAAAACAAACTATTACAAATAATGTGTAGCTGCCCCCTTTCTATACGTGAACATTCATTGGACAGTCAATGTAGTGAAGCTAAAGAACTCAAAGTTGTTAACAAGAGAATTAATGAACGGGAAACCAAAAACTAGTTTTCTTTGCGATTCAGTGCCAATGAATGCTTTTTTCTACCCATTCTGTTTGTTAATGTATGTTTTTCCATTTGGTATTTCTTTTGCAATTTTAACTAATAGTTTTTTATCCCTATATTTTGCTCCCAAAGTACACTCTTAAATAAAACAAAAGATGAATACTTCGCACCTAGCATTGAATTTTAACGATGTATGCGAAGTTCATTAGGAACAGAAGTTACCATCTTGGAACTTTTACGAAAGGAAAAAATGTCTGGATGACCTTTTGATTGTGAATTCGTATTCATTATGTGATAACGTATTTTACAAAAAAAAAAAAAAAAAAAAAAAAAAAAAAAAAAAGCCTGAAAAAATGATGATAATTGGAAATAATGCCATATAAATATATATATATTTTTTTACGAATTTAGCTTAATTTATTTTAAATGTGCGTTTTTAGCTGTTTTGTTATTGCAAATATAGAAGCTTCAATCATTTCCTTTCATAACGTAACATAAATTGATCATTTCTAGTACAATAATCAATAAATGTTAGTTTAATTTTTTATTCAAAGTTAACGTGAAAATACGTTTATTCTTTTATTATAAAATAATAAGCGTATTCATAAAATTTTAATAACAAATTTGGTTTATGTTTTATAAAAGCAGAAAAATTAATTTATCACGAGGTTCTCTATAAAACAACTACGAAAAATAGATTCAAACACTTGTGTGTAAATTTAATAAAGAAATATCATAAAAAGTAGTGAAAAAATTGCATGTGTAGAATATTATATTTATCTACTGAAAATTCAACGATTATCTCCACTAAGCCAACAATATTTTCTTACAATTTGATGTTAAATTTAAATCTATACGTAGACAACTAAAAACCTTTAAATCAATGTCTCACATTAAAAATATATATATAAAAAATATATATCTTACCAAATAACATTTTTCAAAAATAAAAGGAAACCATTTGGAAAATAAAAATATATATAACAAAAAAATCATAATCACAAACATTCTACAGAATTCAAAACCGGCATTGGAACATTTAACATGATGGCAAACTTTGCTTTTAAAGTAAAATAAATTCCTTCTTTCCAAATAATTTTTCTAAGAAAAAAAAAAATCAGCATTTCCACCCTAGCGAGCATTGCGACGTGGGGGATAAATTAGAACCCATTTAGTTGACGGAGATTCGACTAATGTGTCCATGTGTCGTACAC
Organism: Linyphia triangularis; assembly: GCA_963978545.1. Lineage (NCBI taxonomy): Eukaryota > Metazoa > Arthropoda > Arachnida > Araneae > Linyphiidae > Linyphia > Linyphia triangularis. The sequence continues at coordinate 36,849,204 of OZ021722.1, read as the reverse complement.
ACGCACAAGAGAGAATGCCGCTTTATATGAATGTGTGGTTGCCTCTAATGAATATAGATGCGAGCTGCTTTCTTTAGGGTAAAGGGAAAAAGTTCCGGTCCAATCTTTAGCTCGTTAGATCTTTGAAGAAGTAAAGAAACGGTGAAAGTGCTTGGTAAGTGTAGTGTAACGTAATGGTGGATATATAAAAGTGGAAGAAAGTAATAAAGTGGCGTTTCGGTTTTTCGAATATTAATGTAATTTTGGAGGAATGTGAAAACTAATGTTTTTTGTTGACAAATACCAGTTAGGTATTTGAGGTGTACCTTGAAACTCATATGTTAATATCAGTTGGATGTTTATATATTTCATAGGTACTCAACTTGTACGTTTCTTTTTCGTAATACTATTAAAGGTAGTCTTTTGACAATCAAATTTATTTCTTTTTATCCTTCTTTCATAAGGCATTTAATGGCAGTTCTTAACAAACCAAATTTTTTTTCTGGAAGAATAACCTAGCTAAGTACCACACTTGTAAGAAGAAAAAAAGGAGTAAACATGAGTTCTTCGTCCACAGCACAAAAATGTATATATATTTTTTTACTCGGACCTATACTCAATGATATATTTCTTTATTTCTTTTTTTGACATTATTCTAATACAAGTGAGAAATACATGTCCTTATGTTAAGAAGTGATTGTAACAAGTCAGTTTTGAATAAAGTGAAATTTTCAATCCCTAAGAAAAGATTATAGGAGATACAGCATGAAAATTTCCAGTTTCCGTTTTCTGGCTTTGATGCAATTATATTTATTTTCTTTCGGAAATAATGCACTTAATTAAAAGCCATAAATTGTTAAAAAGAGGTAATTTGAATAATTCGGAGTTTATCTTAACAATTCAGGAGGTTTCTGGTGCACAGGTGATTTCTTGACCAATTAGCTGGAGAAGAACATAATATATAGAAGAGGGATCAGCTATTCCTGTTAAGATCTTATAATCCATAAAGGTTATTCTAGGACTATACAAATTAAGAAGTTAAACGATCTTGTCAATCTTTTCATCTCTTGCAAGAAGATCCTAGATTCAACGCGACTAGAACCCCAAAGAACTTTTTAAAACCCAAGGTGTGGATTTATTTAAACGGGAGTTTACATGTTATTAGATCGTGTCTAGATGTAGGGTATATTAGAAGCTATAGCTCAGAAAAGAACACATATAATATCTTTATACGTGTCAGGGTCAGTGCATTATGGACCTGATGGTACCGCCATTTGAAAACCATGGAAAAGGATCATGTAGTATCTTGATATTATATAAGTAAATTCTACACAGCATCGAAAAATATCGTCCTTCTACCTGCATAAATACATGTTGTAAGTGATTGTAATAACAAAGAAGTTAATCTTTGAGACGTGTTTTTCACTCTAACCATCCTATAAAAGCAACGCAGTTCATACCTTAAGGCGTCTTCTCACTTTAGGCACCTAGAAAATAGGCTATTTTCGCGATTTTTTTTCGAGGATTTTTGCAAACAATTATGGGATAAAATGGATCATATATAATAAACACATCTTTCAAGTACAAGACATTTTTATTTTTTTTTATTTTTTTGAACATTATAATAAAACAGTAGCATCGAAAAACCCGTGTAGAAATGTAATGTTCGTGGCTTGTTGATGAAATTTCGGAAACTATCCGGCCGATTTTCATGAAATTTGAATGACATATTCTTCATAGTTATGGCTGTAGCGCATATCATCAGATTTTTGAAATTTTGATTTCAAGTATTTTTTTTTTACAAAAAACTGCAAAAAAACGCGTTTTTTTTTACTTTTTCGAAAAACGTGCGCCATTTTGTTATTTTCGCGAATATCAAAAATCTGATGATATGCGCTATAGCCATAACTATGAAGAATATGTCATTCAAATTTCATGACAATCGGCCGGATAGTTTCCGAAATTTCATCAACAAGCCACGAACATTACATTTCTACACGGGTTTTTCGATGCTACTGTTTTATTATAATAATTGTTCAAAAAAAATAAAAAAAATAAAAATGTCTTGTACTTGAAAGATGTGTTTATTATATAGGATCCATTTTATCCCATAATTGTTTGCAAAAATCCTCGAAAAAAAATCGCGAAAATAGCCTATTTTCGAGGTGCCTAAAGTGAGAAGACGCCTTAATTTCAATAATTTCTTTAGGTGCTAATTCATGTAATGATGAGGGATTGGTTGTTTTCCTACGGTTATATGGCACAAGAGTTAATATTGCTTATATTGTGTTAGTACCGCTGAAGGGGATTGGTGCATTAGATATGTATTGTAAGTGTAGAGTATGCACTGGTCGGTGGTTGGATGGTAGAGCTGAACATGATAGATCATGCATTTAAAGTTAACTAGAATACGTTTTTCTTATGCAAGTTTATAACTAGCATATAAATTTGCAATGCTTGGATGGTAATGAATAACTCGTTGTGTTCTTTAAGTATCTGAATGAAATTCTAATTGTATAGTAAAATATAGGAATTAAGTGTTTTCAATCATATAGTCAATAAGCTACATAAATAAACGCTTCAATCCTCAATCTTACCTTGCAAAGAAAGATGCAGCCGCCGACGGTTGCGCAGCTCCGAATGTACTTGGGCATGGTGAACTAAAAGACGTCCCTTGCATCAGCGAGTGGTGAGAGTACCCAGAGAAGGACAACGAATGAGGAATTGACGAGCAACTTGGTGGCATGCCTATGCAAGATGTCCCGGTCATGCTGGGGCTGGCGTTGCTGCCACTGCTCGCTGTACCGATTGGCGAGTAGGGGCTGGGATGCTTGCCGGTCTGAGTGGTAAGGTTATGCTCGTGGAGGGCCTTCTGGCTCATCTGACTGCTAGATAGACCGGTCGTCACGAAGGAGGACAGGGTGGAGGACAGTATTTGCTGAAAATGATAGAGGTAGTTTAGTAGGTACGTTGATTGTGTATGGAAATGTACTAAATATAGTGTCCTGGGTTCTAAGTATGTAAGATTTTTGTGTAAGTATTTAGTGCTAAAGTTATATGCTGGCAAAAACTGTTATTGTAATTTTAAGGTGGTACGTGAATTCAAGACAAGCAATGGTTTCTCTATTCTTAATTAGAATAATTTTGTCTCAATTTATATACTGTGAATATCGCTTATATCCTTTCCGGTTGATTCTTTAAATACTAGAGTGCTTTGAAATCACAAGAGAAGTGTTTCATATTTCTGCACAGTTTGAAGAGACGAACAAAAAGCTATAAACACATGTAGTTAATTTTGTTTAACTGTTTCGATTTTTGTATGAAATCGTCCTATTAATTTTGGTTACATTTACTTTAGTTTAAGGCCAGCCTGATGGCTGAGAGGTAAGAGCTCTGGCCTTGAATGCCAAAGGTGCAGGGTTCGAATGCTGGATTATGCGTGGATGTTCGTTGTGGTTCGGAATACACATTAAGCTGTAGGTCACGGCCTGATTAGCCGTTATTGTAAGCAAAAATAGGTTATTGAGCGTACAAACAAACAAACAAACAAACAAACAAACCAAACTTTTAGTTTAAGAAAATCATGAGATTGTTGTCTGATGTGTCTACTTTGATTAGCAATAAATCCATTCCCTCCGATTCTGTAAGCTATAAGTTAAAACGAGGTGATATATACCATCTCAGAATAGAATCATACAAAAATAAATCAAACCATACTGTTCGGTAGTTAAGGAGAAATCCAAGGGATGGTAGGAAACGATTTAACAATAGGGTTTCTTTCCAATTTAACGCATTGTATCGTACTTTCAAGATACGAGGAAATGGTTAAGCGGCGATGCCTTTCAAGTTAGGTGTTACAGGAATCCACATAAGGGTTCGATTTTGTAAAAGCTTTTGTTACATATTTCTTCCCTGGTCCTTTTGGGTGGTTCGGAAGCAATCAACAGGGACTCGTAATTTTTAAAGTATCGAAGAGTTTTGCTTTGCAATTTCTAAGCCAGCGCTAGCCTGTCGGAAAAACTGACAAGACTATTGTTGAATCTGAAGTTAAAAATACAAAGGGTATGGTATAATTTAAAACTCATGCTCCGGGTCTTTTGAAATTTTGACAATCTCGAACAATTGTGTTCGAACGAGAATTATAGTATTGGGATACCTTTTTTTTTTGGGGGGGGGGGGTAGAGTTTCTGTAGTGGGTTTCATTTTACCAATTGTGGCTTTGAACTTTTAAAGCGGGATTAAAACTAGCCCTTTAAATTTGTAGTTGACATCTTGGGAGGTATCGTAGGCGGACCTAGTTTCCAGATTCATTGGAAGTAATTTTAAAAAGAAAACGAAGTTTTTAAAATCTGTTGCCCGGGGAAAAAAAAAAAAAAAAAAAGAATAGCAAGAGAGATAAATCGAGACGAGAAAAAACTTATCCGCTAAATCTGGAACAGAAATTTACTCAAGCCTCAAATGGCATGATTTTTGATGTGGCTGCTTTCGTGCCTTCACTGATAAAAATTGGTGACAGTTTAAGTGAACTCTTTTGGTGTGTCTTCTGATCAATTATTTTGGATTACAATCAAATGCAGTTGTTCATGATGTTTTGGGGTAAGTCACTAGCCTTTGATATTCATCATTAGGAGCTTAATTTTATTCTTATGTTAATTATAGATTGTATTTAATTGACTAATTCTGTTAACCAAATTAACTTGTAAATTCGTAGTAGTAATAAATAATGGTTAGTATTTCTTTAAAAAAAAAAGAAAAAAAAAAAAAAAAAAAAAAAGGAGAAGCCTGTTAGACTAAGACCTACATCAAAAGTACCCGCGAGACATGCCAAATTCGCAAATTTTCAGGTACGAATCTTAAAATGACCCCTGCATTCCCTCGAAAAGAATCCAATTTCTGTAAAAGGGAAGACAGCAATCTAACAATACGTACTAACTTAAGAAATGAATTATGGTGAATACAGGTGTTCTGCTTCATAAAGTCATGCAGGTATTGGTTTCTTCCACCACCAGTTTTGAAGATAGTGCTGCACCCATTAAAATTGTATGATTTATTGGAACACTCTTTGCTTAATAGAATGTAACACGAGTAAGGAAAAACTTAATTTTGATGATTTTTTTTTTTTTTTAACTTTTCGTAAAACAAAGTAATGTTGACCTTATAGTTTCGAAGAGAATTTTCATTGTTTGAAACAAATTTGAGTATAGTTCAAGTAATTTCTTACATTATCACACCAATTATCGATCATTACTTTAAAACAAACAAGGAAAAAATAAGAAAAGGTAATTCAGTCAGAGTAATTTATCTACAAGGTATGTCATCGGATAATTTTAAAATTAATAACGTACTGGAATTTATATATGTGAGTTCTACCATTGAGCGAATAACGAGACTAAATGCACTCACATTTGCTCATAATAGGGAGTTTTATCTTTAAAATAGAAAAAAAAATGAAAAAATATGTATATAAATCGCTTATATGCATAGCCAACTTTTGTTTTATGAACTTTTACTCCTCGTCTTGCCGAGGAAATGTTCTAAAAAATTTGATAGTCTGCGAAGTTTAGACTCGATTGGATGACGGCAAGTGGGTTAATTAACTTTGCAATGATTTGCACCATCCATTGGTCTGTCAACACAAAAAACTGAAGTTAATACAAAGGGATTTAAAAATAACAATACATCCCATAATAGCATAATTAGTTGTTCAATAATTGCTTAAATATTTTAAATTGAAAATTATTCAAATGGATATTAAAAATTAAATTTATTGCATGAATTTTGTTCTGTAAATAAAATAGTAATGTAAATGAAAACATATTTTATTGAATAAACGTCATCTCATGATCATGATATTACTTAATTAAAAAAAAAATGAGCATTTAGTAGAAGTGTTTTAATTTTAAATAGTTATATTTTAAACACATCAAATATATATATATTTTTTTTTGAGCGCAGACGCAACCTAAGCAAAACTATTATTCGATTTAAACTTTAAAACATTGATTTCAACAAAATTAAAAATCTAATATCCACACAATGGAACTTAAAAACAAGCATTTTTCAAATATTAATCAATGGTACCATTTCCATATTTCTCAAAAGTGATATTTTGAAATAATGCCAGATATTAGGATTATGTGTGGCCAGTTCTTGTCAGGAAACGCCTTCAATCATCATAATTCCTTTTGATCGTAGTTTTAAATCTAACACGCGGTGGTAAAACGGCGCTCAAGTGCATTTTTATGGCCCGGAAAGCTATAAAACAAACACAAACATTCTTTGTTTTTCCCACAATCCCAGGAAACACGTTTCTGCACGTGCAGAAAAAAAAATATTTTTCTCCTTTACGCCCTCGCTAAAGATTCTACTTTTGGAAGAAGAATATATTCCGATCGAGTTTTTCAAAAGTTTATTTCTTTATTTATCGAAAATTATTTTTTGAAGTTTAATTTAGAATGCCGTGTATTATCTGATTTACTAAATTTAAAAAGGATTACTGTCTATGTGTTTTCAATAAGATATGATCCCTTTTTATTATTAAAAATTTCCCTATTCAAAAATATGTTTCCATTTATATAAATTGGTTTGAAACATATCTTCAATATTTAAAATTGAGTTATTTGAACTTCAAGTTAACTCTTGTCAGTAAATGAAATAAATTATTTCCAAATAAATTATATACAGTAAATTCTGCATATGACGATACTGAAAGAACGTAGAAAAATATTATTATATACAGGTTATTGTTGTACGTAAAAGCCTGCCTATAACGGTAATGTAGGGACTTAGAAAAAAGATGGTTTCACTCAGACAGTTTGAGCATCCAATTTTTATGTACGTTCATTAATGTGTGCATGAACAATGCAAGATTGCAATTATAGATTTAAATGTTACTTTATTTAAATAATTTAAAAGGTAAATATATTTATACAAGAATTAATACAATTGCAAATTAGTTAACAATAATTAGCAATTTAACAGAATGTTGATTCTAGGTGTTTCCCATGAATAAGGGGGTGGGAGAGGGGGGGGGGTGTATTTAGATTTATAAAGCACAATGGCAACACAAGGGCCAAACTGCGCCATCCTATGAATAAGGAGAACGATCGTTACTGGGTACGTCGATAACATTAACTTTTTTTTATATTTGGTGTTGATATGATATTTTTTTGCGATTCGACAAACTGCGAATATTAGTTAAAATTTGCAAATATTAGTTGTAAACTGTAAATATTAGTTTTTTATATACATAAAAGGGAGATGTAAGCGCAATTTCATTTTTCATTAAAAAAAATGTGTTACTTATTCAGAAAAATCTGTTAATTGTGTTTGTTGCCCTGATAATATGCATGCACATATGGATAAGTCGATATAATGAGTTCAAATGCACATACCAAATTTTTGATAATATTTAAACAAAAGCCTATTACATTGGATGAACCATTAGATATTTCATTTTTTAAAGAAAAAAAAATGGCATATATATACATGCTATCTACTTTCAAAAAAGGTAAAATTATCGTTATATACAGCTAAATCTAAAAAGTGATGATCACCGTGGTAAAGTTCAAAATACATTGGGTAAATAGGAATTATTTCGGGACCAAGAAAAAAACATCGTTGTATGTAGGTTTATTGTTGTAGATAGTACCATTATGCAAAGGACTTACAGTATTTTTTTAATATTCAAGAACATTATCTCATTACATTGACTCAGTTTAAAAGATTATAATAAAACAAGTAATTTTATAAAACCTGATTTTAAGATTTTCGTGTATTTCTACAACTCGGGAGATTAAGAGTTTTAATTTTATATATATTAAGTATTTAATTTATTTAAGGCAATTTACCTACGATGAAAGGATATACAATCAGAACAGTTTGATTGCTTATAATACTAGTCAGCAGATATAATGTTTTCGAACGATACGAGCGATCTTCCTAAATGAGTTATTAGTAGCTGTAGCTTTTACGCATATACATATCTCCATAGCAACAATTGTGGCTCATACAGCATTCATATGAAGTCCACTTCCATGACAGTTCTCACAGGAAATGGGTACAGCTGATAAGCATTCCTGTCATTCTATTTGATCAACTATTATAAGACCATATCTGAATGTTTCACTCAAATTGAACTGGTTTGATTGAAGATATACAGAGAAAGGCAATTTCTATCACGATTATATGAAGTAGTTTCACTGTAACACAATTTTTACCACAAAAGTATTAAAATGAATTTTAAATTTATGAATTAATTAAAAAAATAATTAAAGGTATATTTTTAATAGGTATAAACATATAAGTTTTCTTTCTATGTTTCCAACTAAATAAATATTTTTAAATTAAGAAGGATTTCTTTATTCTTAAAAATTAAAAAACATAAATTTCTTTTGTATGAATTAAAGTTTACCAATAAATATTTTGTAATTGAGGCAAACAACCTTCAATGTAATTTAAATACTTGTTGTGAAGAAACTAAAATATTCATCTTGTATTTGTAAGCTTTTCTCGAGCTTTGGAAAAACACAAATATTTTTTATAAAAATGCAGTATTGAAGTACTTAATTAAGGGACACTGTGTTATATTGTTCGTTATTTAGAGCAAATTTTTCAGTTGCACTTTTAAAATATTTTTAATAAAAGTTGTTATTTTTGTTTATTCCAACGGCACACCAAAATGTTTGAAATAAAAATCACCTTCGCTGTGTTGATCAAACTGAAGAAAGTTACAAAGAAAGTAAAATTAGAAACCACAACAATGGCAAAACATATAAGTAAACTATAAAAAAACCCCTTAATGTTATCATGCAAAAATCATTTAGTCACAGTTCCTTCCAAGAGTATGTAACTCCTGAAACAACTTGTCCTACATTAAGTTGCGAAACACGGTACAAAACTTAATTACGGGTATTTCGAAAAACATAATCTCTGAGTAACAATTAACTCCAATATACTCAACTTGCTCCTCCACCGCATCATAAAAAAAAACCAAAAAAAAAAACCTTTACAGTCAACCTCAAGCAAACAATAGCGCAACCCGTTGCGCAAGATAGACCATTTGTTCCCTTACTTCAACTACTGATGAGTATCTGGAACGAGACAACTTTCCCGAAAGGTATCCCAAGAACAAAAGGATAGCGTAAGCGCACTTAACTTGATGAGCAAGCCAACCCAACTTTCTTCAAGGAATATCGTCTTAACTATTCCATTCCAGCAACGCCAAGTGCTTTAAAGAGTAGCAACAGCTTCTTTTCAAACGCATTCGCCGAATTAATTACTCTCATTAGGGCACTCGTTAATTACCCCATACGGGCAGTTTCAACCAACTTCCTGCGCCACCTAATGCGGGGCAATTTAGTCGGGCAACTTTTATCCGCGCGTCTTCTAATTGCGGGGCGACACGGCGAAGCATTTTCATCTATTACTTCTTAATTTCCAATTGGGTGGCCCTGGGTCGGAACCCATTGTGAGAGTTTTATACCGGGTGCTGCTCAAGAAGTCGTTGCCACGCTCAAAGTGACGCAGTCGAGCCTCGAGCGTAATGCGCGTTTAACTGTGCAGTTAGAAGGCTCTTTAGACTCAGCAAGGCTGTGGAGGTATGGGAAATGCGGAGTAATTGTTTAAGGAAAGGAAATTTCTATTGAACTCTAGGCAAAAATACTTTCTTTGTTTAAAGTTTTATAGGATTCTCTCTAATAGATTTGAAACCCCTTCACGATTTTAATTTTAATATTAGTTAAGCAAGCATTACTATTTTTTTATTACATTAATTATAATTTTCTTTTAAAAAAATAGTATATTTATTTTTCAGTTAATTATATTGTCATTTTATTTATGATCATTTCATTTTATTGTTTTTAGTGTCCGTCAAGTAACTTTGAATGTTGGTGAATCGTTGTCAATGTACACAACTTGAAGACTGCATGGCAATTATTATTATTATAAATTATTGAATAAATAGTAATAAAATGTTCTTTTTGAAACCTGCTCGAAAACTTTAAAATATTAATAGTAAACATTTGTATTTGAAAGAGGAAATCATCTGAATAACATATATTAATTAGAAATAAATATCAGTTACATTTTTAATGAGGAGAGGTCATTACTTGCTAATATTTAGTGTTAATGTTCAGCACGGTTAATAATGTTAATATATATAGATAGCAATAAGGTATGTTATTCTTACCGTTTTAATGAATAGTATTTTTAAAGGGAAACTATCTCAGTACTTAAACTAAAAATGCTAAAAATCTACTTCATGAAAGTAAAAGTTTTGGTTTAGATATAAAATGTGTTAATAAAAACAATCGATGAGGTAGATTGTGATATTTTATGTCACAAACATCACTTTTAAAGACATAAAATTATGTACGCATTCGTATAGAAGAAGCTACTTTCAATAATACCTAAAACGTGAAGTGTATTGAATAAAACCCAACTTAACTGAAAAATAAGATATTAATTTTTAATGTACTATAAATTTGTAAAGCGTTTCGCTTGCGAGATTTCGGTAGATTAACGAAAAGACAGCATAAATTTCTAATAGATTCCCCCTTCAACAATCCTTTCTATTAAATCTGAATGCTTAACAAAGAACAATGACCATCCATCAGAAATGTCCCAAAAGGGGCATTCAACCTCAACAAGTATCAAACGGACCTTTCAAAATTTGATAAATTGCTGCTTCTGTCACACCATTAACGACGCAATTGCGCAGGAACGCATTTGACCGTACACTAACGAGTGGGAAATTCATGGATTAAATGTGCCATAAAAATTTCTACTACTATAGCATTTCTACTACTATTATAAGGATACAGACAAGCTGAGTTTAAAATTTGAAACATAGAAATGATTCTTAACGACACAAAACATTTACAGCTATTAGTTGACGAATCTCACAAAGAAAGTCATCATTAAATAATAAAAGTACATTAGTTCTAAAAAATTATTTTAAAATAAGAGTTAAATTCATTTAGTACTCTAATTAAGAATGGTAACTTATGTGTTAATGTTTTCGATTTATCTGAGTCTTAAGTAACATGCAAGTTACGTACGTACTTAAATATCTACGTTGATTTTAATTATTAAGCTAGATTTTTTATGGATGGGTGCATTAAACAAGCTATCCTTAAGCAAATGATTCATAATTTTAACTTTCAACATCCCACAATTTTAACATTTTTAGTTGAATTACCATTTAAGTAGCAAACCTAAAGATTGTAAGCATCTTATCTGATATATAAGAAAGATGCTTACAGACGTTAGGTTTAAGAGAACGAATTTCGAATAAGTCATGCAAGTTCTGTTGCTGTGGTCTTAAATGAATGTGGGATCTTTCTATGAACTGGTTGAGAATTACATGTATCTTAACAAGGGTGTATCATATCCCTGTTCTCCCGTATATCACCCTTAAAAAGGATTTCAAATTAATGAACGCAAGTTGACGTCTTTGCATGGAGTGCCTGCCTCATTGGAGAATCAACCTACCAAACAATGTCTTCCATAGCATATGTTTTATGATAAAAATATATTATACTGTTAATTATTTAAAAACAACACTGTTGTCCATATTTCAATCCTAACATATAAGTATTCAAGTGAGTATTGAAAGAGTGGTTGTTTAAATTAGAAATATATACTAAATATACTACCAATAAATAGTCTTTTCAGTCTTATAGTTTGAATAAAATTGGTTTTAAAATGTTAGATATATTTTTAATTGATAAAGGTTCAAAAATGCTATTGATTATTATGGTTTTAAAAGTGTAAAGTTAACGAGGGTGAAACTAAATATATAAGGGCAGGAACTGTTATGATTTTGTAATATTGCCTAGGTGCAAAGAATCGTGAACGTATAAGAACATTTGATTGTGAATGCTTATGTTGAATTCCACTTGAAATACACAAAAGTAATTTTGTTTAAGAGCTATTATAACAGACAACATTCATTTAGCCATTTTGAAACAGCTGAACTTGGGTCCTAAGTAAATGACAGTTTACTTAAAAGCCTAATTAAAAAAAAAAAAAAAAAAAAAAAAAAAAATCAACATGGACAAAAAAAAAAAAAAAAAAAAAAATGTAATAGCTATGAAAAGCAAAATAAGGTAGTTGCATGAAGCTGGCTGTTAATAATGCAGTATATATTGTTCAATGGAATTGAAATACTATGAATTCAATTATGACCAATTGTAAATTACACTTTCATCGTAAAAATACTCCATATAACACATTTATCAAAATTCTGAAAATACATTTTAAATTTCTAAACTTGCCAGAAAATATTCAGAGTTAATGTAACCGAGTATATTAAATCTAAAATGTATATTTTTGAAAAGAAGTGTTATCCGGAGAAATTCCACAAAAGAATGTCAGATATCGAAGATAAATTCTTTTGTCATAAAGCCATCAGTGACATAAAATAAAATAGAAAAGCAAGAAGTTGGACAGAAACTAAAGCTGCTTGAAACGTTTTAACGATCTGGAAGTAGGTTCTTTTATGGGAGAAATATCATATTTCTCTGACATTTATACCACATAAAATTGCATTCTGTCGTATAAATGGAAAAGTAGTAGAAAACAAAATGCTATCATTTTATTTCATATCTTTCTCGTTATGGCTCATTTTGGCTAAATGAGGTTTTAACTGGTTATAATATTCAATATAGGAATGTTAGGATTGATTCGACGTATTAAATTGTGATGGGACATCTTAAATTAATATATATTTTTTTATTCATTGATAGTTTAGTATGAGAAATGGTTTTTAAAAAGTAGATGAGTATGAAAGATGGTATTGAAGACTTATGATGTAATTGGTCTAAAGTGAAGTCAATTAAATTTTTGTTTAAGCTTGCAATTTAAAAATATGGGAACTCGATCTTAATTAATTTAATACATAGTTATCTCATATGTATCCAAACAAATGTCAAAAAAGGAAACATGATTTTACAACTGTCCGACATTTTAAAATTCTTTTTATTCTACCCATTCTATTTTTCGGTATTAAATGACAGCTATAGACGAACTAATATCCAAGATTAATAACATAAGTGACTTTTTATAACGTTTGAACAAAAACAAAACAAAAAAAAGTAATAAGCTGTTGCAAAATACCTTAGACTTTTAATTTTGAAAGTAAGAAACCGACAAATTTGAGAACAAAAATCAGAAAAGTAGATGATTATGGAAAGTTTCAATGAAATTTATTTATTTTTAGCTCATTAACTTTTTTTTTAATTCAAAGAAATATACATAATCGCTAATATTCAAGTTAGACCTAAATGCTTACGATATAAAAATAAGGTCTATATTAATATTAATGCGGGCATATTGGTAGAGCAATATACCACAGTTCGACCAGTCATTGAATGTCATTAAACTATACTCCCGTGGAATCTGTGTATTAAAATAGAAACATCCGACTCGATACGCACTAAAATAGAGACGTGTAGAAGCGACTTTTTAGTGCCAGTCACGTTCACAATTAAAACTCCTTAATTTCGTACGAAACTATCTTTCATTCTGTTCCAATTCTATAATAAAAACCTCAATTGAAACGTCAAATCATTTATCAATAAATTTAATGATAAAAACACTTTTCAATATCCATAAATGAAGTTAGGAATTTAACATATTTTTAAATACACGTCAGAATGACAGTGAAAAGAGGACGTCTTCATTACTACCACGTGGTAATAAGGGATGTTTGAAAGAAGAGTGTTGTAAGAAAGATGGGCTGTCATCACCGACTGAGAGGAGGTTTTTTTTCAATGTTATTTTTACCTTCCGTTTAAAACTCTTGGTTTTAATTTTATTATTCTTTCAGGAAAGAAATCGATATGAAGCTACTTTAAGCCCAACTTATTATTAGTCGTTCGCGCAATTTGATTGCTTTTTATGGACACCGTTTTTTTTTCTCACGAAGAGCAATGATGCGTCGCGTTTTCAGTTTTCTTTTTACATTTTTGTTTAGGAGCTTTATTTCATTATATGACTCTGCTGTTACATGACGTAACATGATTTTTTTTTCCTTCTTTTTCAGGAAAAAAAAAATTGAAAGGAAAAGTATTTATTTTTGTTATTTTCATTGACCTATTTATCGAATATTAATGTAAAAGAATCATTAAAAGATAACAGCATAAAATGTTATTATTAAAACCCCCCACAAAAGCAACGATGATCTAAAGTATTGCTCAAATTTTTATTAATTTTTACATTCACGAGATTTTTAATTTTAAAATATGTTTTGAAAATTTATGTATAGTTTCCAATTACAGCAATCACGATTATTTAATGATTATTTTGTAAAATAGTCATCAACCAAACAGCAGCACAAAATATCCAAAGGAAGTCTTCTAATATCCCTTATAATTATTTGAACTTTATCAGTTATTTATATTTCGTCACATAAAAATAATAATCTCGCCCACGAGTCGAGATAACTATTATTACTAGATTCCAAGTTAAAACTACCTAAAATACAATTAATTCCGTTTTTTTTTTTTTTTTTTTTTTTTTTTTTTTTAAAGAAAAAGGCGCAATGTTCAAGGGAAGAAACTGCTGTTCAAGAGATTCATTTTCCCAACTTTTTACGCCTTTATCAAATTCTAAGAATTAAGCAAATTTAGAGATAGAAAATGCATACCTTAAAAAGCGTTACCACAGCAATTTTGATCATACTTCTTTGAGTCGTTTTTGGGAATTGCGAAAAAGCATACATTTTTCTATAGCAGCTACTTAATGCTCATGAATTATTTTTACTAAAATCTTAATGACATGTTTGTGGCCACCACTGATCTGTACAAGAGTTGAACATAGTTTATCAATACGTTCGAGAATTATGCTGACCACAGATATACACACTTTTTTAATAGCCTACCATTTTTCAACTCTAGACGTTTCTATCCAAGTAGAAATGTGAAAAAAGTATTTTTTACTGAATACAATACATTCAATACCCTATGCTAACATATGGATAATGAAATGTATTATTTAATGTGTTAAATAAGCTTCGTCTGATTCGTTCTAAAACTCTACAAGTGAAATAATGATTGCTCTAAAGTAAAAATGTTTACCAGTATTGAGAAGCAATTCCAAATGATAATAATATATTTAACTAAAATAATTACAATGTTTTTTAATTTAACTTTCTTCTATACTAAACTTATGTATGGAGTCGTACATTTGCTTATACATTCATAAGTTTTTAATAATTTTCAGCTGAACTCCAAACTAAAGCTTCATTTTAAAATTAACTTAAAGTAAATAATTCAATGCTATCAAATTTGTGACTCAACAAATCTAACTAATTAATATTTTTCTGTAACTTTCCTTTTAAATATTCGATTAAACTAATTTCAAAATTCCTCATCAGTCCCCACCACAATTTTATTTAAAATAAAAACGCATTCACCTATTAAATCAAACCAACAAATTTACTTCCTACAATTTCTGACAGAACAAGACCCAAAACACGAATTCATGTTCTTCTTAACTTTAAACTGTAATGAAAGAGATTTTTCTTCAAAACACCAGCGTACCACTTTTAAGCTCAAATCCACCCCATGTTCAAACTTCACCCCATGCATCTTTATTTCCTTAGTCACAATCATTTATCACATATTTACTGTACCCCAAGTAATTTAGAACCGCGAGTAATTTATGTTCAGCAACCCGCACGAGGTTTTTACCACAAATTGAATTCCGCAATAAGACATAAACAGAATTCGACAGTAATTGAATTTGACCGAATTTATTAGTTCCCCTAAGCGTAGCAGATGCTTATGATAAACATAAGCTATCAATACAGAGGTACTTGTAAGACTGAGCAGAAGTACAAAAAACGACAAAACTTTAAAAATTTTGCATATTTTATGAGATATTTCGCAGGAACTAATCCTCTAGGAATAGGATTATGGAAAGTGAGAGTTTTATTCTGATTAGTATCATTATGCAATACTTGTTTTACTTCTTTTTTACTGAGTCAAAATTCTCACTAGAAAATTGCATTCTGAAGTGAAATGGATTTACGGGCTAGATTATTTTTTAGTGTAAGTCTGTTGAAATAAAATATGGTGATTTAATCCTATTGTAGTTTCTCTGAAATACGTTTCAATGCTCTTAAACTTGGCGATATGATTCCAAAAAGTTTAAAGAAATTTGAATCAAAGCCTTTTCAGTTTAAATATTTTACCGTAAGAGAAGAAAAGGGAATAATCTTTTTTTTTTTTTTTTTTTTTTTTAGAATATTTATCAAGTATTCTTTAAAAATATGCAAGCGTCCAACGTCCTGAAATTGTAATGAACAGTAATGTAAATGTAAAAATAAATCTTTGTGTTTGGATATTAATATTTCGTAAAATACTTTTTGGAAGTTCCTAAAGCTTAAGAACTTAATGTAAACTTTATTACCAATAAATTTGAAATAGTGTTAGGAATTTTTTTAAAAATTATTTTATACTTATAAAATATTTTGTAGGAAAATGTTTAGATTTTTACTTAGAAGTTTTTAATTAAAATATCGAATAATATATGTGGAAACATATTTTTTCTTCTTAAACTGAAATAAATTATTCACAACACATAAATATAATAGTGATTAAAATTAAATGGTTTACAACAGTTAATAACATGTAGTTGTATCTAAATAATTTTAAGTTAAACTTAAATGATCTCTTACTTTTTAGAAACATCATCTCGCATTTGAGTCTAATTTAATTGCAGAATTTATTTTTTCTAAACTAACTATTGAATAATTCATCATTGAAAATTAATTTTTAGAAATACATGTATTAACACAATTTATATTAATTAATTTTACGATTCCTTTTATTTTTAAATTAACCCTTTCAATCTTTTACTCTACCTAAAACTGAACAAGTAGAATTTTAAAGATAAAACAAATGTTCATGGAATAAAACAAAAATATGTCAATAAAAATACTTTAAATAATCTGGAATTTAATTTACAAAACTGTACCAAAATCCTATACCAAAACACTAGCGGCGTTTTTTATTGCCATAAAATACCTAATTAACATTAAAATAACTTTTGTGAAGCAGAAATCAGTAATAATAATTTATTGCAAAACAAACTTTATCCTCACTGAAACAAACTTTATCCTCGCTAAAACAACCTCCAAACAAAAGCATTTAAGTCCCTCCTCGATATTTAAAAAACAAACAACGCATCTTACACACAATTACACGATTTTTACACAACTCCAATGGTTATTAGATACCTGCAAACAATATAACGAATTTTGTATGCATTTTAAATGAGAATATGCATGTCGTGGAAGGAAATGCTATTATTTTCAGATAGCAATTAAGAACAGTGTTTTAGAAAGAAGAGAAAAGAACTCTTGTAATCGGTTAAGCATTATCCAATAATACGATCTTGATGCCCACGAACAAAGTTTCTTTTGACTCATTAAAGAACCAGCCTTAAGCACTTACAGATAATCGATATTCTCATTAGTCTTTTAAATGGGTGTAAAAATAGTTAAAAGACTTTTTTGTGGTGATCATGGGATCAATACAGTTTATATGATGGATAATTGTATTGAACTTTTCATAATGGTTTTTGATTTGTGTAAGTGATTAGGGATTTAAATCTGCAGGTACTGAGATATATCTGGGCGACAAACGTTTCCGATTGCTCATGCGTACAGTTAAACTATTTAGAAATCGTTTTAAGCACATTTTATTTTTTAAGTTTGAAATTTTTGTTAATTACTGTAATTATTTAAAATTAAAATGTATCAAAATATACGAAATGTTATATAAGTGTAAGGCAATCGCTGCTTCAATTAAGTTAAAATTAATGCATTTTTATTTTCTTTTAAAAACGTGTTTGTAAACATAAGTTAAACGGCTTTTTTCTTTCAATTTATTTTTTTAAAAATAATAATAATAATAATAAAAAAAAAAAAAAATCGTTTCAGTGTATGCATAAAAAATAAATCTTTTGTACGAAATAAAATGATTATTTAATTGAATAGTGGGATATTTTATTTGTTATCACTCAAATCATTGGTAATATTATAGACTGCAGATAAAATTTTATAAATATTAATATTTTATTTTGTAGAAGAAAAACTACAAAAATAGTTAATATATTTTTAGTACTACCCATGAATAGTTAATATTCCAGCAATAAATAACAACTAACTCAAATTAATTTTTATGGGACCTATTAAAAACATCTGCCTAATGATCAATGCATAATGTAAAGCGAAACAGGCAATCTATTTAAAGAATTGTGTTTTTTTATTTGTGTACCATTTATCGATTGAAAATTGATTATTTTTTAAACGCTAAATATTACTACTATAAAAACAATTAAAAAATTACCATTAAGGGAGATTTGTATTTTATTTAAAATTATTAAGCAGCTTAGCACTAACTTGTGAGAATCAGACTTCAAAATGTTACTTTAATAGTTTTGACGTACATTTTTTATAATGAAAACTTATTAAAATATCATGATTGTAGCGTTTATAAAAGCATATACAGAAATGCAAACATTTCTACGGATTTTCCGTTGTTTTATTTATTTTCCAAAGTTTTTACAAATTTTCCATTGTTTTTAAGGTTTTACTTACGTTCTTGAAATATACGGAAAAGGCCTACCAATCTTTTCCCTTCCTTTGGCAATACCTTGGAAATTCCCCAATACTTTTGCATTTCTGAAATTTACGCTGTTTTCGTTGAGTGTTACGCTGACGTAATAGTTCCTATTAGATCTCATGTTCATTCATTGTAATGTAAGAGAGAGAGTAAAGAAGTAAAACTCCTCACAAAACCATAGAAAATACGCAAAAATGTTAGAACCTCTGCTTATAGTAAAAAATAAACATCAAACTTGATCAATAAGAATTTAAGGGGACCTGGTGCCCTTCAAACTCTTTTTTTATTTAAGGCTTTAAAAATCTAATTTTTACATATAGGAAGTATAACTAAGTAAAAACTAAATTTTATTTAAAAAAAATTCACATAGTACTCTACATTTTTAAAATAAATTTAAAAAAAAAAATCAGCAAATTTCAAATTCTATCTTCGTTTTCATTTTTCAATATTTTTTTCAATTTTTTTTTTTTTTTTAATTTTCCTAGTAATATATTATAACTTTTTTGGCAATGGATTTAGAATAAGTAAAATAGTTTTCGAGAAATACGATAGTTACTGTACCTATATGTAAAAAAAGCGAATATGAATATAAATATATATATATATATATATATATATATATATTCGAAAATCCATGCCTATTTTTATCAAATAGTTATTAACAATGACACAAAAAAACTTCAAGTCATTTAATTCATATTTGCTAAAGTTTCATCATTTTGAGTAAGGTGGGAATTTTAAAAATCACGAACTGAGAAAAATGCGCTCGAAATATCGAAGGAGCTATTGCAGCAATGTTAAATTCTCCATAAAAATATAATTTTATGCAAACTTGTCAGAATAAGGAGAAAGTTTCAAAGATTATGAAAACGCAAAAAATAGAAAATTTATATTTTGATTATTTTTTTGTGTGAAAAGTCCTCTTAAGAAAAGAAAACTGTTAGATCAATTGAAATATTTTAATTGTCATCATAATAATCAAAATTAGTTTATAGTATCTATTCACCAATAATATCAGCATAGGATCCCAACAATTCACAGACACAGAAGTAAAATATTTCCCTTTTCTATCCAGAGAACGAAACCATCTGTGATTGCACCAACACATGGGAACGAGAAGAGAGAGAACAAAAAATGCCTCTTTCTCGTTGACATGTTGATTGCATTTCCTTGTAATGGGGGATGCATAGACCCCAGCGAGGTTGACCCACGACGAAGTGTGTGCCCTGCGAACACACTAATTGATTCCAGACACTCTGCTGAATATCAAGAAAGGTGACTCGGGAAACTTTGGCTGGGTTAGTTTTTTCCTCCTGATTTTCTTTGTTGGGTAACTTCTATGTGATGGTTGGTAGACTGCTCTTTTTAAGTTTAGTTGTAGAGAGTGAGTGGTATTGAAGATTTACGTGTTAAACATTGAACTGAATTTAAGCATTGGTAAGTAGATTTCATTTAAAGATAATTGTTTTGATATCATTGTTGACGAATAAAGTAATGTTTTATTGTAAATATGTTCGGTATTCTGGTATTCATTTTCATGAGCAAAAACAATTTTAAATAAAAAAAATTTATAATTAATTGTCAATGTACCTTGGATTTGGTGTAGTGCGTTGCGCTTTTACACTTAAATTTACTCAACATTCAGTTATGTTTATTTTTTATTTTTTTTATTTTTTTTTTACTTTCGAAAACATTTAAAGAAAGAATATTATGAGTTTCAATACCATTAGAATTTTTTCGTAAAATAAAATACCAAGTCAAAGAAAGACGCGGAAATTAATGCATCTTGATAAATTGGTGGCAAGACTAAATAATTCAGAAATTCAAGTATAATATATTTTTGTAATCAAAACTTCTAAATAAGAACCTCAGAACCATGTGCATAAAAGCTTTTCAGCAATATTTCGATGCTTTTTTTTCTTGCTTATAAATATAGATAAATGTAACATACATTTTTATTTATACATTTAAAAATAAGACGGAGCTTTTAAAAATGATTAATTTAAATGCATGTCACGCAGTCTCACCTGCCCTTGTGGCTTTGGTTGCATCCAAGCCATAATATTCTGTTCCAAGTATTGTTGTGCCTGCTGGGCCACAGCTCCTGGCACAGCTGGTGTGGTGGGAGTTGGCCCTTTACCTTGTCGAGACATCCTGAAATGGGGGGAAAAAAAACGATGTTAGGCTAAACTGGATAGACAAAAATAAAAATTGTGTTGCGAAATAGCATTACAGAAAGGTTTCCTTTCTTTAACATCAAAAGTTTTACTTCCATTGCATTTGCAATAGATGGTATCTCATATACGATTATATTTTTTAGAGTAAAATTGATTAGCACAAAGCATTTACAAGGGTTTGAACAAAGTATCTTGTGCCTGATTTGCCAAGTATTTAAAAATAAGAAGTTATTAAATAAAAGTTGCTATTAAATTTTTAATTGAATTTATAAAATGACTTATCATGGCATGTAATGCAGGATACTCGTGTTTTGTAGAGTTTACTTAAATATCTTCATTTTTAATAAGGAAATTATTTTCATCTTGAACATAATATTATCTGTTTCACCATCTGGTTTCGAAAATAACTGCTTCCTCCTACACAATAAAAATTGAGAACGTTAAAATCTTATCCATAAAAATGTAGGTAAAACAAACTATTAAAACATTATTGTTTTGAAAGATCATGTAGAAGATATTTTGCAGTAAAAAAAAAAATATTTTTGTTTCACATTTAAATTTTTTTTTTTTTTTAAACTAACGTTATAATGGAGTGTATGAAAACCTATTCTATGTGAAACAAAAATTATCTTTTTAAACACGAGTGGATATGTTACAGTTCCTTCTTAAACATAAGCTAGAACAAACATATTAATTAGTTTGCATATATAGCTTTTTTATTTATAAGCGTAAACTTTATACGAAAGAATAGAATATTTTCCAATACAACTTAAATAAATTAAGTGCCTAGTTTTCTTTAGTTCAATTTAATATTTTAAAAATCTAAACTCGGAAAATATTGGCATGTATTAAATAAAAAAATGAACGTTTACATGTACATTTTATTACATTTTGTAAACATTAAGAGAATAATATTGAATCGTAACAAAATTGTTTGAAATGCACGATATTTTTAATCTCTTAAAGGATCCAAGGTACACAATGAATTTATATCTTTTCCCAAATAAATTAAACTAAGATAGTATATATTTTTTTGAATGATACAGCTTCTTAAAAGCTTTTATACAGTGAATAAGTAGTGGAGTTAATATAATTGACAATTTACTGAGTTGTATTTTGAAACTAGTGTGATTTATAAATTGAAATCCAAAATGGGAACCACTCTAAAACGGCCTCCCTTATAATAATCAACCTTGTTTTCAAATTTATTTTAAAAGGTGATAACTAAATTAAACCATACATTTAATTATATCAGTTGCAAATAAGTTCGAAAAGTTATCAGAAAGTGAAGTAATGAGTATACTCTCAAAGGACTTTAATATTAGACTTTAAAGCTTACTGAAATAATCCGCATATTCAGACCTCTCTTCGGAAACCTTTGTCAAGAATCTAAAGGATTTTCAAGCTATCACCACGTCCAGAAATTAATCTAGCTTTTCTATAAGCGCACATATTTAAAGCAAGGTAAACAGCAACAATCTTAAATCCTTTCTTAATTCACTTGATTAAGACTCCATTTTGACTTGAACTCATTTTTGTTATAAAGTGCAAATGCGAAGGATGCATGTGAACTCAAAGCATTAGGTCGATGTAAATGAGTTAAGGGATTTGATTTGGTTTATTTGATTAAAGATTAGCTGGTTTGATTTGATTAGGGACAATCCTTTCTGGTAAATGGATTTTGAATGTGGCATCTATTCGGTCTAGCTTTAAATGACATTAAAGTTATTTTACTTGTTGAATTAAACTAAACAGAGTTTCATTTTCTGGAAAGAATTTGGGAAATCTTCAGCTCATTCAGTTAGTTCCCCAGTTAACCGGGTAATAAACTTATGTTCATCTCATTTCACAATAGGGGGCATTTTTCTTCGCAGTGATAAGTAATATCATCCCACCTCAAGTAATAAAAATCCGTTTTTAACTTATTGATTTCATTTTTTTCGACAAAATATTTTATGATATTTAATATATAAATCCCATATTTACAATACGTTCAATATATTACGGTTAAACTCCATGACGAAAAATGCCCATTGAAGTGAGAGATCGCTACGACGAAAAATTTCGTCATACCCACTTAAGGTTCAAGCTAAGTAAAACTATCTCTGGGTTTTAAATTTTATATAATGCTTTAAATAACTACTATTATTATTAGTTACTAATTTAAATAGAAGTAAAATGTCATTGAAATTTATTTGAAATATTAATGAATTTTTTTAATAACTAATGAATAGATGAATAACGAAAAGTTCCAGATATTTATAAAAATGATTGAATAGAAAATATGTATGTATTGACATGTTAATTTAGTAAACAAATTCATATATTTGTGTGTTTACAAATTGATTTAATGGACCTATATTTGAAAATTGAATTAAAATTCTTGAAATTGATTTGCTAATAAAACGACTGAGTAAAATCTCTAATAGCAACATTGTTGTCAATTATGCCTGTGGGAGCGTTTTAAGGTTACAATTTGACCATACAATGATTACATACTAATTTATTAATATACTTGAATATATGCAAATAAAACTGAAATTTATTTGAGAAAATCAAATGATTTTAATTTGGTGAATTATTGAGAGATATTGCTACGAAACTTTAGTTGATCTAATATCTATGAATATCGATATAAGAAATTTTTGAAAAAGTTGAACATGAGCAACAGGTATTGACTTTCATGGAGTTCGTTCAAATTATAAATCAGTCTTAAGTTGAAATGTTTGCCTAAAGAATTTTTATGAGGTTACAGGCGTAACATAACACGTAACATATATTTTAAAAATATTGATTTCCTGTAAAAAAAAAAAAAAAAAAAAAAAAAAAAAAAGAACCCGTACCAATAAGTTTAAAGCATAAACAGAATACTCCTCCAAAAATACATTAAACGAAACACTACAATAATATTCACGACATCATTTCCAAAGTCACCTCAGAAAACACCCTCGATACAAATCTCCTAAAATAATAACTTTTAACCTTCGGCATTCTTTAAATTAAAAAAAAAAAAATAATAATAATAATAACCGAATTAAATACCCCATAAGCTTCACTAATAAATTTCATCAATAAAGCGTCTGTGATCAGAATAAGTCTTCTCATCCCATTAAAGATACCCAAACCTCTCTATTTCAACACATCTCGACACTATTAGTTGGATCGTAATTCTGCATAAAATTAGATTCCGTGTCCACATCTAAGTCGTTTACAGCGTAATATGAGTTGGCTCTTCCCCGTCATCAAACACCTTATCGTGTTTACGTGTATAACCTAATAAACGTTTATATGTAGCGTCTTTACGACCTCTAGAAGGTCGCAGGTAAAATCGCAAGGAAGGCTGCTCGTAGTCATTAACCTCATTTCTTTGTTTCAGTATTAGCTGTTGCATCAGTAATACGTTTATGTGGCTTTGTTATTATGGAACTTAGTTTATATATTCTTTTGGATATTGATATTTTTTTTTGGTATAAAACTCGTGTATGCAAATTTAACTTAAGAATACCTTTAAAGTGCTTAAAAGTGTTTTAGCGTTAATTTTTCAAAGAACTGCTAAATAAATTAATATCTAAATTTCAATTAATAAATTGTAGACGGGTTATGGCCTCTAATAACACTTATTTGCAAAGGATATAAATCACTTTCAATGAAAACGAATTCATTTATATTAAATAAAAGTAGCGTTGATTATCTTGAATAATCTTGTTACGATGCTTAAAGAATCTTAATCCTGCATATACAAAAAAATAATTAATTATTTAGTTAAATGGGTGAAATATTAATCATCAGTTATATTTGTTTTGTGGAATGTAAAATTTTACTATTTTATTGAAATGCCAAATAAAATATTGTGCCACTGCTTATTAAAAAATTAAACCAAACAATTCAATTTTTTAACTTATTAAATTACTAGAAGTTTAACGAATATTAATACTTAGTTAACTATAAATAAAAAAATAGTATATTAGCCTTTTTCTCTCAAATGGCATACAATATAATCCGATTAACGTTCCGCATATTTAAAAACAAATAAAACAGAAAACATCTTACGATATTTTTTCTAAATACAAACCTTTGCCTATTCAATTTAATTTTATTTTAACACATTTCCTATTAATTACCTAAACATTAATAGTGGTGAAATGCATTTCCTTTTAAATTTACTGATTAATAAGTAAACATACTTCGTTTTTTCTTTCAAAGAACAGATAATTTTAAAGTGAAGGATGAATAAGAGAAAATTATTATTCAGTTTATTTTTCTTATTAAAGAATTATGCGTCTTATTTTATTTCGCCAAATCTTAAATACACTCACCTTAATAATTTTAAAATAAACGAATTTAATTTTATTAAAGGCAAATGCTTAAATATTTAAAAACAAACATCTTTTAATAATGAATCGTCTACTACTCGCATCTAGTGAGACTCTTTATTTACCTATTTAAGTACCCAATCTTTTCTAAAAATAATGTCCTGAAAGTTTTGGGAAAAACCTTTTAAAAACATTGCGTGTTTACATTCTGAGATTATGGCCGAACTAAAAACGATTCAATTATAAGAAAACGACGAAGAAAGTTTATATATATATTTTTTTTATCTCCCGCTAGTCTCACAATTACTGAGACTCCACATATGCAGAAAAAAAAAATTTAGAAAGATGTTAATTATTTCTTACCCTCAGTGAAATAATCCATGAAATTACCTCTCGCTCTAATACAGAGAAAGGTAGTATAAGAAGTGAAATACAGCATCTTAAGATTTCGTGAGAATTAGGTTTGTGCTTAAAAAAGATTTCTTTTGCATCAAGAGAAGAAAGTTCTTAGGTTGTACTCCTTTAGTAAAGTGTACCATTAATGACCGTTTTCCATTGCTTCTGTATTTCAAAAGACACATCGAGATTGTAGAAAAGGATGCACTTTATTAAGATTTTAATGTTGAATTGCAGATGTATATTACAAGATTTGTTTTTGATTGTTATTTAAAAAAAAATGTTTTTGCGATTGGGGTTATTTAGAAATCATTGAATGTTCTATACACAATTTTAATTATTATTTTTTTATGTAATTACGATTTTTTATTACTGCGTTATTTTTTACTGTTATTGTGGCAAATAAACCATTTTTAGTTTTTATATTAGCTGTTTTGAAGGGTAAAATATTTCAAAAACATTGGGTGTTTACATTAATACGTGTTAACTCCATATATTTTAAGAAGAAATTAATATCTTCGTTGTGTAACTTAACAGTAAGTTTTTAATTTAATAAAAACTATGCATAAGATTTCCTCAATGTAATGTAATAAATTAAATTTTATTATAGATTGTTTTGATACTACAGTACAACTTCAAATTAGTATTCCTCAAAAATTCTATATCATGAACCCTAACTAAAAACAAAATAATAATTGCAGTATTATATATATTATAAATAATGAAATATATATATTTTTAAACTTACTTTATATTATCTTGAGATATTTTAGCTTATACATTAAAAAAAAGTAGTTTTTAATTTTTTCTTACATTATGATACCATAATAGCAAATAACTTTGTACTTCTAAAGAAAATAAAAAGTAAAATGAGGTTTCAATTTTTATAGTTAATATTAAAAAAAGGTCATTTAATTTGAAAAACTGGATATATCCTCGTTTCAAAAAGAGCACTAAGTACTCGTGTCTAGACAAAATACTACTTATTTCAAGTAAGGCTGAAAACTATTACAAAACAAAATGGTTTTGTCTCGTTTTGATTAAATTGAATTTATTTAATTAAAAATAATTTTAAACCATACTTTCATATGGGGAACTTTAATTTATTCATTGATTCTGTTTTAAATATTTTATAACGTAATTCTATAACCCAGGACCATATCGATACGCATAAAAACCGAATAATACTGTTTCAATAACTGGTTTCTTTAATGAAAGAAATTGTTCTTAAAAAAAAATCTTGATGGTCCAATCAGAGGCGCACTTTAAAAGTTCCTTAGTTTGCTCAGGAAACGCTTCCAGAATTTAGTTTTCTTCTCTAACGAGAAGCCCGGACCGACATCGTGTTTGAAATACACAATAAAGGTCCGATAGCGTCCACAGAGTTTAATTCAATTCCACTTCCCGTTAATTCTTCATTTTCTCCATCACAGACTTCGACGTGGAAAAACAATGACATTTCCAAGTTACCACTTCAACTGGATACCGAGAAAAAACACGTTGTTTAAAGATAGAAAAAGATATAGAAAAACCTCGAAAAGTCTTAACGAACTTAATTCTCTTTTTCCGTGCTTTTCCGCAATCACGCAAGTCACCCCAAAGTAAATGACTTTTTTTAGTCCCTGTTTAATTCCGGTGACTGGGCATTGGATAAGTTCGAGGACCACTTGGAAAAGATTTCACGCATAAAACACCTCCGATGAATTGGACAAAATTTGTTTTTCTGGACATGGACTTTAGGCAAATTATATTTTTATAAATAGCTTTATTTTTACTTGATAAGAGCTTGGAATTAAATTATCATTTATGTTGGTATATAACAAATAATAATTCGTGTCGAAATTATCCAAAAAATATTTTTAACGAGTAGATGAATAAGTCAAACTAAATAAGATTGAAGGATGCATCCTAAATAAGAATTTGTTTCTTTCGTGAGCCATTTAAGTATATAGCTTTTTTTAAATGATTATTTTTAAGTTAGTGTATTTCAGAAACTTATTAAATGCAGATGATTAAATCAGAGACATGAATTACAAAGTTATAAAAGAAACTTCAAATAGAAACACGGTATGGAACAATTATATCTAGAAACTCGACAGTGTTCCGCCACTACTATGTCAATGTGTCAGACATTACTAGTGCTTTTTATATTAACCAAGCTTCATCCGGTTTTCGATCCCTCACAGCTCAGCTTCTGTTATAACCAGAACCCCGATTTTTTTTTGCTATCGTGTTTTTTAGACAAATAGACAGAAACTAATCACATAGTTATTAACATTAAACAAGAGAATATGTAAAAAAATTCATTTGAAAATCGTTCTTCTTTTGAGTTACGAAAACTTTACCCAAGCATACATAGCAAAAATATACACATAGAAATGTATATCTATGTAAAATATATAAATGATTTTTTAAAATGCATAGTAATGTATGTGAATGCATATTTAAATCTATAGAAATGCATGCAATGTATTTCCTTTAGTACTTTCCTTTCCGCTTTAGTATTTTCTAGCTTTTTCCGGAATTAGTTGGATGCTCCTTTAATCTGGTCTGGTCTAGTTTAGTTTAAACCGGTTCTGACTAGTTGTTTGGAAATCACCAATATATAAAAATCTTAGTTTTCGGTTCGACTGCGCCTTTTTTGATATCATTTAACTCTTCACGCTATCCAATCATCAAACCTTGCCCCTCCCCTCTTAAGTCTCTGGAAATAAATTCTTGTTTTTATTCGGATACAACTTGCTTCTTATGACGGTTAACACTCAATCTACCGTTATATGTGTGTAAATGCATATTTAAAGTCTATAGAAATGTATATCCTGAATAACAGTATACCTCGCTAACACTTAAATTAAATATATGAAATACGTTTTAGTATAATACTGTAGTTGGAATGAATGTAAATGATTACCAAAATATTAATAATACAGTGAATAAATTCATTCATAAGAAAACACATTCAATTGCAATAAAATGTTCCTTTAAAAAAAATAAAAAAAAATAAAAAAAAATCCACTTTTAAAACACTATTTATAACCTAAATCCAAAACATAACTTCCAAATGCAGTTCGTACTTATTTATCCTTCCTGAAAACAACCTCATCAAAAGACACGACGAAAACTGCCACAAGTTATTTCCCAACACAATCCAGACTTCAACAACAGTCACAACCGCTGAAGATACACATTGTCAATTTAAGCCTCCTCCAGGGAAAAGACCTCAAAGGAACTGGAATTTGCATAAAATAATCTAAAGCGAGGTTATCGCTGCCGCGCCTGTTCTTTAATTATGTCAAACAATGCTGGAAAGTGCACGGAATGTTGCTATAAATAAATATTCTCCCTCAATTTCCAGAAAGCGAAGAAAGCTCATTTGCCCACGAAGAATGGTAGACTGCATCAAAAGAAATTTATTCAAACCTCTCTAGAAAGTAACTGGTATTAGTTTTAAAAGTTAACAGACGCTTTTTTTTAGAGATTCTGAAGTCTTTTGTGATTGAAAGTTTGGGCATCTAGTTGAGTGCTGCTTCAAAGTTTTCTCAGAAATTTGTTGCTGTTTATGAAATATTTTATTGCTGCGTTTAATTAACTTGTTCAATATCGTATGTTAATGAGGTTTTTTTTATTGACTAAAGGTAGTTGTAAGATAGTTTTGAAGTATAAATAGGCAGCTTGAAAGTTTTTAATGTAACATAAGTTTAAAAAATCATCGCAGGTTTAAGGCAACTGTGCTAAGTAGGTTTAATTAAAGTTTCGTTTTATCTAACATTGAATTACATGCCTAAGAATGCTAAGTAAACTAATTGCCTTTTTTGTTTGTTTATACATAAAGTTAAGAATTCTTGTATTCACTATTCTACATAATATTATATTTAAAAGCTTTAATTGCAAAATTAAAAATACACAGTTTTATTTAAAATTATCCTTATGAATGGAAGTTCGCTAAGTTTAAGTTGAAAAATATTTTACTTTAGGATACAATATATAATTTTTTTTTAAAGTATAGTTTGATAATAGTAATGGATGATTAATTTATTTAACTAGGATTTTATTAACTGGGATTAATTTATTAACTAAGGTTAGCAAAGAATTTCTAGCGAACCAATAGCACACAGGAGTTACTTGTAATATGATAACATTAATATCGCATGGGCATAAATAATGGCCATAGAATAAATATATCGCACTTTGAGTTGAAGTTATGTTTTTTCTATTAGTTCTTCAAAATTGTGATAGAACGTGAGTGTATCTTAAAATAATCTTTTTTATTTCCTACTAATAATATTATGGGAGCTATGAAAATAGACATTAGTTTGAGGAATACATTCTTGAGAACATCTTTCAAACAAAGCGGATCACATTTGCACCTCCAATTGGGAAAACCTAGAAACAACTCAACAAAAAGGCTCGACACGACACAACTGCTTTAGTTGCACACAACACAAACACTTCTCGTAATTGACACGGGAGATTGCTCTTTTTTACAGCTTGAGGAATGGAAAAAAAAAGTTATGGATTACATTTTAATATTTTAAAAACCTAAGGACTTAATTTTAATTATAAAAAATGTCAAAAATAGCTTTAGAAGTAGTTTGAATTAATTAAAAAAATTCATTTAGAAATTAGCGCAATTGGGAATTTTGTAACTACACCAATTAAAAATTATTTAAATAGAAAGTAATTTAATTTGTTACATAGAAAGAGGAAAAGTTTCCATACTTTTCCTAAAAAATAAATTAAATGATAGGGACAATATAGAATGAGGATAGATCATTTTATACACACGCACCCTTCCTAATTTCTCTACATTTTCCAATAAAAACCTTTAACAGCATAATCCTAGTCACTCTTCTCATTTCTAGAAATACTCAGTAGTAGGGAAATTTCTTGGGTAAGCAAATGCTGCATCAGTACGTACTAAAATTGAACATCCAATTGCTAGTCCTACAAACACACCTTCCTCATTCCACTCGTGACCAAATATAACCCACACAATACTTTCTTTTTAAAAACAAAAGCCTCTAGAACTTCCAGTCGTTACACATAAAAAAAAACGCCAGTAAAAAAAACATCCACTTTCAAAAATTGCCCAGCTTGGGATGCAGCCAGTGACCCAGAAGTGTGAGCAACTTCCTTCTCTACAATCCTGTCAATACCTCGCCGTCTCCTTTCTCCATTAATAAACAAAACACGACTCTACTAACATAAAACACGACTTCATAAAATGATGAAACACAAAAATGATGATCCTGAATCCAAAATTCGACGCTCGTGTTCCTTTCTGGCCAAATGCCAAAAAGTCTTGACCGGAACCAGATGGTCCCTGCAATGCTAATTTATAGGGTTAGTCGAGGAAAAGGGACCCGGATGTAGTATCAGTTCGAGGTTTAATTAAAGTTGCTTTTTTTTAAAAAGGGAGAAGGTTCTCGGAAGTGTCGGTTAACCCGCGAAAGAATGATAATGAAACCAAACTTTGCCATTTTTGCACCGCCGAGGAATAATAAGCGGTGTTGGATAATGAGGAAGAAACTTACTTTATTGAAGGCGTCTGAGCTTTAAATTACAATCTTTATAATTAGGAGTAAAGATAGTTTTAAAATGTGTCATCTTCTATGATGAGAACGGTTTTCTTTCAGTAATATCTCCGAGCATCTGGTATGTGTCAAGGAATAAGATTATCGAATTATCTCTTAAATTAAAAATAAAGTTGTGATATGAAACAGAATGATAAAGGAGTGAAATAAACTATTTCAGTTATTTTTAAAACTGAGATTTTGTCTAACTTTCATTCAGATACCATTTAGTAGAATGAGCTTAAAGACTCATTAAATTGACGAACAGGTTAAAATAGTGTATATTTAATTAAAATATTGTAAAAATGGAAATATTTTACATTACTATTTTTTAAATTAGGAAATACAAAGAAAATAATAACCCGTTTTCCTTTTTAAGCATCTCTTGAAGTAAATTAAATTCATAGCACATTTAGGGACATTTTGAAAGATTTTTCTCCAATATCTATAACATTTAGTCCCTTTTGTTTTTGTTTCTTTTACACAATATTTTTTTTTAAAGAATATGCCATTTCGTGAAATGGGGTAATGTTATGAAATACCATTTTATAGGTTTTTTCCCCTGATATATACTTTTCAATATATTCTTTTATTCTAATTATAAAATATAAATTATACTGAAATAGACACGTATAAAAATAAATGAATTTAAATTTTTTTACTAGGTCATCTTTAGTTTAAATGTTACAATGAATAGACGGCATTATTGAACATAAAATGAATGACATTCACACATTGAATGGACTATAAATGAATGGCTTGACATAACAAGCTCTCGTTTATAAAATTTCGGATGAAAAAATTTCCTAGCAGACATGTACTACTATTTACAAATAAAGTCGATATTTTATCATTTGGTTGCATATGAGTTTTTTCCCTTTATTTTTAGAACAATTCTAATAATTTTTGTAATGAATATTCATTATGGATAAATTAACTACGACTTTTCGGAGTAATAATGTCACAATTTTAATTAAAATTCTGATGGAATGAAATCTCAGCAATTAGTTTAAAATAAAATTTAACTTTCTCTAATAACCAAGCAGTAAATTTTCAAAAAGTAAAAACTAATGCAACATAACTTAATAACATCAACGATTATTTTAATATTAATAGAAATGAAAGTACGTATAATGTTTCTGAAAAACTACTCTATTGAATATATTACAGTCGACTGTGCTACTTTGGTTTACAACAAATAACTCCACTCCAAAATATCTCAGTCACTTATTACCATTCCATAACACGATACATTCCCATTACGCCCATAGTAAATAACAAATTGAGTCATCGACTATTTCCACTCGGAGGAGAGCTTACGATCCACCATCTTTCGTTACAGATACATCTTTCTCCAAAAGCTAAGAAGAACCGCACGAAAAAAAAGAAATCAAGAGAAATCTCAATTGGAGCAAAGGGGTGATAGAAAAAGGTCCGGAAAAACAAGTTAAGCCTTTTTGGCTCTTGACACCTGACGCACCGCTCAGCTCCCTGTTTTCCCGTTTTCCCATTTTCCCACGTCCCGGAGCGCAGGTGCGTCCATTACGGTGCCGTGTTCTGGAATCCGGGAAAAAAGAAGGAAAAGTTACGACTCGAATTTTATCGAACCCGCTTCTCTCGGCCTTGATGTATCTTGTGATTATTTCACGGAGTGGTTGGCACGCAGGTTCAATACTCGATTCTCCCACCCCGACGGTACTTCATGCTTTTAACTATCTTCAATTACGTTATCTTTCCTTGGGAACTAAATTATTGTATACTTATATCAGGGATTTTGAACTTAATATATAATGGAATAAAAGACTTCAAAACAAGGTAAATTATACACTTTTCAACTTACATTAAGAAGTAATATATATTTTAGGTGTTTATTGCATTGAAGCTTTTTGCGTAATAATTACACTAGATAAAGTCTGCTCCAAACAACTATGGACTACTGGACTAATGAATCTGGACTACTCGACTGCTTGAATATGGACTACCGAACTACTGAATATGAACTGCTCTGCCCATCACAAGTTAAAAAGCCCGAAAAAAAAATTACATAAACTTTGACACTTTCTGATTATTCCTTAGAAAATGATCTATTTATTTCACTGAATGGCTAAAATTCTTATGTCATGCAAATCTTTTCAACAATAAAAATATAAGTAATTTCAAAGGACGAATGCAAAAGCGTAAAAAATGCAAATATATATATTATAAGCGTAATATATATATATATATATATATATATATATATATATATATATATATATATATATATATATATATATATATATATATATATAAGAGAAAATGAGGAAAACCGCTGTGGGATAACGTCCCGATTGTTAAAAAATGAGGATTTCTTCCAGCTTACATTCCAGCAACTTTAAGAGTACGTCTATTCACTTTGAAAACAAGCGATTGAGAGCGTCCTGAAGATATTTCATCTCGAGAATTCTGGCATGCTTGATGAATTCTTCATTTTGGTCACGAGACTGGCTTTTATACTTTCATGTATTATATTACCTTCGTAAAAAATAGAACAATTTCTTCAATTTTATTCATTTTTGTTTACTTCTATCAATAGGTTTCTTAGACCGTTATGCACGGTACTAACTAAGCCATAAAGTAGGAAATGTACCCATCCAACTCTGCTATTCTATGTTACTTAAACACACGCGTTCCTATTTACAAAAACCTTCGTTATTTTAAATTAATTATGAATAAACGTACTGTCTTTTAGATAAAATGACAGTCTATGGATATCTAAGAAGAAAATAGTAAGTGTCCAAAACAATAGAAGGTGTTATTAAGCTATGAAAATTATCAAATACAATCAAACAAAAATTATTGATTTGTTATCAAAAATTATTGACAGTTTTCCGAATCATTTTACTACTATAAGGCAATCCACAAACAATAAATATGTGGTATTTGAAATTTAATTTAATCATAATTAAGGTTAAAAATCACATTTAATTAATAAACTTTGCTAAATGGGATCGTGAACTATTACTGAGTATGAAAAACTATTAATATTCTTATCATCATTAAATATCCATTAAGATTAATGACTGATGTGACGGGTAGCACAGTGTGTTCATAATTAAAGTTCTGCAGTTTAGAGCATTTTGGAGCCGAAATAACCATTATAATTTTTTTTTATACATGTAATACTGCGATCACAAGGAAATTAGATAAAACAAAAACTTCAATTCAAATATTTGTCACTACATAGAAATATTGTAGTTTATCGATGAGATTGCAAATGGAATTCATCACCTAGAAAAGTTTTATATTCATGTCATATAAAACACACACACACATTATACCTTGGACAACATCTTCTATATAGTAGCGCAAACATTTGGACAGAAAAAAAAATAAGCTTACAGATTATAGAAGGAAAAAAATATATACATTTCTACGCTTTATGGCATTATAGGAGGAAAAAACGACTAATTAATAATTTTTAGTTAAGTTTGATTCAGCTTACATGTATATAACTTAAATAGTAACGAATGTAAGTAATATGCTACTATTATATTTTGCTACTGTTGTAAGTTTAAAAACCTGATACTGTTTAATTTTCAAAATAATTAATTATTAAAAACAATGTGAAATATAAAATAAAATTTAATTTATGCTGAAAATTTGTTGTAAGATACTAATCACATTTTATCAAGGAGTTTTGAATAAGAATAAATTCCCCCAGTATCGTTTAAACTTTTTACACAAAGAAATTAAATGGTGAAAGGATATCAATTTAAAACAGATCAAATTAATAAATTTTATGTACAAGCATTTAAATGTCGGAGAAAAGATCATCGGTAGAGTTATGTTCTTTGATAATTTACTAACAATAAGCAAAATAGTTAAAATAGATTTTTAGCAAAATTTAGTATGAAATTGTAAGAGAATGGAGTTCAATTTAGACACTTAAGATTAAACAAAAGTAAATAAAGGTAAACATTATATTTAAACATTAGTCAATAGCAATTGAACTATATTCCATTCAATGAAATTAAATAGCATTATTCAAACCGGAACCGTTAATATCACTCTTAATATTACCCTCTTCAGTCTAATACCATATTCCCATATTTAACAATGTCACTCCTATTTTTCAATTGAAAAGCTCATTTAAAAGGAAATTATAAAAAAAACCGAGAAAGAAATATTAAAAAATCTCTCTAAAAAGAAATATCTTCTAAAGAAGCTTTCGATTCCATTCAACCTTCAAAACGAAATCCTTATGCATTCTTTATTGGGATAGAAAAACTGTAATTGGGCAATGAATTAAAACAGAGAAGTGGGATTTCCCATTGGACGCAAAAACTTGGTTGAGCAGAAACATGATGGGAAAATGTATATTTGATCGTCTCTTGATGAATATTTTTTCGTGAAGCTGTTCGCATCTTGCTATCATGCGATTTTGTTTCATTTTGAGATCAAAATTTCCATTTTCTATTATTTATTATTTAAACATAAATGAGAAGTAAATTAAAATATGTTAAGTTTTAAAAATTTATATTTTATAATTTGAATTAGTTATTTTCAAAATTAAATCCCTTTTTTAAAAAGTTATTTATTCTTAAATGTAATTTTTTTTATTTTAAGAGCATTCCTTTAGTCGTACAAAATTTGTTTTATAGTATAATACATTATTCAGTTTAAATAACATAGAAGTCATAAATGTCACATATTTATCAAATCCTTTATGAAAAATAATTCATTTTCTAAAAAATAGAGTATCAATACGATAGATCTCCAAAAATACAAGTCGATGTTAAAAAAAAAAAAAAAAAAAACACCGTGAAGCAAATGGTTAGCTAGAAAAAGTTGCAAAATCTAATGTTTTCCATTAAGCGACAACGTTTAATTTCTTTGGGAAACTTGTACACAATGAATTAAATTAATATTATTTGTCATTAGAAAGAACACTAATAATAGACAATCAGTATTTGGCATGCTGGAGTTATTTTTAAATAATCTCATTTGATGTGTTTAGGCTATTTTGTATTGACTGAATTGATATTATTTATATAAAAACTTTAGCTTTCCAAGTACTGATTAGTTATGGGGGTTCCTCGCAATATTCCCAATATACTTCATTGCACACAAGTACTCCAAAGAAATTAAACCTGGTATAGCTTGGCGGCAAATAATCGATTCCATTACTTTTTCTGGCTGAACATTTTACTCGGTGGATTTTTAACAACGTCTAGTTATTTATTCGCAGATATCAATTCTTTTTGTTATGTTTTTTTTTTTTTTTTTATGTTCTAAATAATTAAGATATGATCTATGGATGTATTAGTATGAATAATCATATCGTTGATTTAACAGCAAAATGGCTCAAGCCAAAGCAAGGTTAAATTCATCTACTACTCTTTGTATTGAGAGTGACAATCAATATCATGATGTAATATTGTAGAGAGATTTAGGTTTGAAATCCAAATCCAATTCGTTTCTTTCAAGTATAATTTCTCCTTACCACACCAATAAAAAGTGTTCATAATAAAAAAAAAATTACCAACTAGTTTTAACTTGAATAAAAAAAAAGCAAAAACATACTATAAATAATAATGAAAAGTAAGAATGACATAAAATAAATTCTTACTTTATGGTGAAACAAAGGATTATCAGCTTTACATACTCATAGTTATATAAAAAAATAGCAAAACAACTTTTGCGTTAAGTTCCAAAAATAAGATTTACTATCACTTCAAGAGAAATTTTAACAATCTTATGGTGGCAGGCTAGTGATCAGAATGTACGTGGTTCAAAACCAACCAGGCACCTTGATGTGTTAAATCGTTATTTAAAAAAAAAAAAAAAAAAAAAAAAAAAAAATTGGTTTTCTAACTCAAAGTTGAAACACGTATTTTATGAGCTTTAATAAGCTTCTAATTTCATTGAAAAATATGTAAATTATACTTATTTTGAATTACTTTGTCTGATGGTTGGACTTAAAATCTTGCATATCTTGAAATTGAGCAAAAGATGAATATCCGAAATACCTTAACAGTTTTAATCAGTTATTATCCTCGCTGAAATTCCTAACTTTCGCGATAATTTCTGGGAGTACTAACTCTCGTATGCAATGAAAAGTAAAACAGGCAGTTCCTCTAATCAAAATCAAGATGAGAATAATAATAAAAAAAGAATGGCCAGAATATACCAAATCACTTAAGCTGCAGGCTTGGACAAAATTCCCAACTTCCGGGGATGACCAAACGGTATAGTGGTTAGAGAGCTAGCTTCTAGACCACGAGGTTGCGGGTTCGAGTCCCGTATTAGGCATGGTTGTTTGTAAATGTATGTTGGTTTGTCTAATGACGAATGTTTTGGCGCATTATAGCCCTCGTGTTGCTGACGGCGCCAGATAATCTGAAAACAACCAACCAACCCAACTTCCGGGGTCATTTCCGGTGGTACAGACCTAAGCATAAAATGGTACAAAAGGCACTTCCTCTAGTAAAGAGAAGAATAAAAAAGAATGTAAAAAATGCATCAAATACTTTTAGCTGAATACCTGACTGAAATTTTGGTCCCAACCACAAGAGGAATAAAATTTCTGAGGACTTTGACGATTTTTGAAAGATTTTCTTTTTGCCATGTTCTCATGTCCAATTTAACGAATACGTGATTATTTTTCTTCTACTAAATACACACTCAGAGCAACACGATGACAAAAAATCAGGGTTCTAGCTATAATAAAAGTTGAGATATAAGGGGTCGAAAATCGGTCTGAGGTCGGGAAACATAATATATACCATACTTGCCAATTTGACAACGAACTTGACGGCGGAACATTACCGCATACCTAGATATGGCATATAATTCTAGGTTCCCGCAATGCAACTAAACGTGCAGTTACCACAAGAGCATACACCATTTAAAAAACATTCTGCTTATACTTATTATTATTCAGTAAAAACGCCCTTCTCGCTTCAGTTCTGATATTAGTTTACAATAAAGCTAAATGCGAATACTTAAGTGAAACTATCCAAATCCCAATTTCCGAACTATAAGCTGCTAGAAATTAGAGTATTGTAATCTCCCTCAAGTTGAAAAATTTTTTTGATCATATTTCATTTCCCCTCTGAATCATTAGGAAATCTCTCAGGTTCTTCAGAGGTTTCTTGTCTAGCGAACCGAATAATGGGAAAAGCTCACTGATTCCCAAGCTCTCCAGTGATCAATAATTCTTCAAATAATTAACTTCTTTATCTGCAATTGTTTTTTCTTTAATTCATTTCCTTCTCTCTTTTGCTGCTACTCTCTGAAGGATTTTTCTTTCCTTTCAATTTTTTTTTCATTATTCGTTCATTATTCAGTCTTCCTTCTAGCGAAGTACCTGGGCATTTTCCTTATTTATGTTAATGTGAAAAGTGGAATTCAATCAGCTGAATTTGATGAGTAAAATAGATTTTTCTCCTTTGTACTGAGCAAGTTTCTAAAAAAAAAAAAATATTCTGAATTTCGTTATCCGGTACTTTCACAGGAGCATTCTTTATGTCTTATAGAAACCTAAACTGTCAGATTTAGATATTGACTGAAATATCGATATTTAGATGCTATCTAAGATGGTGATTTTCAAATTCATGTTCAGTTTTAAATAATGGGTTGTTTGATATTTTAGAATGTTTTTGGCTGTGTTATTTTTAAAATGACGTACTCAACCTTTGTGTTATTTAATCAAAATCAATAATTTAAGCGTTCTTAAGATGATGGTTGAGAATGTTATGGAAGTAAAGTAATTGAATTTTAATGACGTAATTGAAATGTTAGTAGCAAATATAAATGTGTGAGGAAGAAAATTATAACTGTTATGATAAGTTATTTTTTTTAGATCTTATAACATAGTTTCTTAAACATCATATGATTTTTTTTAAAAGGCTAAATTTCAGTATTTTTTCGGAGATTTACAGTGTTGATTGTTTTTTTATTTCTTGAATTGCCGTAATTGCTAAAGGCAAATATGTATCCGAAAAGTTATGGTTTTGAATAGGAAGCAATCATAGTAGGTTTTCCACGATACTTGTCACTAAAAAAGTTTATTTCTTGCGATGTAAGATACATGAATTTTTGAGGTCATATGAATATTTGAAGGTCATGGATAATGAATCGCTTCGTCAAGCATTTTGTGTTGAAATTTGCTATCTGAAGACACAGTGCAATTGAATCTTTTTTTTCTTATGGAAAAGTATTTTTTAATTTTGGTGTGGACAAACAAGGTAGATTTAGACATTAACTTTCAGTAAAAACCACTTCTACGTCTCAAAAATATATCAGATCACAAGGTAGATCAGGATAACAAATCACAAGATTTTTCAAAGATGTATCAGGTCTAGATATTACACAATTTTGTAAATTTGTAGATTGATGTCTCCCTCTGTTAAGTTCCACGATTTACGATAGCAAATCCCCTAACGGAATTTTGTAAATGTAGCCAAACAAACATGGAGAGTAAGTTTGATGCCGAATATCCAAATGCAGATCTTATATAACTATTTGCTGCCCAGTTATGAGCTTCGAAACATTCTTTAAATTAGGGAAGCTCCTCTTGACAATTGACATGCCAAACGTGTTTATAGCATTTAGATTTGAAAACATTTGTAATAGCTCACTTCATTAATGTACTGTAGATGCTAAAAGGTATTTACGAATATTTGTGTTTTATTTAACCTATTTCTATTAGCATATTCCTTAAATATACATAATTTAATTTCATTGTTTTGAAATTTTTTAATGTTTTAAATAAAATTGCACATGTTTGATTGACAATATGAACATTGTTAGATTTGAACTTTATTTAACTAACCTTTCTAACAATAGGAAAAGTTCTTAATTTAATCGATGGAAAAAAGCTGAAATAAAAATAGCTTTTTTGAAAAAAAAAATGTATAAAAAGCACTTAACGCTGATAATGTTCCAAGGACGTAGCCGCTGTTGCCACACTTCGAATCTTCCTCATAATTAACGTAATTGTTTTAACTAATTAAGGACAAAAAAATCTACGTGTTTCTTCTTCCAAATAAGGTAAAAAGCGAAAAGGAAAAAGAGTCCTTTAAAAGCTAAATGTGCTTTCGCTTTTCGCCAAGGCAAGCGAAAATTCAATTTAGCAGCATAATAAATTTATCATTTTGCATAACAAGCAGAAATCATGTCTCGTTAACAAATATTAATAGCTTTTAATGGTTGACTTGCATGTAAAAAATGAAGCCCAGGACTCTTTTGTACGCATAATGGACTTTAAAAGCGAGATTTCTTTAGTGAGATTAAAGAGGGATAAGAGAGAACTGCATCTGAATTTCAAAGTGATCAAATGTGATTATATTAAATGAGTTATGGTGGGTTTTAAAACATTATACATTCATAGAGTGATGCGGTGAATTTTGTAGTAGGGGAAATTGTATTGTGGAAAATAAACTTCAACTTAAGCAAAATCATAAATATAATTATGTGAATGTATTTAAAAGTATACAGAATAACAGGAAAGTGATATTGATAAGTTTAAGAATAAGCAAACATTTTATTTCCGCAGTTTCATGTAATATATTAAGTCTTTTGGGGAACTTTTAATTCCGTTTTGTATAATCCAGCAATTATTATTTTTGGTACACGTAATTATTAAAGCTCAAAAGTTATAAGCATAGGTTTGTTATTTTTTTAATGAATGCTATTCGGTGTGATAATTGTATAATTTTAAAACAATAGAATAGTATTTCCATTAGCAAAGCGCATTCTATACTTTGTTTAAATGTGTTTGTAACTAGATTTTTACATACTAAAAATGTATCACCTAAACTTAAAATCTATCTTACTTTGAAAGAATTGACATTCAAAAAATAAACTAAATATTTAACAGTAAACTTAATATCTAACAGAAAATAGTAATTCAAATAAATTAAACATTAGTTTCGCAATAAACGCTTTCTGTGTTAAGTATATATTTTTAATGCTAAACTACTAATTTAATTCTTAAAATTCAATATTAAATAATTTATATAAAAAAAAAACTCAATTTTGCGATACTATCAGTTTAAATTGATATTTAACATTGTAAACCCCACCGTATCTTCTGTGAACTAAGAAATAGGAACATTCACATTATTCTCAAACAACATTGAATATTTTAATAAAAATTTTAAATTCTAAAGAGTAAGTACTCCTTATAATCCATCCATCATCATTCCCGTCAGCGTAAATATCAATATTTAATTTCAATTGATTCTGTAGAACTTGTTTTACTTTAAGTTATTTATTAGTGTAAGAAAGCCAACACAAACATCCTAAATATTTTCCACTATATGATTTTATACACTTAAATAGTTTAACTTTTTTTTATCTATACATTTCATTTTATTTTCTCATTATGCTTTCAATCCAAAATAATTTAATTATAGTAAGTACTAATAAGAATCCATAATTATATCATTCCGCTTAAAGATAAACCCAGCGTTATTCATTCTGTAGAACTTGTTTTTCGTTACTGTTCATTTCACTGCAGGAAAGCTTACACAAGCGTCTGAAATATTTTTTTGTTGTAAAGAGAAACGTAAGTCTCTATGTAATCCCTGTTAAGTTGATCTATTTCATGTACCTTTGGCTCAGAACCTATTAAAGATAATAACCTAAAATTTGCTATGCACATTTTGTAAGCAGTTTTAATACTACTGAAAAGAGCTTTTTTCATTTTTTTAAATAAGTTTTTTTTTTTACTTCTATCCTCATATAATGTTTTTTTTTTTCTTCATTTACATTTTTAAACATAAATAAAAAAGTAAAAATTATTTTTAAAGAAGATCTTTTCAGTAATTGCATTATAGACTTAAGAATAGTACCTGCAAATTTTGTATTAATAGTATCATTACTATCTGAGAAAAAAGGTTCACAAATTAAAAAAAAATTCTTTCAGATACAGCTATTTAAAGTTTTTGTATTACATAGTGAAAACACAAGAGGAGGAATTTAAAAAAAAAATATTAAATAATTCTACTGGTCGGATAAATATGATATCTATCACATTTTATACACACACACAAAAAAAAAAAATTTCAGAAAAAAATTAAAATTTCGAGATCAACCATGTACGTCTCCCTTACATTTTATATACATATATATGTTATATACTTTTATTTTCTAATACACTTTCTTATTTTAGTGTATTTTCATATTTCATATGCATTCCGACTAACATTTTGTATACATACATTTGTTAGGTACATTTATTTTTTAACATACTTTCATATTTTAATATACTTTTTCATGTTTCAAATGCTTTTACATTTTAACAACATGCATAATTTATACTTTCATAAAGATTTCATTCAAAATATCACATTTAATACTAGAAAGTACTAGTAATAATTCAAAATTATTCAATTTCGCGGAAAGATAAACATACCACGAAAATGATTCTGTAGAACTTTGTTTCTGTTAATGTCCATTTTACTGCGGAAAAGCCAACCCAAGCGTCCGCAATATTATTCATCGACGAGAACCTTTTAACTTCTTAGATGAAGAAAAGGCGTTAAATAAACAGTAAAAGACACACAGAGAAGGCAATGAAAAGAGAAGGGATATTGCATCAGAGTTTACCATCGCAGAATGCGCCTCACACCAGGACGTTGACTACGCAGTGGGATATCAAAATGGCCAGTGTCGGGGACTAAAGGATTGGGGGAAAGCCTTATTTATCGGCGTTTCAAACCCCTCTTGAGTGGCAAAGAAGATTAGGGGGTGGATATTTGAGTTTATATGTCTCTGAAGTGGGTCATTTGGGGGGTAATGGCAAGTGGACGAATGTCGTAAAAAATACCTCAGCTTTGTATCTGGTTGCTGCTGGGGATATTTGATTGGGGGGGGGGGGAGGAGGAGGAGAAAGGAGGTGCTTCGAATTTAGTAAATTTTATTAACAGGTTCAATGAACGAAAATAATATTATAATGGTATAACTAGGAAAAAAGAAAATATGTTGCCTTTAAGGTTTGTGGTAAAAACAATATAAAATTAAAATGTCTTATTAAATAATTGACTAACAAATTTGCCTACAAGTAACTGTGATTGGTATGAGTATCTAAAGATGTTGAACATAAATATCTCACAGGTCTCATGTCAATGATTATTAGTTTCTTTGTCAACTAACATATCAAATTATAATGCATTTTTTAAATAAAAATATAAAAGCGTAAAGTAATTTAAATGACAACTTCTGGTAAAAAGACAACTGTTTTCTTTTGATAATATCAACTTAAGAAGAAAAAAATTGTCAAGAGCAATGGATATTATATGTTTTTAAATAAGACTAGTTAAACTGTAACAGTAGGGGGGAAAATTCAACATTTATCAAAAACAGCAACGCAGTTGGAATAATTAAAAATATACAAATTTTTGGACAAGAATGGTTAATATTGAAGTACATAAACTTAATGATGTGAAACTTACCCTATGCGTGCAGCTGTCTTGTTTTTTTTCTTTCAATACACATTTAAATAGTAACACGCAGTCACTCCAGTTAATAAACAAGTATGAAAATAATTTTTTAAAAGTTTTGGTGGAAATGTATTTTTGAAAAGTAAGAATAAATGTGGAATCCAGTAAAGTCACTCAAACTCAAAACCACCCTGCTCACACTGAAACACAAGCTAGAATATAATATCTATCAATGCTCAGTAATACTCAAAATGAAGAATAACAATTCCACAGCAGCTGAAAAACCATTCAACAAAAATCCTCATGACTAATAGCCTCAAAAACTACTTAAAAAACATCATCACTCATCTATTTTTTTTTTTTTAAATCCTTTTCAATCTACTCGCCCTACACTGTTACAAACAAGTGGAATATCTGCTACAATTCCCCCCCAAAATCATATCATACCAACCAAGATCTCTCGATTCGTATACGCTCCACTAACACTACTTAATCCCAAATACAAAAAAATAAACCCTGCATTTTTAACCCTATCTCTTTAAAAAAGAGACATTGTAATTCTATTAGTACTTCACACATATGTCGTCGCAAACAAAACGATATTGGCGACACCAAAAATCTAAAATCAGTCATCGGACAAGTGCGAGGTATAACGTGTTTCAATCCTTCCCTCACTCACCCGAGCGTATCAACTCTCTCTGTACTGCAACCCCTTTGAGAACCCCAAAGGGGTAAATGGTAGAGCGGATTGACAGAGGAGCAACCCTTTGAAAAGGGCAGCTGGGAAAATAGAGTTAGTGTAAAGTTAACTGATGTGTTTAGGGGGTCTTTTTGAAAAGCTTTTAGAGTTTAATTTGTGTTTAATGACATTGTATTTGAAGTGAATAATGTTTCTAACGCGAGTAAGGACGTACGATTTAGGTTATTTTATTCATATCGTACTTGGACA
The DNA here is from genome assembly GCA_963978545.1 of Linyphia triangularis. NCBI lineage: Eukaryota > Metazoa > Arthropoda > Arachnida > Araneae > Linyphiidae > Linyphia > Linyphia triangularis. The sequence continues at coordinate 36,804,751 of OZ021722.1, read as the reverse complement.
GTATTTGAAAGTCATTTGTTGCAAATTCTTAAAGTGTAGTAGACTGATTGATGAAATGGATATATTGAAAGAAAGCTTGTTAAGTTGAACATTTTTAAAGAACTTTCCATAAGAAGAAAATGTCAATTCGCTTACATTCACTATAAGCGATTCTATGTATAATTGTACACACATTTCAGTTCTTATTCTATAGTAAAGGCTTTAGAAAAAGAAACGAAGATATCCGAAGCATAGATTATAGTACTTTTTTTGTTTTAATTTTTTTAAAAATTATGCTTTGAACTACAAATATATTCAGAATTACAAACAAAACAAACAAAATTTCAAATATATTCAGAATTAAAAAAGCACTATCAGAATAGTAAAAAAGATTTTAAAATTTAAACCTTTATTACATTGGAAAAGATGTCAGTTATGATAAAAGTTATTTAAAAACCTTTATTTCCAGGAGATGCCGATAATGATAATAAATAAGCTATTACATAAAAATGTCGGTTTGAGCTTAGATTTTTGTTATTTAAAAGTTTAGTTATGTTAAAGTTACTTCCGTTAATTTAAACTAAAGTCGTTTTTAAACCTTTATTCTTTCATAAAAAGCATTAATATAACTGAAAGTGACTGCAGTCTGGTAATACGTCTATAGAAAAAACAAAGAAAGTTTCTAAATATATTAGGGCATTAAGAGTATTATTTTCTCACTTATCACGTCTTATCTGATAGTGAAATAAAAGTGGAAGAAATCGACTTTCTTACTTTTCAAACTCGTGGAAAAGCTAAAAATTTAAATCAAGCGATGTAATTAATTGCTCTCCTAGGCTTATCGAGGAAATAATCGTTATAAATAAACGGTTACAGATAAAGTGAAGGTACAAAAAAAATAGAGAAAATAAAATATTTTATATTACTTTATTGTGCGGTCTAAAATAATATATTCTATACTATCTATGCAGACCAAGAAAATAATGTGGTTATTAAAATATATTATGATAACTTAATTATTTTCAGTAATATTGAATTAAATAGCATAATAAATATAAATAATACAAAATATCTTAAAATTGATTTAATTTTAAATAAATTTAATTCGACCACTATAATAATTTCAATAACAAATTGAATTTTTTTAAAAAATACATTAGTTAAAGCTTATTATTCATTTTAACATGTAAAAATATTAATTGAAAGATATTTCTATGCCATAAAGTGTTGAAATTTTACATTTTAGGCTGAAATTTCTAAATATTTTCAGATTTAGAATTCTTTTAATTGTTTTGAGTCGATGAAATTTTATAAATATACAATGTTGCTAACACTTACAATCTCGAGTGCACAAGTAACACTGAAACAAACCATCTATTGCAACAACATATTTGCTACGATCCTAACTAAGAATCGAGTTTTAATATAATTTTCTAGATTCGCCGACCATTTTTTTCCCCATTTCGTTTATCAGATATGTATTAATTGTAATTGGGGCTGTGGATGATTCGAATACACAGATAAAAATACAAAGTTTTCTTTGAGCCGAACACTTGTTTAGATTGAAAATTGATTAATGGCAGATAAAAACTGACTATGTTCATTTTGTAGATCAATTGATATACATTGGACAACCAACGTACATATTCCTCACTTTTAAGCTAAATTAAAGTTTCTAACACTCAGGAAAAACTTCTCCGCAATTAAGCATTCCGCCAAAGGATCTCATTAAATTCGGATTACTCCAGCAGAAAAGATCACCTCAAATTAACATATCACGGGCTAATTTATGCATTGGAAGAGACTTTCTGGAAGTGTAACACGTCACCACCGGTTATCCGGTAGTCCGGCAACGGAAAGATACGCATCTCTTCGATGAGTACACGCTCTCTTGGCTCACTCATAACTCTATTCCAAGACATCTCCTTCTCCTTAACAGGAAGAGTGGTTTGTAGTTGAAAGGAAGAACTGGAGAGAAATTAGGCTACAGGATGATAATTTTGAATGAAGTTCGTGAAGTGGAATTGTTGATTTGATTTGGTTGGAGGTTGGTGATATTAAAGAGGGCTACATTTAATTGAGATTTGTCGTTTTGAACTTTAAATTTTACATTTTACAGTAGGTTTGATTGCAATATGTCAGATTTTTAAGATGTGCAAACGCATGAGAAACAAAATGGTATTGTTTAATGTCATGGACTATGTCCAAAAGGTAGTTTGTCTTATTACAAAACTAAAAGTACAAGATGTTACTAATTAAAGCTCTGTGGAGGGATATTTAGATCATGTAGTAAGCAACACATCTTCATACAATTTTGCAAACGTAAACAGAAATCACAGAAAAAAAAAACGTTAAAAAAAATAATAAAATGTAAATCTTCACATCAGATCAAAATATAGCATTTTAAGGACTTATATGATAATTAAAGTTGGCTGAACTTTTTCAAGAAAATTATAAATATTGTATACCAAAAAGACAATTCAATGAAGCTTTAAATATCTATCCAATAATTGATGTCATTGAGTCATCATTTAAGAAAAAAATAGTAATAATAATCTATTTATTAAAGTTTTTTTTATCTATATATATATATCTATATATATATATATATATATATATATATATATATATATATATATATTTAATTCTTCGAAATGTCAAGATCATTTTCCCGTAATATGCAATTTGCACATGGCTGTAAACAGAAGGACTTTAATCGGGAATTAATATTTTTTACTATATACAGTATCGCTTGTGCAAAATAACAAAATATAACATTAAATATATAATTAATAAAATTAAATATATAACGAGTAAAATGGGCAGTGTAAAATTTGTAATTAAAAGATATGAGCACCCATGAAAGCTTACATTGAGATAATAGAAAATTAGAATGACAAAAATGGTATTAAAATGAAATAAACGAGCAAATTTTTACGTATGAAATCGTAGCGTGTATGATAAATCTTAAAATTAAGAAATGCCATGAAATTTTTTATTTTTTTAAATTTAATAGCATTCAGCGTCTTATCTGATAAATTTACTCAAACTTTGTTGTGTTTATCATTTTATATGCTTTGTAACATTAAAATTCACAAATCTGTTTTTATACAAGCAACATCTGCATATATTTAAAATACAGCTCATAAATACAACATAGCTTTCCAATTCCAAACAACCTTATATTAATGTTTTCCCAATCTATTCATCCGTAATTGAACAAGAAACATTAGCGAAAACTTAAAAATCCAATTCAAAAGGATTCAAAAACAAGCTTTACTTGGCGCTTAAAACATAAGAAAAAAAGGCAAAATGTGTGTCTAGAAAGAAGATCTCGGCTCCTAAAAGCTGTTAGACGTAATAACATGGACTAATTACGAGCGGCTTTTAAATTGAGCGCAAAAATTAATCGTTAAGACCCCATCCGTTTTAGATAATCGCAAAGAGGATGAAATTTAATACCTATTTCGTTTTCCCCAGAGTCACCCAGCTAAGAAGCAATAGGCAGATTTGAAAGAAAATTCCCCAAAACTTCCCGCTAAAAAAGAAACAGCTTTTAGCGCCATCTATCGCATTGGCAGGTCGTTAATTTGAGGGGCTGCTAGTTTGAAATTTAAAGGCTGTGATTATTACTAGATTTTCTTGATTATTTCCATGCAGGGCTGTAGATAGCAATTTAATCATTAAATGGATCGCAGTTTAACCTATTTTTAACTAAGTCTATTTTTAATTTTGAAATTAATAGTTAACTGGTATTATTCAGTTTATAGAGCAATTTTTTAAAGTTTAGAAATACATAAACATGTAAAATGTTCGCCTATTTCGCACTTGAACATATTTTCCAGTATTTTTTTTTTTTTTTAATTTTTTTTTTAGCATTTATTGCTAATTTTATTAATTATAAAAGTTTGGTGAATGTTTGTTTAGTATCGAAGTTGAATTTTTCTAAATGTTATTTTCTCTTAATATTGTAAAAATTTTCATAGCAATCTCGTCCGCATTACGGTTGTCTAAAACTACAGATGTTATATTTCACTAGACAAACAATACTGGAACAATAAAGAAATTACAAAAATCTAAATCAAGAAATAAACAATGAAATCGCTTCATAGAAACGGGACTCTCAAATTGATATCAACGAAAATCAATATAAATATTCCCAATGCCAATCTTAAATTTGAAAAGGTGAATTGATAATTAAATTACTCTAAACGATCTCTTATTTAATAAAAATATCTTCCCGTTCTTTTTTAAGTTTTTCTACAGCATTAAAATGAGTGAAATTCTTTGAGAGGTGTACGAATTTATAAATAAAAGTATATCTAATTTCTTTAAAAATATTGAAAAATGTTAATTTCAATGTTACTACACTTAACCATCCAAATCAATTGAAATAAATTTAGTATTTTTCTTTCACTTAAAATTTTTGTACATTTGAGAATTCCTTAGTATCTGTTCAATAAATTAAAAAAATAACCATTGTAAATATTATATTTATGAAAATTATACTTAGGTTTAACTATATTATTTTATTGAGTAATGTGAAACAAACTTACATAGTTTAAATATCTACCGCTCAGAAAAAAATAAATAAAAATAGTACATTGTTTAAGGATTGGCATGTATTATAGAATACACCAACAGCGATAAATTATTCGTAAATATTTTTAACTCTCTCTATAACTGACTTCATAAATATACTCAATACCCTAACTTTATTATTAAAATATACCTTAACTATAATAAAAAGTACTTTACCTATAACAATAAGTAATAATAATGTATCCAAACTAAATATATAAAATATACCTTAACTATAATAAAATGTACCATAAATATAATAAAGTGTACCTTAACTATACAGGGTTATTCAGAATTCTCTTCAGGGTTTGGAAGCGCTATAGTAAAAGAACTAAGACTAGTACAGCAAATAAGAACGTTTGAAAGAATACAGAAACAATCCCAGTTTTATTTGCATAGCTTACAGGTGCTCTATGGGTGAACCTTTGGTCACACGGTATACACCAATGCAATAGTCCAGTTCCAGTCGGAAAAGTCCAGTCCTTGCTTCGAAACCCGGGAAGGGATTCTGACTAATCCTTGTAATTTTCATTAAATTTCTTGAAACGATGTTAGCAAAAAAAATTTTACAGACACACCAGAATCTCAACTTTTTACTAGATAATCATAGCAGATATATGGTTATCCATTTCCTATGAATTCCTCCCATAATGCATCAATTGAAACGTACATTATTTGATTTGCTTACTGCGATTTTACGAATCAGCACAATTACTTGATTTAAGTAAATTGTATAAAATATTATACGCAAACCAAAATTCCCAGAAGAGAACATTCCTAATTATAATCGTTTCTCCGTTCATTAGCTGTCATTTATGTAGTGATTGTAAGAGAAACAGATCATTACAATACGCAACAGACGAACCTAATTTATACCCAACTGCCCACTTCAATAAGATATTCAACATAAGGCTGCTCTAATAAAGCATTGGTGAAAGCAACTTTAGTCATGCTGGAGTGCAAGATATTGAATTTTGGACTTGTATTGAAAACTTGATGCTTGTTAGTACGGATTATAAGGAGTGTATTTAACGATTCGTATTCTAATTACTATAGAAGCTCTATGTTTATGGCTACATAAATTCATAGTTAAAATATTTTGAAGACATTCTTCCTTGTAAATAAACTATATGTATAGGTAATTTTGGGTTAATATTCATTTCTTTAAAATAAATAATTTTGTATACATTGCATACTTATACAATTATATAATTTTCTCAACATTGCAATATAATTTATTTTAAAGAAATGAATTCTAACCCAACACAAAATGTAATATATTCGTGTTATTTTTTAGATATTACAATATAAATCTTTGTTTTATTTTCATTTACAGCTAATTATGGATTTCTTACGAAATATCGTTTATAGATTTGTCTCTAGAACAAGTTGAAACTCAGAATTTAACAATTCTATAACTTCTTATTCAGACTTTAAAATATGTTTAAACACAAACTGAGGATGAAACTTGTATGTATATTTGTTATATTTTTAGTCTCATAAACCTAGCTGCGGATATTGACCTTTTACGCTGTAATGCACTTTTTCCCCGAAAAACTTTCAAAAATAGTCTCTTAAATTAAAAAATCAAAACATTTTTTTATATTTAAAACAATATTAACACTTCGATGGTTGAACCCACTATTGAAAAAAAAAATTATTTGGTCAATCCCTAATTCAACAATCCAAGTTCTGATACACCATTCACGATCCACAACCGTAAACCCCAAATTAAGTATTCCCGGAAAAAGCAAAACCATGTTCCAAGCCTTATCGCTTTCTCCCATTTCCAATCCCGAGTATCTTAACACGCCATAGGTGTGATATTTTTCAAAACTTAACCTCCCTGTTAGTCCACACAGGAACCTACATTATCACGATCCCTTTATCAGTTGATTAGCGGTTAGAAGCCGAAAAGTCGTCACGCTGTATCAATGTCACGTCTCAAAGCCGTATTGTAAGGGGAGTTCTCAGTGGTTTATTGTGGAGGTTAAATTAAATGATAACGTCGAAAGTTGTAATTGTGCCTTGGCTGCTGAATGCTGCTTCGTATGAAGGTATTGTCATGAATAGGAGGGAATATGGAGATTGCTTGGGACGTGGAATGGTAGGCGGAAGGTGTCACGGAAAAGTGGAAGAGACTCTTTTAGAAATAATTTAATGGTATACATTGTAGTTGATATGAAGTTGAATTTGATGTGATGCGAATTGAATACTTTTTTGCATTCTTTTGTTTTTTACTAACCCTTTATTTACTGACTCGATTTTTACGTCTCGTCAGTTTTTTTATGGTACTGTATTAATTTAAACGCTTTGAGATCCATTAGAACTTTGAAGTCCACTTCTATGATATTCGTTATTCAATTGTTGGATGGCAGTACAAGCATATTTCTATTTATAGGCAAGCATAAGGATGATTTTTGATATTCTAGGCATCTAACTTGGCTTTACATAGTCCCAAATACTTGTATCTAGCAAGCTTTCAAACAGATATAAGCTTAAGCCGTTATTCAGCAATTAAAGAACGAAATTCATAAAAGTGGATTTCAAATTCTCTTTGAGTTTCGGAGCGTTTAAATTAATGCTGATGGGACTTATATGTCCCCCCACCCCGGCAGTAAATAGAAGGTTAATGGAAGTAAAAAAAAATGAGTATTAGATATAAACTTTCAGCGGTGTTTTTATTAAACTTCTATCTGATCTTATTGGTAGGAATAATGATTGAAAAAAAGACTATTATATAAAAATATATATTGGAGGTAATCGTTCTGTGTTCTATACTTTGGTTGAATATATCGAATGTCAATATTGGAAGCAAATCATTATATCGATGAAAATTAGTTTATGTAAAGTTGAGGATTTAAATGAAGATTATAAAGATTATGTTCAGCTACTGTTTGGATAAGTATACTTTTATGTTTAAGACTTTGATAAATTTAAAGTAATATTATATTTTTATGAGAAAAGTTCAATATGTATACTCCTGTAGACCGACCATCACAACTGTGTAAAATTATGGGTAAAACCATAAATTTGTAATGTATAATAAATTACACCTTCATTGAGTTTATATCATGAATCAAGTTTGTTGGTTAACACTGGTAGACTGAAAAAAATAAATATTCGAGGTTTGGAAAACCCTAAACATATTACTTAAAAGGTCATAATTATAGGACCATTGATGAGAAACTATACTTCAGTTTTTATTAGTCATAGTCTATACTCTATGTTTATACACATTCCATTATATGCTTTAAATAATTGATTTGAACTTAAACTCAAGATTTTTGAGAGGAAAACCTTTTATTTGTAATGTGGGTAGATTTTATAATGTTAGAGGATTATATTATACTAGAGAATAGATTATAATTATATTACAATAGATTATAATTATAATACAATACAATAGATTATAATTATAATACAATACAATAGATGATAATTACATTACAATAATGTTACTCTTCGATTTAATGAATTGAAAGGAATTGAACCATCAGTAAAATGGTTAATTTCAGATATAAGCTAATGTTAGGCTTATTTCCCTGAAATATCCTTTTTTTGGTAATTTTTAATTATAGAGGAATTTACTTAATGCTATCATATGCTACAATAGAATTTAAATGAAAACATTATCGGAAGAGGTTACATGAATGTGCATAAAAGTAAAAAAATTACAAGGTCTAGGTGTGTATTTGGAGATATAGTGTTAGTTCAGGTCATTGAAATAAGTTAAACAATTACAAGACTTAATTATCGAGGTTGTTACAATGCTACTAGAAAGTATGGCCTTATCTATGATATTGTCACCAGAAAACTACAAACCCAACCATCCTAAACTAAACATTTCATTTCGGCCGAATCTTTCTACTTCAAGATATATCAGAGTTTATCTCGTCCAATTTGGCCCTTGAAAACTCACTTATCTCCGCAGAAACTAGGCCGAGAAGCTGGAGCCAAATAATTAGGTGGACCTGGACCGTGGCCTCGCTAATTGCGAGATAAATGAAGACAAATATCGCCCTTTGCCTTTCATCTGATGCCTCCCTCAACGACAGTTCCGATCTCAATGTGGACGAACTATTTGCTGTGTGCCTCATCGACTTGAATTGGATTCATTAGAGTTTAATTGTTGTTAATGTGAATTGAAAAGCATGACTTAAAATTGCTGAAGGGGACCACAAAACTTGTAATTCCTTAGAAATTTGAAAGAGTCGCATTGGTTTGAAAATTTATTCTGCTGGGAATATATGGTTTGTCATGTTTTAAGAGTGTAGTGTAGTTAAATTAAAAGAAGTTCCGTGCCACAGAGGTGAAAAATACGCTTTGCAATAATTTTTAATAGGTTCGATTTCGAGTAGAGGTGATTAGATTGTAGTGGTTAGGAGTGGTTATTTTCAGGTACAAGAGCTATATGTGGGTTTTAATGCATCGAAGCAATGTTAAAACAAGTAATAGGAAAATATTAGCCTTATTTCAAGTAGGAAATGTCTTCCAGTAGATCTTTCACGGGTAAGGTATTCCCATTTGTGTTTTGAATGAGGAAAAACACCGCACAGGAAGTTTAAAAATTGAGATTAAAATAAATTTTTACACATTATTAAAACAATACTTTCAGAATATTTTCAAACTAGGAATCACAACATTGGGTTCTCTCAAGCTAGGCCAACCTTTTCCCTCTTAGAACTAAGTTCAGGCTATTTGATTGCACGAAGTGCTCATGGAAGCGACATAGCAAAATTATAAATATAACTACAAATAACATTATCTTAGATTTCGAGAGTTTTCCTGATTTTATTTCATATTATACGCACAGGTAGGGATGTGTCGATTAATTCCCTTATTAAGGCTTTAAATAAAATATAAAATTAACATATTAAAACAACCAGAAAGTGTATCCAGATTAGGAAGTAAGCATATTTCTACAAAATCATTCTCATTCCTGTTCTTGCTTTGAGCGATAAAATGTAACACAAATTTAACTTTTTAGTACTATAATGAAAATTTATATTTGAAATAAAATGCAACACATTAAGTAATTGTAGTAATTACAGCCGATTTAATTATGAATAATTTTTCAGTGTGGTTAGTTTGTTGTAAAATTTATACAAAAACAAGCTACGCTCAGAGTTCGTCTAGTATCAAAATTGAATTATTAATTAAGATTCAATAACGAGTGCAAACAAAGATTATACAAATACAAAAATTACTCATAAGGCACTGTTTGAAATAACTTTAAAAAAATTGATATCTTGACAAGGATATGAAACTTAATGATGTTAAGCTTTTAATTAAGCTTTTTAATGAATAGATTAAAAGTGCTCTTTTATTTGATTTGTTGTTGCTTAATTAAAATGTGAAATTTTACGAAGAAGAGTTCGAAATAAATTTAATGTTAAGACTTATTTGCAGTGACAAATGCAGTGACAAATTTTTATTTAATATAGTTTAGATGGGCTGCATATTTACTTATGGAATATTAATAAAAATGTTTTGTATTTACATAGAACGTTTAGTTTTTCAAATATCATGGACATGTTATAAATTTAAATTAAATTTTGAGTAAAATTTCCACGTTTCTAGCTACCGTATATTTACCTTTTAGACAATAAAAATGTTTGATGATCTTAAATTATTACAAAATTCGAAAAATTAAATCCAATAATAATTGAACAAGACTTGAATAATAGCGGACAGAAGAAAAAGAAAAAAAGAAAACACTTTTACTGACACTGATGCATTTTTAATGCTTAAAAAATTCCTTTTCACATAAGCGAATTTGCTTGCAAAACGTCGAAAAAGAAAAAGTTAAAGGCATAGAATATCAATGCATGTACTATTCAAAATGTGCTTTTTGTATTTTCTGTTTTCTATTAACAATTAAAATGCAAAGCAAAATGTTATAAATAAAAATATAATGAGTTAGATTTTGACAATAACTGTCCCTCAAAGATTGCTTTTAGGCGCATTTTGGTACACTACATCAGGTCTTAGATACCAAGCATATACTTGGACTTTAAAGAACAATAAAGTAATAAATGAAACTTTATGATTTATAGAAATAAAGCATTAGGATAAAAAAAAAAAAATTCCTCCGAAAAAATAATAATAAAAATTAAATGTAGCAATACATTTAAGAATACTAAATAAATGAGAAATTAATATAATTAAGAGAAATTTTCCAATAAATCAAAGCATTTTTTTTTTGCTATTATTTTAATCATATCAGTAGTCTGACAATAAAATGTCTTTGTGTAAAAACTTTTATAATTTCCTTCTTCTTTCAACCTATTACAACATGAGCTATAGATATTTATTTGCAAATTTAATTTTGATATAGAAATGTTTCCCTTAGTTTACAATAATACAGAGAGTACAACCATTTCTGTGAAATTTTCGTTATTTTTACAGATTTTACTTAGTTTTTAAGGATTTTTACGGTTTTACGGACGCTCTTTTAAACCTACAGAAAAGACCTTCATAAAATATCTTTTCTCAAAATTTTATCAATACTCTTGACGATTACAAATACATCCGCTATTGCCGATGTTTACGTTGTTTTATGTTGATGAAATTAGTTGATATGGCTGTTGGCGCAAATATGGAATTCATTCATCGTAATAAAAGAGTACAGATCATGAGCAAATCATGAAAATAAGTAAACAGTAAAAACAATGGAAAATCCGTAAAAAAAGTTAGCATCTCTGCAGTATTATAAACGCATCAGAGTGCATCATTCAATTGAAAGAGATCTAAATGGTCTAAATCAAATAAGATTAAATTACTTTTAGAATTGGACAAGAGCCACTTTCTGATTTTAAGTCTTAGAAAAATTGCAAGCCTCATTTCAGATTTCGTTGGAACATTGATTCTTAACATTATTTTTGAAACTATGAATTCTTCAATTTTTAACAAATCAGCAAAAAATCTAATTATTGAATGATATAACAAAGAGCTATTTTTAAGTGAGGGTTTTTAAGTCATGAGGTTGCTTTAGGAGAATTAAATAATCACTTACAATACAATCATTTACAAAAACATTGAGTAACATTAACTTTTAATCTTCTGTAATACAGATTTACGATTCAAGGCTATTTTACAGATAATATATTAGGATAAAATATATTTATATGAAGAATGCGCAACCTCTACCATCATTTAGCAATATCTAATTTATTTTACTGTCAAAGTAGTAGCTAGTCGTTAGTTTATTTTACGTATATTTAATATCAGCTGTTCAAATATTTCATCGTAACAATCATAGTTTCTAAATGTTAAAAATAAAATGCGTCAATTAAACGTTAAGGATATTAAATTACATTTTTATTCATTTTTTAAATAGCAAAATAAAACAACTTAATTTGGTTGCTTTAAAAGTTACACAAATACATACTTAAAATCATGTGTTTAATATATTTTTAAAGGAAGATGTGGAGTTTATGAACAAGGAATTGTAAAAGAGATATTTAACACATTCACAATTAAAACTTACAAAATTACGATAAGGGTTGCGAGTTCAAACTATTGTTAAGTTTTTTTTTTTTTTTTTATGATATTTTAAAATTATAACTTTTGTTTAAACTATAAAGCATTAATTTGTTGAAAATTGTGTTTAAAATATTATATATAGTAATATAATTAGAAAAATATATTAGCAAAACATCAACATCTATATTTATAAAAATAGAAACTCAATTTTGATTGACATTTAGAAATAGTATTATGTGTTTTTCATTTGTAGACATCAAGTAAAGTTTATGTTACTGTATCTCACATTGAGCGTTACATTATACTAGTAACAAAGTTTTCATAAAAAGAAAAACAATTTTGTTCACTATACTATCTACGATCTGACCTTGCAATAGAAAATTCCAAGCTTTTTTTTTTTTTTACTTTATTGTAACTTAAATTAAAAAAATAAATAAAATACTGTCAGTAAAATTCATTAACAGTCAGTTCGGGAATATCATATCTCAAATATCAATATTTAACACATAAATTAAATAGCATGTAAAATATATAAATAAAATCAGTAATTTGGTAATAAGACACTGGAGGAAGAGAAGGACATACATCATTTTAAAATCCTCACAACTCAAAACACACATCCATTAAAATTAACCTCATTAATACCTGTAATTGAAAGCTCTCGGAGTAGATCTGAAAGGTGAAGTTCCCCTCAAAAAGAAGATCTTCTCTCAAACATGGTCAGAAAAAATTCCACACAGACATTAGACATCCCACGTGAATCCACGTGTCAACTTGACAGAACTAATCAGCACGAAAGTATCAACTCGATATCATATACAATGCAATATTCAACACTTCTCTCCACATATCACAAGAGTCATCACCTCGTTATTAAGAAGTTATCCATACGCCAATAAATTCCACATGTAACGAAAATATTAATCCAGTCCAACACAGACAGAAATATTAAGAAAATAAACTTATTACTTAAATATTTATAATTTTAATTGTTTTAATTTTTTTTCCATTCATATATGATTATTTTTATGAATGAGATAGTAAGTTTTTTTTAGTTTTTTTATTATTAAAGTTGTTAGTGGTTTTTGTTCGCGTGAAGGGTTGTGAGTGTTCGGGGTATGGTGCCGACGTGAGGGTGCGAGAAGGCGCTGTTTGTTGGTGCGATGCCGTCCGTTCTTCGGTCGGGCGCCGACAGAAACTGCGGAGGTAGCGCCCGCTACGAGGATCGGAGAAAGCCGGCATGCGCACACACCGGCAGTTGGTAGTAGGGGGTCATAAGGATATTGCAGAAAGTCGCATGGAAACAGGGGGTTGATATAGTTGATTATTTTTTTCTTTTTCGGGTATGTAAGGAATTTTCTTGACACGAGTACTACATGAAGGTTATAATGCTTTGAAACATCGTCAAAATATGGTTTAGATCCCAAGAGAGAATGTATTCCGGGGGGATATAAGGTCGTTTCGAATAAAAGAAAGACTGAAAATTTCCAACGAGCATCCCCCCCCCCTCCCCCACTTAATATCGACTATCACAATCGCCGTCCGTCCATTTGTTTTCGAAATCAGGATTATGTTGCAGGGAAAATTGAAAATCTTAAAAAAAATTCCATTACCAAGGTTTTTATTTTATTTGAAATATTTATACAATAGTTATTTATCAGTGCATACTATTTATTATATTCGCTTTTTTACTTAAAATCTCAGTTGCGTTAAGTCTTCTATTGAAATGGCTTAAGTTGAATCATTTAATAAAATATGATAGGAAATTTTATAATTTTATTCATTTTCTTAATTTCAAGGTTTAACCATTTTTGTTTACTCATTTTGAAAAATTTTGCTAGTACATAATACGTCTCGTGTAACTTGATAAGTAATCTTTTTTCTAGCATAAATATTCCAATTCTTCTTAAACTTATGTAATCGTTGAAATTTTACACCAGATGAATAATTATTGTTTTGCTTTGTCTTTCAATGCCATATGATTTGAAAATTGCTAATTTTTCAAGTGATCTTGTAAAAAAAAAAGTGATAATTACTATAACAAGTGCAAGGAAAGTATCCGATTATAGAATTAAAAAAAAATATTTACTATATTTTGAACAAATTTAACATAGAACATAGCAAAGAAATTAAGTGAAAATGAAGTTTTGACACAAGGTTCCCAAAATCAGGATCCTTGATTACGAGACAGTATCTTAAAAGGTGATTTTTAAAAGAATTTTAAAAAATATATAATAAAAAAAAAAAAAAAAAAAAAAAAAAAAAACATGCTTTTACGATCTTCCTATGTAAAAAACATAATAATTTTGTGAAAGCACGAACTTTTTCTTCGAATTCGGCAATTCATGTTTCATTACAAATTATGTCACAAAAGATCATTTACTAACGAACCATAAAATCGCTACTCAAAAACATTCTAAAGCATTAAAAGCGTGCTATAACAGAGGATTATACAGAGATTCCAATGGGAGTTAAGAAGTTTTTTTTTTTTTTTTTTTTTTTTTTTTACTAATTCTCTAAAGTTGCTTAATTTGAATTTTAGATTGGTCCTGAGGTACATTATGTGCATATAATAGTATTATATATGAATATTCAATCAAACCCCTTTAATGTGAAATCAATGGGGCCGCCGAAAATTTTCGCATAAACCGAATTTCGTATTAACCGTGCAGAAACCTTTTCATCTAATTAATGCAGATTTAAAGCTACTAGCTATATGTGTATTTAATACTGTTGTTAAGAACATTTACATTGCAAGGCTTATATTTAATACAATAGTTTAACAAGACATTTATTAGGAACATAAAAAAAGTAAATGTACTCACCAATAACCTATTATTTATTTGACTTATTGAGATGTCTGTTTTTGATATTTGCTTTAAATTTTTAATAAAGCATTTTTTTAAATGTGTCTACCTCTTTAAAATTATTTTAAGCACATGAAGCAATATCCTTGATGCATCAGTAGTTGAAAGGTTTCATCTAAAAAAAAGTGGTTTAAAAAGTAATTTTTTTTTCGCCTTAAGCGGTATTTCATTGTGGAATATTTCGTGTTAAACAAAAAAATTAGGGTTAAGTTTGAACTTCATCGTACGGAGAACTGCCTTTGCTTCACGTTAAAAGGGATTTCGTGTTAAGCGATTTCGCATTAACGGGGTTTGACTGTACGCATGCATATATATAAACAATAGTGTTTTTTTTTAATTTTTTTTTTATTTTTTATAATTTACTTTACAAATTTAGTTTCAATAATTGGAGTCCAAGGGGAAAAAATGGTTTAAGATACTTAAAAGTCAGTTTGAGAAAACGCAATTTGAAGGTTTAAAAACGATTAGAAATACATAAAACCATTTACTTGCATTTAGTTAATTTACTTAGAAGTAAATTAGCTTTCGAATGGTATCATTTTTTCAAAAAGACGACTTATCATTAGTTAGCACCTTTAATATTCCAAAAGAAAGCACTCATACTTTTAGTTTCAAAGAAAGTTCGTTCTTTTTAGTCTTCAATTTTGAATAATTTTAACTCTATAAAATGACATAGCAAGATGTGCATCTAATTCATAATCTAATTCATAATCGTAATCAGATAAACTTTGAAATATAAATTTTCTAAATTAAATAAATTATATAATATTAAAGTTTAAAAAATGTATAATATTTAAAATTTTGATCGAGGGTTTTCCTAATGTGCGGACATGGACCTACGTCATGAGAATCCTATTGGAATAAACTTTCTACATGTAAAAGAAATAAAAACTACGTTTCAAAATTTGGAAATAAGTGCTAAAAACTTAAAACTAAGTTGAATACTTAAAATGAATTTTAAAAGTAAATTTTAATTAAATCATGAAGGGAAGTGAGTAAATATTGGAAAGCTATTTACGTTTTTTTTTCAAATTTTTTTTTTTTCAAAGAATATTTATTGAATAGAAGTTCTATTTTCTGTTCTATTTCGAGTGTGGTATCACAAAAATAATAGTTTCAAAACATTTACATTTCAGTTAAAATGTGCGTAAAAGTACCATATTATATATATTAAAGAGTTATTCAAAAATAATGAACAAATATTTTTTAATTATTTAGTTCCAAAAGTTTATATCATTGAAATATTTTGTGACTACTTGTAAATTTTTCAGAAAAATATTTTTATATGTCTAAAAAAATAAAAATGCGTTATTATTTGGTTTTTGTACTTTTTATTCAGGTGAAATAATAAAATACATTTTTAGAAATATAATATTTCTTTGATAAGCAAGGATATAAAAAAAAAAAGGTTGTTATTACAGAGATATGATAAATAAACTAGAATTTAAAATCTTCAAAATTAAAGTATTTCGAATTTTTGCATTTTATGTCCCATTTACAAATGCCTAATGTTTTACTTTAAAGCAAAATTTTAGAAATTTTTTTTTACGACTATACTTGTATTTAATAATAGAAATAAAATATTTTATAAATTTGACATACTTTTTGTTAATTTTTCTAGAGATATATAAATTTGACATACTTTTTGTTAATTTTTCTAGAGATATATAAATTTGACTTCGTAAAATCACTGAAATACTTTTTTAATAAAAAACGCATTTATAGTTTTGCATTCATGTAATGTTACATTAAAATTATATTCATACTAGGGGGCTCCGCCCCCTGCTCGCTGACGCTCGCCGAACCCCGGGATTGGTGCGCATTTCCCTATGGTTCGCGAAGCGAAATAGGCTCGCTTCGCTCGCTTCAAAGTGATGCCCTAGCAAAAATCAATTTCAGTTGCATAATCAAGAAAAATCTCGAATAATTATATTGTGCCATGAAACTGAAAAAATTGAATTATTTATGATGAGCTGCAATAATTGCGACATCATTATCCTGCTGCTTAAGTGAGACGCGTTAAGAAGGAACAGTGTGGCAACGCAGTAAAACGTTTTTGGAAAGCAATAAAAATTAACAGTTTCATGCACATATCTAAAAAATATCAGGTATTTCAATTAACAATTCAAATATATTGATTGGTTTCGCATGAAGGGCCAAACTAATTAAAGTTGCACATCGAAATTTCTTAACGCAGCAATATAAGTAGTTATATGTTTGCATACTCTTTCTTGGGAACAGAAGCAGTATAGAACCCTATTGGCGACTTTTCCCGGTTTGAACTGATCGGATTGCCGTTTTTTTACACTTTTGGCAACCCCTCCTTCCTACACGATGTCCCGTGGGTTTCAATCTAGCAACCCTTTCAGTTTTGGCCCAACAATGGACAATTCCCGCATTTTTATTTATTTTTTATTTTTTTATTCAATTCTAAATGTTCAGAAAAGGGCATAAACATAAAAATTTCTGCTCAATGCGCTTTAAAAAAAAAAAAAAAAAAAAAATTGCGATCGAAATTACCTTGTTAGAGGTTGGCGAAAAAACGACCCATTTCGTTGGCATTGAACGTGACGTAAAGAGAACTGAAACATCTTGGCTTGAAATGCAGCAACGGAAACCAGATTTGCAAGTTTCTCGCAAATCACACCAACCTGTACGGAATGTAGCAAATGGTCTACCAACGCCAACTTTTTCAACTATAAGTATTTGGCACAAACCTCACGATAACCATAGAAACGCAGGGATCTGTTTACGTCACGAATTTTGTTGACTGTTTTGATCGACCTGTTTTTGGCTCGGTTTTGGGGCATTTTCTTTTCTTAATATTTAAATAACTAATTTTTTTTAAAGAACTTTTGTTTATATATTTGGAATCAGAAAGAAATTCATCATAATTATGTACTAATTTCACTCGTTTTTAAAAAATGCGGGAATTCATAGGCAATTCACTTGTTATTAAAAAAAGGGCGTCGGCTGGCATTTAGTTGGTGTAATTCTTGGCACAGAATCCGTACCCGACTTGGAATTTTAACCGACAATTTTTTGGAAAAACCTGGTTTATATAGAATTTTAATCCAAAAGAAATGTACAAATCGTGCATCAATTTATTCCGGCATCAACGTAGATATTAAATCAATACGGTTTAAATAGGCAATAATTTGTATCAGTAATAAGAAAAGAAAATATAGCGAATTCAAGTTGTTGGCTACTACCAGAAGTCAAATTTCAAAAGATATATTGTGATTGGCTGAATCGCTGAATTTGAAAACTCGTGCATAAAGCACATTTAGGAGATTTGTGATTGGTTGCATGAAGTCGTTCTGCTCACAGAAATACAGCTGAATTTGGGCGGCATGGTTGGTTGTTTTCAGATTATCTGGCGCCGTCAGCAACACGAGGGCTATAATGCGCCGAAACATTCGTCATTAGACAAGCCAACATACATTTACAAACACCCATGCCAACACGGGACTCGAACCCGCAACCTCGCGGTCTAGAAGCTAGCACGCTAACCACTATACCATTGGGCGGCATGCAAGAGAATTATATAACTAGATAAATGGTAAGTTCGAAGGTTCTGATCATTGTTAGAAAAAAATAAAAATATCGTTCCATTTAGAAATGTTTATTTTCAGTCATTAAATATCGCCAAATTCTTCATTAATATGGCTTGGTAACTGGATCTTATGTTCCACAATAAATTCGAACGTAAAACCGGCCTTTTAGTGACTGCCCCAAATCTTGATAAAATACATTGTCATCAACAACGAGTTAATCGCCAAGTTTCATATTGATTGGATAACGGCAAGTGGGTTAATTAGTCCTCTGATGGTTTTGTTTGCCCTCACAAACACGCAAACCAAATTGAAGTTAATTTACAAATTAAAAAAAATTAGTACGAAAAATTCGAAATGCATTTTAAAAGTACTCTGCAAAAATCCTAATTTTTATAACGGCAACAAATACGTTCACTTATGTGTGAGTTTCAATTAAGTTTAAAAAAAATAAAAAGAACTATTTTCTGAATCGACCAATTTTCAAACATAAAATATTGCACAATTTCATATTGAATCTTGTTAACATTTTAACTTTAATCTGAGCATTCCTTACAAAGTTCAACAAAACTAATCCAAAAACAAACTAGGCATTATTTAACCAACTCCGCCAACATTCTTTTCTTAAAGGAATTGTCCGGTCTATGAATCAAGTCCTCAGTGACCGTCTCGGAAATGCCCGGATAAATTCATTTTTATCCGGCCCCCCTCATCTTCCATTCCCCTCACGATCCAGCATCTCGAATACCTTCTGGAACTTCTCTTTCATTTTTGCCATTTTTATTCTCTCCCTATCCCTTTCTTGCCCTTTTCTTCTTATTATTAGGGCGTCATCCGCTGAATTCTTAGCATCTCTCTTGCCACCAGGCCACAGTTGTGTAGCAATTTCGGTAATACCCCCTCGATTTTGTCGTTTTCTTCTTTTGCTGTTTTGTTTTGCATGATGGTTTTGAATTTGTATTTCAAATTGGGTTTTGTGTATTTATATACGTTAAGAATTGAAACAGACAATTTATTGCCGAATCCCTATTGGATACTTACGATCCAATTTTAGTCTAAACTAGTTTGTAGTGAATAGCTTTATCTGCAGGATGTACAAACAAGTCGCCTCTCTTCTACTAAAACATCGCTTCTACATATGTATCTATTGTGATACATCAGGTCTAGAAACCAAGAGTATGCATTTCGACTCTCTGTTAAAGTCTATGAAACAACTATAAATTTGGAGTTCTTATAAACAAAAATATCACTACTTTGCACAGTGTAACAGAATATCAATATAGCTACCCAGAAAGTGGAAAAAGTATTTTGTTATTTGTTGTAACTTAGCTACTTAGGTGCATTTACAAATATCTGGAGCAATTTGTGTCACACCTTCCAATGAATATTTTCCTTTTCCAACCGAACTGTGCGAGGATAAAGTTGACCATCACTGGCGAGAGTTTGATGTATCAGGTCTGGAAATAGGATGCAACACGTCTATAAATCAATCATGAAAAATTAAATGACTAAAATATTCAAATCTCTAGTAAAGTCAATGAAACAACTACCCATTTGCAGTTTTAATAAACAAAAATACGCCACGTTGCACAGTGGAACAGAATCGCGAAGAAGTGGACACAAAAGGAAAAAAGTGAAAAACAAAAGAAAAAAATTAGTGTCAAAAAGTTGGTATAACGTAATGACGGAGAGATATTTAGTGCAGGTGTGATTTGTCAGCGCCGAGAAAAAAAAAATTATAATTTCATGAAAGAAATAGAGTTAACAACATAATTCTTATTAATTTAGGAGCATTATAATTTTTTCAAAGATTTTTAAATACATATAGTAAAATATTATTCTAAAAATGTATCCCTGATCAGCAAAGTGTAAAAAGTAGAAATGACTTTAAAATCTATTGCCTCAAGAAAATCAGCGTTCTTCAGAAGCTAAGTTGGATAGTATTATCGATTAGCCTTTTTCGGATGTGTAAAAGATTTATTAAAAATGGATGTGAAGAATTTAAAATCAAAGAAAATACAGGTATATTCTAACGCATAGTTCACTTTATTGCAAAATATTTCTTGCGAAATGTGTACCTAAAATATTTCGATAATACTGCAAGTACGTTAACTAGAAAAGCCGCTCATCGTTTTTACTATTTTAAAACATACTTGCCAATTTATTCTGGTGCTGTTTAGTTTTTGTATAGCTTTTGTTCCTCAAACACCCCAATACGACAAAACAAAGTTCGAAAATGCTATGCGAGAAAAGTCTTCATTTTCTTATTAGGAACTTGAATAATAACAAATAAAATTTGTTATTTAAAAGATTTATTCTGAAGCTTTATTTTTTTTTTTTTTTTTTTTTTATAATTATTTATTTTAATTAGTTAAAATACCTACTGTTCTGTTAATAAATTTTTTATTTACGGAACTTTTGCTTTGAAAATATGAGAAATATCAGCAAAAATCTGGAAAAATATAATTTGGAAAAAAAAGGTCTATACATTACTAAATATCATTAAAAAATCAATATTAAGATGGTTTTGGTTCAATAAATACACGCTTGAATTTTAGCCAGGATTTCACAATTTTTGTCGCACTGTGCGTTAGCTTGTTTGGTTATTAAGTCGTCAAAACTTGCTAAATATCATTTATAAGTTGGTATCCATTTGAGAAAATATTTTGGGTCTTCTATTTGTAACTTCGATTGTATTCTGGTATAAGAATTGTTCTCGACGATGCTATTTATTTTACATGTTACAGGTGACTAGAGTTTGCTTTTTTCGTCAGAGAATATTAGCCTCATATAATTAGACGGATAGACACAGTTTCTGCATCAGCTTCATACGAAAGTGGCTGCAAATTTCTCATTCTTCTCCCAGATAACACCATGCCATTTACCCTATCATGATTCACAGGATGTCATCTGTCATAATTCAGTCTCAGAGCACAATAAAACAAATGAAAAACATAATATTTAAAAAAAAAAAAAAAAAAAAAAAAATACAAAATTGTACTGTAATAAAAGTTGCCCAAATGTTAAATTAAAATGCATTACTTTTTTGATAATGTTTAATAATTGGGGTACATTATGCTCGGTTAAGATAATTTATTAAATTCAAATTAAAAGGAGAAGTATTTAGAGTGAGAAAGGGTTGAATTAAAATGAATTTTAAATGAATGATCTATAAACACACAGCTTCTGAAACTAATTTCCCTGATTTAATGACATTTTTGATTATGGATCAAAATTTTTATCGATCTAAACTTTAAAATTTGTTAAAACTAGTTCTGATTAGTTTTCCGATTCTTTAAACTATATCGAGAGCCGAAAGCAAGCTGAAGTTGGCATTCAAGAAAGTGGAAAAGTTCAAGAAGCATCATGACTTTTGCAAAGCCTAAAAGTTTTATATAATAACACTTCAAACGTTCCTTTGTTAGATGTAGTACTAGACATTCCATTTAAAGGGCCTATTTAAATATCGATTGTATTTCACCTTCGGCTAAGCATGTCCTTGTTAGATAATTTCTTACAAGATTCCAAAAATGAATTGACGCAAAAGAATTATCAAACATTCATCTAAAAAGAGATTTGTCGTGTTTAATTAAACGAACTACGCTTCGAAGCGCTACCGTTTAATGGTATGCGGCATCTTCTTTATCTTCTTAAGACTTTTTCCCTCTCTCGTCACGATAACTCAAAGAATAGAGGAATTTTAGATTGGATAATAAAAAGCCAGTGCACTCGATTGGATTTGGTTCTGTGGTTTACGAGAAAAGAAATTCAACGGATTAAGATGCGCACGCATTCGTATTGCTTTTTGAAAAGCTTTACATGGATTTAATGGACATGGAAGATTTACATGGATTTAATTTAGGGTGAAAAATTCTAAATTTGGATACTTGAAATTGTGTGGCGAATTTCTGCCCGCAAATTTGAAGTTCATATGGCTCTACGGATTCCATTTAATGAGTAGGTTTTCTTCGAATGTATATTGTTTATGTATTGTAACCTGTACTAAATTTGTTTATGAAGTACACAATTTAGAGATCTACATTTTCTATGTTTACTGTTTTGGGGAAGTAAGTTTATAATTCTGTTAAAATTACGTTTAACATTAAATAGTTATGAAACACTGAAAAATAAAAAAGGGATTTATAATATTCAGTATGATTATAAAGTTCGTTTCAAAAAGCTGTAAAAAAACACTTGTCCGATTGATCTGGAATTCTAATTAAATGTACGTCAAGAAAAAAGAAATGGTATGGCATAAATACAAAAAATAGTTCGAAATAGTTTTTTTTTTCTAATGATACACCACTTCCCACTTCTTTGCATATATTAAGTGGCAAATTTTAGGTCATTTTGACTGGTGGTTCTTTTTTATAGCTTTTTGAAAGTTGAACTTTAGTTATAATCACCCTGGTTTTATGATCAAGTGATGACTAACTGGAGGAAGGTTTACATATTGCAATCACAAATCAATTATTAAAGGGTACACTTCAAATATTAAAACATTAAACAATTATTAGCCTGTATGGTTTAAGTTTAATTGTTGATTAATGCAGCTGAACCTTTTCTAAAGATACGGAACATTTGTAGAAGAAAAATAGTTTTTGTGGAGAATTTTTGTTTGAAAATTGCTATAAATTATAATTCTACATTAATTCCTATTGGTTGTAATTCTTCAATTTTCTAGGTTCCTGTACATGCAGCATCGCCTTAACATTTGATTAGCAAGTAAATCTCCCTTATATGCATCGATAATGACTCGCTTTAAGGTCATAATTCAACTTTAGTCTTAATATACCCTAGGGCTACAAGTGTTAATCGCTAACTAAAGAGGAAAAATGAGGCGTATTTTTCAAATAAATTTATATTTATTAATTAAACCATTAAACGTAACTAAATTACTTAAAGGTTTAACACTAACATTGAGTAAATATCATAGTAGGTTTGGTTTGTTTGTAATAATAATAAGAACAATAAGAAAAATTTTACACAAAGTATGGCATACATATAGTGCTTATTATTGTAAAATTAAAAGAAATCGACAGATTGAAAGGTAATTAATGTGGCTTTTGCAATCCGGAAATGTTTCCAAGTTTCGGTAATTATAATTTTATTCCCTAAATGCTTAAGATTTATGAAAATAAAAACCAATGTAAAAGCGTCATTTATTTTTCAAATAGGAAATGATGTCCAATTTTCTGGATGTCCGACTTTGGCTATTTGGCCGATATGGCCGTACGTCGAGTCTAACCTTTTTCTACTCAGCAACTGGGACAAAACCAGTTTATTTGTGCTTTCCCATCGGCTAAATAGTGGGAGATGGAAATATATGCCTATTTTGGTCAAAAGCGTTAAAAAAAATCAGTATATGTTAACCTATAAGCGAGATCCATATGAATTAAGTTATAAATAGATTGAATATGATTATTAAGGGAAAGGACTAAGGCTAGTTATCTTCTTTCCCATTATGACGATTTTTAAATTATTTGATGTAATATTAATTACATTTAATTGTCAGATCATGAAGATACTTTTTACGAAGTTTCTTAAATGATTTATTATTACCTTAAATTTCTAACCAAACTCATTATGAATAAACGTTTATAAAGCACAAGAGGATAATTTTATTAAACTGTTAAAGTTGTCACGTAACTTAAAATTGCCCATTATTGCTCTTTATCAAAATTTCAACTTTAAAATAGAAACAGCATAACTTTAAGACAAAGAAAATTCTTTTTATATCACAAAATGCAAACATATCCAAGAACCGTCATTTTCTATACACCTTCTTCAAACGAGGTGACAGCAAACCACTTTAACTGTGTGCGCAGGATCATTGATGAAGAAGAAGATACCGACTTCAGGGGTGGAAAGTCTCTTTGACAAAATGAACCACGGCTGCGGCTTCCTCCTTATTTAATTTCTTTGATTCACAAAAGGCCAAGAAGATGGTGTCAAAAGGAAAAACCTTTCTCGCAAAGAAGGAACACCTTCTAAAAAATAAACAACGTGGGAAAGGGTGAACAAAAAAATTCAGAGGCAAGCTAACTGGATTTAGGGTAGGAGCACAAAAGGTTGGAACTCTTCTTTGCGCTTTTTTATATCAGCGGTTTTTATTTATTCTGTTTTATTTTCCCAAGGGGGTAGCAGCTTCATCAGGGGATACACTCTAATGACGAAACGCCGGGGGGAGTAAGTGGTAGAAAAATCTCAAAGCGCCATCAGTTGCTGCATCGAGGAATTTGCGGTTTGTTGGGAAGAAGAGGAAAGAGTTATCCGCCAAAAAAAAGTTGAAGATTGCGGTTGTTGTGTGATTGGGAGGGAATTTTGAAATTTGTAGATTTTTTTTATGAGTATCCAGAAGGTGAAGCATAAATTGTGATTGAAGTTATAGAGATGCGAGGATAGTTTTAGGTTGATGTTAAAATTCACAAGAAAAGAATTTCGAAGAATTGCTGATTTTTTATAGCTTTTAGTTGGTTTGTACTTTCAACTATATGGTGTTGTACACAATAATAACTAACACCGCCGGGACTTAAAGTTTAACGTAGATTCCGAAACACATTGCGAACTAATCTATGCCTAACCCATTTGTCGAATCCGGCAATTTTAACATTGGAAGGCAGAGATCCAATCAGACATCGATCAAGTGGGTTGATAGCTTTTAAAATATAAATATATGCTGTTTCTCATAAAACCACGCTAAGTGAACTCAAGTACAAAATAAATGTTTTTAAAATTAAACCCAGTAATACCTGTTAAAGGTGGTTGGTGAATCCCTAATGTTATTATCATGTTAAATGCTTCAGGCGTAATAACTGCTGTGAATCTTTGGTTTGCCTATTTCAATTAACCTTGCGAACTAATCTCTCATTTCAATGCGTTAATGCGTCCTTCTTTAATAGTTGCATGCAGTTCTTTCAAGAAAGGTTCAAGCCAATTTTTCTGCAAAAGATAGTTTGGGGAACTGGCTCTCTCTTTCTTGTTAGTACTACAACTGATAATCAAGTTTCATACAGAATATTAAACTAACTATACGAACGTTGAGCATTATTTAAACACATACCTAATATTTATGAGAATATGATGTAAATTTAATTAAATGCATAATTATTAGGTTTATCACATATGTATTGTATACATTTGCAATAAAAAATAGCAATAGCATAACAAACTTCAAATTCAACGTATACACATTAGGTAACATTGATGAAGTAAGCTTATGAACAAAACAATCCACAAACGTTGTGAACTCTTTTTCAAAATACGCTCTGAAATCTCATAAAAGTTCTGTCAAAACCAATCAAAACATTCCGTTGCAAACAAAACGAAAAAAAAAAAAAAAAATCAAACTCCTTAAATCATATTCTTCTTACAGAAATTTTTTAATCGAAAAACAATAAATTTTTTAACTTGGTATATTAAATTGTTTCTGCAATTAGAATTCAAGTGCAGCCATTTAAAAGCAATTCTCTATAAATTGCAGAAAACAACGAACTAAGAAAATACGAAAGACAAACTTCTGAGATATGGGAATACTTAAGTCATAACTTTGTTTGCTTTTCAATTTCAAATATTTGTTTTATGACTTTTATTCCCTTAGTTATGGATGCATCTCTATATCCTTTTCTTGATTGTGCCTTTAGGTATTTATTGGATCAATAAGAATGTTCCTGTTACGTGGCACAATTCCCCAGAACCTGAATAATCAATATGCAGTGGAAGACAAGGCAAAGATCTCCTTAAAATAAGACTGTATATGAATATACTAGTATGAACATAGTTTTTCAGTCTTATCTTTTAAAAGCACTATAAGAGTAAATAAAATAAGACATTGTTAACATGAACTTGTTATACTTAAGGAAATTTTTATTTGTAATTAGCTGTTAACACAATTTTGAACCATCAACCTAAATATTATTAGTGATGTTGAAGTGGCATGTTTTTGTTAAAAAATCAAGTTTATATTACGGAAATCATTGAAACATAGTCGATATTTTAAATCATTTTAAATGCTTTATATTTAAATGTATCTGAAGAATAAATTATATTATAATTTAAAAGATACGTATAATTGAGGTTAACGGTTTATATTGAATAATGGCATTATATAATATTAATGAATACTTAACAATATACCTAATACTACAAAGTACTTGGATTAAAAATATAGTTATTTATAATTCTCAAACCGAAATAACCGTAATAAACTTCACCGTACTGATATTTTTCTTAAATTAACTATCAGTTCATTGAAACAGTTTCATGTATGAGTTTATATTTTTATTTTCACTTGTAAAAGTCAAAATTTGTATATTTATATGCATGATTTTTTAAAAATTTTTTTGATTAATGAGAAGTGTAATTAAATTGCTTATAGTCATGAAACTGCTTTTTAAAACAATTAAGTATTGTCAAATAGTTCTGAAATTGTTTCACGATTAATCTTAAATATTTACTTTTCCAAATCGATATAAGGAATGCGAGAATTACTTATTGGTTTACCATAATCAAAGTCATTAGCCTTGAGTTCTATGTTAGGTAAATATTTAATATGAATAATAATTTATACAATATTTGCACAAATAACGAGTATCGTAATAAAATTCACATGAGTAATTTTAAATAGCAAATGTTTTTGTTTCCACAGAAACAAAACATTGCGATTTTTTAAATATTTGTAAATATATAGCTTGAACAACCAATTTAATCATGTTATGGTTTTACATAACAGTGATAGTAAATTATATAACATAATTAATTCCATTCTACCAACTCAAATATGCATATGGTTGAACATAATTTTTGTAGTAAATTATACATTTCCATTAATAACCATAATTCATTAACCTCAACTACACGTATGTTCTTTTCTTTCTAAATGATTAATAATTAATTGCTTCTATTTCTGTGCATGTGAAATGCTACATTTTGCTGTTAGTGTTTTTAACCAACCTATTTAAGATCTCAAACTTCAATTTAAGTATAAATGATGTTTAAATGTTAATTTCATCCTCAAAGCTTTCTGGTACTTGTTATGTACTGAAATTCATCAAGAATACATCTAGCAAAATACATTTACCTTTTTCTAACACATTAGGAAATACATTAAATTAATTCAGTTCCATCATCACTGAAAAGGACTGAAGTTTCCATTCATTACCACCGTCTCTATAGACCACCTGTGTAATTAATAAGCTATTTTTTTGCTAATGGAGCTTGAAAATTTTAAAGAATTTTTTCGATTCTAGAGTTAAAAGTTCGTTAAAAAGCGTTGAACCGTTTTAAAAAATTAGCCTGCTGAAACGATTAGACGTATGCATAATTAATTGAACCATATTTTCCTTTTAGAATAATGACAACGCAACTTTGAAACAAAAATCCTAGCAATTTACAAACTAAACTAGTAAAAATTGGTGACTAAGATCAAATATTTTTTTTTAAATCAATATCAAAGAAGTAATGCCTTAGAAACTTAAATTAGTTGTTGGATTTCAGATGAAATATCTGGATTAAATTCTAGAATGAAGGTAATAAAATTAAAGATAAATGTATATATTTTCTCTAGAGAAATCAAAGAAATAAAAATAATTATTTAATATTTATTTATAAACCATACTAAATCAGTGGTCTGTTTAACAAAAAAAAAATTTCTAGGTGATCCAGATGCTTTTAAGAGTACACAATTTTTTTTTAGATTCGCATATTTATTTACTGAACGATCCTGTTGCAATTTTCCGCTCGGCTCAAATTCTTTGCACGATTAAATACATTTCATATTTTTGAATTTGCTGAACTGAAATTAACAAAATTTGATTTAGAACTTCATTTTATACCCCTACCATGTCAATGCTAGAAAATTCGACCCTAGACTTATTTCACTCGCTGCGTAGCACCTAACAATTATTTTTGTACTCCTTCAACCAGTTTGTAGAGAATATCCCTTGGCCACTTAATGATCTTAGTTCGGAGTAATAGAGATATTTTTTTATGTATTTTAAAAGAAATTTTGATTTGAGTATACTAAACTAATTAAAAAAATAATATTAAAAAGCAAATTTTTCAAACATACGGTCTAATACAAATTTAAAATCTGTAGAAATAGGTTTTGATTGAGCATATGTGATTAATGATATCAAGTGAGATAAAGGAAATGGATGAAGAAAATCATTAGATCGTATACGAATAAACTACTCTTACTGCGACCAAAAGTCTTTTGCATTGAACCCAGAATGTACACCAGACCGAAGCCTTCCGAGAGGAGTTTTATAAAGAGCCCATTTATAAGTCATTCAAAAAACCCAATATGTTTGAATAAAAATACCATTTCAATAACACAAAATTTTTAATTGAAAACATACTTAAAACATAAAATATATTAACCCATTACTACATTCACCACAAATATTTCTTCTCATAATCTCTCAATGACTTCTATGTTCAGAGTTTCCATATTTTCGATCCACCCAAATTCTTATGTGCCGCATGCTATTTCAAGGTAGAAGGCCTTCCACCACCCTGGCATCATTCTCTGATTAATATTCGTTTGCTAGACACTCTTTTCGGTCGATCGGGGGACGTCAACTAACCCCTCCCCCTTCCCCCCAGACATGAGGGAGTAATTAGCGGGAGGTGCCACCTGTGTTCCATTTCGGCACGCGACGGCAAAAGGGGTGGATTCGAACGTTTTGAGAAGGTGCTGTGAAGATGGACTCGAGAAGAGATCGAGTGGGAAATAAATAACTTTTTATAATGCAGAGTTGGGCTGAAAGGGTTGATTAAGTAGAATTATCTCTTGGAGTTTACCTTCTTTAAAGCTGAGTATATTGAAATTATGCTAAAGTAATCTAAGTTCGGTTTTAATTACATTTAATTTTTGTATTTTTTTTTAGTTGGGTTGTAATTTCCTACAATGTTTAAAACGTTTAGTAAATGTAAAACATCATAATCTACAAGTTGTTTAAAAGCAATTCTATGATTGAAATATTTTTAAGTATATAATCGAAATAAGCATCTTGAAACTACGAAAATATATTTTTCATATTATATATCTAACGTTTTTTTTTAAATTTTTTATTTTGAACAACCCATTTCTTTAATATAGAACAATGAAACTATTGCATTCGAAAAAAAATAGCGTTTTGTGCATTGCATCGGGTTTGGGAACATCCTTATCCCTCAAAAGTGGGTTCACCTGATGACTGCAAGCTTAGCACTCTGGCCTGGCATGGCAAGAGAGCCGGGTTCAAATCCCAGGTTAGGCATGGATGTTTTGTGGTTCAGAATCCACATTAAGCTGTAGGTCCCGGTCTGATTAGCCATCATTGTGTGCAAAAAATAAGTGGTTGAGCGTACAGACCAACCAACCAAAAAAAAAAAAAAAGAGTGATTGAGAAAGTATGCGTGACTGTGGTTCCTGTAACTTCTGAACACAGATTCAACTAGGATGTTCATCTTTTGCATACAGGTTAGTGGTGACCATAGGACTTGCCATTAAATATTTTGTAAAAATAGTGCATGTGCATAAAGTAGCTGCTATCGAAAAATATATATTTTTCAGCAATTACCAAAAAACTATGTATGATTTTGATAAAAAAAAATTCGCTGTAGTGCAAAAAATCGCATCCTTTAAGGTGTGCTAAATATCCCTCCCAAATATTTCGGTAAAAGTTCGATGTAGACGTAACAAGTTGAAACACAAATATCTAACATTATTTTTTTCCCTTGAAGCATTGTTCATCAACGACTGCTCTTCCTGCATTTCCCATAGGCAATAGATTGTAAAAATTAGTAGCAGTTTGGTGGCGTGTTTATTTTTGCTAATGTAATAAGGGATTTCGTCAAATACGCCAAGGTGTCCAAGGTCGTAAATTTTTATAGTGTATTTGATACAGGCATGCTGTTTCACACCCAAAGAAAGGTATGCAATAAGCTAAGTTTATATGGTGATTGTTTTTAAATGAAATCTGGATATATTTTAGGGGGGGGGGGGAGGGGAAAGAAAAAAGAAAAAAAAAATAACGAAATCAAATTTGCTTTGTCAATATATCTCGAATTCCAATAATAAAATTCAATGAAGAATTATTTGTGCAAAATTTAATAGAGTATATATATTTTTTTTTTTTTTGAGGAAGGAAAAAAGTAATACGTAATAGTGTTTTATTGAAAAAATAGATAATAATGGAGAGTGTATGGACATTTTATACACGATGTTTACTATTTTCCAAAATTATATCATTTATTCCAATGTAATAAAAACAAGAACGCACCATTTTAATACAATAAACTTCGATAAAATTAATTTCATTAAAATAAATATCAATAACCTTGAATAAAGTTAAATATCAATAAAATTCATTTCAATAAAATTAATGTTAATAGAATAATTTTCAATAAAATGATTTTCAATATAATGAATTGAAAATAAATTTTAATAGAATGAAGTTAAGGAGAGTGAATTAAAAATGAATTTTAATAAAATGAATTAAAAATTAATTTGAGTAATATAATTTTCCACAGCCTAAATAAAACTTTTAACAAAAGCCATGATCACCTACCGCCCCTATCAAATTCGGCATCGCATGCCCCTATCCCTACTTTACTCACCTGTCCCGATTCCATCCCCACTCAAGTCACTTCCCTTTCATTAATACCCGACCCTTGCTGCATTCTACTCATTCATCAACGTGACAACAAGCCCAAACGTCAAAAGCAACACTGTCAGCACTACACGGCTCGTGCTAGTAACGTTTCGGGGTTCGCACTCGAATGCTTATGGGGAAACAGTTGACGATGCTTTCAAGGCTTGCATGGAATTGAAGTCATCTCGTAAGTTGGATTTTTCCCGTGTGAGGTGAAGTACTTCCTTTTACGCCACAGTTTGTTTCTCAGTGACATTAAGCATAAAGTTCTTAGAGATAAGTTACGTATCTGCTTACAGAAAACAATCTGTGCGATAGTTGATTTGATTATAAAAACAATTTTGGAAAATATATGTTTCGTAAGCATACAATGTACTTTTAATTTTGTTTGCATCATTTTACCTTTTTTATGTGTAAACCTTTAGTTAAAATATTATTAGTGTGTTTTATTGTTTAGGTTTAAGATCAAATTCTTGGTTCCATATCGAAAGGGAAGTTGTAAGGTTGAAATCGTAATAAAAAAATCCTAATACCTGAAACTTTTCTTTTGCTTCATGTTTGATAAAGTAAATACTATGATCTTGGATGTACCATGTATTTGTTCAACACAATATATATAAAAACACATTCTTCGGATCAGCAAAATATATCTTTTAAATGTTCATAACGCTTATGAGCAAGGAATTATTTAAAAAAAGTTCAAGTATAAAGAAATTCATATTCTAGTGTTATTTGTTGCTTAAAACGAACTATTGGTTAGAAATTGAAACTTCTAGGAAACCGAATTTCCGCAGTATTATAAATATATATTTTTTTACAATACTTAAGAAAATTCATTTCAATTATTAAAATATATTTAATTCTTATTTATTCATTTTCTTTTCACCAGTTACTGGTGCTTTTAAAAAACAGTGTATTTAACTAATTCTACAATTATTTTTAAAACTGGGATTCATGTATTGAATGATATTAACTTAGAAAAGCTGACAAAAGTTCAGAAGTGCATAGAAAATATACAACTTATACTCTGTCAGTACACATCTTTCTTTATTAAATTGACAGCTGGCTTATGAATAGGATTATAAGTCATCATTGAACCACGTGACTTCCAATGTCACACACACATGCTCAATCGCCATTTGCTAATAATCCAATGATGTAATCATGGCAACTAGGCCCAGTTATGAGACAATACTTTTACCTGCTAACCTTGTATGATGTACTCAGTAAAAAGGTAGCAAAGTGAGTTGATGCAAAAACTTGAGTGAGGACTTGCACCTCGAATCCACCCTCACCTAGTTTTAATCGTTGATGATATGAGTAAGAAAATTAATTTTCCCAGAGAGAAACTTTCTCGTTTTGGGATGGACCGTGACGTTTAAAAGTGATGAATTAAAAAGGGGAGGGGGCAGTGTGTTTAATTAAAACGCTTCTTGATAGATGGGAGGTGTTTCCGAGTTAGAATGGTAATAGTGAAGCGCTGAATTTTAATATATGTACTATTGAGGTAATTCTTGTATTTTTGATACTTCGAAAAATTATTAGAAATAGTTAACTTTTTTTATTATTAGTTTGTGTCTTAAGAGGAATAATTTGGTGTATGTACCATCCGCGTAAAATTTAGTTTTATTATATTATTCAAAATGTTTCAATTGAAAGGCAATTGTGAAAGAAAATCATTTAATTGTATATAAATTCATAAGGGTGTCAACTTCCTAAGTATATTTTTCATACTTGATGAAAATAACTTAATCCTTTTTTGATGGCAAATTTTTGGTGTAATTAAAAATTAGAAATTTTTATATTAAAACTAGTTATTAATTGCATTTATTACACTAATAGCCAACAACCATATCATCATACCATCTACTTCTTCAAAATTAACATCGTAAGAAATACTTTATGCTTGAAATATATCTTTAATTGTCAAATTTACTTAATAAAAGAGTGTTGCAGAATATAAAAAATAATGTTACAGAATGCAGTCAAATGCACAAAGAAACACTATTTAATATGTTAACTAAACATGAAATAAATATTTCTTAATGAGTACTCATTATATAAATACCTTAGAGAAATATTGATATCCACATGGCTCTCCTTTGTAAGTTAAGCATGGAAATGTCTAATCCTCTCTGGGACATTTTTGGAATATTTTCAAGGTTTATTCAAAATTTTAAAAGCAAAAGAATTACATTTACGGTATCTCTGTAGGAGAGGGGAAAAAAGAAACGCAGAACACATAATATCAAACCTCACCAACAAACACACAGGTCCACACTTTAGTTCATCTTCCCTTTTATGAACCATTTCAGCCCCTAAAAGCAAGCAAATAAAACTTGATTAATTGCCCAATTCCCCTTTGTGTTAAATTTTTGCGTTGTACACACACACAATTATCTCGCGGGGCAAAAGAATTTCTGTTTTGTCTTAGGACGCAAGTAACAAAAGCTCCTATTTGTTGTTGGGGGTGCGAACTCAAATAATTTCTTAATGAATCATTGTGTTTAACGTCGTCGTGACACAGTGGACGTCGGAGTTAACAAATGAATGGTGAGCTCCTTTTCGTGCATAATGAAAAGTGTCGCATTTTTCACGGTTTTGGAAAGAGAAGGGCTTTTATGGATAAGCTCATGCCATAAAATACTTGCGACTAAGTATCATTACGACGACCGTTGTACAATTTTTGTATTTAGTAACTACAGGGTTATCATAAAAAAAACTTTGCCTATATATGGACCTCTAGCTTCCGTTTCGTTCAACAAATCGAGGTAAGATTTTTGGTATAGTTATTCAGAGGTATGAGCTCGAGATTCTGTGAATGGCAACAAAATGGCACTCACAGTTAAAATTATAGTTACAGAAATTCGAAATTTTCGAATGGCAATACCTAATTTTTCTTGTCGAAAAATGCTCAACACATGCGAAAATCCTAAATGGCGTTGGAACGGTATGTGTATCACAAAAAGGAGTGTTTTGCATGCACAAAAAACAGCTCTGCGAAAGGCCAACAAAAACAAGATCGGGGCGCACGGTAGAAATTTGCATATGACAGACGTCAAAGTTCACATGGGTCCCATCATAAGCAATTTTACCCGTTTTCTTCTCTAAATATCTGGCAAGCGGCCACCGTATGCCCTGATAGTGTTTCTGTTGGCCGTTCGCAGAGCTGGTTTTTTCCCCCTGCACAACGCTTTCATTTGTTGTGATACACGTACCGTTCCAACGCACTTTAGGACTTTCGCATGCGCTAAGCATTTTGCAACAGGAAAAAGTAGGTGTTGACATTCGAAAATTTCGAGTTTCTGTAACTATGACCGTAACCGTGAGAGCCATTTTGTTGCGATTCACAGAATAACGTCTGATTCACCTCTGAATAAATATACCTGAAATCTCATCTCGATCTGTTGAACGGAATGGAAACTAAAGGTTCATATATCGGCAAAGTTTTTTTTTTTTATGACAACGGCGTATTTTTACTGTAAGTAATGATCGTGTGTTCATCCAATGAGATTTCAATAACGCACAATTAGTGATGAAAGTGAACTAATGTCATAACATGAAGTACGAGTATAACAGTTTTTTCACTGGTCAGATTGGACAAAGCATAAATTTTTAGTACCAAGATCATGCCCTTTCTTAGGGTGTACAATCATTAGAACTTAATTAAAAGCCCTTAAATGACCTCTAGGAACCTAATGGGAGATAAAACAAAATGGATTGCGATAGTAAGTGTCACAAAAGGATCTTTCTATTCCGGTCCATCAAGTCCAGATACTCTGCAATTAATTCAATTTAATTTAATTAGTCTATATACACTTCGAAATATTTGACATGACACGTTCCACTGCTGATAATCTGCCTCAATAAATGATGAAAGGGTGAGTAAATAATTCATGATTCTTTTTATGACAATACCTATTTCGAACCACATTTTGAGAAACTGTTAGGTCATGTGCGCTTAGCTAAAAAGGATAAATAGTTTTATTTGTATTTACTTAATGATTTTATATTAGAATTCATTTATTAATGTCTTTCTATTTACCAAGTTTATTATAAGACATATTGAAGTTAGATTATCTTTAAGTTATCTAAAATATAATTTAATGCAGAAAATAACTGTTTAAATTAATAGTGAAATATAAAGACAGGCTTACATTTTAATACTTGAAGTAGCATTGTATAGATGATTCATTAAAATAATTAATGCTTTAAATACTTATATTTATCTAGTCCAACTTTGAACAACAAATCTTCTCTCTTATATGTTAATTAACATGTATTGTTACGAAAATTAATATTCTGAAAGTCTGACCTTATATGTAGAAAGTTATATTAATGGCAAATAATAATGAAATATTCTTACATCAGTCTCGAGGAGTTTCTTGATAATTTTACCTGATAGTAATTCAATTAAGTTTGGTGAAGAAAAGTGTTCTAACTCATCGAATATAAAGCATTTCACAAATATAGTTATTTGAAAATTAATTTCCAAATGATTAATTTATTCAAAAGCATTATTAAAACATGACAATAAAGTGTTGAAAAGTAAATATTCTATAAACTGACTAAATTAGGGATAGAACAATAAGAAATAAGTTAATTCTTTGTGAAATATCATTATATTTAATTATTTTCAAATAAGTTTAACAGTTGTTAATTGTTCTCTTTATGAATGAAAGTATGAAAGAAAGTTTAATTTCAATTTAAGTTTGAGATCGTAAAAGGAAATTCGACACGCCAATGCCCCGGAATTGTCACATTTCAAACTTTAACAAAGAAACGTTACCTTCTAAACAGATAACAATATAAGAACATCATTTTCATAAAACAAGCAAGAAAACTTCAAAAGACACTTCAACTGCAAACAGGGTAACTTCAAAAGGGCCGTCAACTACAAACAGATAAACACTTTCCTTTTAACACAAATACATCCTATAATGACCGTCTCGCTATGTCACATTTGAGACAAATTTCATCCAAAGGCTTCAAGCAAGAATCAGATGGTAATTTAGAGAATTGATTAAATCAGAATTCTCTCCGTGGAACATAGCAGCAGACGATTCTCGTCTTTACCGCGCTGATTGGTTGAAGGGTGATGCCCCACGGCTTGTTGAAGTCGCAAGCAGTTTAGTCCCCCTTTATTAGGTCGTCGGCTGATTGGGTAGATGCATAGATAATATCCATGTAAACATCTGGCTGTAAGCAGTTGGTGGCGTGCTTTGCAGTTTTGGTTTCGTATGGTAGAAGACATTGTTAATTAAAGGAGGGCTTTAATTGGAGTATGGTTAATTCGAAGAATTTAGAGATTTGGAAGCTCTAGGTCTTGAGAAAATTTACAAACAAGTACTTACATTTATTGAAATAAAACGTACTGCATTACTATCTTATATGTTATTTGTTTCAAAATTGAAATTTAAATATTTTTTTTACAGATAGTTTAAAAACGTTTGCAAGTATACAGTAGGAGCAGCACACACACACACACACACACACACACACACACACACACACACACACACACACACACACACACACACACACACACACACACACACACACACACACACACACACACACACACACACACACACATTGTAATTCAAGCACTTTGAGAAAACTTAAAGAATCTTATCTATAAGCAGCAGAAAATTATTGCACAGAACGAGCACTAACTTCTACGAAGTTCCAAAAAAGTAATTTTTGTAAGCAATCCTAAATGCGCAGTTTACACTCAGTTTCACTAGATATTTCTAATTATAAGAAACTATATTTTAATTAAATCTTGTAACGAATATATATTTTCTACTTTATGGCCTTATATATATATATATATATATATATATATATATATATATATATATATATATATATATATATATATATATATATATATATATATATATATATATATATATATATATATATATTCTAAATTACTAATTGTTTTACAAACGGGTATATATTAACAACAATTAATACTGAATGTCCATGTGGTATATACCGATAAAATAAGAAATTCTTTGATGATTCGATGATATAAAACAATTTATTTCAGTTGAAAATATTGATATATTTTGAGTAATAAAAGCTTCTTTTCATAAGACTGACAAAGATAATTTTATTAAGTCTTACTTCATTTATTTGATTTGCAGTAACATAAGATTTGTGTGCAGTAACTATTCAAGGAGACACAAGAACTGAATAATGAATTACTGAACTAGCATAACAGTTTCAAAAACTACGATAATAAACTATTTACTGTTTTACATACTATGTCAAGTTGTTGGGCTTTACAAAGTCTTTGCCTAATTAGGAAAAAGCATAATTAAGCTTGATGGAAACAAGCTGCTTGTCACTTTGATTATGGTAATTCATACTCTACAAAACTCAAACTAAAAAAACTCTACAAAACAGGCAATCTTCTTTCGTTGGGAAAAAAATTCGACATTGTCTTATTAAACATTTGATTTTAAAATAAAGTTGCAGACCGTATCAGCAGATTTGTGTAACTTGTTTAAAGGTATTTTTCATGTTAAAAAATTTGTTTGACAAATTGTTTGCATCTTATTGCTGTAAGAAGGGAAATAAAGTGGAAGAAATAAGAGTACATTGTGATACTTTAGTTTTCTTCGTCAACTTTTTATAAATGTGGTTTAACGTTGCTGATCAAACAGTGACTGTGCGTAGCGTAAAATTAATCAAAGGCCTTTTATATTCATAGAAATCATTTACAACAGCACATATTGAAGTTTGTGCAGTTTAAAATGGAATATAATAATGAGATTAATACTTTTACCTCTTTGAATGAACGCCTACAAAAGTATTTTCATCTAGTTTAAAGTTATACAATAAACAGCAAATTCAAATTGTAGTATTTTAAGTATTTAAGAAAATGCCTGTACAAGAATAACTAGAGGAATAGCTAATTGGACTAGCTGAATTTGGAAACAAAATATTCTTTATTTAAGACATTTTATCCACTTCCGTCCATTAAAGTTGGTTAGGTGGTAAATCAGGATAACTTATAGTTCTAAAGTTTCTCATAAGGACAATTTTCAATGTTTTTAGTTTTATGTGATGGAATATTGAGATGGATGGTGATTTTTAGGGGGAGGGACGGAGGTTCCTTTTTTTACCTCTTTTTTTACCTTTGGACTACCGGCTGAATGTGGAGTCGAAACCTTAATTATTTTAATATGCTTTTAGGAAATGAGTATCAATTGTAAGCTTCTTAGCATGATAGGAAGTTACATTGAAGGTTATTTATATTTGAAAAGTTTAACCTCTTTCCGCTAATTTACAAATGACAAAACAAGACCAAAATAGCTGAATTTTTCTACGTTCTTCTAATAGACATGTATATTAAGTTTCAGAATTGTGACTACTTAAGGAAGGGGAGATTTAGTGATCAGTGTATGATTAAGAGATTTTATTTAAATGGTGTCCAAATCAAATGTCCATAATTTTGAGAGGTCTCTATACTTCACAGAAAGTTAAAAACCATAAAAAAATGTAAAATTATGTAACGGGACACAAAT
This sequence comes from Linyphia triangularis, assembly GCA_963978545.1. Lineage (NCBI taxonomy): Eukaryota > Metazoa > Arthropoda > Arachnida > Araneae > Linyphiidae > Linyphia > Linyphia triangularis. Next base: position 36,766,103 of record OZ021722.1, on the reverse strand, counting down.
TTTTTAAAAAAATCAGTACACTTCCACTTGAGTTGCCTTGAGGACATTCAGGCGGTAGTCCAGTGTTTTTCAAAGTCTCAGTAGAAATAGCAACAGTTATTGAAGCATGAAGGTCTTCAACATCACTGCTGTTCCTCGAGTAGACTTTGTTTTTGAAGTAGCCCCCCCCCCCCAAAAAAAAAAAAGAGAAGGAAAACAAAAATAAAAAAACAAAAATCAATGGAGTGACGTCTACATATTTTTTTGGCCAAGCAATTGGGCTTCTGCGTTTGGAACCGTGAGCTGAATCACAGTGAGCAAGAAAATAAAAAAATTTCAAATCTAGAAGTCAATTACCAATTTTGCATCATACCGCCAACGTAACAGATTTTAATTAATCGGCAGTTGAAATTGGGGCATTTGATTTGGACGCCCTGTATAACCAATATTAATAACTGTAGCTACCAGCAGTTCTTTACTAAACTAAATTGCCAGCTTCTAAAAGAGTAGGCATCTTAAAAATGAAATATTTTAGAAGTAAAATCGTTTTGGGTTTTGATGATTTCGGAATAAATCACTTTGGATTTTACTTGTGAATGCCCAGGAAATATTTTAATAAAACACTAACAAATAACTATTAAAATTATTTTCAGATTATACGATTAAATTTCATTCGACAAAATTCAACTTAACTTATGCTTTATCGGCATAGTTCTATTTAAATCAACTTGAGGACTAATTTTAGAACTACCATTCATTAATAATATTTCGATGATTAAGGCATTAAATAGCGATCAATGTCCTGTTTCATGTCTAAAAGTCGAGAACAGAAGCCATGAAAATTTTAATCCATTATAATAGAAGAGTAAAATCGGACAGTTGAAGTCATTTGTGCAATGAGGTGCTATACCTGGATCCTCCCAGTAATTCCACGTGTCCTGCAGAGCATTATCGTAAATCATGTCTGAATAAGCGCGGAGACATAATAACGCTCCCTGCCCGATTTATGGCCTTGCACGTCATCTTTCAATTTTCATTGGATCTCGTTGATATTCTTATGACACGCTCGACACAATTGTCCGCCATTTTGAAAATTTATCTTCTATTTATAGAATTGATTCTGAACCAAAAATATTTGAATTGCAGCAATACAAAATTGGTGTTATTCTAATCAGATTAAAGTAATTTTTAAAAAAGATTAAAGGAAAATTAAATCTTGAGGACAGCACCTGCATTAAAATACTGGTTCCTAAAAATTTGTTGTACAACTTTTTCTTGCATCGTACCTCATTGTTTTATTATTGGACATTTAAAAAAATTACTTCTTAAAAGAAGTAAAGTTATCATTGACTGGGGTATCAGACGGACTGCAGAAAACGAATGACGTTTTCTTAGTAAAAAGCTCGATTTAATTCCGATGTGAGTGCACTGGGAATGATCAACAGAGGAGATCTGTACTTTTCTCAATTCACAATCACTACTCAATGTGTTATTACTCTTAATTAGTTTAAAGTGTTATTTTAATAAATACAAATGGATATCTTATATACTATTTATGGATGATGTTATTTGTTTCAATCCAATGTTTTCCCTTTTTACAAAACCAAAGTTGATAAGCGATATAACAATTTAAACGCTAAGACCTCAACTTCTGACGAATTGTTTCTTTACAATTGCATATTGTGTTATTTGTTCGAAAATCGATAAATTTTTTTTTAAAAAATTGGAAAGAATTAAAAAAAAATCAAAATCGCGAAGTTGTAGAAGTGTATAGTAGATGACAGCACCGAAGAAAATAGAAAAATGTAATGTAAGCAAGTATAGAAATCTTATGCCTCCCAATAGAATCTAATGTCCAGTAATAGAATACAATATTTTACTCCGATAAACTTCCAAAGAGTAATTCCTTAATCCGCATGGCCTGCTTGTATTTTTATAATATAAATAATAAAATGAACAACAAAGCATATTTTATTATTTTATAATCAAATGTTTCATTAAATATAACTAAAATATTTTAAAATTGAAATACCATTTCAGTATATGCACAATATTTTTTCTATATAGGACAGTAATGGTGGTGTAATTTTACCTTGCATTTCAAGCAATTGCTCATTCAATAGAAAACTATGGTTTCAATTTATGTGTTATTATTATTTTTTTTTTTCAAGCCATTTGTTATTTCATTAATGCTTTATCAAAAGTTTATGAGTTTCAATAGTAATTATTGTAGTTTGCATCAAACATAAGATGTCGTTACAAAATGTTTTCACATTTTGGTTAAAAAGAAACAATATTTAGGGCTATTATAGGTTTCCTTGATTTTTTTTTTAAATAAATAAAAAATCGCAATGCTAAGTTAGTAAATATTTGATATTGTGCATGTATTTTTTACATTAATTGACTTTCTTTGAATTATTATTATAGTGCTCAATAGTGTATTTTCTTCCGATTTTCTATTTCATATTTGAGACTAAAGCTAATTGTTTATAACCAAGCTTTTAGAGTTTAGTAGTGTTTTGAAAACAGAAAACTTTTGAATAAAATAATTAGTATCATTGCCTGTTTATAGTTTCGAAAATAAAGTAGTTGAATTATGTATGGAATGTAATTTAGTATAAATGTGTGCATAACAAATTTCAGATACAAAAAAAAGTTCAAAAATAAAATATTAGAAACATTTTAAAATCTAAAGTCTACTTCACTCCTTTAAATTCAGTCACCGACATTTTAAAAGTAACGTTTTTCTAAAAAAATTAAAATTTCAACACTTATAATTTATTATGAATTGTCCATATTTAATTAACTTCTAAAAATATGTCGAGAGAGGCTATGAGAACATTTCTATTTCGACACATTAAAAAAAAATTCTATTTATAATAGATTGAAATATTTATCATTCATAAGATATTTCAAGCTTATCTCTGACCACCCACCCTCAAATTTAAAAATTTAAACAAAACTTGAGCTTTGCCAGACAACAAAGCACATATTCTAAAGTCACCTTCCCACCTCTAAAAATCGTTCATCAGCACATTTTCACACGCTTTAAGTCATCGATAAAGCCTGCTACGGATTCTACGGAATGTGGTGGGGCGTTGCCGCTTTCACGTCCCTGGCACAGCCCCGTTTCATCTTATCGCTGTTACGAGAATCATTCATTTTCACATCAGGATTTGATAGCGAGGGGAAATCAAACGTCTTACGTGACGGATTGAAAGAAGATATTTACCGAGTTGTTGTTTCTAAAAGAATATAAGTTTTTTTTTAAAGAAAAGTTTTAAATTAACTGTTATTTTTGTAATAAATAAGTTAAAGTGATGTTTCAATAAAAAAAAATATAATTTTGTTTATACTTTTAGCTATAGGTTATACACAGTTTCTTTAAAGTCATTTTTAGTCATTAAATTTTTCTAAAGTCAATTTTAATTCATGTAAAAAATTTAAAAAATATTATAAATATATAAGGATAAGTTTTAAAGTGTCATTGCTTTCATGACAATATTTTAGTAGATTTAAAAAAATGCGAGTATGCTTACTTTAATAACTTCATAACTTTTTTTATCTTGTCAAATCCCCTTATTATTAGTCGCACTTTTGATTCCCCAATTTAACTTGTCCTCATATAGCTTTGTTATATATATTAATCAATTTCGAAAATCTATAGGATCATTGAAATTTTTCTATACGTCCGGTGAAACGTGGAATACACGTTATGTAAATTTTCAATTGGAGAAATTATAATGTAAGATTTTTAAAGATACTTCTATGTACATTTAAAAAACGTTTTATAATTAGTTGTAAAAGATTTAAATATATAAATATAAAAAAAAGCGAGTTAATAATTAAACTTCAAAAACCACGAGCTTGACTTTAAAGACTTTAGTACTTTGTTAGTTTACACAATACATAAATCGAATACTTAAACTATATCAGTTTAAACTAAAAGTATAAACAAAGGATCTTTTTGAAGTACACATTGATAAATGCCATAACATTCATACTAATTTTTTTTATTATTTCATAAATACAGGTTGGTATCGAATGATTTTACATTAGTGGATTTTTCATTTAATATTTTTCAAAAGGCAGAACGACCTTTTGCGTTTTAAACACATCCCTTTTTCCTTCAATTAAATCGTAACCTTTCCCCTATGTGTCATATAAGACAGTTAAAATATCATGCATCCAGAAATGCATTCTCAATGTATATCTCTCATATAAAAAATATCGTCCTTCCATGAAACTGCCAGTCGATCTCTGCCAACTTCTTGCGCGAGGGGTCATCGAAGGAACGTCAAGGAACATCTGTTTCCGCCTGCTCACCCCCTCCCCCACTCCCTAGAGAAATGCAGAGGGGTGGTTCAATATAGATCTGGTCGTACTCTCAAAACGTACGCCATCTCTCATCTGCATATATCTGAAGATTTTGGAAGATGCTACGTTATTCTTCTGATATTTCTCTTGGGTGTTTGTATTGAGAAGAGTGTGTTTAAGTTAGCTGTTGGACGAGCATTTATGGGATATTTTGATGTTATAAAGATAGTAAAGTGCAGTAATCAGGGGTCGAAATTTGCGGTTGCCCGGGCAACCAGATATTTAAAACGACAACTTAATTAAAAATTTCAGTTGCCTTTTGGGCAAAAAGAAATTACCAGAAAATCGGACCTAATTAAAAATTACACTATCTGCAAGTATCGAAGATTTTGAACCATAAAATGTCATAAACATGTGGTTAAATAAGAGTACAAACTACAAAAAAGCAGATACCATATAAACAAACTATATAAAAGTATAACCGCAGTACAAACTACATAAAAGTCAACACGTATCTCATTCATTAGAGGAATTCAAAGGTCTGTATTTTGGGTGAATAGTATATTTACAGAAATAATAGTATAGATCCACATTTCTAAACTTCATTTTCTTTTCTTAACCGGTGACTATACAAGTTAATATTGCAATTACTTTATGACTAAACGTTTATTAAGTCATTCTAACAACAGTAAAAGGAATTTTAAGTTATCATATTCTGCTTCATTGAAAATTTTAAGTTCAACAAACTTTACTTGAGGGCAACCACAAAAAATACAAGATTCAACACTTGGCAGCAAAGAATTGTTAGTTGATTCATCAAATGCAAATGCAGTTAGATTCGCTTGATACACGACTCTCTAAATACTAGATAGAATGATGGTTAAGAATATTGCAAGTTAAACACATTTAACTACAAATCGATTAATAAATCTTAATATACTGTTTCAAAAATAATCGAAGCCTAGCTAAGTGCACGGCTTAATCCCAGGACAAATAGGCCCATACTGGTGTACTGGTCAATCAAATACTGGCATTGACCGGTATAAACCGGTTGAAATTGCTTCAATCAATGAGATATTATGATCATGCCTTCTTTAATCTCCAATCCTCGATTTCACAACCTTACTCACAAAAGATAGGAATGAAATTTGATTTTTTGAATTAATCAAGATAACCAAAAAAAAATAAAAGTAACTTGGTTCAAATTGGTTTAGAAAATATCAAGTTACGATTAAAGGAGTTGGAAAGTGACGGGGGGTTTTTAGGAAAAGATTTGCAATTAATTTTCTGCTACCTTAATCGTATTATAATTTACAGATTAAAAATCTTTATTGCTATTCTATGTACTATATTTTAAAATTTTATCGCAATGAGGATGCAAACTGATCTATTATTTTATATGTTGCCAATGACTTCCCACTTTAAAGTATAAACTATAAATTGAATATACGTAATTACTTTTATAAGAGTCGACTTATTGCGGATGAAAATTATTATGAAAGAGGAATAGCATAAAATCCAAAACAGCATTTGAAATAGTTTATATATACCTCTATATCGGCGTTCGCCACTAACTTTTAGAGGCTAGCCATATGATTTCTGTTGGAGTTTTGTGGGCCGAATACACCAATATATGTTTTTTTTTTTTTTGTGTAATGATTTAACAATACATAGCATTTATGAAAACTGGGGAAAAAATGATTTTTAAATCTTAATCAAATTACAATTAATATTTGATTATTTTTTTTTAATAATTAAAAAATAACAAATTTTATTATTAGTAAATTAAATTCTAAAAAAGAAGTGAATCGTTTCTTCCAACGTGACAATAGAACGTGACCTTACTTTTAATAAAACTATTTTTAAACTGTACTTCTAGATTACTCTGTTTTAGTTGGTTTTAGCGGGACCGCCGCGAAATTAAGTAACTAATGGTTATTTCGGGCCTGGTACAACCAGATGGCGCTCTAGCCTCAAGCGTCGCTAAGCGATAGATGAAAATGTAAACAAACTATTTTACCAACTGGATTGTATACACGGAATTCAAATTTATCAATAGCTAAAATGTTTTCCTTTTTATCCTTTTTTTATTTTATTAACAAGCTGAAATGTTGAAAGGATAATTCTATAAAGGAGTGACTTTCAAATTTGTAAACTTTACAGGTAAGTTGTATCATGTTATAAATGTATTTCTTTCAAACTTTTATAGTGTTCTAAGTTAGGCTTAATTCTGTCATAACTCAAACAATTTCTCATAGAAATTAAAACAGTTTTATTTCATAATTCTATTTTAAATATTCTTTTGAAAATATAATTTTGTAAAATTGAAAAAGTGAAATTTTAAGATGTTTGTTTCCTACAGCTATCATATAAACATTTGCTGATTTTTTAACATCATTAAGAATAATTAAAAAGTAATCTTGCTATTTATCAAGTTGAAATTATCTTTTTTATGGCTATACTCGTAAACAAAACCTGATAATGTTTCATTTCTTAGAACCAAGAAAAGCTACAAGAATATATGATACCGATGGAAGAATAGACCAGTTAAAAGAATATATGATAAAATCTTAAAGAAATGTAAACAAAACAAAAACACACACACAAAAATAAAGACTGGCTGCTGTGTGTTCAAGATTACAGCTATATTTTTTATTACCAGAACATTAAAAAAGTGCCAATAAGTGTTCGACAGAGTATTTCCATAGAGGGAAACCTTTCTCTAAATGAATGATTTTTTGGTAAGGAAAAAAAAATTCCGAATTAAAATGGCTCTTTAAATGCAATGCTAATAAAGATGGTTCATAGTTCAAAAAGAAAATATAATGTTCTCAAGTCGAGCTCATCTGAAAAATAAAAGATGTAGTTCACTACTTTTTATTTCAGTAGTTAGTTGAATTTATTAATGCTGTTTTTTTTGTTTTGTTTTTTTTATCAATTTTTTGAATACTAAAAAGTTATTTATATAATTTTTTTACGGACATTTATTTGTAAATATATATAAAATATATTCTTAGGGTATAATTTTTAAGATTTCATTTTAACACTTATTTTCATATCAAGGAAGTCATATCTGTTTGTCCATCTGATGACTGTGTGGTTAGTTCTCTGGCCACGCATGCCAAAGGTGCCGGGTTCGAATCACGGATAAGGCATGAATGTTCATTATGGTTCGGAATCCGCTTTAAGCTGAAGGTCCCGGTCTGATTAGCCGTCATTGTACTTAAAAAGAGGTCGTTGAGCACATAAACCAACCAACTTATTTGTTTAAAAATGAAAATATGTATTTGAAATAATTTGTCATCTTGAGGAAATACATTTGCTTAAAAATGAAATTTTAGTCAGAATTTTAGGTACCAGCGATTTACAATTTTTAAATTCCTATTATTCAAAGTCGAAATAAAGTTTTTGTGTTATAACTTAGGGTTTGTATTTTTTTAATGTTTATTTTTAAATACATACTGTTTTATTGCTTGTTATGGCATTGAAATTATTTAAGATATGTTAGTATATGAATATATTTCAGAGAATTTTCAACCTGAATAATCTATTATAAAAGGTTTAAATATTATTAGTATTAAAAAAATCTAGTTATAATTTCAAGAATATGCCCCAATTTTAATTTAAATCCCACTCTCGGTGCTTATACTTTATGAAATTAAATGTTGTACCTGAATATTCTACAAATAAACAGTTTAACATATAGAAACATTTAATAACTAACTACATAATATTTTATTGAAATTACCAGAGATGTTTCATTACATCTGAGGATTACGGACTATGGTAGACAGCCATCGTGTTTTCATCCATCGCTTAGAGTGACGTCATCAAACTTAGGACCGGGCCCTATACAGAGTAGAGTCTGTTGGATTAGCGGCGGTCCCGGTTTTAGTCGATATAAATTGTGACACGATTGTGGTCGAAAACGTTCAGTTTATTTTGTGTAAGAGTCGATGACTGTCGCAAATTTTTTTTACTGCCAATCTTAATAAATTGACCAAATGAGTTCAATTAAATTTTCGTGTATTTATTCTTTATGAAAACCATCTTGCTGAAAGTTTGGTTCTATAGTTTCTTCGGACTCGTAGTGGAAAACTCTGTTCGACATACTTAACACATCCTATAATATTTCGAAAAAATTACAGTGAAACTTGACTTTTTTTTATATATATCTTCTGTGCCGCAGAAATATCCGTCGCGGGCCAAATCCGGCTCGCGGGCCGCGTAGTGGCTGACGCTGCTCTATATGCTTATTGGTTTATTTTGATTTTTCAAACCATCAAAAATATATAACACTTTCACCCTGATTCTTACAAGTTCAACATTGATTTCTTTTTTTTAGGGAAATTATACTTTAAATTCATCTTTGCAAACGCAACGAAACAGATTTTTTTTTCTTTTTTTTTTCGAGAAAATTCATGAAGCAACTCATCCCATTAGTAGTAGACAGGGGCCTTTCATACCAATCGTATTCGTACAAAAATAAGAAAATTAAATAGTTAATTATTCATTGAATTACTTTTTCATTTATATTCATTTAATTACTTTTTCATTTAATAAATGAAATTTTTAAATTTTCAAATTTAACAAAGAACCTCATTTTAAACAACCTTTCTTAAAAAAAAAAAAAAAAAAAAAAAAAATAGTGTTGAAATAAAATTAATCAAGAATTTAAAAAAAAAAAAAAATCAACACTAAAGTTAATAAATAAATTATCCAGTAGACTTCTGACGATTTAAAAAAAAAAAAAAAAATTGAACCTAAATAGATTGCTCTATGTTTCAGTAGATATATTTTTATAAATTTTATTAGAAGAGGGTTTATTCAATTCATAATCTATATATATTTAATAAATAAAATATTCGATTTTGTAAACTAAAAACTTAAATTGCCTTTAGTTAAAGAAATAGCATATTTAAGGTACCCTTCTTTACAAATTTAAAATAAGGCATCCTGTGATATAAGATCTTTATAACTATATGAAAAGTAATAAACCGCTGAAACATTGGCGCCGATATTCTGGGGGCATCAAATACCAAGTGGCAATCGCCTATAATGAAGAGGCAAACAAGAAAATATACTGTAAAATATTATGCAGTCACATTTTTGTAGCTAAAATCCCTACAATTTAAAAAACTTAGGTGGCAACTGTCTCTATATCCTCTTTCCTAAACACAACAAACAGTCACAAAACAAACACATTAACATCAATGTGCATTATTGCAGTGATGTAAATTACTCAATAATTCATCACTAGATGGCAGCATGAACTATAAACATGACATTCGTGTTTTGCTTTACTTTAAGTGCGGTCTTTTTGAAATACTTATTGGTTTACCCATCACTTCATTAATCGTAGGCCCAAGATAACTAAACTTAAATAGGTGTTTACTTACAGATGACAAACTTACAAATGTAAACACAAAGAAAAACTTACAATCGTACAAATTTACAGATGCTAAAGAAAAAAAAAAACTTACTCAGTTAATTTCTCTATTATCTATCGATTGTTATCAACTTTATTTCGAATTTTATTCGTATTTTTTTAACTGTTTTTTTCACAATCTCATACTTTATTTATATTCACTACTTATGAATTTTTTTCATATTTATTTTATCTATTATATCAAAATATTAAGTTCATTGATGTTTGTTTAAATTTAAACAATTGTACCAACTTCCTTTAAAGAATGAATAATGGTTCTCTTTTCAAAGAGTACGTTTCAATCAAATGTTAGCAAAACATATTAATCCTTTTAATCCTTTTCATAACCGTTTCACTAGGAATAATTTCGCGCAGTCACTCTTTTGGATTAACCAAAGTTCTTAGTAGAAAGATACCTAAAAACATTACCTGTGTAGGTCACCACAGCTAGTGACCGCACCATTGCCGTACATTCTTCTAAACTCGCTATGGTCCCCCAAACGGGTAGTCTTGTCCATAACAGGTCTCATAGGGTTGACCATACCTCCGTTAATATGAGGCTGATACATGTGCACGGGTCGAAATGCGGCGCCATCTATCGTCGGGGGACGAACATTCCCGGGAACCGCATCCTCCTTAACAGGCAGTTCCAGAGATTGGACCATGGTTTTTATGTAAATGGTCTCCCTCCAACAGTCCTTTCTACGAGTACGGGAGACATGCAACACTCCCTGGAGAAGAAAAAAAGGAGGATTGTTGAGCTCTGGACACGTTCTATAGTAAGAAGGTAATCATGAAATGGAACAAAAGTGTTTTCAATAATAAAAGCGGATGTGGTCTCCAGTGATTGGGGAACAGTCTCTGTTTTAGTAGGTAGTCGTTTTTTGTCACGTATGCACCGACGCATGATCGACAAGTGGGATGGGACCACGTGAGAATGGGGATAGAGAATTCCGGAGAGAAATTGGAGCGGAGGTATGAGAAAATGTTAGAGAAGAAGTATGTTTCATTTATATTTGGATGTATCTTCTGCAAGGCAATTTTCTTGTTTGGTGAAGTCGTATTGTAGAGCCCGCGATATTTTTTTCAAAAGTATTGATTTCATTTTCTTTTTTATTTATTTAAAGATAATCTTGAAAAAGAAATATTGACGCTCTAACAATAATGCTATAACTGCAAATAAGTATCAAGGATTTTAATTTTCAAATGGAAAGTTTTATATGTTAGAAAGTAATTTTTTTATTTGCGAAAGAAAATTATATTTAATAAAGCAGTTTGATATTTTTTGGTGTAAAATTGTGTGTAGTTAAAATAGAAATTTTTAAAATAACAATATTTTAAGAATTAATACAAGGTTATATTAAATATCTTCTATTTTTAATATATTTAATTTTTTCATATGAACATCTTGCTCTTTGACTCCTAATGTGCCTATAAAATTTGACTGAATATAAACTTTTTTTCTTATGTTTTAATTACCGTTTACATTATCAGAAATTTTATGAAAGAGTTTTAACACAGTAAGATGGCGCTAGAATCGCATAAATTTTACAAGCACCAAATTACGCAAGGAAAGTTTCCATTTCAACACAATTTTTTTATCATTTTATTTATGTATCAAGAAATAATTTTCATATCAGAAATAATTTTCAATTTAAATTAAAGTGTTTGTTATATTCATTATTTTTCAACGATCTAATTGGGCGCATTACAACGTCTAGTTAAATATAAATACATTAAGTATCGTACACCTTAAAATAAAAAGCTGGTCTTCAATTTAAAATTTAACTATTAATTTAAGTTTCTCCTAATATTGTGAATACATATTTTCTATTATTCGAGAAGAATTAAAATGCCCTTTATTGTTTCACACAAGTATTTCTTTCAGACCAATTCAATTTAAAACGATTGAAAGACATTTATTAAATAATTATATTTATATTATTTAAATGAAATAGTAACAAGTTAATCTATCAGTACTTGAGCATTAATATTATTAACCCATTTTCTTATTTGGACATAGTCCGAAAAGTTTATCTTACACTTCAAAGTTCTTCCAAAATGCTAAAAGTGACTAAGAAAAGTATAGAAAGCAAATCCATTAACTTCCTTGTATCATTTCAATTCTTTTCAGTTGAGCAATTCTTAACATCCCCCCTACCATTACTCTAATCTAGTACAGAATATTGCAAAGACGATGAATAAGCAGTTCATCTGAAAGAACAGTGAATCATGCTCTTGAGAGGAATATATGCACCCTTATTCTGGACAATCCTTTTCATCTAACATCCCTAAATATTCAACAGTCGAATCAAATTCGAGGTCCAAGCATTTGAATCCAGTCCATTCTAAGCACCAACTCCCTCTTAACACCCGTTCACCTTCCTTTGGGTTTTTGTGACCGCCAGCAACATTTCACAAATTAGTCTCGGATTGATTTATTGGTGAAACTTGAAAACGACACGTGTTTTCCACGCCAAGCTTGTTAAGAATACCCAATCGATATGTCATTCACAGATTCGCCGGGTGATTGGTTCGCTTCGCTGACATGCGAAGGCGGTTTATCAAGGAGAAAACGAATAAGAAGTGGCGATGAATTTTTCATTTTTTTTTTTAAGTTTTGAAGTCAATGAAGGAGAAAACGAATAAGAAGTGGCGATGAATTTTTCATTTTTTTTTTTTAAGTTTTGAAGTCAATGACTTGAATTAGTAGTGGAAGTTAAACGTTAAATGGTGTGTAAGTGTTCATAAATTTGAGGTGGGTTTCACCTTGGGATTGATTCTGCAAAGCACATTCTGGTTTAGACAGGTTTGGCTGGGTTTACGAAATTAAAACTTAAATAATATTTATAGAATATGTTTTTTTGTTTGAATACTTTTAATGGAATATCAGAAACATTACCATACTAAATACGATTCTGATTATGCGATTCTGATCGAATTGTTTTTATTTTAAATTTGAATTGATGAAAAGTTTCATCTTTAAATTTCGAAAGTTTTGTTTGCATTTTTAATGGTATAAATAAACATTGGAATGGTTTGGCTTGTTTGTACGCTCAGTGACCCATTTTTGTGCATAATAACGGCTTATCAGGCCTGGACCTACAGCTTAACGTGGATTCCGAACCACAACGAACTTCCATGCCTAACCCAGGATTCAAGCCCGGCGCTTTTGGCATTCCGGGCCTGAGCGCTAACCCCACAACCATCTGGTTGGCAACATTGGAATGAAATGTTACTAATTTAAAGTTTTTCAGAAGGGAGTGCTTCTGATGCAGCACATCAACAAAATCACAACCTCAAATAAATGTTTAAGATTAGAGAAATGATTTACTTTAAGTGATTGTGAATTTTTGCTTGAGTATCAAACAATTCCCGAAGCAGAATAAATTCGGAATATACATTCCTATATTTTATTATATTTTAACTCATATTTTATTTCAGTGAATTATTCAATTAATAATGTCTAGTATTTCATATTTACAAAACTATCTTCATTATGAATTACAATAAATTTGAAGAGGAGTAAAAATGGATTGTAGTATTGTAATGTTTGAAAGCATGAAAATGCTTGAAGAGTATATTTCTGATCTTAAACTCACACATTCTATTATACTACTTAATGTATAGTTTAAAGATTTTAAGAATTGATTTTTTTGGATCAAAATGTCCGTTTCTGTTTCAAAATTTTCAAATTTTAAAGTTTTATTTAAGGTACATTTGGCCGATTGTGCAATTTTTAGGAAGCTGTTATCTGTATCTTTGTAAAACTATGGGGATTTTTAAAACGTATGAATTTATTTTAAAGATTGCGGACAGTGTTCGTCAGTTAAATATTTCTAAAGGGTACTTACACAATTTTAAGGGGCATTTTTAAAATCCAAATTGATTAAAAAAATTTAACTAAAAACAAATTAAGTTTTTTGACAAAACTAATAAAACTAATTACAACAATAACAATGATGCACGATCTCGATTTCGCGTATCTGAGTGGAAATAGGCTTTTTAAGTGCTTACTAAAAACACTTGATGGAAACCTTAAACTAACTGACACCACGTTGGTGTCTCGTGAAACTATCGAACAAATGCCGGCGACACCTCGAAAACGACCGAGCAAATGCCGGAGAAGTTAAACTTGACAATTTATGATACCCCAAAAATTTCCTATACCGGCGCCAAAAAAAAAAAAAAAACATGGCTAAACGTGCGGATAACATAGTATTAATTTAACCTACGTTTTCCATGAATTCACGCATGAGGTTATCTTTTTTACTCTATTTTGTGCAAGAAGGCATGGTAAAAAGCCAGCGAAATACACTTAATTAAGGAATGTACGAAATTAGATTTGGAAATTGTGTGACGCCCCCCAACAATCCACCTAACAATGTAGCACGTGGTATCAGCAGCCAGTCAATGACTTCAGTCAGTCACTGGTCTGTGCGAGGCACGCTTGAACATGAATATGCATTCGTAACTGGGGATTTGGGATGGGTGATCCGTATATTGCATTCCGTTGGAAAATAAACGAACATTTTACATTTTTCTGAAAAGAACGGTATTTTCAAAGAAAAAGGGCAGGAAGGTAGCGCTGCCATTTAAAAAACCGCTAGGATGATTTCTGGTTTTATAAAATGGAGGATTATTTTTAAAAATTTAACCATGATGTGCCGATGCCTAAATTCACGTATGAGGTTAATTCTAGGGAGGGGGGGGGGGGGTTGATTTTCAATGTGTGTTCACGCAGATTTCACTCATTTTGGCGAACTCTGATTGTGGAGAATGGCGGGAATCGAATCCGAGGCATCCAGTATGCTAGGCCCAAACTATGACCGTTAGAAAAAAAAAAAAAAAAAACATCACCTGGTGTCGAATAGAGGTTTAAGGGTTTTAAGTGACCACCACAAAATAAATAAAAAGACAACATGTAGATTAGGCAGAAAGTAACATTACAATTCTAAATCATGCAGAAATCATATGTTTGCATTGTCAGTTTTTTTAGGTCAATAATTATGAACTACTAATGACTCAGATTGATAAGCCAAACACTAAATTTTCAGAATAATTGTTTTCAATAAAATATATCTTTTTTACCATTTTTGCAGAATGGAAAACATAAATTTTGGGTTAAAAGAAAAAAGTTGTACAACTCAAACTGAAGTTAATTTCTCAAAATATTGCTGGACCAATAATTATCTATAAATAAATATTCAAAAATAAATTTATTAATGACATCAAAATTTAGGTATACAGATGGTAATGACACTTCTTTACACTCAATAAGTTAAGAATGATAACTTTTTTATATGTATGTATATGTCTCCTGAAATAAATAAAAAGTATTTCCATACCTATCACAAGCCTAAAATAGTTTCTTCTTCTAAAGCATGTTATTTGAATCAGTTGTGTTATTTAGTAGAAAAAAAAAAAAAAAAAAAAAAAAAAAGTATGGAAAAGCTATTGGATGCTAATGACACAAAAGATAGTGATAAGTTTAAAAAAAATCACAGTACTATTTTTTTAATACATTTTTGAGTAAAGTCTATATTTTCAGATTTGAAATGTTTGATAATTAATAAAAAAATGCTAGTTCAAATTATAAATAAAATTTTATACAATATGCATCGACTATGAAAGACCAAATTTGTGAAAAGGGACAGTGGATGGTAGTAATGTTTCAGTATTAATTGTATGGTATGTGAAAAACAATTATGAGGAAAAAAAAATTATTTTATTTGTCTTTTGAAAGCTGCTAAGGGCATATTAAGAACATTATTCATCAAAATGTTTTATTATGGGTTTTGTAAACATGGGACAACAAAATGTACGTTCCGGAAGAATAACCCATATATGAAAGACAATGCAAGTAACCCATTGAAACAATTTTTACTCTACATCCTTTATGCCAACTTTTAAGTGTAATTGCAACTTATTTGTGCAATTTCGGGAACAGATCGAGTTTTCATAAGATTTGACCACTACGAAGAAAACCAACGATTCCACACCAATAACTCTTGCTTTGTCCCTAAAACTTGATAGCCCCGACAACGAGTCTATCTACTAACTCGATTGGATGGACAATGAGTTTATATATCAAGTTCTAGCTTGATTGGATTGCTGCACGGGGGTTAATTAAAATATCCGGAAGATTAGCTCGCCTCAACCCTCAACTTAAAAAAAAAAAAAAACTCCGGTTATTAAAATATTAGAAAGATTTAAAAAGCAAAGGTTATTTTTCATATGCAGTACACTTTCATTTATTAAAAAAACATAAACGGACACTCATATTTATAAACCACTTACAATTCTTTCATTTCTTTTAAATCAATCAAGTTTTCTAACAATCCCTTATTTGAAACATTGATAAAGCAATCAATCCCAATATAAAAATAATAATATCTTTTCCTACAAATATTATAAAAATATCAAAATATAGAATACAAATTTCCTAGCAATATAAAGTATAAACCTTTTATAATATACTTTTAATAGTATATTCCGAAAGGATTATAGGGAAAGTTATTTTTATAGAAATCATTATTGCAAAAGCATTGATGGACATAATTTATAAAGGCTCAGTTCAGGCATTGATATATATTAATTATACAGAACAATTTGCATAAGGTTACAACTTAAATAAAAGTTTTAACACATTTCAAAATATTCATCTAACAAACTATCACCTTTGGTTGCGTGGGTTTGTCAATGCAATTACAATGCACTTGTTGACAGGTAACGCCTGCGGTCACGCGTGGCGGATGAAAACTTAGAAATATGTCTCTGAAGAAAAGCGTGGGCCCCCTAATCCTGTCAAGTGTTGAATACATGAATCTTACAGGTAGAAACTCAATAAATAAGTGGGAAAAGCTATTGTTTAAACATGCCTTCAATTCGATGCAAGATTTTGAGATTTTGTAAGTCATCTTAAGCTGCAAGGAATTTTCTAGTTTCTCAAAATATGTTTTCATAAAGGGAGAGTTTAAAAAATGAAAAAGGTAAGAAATAATAATAATAAAAAAAATAAAAAATACTCTCTTCATGTTTTATCATAGATAACTAAACTTAATCAATGTTATTCTGTGGCTAATAATTCGACTCATAGACTACGGATTAAAAATAAATGTATATTTTAGCCGATCAAACGGCATAGTGGTTAGCGTGCTAGCCTCTAGACCGCGAGGTTGCTGGTTCGAGTCCCGTGTAAGGCATGGGTGTTTGTAAATGTATGTTGGCTTGTCTAATGACGAATGTTTCGGTGCATTATAGCCCTCGTGTTGCTGACGGCGCCAGATAATCTGAATACAATCAACCAAATATATATTTTATATTTCTTTTATTAATTTCCAACAAGTTAATGAATCTTAAGAGAAGCAATTGGGGATGAGAAGGAGTTAGTGCAATCGAAACATCTGTAAGTCTATTAGTATTAGATAATATACGAATGTTTAGTTACCTATGGTTAATATAACCCCAACTGAAATACATTATACTTGTAGCATACTTAAAACCTTTAAAATGCTCTTCGCATTTGATGAAACTTTCATAGAAATCCGTCAAGCTGTTTTAATTAATAAATGGTATTGTATTAGTTTTTTTTTTAATATAAACAGTTTAGAAATGTTTTATATTTATGAACTATCATTTTTATTATACAAAAATTTAGGAGGTTTTTTTTTTGTAGTATAATGAATAAATACATTACAGAACGAAAAAAAATCACATATACTCTATGTGTTAATCAAACTTTGGTTTTCGTCAGTAATTATATTTCCCAACAGAAATTACCATTAAAGGTTCCATTACCTAAATTAGTAACAAAGTTTCCGTTTCATTAATTAAATATACCATAGTTTCGGTAAAACGCAAATTCTCTCGTTGAAAACTCATCTCAAAGTCAAATATCGAAGTTGGCGTTGAAAATTGCCTTAAAGATTTGCACTTAATGAGATTGCCTCATATACGAGTAATTTATTAATGAGACATAATATATTAATGTAGAAAGAATTAATGAAGCTTGTTAACTTAGGGGAGGATCGTCTTATGTTAATTGGGCATCTTGAAAGTAATAAAGTCATGTCAAGGTTTATCACTCAATTTAGATTTTTTTTCTACATTAACTTAAATGAGATATTGAACAGAGCCGATTTGAATATATTTAGTTGAGTAAAAACGTTTTACGTGCATATTTACAAAGAAACTAAGTAAATGCTTAGCTTTAAAAATAATAATAAAAAAAAATTAGATATTTCTAAAAAATTATTTAGAGATAATTAAGTATATTTTATTATTATATGTATTTATTATATATATTTTTTTACTCGATCAACCTTATTGGGCTTTGGACCTGTTGTTGGTCTTCAAATGTGTGTGTGTGTATGACTTGATCAATGATATATGATTTAAATATATATATATTTATGATACTTTAGATAAAGGAAGATCAATTCACATTCTTTTTGTTTTAGTACTTTATAATACATCGACAAAAGTAATTATCTATCAAAAATGAGTTGTCAAATATTTCAAGTTATGGTGAAGTTAACCTAACGAATATGGTAAAATTAAATTCTTTAAAATAGGTAATTTTATGGAAAATTATTAAATATGATAATTTTATAGTAAAATATTAAATATGGGTAATTTATAGTAAATTATTAAAATGGTTAGTTTTTCATAAACACTATAACTTAACGTTTAGCTGAAATTTTTATAGTGAAAATATGTAAAAGAAACTTTTGGGTCTTAAAAGTCATAGATAAATTTCCTTTTAATAATCATCATTAGATTTGGTATTCTATTAGAAAGAAATAAAAAAAATGGCGGAAATTACATAGTTCTATATTAGTTTAATAATTTAGATTAGCCCAAGTAGAGTAGTACAATTGAAGATCATGAAAAGAAATTGAAATTTTTACTTATGTACAAATAAAACTAATTCTTTCCTTCAATTTGCTTAAATAAAACCACTGGATAATTAAAGTTTTCTTTGGGATTTTATTTTAGAATATGAATTGAAAAACAAATTTAACTAGGAAATGTTTACGAGTGTAAATATTTGTAATAAAAATCAAGTATTTTCTCTAAGACTATTCACGTTATTAATATCTTTTAAGAACAAACGTGTTTCAATTAAAATGTAACAATGATAAGTACCTTTTTTTTTAAACATAGAGTGTTATAAGAAGTGTTTTGAATGGATGTCAAAGCAGAAAATTTCTAAACTCGATATAAAAATTCTCTTATTTACGTTAAAGTTTAACCTTATAATGACTAATGTTATTTAAGTAAGTCAAACTACTTACAAATCAAATAAAGAGCAAAGAGATGCAATTTTTTTAGTTTTTTTTTTTTTAGATATTATATATTCAACACTAGCTAAACACTTGTAATATTATTTTCAAAGCAATTTCTTACAAAACTATGTGGCACGAATCTTTTTGAGAAAATTAAATTGTGTATTCATTGTCGTCAAGGTGGTTGATTAAGTAGAAGGATAAATGCTTAATACTAAGTTATACGTAAGTAAAGAGTTACGATTGAAGTTTTAAATTTGGTACTACACGTATACAAATTTTACGTTTGGAAATCAGAAAATTAGAATTTAAATTTGGGAATCTAAAAGTATGATTTTAAAATTCTTTGAATTTACACCTGGAAGTACAAAATTTCCAGTTTTTGTTATTCTACAATCTAAAAAGAGCTATTCTTTCTTTATAAAGTTTTGTAAAGTTTCTATTCTTCAAAAAGTATATACGTAAAATATATACTTTTGATCAATTACTTAACCTTTATACACAAATAATTGGGAATATTTTGTCCTGCCTCTTAACAATCTTTAACTTTTAAAATCACAAACTGACCATGTAACAAATCTCAACCAATTGAATTCCTATCACAACCATTTCCGTGGGCGCAAAACTTGCTTCGCCCACTGCCCATCATTACAGAAAAGTGATAATTAACTTCAAAATTACTATACTCCAGACATCGTTTCAGACATTTCTACCTCACCCAAATACGCACATCACAGAACAATCATTCTAAATCTGTCAACGGACAACCAGTTCCACAATTAGCAGCGACACAACTGCTTCGACGCGCTCGTTAAAAGGTAAGCTACAACCCGACCTTGAACCTGAAGTTACAAAGTGGGCTCACTTCAGATCTTTTATATTTCGGGCATCTATTTGTAAGAAAAACTACCGATATTAATTTGCTTGAAGGGTCGTCATTCATAATTTTAAAAGAAGATTAGAGATTGTGATTGAAAGGAAGGTTCTGGGAGGGGGGGGGGTAAAAGTATCAATCATTTGAGGTATGTTTTGACGCTTGGTGTAATTTGTTCTTCATTTAGCGTAAAATTTTCAGTAGTCATCTATACTAAAATGTTTTAACCTGTATTTTATATTTTGTGTGGTTTAGAAATAAATGAAATTGGTATTTTTATTTCAAGAGGAAATTTTAATATAAAGGTAATAGGTACTTACTGAATTGTATGCCTCTATTATAGTATGTTATATAATGAACTGAAATAAAATTCAAATTAATAACTTTAAATAATTTGATGCCTATTCCATATTGAAATGGAATATAATTTTAAAGGAAGCTCATTTTTAACGTGTTTACTTATACTATTTCGCGAGATAAAATTTTTCCTTCCTCTTAATAATTCACATTACAAGACAACAATTGCTCACTAAGAGAGAATTGTTGAAAAATTCAGTTGATTTGTGGTGGATGAGATTTATTTTGAACCTTTTGCCAGTGTCACCCGAAACCACTGCGGGCAAATTTGGAATATCAGAACTGACTTCGGGCAGGAAAAAAAAATCAGTGTTCCTATTTCATTAACGGGTGCATATAGCTCGAGTGTTGCCCTTCTTCCAATACACCGAAATAAACCAAACCTGATACTTGTAAGGAGTTAAAATAAAATTAAATGATAAATATAATTACCCTTAATTATACGAAAGTATATAAATTCGAAACGGATATTATGTTCGATTTTGTTAATGCAAAGCAACCGAAATCTCTGATGGAAAGTATTTTAAAATAGTTGAACTAAATAAAAACAACTTTTTTTTTTTAATCGTATTATTTAAGGTCTTATTTACCTAGATCTCTAACCAAGGTGAAAAAGGCCTTAAAAAGGATTACCGCAAAAGGTAGCTTGCAATTCATCCTGAATTCGATTTACAACACGGAAATAATTAGTGAGCATCTAAAAAGGTATTTCAAAATTCAAAGTTTATAAGTTCTAAACGACAGAATTATTCCACATCAAACATATCATAAATGACTAATTTTTCGTTCTATTTCTTTCAAAAGAATAACTAAAAAAAACCAGCATATCATCCTACATAAATGAATGAGCAACGGTATTACATAAACCTAGTTACACACATCAATTAGCTAGAGGGCAATTGACGAAATATAGATATACGGGTGACTCTATATTCACCAGTAGTTTCCTCTACTGGAGGCACAAGAAGACACAGAAAATGATATAATTAACTACTAAAAGAGATAATTTAAAGTCTTCAAAGTTTTTCATTGCATTAATCAACTATCGTGCTGAAACTTGTATCTAAATTTAATCATTGAAGTTGCTAATCCATTTTGATATCATGCAATAAGAATGATTCATAGTTATGGTGTTATTTGGTGCAATTGGAAAGATGTTAGCTTTAAGGGAGTATTCTACTGTAGAGGCATGAATTTCGCCCGGTTTTTGAAGCGGAAAAAAATTTTAACAAAGGAAACAAAAGATATTTTTATCATCATTTTTTTTTATCATTTGTTTATTGATGTTTTATTATTACATAAAAAAATTATTAAAAAAAAAAAATTAAAATTGACAAAGTTATGAGCAGTCAAAGTGGGGGGTCAAAAAAAAAAGAGGGTGTCCTGGCGTGCATTATTCCAACCCTCCTGGTGATCTGAAACATAAAAAACAGACGGATTCTTAATTATTATAGATGCCGCTATCGTATAACCCTTGGATAAGTTAAAAAAAATATTTTTTTTTAAAATGGCGGCAGTTTGAAAAAAAATAATTTGTTTTTTCATATTTTTTTAACAATTCCGAATTTTTTAAAAATACTAAATGAGAAGTTATAGTTTTGGGCAGGGTTCACGAGATGAAGCGATGTATAGAGAACATCCTCTCCAAATTTGAAGTAAATCAGTTCATTAGAACTCGAGATATCCTTACCGCCAGCTCGAAAAAAGTAGTTCCGAGAAAAACGCGTTCAAAGTTTTGAGACAAGTTTTCAACAATTTTACTTATAGAATGGTACAGAATACTTACATATTTTTAATCGGCGATTCCTGCTCCATATAAGAATCCTTCCTCTACTTCAAAATGCTCATTAATGACATAAGTAGGGACTCGGGAACGCCTACCGTCTTTTGTTAACTTGTAGCGGTCGGACCGGAACCGATGCCACGTCACTAAAACGGCTATAACTCATGAAATAATAGGAATTTTGAAAAATCCTTTTAATGACATATTTTTGAATATCTAAACTTTGAAAATATGAAAAAAAAAATTTCGATTTTTTTCAAAATTCTACAGTAGAATACAGCCTTAACTAGACATAACATTAAGTTAAACGTATGGTAAGATAGCTATTGTACTGAAATGTAAAAATAAGATTATACAAAAACGACTGTAGATTACCTACGAAGTTAGCCTTTCCAGTCAAATATACAATTTCAAGATCCACTTGCTGTATATCAAATAAAAGGTCAGGTCAATGTCATACCAAAATTTTACAGGAATAAAAGGAAATTAGGATCGAATGCATAAAAATTTGTGATTGAAAGCGAGTCAGAATTTGTAGTTTAAGTTGTAAATGGGATTTCAGTTTGAAAGTTTCTGCAAGATTTGTAAATCATAACAAATTTCAACTTGAACCAGATATAATTCTATAATAACTAAAGGAATTACCGTGGATCCAAATTTTTATACTCATTTGAAATTTGGATGTTTGGGAACTGATCTCTAAACCACAAAACAATGTCTAACTTCCACAATGCAACTTGTTTTCATATAACGAAAAGCCAACATTTCTTGATGGTTACCTCTTTCCAGATGGAAAACAAACGAAATAAAATAAAAGTTGATATGAAATAAAATTTTCTCTTATAGCTTTCACTTTTTGTAACTTAATGCTAATTTGATTGTAATTTTTTTAATAGGATTTAAAAATGAACAAATATTCTTTTGAAATTTATAGTTTAAATAATTGATATAAATTTCCAGAACTTTAATTGCATTTCAAATTTGTGAAATTATTACAATATAAATATAAGTCTTTTTCTTCTGGTAGTGTTTGGTAAAATCATTACTAGACTAATCATTATATAAAAAAGTGCTACACAATACACGGCGTTACTTCTCACTCATATAACATTTCATTAAAACACAGAACCTGTAAATACTGTGTTTTTGTCAAAAGTAAAATTTTTACTTTAAGTTAAAAGTAAAATTAAAACCTTATATTTATTCTCTTATATTCTTTTAAATACTAATCAAACATTATATATTGGAAAAACTTTTAAGAAAGTTATAATCGTCACTTGAAGTTTCAATAATGTTCATCTCATTGAGTGTATAAAACTTCACTTACAACACAACCAGGTATTTACGTTCCTCCAAATAAAGTAACTCAAAATTTATTAACTACACTCTAATTTAAACTCTATTTTCCTTTCAAGTCCCAAAATAACATCAAGACTAAACTAAAAACTTACAATACATGGTAGTTTCAATTAAAAGTGGGGAATATCCCGCATATAATGCTCGCCTTTCAGACACTGCATGGTCAGCTACCATCAGATAACAACAATCATTACAAACCTGCAAGGGAACGCTTTGTCAAACTTTTTCTTTTGAAAATAAAAGGCATTCAAGGATCGAAAGGTTCTTTCCATAAAACACTCAAAATACTTAACTTGTAAAAAAAAAAAAAAAAAAAAAAAAAAAAGATTAAACGAGTCATTAGCAAAGCGGAAAAGATGGTTGCTTTTGTTAGAATCTGGGATAATGTTTGTGTTTCTCGACTGTGTAATTACTTATCGCAACTGCGATTCCTAATGAAGAGTAACTTTGTGCGATTCTTGTGTTGCCAAATTTTTAAAAGTTCGCATCCACCGAGATATTTTCAGCTGACCTGTTACTCTAATCTGATCTTATTCATGGAAAGAAACATTTTTAAATGCTACTGAACTCCTGGCCAAGATCCGAATCAAATGATAATTATTGACGTTCTACTAAATTACCATCATTCTTGATTATTCCATCTATCTGGCTACAAAAAGTACCATTTATTTTACATTTTGGCAATTGCTAAAAGTTAAATACGAAAACTGATAACATAATGATTAAAACAGTTGTAATATCGGATTGAATTTTATCATTTTACCTATAAGATTAAATAGAATTACTTAATATATATCAGTCGATTCTGAATATTAAATCAACAAAAATATCTTCTTGCAAAGTACGAATAGCATGACGCAAGTTGTACTTATCTAAGTATAATATTAATCTACATTTTTTAAATAATGAGTCAGAGTATGTGTGGCTCGGTGCTTCTATAGAAAATAACTTCCTGTACTCGTAAAACTTGGAAATTTTAAACATAAATAATTTTTGCCGTCACATTTTGCTTATTACAAATAGAATGTTAAAATTTCAATGATATTTTTTTTAATTTTTTTTTTTTTTTTTAAGTTCTTTTGGAAAGTAACATCCAATACTAGTAGACCTCTGAAATTTTAAAGAGGGAAGGGATTTTTGTGTGTGATTTTGCGAACATTTTTGTTTCACCGAGGAAGATACGAGTTGTATAATGTGATTGTTTTCACTTGAGTTATATTTCACTAGGGATTTTCTCGAAAAGGCTTGGGAGGAGGTGAGGTATTGAATTATTGTAATTGCTGCATTACCGAGGAAAAGGTTAACAAAAATTGTTTTGAGGCGAAGTAGGGTTTTTAAAAATATTTTTGGAGGGAATCGGTTTTGTATTATTTAGATTTTTTTGTTTATTGGCAGATGGGTTCTATTAATAAGGGTTAAAGTACCTGTGAAACCTTTTAGTGAACAAAGCGAACCTGGTTCCCCAATTGCCAACGATGGTAACCTGTACACATTGACGGATCTTAGTAAAGTGGGATCCCTCAGATAGTTCAGTACATAACTGGATTTTAATGCGATATTGTCTTAGAAAATATGAGGCATTTGCTTAGAATTGCATACCTAATTCCGAACTTGGTAAACTGAAGTTCATCTACGTTATAATTCAAAGCAATTTCTATTTAAATATATATGTACAAGACTTTTAATGCAAATTTACAGAAGTTAATTAGAATGTTAAAATAAATTAAAATTATACACATTACTTTGTAATGCAAATATGAAGTAATAAAATAGTAAAACTGCACGAAGAAAAATGTATTCCAAAATTAATCTTCATATAGAGTCCTACAATAATTTTCATACTCTGAGCGTCAAGGGAATGGGCGAAATTGTATAGTTTTCCATGCAATAGTTTTTAAGTTATATTTCTGATTTAAATATATATATTTTTTAAAATTATTTTTTGTTTATTTTGTTTTAAATGGGTTTTAAACTATCATCCGTATAAAAATATTAGAAACAAAATTTTATTCTAAATTTTATTTATAAATTTCAAAATGTTGTCTATTGCTGGAAAAACTTGGGATCAAAGGACGTCAAAGGACAATCAAAGGACGTATACCATGACCCTCAGAGGGTTAAACTAGAATTTTAAGGATTTCTTCAACAGAGTTTTCATGTTTAAAGGTACTTATAAAGTTCCGAAATAAGTGCTTGGAAAATGGTCAAATATTAGGAAAAAAGAACCTATATTTTATATTTATTCTTAATTTAAAATTTTTCAAAACAACATTACTTAATTAAAAATTAAAGGCAATATTTAAATGAGAACAATGAGTGCACTAATATGAAATCTGTCACAAAATTATTGGAACACTTCCAATAACGGTTGTCAAGATGCTCAACATTGAAACTCTAGGCAATTGTAGTTACCAAAGCTCGACAACTATTACAAAAATATCTAATTATTTTGTTTTGTTTCTAACTATCATAAAAATATATGAACATGATTTTTATCTTCAATAACAAAACAAACAAGCGCATTATATTAACATTCCACTAATTAAAAAAGCCTTCCCCAAAATACAATTTAGGTAAGAGACGAAATCTATTTGAATTATGTTGAAAAACAGATATTTTCTCTTTAGCACACAAAACCTGCAAGCGGTCACAAAAGCATTGCTCTGAAATGTTTTCAAAACAAAAGTATTTTTCTAGCTATTTTTCGTATTACCGAAATGAAACGGCATGACTTGTGTTTTAAATTTTAATTATGGGTGACGAATACTGAGATTTTACCATTGCTTGGTTTTACAATATTCAGCTTTGGGAGCATGTATTCTCATTTTCAGTGTCATAGCTATATGGCAAATAGAACTTCGGACTATTCCCTATTTTGAACGTTTCTATTTTCCCTTTACGACTTCTTACAGATGGTTAATCGTAAACATGATCTTAGTTTTACTATGTACAAGTATGAAAACGTATGTTTCAATACTCACAATCCTTGATGAATGCAAAACATCGCTTTAGCATATCCCACATTTGGTAAGCTTTTTCTTTTTCTATCCTTTCAGTGTGGTTAATTGAAATCGTGATATTTTAGTATTTTTTGCAGTTTTTTGACCATGAGTACCAATTTTCCCTGTCTTGGGATTATGTTTTCGACTTTGATATATTGCGCATTTGTAATGCTTTACCTTTTTCCTATCCTTAAGAGTGAGCATTCGAAATCATGGTATCTTGTTTGCTGTCTAAACTTCATAATTGAAAATTCACTATCAATAGGACCATGTTTGACAATTTTCAGCATCCTAGCTTTATGGAAAGTAAAGTTTGGGATATTTCACGTTTGGAGCGTTCGACCCCATAAAGTAGGTAAATCGAGAAGGGAAAAGAGCTTTATTTTCTGTTTGCCCTTGTAGACGTTTTTATCAAACTTCAAGTTGTGACGATACGGAAAAAGGTAGAATTTGTGATGAATCAATGAGTCCATTTGTAAATAAAAAAGAAGCACTCTCGGTACAAAAATCTTCATACAGCGTTGCTTTTTTAAGTACTTTTTAGTAAGTTATATTTTCTAAACAACAGGTAATGGTTAAATAAATGAAAACTGAATTATAGTGTCGCCAAATCTCTGGCAAATATTTTAATGCAAACCATTTTGGAGATTATAATTAGATATTGTACCAGGTGGGAAATTAAAGTCATATAAATCAGTAAATCTCAAAGTGATTCTAAAGAAAATGCGCATTTTCTCGCAAAAGATAATGATACTATGACCCTACTTACACAAAATGGCTCATTTACAGAATAATTACATATTTTATAGAGATTACTTTATTGTCTAATAGTGTTTACTTAACTTACTTTACCTCTGCCCAAATTAAAAAAAGAGTACTATCTTTATCGTAGTCAGACCCTTCTACATGAATGAAATATGCATTACAAACACAGGTACCAGAATTCTGTGATATTGAGAATGCTATGTATCGACAAATGAAAAGAAAGTTTTTTTTTTTTTTTTAAGTTTTTTTGATGGAAGTTTTTATTGTTTAAGTACAAATTATGTGAAAAAAAAAAACCCCGTTATTTATCAATCCAATGTATCAGATCTCCAATGTATCAGATCTTGATCAATATTTAACGTAATAACTTTATAATTTTCAATTGAATATAATAACTACAAAAATACACTACATAGGAATTTGTCGTTAATCAGGCTTTTATAAAAATTATATACGTTATCAGCATTGTATGAAATGCCGGCATTTAATAGAATGCCAGGCGTTTTTTTGACAAAATATGAAATAAAATAAGTATTATGCTTTTCTTTTACACTCTATGGAATGCAAAATACAATTCAGGCAAAATGTGAAAAAAATAAGGCTATTATTTAAAAGACGCGCGTTCCTAAAAAAAACGTTATTTCGATAAATTAGTGAAAGAGTTCTATAAAAAACTTGGTATTTAGAATACGTAAAGAAAATCTTCTTGAACAAAGCTCGCTTCACTCGCTACGAGGTTGATTGCTACACAAGCACAGGCTCACTTCACTCGCTGAAATTTTATTTTCTACGCAAGAATAGGTTCGTTTGTATACTAAAAGATTCTACGCAAACCTAGAATTGATATTACCCTCATTAGTAGAAATCCTGAGGGACTCAAAAAAGCCCTCTGAATAGAAAAATACACCATATCTTTATTTATAGATAAAAACTGAAAAGAACAATATAATTTTTTAAATCTCCCCTTCCATAAATAATATTTTTAACCTATCTATTCGAAAACTAAGCACTTAATAGACCCTGAACCTAATACCTCCTCCCTCCCAAATGATCACTGTCACTAATCCCATAATACATCCTCCCATTTCCACTCAAGTGCATAAAATTTCAGAGTTCTACACGATTGGTAGTCACTTTCTAAAAATATTTAAAAATAGAGAAAACTAATTATGCGTATTATGGAAGTCACTTTCTAGAAAATTAAGAAATTAGCATTAACCCATTTATTGCAACAAGGCTCCACATGATATTAGAAACGAATCGGTGAAGTATTTCATCCACTAGGGGGACAAACTAAAACATAAAAATTACTAATGAAATTATATCCCAGCAAATAGTTACAAAATACATAATTTTATAATTTTTTTATCAGTCGTTTTTTGTGCCTAAAATTATGGTTGATATTCAGAAACTATCTGTTTTTATAAAGGGTAGATATAAATAAATTGACGCTGTTTAGAGCAAACTGAAATCTGTAGAAATCAATAGATATGCATAATACTTTATAAATAGATACTAAGAGAATAAAGAAATGATAGGAAAATATTTTTTTTTTTTTTTTTTTTTTTTTTTTTTTGTAAATGATGCTTTAATAACAACTTAAAACTTAACTTATTTATAAGTCTTGAAAAGGCAATATTTACAACTGATGCCGAATTTTCTTCAGCTATTTTTACATTATCTAAACTGTACTCTTAATATTATGAACATAACATGAACAGACTCAAGACGACTCTAGGTAGTTGAATCCTAATTATGGCCATCCTGGATATAAAAAAAGCGTATTAATATATTAATTTTTAAAAATCGTGTAAATGTGACTGAAAGGTATAAAACCAAGGCTTGAGCAATTGATTGGAGTATCGATGCATAGTTTCCTCGTTTTAAGTTTACTGAAGATTAGTATCACACAATTGAGCCGAACTCTATCGAGGTTAATTTATTGTTTTTGTCCGATTGATCATACAATAACAAAATCTATCCTTATTTGGTTTTTCAAATCATAATTTGTGCATATTTCTATTACTTTACAAACAAAAATTATTACCATTAGTTTTAATGATTAAATATTATTTACAGAAAATACGTTTTATAAAAATTTGACTCTTAAATGTTTTAACTTTCACTAATTTTATATAAAAGTGTTTTTTTTTTCATAATAAAGTACCTAAATCATGGAAGCGATACTTTATTCGATGAATAACTTTCTTAATATGTATCTGTATTTGATATTTTACTTTATATAAAATTTTAGTTACTATTAATTTTTAACATTTATTTATTAAATGTAAAATGTTTACTAATATAATTCTATCAAAGGATTAACTTAATGTCGATAAAATATTATCTAAAAATATTGCTTGGTTTTTATAAGTTTATACAGTTTAATAACTTTGGATTTTTTTTAATAAAAGCAACTTTAAAAAATACGTTATAGATCTTTCCTAAATTAGAGCATACGTCAAAAAGTTAGACATCCGCAAATTAAGCTTACATTTAACTAACAATACAAAATTAAATAAAAAATATGTAAAATCAAGTCAATCTTAAAATCATCAAATACTTAAAGCAGAACTAATCTCTTAAACTATACATTAAAACTCGCACTTCAGTTTTGACTGAAAAAGAAGTCGATTGGAATTACAAAATAAATACTTAATACTTAAAAAAATAAAAACCTTTAAAAAAAAGCAAACATCATCATACCTTTTAAGGAAATGTCACTTTTCAATCACAACAACAGAAACCAAACTTAATCCATTCGCTCTTTTTAAACCAAAACACGTTACAATGTCGCTCGAAACCAAAACAAGCCCGCACGTTATTCATTCTTCTCCGCAACTGGTCAATGTGCAGTGAAACGTCGTTGTTGCAGCCATACCAGAGACGGGACTTTTTTCCTGCTTTCCAACGGCGGGATATTCAGAATCCCCAACCAATGGCAGATCTTCCCCGTCAGGCGCGTGAAGGATTGAGAACCAGTTATTAATGGATAGGAATTAAGTTGTTTCGTAATTTCTTCTATGATATCAGCTTGGGGAGGGGGGAGGGGGGCGGGGGGGGGGGGATTTAATAAAGTCATGATCTACGATGGAATTACTCAACATCTGTTATCCCTATGTGTTAAAAAGCTGCAATGCTTCGAGTAATATTCGTCATACAGAGTTAAAATCTCGGTATATTCTTTGACTTAATGTTTGGGCCATTTGAAATTAAATATTCAAACGGCTCAAACGTAAGTCATTTATAATTTCAAATTAATTACAGTAGTATAAATACGCATTTGTGAACATGTGTATAGAGATTGAATTTCTTTGCCAATCAGATAGAATAAATATTCCAAGTAAGATTGGATCTTTACTACAAAATGAAATTAATGGTTGAAAACAAGTACGTCATGCTCTGATAGAGTTGTGTACAAGAGATAAATTGTGAACTTAAATCAATTTTGATTTTTAACTTCACGTTTGAGAAATTACTTAATACAAATTTGAATACCGATTTGAGAATTTCATGATGCCAATTGAACTATTGGTTGTAAATAAATGTAACTTGGAAGACATTAAATTGCATTTTTTATACTTATCTTGAATTTTAATATTTTCCCTTTTCATTTTAAATGGTTGAATATTTATAAAAGGTGTTGATGGTAAGATAATATAGAAAGAGTGTGTAGGTATATGGTGCATTACGTTCTCATAGATAATAATTAATGAGTTGTAAAATTATGTTCGTATTTAACATTCGTTGTATTTTTTCATTAAGTTGCGCCGAATGTTTATATATTTGAAAAATTGCCTTGTCTAATTCATTTCCAGAAATGAAATTTGAATTTTCAATATTATAAAACATCCGATGAATGTGATACTTGCAACGGAAAGGAACATATTCTATGCTGCAACAGAGGAAGTAAAATTTCAGCATAATTTAAAACATTTTATTTAATAATATAATCATTAAACAACTTAAATGTGTTATTCATTATAGGAAAACTGCAAATTCTATAGACACGCGTGATTTGTCAAGTAGAATATTATGTCGAGGTGGACACATGCAAGTTACAATAAGAAGTAGCAGAAGCCAAGTTTCAAAAGGTCACACCTACACTATAAATTCTACAGATATGAGAAAGAGTGGCACAGCATGGCCTAAATAAAGACTTTGCGCTATAAAACATCAAACAACTAACTGCAGACAGGAGACTTATAAACTGGATGGTCTCGGTAAAATTTGCAGTATTGCATATAATTCAATAACAAAAATACAACTAGAATCACTCTATAATTCATCAGACGAATTCTTACATAGTAAATGTAATGGAATTTTGTATTCTAGGTGTAGATAGAACTATCGGTTTTGAACTTGGTATAATTGGTGATTAATTTTTTCTCCAACTCGTCAACTGGGGAATATTTTTTAATGAAGAAAGTTAATTGTTAGGGTTTATGTTCTTTATCCTTAATCTTTATAGAGGAGGATTTTAAACGAAGTCAAATTATTCATGCTCAGTATGTACAAAAAAAAATCGTGTTCAGAAGCTGTCTTTTAGTGATAGTTGCTACTATAATCAAACCTTTTAAAAGATAAGAGGTAAACGAACATTGTATTTGAACATTAAATACACATTCAGTAGATATCCAATGAGCTTCACTATGTGCAGCATATTTATTTAGGAGTATTGGATTATAGGTTCCGTTTAAAATTTATATTTTGAATTGTCTCAATTGATTATATCCTAAATATGAATTTTAAATGCATCTATTTCGGAATAGCACTTATATAAAGAAAATATACCAAACATACATTACATTTAAAAGATAAGATGCAGGCACATATGAAATTGTTTAGGAAATTTCAAAGATAATCGACTTTTTACATCACTAAATTCACTAGTGTTAAGAACAAATGATGAATTATTAATAATACATATAATTTGAACAGTATAAAATGAGAAATTATTGAATTTAAACAATCAAAGTTGAATTACTTATTAATTTTAAAATAGTTTAAGTAAAATTACAAAACTTTATTTCCGAGTTTTAACTCCTTTCATTGTATACCTATTACGTAAAATGAACAAATTAGAAAGCCTTCACTCCATCAACTAATACTTCTGATGTTTAATTATGAAGTTAATGTAAAGTGAAAGAAATATTAAATTATTTTGATGTGGTGCAGCTATAAAAAGTGGTTTATGAAAAGCCTGTGCCATACCAAATGATCAAAATATTTTTAACCAAGTAATGAATGATGTCAATTTTACGATTTCAAAAGAAGCTTTTTTTTTAATTATTTCTCAGGATATATTTATGTAACTGCACTTTTTCTCAATGGTCATACACTTTAATGTTTAAATAATTGCAGTTATAAGGGAAAATTTATAAATTTTATTTAGAAAAATCCTATAGACTATTTTTACTCATATAGAGTTACTTGCAGTCAAATGCATGACAAATTCTGCCGACACTTGACACTGAAAAATAATGTATTTTTCTCTAACATGGATTAACTACTTTATGACTATTATTTAATTATTTTTACGGTTATTTACTTGACCAGTAAAATGATTTTCAATTAAAGCAATAGTTTTGCTAAAAATAATATTACCTAAACTATAAGAAGCATTGTAGACTTTGCATCAGAAGTAATTTTAGCACGTCTTACAAACGGCATGCAACGAATCTATTTTTTTTTTTTAAATTCACACTTTATTTGAATAACAATGTATTTCCGGCCCTTGAAAAATCAGTAATGAATTGTATGCAGCAATTTTGAATAAAATATGATTATTATAAAGAGAGATACACTGTATCTAATTATTTGTATGGATATGGGAAAGTATTGTGCCATACGCAACTGCTAAAACGCATCAAATCCTAATACAACCGCATATATATGAATTCTTCAAGGTAAATTCATCCTTATAATCACATAACTACTTGAAAAAACTTTGAGGACGTTTGTATACAATACTCTTCCATAGAATTATCACACAGAAAAAAAAAATACTTAGCGATTGTTTGCAATGAGTAATCTTAAAATTATTCACTAAACTTACGGTAAGCAGTTTTTTTAAAATAAGATAAATGAAAAATTATGATATCCTTGGCACGCTTTTGTAGTAACAATATTGAATTAACTCACTCCTCCCCTTCATAAAACATGGAATCGTCTTAAGAAAATTAAAAATACAACTGTAAGGAAAGGCAAAAAAAAAAAAAAGAAAGAGATACGCTTTGAGTGAAAGACTGATTTTGTGGATAATGTACATATTGTGGACAAAGGAATGTATTTGTGTCTGAAAAACTGCATCCGATGACCTTTGCGATAACTATCTGAGGCCAGGCTTGTCTTTGAAACTTAGTGGCGTTGAAATTTTTGATCTTAGGTGTTTTTTCTTGTTATGTTTGGCTGTTTGCTAAGTAAATCGGTCAAAAATACATCTTCCGTGACTTATCTCTAAATATTTTAGGTTCTGCAGTTTTAAAATTTATATGCAGGATGATGATAAGTAAATGGGAGCTTTTTAGAGTTTTATGGGTCCAGAAATCAACAGATATTCATGAAATATGTTACTCAGACCAGGAGTAAATAATTTTTTAAAAATAAAATTTTCAAAAAAAAAAAAAAAAAAAAAAATCTTTTAAAAGCAAAATTTTCAATTTTTTTTTTTAAACAATAAATTAAAAAAAATAGTTTTTGCAAAAATAACTTACCAAGGGCTGCAATTATTATACAAATATTTAAAACTGTTCTTTGATCATGCTGGATGCAAAACTTCATTCAGTACGATAAGGTCTGCAATTTTAATTTCCATTCATGTTCTTAAGTGCCGTATTTTCAAATGTACGAGAACTTTGTTTCGATCTCTTAAATTTTTTCTTCTGGTATAAATTTCCCATGACATAATTACTAAATAATCAAATTTTATAAAAATATGCTCATTCTAACATGCTTTGAATTGATGCAGTTTGTGTATTATCTTACTAAAGTTTAAGGCGCCCATTGATAAATGACAAATATGACGAACACTTAAATTTAATACACATGAAATATTTATCAAACGTTTAATTTTTCTTTTAATGTTAAGGAACTTAATATTATTTGAGAAAAATCTAAATATAAAATGTAAATTAAAAAAAAAAAAAAAAAAAAAAAAAAAAGAGAAAATATTTTGGTTTAATGAAGAACCAATTAAAAAACTACATTGCTCGTGGATTCAGCATGGAAATTAAGTGCACATTTAGATCTTCACTTATAACAGAATCGGCACTATAATACATCGAGAGTCAAATCGTTTATCTTCCTATTCATTAACATAGCGTCAATTCTGTTGTCAGCGTGTGCTTGGTGTTTGCATCTAATTTGAAATAATAAAAACATTCCTAACAGTTAAATGGGTGGCAAAGTACGTTTCAAAATTTATTTATTAAAAATGAACGTGAATTTATACATTTACTTCTAAATATCCTTTATTTATTCTGATTAAAATAATTTTCGAAACAGAAAAGTTTTTCAACTATGATCGGTCAAAATTTAACTTACAGCGTTACAGAATGAGGCAGTGAGTGAGTCAGTGATCAAGGTAACTCTTATAGTAATCGGGTTGTTAGAAAAAGTAACGTCAAGAAAACATGTTAGCATTGTTTTAACTATGTTAAAATCTAATAAAGTTACATTTCTTAGTTAGCTTACAATATTTAATCAGGTTTATAATACAAAAATAACGTTACGTTACTTAAAGAACCTTATGATTTAATATAAGATACGTTAAATGAGCAGAGATTACCCATAACTACTCAAAGAATGCTACCTTTTAGGATTTAAGCTTTTTATTAAATGCGAGTAATTTGCAATTTATTTACTAAGAACGTAGCTTTAACGTTTATCTAGCGCAGTTTTCGACCTCCAAATTCCAAAATACCATCGCTTGGTATCTAATTCCGAAATCTCATATCTAAATTAATATACTTCATAAACATTTTAAGTTTACTGTGTGTTTGGCGCAAACCGACATTTTCAGAACTAATTTAACCTTTTATAGGCATTCCATTCACGGATTCTATTTATCTACCAGGTTACCGGTTAACAATGTAATAAATATAAATGATAAAAAATTCATAAAACCTAGTCTTTTATCTTCCAAATAAAATATGCACATCACATTTTTATATAGATGATTTGCCAACAGAATAGAATCGGATATTTTTTAGTCGAAATTTAAGCATTTTTCTACACAGATTTCGACGTATCTTTCTATTAAGTTATGTTATTTCACGCAATGAAATTATTTATATTGCACTCAATAAAAATATATTTTAAAGCAATTATTTAATTTTAATTTCTTGGATTGACAGATCCTTGCCTAATTGTATGTAATCATGATAGATTTCATGATGCTGATAATTTATGATATAGAATAGTCAAATATTTCATGAATTTAATATAATTTTTGAACATAACCTAATATTTTTATTGGACCACCTTTCTGATTCCTTTCAACCTCTGACCTTGAATACTTGAAAACCTTTTTTTCAGAAATGCAATTAACTTTTCTTTCATATATTAAAATTTATTACCAAGTTTTATCCAAGATATCAGGAATTAATTACAAGTAAAAATCAAACTACACAATACCAAAATACTTGGCACGTTTACTCCCAAGTTGGCCCCCTCAGTATGCCCCCTTTGTCTTTTTAATAACACGACGGGGAGCCACAATTAATGACTACACCCCGGGTTTCAAAGTGAGATGTGTTACAGAACACTGCATCATAATTCACCCGAATCCCCATGACCGCAAAATGTCAACTGTTCTATTGATGCATCATCACAAGCTACAGAATTCTAATAGATCTTTCTAAATGATCCAGACTTATAATTTTGATGCATTACCACACACAAAGATCGGATAAATTTCAAGTATTCAGTCAAAACTAAATCCAGTAACAAAATTTCACAAAAAAGTAATATGAAAAGTTAGAAGTTGTTCATATTTGTTATTATTTTATAAAGAATTACACGACTGAATAAATTTATAGGAACCAAAGTGAAGAATGGAAGAAGGGGGAGGGGGGATAACATAAAAAGTAAGGATTTTGAAATATTTTTATTACAAAATAAACGATGAAACAACTGTTTCGACGAAACGAAATGGTATAATTTTGTATGTTTAAGTTACTAAACATCCATAAAATGATGTAACGTAGGGTTTCTGCATTTGCGTATCTACTTTTAATAGAGTGAGTTTTCTTTTTTGAAAAAGTTCTTATGCACTTTTAAGTATGAAATGAAGAACTTATTATTGTCAATGTTTCACCAGTTACATTGCTTTAAATTTATAATATTTTTTATTAAATAATTTATTAAAAACAAAACTTTTATCTAGTTAACTAAGATTTACTAATAAATCAAGCAGAATTTTATTTTCATTCGGCTTCACAAATTTTCATTCTTTTCTTTGAATTAAAGGAAACATTTGTTTTTAACAAGGGTTGTACCTGAGGAACACATCTAAATCTAAAACGGATGGGAGTTTCTCATAATACATTCATTCTCTTAAGGTGTGGTGAAAAGGAAGTCTTTTCACTTTCTCTCAACCTTAAAATAAAACGTTCCCCGGTCTGTGGAATTCAATTACTACTTTGGCATCAAATCTCTTCCAATATTAATTTGCAGTGTGTTACAGTCGTCTGGAGTATAATCAATAGATTTAAATAAAATTGTGAATGTGTAAAGAGAAATGATATATGAAAATAAAATAAAACATAGGTGTATATTTTCTACACCAGATGGAAATATGGCATTTCAAGTATTAACAGGGAAGTTAAATTTGCAGTTAATTAAAAAAAAAATTCAATTATATAAAAGTTAAGTTTTTATCCAAAGAGAAATTAATTAAAAAAATGAAAATATGTTCTATATGTGTTTTGAAACGGTATTTTTTCAAAGACATTTTTTTTGTTTTTTTGTTTTTTTAATTTATTTTTTATAAAACTCTGTATATTTTACATCAATTTCGCATGGCATCAATTATTTATTTATTTTTATGAAAATCCATTTCTAAATCATGGAAGTTTAATTATGAACAGTTTGTGTATTTTTAAAAATATAATATTATTTAATTTTTAATTATAACGCAGAAATTAATGTATACATAAATAAATTTCATTTGTTGATCAATAACAGAAAAGACGTTGGTGCATACAGATTTGAATTACAGTTCGTCATAAATTAGTTTAATTTATTATCACACGGAAAAAAACATTTTAAAATTAAATTTCAGCACTGCCACTGCACATTTTTTTCAAATTAGTTTCAATAATATGCTGGGAGTTTCTGCTTCAATTTAAAAGCAAAATGCTAGGAAGAGAAATCAAGTAGTAAACTGGAAATGTCGTCACATTTAGAATGTAAAGTATTATTAATCTACAAGTTGTGTATAGTTTCATATTCTAATATATAAATACTTAATGATACATCTTATAAAATTAGTCTATAAATTAATAAAATGGTTTAAACTAATAGGGTATAGAATTTTGTAATGACATTATGAAATAAATGGGTTAGTTGAAAAAAAAAACTTTTGAAAACAGGTCTTACGGTTAGCGAAATAAATTTGTGGAAACTGATGTGACATATATTCAAGGAAAAATAAATTGAAATAAATCTTACCATAAAGTGCATTTGAATAATTGGAGTTCTCAAAGAATATCTAGTTTATGTAATGAATATTTAAATTACTTTTCTTTCTAATTCGATTAGTCACAGGCCTTTAGTCCCAACTTTGTTTCGAATCACCTGTAAAAATACCAGAAAAGGTTACAGGAGCAACGATTTTATTAGAGATCTACATCTGTTGATAAATATTAAAAAGAAGCATGCATTTTAATCAAACCTCAAGATTAAGTACTGGTATAATTTTTCTTTTTCCGTAATACACGACACAAAATCAAAGGACGACTTTAATTGGGATGAAACAAAAACCTGAAAAGCACTTATCGCCTGTACGTGTCAAACTATGACAGAAACAAGACTTGAACATTATTCCCTGCATCTACAATTACCACCCGAAGGCCACTGAATCGCCATGAATTACATTCGAAAAACCCCTTCTCATTCGAAATGAGCTCGAATCGTGTTCTCGCACTTATCTTATGACATTCGGACTTGAATTTCTGAGCGAGGTTCGGTGGCTTTTTTTTTTAATTTTTTTTTTTTTCCTTCTTACGGATTGATAACAAAGACAGAAATTAAAAGAAAAGATCGTCTCTTGTTACATATTTGGATGGAATTAAAGAAACTGACTCTCAGGCGACGACAAATGGAAAGAGGAATTCATGAATGAATTATGGATATCTTGTTTGCCCGGATATTTTATCTAAATTTTTTTTTTTGTCTCATTGAAATTCTACAGTGAAGAGAGAAACATTCTGTAACGTATATTTTGGTTTTCACAGGAGACATATGGTTGTGACATTGCTTTTATTTATTTTGTTATGACTATTTTACGAGTTTGTTTTAATTCCATGTTGAAACACTTATGGAATTGCAAAACGGATTATAAAACAAAATATGCAATTATTAAAAATATTACAAATTTCCTTTGATTAGTTACTTTCCACCAAAGTTCATGTAAAATCGAATTTATTTTAAATACTTAATTACTAATTATGTAACTGTTAAGCATTGAGAAAACGAAATATTTATAACCTCTATTTAAAATATAAGCATTTAGTATTAACTCTAAATAACTCTATTATTATTACTATTTTTATAAAGTGACACTGGGCCATGTTATAACTCTGTCACTCTGTTTACTTTAAAAGGAAAAACTATGTAGTGCCGGCATGGATCAATCGTGATTCCTCTAGCATGCTTTGTCGTGCATTCTGCCTTACAACCCGAGTGAAGTGTTATACGCAGTAGATGAACCTTAACATTTCAACAAAAAACAAACTGTAAAGTCAAACTCACAGAGAATCTCCGATAGACTAGTTTCTCATGAATAAAATCAAAACAGAACGGCTGAAACGAAAACGATCGTGTGAAAATCCGCAATGTGAAAACTGTAGCGTAACGCCGCAGCGTTTCTCTCTAAACAACAGACAGAACTTCCACCAAGGAACTCGAATGAAAACTACCCATCCGGCAACGCCACAATAACCCTAGTGGTTTAAAGCCTTTGACCTACACATGGAACCAATAATGAAACTTTTTAGGTTTTTAAGTTTCTATGTTACGATTTTTTTCTCGTGCTATTGCACTGCTTCAATAATCAACAAATTTGGAAGTCATTTTATAGAACTTAAGACCGTCATATCGAAGGCAATTCGACGCACTTTAAATATTTATTTGATATGTAATAGTCTTGTGGGAAGTTGTCTTTATTTTTTAACGTGAAGTTGACTATTATAAAAATATAAGTTAACGTAATATACGAATATTACCAGTGTAAGTGGATTTGAATTAGATATTTAGACCTCAGGGAAATCAACAGAATGCACAAGGACTTGTGGTAATAATAGATACGTCAGAAAAAAGTTACAACAAGGTATGGATCAGTCCAAGTAACAGGTAGTTTGAAGATCTTTTGAGGACCTCATTTGTGTTAAAAATGGGATAAATATAAAGTAGAGTACGTTTAAATCAAATTATTTATTTAGAAAAATTAAAACTTAACGATTCATAACATTATAGTTTTCATAACTTAAGCAACAATTCACAATAGTAATTGTTATGGATTTATGTTCAGCTTGCAGAATAAAATAATTCCGGATAAAATAGGGATTTCAACTCAATTTGAAATTCTTGTGGAGATGTTTCCTATTACAACTGGATGATTCGTATTATACCAGTTATGAATTATTATTAGGAGAAGGTACAAATTAGTCATTAATTATAGCCTGTTTGTACAAATAACAAATTAATCTTTAAGTTATCCACTAACACAGTCCTACTGAGATGTAATCGAAAAGTAATCTTTCGATGTCTACAATAATTCATCAGACACGTTTCGTCAAGTGTGACTTCAAGCGGCGTGTGATGTTGCCAAATTCACACGGTAAAAGTTCCTGTGGGAGACGAAACGGGTGCAGGGGGGTTAGCGTGACGAACAAGTTATGCATGGAGAGAGGGGAAAGTTTGCCGAAGTTCACTTTTGTCAAGTTTTACGAGGTGAGAAATTAGAAAAGTTTGTGGGTGCAAATTTTAGAGCAAAAAATAAAAATAAGATACAATTTGATGTGATAATGCTTATTGGATTAATAGGAATTGAAAATCGATTGATATTATTTTGCCTAATCGCACCACTGAATCAGACTGTTGGTTGCAATGGTGACGAGTAGAAGTGCAAGATGTTACCCAGGTTCAAATAGTAGTGGCCTGGCGTTGACAGGATCATGCCCCTTTCATTCGCTATACTCGATTTCACCACCTTAACTACAAAATATCGGATTGTAATTTTGCTCTCAATAATATGGAGTAGTCAAAGAGCCAATAAAAAAAAATGATTAAGTTGATCTTAAGTTATGATCATACCCTTTAAGGGTTGTAAAACAGGATGAAGGTGGGTTTTCAAGTTTTCCCAAATTTTACGAAAAACGGGAAAAAGCAATTGGTTTCTATTGGAAACAAACATACATCTAA
Organism: Linyphia triangularis; assembly: GCA_963978545.1. Taxonomy (NCBI): domain Eukaryota; kingdom Metazoa; phylum Arthropoda; class Arachnida; order Araneae; family Linyphiidae; genus Linyphia; species Linyphia triangularis. Next base: position 36,725,302 of record OZ021722.1, on the reverse strand, counting down.
GACCATTCTCTAATATGGCATAAGAGTTAGCGTCTTAACATTGGTAAATCAAGATCAATATAAGAGGTGAATGTTTTTCAGGAGGTTTATTAAGAGGAAACTGCCCTGCAATTTACAACGTTAAGGGGAAAACTTCTACCCTTTAAACGATGCGAGAATATCTGTTGTGACCACAGTTTCTAATTACTTTGAAAATAGATTGAAGAGCGTAGACATGGCTTTTTTCTAGGCCAAATCAATGCTTGGTGAGCATTTTGTCTTGGTGAGCTCGAGTCCAGCACCTTGAATATAGACTGAGAAAACCTGAACGATTTCTGAGTAAATGCACGTACAAAACCAATGACAATTGAAGTCACAAGGCTCATATGTTATAGTTCAACTTAATATCTTATTAAAGTTCTTAATTTGATTCTAATGGCTTTTAAAAATGTAACCCTTAATTCAAAACGAAAATATATGCTATCTTGGAAAACTTTTTTTTTCAATAGAAAGGTTATATAGATGGCATTTTTTGTTTAGTTTATTAGTTGATTAGTAGTTTCCAGCTAAAGTATTAAATTAAAAATTTTATAAATTCAAAAGTTATAAGTGAAAGGAAATTCCAATTTAAGCGATACAAGAGCATAACAAATTGATGATGAATGATGTTACATATGTTTAAGATAGAGAATGGTAAATATTAAAATTACTTATATTATTAAAATTTTATAATTATCTTAAACTGGCAAAAAATGCCATATGTTGTCGAAATATTTATTTAATTTTTATTTGAATTTATTGATAGATAAATAAACATAATTTACAATCAGAAATGACCCTCCTTGAAATAATAGTATGCACATTTTATTCCGATTAATTGATTCTAAGAATAGAACTATCATATAGCACAATTGATTGTTCAAATACAGAATGTATACAACAGAATAATTCGATTCTAAATCAAGCATTATCATGTCTTTATTTTTTTTAAAAGTAAACTTTTTATGCTATGAAACCTTCCAACGAAGAAAAATAAGTGTATTAAAAGAATATTATATTCTCAACAGATTGAGTTCATGACGATTTTTTCATCTTTCACGCGTATTGAGTCATCTGGTGGTGATTTCCTAAAACTCTTAGCGGAGCCTCGCCTGCTACATATTTTTCATTCTCGAGATCTTCGTCGTTCCATAAATATAACAATTTAAAATCGGGTCATTTTTATACACTCTGTAATTTCCACAAAAAAAAATAAAAAAATATTGCCCTTGCTATTAAACGATGTAAATACGAATAAACAAAAATTGCTCCTGCTATCAAACGATATAAATACGAACAAACAAAAACACACTCAGTTCTTCGACGCTGTTCTAATATGTATTTCTAACTACAGGAAATAAAAGCAATATTTTTATGCGTTCATCTAATTGCACGCATATTGCAGGCCAATTTGTAATACTTGAATAGTCAATACCCTCAACTCTTCTCGATGGGTATGTTAATGTTACTAAGGCGCTACATAACCTAATAAACACCTGTCTAGCTCACCTACGTTATATTTCACCTTAATTTCAATGTGTATGAGGAAGGATGTCTATATTTGGGCCAATATGAATTTTTATTTGCTTATCTTGTAACTGAATGCAATTAAAACTAATTTGTCCTGTTTGATGGATGCCGTCAGTTTTTTTTTAGCTTTTGCTAATTTTTCTTTGTATAAAAATCACAAGTAAGCTAAAAACATCAGTGCCTTACTTTCTAATAATTAACCTTTAATATTCAGTACAGGTGTATTAGATATTTCCTTAATCGTAAATATAGATATACATATATGTATTTATATATATATATTTAATCCTAGACAATTTCATTACCGAATATTATTAATTTTTTTTTTTAATTTAATTTTACATAAAAGCAAAAGATTAAGTTGATTACAACTTACTAAATTAAATAGGCATTACATTGATCATTTATTAGGAATTTATATTTGATTGACAGTACACCTTTCTAATTTTTGAACACTGAAACCATCAGCCAATAGAATTAGCCTTCGCAATGAAGAAATACTTCCACAAAAAGCCCCAAGTTTTTTATTTTCACAATCTTTAGACCTCCATTCTCGGAAATACCTTTATTCAGCGGGTTTTACAAAATTGAATGGCAAAAAACAGTCAGTGATCCGAACTCTTTACAAAGATGTTTAATGAGGCTATTATCCAGTAACGTTCTAAAGTTCCTTTGAGTATCAAGATAATGTATTTCTCCACCTATTCTATACATATAGAAGACTAAAAACATTCTTAAGTTAGGTGGAATCTTTGGTAAAGTGTAATCTCTCGGACGGCTAAGCTGGACTTGTGTAAATATTTAAGTATATCCTACAAGCTCGAGTTAATTGACCTTTTAAAGTCAAGAAATTTAACATCATAGGACGAGGAATGTAGTATGAGACAAGTGTTTGTTTTGCGGTTGTAAAACAAGTTGGAGATGGTAGAAAATGTTCTTCAAGATTGGGCTTAGCAACGTGGTTCATTCAAGTGCAGACTGGATGTCGTCAATCGCTTAGTGAGCCATTATGCTTCAAAATACCTCGCTGTTTAAACCAATTGTTTGTATGGAGACCCATTAATCTTATTGGCTTGTACACTTATTTATATCAAATTAAGAAACTTGTAGTTTAAAATGTTAGCATTTTCTTTTAGTTACAGAATAAAATCTGAAATATTTTAAGCAACAAATTATCTATCAACGATTTGTAAATTTTAGCATTATTTATATCATACCATACGGAAAATACAATTGTATTTGATAATGGATACTATTGAAAAAATAACTCTGTCATTAAGAAAATTATTCATTTCAGATATGCTTAGTATATTAAATCAAGTATCAATCATATTTAAGTATCAATCTGAACCGTATTTACAGATACCTTAATATCCGAAAAATATTTAAAAGAAAATTATAATTCGTAAACATTATCTAAAAACAATTTTCATCATTAACTCATTTGGCTTGACACATTTAAAAGTTTTTAATGCATATCCTGTGTGAATTCAATTCTTTAAAATCTTCCATTTGATTTGTCAACTTTCAAATTTCATAAGAACTGTGATCATAAAAACAATACCAGCATTTGTCACCTGCTTTATTGATAATATAAATATAGGTTTAGTGTTCAAAGTAAATTCCTATAATGTTTTTATATTCTAACAAGTAATTTTAAGATCATTATTTTGATGCAGTTTCCACTAGTTACATAAAAGTCTCACGAATATATAGAAAAACTCATTTTACGTGGATTCAAGAGCAGAATTATATTCCCCATCTACAAATACAACAAAATTGCCATGAAAAATATAACTTCCAAACTGATCGACTCGGTATCTAAATCCTGAATTTTTTAAATAAACTTCATTGAATTTGACGTTCATGGAACTTATATTCTCAGTTTTATCTGTAGTAGAAAAATGCAATATCACTATATTTGAATAGATTTTCCGAACTGGTATATCACAAAAATTATCACCAACTTCCCTACAATGTAACAATAGATCCGTCAGACGATACAGCGAATCGATACTGACACGCAATAAACGCCAGCACTCATCTATCCTTTCAATTTCAAGTACTTCTACTTCTATCCCCCAATTTGGTTGTTGAACTTCCGGCGCTACAGAACAATATGATTCCATTTTTCCCATTCTTCCTCGTAGCTGGAAATGGTCTTTTAAGCCGATCCACCCACTTGTTGACGAACCCCTTCTGGTGGAACAGAATTCGGAAGCTTTTGGGACACTTGCGATTTTGAACGCGGTCGAGAATTTCACGGTTTGGAGATCAAGGTGACGATTTCTTTTAGAATTGCGTTGGCACCGGAAACGCATCAAATGTCGTAAATGGCTCTTTTAAAGTGGAAAGTTAGTGAACGTCCATTGTCTTCACGAGGGCTGTTTATACTAGATGGGCGATCAGTTAGGCAAATATGTCGTCAATGGGAAATTGAAGGTAATGAATTGAGTTTTGAGTGGGGGAAAACGACTTGAATTTATAATGGGCACTTTGTTCATGAAAAAGGGGGGACAAATAAAATCTTGATAGGAGTGTTGTGATGGCCATCTGACATGTAGTGGTTTGGAATATTTTGTGTGAGTATTGTTCAAATATTAATTTTGGGTTAAAATAAATTGTTTACACTTCCTTCCGGTTTTATGATTATTTCAGGTCTATAATTCATCAGACTAATTTGGATGAAATACGTAGATTTTATGAAAGATTCAATTAAAATTAGTTCACAATATATTTAGTTTAAAGGACGATTCAAAAATATTTAAAACTAGGTATAATGTAATTGACTAGAAAATCTATGCTAATTGGTGCTAATTTTTATTCCCATTTTATTATTCTTGTACATGTACAAGGACTTAAAAATGTTAAATAAGGAATAAATCAAGATTCAAACTATGTGGTCAAATATATATATATATATATATAATAGTGCGGTTAATTGAAAAATGTTCTTTTTTTTTATTAGTTATGCATTTAGCATATTATTTTTAAATATACTCTAAAGCTTTATGCAAAACAGCAAATGTAATTAAAAAATAATTTCATATGACATTAGGATTCATTGATTTAGAAAAGACGTTTAATTATAAATGCATAACTAAATCTAAAAAGGGAGTCATGTTTCATTAAAAATGTATTGACCATAACCCCTTTTTACATTTAGCGGATATGGTTCAATTTTCAATACAGCAAAACTATTCTCATTTACCTTTCTTTAAAGTAAGTGTAACAAAAAATATCAACCCATTAATGTCTGATATTGTTTTTTTTTTAATTCGTTTACAGGTTGCAAATAGCATACCATTAAATAGAAAAATACTAAAAAAATTAAATTAAATGTTTAAAGATTTTATTGAAGAAAATTCAAATGTCCCTAAAAAGGGACGCTAGACATGAATGGGTACGTAATTTTTCCTGTAAGATGAGATTGACCCGGCTCGGATATACTGTTAGAGAATTCAATTTTTGTCAGAGATCTGATTTTAGGCAAGAAAACATATTTAATTGACGAAATAAGTTTTTATCGTAAGAAAAATATTTATAAAAAAAAAAAAAAAAAGAAGAAAGAAAGCTTAATCAAGCATTTGAATGACAAAAATCAATCTTTTAATTAAATCAAAAAGATGTATGCAGAAATGCATGAATTATAATAGTTAATCTATAAAACATTAATTAAATTAGTAAGTAATGGGTTAATAAATAGTATAAAATCTTTCTGCAACAATCTTGCCATTGAGAATAACGTGATTTTTCGAGAACAACTAAAAATTATGCCACGTGACAGTGTGCAACAAAAATATGAACTGGCATCTACTCCAAATAACTTGAAACACTGAAGAATATATTTCAGCAATTTTTATTTTAAAAAGTGGATTTAGTAAAAATTGTGAGCAATTTATCAAAGCGTCCAAATGCAAAGCTCAAAAATAGATGCTAGGCATTAATAGGTTTACTAAAAAATGAGCGTTTACAGCATAACAGTTAAAAAGGGGTTACAACTAAAATATTGTTTGGAAAAATTAATTCATTTAGAGAAATTTACAACTGAGTTGATGGTTGGATTGCGTTGTTTAGTGAAAGAAGTTAGTGCCATAAGGTTATATTTTGCCCGAACATCATGCCCTATTAAAAGTACCTCGTATTTTATAACAGGAACATCTTCAAGGATCACCTTTGTCACCTTCAGGGATATCTTTCAAGGAGGAACTCCTATTATTTACGTTTGGAATGCGAGAAAACCTCGATGAAAAATCATCAAGCAGTCCAACAATGGAAGCGAGACTATTAATAAGTGTTGTTAAGATATATATATACTTCTGTCTAATATACTTCTGTTGTGGTTTGGTTAGCACTCTCAATGAATCTACTAATCAAGCATGGCCGAAATTTGTGATTATATGGTTGGTTGACATTGAGTTATTCACGCAAGAAAGATATACACTAATAGTGCACCCAAATACCTTTATTTATAAATTATCACTAATATTTACTGGAAGCAAGTCTTAATTACAGAATCAGAATACGATTTATGAGAGAGAGAGGGGGAAGTTCGACTTGAGGTTTCTAATGGAGTTCTTCTCTGGTTAACCTTCAAGAAAGGATTAGGGAGCAAGAAGTTGATGAGGTTGTCAACAAACCGAAGTGTCGGGACACCCTCAGAAAGAATATTAAGAACATTGGACAGTTTTATGTTGACTCTGGAACTTTCCACAGTATTGGACTTTTCCTAAATTACAAGGTCAGGCCTCTACGAAGGGTCGAGGGTTCGTCATCATTCTCCAAATTGGGGAGCATTGGAGCATTATCGATCTCAGTAACTTTTCTCAACGCCTTGGACTTTTCTTGGGCTAAAATATCAAGCATCTGACAACTCCTTCATTACACCTTCACCCTAAAAACTGACAGCAGCAGTCGGATAAATTATGCAAATTCATAAAAGTAAAACCATGATAAAAGTGGTATCTGAGAGCTTGAACAGAATTGTTACCTTCATAATGAGATATTCCTTACTTTTGAGAAATATCCAATGGAACTTGAAAGATCACTTTCAAGAAATTACCTGATGTGCCCTTATGCTCAATCCAAGGGGCAGCGTAGCCCAGTCGGAAAAGTATCTTTCTCGCAACCAAAAGGGCCTGGGACCGACTAAAGATCGCCGTGTTCGCTAATGGTGATTGGGGCACGTTAAATCAGTTGTGGTCGCAAAGTCCTCCAAGTTTCCATACACATCTATACTTCTAGGGGTGGCAAAGTCAAGTCTTCTGCTGGAATCTTCTGCTTGGTATTGCCTCTAAATTAAGAAGTTCCACATACGGTCGGTAGTGCTGCCATCTACCGTGTAGCTACCGAAAAGAGGTAGAAATGAACTCTTCGGTGGTTTTAGGTAGACTTGCGCCCTCCCTCTCACTACGCGGCCCCCGACAGATTTTTCTACGATCCAGATAAAAAAGATAAAAAATCAAATTTCACGGTATGGACTTTTTTTTATACATAATTGCAATTTGTCCGAAATGGTATGTGTTAACTATGTAGAAGAGAATTCTTCACTACGTGCCCTTAGAAACTATATGAAGAAGTTTTGGCTTTCAGCAAAATGGTTTTTATCAAGAATAAATACAGGAATAACTTAACTGAATCTCCTTTGGACAATTTATTAAGACTGGCTGCAACAAATATTGCGATAGACATCGACTCTATCATAAAATAAACCGAACGATTTCAACCGCCATCGTCTCACAATTGATATTGGCTAAAACAGAGTAATATGAAATTACAGTTTAAATACTTTTATTAAAAGTTAGATCAAGTTCCATTATCACGTTGGAACAAAAGATTCCCTGTTTTTTTAGACTTTAATTTACCAATAATGAAAATTATTTATTTTTTATTTATTTAAAAAAAAGAATCAATTATCAATTGTAATTTTATTAAAGTAAAAAATATCAATATTTTTTTTTTCAGTTTTCAGAAATGCTATATATTGCTAAATCGATAATAATTAAAAGATACATATATTGGTGAATCGGGCCCGAGAAAAGCTTCAACATAAGTCATACTGCTCGCTTCTAAAAGTTAGTGGAGAAAACTTAGTAAGAACGCTCGCTTACATCCTGTGTATCACGTTGGCCCACTACCGACCTGTATTGGGTATGGGGTTGGTACAAAATGCTTAAAAAAGAAGCAGAGGTGCCTTAGTCTCCATAGTCCTTGATAAGAAGAGAAGATGATCAATCCAAAGCAGACTGTAAAATCTGAGATGACCCCTTGACCTGTTGCGTCATCCCTTAGACTAAATTGCGTCCCTCAAGTACATATTACTATTAAATCAGGATCAAGTCTAAACCTGACCCCCTAATAAAATATAAACTTTGCAGCAGTGTCTACACGATCGCAACTAAATAATTTTTGGAAGAAGGTTATTAAAAAATTGTGTACTTTTAGTACGATTAATTTTCCCTTCAGGGCCTTTAAAATAACTTTTTTCTTTTTATAAATGTATTAATGTGTAATCTGTTGTGCAGCCACATTCTTTACAAAGACTAAACTTAATAAGTAAATATCAGTTCTAATGGTATGAAACAAACAGTCCTTAATGTTTCTAATTGTTCTCCAATGTTCAACCTGTTTTTCCAATATTGTAGAAAACAAATTTCAGTAACGAAAAATTGCACAATGACCCAAACCCTAACAAAACATAGAAAAACTATTGAAATACGATGTTGTATAAAAAAAAATCTTGTTTTATTTATCAAACTTTCACGTGAAAAACCTTATAAATATTCCAAAGAGACATAGTACAAATTATAGAGGCGCAAGGGAGTTAATAATAAAAAGGAAGGGAATTGGTGACAAAAAAAGCCCTTTGAAATGTTGCGACAAAAGCGGAGGTGACATCTCCCAGCTGTGACCACATGCTGCGATAATTGCAATGTTTCAATTTGAAAAAGACGACTACAATGGAAGAAACAATCTTTTTAAAGTGTGGGGAAATATATTGCGAAAGAAGAGAATGATAAAATGCATATTGTAGCAGCTCTAGATTTTTTTTTTTCCACGTGGAAAAAGTTCATAGCAGGGAAATTTTCTTAAAATAATTATTTGTTAGTATTTGTAAATAAACATTCCATTACTATTGTTACGTACCTTTACACATCATAGGATATTGCTTATTAAATCCACCCAAATAACATTGAAAATTCAATCGGAAAATGAACATTTTAATTAAAAAAAAAAATATTTTAAAAATTAGGTAAGTTTTCTTGCAAAAAAGTAACTTTTTTTGCTTTCATTTAGAAATAATTAATTAGCTGTAAAGTGTGTGGGTGTGGATTGGTTGGTTGGTTATTAAGGTTTGTATGTATCTGTATGACTGAAAATGACGGTGTGTATATGAAGAAGGATACATAAGTGTAAACACATTTTTTTTTAATACCCTATTTCAGAATTTCCCAATCTGTGGATCACGACCCACTGGTGGGCCGAGAGTCAGTGTTTAGTGAATCGTGACAAGATCACAAATATGAGAGTTTTGAAACATTTCAATTGTTTAAAATCGAAAATATCGTAAAAGTTTCTAATAGTATAAATCGAGATCTGAAAACATTTGATTGCTTCAAAAACACATTTTTAATTATCAATTTACTGAAAAAATGCCAAGAAGAAAATCTGACCTCCGCAATCATTCCAAGGGAAAGTTACTACTTGTATGTCATTGATAGATGACGAAGAATTAACAGCTATTCCGAAAATACATTACTAAAACTGAATTTTAATCGTAGTAAATTGGCATAATTTTGGTTAGCTGTCCAATAAAAATTTCCAATTCTTTCAACTGTAGCTTTCAAGTTATTACTTCCATTTACATCATACCTTTGTAAAGTTAGATTTACGGCAATGGTAGGAAATAAAACTTACTCTCAAAACAAGCCGCAATTGTCGAACTCCTCGAGTCTGAATATAACTCGAATTAACCTGGATTCCATTGCCACAATCAATAGCAATCGATTATAACCTCACGCTTTATGCAGACCTTATTATTATTATTATTATTATTATTTTTTGTTTTTGTTTTTTTGTAAATTAATATTTAATAAATTTTTTTTTTCATAAAAGTTTTCTTTTGGAAAATAAAATCTCTTTTGGAAAGAATGTGTGCTGTTACTCTCTGAAAAAATTCAATGCGTCGAAGATGAAGATGGTCGTTGTAGACTAAGATTTTAATTAGTGGGTCGCAATTTTTAAAGATTTAGGAACCTATGATCTATTTGAAACATTTTAATTTTGTACATACTTGTGAAATAAAAAATGTATTTTCCCGTTTCGTTTTGCGACTCATTTTCATTTTAACGTTTTCAATTGTATAGCTGATTAATGACAATCAGAGAAATTACCTAAATTGATCAGTATGTGCAATGAATATGTTTTCATCTTCAATTTTCAAGTGTTCCTCCCATATCATTTGTGAAATGGGAAATTTGCTCGTATTTCATAATCAATTTACAGTATGCAATTGACCATAAAAAATTATTAATTAATAAAAATGATAAAATTCTACTATTTGGATTCAAAACTGATATCTGATTGAGAGACACTTATGATTGATGACTAGAGGTAGAAGCACGGATGTAGTGATTAAGTCCACGTTTTGTAAATTTAGAGTTAATAATACTGTATATTGGCAAATTGTAGATCACTAACTGATGTTATGTGTCAAGAGGGAAGAACGATGCAGCTTGAAAGACAATTCACAGAAAAGTCTCAATGTTTGAACGTCTTCTATTCGTCTTTTTTTTTTTTTTTTTTTTTTTTTTTTTTTTTAAACTTTAAACTACATTTTTCTCATAACCTTTCCAAGTGATTTAAACCATTTTTCCTCAACTTAACTAAATTTTTCTTCTTAACTAAATTGTAAGATACTTAGCAAGATCCTCCTGTATTTTTTTTTATATATAAAACGTAATTATATAGTGAATGGTCGATATCGATTTACAGTTAAAGAAAACAAAGGAATTCATTTTTGTAGAAAGTAGAAACAGAATCAATTAATCAGTAGAAAGTAGAAGCAGAATCAACAGATCAATTAATGCAAAAAAGGCTTTTATGCCAGTTATGAAAATAGATTGAAACAATTAAAAATCCACTAAACGAGTTGTAGAACATGCATTTGTTAACCGGACTTAAAGGCAAATCAATTGAGCGAATCATCAAACGCACTCTCAATGAGACACTAAGAATCAAAATTCAGTCTAAATGATGTCGCTTAACATAACAATTTCACCCCACCCCCATCTCAAACTCCCTACAAATCACACCCTCCCCCCCCCCCCCCCATCCCTTTTAAATCCGCTAAACTGGCCATCAACACCACCAGAGAGAGGAGATTTGCTCACCCTAACCAAACTCTTCATTCAAGTTCATGCGCTGGCCAGCTGGCAATGGCCTTCCATTCATCCTCACCTAGTCACGGAAGTTTGAGTCGATTTTTAGACTTTCTCCCTCCCTCTTGGTGGGACGAAATTGAAAGGAGCAGTGGCAGATGAACAATCGAAAGCCGGGACTTTAACAAGGCAGATGTTGTGTTTATGATGTGTGTACAAACAATAAGGAACGTGCGAGGTAAAGCGGGGGGAGTATTACCTAGGTGGGAAAGCCCAGGCGATGTTTGGAGGGGGTCGGGGAAGGTAGTTTTGCCATCCCCTCCTCCCTGTTACTTGTATGATTGGAGGTGGTGGAGGCCCAGCCAATAACTACTAATGGTATATTTCGGTTTGCCCGTATGAAATATCGTGATCCAGTGTTCATTTTAATCATGTTAATAATTGGATATTCAAGTAATTGAATGTACATTCATACAAATTAAAATGTAGTAATGGAAGTTAATCATTCCAAATGTGCAATATCCATTGAATATAATTGGCAGTGTTTTTATGCAATGGGCAAAAGCGTATAAGGGCGGGTCTAGAGTGCATATATAATTAAATTTTCAATGGATTTCGTTAATTAATGTGATTGCTACATGGTATTCTGGTAGAAACCAGAAATTTTTCTTTGCATTAATTATACGTACTCATTGTGTGCAGATTAATCATGAGAGTCATAAAACTTTTCTTGTATGCAAAAAAAATACAAGACAGGTTAAAAAGTTGAATGATTTCAATTCTATGCAACTTATTTAATTTATTGATTTGTTCACAATAGATTCATTGCGGATCAGTACTTTTGGATATCAACGAGATTTTGATCTATATTGCAACATGGATGTACCTTCTTGCGTTATTTTATGAGAAGGGACTATATATAGAGGGTATTCGATGAGAAGAGGCCCTTTGTTGAGGGTATTTTAATGATCTATGAAAGAGGCCTTTATGTTGTGGGTCTCCATGTAGGGATGCTTTTTAACTCGGCACACCAATAATTCCCTCTTCTCCCGTTGAACTTTAAACTACAATAAATAAATGTATTAATATTTTAAATATGCAGTTATCTTCTGTACTATTCTATTCATTATTTATTGATAAATCGAATTTAATGTTAAAAAAATTCCTTTGGATTTCATATGGTGAATGTACAAGATACTATTCATCACCACCGAGTCGAGCCATGAATACCCGTAAAGTGGTCTATAATAAATTTAATAATTAGAAAGTATTCTATTGAAATAAATAATTCTATTTTATGCAATCAATTCAGAAATATACAATTTCACTAAAATATTAAATCTATGGATGTATTCTGAGCTATTGTTATTTGACAGCAAATTATCATACCGATGTGTGTGTGATTCATAGTATAAAAATCAAACACACATTGATTTGAATACATTTCAGTGCTAATTTTATATAATTACCCAGACATAAATATAAATTCACACCAAATTTTTGTCTCACCAAATTTCAAACAAAGCAATCTTTTTTACATCATGTATCAATTGTTGACAAAATTTAAATTTTCATGCACAAATTATTTATCTTTCCAAAAATGTTACAATAAATCTCCTTCGTTGTTTTGTTATGCAAAAGCGATTCAACTAGAATTAAAACATTAAATACGGCAGTTACAGTAAACATTTAAGATTACTACCACCTCGAATATCTTATCATTTATCAAATCTCATTGTTTTATAAATCTGAAATTTCTCTATCTGGAAATTTTTCTTTGCATATAATTGAAAACGGAGGGGGAAAGGAACAACATACTCTTCCAAAATAATAAGAGGTACGCATTAATATTTTCTTTCTTTGTCTAAGTTAACTACATGCATCAAATCAAAAAGTGAAAAATATCCCATGCCTGTAAAATAATTGCAGCATTAAAACGATCCTCAAAACTTATCAGTACGAATATATAATTATGGATTACGACAAAATCACTTCCATTCAACAAATAGCCCACCTCAAACCGATTATGATAGATAACCCATTTTCAAATCAAAAGCTCCCGCCTGGTGACAGTCTAGAATACCCAATCAGAAAAAAAGGCAGACTGAAGACGAGGCTGGCAAAACCACAACTCCATCTACCTACGATACCGATCCATTACAATAATTGTCGGGTAGAGAACATTTGCAAACAGCAATAAAGTCGGCGTATCTGAGCGTTTACCCGAACGGCAACAATCACCAAAAACAACTTCGTAACTGAATGGGTGTGGTGAAATATACCAATCCCTGCTGCTGCCGCCATACCGGACTTGCGACATCGAAATTAAATGGTTTGTCGATTGCCGTTATCCTCCAGAGACGTCCTTCATGGAGGCACCCCCCCCCCCCTTTTGCAAAAGACCTTATTGCCGCTGGCTGTTGTGGCGAATTAATGCAACTCTAATAAAAGTTCCTCAAAGCCGACAAGATCTGCGCGAAGATCGTGAGAAACTCTGGGGAACGTGTACAAATAGGCGCGTGATGTCTTTCTTTTGATGTTTTGGCTCTTGGTTAGTTTCTTTCCTTTCAATTAATAAACGTGGCCGTAAAACTGGTTATTCAGGTAATTTTTTGGCGGGAGCCGCTGTTGCTTGAGCAAAGTTATATCTTGAAGCCTGCCCAATTATATAAAGTGAATATTTAGGCGTTTTGCGCTTATAGTTGCGTACAATTAACATTGCAGAATTATAAATTAACAAATAGTGAAAAAATTAATTTTTAAGAGGTGTTGAAAAATATCTTGGTTTTATCTTAATGGATATCAAAAAGTATCAAAAGGTATAACCGAAGTTTACTGAAAATATTGCTGAAAATGTGAGGAAATAATTCACGTGATAAACTTTAAACTACTGCATTACGCAAATTCAAAATTAAATTTCAGTACTCGATTTCAAGATCAAGAATACGAAAATGAATTTGAGTTTTGTAGACTAAGTCTGTATTTCTCAACGTTTTTTACTTGCTTACCCATTGACCTATCATCATAACTCCATCACATCCAAATCTCATCACAAATTATCCTGCAGATAAATGCATCTAAATTTAATTTGAAGAATTCATTTCTTTGTAACTTATTAAAAATTCCGATTCAATTGTGCTATTTGGATTTTTAAAAATAAAAGATAATTAAAATAGGAAATGCCAGTAGTTACACATTGTTAACATTTCTTTATGTTCATCTGGGGGTACGCGTACAAGTTATGAAAAGCTCTGGACTAAGTTAAGGAAAATATATTTTTATAATTCGTAAAAAAAGTTTCATTTCTTATAATACTAATTTCTAATATCCATTAATTATACTTTTCTATTTTTGAAAGACTCTTTCCTGTAGCTTTCATTCGGTACAGTACGGGGGAAAGTCATACGATAGCTACATCTTCGGCTCTAAAAGTCGAGGAATATTGTGGTTTGAAGCAAAGTAATTGGTTTATATTTTTTTTATATACCTGGTACAATTTTTTTCGTGGGTAGCTGATTACTAAGTAAATTTAACCCTAACTTTAGAAATTTCAATACGGATCCCTACTTTATTTACCTTTTCATTCCATCTAGAATAGTTCCGTTTGCTTAAATGTAAATTTTCTGTTTATTATGTTGCAAAATACGCCACTTAACATCGCATTATTGAGAAGCATAGTTTCAAGGTTCCCACAGATTTAAAGTGAGTTAACATGAAAGGTCGTGTATTTCAGGACATTAAAGGTAGTAATCTGAAATTACTCAGAAATATGGATTTTCTGTGCCATATTTAACAAGATGTTTATAAAATATTAGTAAAGTAACTCAATCAGAAAGGATATTTAATATAACATAGCAACAAAGTTTAAGATTGGCCAACTTCACACTCAGTCCAATTAAGTTCGGAAACAAAAATTAGAGAAGTTTAACTCCTATAAAAAATAAAATTGAAAATTATAAAATTATTTAAGGTATGGTTTTATCCGTCACTGATTAATTTCGCTTATTTCTTCAATGTTTTTGCAATTTTGTTTGCATTTCGCCACATTTTGGAACATCCTGATTTCCAAAAAGGAATCTATATAAAAAAATGTATGTTTGTGTGTACGTGGTCAGCAAAACTCCCGAACAAATTGATCTACTATGTTCAAATTTGGTGTGAGAGTTAGTGATGGTACCAAGATCTACCATTAAGGTTTTCGTCAAAATCGCGCATGCGCTTAAGGTAGCTGTCATTGAAAAAATCATGTTTTTCAATAATTGCTAGAAATGGCTCTAGCGATTTTGTTCAAAATCACTGTGGTAATACCTAAGGTGTTCTAAACATCCCCACCTCTGAAATTCCCTTAAAAATGCTTTAACGGCGTAAGAAGTTGAAAAACGAATGTTTCAACACAGAGTTCTATTTCCTTGAGCATACCTCAACAACGATCGCTTTTTATTCTCTCCTCAGTTTCACTTATAAGAAAGGTTAAAATAAGAATTATCGAAAAGTATATCGCCAAAATCATCATTTTGGAAGAGTTTTTTTTTTTTTAGACTCGTACAAGAATTATCGCAAAATACATTGCCAATCCGTCAATTTTTTCTAAAAAAATATAAAAACGGTAAATGACACAAATCCAGGTTAGTATTAGAGTGTGATTGAATGTTGTGCGATGTTTCACACCCCTAGTTATTTTTTATTTAATTGATAAAATTATTTTAAAGGAGTTTGGATCATTGGATTGAACAAAGGAACTTACATATGAAACATTTCGATGCACACATCCCAAAACTACCATGTTGGAAAATGTATAGCACATTTCAATATACGTTTGTGACTATCTGAACCTACTAGTTAAATATACAAAAAAAAAATCTATATTTCCAACCCTTTAAAAATAAAATATAAATACTCTTCAAATTTTTACATTGAAAATTTTTTTTTTACATCAAACTTAAATTTCAAATGTAATCTGGTATGCAGTGCCTAACCTAAAAGAAAGAAAAAAAATTTAAGTTTTTCGACCATGATGAATTTAATTAAAGGAAATTTTTTTTTGTTTTGTTTTAAATTCTTTAAAATTGTTTTTTAACTAATAATTAATAACTAAAAAAACTGTCATGCAAAAATTCCATGCCATTTATGTTTGGTCTTTAACAAACTATAGTTTTAAAAAATATTACAAAAATATATTAATTCATTAACAATTTATGATTAAAAATTAATTTTTCTTTTTAACATTAACTGTCGTTTCCTAGTCATCATTTAAATTACTAACCACTCATTAGAAAATTATGCATTTCAAAAAAATTTGTATGCGCAAAATCTAAATATGGTAGAATATTATTAGGATGCCATTAAACTTTTTATAAGTTTGGTTTTAATACATAGATGATCCTTTATGAAAAAAACTACAAGCAATTATTCAAAACTTTTCACGATTTACAAAGGTACTTTTCTTATTTTCTCAGTTAGTATACAAGATATCCAATGTTTGAATGTTTTGTGCGTGCTGTACCTACCCACTCGTTATGAAAAATAAAATTTTCATATCATACTGAAAAAAATTTAAAAATCCAAAAATATATTTTGTTTCGTATTTATATTTTTATTTTTTGATGTTTGGGTATATATGGTTTATTGTTTTTTATAGCTATGTGCTGAATCCCATTTAAATATTCCAAGTAGTTGGACAAGTGTCAGTGTTTCAGTTGATATACGGGCACGAAGTGATTCAATAAGAATTCCGTATTTCCCTTAATGTACAATGCATTCAATGTAAGTCAATTTACTGAAAAAATTAAAATTTCACTTGGATCTTAAACTCTCATAAATAATGGAGAGTAATTTTATTGAAAAAGTATACCTTTTTATGACCTAGACTAAAATCCTACGCGGTACAATTACGGGATAAAATTTACCCTGCGCGTGTTCAAAAGCGCAACATCAGAAGAAGCACGTGGTCGGACATGTCAAACACAATTCAATAGCTGTTCGGTCATTATATCGATGTATGAATAGCTACTTTGAGATTACATCAAAATGGCAACTAAACAAACCATTCAAAATAAGCGTAACCTTAGCAGAGACTCATAATTATACAAACTCAATACTAATAAAAACAAGATTCCATCTCCTTCAACATTTTCTTAGCTGGACTTGTACGAAGTCTGTGTGAGGTCAGCCTCCCATCATTTATTCAAGATATTAACACCTCGGAAGGCTTTCTAGCTTCCAACCACTTCATGATCTTTTGTGCCTCGGGCACGACTACTTTAATTACAACCTTATCTCTGATCATGACCATTCATTAATCGTTTTACCGTTAGTGCAATCCACATATCTTTTTCTTGAATTTGGACTTGTTTGTTCGGGATGGGATCTCATTGTTTCGTGATGGACACGTTGAATACTAATGGTCGTAATATTCTGCAATCGTATATTTCCGAGTACATTAAAGGTTGCTTACCTGGAGCGATTGAAAAGCTCTCGTTTTTTATTGCGATATTTGATGCAAGGAGGAGGTATAGCTATGCCACCTTTACGAACTTTCCTTTTTTCGAAGTGTGGGGTCTTGGAATGGATCGGCAATAAACGTGTATATCAATAATGTATTCTTTGTTTATTGTGCATTCAATGATGGTATTTGGGAAGATTTTTTTTTTCATGAAAAACAAACACGTTCACTATAAAGACTGTTAAGGGGAAATGTTAAAAAAGAAAGATGAATGGCCTAATAATAGAGAATTTTGATATATTGTCATTAAAACGTGATCAATATTTTCTTCTAAACAAGGCATATCAATGTGCTGGGAAAAACTAAAAAAAAAAACTGTATGGAATAAAAATTTGCAAGGCAAATATATATTGTAGATAAGTGGTTCTGCAGATATAAACAAGTAATAAGCAATAATAAAATACTGTCTATTAAAAATTTCATTCATATTTTCCGACATTACCTTAAGGTAAAAGTTTGTTGTGAAATAAATGTGTATTTTGTTAATTAATCTAATGTTGAAACTATGTGATTTAGAGATAAGTAGGATTTAATGACTAACATAAAATGATATGAATTACTCAAATAAAATTAAAAGTTATTGAGTCTTGTAAATATCTTGTATATTCATCAAATCGAGTTACTTATTGGTTTAAACTGTCATAGTTTATTGAAAAATATTATTCTGTGAGTAATCGAGACGAATCACATGCAATCTAATCTTTTTTTACTCAGCTGTTTTTCATATTATGTTTCACTTAAAGATTATTCACAATGAGGCACATATATTTGTAAGGAATATGTGTAATCAATCCTAAATTAGTTTCGATAAACCTAAGCTATACAAAGTAAGGAGAAATTATTAACAATAAACATTTTTGAGAAGTTGAAATTAGACAAGAACACGTTGACAAGCTGAAAATAATGAGAATCTTTTAATACAGTAATAGGGGATACATTAATTTTCCTTTAACGTTTTCATATGTATTTTATTCGATTTCCAATAAAAAATAAATTTTGACATATTAAAAAGAAATTTCCATGACAGAATGGGAATAAAAAAATCTTTTTTTATATTCCAGAATCGAAAGCGAGTTCTTCAACTTTAATGAAATGCTCATTGGAAATCATCACACATTTCTTCTTTTTGGCTTTACTTGCTTATAGAGTAGAACATTTTAGTTTAACTTCAGATTGTTTTATTCGTACATTGTTGTCCATTATTTCCATCGACCTAATATACCTACATTGAATGACGCAACAGCTTCATTTACAGAAATTTCCATTTTCGATGCACTTAAAGTTAACAGACAGTACTTCCAAACAATACAGTTGAAGGATTCATTACAGCTCTGCGTATTTCCTCCTAAATATCTCGATAGTAATGATTGTGCAGACAAATATAAAAAATAGGTTTTAAGAAAATAGTTCATATAACCTCATTAAAGTGTATATATAACCATACTAAGAATCAGAAGATTTGTGTAAAAGATAGGAAAACTTCTGATTTCTTGATACGCCGGTATTTAAATTTTTTCGGTGAAACCGTAATTATGCAATTTTTATGCGGTTTGCTTTTGATCATTCTAATTATTTTTCAGAATGTTTCGCTATTTTCGAAAAAAATAAATAAATATTGTTTCGAAGTTGAAGACTACTATCTCCCTTAAGTTTTATGTTTTGAAAAGTTCTAATGGAACTAAATGTTTAGCTCACAACTAAAATATATAAAGACTGGCAATTTCATTTGAAACGTTCATATCGTATACACTTTTTATAACACCTTGTTGAAAAGTATATTTTAATCTAATTAAGATGTAATGTTCAATAAAAATTTGGTTAAGCAGTATTTTTACTTTAAAATTGAACAGATGATTCAATTTGACGATGCAGTTTAAATATTCTAACCTTCATTAATATCGTATCACAGAAAAACTAACATCGATGGTGATGTGGTGATTTTTATACATGGATTGTTTATAGGATAAGGTTTGAAGCGAAGTTTAAACTGATAAGTCTGAAATATCATTGAAATAAAATAAACACACTATTTGAAAGAGTTCTTTCAGCTAAGAGTTTATTGCCTTATCCTTTATTGCCTTATCTATCGGATTTTATGTTTTAGTTTATTATCTGTAAGGATGATTTTTACTTTTGTTTTGAATTAAAATAAACAAATGCTGACTTCTGACCGACTGTTTAGAAAATACTTGTCTAGGGTAACTTCTTATAATTCCTTGGATCTGATGATGAACCAAACATCAATCCTAAACTAAATAAAGAATTTAAACTAAATATGTTATAATTAACAGGTAAGGGTAAGGGTTAACACCAGTAAAAATAAAGTGATTTGATTAATTAAATTTTTCTCAAACTCGATTAAACGAGTAGAAGTCATAAAGGGATTCCTCTACGCACACAAAAATAAAAGCACTGTAAGACGACTATTATGTATAACATTTTCTTCGTTACATATTGACTCCATAGTTGAAAGAAAATCCTTATGTTTTGAGCTCTTCATCTTTCCAAAATATGTATTAAAAAAAAATCATTTAAAATCTATAACCACCTATATTTGCTAAAATTATTTTTAGCCTCGCAAAGAATGAATCAATCAAATAAGATCCAGCCTTTACCAAAATATTTATATTTTGTTGTTGGCAACAGTCATTCATATTCGTCATTATCGATACCGATCCAATGATCCTGAAATTACGTGGCTTTCAGGGAACAAGAAAAATAATGCGGTGATAGATCTTTTGGAAAAGCCAAGATAGGAGCAAAAAAAAGAAAGAGGGCTTTTATCTCTTCAACTTCGCCAATGCATCATCAAACAGTTTCCGGTGAAATACTGAAGAGCAGTGCATACAACTATCTCCATCTCGAAGCACCCCCCTTCCCCATCTACTTGATGGCATTGTTCAAGTGATTTATGACAGACCTTATGTTTTCGCATTTTTTGCAGGGCCATATCGGATTTCCTTGGAGTTCTTGTTTGCTAACGCTTGGGGAATTCGGTCGCGGAAAGGGATATCGTGGTTCTGTATGTTCATTTAAATATTCTCTTATGAAGTGTCTTAAGTGATTGTGGGAATAAATTATTTGTTTCGATTTGGTCGGATCATGCATTTGAAAAACTTAGTCAAGGCTAATATTTTTTGTGCCCAGAATCTGTTTTACAGGGAAGTATTGTTAAAGTGGGGCTGTCTAGAGCTTGTATTGATGAATATGTCTACAAAAATAACTTAGTTTTAGTTTTCGCCCCCATCAGATGGAAAAGTGACACTTCACTTTGTGAACTTTTATGGAAGTTAACATCAAATGCAAAAAAAATTAAATTGAATGAAGTTTTAAACTACGAAGAAAATATTAAAAAAATTTCATTATAAAATATAAGAAGTATTTATAATTTAAAGTATTTCATGTAATTTTAGTTCTTGATGTCATTTTTCAAAAAATTTAAACTATATTCTTTAAAATGTTAATTTTGTTAAACATGTAGTAATTTTTTAATTTTATTTTCATGTATCATTTTCTCATGTTCCCAGTAGGATGTGTACAAAATACATGTACATTTTATAAAGATCGTCTAGTTAGTACAAGCTCTAGAGCTTTTTTAAAGAAATTACATTACTAATCTTGTAAAGAGATTTCGATAACTAAATGTAGAGATTGATAGAAAGCTAGAAGTTCATGTTTAATAAACCCGATTTTTAGAAATAATACTTTGAGCACATAACCTCTTCTGTTATTTGTTAAACCATTTCAGGGCTGCCACTGACTGTAAGCTTTGAAAATAGTTGCTTTAGTAGCCTCAGATGTTAAAAATAGTAGCCAAAATAGTAGTCTCACACATTGAAAATAGTAGTCTCAGACGTTGAAAATAGTAGCCTCACTTTTCATAAGATCGGAATAAAATTGTTGATTTACATGAAACACAAAAACCCAGAAACACTCTTCTTTCGATTCAAAATAGTGTCTAAAACATTATATTCCATACGGTAAAAGGCATGTGTCTTGGGGGAGGCGCTGTCATATTTATATATTGCGATGGAAGTTGGCAACTCAACCTTACTCCCAGACAGCACCTAAGATTAAAAAAAAACTAAATTTCACGCAAAAGCGAAAGTAAAAATCAATTGAAAAAACAAGATAACTTTTTTTTTAACTTCCAAAGTCAAGCAACTTTTTTTAGAAAAACAAGTACCATGTTTAAACAATTATACTATATATTGGCAATGGCAATCGAATTTCTTTAGGGCCAGTTTTTAAATTTTTAACAGAATGGCTACAAAATTTGCAAAACAAAATTCCCTGATTTCTAGAAAATTCCCTGATGTGCATCTCTGTCGAGGTTATCATTTAAAAAAAAACAAAGAAAATAATGAGAATTTAAAAATATATACATTTGACTATATAGAATTACATTTACATATCAAAATATAATTGCCACAAAATTTAAGTTTAGGCTAAAAATCGAAACAAGCATCTTTAGAGCACGAAAAAGAATGGAAAACATCAAGAAAAAAATACAAAATTCACGTAAACCAATTTACAAACTACACTCATACTTGCTATCTTCAAGGAAAAGCAAAACTAGTACAATATATTTCTTTTCAATTTAAAAAATAACAAACAAAAAAAAACATGTTATTTTCTATAATATATGTCATAGGCTATATCCTGTTCATAACATAAATTTTAAACAGTGACCTAAATATTTACTAAACTTGGGCATGCATGAGCATGAAACTTAAATAATCAGCATTTTGCTATTCAGTCACAAATTTCACTAGGTACATATATTTTATGAAAAATTATGTGTTTTGGATTTTGAAGTTATAACACATCTTAACCACAAAAGTACATATTAAATGAGGCAAAAAATCGTTTTCATAAAACATGACAAGCACAGTATTTGGCGGGGGGGGGGAGGGGGGGGGGGGGTGGAAGGACTTTTTTTAAAAATTCCATGACCCTTTGTCTGAATGTATGCAGTAGAGCATTCAGATTCTTTTTTAATTTTATGGAGGGGGAGGAGGATACTTTCATTCTTTGTTTGATTTATATTAAACATATAAATCAAAAACACATATCACTTTCAATTAATTACGTTAAATAAAATGTCAAAATTTAGGGGGGAAAAAAAAAGAAAAAAGTACAGGATCTAACCTATTTTGCTTATGAATGCCTATAGATTTGTTGCACATCTATAACACAGTGCTGTAAAGGGTTAATAAAAACGAAAAATATGATGGAATCAATTTGAAATATTAAGGAATTTAGGGTTCCAATATAGTCTAATGATAAAAAACACAAGATAAAAGGAAAAATAATCATGTCTGTAAAGGATGCAGTCAGATTTAAGTTGGAGGGTTTTTTTAAACAATAAATCTACTGGTGGTCACGCTTCAAAATAATAGGTAAAAATCTAACCGAAATAATACGTAAATAATTAGGGTTCTAATATATTCTGTTGATAGAATACGCAAGGCAAGAAGAAAAAAAATCATGTCTGTAAAGGATGCAAGCAGATTGAAGTTTGCAGATTTTTTTAATAATAAGACACTGGCGGACGCGAAGTTATAGGATAACCAAAAATAACAGAAATAATGTACAAGTTCCAAACATAACAATAATTTCAGAAAGTAAAAAAAAAAAAAAAAAAAAAAAAAAAAGCGGAACATGAACTTGTGGTTGTAGGCCGAGGAGGGGGATTGGCTGGTTTGGCTTAGCTGCCAAGAGTAGAAAAATTTCGGAAACTTCGTACACCCAAATCGATTGGCCAACTATATATATGTGTGACGCGAGTCGGGACAGATGTCCGCACCTACACGGGGTACGCGAGAAGAGAAACTCGAAAATTTCAAAATTCCCTGATTAGAGAGTAATTTTATGAAATTCCTTGACATTTCCCTGAATTCCTGGTTCTGTAGCCACCCTGTTTAAGCTACATTCAAAGTAATTAAATAAATTGCTTAAAAATTTAAATTATTCATAAATTTAGCTACAACATTGAAATTCTAATCATTCTGCATTGATTGACCTACACGACGAAATCGTTCAAAACAAAGGCACAAATCTCGGACATAATGTCTAATAACATCAATAATGTCCATACTATGGCACTTTCTTCCGCCATTTAGGGCAAATTCCAGAAATTCATTTTTGTTTAGAGTAAATAAAGTGAAATAATTTGATAATATAATTGTGTATGCTGTTGCCTTGCACGACGAAAGATAAAATATTGAAACCTAACAGGTAGGCGAAAATGACCGTGGTTGCCGCCAAAAACAACAATCTTGCGTGAAGTTACTATCGTCGGACTAACAAAGTGACCACTCTACCAGCGAATATGAACAGTTTCGCTGGTAGAGTGGTAACCCCCTTAAAAAAAATCACCATTTTGATAAAATTGTTAGTACCTTAGTGCCGTTTTTTTCCCGTCCTGCTATCGGACAATATCCAATTTTTTAAAAAATAGTCGCCTGAGCCCAAAAATAGTTGAAGGTTTTGCTCAAAATAGTCGCTTTGGGCCCTTTTTTCATTGAAATAGTTGCCATAGTCGCCTGGCCACAAAAATAGTCGCTTTAGTAGCCTTTTTAGTCGCCTGTGGCAGCCCTGCATTTACATTTGCAAGAACAATTCAAATGTAAGTGCAGTTAAAAGAAAAAGTTGAGTTTAAGATCCAGTACTGTTAATTTCGATTGGAGCCATTCGATTAAATCATTATGTTCTGAAACAATGTTTGAATTACTCCTACAATATTTATGTTCTTACAAGTTTTCATTAAAATGTGAAGTTTTACATTGGTTATTGTAAAAAAATTATTTAAAGTGACAATATCTTTAACTTCCTAGAGTAAAATATGAAAATACCATACTTCATATTCGTAGAGACGGAGCATATTTTTTAGAAATGCTAGAAAATTAATTTAATTTGAATTTTTTTTAGTTAAAAAAATATCACTTAAAATTAAAAACAATTATACCTCAGAGAAAAATTATGATTTTATTACGAAACCAGCTCTAATTTTTATTAAAATCGATATATATTTATAATCCTCTGAATGGTATTTAGCAAGTGGTGGGCAATGGCGACCCGTGGTCAAAAAATTCAGTACAGGCGGAACAGTAATTCCTCTTTTAAAACTCCCTTTTAACTCTCCCCATTTTAAAAGTTGCATATTGGCCAATATAAATTGATTTCTGTACACAATATTATTTAACTTTAAAGCATGTTAGACATGGGTAATCATAATCAAATTGCCTCTGTTTTAAAGCATATTCTAATGATCATTATTTTTTAATATTTTAATGTAGTCGAACCTCGTTAACGCGAAGTCGATGGGGCCAC
This sequence comes from Linyphia triangularis, assembly GCA_963978545.1. NCBI lineage: Eukaryota > Metazoa > Arthropoda > Arachnida > Araneae > Linyphiidae > Linyphia > Linyphia triangularis. The sequence goes on along the minus strand of OZ021722.1, from coordinate 36,700,537 downwards.
CAAAATTGTTCACGTTAACCGAATTTCATGTTAAACGAATAAATCAATGCTAAGTTTTAAGTAAGGAGAGCTATTTTACTGCATGTTAAACAGGATTTCATGTTGAGCGATTTCACGTTAACGGGGTTTGACTGTATAATAGAGCTTATCAAAAAGAACTTTTTATGAAAATTCAAAATTTCAAGTCGATAAAAAGTTGCCACTACGCTCACATATTTACCAAAAAAAAAAAAAATTAATTCAATTGAAAAATATTTAGGTCTCCCGGAATGGTTCTGAAGTTTCATTGTTTTTTTTTTGAAAAAAAAACCCCGATGATTTTTAATTTTTTTTTAAAAACATAAATAAAAAGCAAATTTTATTTTCAAGAATAAAAATGTTAAGTTTTGAATATTAATTAACAGTAATAAAAAAATTATATCTGCCATTTAACATTTAGGTCTCCCGGAATATACATGAAACTCTTATTTTTTTTTTTTTTTTTTTTTTTTTTTTTTACAAAATACGGATATTTTTCAATTTTTAAGCTATTCTTTTGGTTAGATTCAATTATTTATTTTATAGTCAAGGTATAGTAGTACAGCATTTTTAAATATTGGGAATATAATTTTATGATATAGCGTATACTAAACTCAAGTGTAAAGTCATGTCATTTCTGCAGGATCTTGTAGTCTCCAACCAACAAAGATTCTAGGTTGGAGACATGAAGATAATGCTATTGAAAATGATTCAATGTCATAGTGATGAAATGATTCAATCACACGAATGATGAAATCTGAGAGATGACACGAGCTTCTACCAGGTAAAAGCCAGAAATTTTAATTATTTCAGTGAAACAAAAGCTCTCAGAAAATATACTATCTTTTTCTAGAGAATGTGACCATAGAGCCATTTCTACTAGAGCAGAAACTCAATTAGCAAGTGCTTTTTTGTGGGATTTAAATGTTGTAACACACACACACACACACACACACACACACACACACACACACACACACACACACACACACACACACACACACACACACACACACACACACACACACACACACACACACACACACAAAGCAGTGATAATAGATAAATAGAAGGTTTTCATGAAATAAAAAAATACCATTAAGATCTTAGTTCAACTATTTTTCACTCTATTTATATAATCGAAAGTATGAAGCCATAAATATAGAAATTGTAAGTAGTAAATGTGGTTGCCATAAACGTGAAAAACATGTATCTTTGGTATTAGAACAATATTCAGCCAATTTTCACATACAACTAGAAGAAATTGGCTCTGCACGAAAAGTAGTATCATCATTACAATTTGTTAAAGAAAGCTGCTTTGATGAGAAAACTGTTCAAGGTCTTGGTTATGATGATACTGCATGAAATACTGAAGTTTCTAATTGGTCAATTTCATTGTTCGAAAATACTTTAAACTAACCAGGCAGTAGTTTGTTTACTTCATTTAAACGAATTGCCTCTCAGGAAAGTTATGATTACCTTCGTTCTCGATGGTCCAATTTCTTGACGTACTTATTTTACTGTCCAATAGGAAAACGTGTTAAAGTTTATGTCAGCACATGAAACAAAACGCTTCGCTTCTTCGAAACGCCGGCCAAAGAACACAACTAGTTCGGCCAAAATCAAAATTCAACTTCTTTATTCTAATTCTAATTTCCAACTGACACAAAACATATATATATATAACATTACATCACATAAAGCAACCCAGACGGCGCCACCCAATCCAACATCAGGCGGCAATCCGCAGAGGCGCCGGAAATCAAAAACAAAAAAGAAATATATAACAGAACACATATTCTCACATACTCCCACCCTCAAGAAGACCTTCTTGATCAGAGGGCATAAGTCTCAAATTAACAATTGGTCGATCAAACTGACCACTAGCAGTTTTAACTGTCACAACCCGGACACATCCATCCTTGCCCGGATGAACAGCTACAATCCGACCCAAAGGCCACCTTCCAGGAGGCACATTATCCTCCTTTAACAGAACTACATCATTTACTTTAAAGTTAGCTCTAGCTTGAGTCCATTTTGACCAGGTTCAAATCCCACCTTTTCAACAAATTTGGCTTAGTGGAATTTACATTATCAGGAATAATAGTAACAACTTCTCCCGACAAGAAATGTTGAGGAGTAAGTACATTTATACTGTCTAACTCATTCTCATTAGTCTTTACTAATGGGCGCGAATTCAAAATGGACTCAATTTGACTGAGCAAAGTTGATAGTTCTTCAAATGTAAGGAGAGACCCCAATAACTGAAAAGAAAAATCAGTTTTGAAACATACACAGACAACACATTTGTTAATTACATTCTTAATTAACTTTTTACCCTGAATGATCCAAAAGTTTTGCTTAATAATGTTGGATAACACATTTATACCAGCATGCAAATGAGTCGCATGAAATTCTCGAACCAATAAGGCACTCAAAGGATGTTTGGAAGGCAGGATAATTGGATGTTTAGAATTATAGCTCAGTTGAGAATTACAGGGGTGGGAAGTGCTAAAGCCCAGTTTGGAGCAATTTTGGAGCAGCAAAATTTAACGTTTGGAGCAGAATAAGAGAAAATGTAGCAGCAAAATTCAAAGATTAACAGCAGAAATATAATAAATTGTAGCTGATTTAACAACAATTACAAGAATTAAAATTTAAACTTGTATAATTTCATTTTTCTACAAAAAACATGTATTATTAAATTTAAAATTATAAGATATACATACAATTACAACATAAATATAATTTGCAAATTAGCAAAATTAGAAGGCTGTTTTTAAAAAGTCTAATAAAAAAGAAGGCCAAAACTACTTACGCTGAAAATTTCAGAACTGTACCTCTATTTGAAGTCGGTTTGTAAAAAAAAAAAAAAAAAATTAAAAATTAACTAATTAAAATTTTAACATTCCATTTGTCAAAGGCCAAAACTACTTAGGTAAAAAATTGTAAGTTAAGTTTTACACCTATTTTAAGTAGCTTTCTATAAATCCACTGACTCTTTGTTTTATTATTATATAAGACTCGTTTGTATAAAAATAGCAATTCTTATAGCAAAAATAGCAATACAGTAAAATTAAAATGTTTCTAAATTTTTTGTGAATGTTCTAAAATTTTGTGAATTTTTTTTTATTTTCCAAATCGGGTCAAATTCAGCGTCAAAACGGCGATTTTACCCTACATGGCCGTTCTATAAACTTATAAAAAAGTGGTGTTTGTTTTTAAATCGGAAACATTCCAGGATTTTGATTACATTTCTGTGATACTTTATTCCAAAAGTAAAACGGCCGTTTAAAAGTTAATTACCAACAGCCAACAAGTAAATTACAAACACATCCTTAAATTTAATAGAAGGTATCGTCATTACGCGTGTCGGAGCGGAAATATTCTTTTTAAATGCTTAGTAAAAACATTTGATAGTTATACACCTTTAACTTTTTACAAATTCCTTTCTTCTATTTTATTCCTATCTTTTATTTATTCTTTCTTATATTTAGAGCAAAAGAGGGTGTGGTAAAAATCCGTCGAAACACACTTAATCAAGGTACGTACGAAATGGCCATCCGTGCTAACTAGTAATCGGAAATTTTGAGGCTGCCCCCTAAATATTATTTAGAAATAACGCAAGTGATTTCAGCTATCAGCACCATCGATGATCAGCACTCGGCGATTTGAATTTGTCTCGATGCAAGGCGCGTTTGAACATGAATGCGCATTCGTAAATGTCGATTTCAGAGGGATAATCCACACATTGCATTCTGTTAGCGGAAAAAATTGAATGTTTTGCAAATTCGTGCAAAAACGGCCCTTGAGATTATCGTAATTTCGTCTCCACATAGATTTGGCGCTTTAGCGTGCACGTTTAAAGGAAGATTTAAAGCAAAATTGGCGCAGAATTGCACTTAAATGTGGCTTTGTAGCAGGTTGGAGCAGGATATCACTTTTGGCGCGCGCTGGCGCAATTGGCGCAGAATTCCCACCCCTGGAATTATCCAGTCTTCCTCCCACCCGTAGCAAACCATCTGGATCAATGAATGGAAGCAACGAAACTAAAGAGCTATTCTTTTTCAAATTCTTATTACTTTTTAAGGATTCAATTTCCTCAAGAAAGTACAACTGTTGCACATATTTTATAATTAGGTGCAAAGCATTTTTCCGTTCAGAAGCATTTAATGAAATGTTGCTTTCATTCGTGTCTACTAAACTTTTCTTAGCAGCACATTTTTGTTTGCATCTCAAAACAAACCTCATACAATAAGCACATTGATTTTGACACACATTGATTCAGCAACAATTTTAGATAAATGAGAACATTTCATAAACAAAGAATCAATATCATTATTAACAACTACCGTTGAAAGAGCACATGGAGAGCACTTTTTTCTTTCTAAAATGTCAGAGTCCTCAAAGTTTGAAGAGGTTACCTTACTATTTTTTGGCCACTCATCCTCACCTTTAGCCAACCAATCAGGACCAAGCCACCACAATCCAAAGCCAGGTAGCTGATCTGGAGAAGTGCCTCTTGAAGCAATGTCGGCAGGGTTCTCTTGGGATGAGACGTGTCCCCACCGATCGAAGGGCACAAGTTCCAAGATCTCGGCAGTTCGATTGGTAACATACTGCTTCCAACACGAGGTGGGGAACTGAGCCAAGCAAGGACTACTTGGGCATCCGTCCAGGCTTGCACAGTCACTCGATACTCGGACAGTACCTTTGAAACTATGTCTAAGAGTCTCGCAAGAAGGAGAGCCGCGTTGAGCTCCAGTCGAGGAATGGACAGTGGCTTAATTGGAGCCACTTTTGACTTCGCCACTAAAAGTTTCACAGAGTCACCGTGTCCTTCACTAGTTTGTACCGCATAAACTACCGCAGCATAAGCTGCCTCTGAAGCGTCAGCAAAGCCGTGGAGGAAAATATTTTTCCCTCCGACTCCTACCCAACGAGGAATTTTAACTTCCGTCAACCTCTGGAATTGGTGACGAAACTTGGACCATTTATGTGCTAATTCTGGGGGGAAAGGATCCCACCCTAACTTTAACAACCACAATTGTTGATAAAATATTTTAATTGAAATTGTGCATGGCGAAAGAAAGCCCAAGGGGTCAAAGATTTTAGCAGATTCCGATAAAAATATACGCTTAGTAATTTTTTCCTCAAATTTTAGAGACGTTTTAAAAATAAAACAATCTTCAGTGGAATTCCACAACAATCCCAAAGCTTTAGAACATTCATCTGGAAGTATATCTAAATTGTCCAGAACTGGAACACTTCCTGCAATTTGTGTCAAAAATTCATTTGAGTTTGACCGCCATTTCCTCAAATGGAAACCCCTTGCCTCTAACAAATCAATTAACACCCTGGCATTTCTTATGGCCATATGTACATTAAACGATCCAGACATTAAATCATCAATATAAAATGAATTCTTAATCATAGAAGCAACTTCAGGTTCATTGGTCTCACAATCCAAGCCAATTTGATGTAAACACCTGGTAGCTAAAAAGGGAGCTGATGATGTCCCATTTGTGACTGTACAAAGCTTGTACTCTTTAATTTTATCTTTATCTGACTCTCTCCAAACGATACGCTGCAAATCCTGACTTTCCGGATCAACCAAAATTTGCCTATACATTTGCATAATATCCGATGAAAAAGCTATTGCTGGTATCCTAAAACGAACTAAAATCGAAAAAATATCTGGCTGAACTGTGGGACCAACACCCAGAAGTGAGTTTAATGATTCTCCCTGAGGGCCTTTACACGAACCATCAAATACTACTCTTAGTTTTGTTGTAGAACTATCAGATTTAATGACGGCATGATGCGGTAAATAATGTACCTTGTATTTATCAACATTTAAATTTCCCGTCTCTGGACACATATGGTTAAGCTCCTCGTATTCCTTTAAAAACTGCTTATAACCGATACCAAATTCTGGATTTTTCCTAAACTTGTTTTCCATAGCTATTAACCTCGAAATGGCTGCTGGTTTGCAATTACTCAAATCCCCATCTCTGTATACAGGCAATTTGACAACGAAGCGCCCATCACAATTAATCTTCACGTTTGACTTAAAATGTTCCTCACAAAAATTTTCTTCCTCTGAGAAAACAGACAACTTATTTGATAATTCTTCACTATGCCAAAATTTCTGCAAAATTAAGTCTACATTAACTGGATTAATGTCAGACGGCATACTAACTAAATTTAAACATATGGGCACGTCATTGTCAACGCCTTTCATTTTCCCAGCGAGCACCCAACCAAAAATGGTATTCTGAGCAATAGGTTGATTAGGCAATCCCATAATCTGACCTTGCTGTAAAACCGAGAAAAAATAATCACTACCCAAAATTATATCTATCTCTTTGGGTTCAGAAAAATTTGGATCAGCCAAAGGAATGGATTTAATATAATCAACATGATCTACACTAATAGGTTTGAACGGCAATACTGAAGTTAACTGATTTAAAACAAAAGCCTTATCTCTAACTTTTTATCATTTTCTTTCGATTCTATTGCTAAACAAACAGATCCCCTAGTTTGAGTAGTTACAACATTACCGATTCCATTAACAACCATTCTATTATTTTTCCTCTTTAACTGCAACAATTTAACTGCCCTTTCAGAAATAAAAGTAAACATTGACACGCTATCAAGTAAAACAGTTAAATTTACTCTTTCACCCGAAGATGAAATCCCATATACACATGCAGTTGGCAATAAACAAATCCCATTCTCACTCAGAGATGACAGATTTACCAACTCATCATTCAGGGTGTCCACAGAAAAGTTATTTTAAAATTCCCTGATATTTCCCTGATTATTCCCTGTAACACCCAATTTTTTCCCTGATTATAAGTTATCGACAAAATATAAATAAATAATAAACTTTCAAGTAAAAGAACATTCAAATTCACAATCACAAAGAAAATTACGATGCATATACTGTTTATTTTTACACATTCATGACACAAATACCAAATTGCTTCATTTAGTGTAGTGTATGTATAGTGTACCTGTACTGTGTGTGTGCCATTATACTTTAAAATCACACTTTTTTTCATTACAATCTAATCTCAAGAAAAGAGGACTCTAGTATTAAATTTCAGATTCAATAAGCTGTTTTCTTGAGTAAAATTTTAAAAATAAAGACAATCCATAAATCATGTCAAAATGGATCACACACATACATTTAACAAATACTCTATATATTATATTAACTATTTTTGTTTTCTGAAAACTTGATATTTTAATCAAATTTTAAAAATCAATAATTACTTTAAAACATTTTTGTAATGTAAAATTTTTATGTTTTATGAATTATATATCAATTTGCCACCATTTTCATCACCATCAATTACACCATTTTCTTGGGTGAGTTATACCATTTTCATTGTCTTTTTAGTTTGCATAATTTCGTTGTACAAATTGTTCGATTTCATTATTTGCATTATTTGAAATTTTCTTTTTTGTTTAAGATCAGCTGTAGCCACTGTTTAGATACAATACCCAAGCAAAATGTTTACAAAATAAACACATTTTCCCAGACAATTAATTTTAAACAATTATGCATAAAAAAATGCTTTAACTTTAAACTATTACTTACATCTATAGTTAAAATGTAAAATAGTTTTTCAAGTTAAAATAAACAATTTTACATTCAATAGCAGTTAAAATGACAATTTTAAATAGGGATACGTAATAAAAACTGGGACAATTTGGATTAAATTCTTGTGCAAAATTAAATTAAAATTCTAATCGTTCATCATTAATTCAAACCAAACGGTGAAAACGATCCTCACATACACACTAATCACGTACATAGAGGCTTTCACATCAGCGGAAAACGATGTCGCGAATCTCGCCAATAGCTTCAGTTAAAACGGCTTAAATCTAAGAGAAAACTACAGCTACTTCAATATAAATATCGGTGATAGCGGCCGCCGTACCGGCGCAAGTCTCGGCAAGTATATTAAACCAGCAATCGGAAAAAATGCAGGCAAAATGCCCGGTAAGAAAATTCCGTGATTGTCAGACTTGCAAGTCCAACAAAATTGTAATGCAGATTTTTATCGATCTCAGGAATGACCGAAATTTCAATTAAAAGAAAAAGTCGGAAATTAGCGTTTTAGCTGAACTCTACTATGTCCGACAGATGCAAACCTCTGCAATGACGTCAGTAACTATTACTTCGGAGTAAGACTTGATGAAAATGAGCATCACACAGCAACGTAATAACGGCGATAACGCTCGCCATAATCACAGGAATAACTACCATTTCATCAGCGTAACGTTCTTCAAAATGGCTATAACATACCAATGTAAATAATTCCGATAGAGTCTAACATTACAGAAAAATAAGGGAGGAAGGGAAAATAATTCCATCGTGGTTTGGGGAAGTCTGAACGCATGCAGGTTCCATGATAGTCAGGAAATTTTAATCTCCGCGAGATCAATGAGAAAATTGTAGGAAAACTTTGATAGGTGGAAAAATAAGAAAAATTCATGAAAGATAAAAGATGAGAAATTAAAAAAAAAAAGTTACTTCCTTCTTTGATTCTTTCCGCCGATCGGCGGAAAGCAATCGCATCCCTTCATTAAGGCAACAATCGGTAAAAATGACCATCACACCAACGTAAATATCAACGTTAGCATCCAATATATCGATGGAAATCGCTGAAATAGAGGGGATTCTATAGACGTCACAATCTACGAAATTGACAATCACAAGCGTAAATCACGGCGATATACACAACTATTGAGGCGTAAACCGTGGAATAGTGATTAATAGGGACTAAAATGAACATCACAAGAATGTAAATCTCGGTGATAACTCCCTTCTTAGCAACAAAAATCTCGGCAATAACAAGCTTAACATCAGCGTAACGTTCGGCGAAACTAACCACCACACACCAGCATAATAAACAGCGATAGATACTGGCAATCAGCAAGAAAAGTGGTCATTACATCAGAAGTTTGGGGAAGTCTGAACGTATGTAGGTTCCTTGGTTGTGAGACAAGCAAGTAAACCCAATAAAATAGTAATGCAGTTTTGAATCCATCTCAGGAATGATGGAAATTTCAACAAAAAAAAGTGCTGAAATCCGTGTTTCAGCAGAACTGTACCATGGCTGACAGGTGCAATCTCTGAAATAGCGTCAGTGACACATCACGAAAATGAGCAGCACGCAAGAATGTGTTTCTTGCCCTCTATAATCACGAAAATATCGGCCATTTTACCATCGTAATGTTCAGAAAAATGACCATCAAATACCAAATTAAATAATGCCGATAGACTACTACAATATAAGAGAAAAATTAGGAAGAAATGTAGTCGTTCCATCGGCGATTTGAGGCAAATCTGAACGCAAGCAGGTTCAGTGATTGTCAGGATATTTTATTGCGAAGTTACGTGGTCGGTCTTGAGGTTCCAATTTTGCACCCCCCCCCCCCCCTTTTTTTTTTTCAAATTGATTTTGGTATTTTTGGTAGCAGTGTATCTTTAATTGTCAAAATTAAAAGTTTCATTTTAATTTCGGAAAATTCCTTTAAACTTTTTGACAAAATCCCTGATTTTCCCCGAAATGTCGAATTCCCTGACTTTTCCCGATATTCCCGGTTTTCCCGATCTGTGGACACCCTGTCATTGTTTTCAACATTCAAAATACTAGCAACAAGAGTAGTGTTTTGGCCTTGACCCGAATTACTCACAACACTCTGAATCTCCCCTGCTGCATTACACATTAACGAACTGCTTTTAACATATTCATGCAATAATGTATTATGTTTCAAAAAACAAACAGAACATTTCAAATTTGACATGCAGTCCTTCAAAAAATGTTGAGATAGGCATAAATAGCAAAGATTATTTCTTTTAACAAAACTCTTACGATCACATAAATTCATGTTCTTAAATTTTACACAATTATGCAATTTATGACCTAGAAAACATTTTGGACATTTTTCAAATGGTTTATTTCTATTCGAACCAAATTCATTTGGTCTAGTTTTTAATTTGGAATCAACTTGTTTGACCTTCCAAAAATCATCACTTACTTTAGAAACCGAATTATGCATGTTTTCCAAAATTTGGCATCTTTTCAACAAAAAATCCAAAAAAACATCAAAATCAGGCAAACCATTTGAACTTAATGACATCTCGTATTGTTTTCTAGACTCATCATCTATTTTCTGAACAATAATATTTATCAACAATATTCCACAAAACTTATTCGGCTCTAAACAAAGTTGCTTCAACGCCCTTAAATGGCTTAACAAGTTATCAATCAAATTTCTCAATTCTTTAGCCGATTCATATTTCAATTTGTTACAATTTAAAATTTCAGAAATATGTTCATTTACAATTAACCTAGTATTTTCAAATCTACATTTCAAAGCATTAAACAATGATGCATATGAATCATCAGTTGTCTGAACAGTTTTCGCAGATCCCAAAAGTGAAGACTTTAAATAGTATAATTTTTGGGCGTCTGACAACTGATCGTTTTTATCAATAAGCATCACAAATTGAGATTTAAAAGAAAACCATTCGGTATAACTGCCGGAAAATTGAGGCAATGGTATTTCAGGCAGTTTTACCTTCACATTATTAGAATAATTACTTTGAATATTTACAGCATTATTTAGATTAAGTAAATCAGCTACAGTACCTGCCTTGTGAAGCAAATCTGCTTCTAGGCTTTCTAAATCACCCAAAACTTCCAGCGAATTTTGAGAGAAAACACTATATGCCGCGTCATCTAACAACGAAATAGCAACGGCCGCGTATTCTTCCATCTTAATTTTTAACCCTGTGACGGTTGATAACTTGGCTTCGAATTCGACAGCCAACGTATGGCCATCTGTATTGGTGAGCCATGTAAAAATTTGCGTGGTCTGGCCTTTAACATAGGCCAGCTTTCGCTTGAGCTGCGTAGCATCATTAACCGCCATCACTTACTCAACTTAATCCAACAAAAACCAAAACACAACACGCACAGAATTTGCGAAGAACAATTGCACAAAACACAATATATAGATGCCTGATTTCTTTCAGCAAATCACCATTTGGCAGGAGCAATAGCACAAAACACAATATGCAGATGCCGGATTTCTTTCAGCAAATCACCATTTGCCAGGAACAATAGCACAAATGCAATAAGCAGCTTTTCATCAGCACATCACCAAATTCCGAAGTTGTTTCAACAAACAACCAACGCATCGAATTTCTTGAAATCAATCATAAAACTTGTCATCAAAAAACAAGCATAACATCATTCAATCTGGTCGGCTTGCCTCCACTTTTCATGTCAGCACAACGCCGGCCAAAGAACACAACTAGTTCGGCCAAAATCAAAATTCAACTTCTTTATTCTAATTCTAATTTCCAACTGACACAAAACATATATATATAACATTACATCACATAAAGCAACCCAGACGGCGCCACCCAATCCAACATCAGGCGGCAATCCGCAGAGGCGCCGGAAATCAAAAACGAAAAAGAAATATATAACAGAACACATATTCTCACAGTTTATAGAGATTTATCAGTTATTGAATACCACGACGTATAGTGTTTTTCCAGGAGTTGATTTTAAGAAGTTGTACACTGACTAAAAATATTGGAAAATATGTCAGGCTGTACCAACAAGCAAATTCACCCAAGGTTTAGCAAGCAGAAACCCTGGAAACATCTATCATTCAAGAGGACTGAAAATGGCAAATCGAATACCACGTTTATATAATGTATAACTTGATCCAATCTCGCAGTTGGATAAAATAGCTGAGTTTGTAATAAAAATTTACACTCCCTTACGGTTTACAATATAATGTCATGTAATGATGATACTACGTTTCGTCTAGAGCCACTGTCTGGAATTGCGTGTCCAAAATATGTTGAATAGAGTTCTTATACGAAAGATACATGTTCTTCTCGTTTATTTATGCAACCGCATTTACTAATTAAAATTTTTATACTTATTGCTTCATCCTTTCTATTATATAAATAGTGTGAAAAATGGTTGAACTAATACTTTGATGGTATTTTACCCTTTCACGAAAAACCTTCGATTTATTTATTACCGCTGCCTGGTTTTCTAGTGTTACAACATTTAAATCCTTCAAAAGAGCACTTGCTATTTGAGTTTCTGCTCTAATAGAAATGGTTCTACGGTCACATTCTTTAGAAAAAGAGTAGATTTTATGGCAGCCCTTGTTTCACTGAAATAATTGAACGTGATGGTTTTTCCCTGGTAGAATCATTTTACTATTAAGTACACTTGCATCATTCGAACTCTGGGACCTTGAATCATTTTCAATTATGTTACCTTCATGTCTCAAACCTAGAGTCTTTGTTAGTTGGAGACTTCAAATTCTTGCAGAAGTGACATGATTTAACACTTGAGTTTAGTATACGCCATATCATAAAATGAAGTACCCGATATTTCAAAATGCTGTTTAACTATACCTAGACTTTAAATAAAATAATTCAAACTAACCAAAAGAATGGGTTGAAAATTGAAAAATATCCGTATTTTGTAAAAAAAAAATTAAGATTTTTGTATTTTCCGGGAGACTTAAATGTTAAATGGTATATATATATATATATTTTTTTTACTGTTAATTAATATTCTAAACTTTACATTTTTATTCTTGAAAATAAAAATTTGCTTGATACTTATGTTTAAAAGAAATTAAGAATCCTTGTTTTTGTCAAAAAAACAATCAAACTTCAGATTAATTCCGGGAGACCTAAATATTTTTCAAATGAAGTATAATTTTTTTTTGTTTTTTTTTGTAAATTTGTGAGCATAGTTGCAATTTTCGGTAATTCGTACCTCTAGAAAATGATATCTGAAAGGAAAATAACTGTCTCAAATTTCCACTACCTGATGGACTTTAAGGAAGTTAATTTTTCACGCTTAACTGTTGCAAAAATTTTGTAAGAAAAAGAGATAATTCAAATAAGGCGTTGAATAGCTGTCATAATTATAGTCAATGAAGCATACTTTTTGTATTTTTTTTTTTTTTTTTTAATAATATTTTATGACCTTTTATTATTTTTTATTGTTATTTTCAGGAATCATTTCCTTACGGTTCCAGTAACAGGCATATAACATTTTATGAAGGTCAGTTGTTTGAACATAAATCTAAATACAATGTATAACTCCAGTTTCATTATGGAAACCTTGTGCATTTTAAACTGTTTTAAGTGTATTTAAAGCAAATAAAAAAAGTTTAACATGTTTTAACGTTGAAATGTCACATAAGTGACAGTAAGAAACTTATACTTAAATTTTGTTTAAATATCCCAATTTTTTAAGAAATAAGTTAATTTGATATTTAACACTCAACAAATATTTGCAATATTTCCTCTTGCTATCTTCCAACATCCCTGCTTAACCCATCAATTAATCAAACAATCCGCCACAGGCACGATGTTATACTCCTTAAGCAATGAAGATAAATCCGTTTATAAAATGGACTTAATAGCAGCCAGCAACTGAGCACTCATCCGCAACCAAAAAAAGAAATTATGTATAAAAAAAACCTCCGTCTTGTATACCGGGGCGTGATCAGGGGTGGAGGGTTGATAAATATAAGCGTGACGTCACGAAATGTGGGGGTCGGGCCAAACGATGTGTGTAAACTGATCCTGGATGATCACGTGGACACTTTCAAATCCTTGGTCATCCGTCATGTAGACGGACATGCCCTTAAATCATTCTGTAGCCCAGGACTTTGTTGTATCATACTGCAGAAAAATACAGGGTGACGTCATTCATATGGTTGAGCAGGTTTTTATTAAGTCATGTATTTGGAGATGGTCAGGTTTCGAAGGGAGGGTTGCGGAAGGCTTGGGGATTAAGAAAGGGGTTTTCTGGAGCCATTACATGTGTAATGATTAGAACATCTGCTCACATGTTCATGATTTTGAATGATTGCTCTATCGGAAGGTTCATTGCCAAAACTAATAGGGATTGTCTTGCCGTTTATCTCCTAACGATTACTTGAAGTTCGTTAAAAATATCGTTAAAGTCTGATTACTTGCAATGGATCAATTCACCTGACGTAAGTTGTTAACTGGGGTCTCATGATGGTATCAACATTTTCAAATCAGATTACAGTAATCGAGTCCTGGTTTGTATACGTTGTAATGGTGATTTTGCATTGAAATAAACTTGAAACTAAAAAAAGTATATTTTAAATAATTTTATTTTTATTATATAAATAAAAGCAAAATTTTTAGTTATTGAAAATACATTATTTCATGTTTTTGAGAAAATATGAGTGTTTACTTAGAATACCATGCAAGCATCGTTTGGATTTAAAAATAAAACATATTAAAAAAATTCTTATTAACTTGCACATAATAACAGTAAACTAAAATCAGTCGAGTAAGTTTTAGAAAAAAATTGCACCTACATTAGGGTGGTCCTTATTTTTCGACTTTCAAATTTCTTTTTTTCTCACCCCTCAATACTTTCTCCTTTGGGTGTATAAACATTATCATGACCAATATTTTTAAAATTAAAAGTGATTAACCCGTGCAGCAACGAGCTTGAAGTTCACATCATGTAGCCACATTTTACTGTATTGCGCAGGGTGTTCTTTATTTTTAAACTTTCAAATTTCTTTATTCATACTCCCCATTTTTTTTCCTTTGACCGTAAAAAGATTATTACGGCCATTTTTTTAAAAAATTAAAACTGATTTACCCATGCAGCAACGAGTTTGAAACTCGCATCCTGAAGCCTTATTTTACTATGTTGTGCTGGGTCGCTGACCATTTCACTTGTACGTTATATAAACATGGTCAGCTGTCAAATACTAAGATTATTGCAGAATGGCATAACTCGACTCAGAAAGGGGTATTAAGGGGACGAAATTTTAGTACACTTCTGCGGGGTGAAGGAGAGTGGCAGAAATGTAGTATACTTCGACTTCCCTCAATAAAATCAGTGTAGATTTCAATTTGAAGTTGTTGTTATTCTTTGTCTAATATATGGTGCCTAGTTTAAGTAATAGCATTTATTTAATTAGTAAAGTTCATCACCTGGAAACAGGCAACAAATTACATATTATTAATCAACAGCTTTTGTTGATTTATTTGATTTACATCAAATTAGAGGTGAAGCTGACTATCGGTAAAAGTTTTATTCAAATTAGTTACACGAGAGTGGTGAAATTTTTTGTCCTCCTATAGTTTTTCTTATTGACTGATTGCTGTTCACATGATCTCATGGAACAACAGGATGGAAAATAAATGTTGTATTTCCTTTGTAGAGTCATTACATAAGATGTGGATACTTAAAAAGGAACTATCTTAAGTTACAAGCAGTTCAGGCATCAAGCATTAAAACACTTAGGATAAAATATAACTATATCCATGCAAAGAATTTTCAGGATGCGAAAACATATTTACATGAGGCTTCCAACAACAAAGAATTTGAAGAAACGCTTATTATTTTTAGAAAGAACAAGAGCAAAGCAAAAAAAAAAAAACCTCTAAAAAGGATTATTGGAAACTCATTGGATTCTACATAATATTTTTAGGAATAAATGTTAACTCAAAATAAAACCAAATAAAGCCCCAAATCACAGGGACTATGTGATATTTTCCCTCACGTTGTAACATAGTTTAGTTCACTTTCTAAGCTCAGATAGATTATAGGCAAAAAAAAACCCTCCCATGTGAGTTTTAATATGCATCAATTGTTTCTGAGAGTTATTGATTGAAATCACCTTATTCTAGATTGGTGTATAGTAGAGGGTTTTTTCTAAACCATAGTCAACTCAATTGAACTTGAATATAGTCATTAATTTATATCTGTAAGAGTTTAAAATACATTATTTGTAACGCACATTATGATTTCTTTAAAAATAAAATATTTAACTGTAATAAAGTGAGTTGAAAGTGAGACATGTATTTGTAAGTCTTTATCTTGTTATAATAAAATATTAAAATAGATTTTTATAAATTATAAAAATCTGCATCACAGGATTAATCTTTAATAGATTTATAATTTTGGTTGGTTGTTTCCAGATTATCTGGCGCCGTCAGCAACACGAGGGCTATAATGCGCCGAAACATTCGTTATTTGACAAGCCAACATATATTTACAATCATCCATGCCTTACACGCTACTCGAACCCGCTACCTCGCGGTTTAGAAACTAGCACGCTAACCTTTATACCGTTTGGTCGGCATTTATAATTTTAGATAAGAAACTTGTTATTTGTATTAATTAAAAGTTTGAATCTGTCTAAGGAACTCAAATGGGATTTTTAAATGTATCGCCCACTTTTTTGAAATCAATTTTTTTTTATAAACATGTAAAACATGAATTAAAAAAAAAAAAAAATCTTCGTGCAGTAAATTACACTAGAAATAGGTCTAAAGTAAACAAAAAAAGTTCAAAAGACTCTTTTAATTAAAAAAATAAATAAAATGAAGTGCGTTTTGCGACGTGTGGACGGTCAATGAAAACAGTACGCTAATATACACAAAAATATCTCTAAAAACACCCAATGTTTGTTGTATGAACATTATATTTCGTTTATTTGTTAAATTGTATCAATATTTTTGTATCTTTCTTTTCTCATTTAAAGGAATAAAAATTTTGGACTATTTTCGTTCAATTTTCTGTTTCGTTCTGGCTCAATTTTTAGCATTTTCAATATCAGTGTGGCAGGGGTTAATATTAACTTATTGTAATAAAACTTAATACATTGTCGAAATTGGTCAAAAGAAAAAAAAATCTGGTGTGTGCAATCGAATCCGAAGAAATTTCAATTTTTGTCATCTTTTTAACAACTTCAGGCTCGTTGCGGCACGGGTTAATATCAATTTATCGGAATGAAATTTGGCACACTGTCAAAATAGGTCAAAATTAAAAAAATTAGGAGGTGATAGTTAAAATCGAATGGAATTTCATTTTTGACCTCATATAAGGACCACTCTAATTTACATATAATTCAGTAAATGATAAGAAACGACGCAGGTTCCTAAACCTAGTATTAAATGTTTTAGAGTAGAGTTCAAGAGTACCTCTTAACTAAATTTCCCGAGAGATTAGTATAAAACATAAAATTTAGATTGGGGCAGTCATTTTCAAAAAATGCATATTCTACACACATTTTTACTGTTGTAAATCAGGTTCAAGAAAGCAAGTATATATTTAAAAAAAATATATTCTAAAAAGTGTGAATAAAAATCTGTTGCCCGGGACACCCAGATTAACTTTTCACTATTATTAGGAATAACTCTTCACTATTATTAGAACTAAATAAGGGGCATATTCCGTATATTAAGATACAACGTTAGCAAGTAACTTAAATGACATTAAAAATTAAATGAAATATTAATAAGATAGCGAATTATTAAGAAGACAGTCAAATAAATTTTAAAATCACTTTGTCAAAGTAAGAAATATTTAATATGGAAAATTAAAACCATTTTAGAACGCATAACCTAAAAGGAATCTAGGGAAAGAATGCGGTGAAATGGTGGTCCTCTAACTTTATTTATAATAGGATCAAATGTAGTATCAATACTTGTAAGAAATTCATTGATAGCATTTTACTTTTTATTTTCACTCTATACTATGTAGTATTGTGTCATAGTCATGTCATTTCATTGACGAGTTTTGACTTATAAAATTGTATGCCCCTGTATTTTTAATGTATAAATAAACCAAAAGATGGCGCCATAATTAGATAGGTTTAGTAAATAATTCTCTACTTGGAAGAATATGTTGGCGCTATTACATTTAGGCTTTACATTTAGAAAAAAAATCCTGTTATTTTTGTATAAGAGTACAATTATTTTCAAATAAATTTACAATTTATATTAATTATGATACAGAATTTTAAAAAATTTAAATGCTTATATGAGCATTTAGATACTTCATTTGAAGGTTCGGAAAAAAAAACAAAAAAACAAAAAAAAAAAACACTGAAATGCAGCGTTTATTATAATGTAATTGCGAATATTACATTTTCTTTCATTTCAATCAACCATATTATTAAATTTAGCTGAGACCAAAACTTTGTGAAAGGGACTTAGTGGAATAGCTTGATGTAGGTAAATACAAGCGCGGTTCCTGTGTGATGAGTAAGGCCTGCCTCTCGCTGCCCGAGAGAGGGAACTCTGCCTCTCTCCGCCTACGTGTTCAATTGACGTATTTACTAGATCGGGTCGAAAGAGTCGAAGTATATTGGATCTTTTTGTGGTAGTGCAGAAAAGTTGTGAACTCTCATTATTAAAAAGTGTGTAAAATCTTAAAACTCTAAATTGATATCTTCTGTCGCTTCAATGGGTCGAAAGTTGTCAAAATTGGACTAAAATGCTTAAAATTCTTAATAAATAATAACAGATTTCGTTCATCAGTTTGCAGTAAAACTTAAAAGTTACTGTTTTCTAACAACAACACCTGCAAAAAAAATTTAGATTTATACGTTAATATCTTCTGCCACCTCAACGGCAACAAATTTTGGAAATTGAAGGCACATTTTTAAATAAAAACACATTACACTTACCCTCATTGTAATATGAAAATAAACTTTATTCCATTTTTCAGACATACAAATTACAAAAGCATTGATTCTAATCTTTTTTGGACCGTTTTTCTGTTGTTTTTTTTTACTAGAAATTCTAGCATGTTTTTTCTGGATTTTAGGACTGCTCCATCCTTATTCTGTGGACCAACTGCTTTTCCGGATGCTTCAGTATTTACTATTACAATTTTCTCGACTGTTTGATTTAGTAAAATTCTAGCTGTTCATTGGCACACAGTCCTGTATCCTCTTCATAAGTTCATAAGAACTGATCTCACCGAGAACTAGAGGTAATGTCACGTAGTCACATAATAAGTTTACAAGTTCATGAGATCTATCAGATCTCATGAACTTGTAGCTCCAAGGTTAGCAGCAGGAATAACGAATCTGCAAACACAATTTTCATGTGAGCCATTTTCTCTTGCTTTTGCTTTGATAATCAGTATAGCTGTAAAGGTCCTAATATGGCTTCTCTCTTCAATTAGAATAGACATAAGCATGTTTTCTGGATCCGCAAAGTAAGCGTTGTGAAAAATTACTGGATAGATTATGTCAAGATACTTCGTAGGCAAGCACCAAGATAAGCTGATAAAATGCCACAAGTGTCTATAATCGTTCTTTATGGAATGATGAATCTTAAATCGAAACTATGATGGCACATGGACTCTTGGAAAGAATATAACCAAAGTTAGTAACTCATTTGATGTGTATGATGTAGATATATAAAACTTCAGTATTCGATTGGAAATTTTTAGCCAGCGGGCCAAATTCAACATTCTTGGTTGATACTTGGCTAGATTGGAAGAACAAACGCTAGAGCTAATGGCGGTGTAAATGGATAAGGAGTATTTCTGATTAGAACTTAGGGTCTTGTGATAAATACTATTAAAAGCAGCAAGTGGAAGTTTTTCTCATCCTTTCAGGTTCCATCCAATGTATTATATGGTGTAAGACGGGGGATCAGAAGATTTGAGACTAGGTGACATAATTGCAAGTTGTTGAAATGAAGTAAGAAGATAATCCATGGGATTGGTCGCTGAAGTCTCAATTCAAAGCCCATGAATTTTACAATTTAACACTCCAGTGTTAGTAACCATGTCGTCACATCCGAGAACAATAAGGTTGATAAAATCATCCAGTAACGCATTGGTTACGTATTTGTAAATGCTGTCTGATATATCAAGACTAGATCCACTTTCAGGAGTAACATGTCCCATGTACGTGGAACCAGGATCAGATACAATATGCAGCAATGATATTCTACAATTGCTCTTCGGAGCTGCTTGTACTTGAGTATTTCGGTTGATTAGGTTTGTCATGCCGTCCATCAAAATAAAGACCCGGTCGAAAAGAATTTCTTTTTTAATTCTAGAACTGTCCCCTCTACATTTTATTTTTGTCTGTGAAGTGGCAGGTGTTTGTTTCTTATATTAAACCCAAATTTTGCGTTTGTGTAACTCTCGATGCAATAGTATCCGTGGCTCTGTTGGAAAGAATATAAACTTTCTCACAGACTATAAATATCATTAAGCTGGACAGAAAATTCTGTACAAACAATGGTCTTAATTAATAACAACAATTCCCATAACCATATAAAATGTGAAATATCTTTGGGACTTGTAAGATTTACAAAAGTCTAGTAAGTTAGTTATCTTCGTCATGTAAAGATGTTAGTTTGAAAAAATAGTGAAATTGTCGAATTCCAGAATATACAAAAAATAATTCAGCTCCCACAATTTCATTTACAATATATTTTCAGTTGGGACAACTAAGTACAACCGAAACTAATACAGATGTTTAAATAGTGTACCGAAATATAATTATAGAAAGTTAACCACCATAAATGTCCGTTTGCAGTGAAAAATGCACTCGGGTGAGCGATATTAACACTCATGTTTGTCTCATAGTAATTATAAAGACTTCTAATTTACTGAATAAGAGACAACTTATTAGAATAATTTTAGCGATTGAGATTTTCAATTTAATCCTATAATTTTGATTCATGAAAATCTATATTTTTAATGCAATAAATTTTTCATGAAATCCTAACTATTACAGAATATTTTGAAAGCGTGACATTGTAACATCAACATTTAAAATTTTTTCAACTTTAATTGTACTTTTATAGTGATAAAATTATTTACAGCATATTAGCAAAAAATACAATATAAGTAATATTTGCTAATTTTGTTGGCTTTATAAATTATGATCAGTAAAATGTTTCTTTAATTTATTATTTAATATTTAGAAACGGAGTGCGAACTCTTCATTTCCTTAAATACAATAAAATAATTATACCATGCGAGTTTTTCTATTTTAAACAGATTTATTTACGTTTTAATCAATCCAAATTTCTTAACCTTGTTAAAATTAACTTTAGTGTCGCCATCTACCCATCAACTTTATAAGTTATAAAATAATCATGTTTACTGAAACTTTCGAAATCATGTAGTGCGTGCATCACTTATTTAATAATGTAGAATCTTGTCTCCTTTAAAGGGTAGGTAAATTAAAAATTAAAAAAAAAAAAATTAAAAAAATGGCATTATAAGATATGCTAATCAAAAATTATTTTTTAATCCGCAATTAATCTTCCTTTGCAATAAATATTACTTATTAAACCTACATTTTTTAGAGCATAAAACCGAAATATATTTGCATCGTCCAATTCTTTAACATGTTGATTTTAAACAATAACCAATTTCTACTTATAATTATAAAATGAATCTTCTCCTTTGGTGTTAAAAACAATCTTAAATCAAAAGAGATTCCTTTTACCGATAAACCATGATATCTAGTTGAAACAAACCCACCCTTTGTGAAATAAAGGGCAATATAGGTGTTTTGCATATCTTATTACTTCCCAGCACACCTAAGACAGAGATTTCAACTTTTCTATGGATTTTCCATACTTCACTTATAGTTTTCACTTATTTTCTGTTATTTATACGGAATTTCCGTAGTTTTAAAATATTTTTTATGATTTTAAAGGATAGTTCCTTGAAATATACGAAAAAGATATACGCTAAATATACCTTTTCAATCTTTTGAAAATACTTTTGAAATTCGCCTATATTTT
This sequence comes from Linyphia triangularis, assembly GCA_963978545.1. NCBI lineage: Eukaryota > Metazoa > Arthropoda > Arachnida > Araneae > Linyphiidae > Linyphia > Linyphia triangularis. Next base: position 36,678,876 of record OZ021722.1, on the reverse strand, counting down.
CGCTATTGCTAGGATTTACGTTGGTTTTACTGATTGTTACGCTGATAAAATAGCCACTATTGTATCTCGAATACACTAATCGAAATTTGAGATTATTGGTCACGGGAAAACCGTAAAATGAAGCAAAATCCGTGAAAACCACGTAAAATCCGTAGAAAAGTTGGCATCTCTATTAAGATTGCTTAGAGGAATTATTTTATATTGAAGTTCATGAGAGTAAGGTTATATATTCTATTGTTGAGGAACATAATGAAACTTGATTTGGAAAGCCTGACTAAACTTTACTATGTGAATTGATTTGACTACTTTATGCGACTTGACTTATGCTACTTGTTTTGACTCAATTATTTCCGATGTTTTGTTTTTAAGGTGGTGAAAACGAGAATGGGGCTAAGAGAGGCATTCTCATACAATCAAATGAACCAATTTGAACCGGGTTGTACTGGACCACAACTACTTGTGCCCTGGTAACTCAAGACACGTCAACTACTTAGACAATAAATAACAGTTTATGTTTGCAACATACAGTAATTTTTCTACAGGTAAATCCATTAATCAAAAAAGCTTTGTTTTTAATATGCATGTTCCACTGGTAATTAAATCGACGTTTAACAATATATTGTACTTATTGGGCTTAATACTTATTACAAAAATATAAACTCTTAGTACTAATTAGAGATGGCCGCTACTGGTATTTACTGTCTTATAGAAATACCTACAATAGGAAATAATTACTTTTCAAAGTCACGTTTAACCTTGAAATATGTGAAGTTTTATTAGATTCAAACACTTCAATTCCCATTTTAGCTGGTGGTTCGGCTGAATTGCTCATTACAGTACAGTCTTTTGTGATATGAAATATTTTAAAGTAAACATATTTTAAGCACAAACATTTAAAAATAAAATTCTGATTTAACACAACACGGCACTATAGGATAGCTTACGTATATTGTTTTTAAGGATAATTTAATTGCTTTCATTGGTAACGAGGTTTTTTTTATCAGACATTCATATTCAGGAAAAAGTAAAATGTTGATTTAAAAAAAATCAAGAGAAAATTACTTTTTTTTATATTTTAATCAAAATTTCATAGACTAAAGTAAAATTGAAATTGATCAAAGAAAGTTCAATTAACACTGCAAAATTTATATTAAAGGTAAACTGTAGTATCTTTTTACACACTGAGCGGATAATTTATTAAGTAAAAGTTATCAGTGCCTTATACCACCTCCTTCACCTGAAATTGCGTCGGTTTATTTTAAAATGGTTCACTCGGAAAGTTTCAGTCTTGATCAGTGTTCAAGATCGCAAACACAAGCATTCTTTAGTTGATGTTAATCACAATTTACACATTCAGAGCTAGTATTATGGTAGATATAGAAAATTTTAAACATTACAAAAGCTGTTATTAAATATTGCATGGTTACAGCGAATTTGCTGATACTCTAAACAAGCTGAGAAAGATTTCAAAAATCCTTCAAACAGCTGGGTTGGTTGTTTTCAGATTATCCTGCACCGTCAGCAACATGAGGGCTATAATGCGCCGAAACATTCGTCATTAGACAAGCCAATATACATTTACAAACACCCATGCCTTACACGGGACTCGAACCCGCAAACTCGCGGTCTAGGAGCTAGCACGCTAACCACTATACAAACAGCTGGGTTGAAACATCTTCATTAACTATTCAGTTCTACTAACGTCATGGCAAACACTAAACTATCTTTTTAATACTACCAGTCTTACATCTTATGGCAGTAGTTAAATGTTTTATCTAATTTGCTTAAAACTGTCCAAAATTATAAATCGTCATCACCGTGTACTTTTAAGCGATCCAGTAAAAAACAACAACAACGTAATTCAAATAAGTACTTACATGCTTCTTTATTAAATGAAGTCAAGAATTGACTTTTAAAACTGAGTTGCTATGAAGACGATTGTAACAAATGTCCATGTCTTAATGGTTAGGCTGCCAAGTGAGATCAACCATCTTGTACAGTATGTTCACTGCAGAGTTCGGGTATAATGTGTATAATAGGCCTTATCAAAAGACGTAATTAATTTCATTCACACAACTGCCAAATGATGAACTTCATTATAAGGAGTGTTAAAAAAAGAAACGACACTGTACTGTAGAAAAGTTCGCATATTTGGCATAAACTAGTCATGGAGGTGTGAGGCAAAAAAATCCCTGGTTCAATCAGATTAAATGCGCAAAATTAAATTTACAAATTCTGAATGAGCTGGAATCTTGCTGAACTGAATGCGCTAAAAAACATAATCTCGTCATATTGGATTGATTGATTTATGTTAGTTACAATCCCTGATCCTTAACTACAATTTCTAGATAGCCTATAAGCGGTTTCTGCTCTGCAAGAGTTTTTTTTTTTTTGGGGGGGGGGGTATATTAATATATATAAGTATTAATATAAATCTTTATACTGATTTTTAAGCCTTCATTTGCTTCAAGTCAATACCTAAAAGTTACAATTAGATATTAGTTGTTACAATTTGAAAATGGGCTACACGGAAAAATACAAATATTCATATGTTAACTAACATAGGGTAATGGAAGTGTTGTTTTCGGTTTAAAAAAAAATTCGATTTTCTTTTGTATTTATCCACGTTTTGAACATCCTGACTTCAAAAAAGTTGTCAAGAAAAAAATGTGTCTTTGTGTACGTGGTCAGAATACGATATAGGTGAAAAAAGTTGAAAAACGAATGTCTTTAACACTGAGTTCTCTTCCCTCGGACATTTCTCATTAATGACCAATGACTGTTTCACTTACAAGAAAGGATAATATAAGAATTATCGAAACATATATCACCAAATTTGCCTTTTTTCAGTGTTTTTTTTTTTTTTTTTACCCATGTAAGAATTATTGCCAAAAATATCTCCAAAGCGGATATTTTTATTGAAATGAATGAAAATATGAAAGCGGTAAATAACACCATTTCACGTCAAATTTGAATGCAATGACCATTATTATAGAGTAATTAAAAGTTGTGCAATATTCCACACTCTTATTTCTTTTTATTAAAGTATAATATTATGATAAGCCGTCATTAGTGTACTAACGATTGATTTTTAAATGTTTGACACTAATTGGCTTTCTCGAACCAGATTCCCTGGAACGACATACTCCAGGAAGGTTAACCACTAAGATTTGCATTCTACAAACTGATAATTAAGAAACAGCTTATGCTTTCGATAGTTTTTATTTACGAAAAGCTCAAACAAATACATATTTTTTTATTTAATAGTGTTTGACTAACAAAATGCATCTTTAAGGAAAACAATTGTTTATTATTTCAATCATTTAAAATTTCTGACTAAATGTTTTGATATTAGGGGTTGAATTGAATCATGTAATTTTAGATACTGATTTTGATAACTCCACTTATTAAAAATCAAAAAACTAATCTGCGGTTGAAGTTCGTTTCTAAAACTTAAAATAGATATTAGTTAGCTCTTATGATTAAGACCATGCATTATGAAGGAAGAACTTTTAAACAAAAATATGATGTTTATTTTAAAATAGGTAGTTCTTTCTAGTGTATGAATATAAAAGCATAATTTTTTAAAAGACATAAACAACACTCTTTAAGACTTATAAAATGATAAAATGGTTAAAAATAAATACTAAAATGGTTAAAAATAAAATAATCCAAAAAAAGCATTTTATTTAAAATTAATTTAAAAGTAGTTTGGAGTACTTTTTTCAGTAATAGAAACTTTAAAGTAAGTAAGAATGATAATTATTTACAAAAACCGAAACCAAATAGGGTTTTAAGGGTTAGAACCCTATACGGGACTAAATTGAAAATATTATCATAGCTCGACTTCATCTGTATTTGGAAGGATGCATATTTTTGTGGTATAGTGTAGTATAGGATACTTCTTCGGCGCGATTTTATTTGGCGGGACAATTGTTGAAGTCGTTTTTTGACAATTGATGAAAAACACACGTTTTTCAAGCCTTGATTCCATAATCACTCTTTTAAAAAACCTGTATGTATGATAAAACTTTATTTATGCAGTGATACATTTTGAAAACAACAATCCTGCCCAAGTCTTCAAATGCAAAGATATCATAATGTGCAATTAACTTACGCATAGAGTCGGATACAGTGGTTTACATCAGGACATTCAATACACCTGCTCAAGTCACTTATTTCACAGGTGTCCCGAAGAATGCTTATAAAGCTAAAAATTTTGAAAATTTTAAAGATATTTACTAATTAATGAACTTTTAATGGATTATTTTTCTTGCTACATTTTTGATAAAAATTTTATTTAATAGAACCAATTTGAAGTATCCTGCACGTTCATGAGCAAGTCATCCTTTGCATAATCGCAGCCACAACCTTGTATCTGTTTATAGTGTAAACTAATTGTACTTGAATTTGCCCTGTGTGGACACTCTTTTCTTATTCCAAATGTTCTGATATTGCAATCATTGCAAATTTCTGAGTAGAAAATTCTGAGTAGAATTTCTGAGAATAAAATGAGAGGACATTCATACATACCTATTGTGTTAAAACGAAATTATAAGATTCTAGGAATAATGAACCGAACTAGACACGAATGAAAGAAACTACGTTGAGGTACTGCACCATTAGCGCCAATTCTTATAATTATAATAATCTTAATTTAAAGTTATATATAGCTTTACTTTTTCAATTAAATAATTTCAATAAAAATAATATCTGTAGTAATTTTTAAAATATAATGTTTTGCAGCATTTTAGCACTTACATTAAAGCTGATTAATTATGTTGTTTTGTGCTGCGAAACATATACATAACTTAGCAGCTTTATTTTAAAGTAAATTGGGGTAGGGAAGGCTAATTGTTCTTTTTGACCTGGGATCATTAGCTTGTAATTCGGTCTCTGAATATTATCATTATATGTGTCCACGTGAGTCATGATCACATATGAACTTATCTAAAGTGTAGCCTAGACTACATGTAAATTAGGGAGAGTCATATTTAAAAATGGCTATCACGTAATGAATTGAAAACATTGCTAATCGATGATTTTGGCTTGGTAGGATGTGTACAACAACGAGTAACGCTGTTAGCAGTGTGGGATTAATGTAGTAAGAAATTTTATGACACAACTTTTTTTGTTAATTAATGGTCGCCAGGAATCCAAAAAATATTCCATTTTTGTCTACAAAAGGATTGTTTGCACTATTTAAAATTCAATTAATTTGTTAATACTCGCATTTGGATTATATTTAAAGAGTTTTTTTTTTTTTTTTTTTTTTTTTTTTATATATATTATTGTAATTTTATCAGATTTATTTAGTTTCAAATTATTATTATTATTATTGTTATTTTTTTTTTTTTTTGCGCTTCCAAATTTTATCGCCAATATCACAATGTCATTAATTTAAAACACGATTATTCCTATAATTAGGTTCAAAATAAGTTAAGTTTGCAAATAACAATATTGCAAACAATTCAAAATTATATTAACAAAAATCGTTATTTACGTAATATACCTCTCATAATTCATGCAGCACTTTGCCATATTTGTTGCTCGAACAAGGTCTATAGTAAAAAAAAAAAGGTAGTGTAGAAGCAATCTATTAGTGATAGTGACAATCTGTCAGCAGTTCCAACTTAATTAAAGATGTTTTTTTCTTTTTAGAGACATGAAAGTTGAGAAAGGACATCTCAAACAGCAAGCCTCGTAATGTTTATGGTCAAACAGTTTTTTTTTCTAATATTGTTAAATTTCAGTACATTATTAATTATATCGGTTGAAAATTTGGCTAAAAAGTATCAATAAAAAGTGGCAAAAGACCTTTCTATCTGCCAAAGTGCATGTTACAAAATATAAATGTGCAGTACTTAAAAAAAAAAAAATCCGAACAACGGTGACTATATCGTCAGTTCTAAAAGTTCAAGAATATTGCGGTTTGCACCGAAGTAATTTGCTTATGATTCTTTATATGCCGGATACAATTTTTTTCAGGGAGGGAAGGGCTGTGGTAATACAATTGAACTACATTTTAAAAGTTTCATACGAATCATTATTTTTTGCCTTTTCATTCTATCTAGAATATCTCATTTACCCTAAATATAAAATTCCAGTTCATTGTGGCAAAAAGCACCCCGCTTATGAGCTAAAAGGGGAAATAATTTTGAGAAGCATAATGTTAACGATCCCAACGTTGAAGTGGGGGAGAAAGCATTAGCGTGTTCTTCAGGATGCTACAAGTAGTAGTCTAAAATTATCCAGAAATTACTTACATTTATTTTGTCACGTTTAAGAAGTTGCTAATACAAAATTAGTAAAGCAGCGTAATCAGGAATAAATTTTAAAGTAAAATACTTAATTAAAAAAGTTCAAGATGGGTATACGTTGTCCAAATAAGACTGAAAAAAAAAAAAAAAAAAATTAGAGATGCTTCACGCATTGTGTTGATAATAAAATTAACAAATATAAGCTGTTTCATTATGGTTTTATCAGTCATTGATGATGAGTATTTATTATATTATATGTAGTATTAGTAGTACTAGAATACAGAGTATTACATGTCTTCATTCATTTTTTGAAACAACTATACTTAAGTAAAAAGGAATTACTTGAATGTTTTTATTTTTAAAGTAACCTTTTTTCTCTATTTGGTATACTACATTTTATTTTTGAACCATACCTGACCCTTCAATTTTCTCTTTAATGTCAGAGCTTTTTGATAGTGATAATACAATAGACTTCCTAAACTTTTGTGTCAATTACCGCGGATCATATGCACAATATTGCATTATGATCAAAATAATCCACCATAATCCATCATAAACCGTCTAGTAGCAGTGCCTTCTTTGCCTGGCTTATTCTTTTACAATGCAGAAATGTTGTTTGCATAAAGTTTTCAAAAATATTGCAGGGGCTTAGGCCCAGGATGATAAGGGAGGGGGGGGGGTGGCATAGGTTATGGGTAGAAGTATCAAATTAAGTTCTTCTTGCGCATGTTTAGAAACTAGAGGTATTTACGTAAATGAATTCGGGTACACACATTGGTGTCACTTGCAATTAGAATCTCCCTAAATCTGAGCAGATAAATTTCAAAAAATATAACCGACCATTACCCCTGTTTCCTGAAATTTTAATTAGGTTTCTTGTTAACACTCCTAAATTTGTCAGTTTCTTTTTTTACAACAAACCGTAATTATTTTTAAGATATGTTTTTTCTAAAAGCTTTACTCTTTAAAACTAAACTTAGTGTACGAATGAAATAACTATTTTATCCGGATTTTTTAATTATTAAGGGGGAGGAGGAGGTTTATGTCCAAGGGCACATGTAAGTTTACATGTATGGTTGTTGGAGATCACATTTAAAGACGGAAACGAATTCAATCATTATATTATAATCTCACAAGAACTAATGTTGTGGCGCCATCTCGTTTTCAAAAGTAGAAAAAGTAAATATTATATGTATTTTTAATAAAATATTTTGAACAACTAAGGAAAATGTACCAGAGAAAAATTAGAAATCGTAATTAATTGAACTGGAATAACTATTTCAAAGTTAAGAAAGCTTTGATTATTTAAAAAAGTTTTAGCTTACATCATTTCATTTAAAAATTAATTAATATCTACAAGTTATTCAAATACATGTAAAAATAAGTTGTATATATTTTTTTAATATAATGATTTTTATAATAAAATGCAATTTCATATTGAGCAGTATATAAATCCCATCTTTGAAGTAATTGTATTCAAAATTTCTCAAGGATTGGATTGCTTGACATTGTAAACACAAATTTTACACCCATTACAAGCCATTTCATTTCTGGAGCTGTTGATGGTTTTTTGAGTTATAGTATGTCATAGATATTGCATCAATGATCCCCGAGATTGAAGAGGACAATATGGGGATTAAATAATATATTATAAGATCACTAAACCAGTAAACAGTATAGTAGAATTATACATGTTCATTTGGATAACTTTTTAATAAAATACTTTATACCGTACATTTAACAGTTGTGACTTCTAGAACTAATTAAATTTATTATCTATATAAGTTGATCCAATTACATATACATTTTTTAAATTTAAGTATCCTCATATTCCATTCTGATTCGTTACTAAATTAGCCTTTCAAAGTTGTCCGAGTAAGAAGGAAAAGACTATCGTACTAGATTCAACTCTGAAATGATAATTTTTTAAAACTATCTTTGTTTAAAACTATATGAAGTACCCCGAGTTATCCGGTACAGAAGACCGGTTAAAAATGTTCAGACGATTGCAGGTTATGAGCATTCTCTCTCCCCCCCCCCCTCACCCCCTACTTCCTACCCTCGATTTCTTCACCTCAACAACAAAACATCAGACTGAATTGTATTCCCGATCATCTGAATTTGTCAATATATCTAAAGAAAGAAAAAAAAAATCCTGTACAGTTTATTTTAAATTATTATTATTATATCCCCTTTTGTCAATATATCCTCGATTTCACCATCTTAATAAAACGTGGGAAGAAAATTAGGTATCCGATTATCATGAGCAAGCAATTCCTCTTCGTGTTTTAAAGATCAAGTGTACAAAATTTGTATCAAGATCGGAATAAAATTGTATTTTCTTATAAAAAAAAATTCATGTACACGTATAATTTGTTTTCTTTATGGATAGACTAGCTGAATACCAGTGCTTCGCTACACAATTTTACCATGTGCAATATTTTAGTCAGCTGTGATGCCTCGCGTTGCGGAAATCCGTCAGTGGTGTATAGGCTCCAATTTTTGGAGCTTCGCTCGCAGGAAGGTTCATCGCAAAGCAAAATCGAGCTCGGTACGCTCGCTGAAAAAGTCATTGACACATAAGCACAGGCTTACTTAACTCGTTGAAAGGTTCATTGCTATGCAAACATGAGCTAGCTTTGCTCGATGAAAGGTTCATTGTTGCGTAAGCATAAAGTCGCTTCACACACTAAAAACTAATTGCTACTTAAAGCCTTAATATTAGAGCCCTTCCTTGTCGAGAAACAATAAAAAAATTCCTATTTAATTACTCGTATAAACACACCTTTAAGAATATTTTAACACGTGATGTTTGTAAAAAGCAAAATTAGAAGGTCAAAACTACTTATCTTGAAACTATTAGAGCTCTAGGCTTATTAGAAGTCGCTTTTTGTGAAAATAACAATTAAAAATTCATTAAAAAACAAACTAAAATTTTAACGTTCTTTTTGTCAAAAGTCCAATTAGAAGGCCAAAACTATTTGTGTTGAAAATTTCAGAAATGCAGCCCAGTTAGAAATCGTTTTGTAAAATATTTATTAATTAATTAATTCAAAAACAAATAAAATTTCAAAATTCTGTTTTTCAAAAGTCCAATTTGAAGGCCAAAACTACTTATGTTTAAAATTTTAGAGCTGTAGCCTTATTAGAAATCATTTTGTAAAATATTTATTACTTAATTACAAAAATTAATTAAAGAAAAACTAAATAAGAATGTAATATTCTGTTTTTCAAAAGTCCAATTAAAAGGCTAAAACTACTTATGTTGAAAATTTCAGAGCTGTAGCCTCTTAGAAATCGTTTTGTAAAATATATATTAATTAATTAAAAAGGAAATAAATGAAAGTTTAAAATTATGTTTTTCAAAAGTCCTATTAGAAGGCAAAAACTACTTATGCTGAAAATTTCAGAACTGTAGCCCTATTAGAAGTCGTTTTGTAATTTTTTAAAAAATTAATTAAGAAAATTAATTAAAAATAAATAATTAAAACTTTAGCATTATGTTTTCTAAAAGTCCAGTTAGAAGGCTAAAACTACTTATGTTCAAAATTTCAGAGCTGTATCTCTATTTGAAGTAACTTTGTAAAAAATAAATTAATTAAAAAAATTAATTAAAAAAGAACTAATTAAAATTTTAACATTCTGCTTGATATACATAAAATTAGAAAGCCAAAACTTCTTATATTGAAAATTTCAAAGCTCTACTCCAATTTTAAGTAGATTTCTATAGATCAACAGAGCCACAGACAGACAGGCACACAGCTTGTTTTATTATTATAGATGTAGATTATATGTCAATGTTAAACTTCTTCTCCTCGTTTTTGAGTATCAAAATTACAAAAGAGCTAACTGCTACTCTTTAATGGCAGAATGAATATCACGCTGAATATTTTCGAACTCTGATTAAAGAAGACCCAGATTATTGGAATTGTAAATATGTGCCTGATTCTATAAGAAAAGTTATTTTTTAACATTTCAATGTCATAATTTTTTCCTAAATTAATAACAAACATTAAAATAATCTACTGGAAAAGCATTATTTTCACCAAAACTTTGACTACAGAAAATAATCAATTGGTACAATTGATTTTTCAAGAAATCTTGTATCGTATAATCTAAAATGAAGCAGAATCTGTCAGCTTTTAAAAACAAGCTTATTAAGAATTTAAATATTTGACAAATATGTAAACTATGGCATTTATAGAAAAAGTAAATTGTGGGAAAGGTCGATGCCAGAGTATGAAAAAATGTAAGTTTTTATGTTATAAATTATTTAAATAGTATTCTTCCGTTAGGCAGGTTAAAATATTTTATATTTTTGAGGAGGATAATTAATTGCCCAAATTATCTCGAAAAATTATCACCTAGAAAAATATGTAACTAAATATAAAATTCCAATACATATACAACATAAACCATCCGATGTATCATAGCTGTAGTGTGAATGCCTTCGGAATTTATTTTATTTGAAAGATCAACATTTTTAAAGTTCTTGAATGAGATACAGGAATCAATCACCATTTTCTACTGAAAACATTATCACGATCAGTACGAACTTTTATAGTAAACACTTCCTCACTGCTTCATTTAATTGCTTCTCTGTTAAATTTAATCCTCTCTATCTCATCCTCAAACAAAACAGGATTTGATAAATCGGTGATATTTTCCTGTCTCGACAAAATGTCCTAAAAGAGTTCCATTACACCTCAGGGATGTCAAAGAAAGCAAGTCGTTTCAGAGGTGGTTGTCTAAAGGAGGGGAGATTTCTTGTGATTACTGATGATACCTGGAATAAGGTCGACACCTCCAGATCGTCTATCTCTTGCCAAGAAATCGTCTGCTGACAGTTTCGCACGCCCCCGGAGGAATCCCTTGTAGATGTGATGACAAAAGGAGGAATTTCAATAGGAAGGGGTTGATGTGTAGCACCTATTGTTGTCGTCGCTCGTGGCTTTTAGGGTGTGACTGTGAGATCGAGTTACGTTTAGTGTAGTGGTAGTCATTTTGTGTTACTTAATTATTCACAATTTTTTTTTTTTTAAATGTTAAAAATTAGCAAAATATAATTGTCTGAGAGGCGATTGAAAGTTTAGGTATCCCATAGAACATCATTCTGAAATTTTATACAATGTAATGTTAGTAAATCATGAAAACACTGGTCTTCCAGGGAAAAATTGGTCAAAACTATTAAAAATCGATTTGAATGTGTGGCACTAAATCCGATCGTCAAATATGTCATAACTTGCAAATAATGATCATTCTTTTTTATTTGCTAACTGTTTAATTTTTATTGCTGCTGTTTAATTTTCAATGAGACAGGAAATAGATGATTCGACTTCTTTGGCCTAATTTGAACATTCTTTTTTACTTTCAATTACACATATGTATTATACATAGGGAGTATACTCCCAAACAAATTGACCTACAATGTTCAAATTTGGTATGCGGGTTGCTGGTGGCCATGGGATCTACCATTAAGGTTTTCGTCAAAATCGCGCATGCGTGTTAGGTAGCTGCCATTGAAAAAATAAGGTTTTTCAATGATTGCTAAAAAAATGGCTACAACGATTTTGAAAAAAAAATCGCTGTACTAATACCTCTTAAGTTGTTCTAAATTTCCTCACCTCCGAAATTCCAGTAAAAATGCTTTAATGACGTAAAAAGTTGAAAAACGAATGCCTTCAACACACAGTTCTCTTTCCTTGAGCATACCTCATCGACGATCGTTTTTTCATCTCAGTTTCGCTTATAATAAAGGATAATATAAGGATTATCGGAAAGTATATCGCCAAAATCACAATTTTAGCCATATTTTTTTTTTTTAAAGATCCATACAAGAATTATCTAAAAAAATAATATCGCCATATTGGCCTGAAATTGAAAGTTGTGCGATGTTCCACACCTCTAGTTATTTGTTAATCCACCACTCTTTAATTTTCAAAGTCAAAGAGACAGGAAACAGACGATTTGACTTCTTTGGCCTCAATTGATTACTCTTTTTTAGACGTCACCAAAGAAATCAAACTTTCTGGTCCTTTCCTCATTCAAAATTAAAGAATGGCGGGTTACAAAAAAAAAAAAAAAAAAAAAAAAAAAAATGCGCATTATATTTGACAAATTATAATCGGTAATCGGATTTAGTTCAACGCATTAAAAGTCTATTTTTGAATAGTTTCCACTGTTTTTGCACTGGAAGACCAGTGTGTATTCATAATCAACTAACATTTCTCTACGTTCTTACATTCTATAAAAAATTTTGAATGATGTTTGATAGGGCATCTAAACTTGCAATCGTCACTCAGTCTATAAATGAAGCCCTTGCTTTGAATATGGGTTACATCTGTGGGTTCATTGTAATATTTAAATGAAACTTTTGGGTGAGATGCAAGTGATATTGTTTTCACACAAAGTGTTAAATCAAGGGTAAGTGTGAGTGGCGAAATATCGCTGATCTTAACTAGATTTTCAAAAACGAATTCGACAAATTTTGAATGCAAGCTCCTTGTATATTCAGGTCCAATTTTGTAACAAAACTGTTATTAAGTAATATACTTTGAAATTAAGATTTTAATTTAAATTAAATAGTAATAGTATGACAAAGCATGGATATCAAACTATATATTGTTAAGAATTTTTGTATATTTGTAAATATTTCGTAGTGTTAATTTTGTAAATAGTAAAGTTTATGTACATTTCGCATAAGGCAATGCAATAGTTTGTTTCCCTGCAATGAGTCTCTTGATGCTTGATAACGAGTTTTACAAGGAGCAGGGCATTTAAATTTTTTTAATGGCAATCTGGCCAAATGGCGAGATAGTGCCAAGTTGGCGACGGTTTTGGCGACTAATTTTTGTCGCCAAATTTGGCGAGAAATTGCCAAATACCGCCAAACTTGGCGACCATTTGGCGACATTTTCGGTCCCCATGTACATGTATAGGACTTTTCGACTACGATGTGGAAAGTTCTCCAAATATCTACCTCTAGAAGATTCATGAAGATTCACCTGTCCTATATAAGGCTGACCAAGAGAGCGGGGAAGTGAGTTGTTGATTTTGAGTCACTGAATTAGTTGACTGGTTAGTTGACTGGAATTACCGAGTCTCAGTGAACATTCCGAGTAGTTCTAAAGCGAACTGTATTGCATTGTCTTTTGCGGCGATTTAGCAGCTGTGTTGTCAAGTTTTTAACTGCTGTTTCGTGCTCTATTGTTGTGAAAAGAGCTGTATTGAGTCTTCTAGAACGAGAAGTTCCGGAGTTGTAAGAGAATCTGTGAAGAGTTGTATTGGAATAAATTTCTGCAAGTTTTGATCTGCTTTGGCTTCAAATCTTTCGAACCCATCCACGCAACAATATGATCCTTTACACCTAAAGAAATTGTGCGATGGGAATAACCTAAGTAATTTTTAAAAATACTATGTTACAAAAAATTTGTGTGCTCATGCATCTAGAGCAATAAAAACATCTTTTTCAATATATTTCTTTTATAAATAACAAACATAGTATATATATATAAAAATAACAACTCATATCAAAACAAATTAAATTGTAAATATATAATTTGATACGATTGATTTAATACATTTCTATAGCATTTCACAAGAATGATTAATCGATATCCTAGAACTGCCGCTTATATTTTAATAAAAGAAATCTGCAAATGGGATCTGATCTGAAAAAATTGCTGGAACAAAACACTCGAATCAAGTATTTCCAACTTTAAAGTCAAACATTTGAATATCGCGAGTAATTCGATTTGGGCTGAGGGAAATATGATAAAAGTCAGAACTATTTGGCTTAGAAAAATATTTAATGTTTTTATATATCACAGCTTTCCTCCTCCTATTATACTTACCGCCAACGAAATCGCAGTTGTCAGATGCAAGGAAAATATAGAAATGGCGGTAATATACGAATAGAATTTTATTTTTTCGAAATGGATTTCACGGCATCAAATGCCGTATAGTAGGAATAAAATATCATTGGGTATATCGGTATATGTGAGTTCTTACTTTGGATGTATTTGAATTTAAAACGGCGCGCGCTCGATATGCTGTCTGCGTAGGTTGAAAATTTCCATGAAATATTATTTGAAACCATGCATTCTGAATTTTATTTGTTTTCTTTTTACTTTTTAGGATCTCGTGGGATTTTTTGAATGCGGCTTTACATTTTGATTCTGCAGTTGTAGATGAAAGCATTCACATTGAAATTCGAAGTATTGTTTTCCTTTAAAGGTGAAGCATACTTTGTGTGAATGGCTTGTTAATTGAATTTACATAAGCCGAAATGTATTGTTTGGCAAATAAAATCAAACTGGAAATTTCTTGTATTTCTTTTCTTCAATACTAAAATATTATAATTTTAGTGGAATTTTCTCATTAAAATGTATTCATTTATAATTAATTTGGGAAAATGAAGCAAATAAACAATTTGTAGAATATTTAGCACAGGGAGTAGACAAATTATAGGGTTAGGCTTATAACTAGAGAGACCCTGTTTTTGTCAAGATGTGAGCTAGAAATGTGCGGATAAAAATTGAACTGATGTTTATTGGTTAAATTAGAGCTATTTTAAAGCTTTGCACTACGCTTGAAATTTATGCACGTCGTTATTACATAACTTAAATTTTGTTGCTGGGTGATCCAATGGTAATATGCATTTTAAAAATTTCATAATTATTGAACGTTTTGCAGTAGAATTATATGACTTTCACAGAGATGCTTAAGAAATTGTATTTTTCTCCACAAACATAAAAATAGTTGGATTTTTCATCAATAGATGGAGTTGTAGATATCTGTGATCTCCCAGTTATTCAAGCATGTGAAGGTTGTTAAAAGTAAAGTTAGGTTTTAATGTAAAATAACATACGTTAACTAAAATAGAACAATATTTTACTTCATGTGCAGAAGAAGCTATTCTCATCATATCTGTGAACATCGTTTCTTATTACTCCTAAGTATTGATGAATTATTGAATTTATAAAAGTTCTG
Source organism: Linyphia triangularis (assembly GCA_963978545.1). Classification (NCBI taxonomy): domain Eukaryota; kingdom Metazoa; phylum Arthropoda; class Arachnida; order Araneae; family Linyphiidae; genus Linyphia; species Linyphia triangularis. Next base: position 36,663,625 of record OZ021722.1, on the reverse strand, counting down.
TTACTTTTAGATCATCCTGTATTTTGAAATTTATAAACAATATTTTATAAAGAAATAAAAAAAAAAAAAAAAAAAATATTGTTCCACTTTTTTTACGTATTTCTTAAAAGTATTTAATGAAATCTATATCCGTTAGGTAAAATAAGTTTTTTATATGTGTTGGCACAACATGTTCTGTTAGCCCTGGAATGATATGACTACAAAAAATTTAGGTTTTTCTTAAATATGATTTTCATAACTAATTGAGGGATTTTATAATTATTTTTAAGTAGATTTTTGATTAAGCTGTTTATTTTAACGAGGCCATCACAAATAATTTTATATTCAAGCAGACAATATGCTTCCTTAAGTTTTCTTTTCTTTATATATAAATACGAAAATCGTCACTCGCTCTTCAGGTTGTACAAAAAGAAATTTTATCGTAATTGCGAATATCCTAGCTTTTAGGGGTGGAAGAAGAGTAAAAACTTCTAAATAAGCACTATCAAATGTCCAGCTACCTATGAAGGAAAAAAATTTACATTTGATGAAGATGAAGTTGCTGTTAGGTTATCATGTATGAAGTTTGGAAAACAAATGTCTTTTTAATGTAGCTCATCTGATCAAATGTGTGGCAATATTTAGTTACAAAATCATCGTTATTATCTTTGGAATTAGCGAGTCCTTTGATATTGACTAAACATTTAGTTAATTTTTTTTGATAATTATATAATGATGAAAGTGAAAGAAAAAATTAAATTTTATTCTCAGTTTGCTAGATTTTCTATCACGTATAACTGTCCCAAGCTTTATCCCTAGTAGCACAAATCCGCTGGCCAATATGGACTAAACACTGGATAATCCCGATGTGAACCGTTGTAGACTGGCCGTTGCTATGGATCTTGGCCAATCTAGCCTAGTGCTGATAAAATATACTCGAAGTTTGAAATGTTGAGACAGAGTTTTAAAATTAAAATATAGTGTTATAGAAAGAGAGGAGGGATGAAAAATATGTTTTGCGATGGTTTTGACACTTCTATTTTTTTTTTTTTAAATGTGTTTTGGAACGATGCTTGAGCTTTGGCATGTACTGCCAAATTTTCCTTGAGTCTCTGTTTCCGAGGCAAAATACCCATGTGCTACCTATCATTAAGTATTTACTTTACTTTGAAAAACGGTGCAAACAAAATGAAGTTTATATAAAATCGAAACAAGTAATTAAAAAAATTAAAAAAATTTCAGATTTTCCTCAATGTGCAATGAGGTTAGTTATTGTGAAATTCAAATTTAAATAAATGGATGGACTGGTGCTTAAATAAATTAGCTCTGAAGGGGATATCAAATAGAATCATCAAGCATAAGCTGTTAAAATAATATATATCATGATTATAACTTAAAATAAATAAAGTGGTTTAATGAAGAAATACACATTTGTCAAAGTATTGTAATTATTTTAATACTCATCCCATTTAATTTTGTTTTTCTAACTCGGTAAAAATAATAGCCGTGTTTAATTTGACTGGAAATATGTATCACGTTTCGTGCTTTGCTTATTTCATTTAAAACAATGGAGTAAATTAATATTTGCAAACTTAAGAAGTTTTAATAAACAAGTTTGAAAGATTAATTTATTAATTTAGGTGAATGTGTACTTGGAAGCTTGCACAATTAAATAACATCATAATGAACCGTTATATTTTATGGCAAGTAAAATTTGTTCAATCAAAACTAAACCGTTTTCAAGAGAAAATTAAAGTACATATTTTAATAACATGACAATATTAAATTTACATAGTAATCAACAGAAAAGAACCGTTCCCCATAAGGAATCACAAATATTAAAACATACTGTTTTCTCCATTTTTGACAGTCTATTTAATCAAACTACACATTTGATCTTATGATTTATATTAAATGAGAATTGATATTAAATGAGTTACAAATCTAAAAATTCAAGTTCTGTTTAAGTAGTGAATTTCTTATCAAACTGTTATACATAGAGGTTTTGCTATACTATTCATATTATAATTTAGTATACTAATCATATTGTAAACTTTAGATTGGAAATGTAACGCATTTTAAATTGGAGAAATATTTAGTATTGTCCTTAAACTATTAAAACAGGATACTCAAAAATAAATAACCTGTTTTTACCCAAATAAAATTTCTTTTGCATCATCATAAGGTTAGATATCAAATGAAAATAGAATGTATTACAATTTTCATTTCGTAAAAAGTAAAAAATTCATAAAGTATTTGTATAACAGAATACTTTCAATGGGAAATTAAATGTCTAAGGCGTAATGTTTTTATTGCATTTGGATTTTAGCAGTTATGCTATCCAGGTATAATTTTAGTTATTGAATCCGACAACGACTAGCATAAGGAACTCAGATGTATCTTTGACCATTGGATGGCACTATAATATTTACATTTCTGCTTGCTCTGCTTTTTAAGTTAGAATTGTGATTGGTGTATGTGTCGCTAGAGGTTGTCACTTTTATTCACGATTATAACTTATTTTTATTAAGAGTGCTGAAAATGTGAGCACACACAAAGTACATCTGGTCTGAAGCAAAAATGGACTCCTCTACAAATGAGATTAACTGAAAATAAATTAGTAATAAAATAAAATTATACTAAATATTTTTTAATGGATTTTAATTTATTTTAACCCGAAAAAAGTTTTCAAAGTAAAAAAAAAAAAAAAAAAAAGTAAAATTTTTGTGTATAAAACAGAATACTTTTTATTGGAGAGTACTAAGACGTAATTTATTAATTACTTATTTGGATTTAGTTTTAACATTTATGCTATACATTATATGGTTGACAAAGAAATACTATCAGTCAGTTCCATTTACGAAACATTTTTCACTGGAAAAATCTACTGTCTTTCAATAAAACTTCACAACATTCAAATTCCTCCACTTCCACTAAAAAAATACAGCAATCATAATTAAATATCGATACTGAAAAAAAAAAAAAAAAGAAAGAAAACCACGTCTATTGGACCACAAGAAGTTTCTTCAAGAAAAACACTGTAACTTGAACTGAGAAGGAAAAAAAAATAGTTCTCATCGAGCAAAACCGGACCAAGCAAAATGGATTTTTTGATCGATGGTCGTACTCATCGTTAAGTGACGTTTGGCAGTCCGAGCGCTTTTCCCGATTCGCCGAGCCATCGATCAGTGCGTTTTTCCTTCTATTTAATGTGTGATGTTCCTCGCATCTATTGGACTTGTCGGTTTACTCTTCAACCTCCATTTATACGTCGTTCAAGATGCTGCAGAAAACACGAGGAGAAATTACACTATGGAGGAAATGTTGCGGCTGTTCTGTCTAAGAGGATGATAATGACACTGGACCTTTTTTCTAGGTGCAGGGCTGTTTTCCGTAAAGTGAGGTTGCTTTGTTACCAAAAGGACGGGATTTGGCTTCTTTTGATGTTTGTTGTATATCTTTGTGAAAGTAGAAGTTGGATATTAGAAACGGATTATGGAAGCTGTGGTGAAATTAGTTTTGTGTGTGCTGGTTGGAAGAACTGAGATGTATTCTGGTAAAGAATCAATTGGGAGGTGTCAAGATAAAAGTTATTATGATATAAACCACAGAAAACAAGAATATAAGTTCTACACTCACAAAAACTTTTGCTCATAATGTAATTAAAAACCAGCGTATTGAAAGAGTTTTTAGCTGTGACGGTTTTTTTAGAAGATCATTCTTTTTTAAACTTTTAGGTTGCAATGCATTTTATTGCAACCTAGGAATTTTAGAAAACTAGCTTTTTCTCTCGCTCTCGGAATTTTCAACTATTCAAATTTCAGCTTTCGTGATTTTAGAAAACTCTTGCTATTACCTGAATTTAAGAGTATATGCATTTGTGAGATAAACTTAATAAAGTTTTGCGAACACTTTATTCTTTATAAAGCTGAAATATAAATCCATTTTAACTTAAGAAAAATAGTACATTAATGAATTGGTTATTTTTAAATAACTTATTCATTATGTGCTATTTTTTCTTAAATTTATTTATTAGGCTTCCAAAAATTAAATTGGTATTAAAATTGTAAATGTATTCTAAATAATTATGAATACATTGATATTTTCCCTTAGCATTTTTTTGTTGTTACTTCCTTAATGTAATATAATATAGAAATTTAAAATCGTCTCTATATTTTACAGTTATTTTACTATATTAGTAACGTATTTAGCAATATTATGTTGAAATTTAATATATTTAAATCAGATTAATAAAAATACAAAGAATTAAGGACCAAATATATTAATTTAAACATATTTAAAAAAATGCACTCACATTTATGTGATAGTACCTTTAGTTAAATAAAAGCAGTTTTGTGTTAAAGTTAATGTGCTTTATAAATTTATAATTTTGAATATAAAAAATAAAGAAAATACTATATACTATCTATTACGAAGATCAAAAATATTCATCATTGAACTGAAAATTTACTAAACTGTGATGTTAGTAGAGATACTTTACATGCACAGTTAAGATAGAATTCAAGCTGCGATTCTTAAATGTGAATTTTTTAAATTCTGTTTCAAGATTCGTTTTTGTTTGGAACACATTCTGGTCAGTAAACTTTGGTCTGATAGTATATGTTACGATGCAGTATAATTCTGGTGTAACACTACTCATTCAGAACTTAAGATATGCTTGGAGGCAAATACGTATGCCTAATATGAGTATTTTTGTTCTGCAAACTCGTATTTTTAAACAAGTGGATTCGATGACGATAATGATGAAATGATATTAGTCTGCTTGGGAAGAACTCTTGGTTTCCAATCTCAAACGTAAATTTGTGAAAGTTCCAATAAAAAATACCTCTCAGAGAGGGTTTCTTTCATTAAATTCAGAAATAGTAGTTTAGCCATTGTTATAAAGTTGTAGCACCGCACCGTGCAGCTTAAAAAAAAAAAAAAAAAAAAAAAAAAAAAAAAACATCTTGTAACATTTCCCAATTTTCGATATAGATAAATTTTTTGATTTTGTTATATGGGTATAGAACAATAATGTTTCAAAAAATAATTATTGATATCCACAAAAACCTAGAAAAAAGCCACTCTCCTCATCATAGAAAACTTTGATGGAAGCTGTTACAAGAAAATTATCTTAATTTTTTTAAATTGTATATTTAAAAAAAAAAAAAAAAAATATATATATATATATATATATATATATATATATATATATATATATATATATATATATATATATATATATATATATATATATATATATATATATATATATATATATATATATATATATATATATATATATATATATATATATATATATATATTAAAAAATACCACTTTATAAAGCTTTTAAATTTGACACACAGATGTTATTATGATTTCTTTATAATTTACGATAAATTTAAAATTATCTTTGCTAACAAATGATTTCAAAAACAAATGAAAATGCCATGACTTTTTATTAAAGATAAAAACATTTTAATACTAGAATTTAACTTCTTTTATTCGAATATTTAGATTATTGGTGCATTCCCAAAAAATTACCTCATTAAATTATTTGAAATAGACAATTTATTTTACATTGAAAATAAATCTTTTTAATTTGGACAAAAAGAACCAACAATTTATTTTCTGTCTAATAGTTTTCTTTCGAAAACCTCTAAGTTTAAATGATTCGCTCTTCCTTGACTTAATTCTACAACTAAAACAAAACTTCCAACGATACTTTATTCTGGATTACTTTGTTTCTACATTCTTGCCAAGCAATAGATATTCCAAACGGTAAAATGGCAGACATAAAAGACAAACTAAGAGCGTACCAATTTTCTCGAACCACCATTTCTTAAGATTTCCTTCTCCCATCTTTGCCCGTGTGTTTTGAATTATTAACTCACAATTTTCTAAAACGACGCTGTTTCCCAATATAAACGACAGCTACTTTCTACCGAAATGCTCTACTTGAAGTGCAATTTCCTACTCTAACAACGGTTGAATGGTTGCGCCGATACTTTCTTCAACAACTCGGCCAGAAATTTCTTTTGTTCTATGAATTTCATAATAAGTGCGTTGAGCTGTGGATGTCGTTCTATTTTGTTGCCACCATATTAGACTGCATAGAAGAAAAAAATTCTGTCGTAGAGAATTTAGACTTGTTAAGTGCTACATTTTTTCTTGGTGGTACTTTTTATTAAAGTGCTGATTGTTTTAAAATCATATAACATGTATTCTTTGCAATCTATTTTTCAGTTCTATATATTATTTTTATCTAAACCTAAAATTGTTCGTTTATTTTCAGAAGAATTAAGAATTTTTTTATTTAATATATTGTACTTTATGTAAAAGTGCTGTAAAAACTTTGTTTATGAATTTCTTAAGTCAAGTATATAATAAATTAAAAAGAATTTAAATGTCCAAGTTCTATAGAGGATCTTCAATAATGAACCTCCTTTAAAATATTTACACAACTAGTTTCTGTGCAACCGTAAAACCTTCTTTTTAACCTTCGTTAACATAAGATAAAATTTGAATGACACATTAATTGCATCAATTATATAGGTACCTATTTCAGATAAATTTTGTACATAAAAAAACTATTTTGATAGAAAAAAAACTTATATTATTTAAGAAGATATTTTTCATGCCCTTCTCACAAGACTACTTTAAGAAACATTAATTCCTATATGTTATAATATCCAGTTAATTTTACATAATTTATACTTTCTGTATATATATGAGTAGTTTCAGGTTAATTTATTGCCATACTTTCTTGCACTATTTAAAAAAAAACATAATTATGTATATTTTATTGTTTAGTGAATTTTTTAATGTTTTAACTCAAAGTCAAATCTAAGTTTTAAAACAAGTTAAATTTATACATTGAATGCATTTCAAAACTTTATAATTAAGATACAAGTGTATCAAGGAAACAGTTCAAAAACTTACTTTTCTATAAATTTAGTGTTTTTTAAAATAAGAATTTATATATCTGTTAGATTATAAAATATGAGGAAATTTCTAACCATAAATCCAAAAATCTTTCTCTAATATGAATTCACTAATTTTGTATCTTGGTATTAAATATTCCTCAACTGTAACTTGTTATTCTTTAGACGATATTTCCAAACAACTTTTTGAAATACGTTTTTATTTTAAAATTACTATTTCACTATTCACAGTAATAATCTGGAGTAATTTCAGAGAATGCATATAAATAATTAATAAAATGCATAAGCTGTGTGAAGCATTTACAAATCACTTCAGAATACTAAATAAAGTCTAGAAAAAAAAGTTAGAATTTTAATAAGGTACATTAAGTAATTGATAGTATGACCTGAAGGTTACATACATCTATTAGTAAATAAGTTAAAGTTTCCTGTAATTTTTTTATTCATTAAGGATTATTGTATGGTCTAAATTGTTTGTTACAATTTAAAATGCGAGTTTGCTGGCTACAACTCATTTGTCTGATTAAGAGATGTGCAGTGAGAAGTATGTATTCTCTTTTTTTCGCTTATTCCACAAGGTATAGAGATGACTGAGATTTGAATTCTAGGGTGATTTATTTTTCAATAGAGGAATACGTTTACACAAAGGTCGATCTTTTGTTTTGGCTGATATCATGAATTCTCTATATTACATCTACTATGTTTAATAAAACGTTTGACTTAAGAAAGATACAGGTGCTTACTACTCGAATTGTAGGAAGCACACTATTATTTGTCAATAAATAATACTGAAAAAATTTATTAGATAACAAAAGCACGCGCATACATAAAAAATTTCACTTAAATTTAGTCAGGTTTACCTTTATTTGAAATACTTTTTTGCGTTATGATTTCAAACCCAATTTACTAATTTAATTTTAAGGAAAGTAACTTTCTTAGTCATTTTTTACTAAAAAGTTAAATTTGTTAAGTCACATTAAATAAGGAAAATCAATGAACTCGATTCTTAATATCAATTTATAAATCTAATTAAAATACTTTTATTTAGCTAAAGTGTTTTAAGGGTGAATATTTCCAATGTAATGTTTAAATAAAAAGTCTTCAAGGGTACCTAGTTCATTATTTACAGAGAAGAAATGAGATTAATAAAACTGTCAGAGATTTCTTTTCCTGGAGCGATATACTATTTAACTTAGAAAGCTCTTCTTTGATATCAAATACGATAGAGCTTTCTATTTATTTTGGAATTGCAAGGTGCAAAGGGAAGTTTTCAAAGGGCCACCATCTTGACAAAGTGGTTTTGTTGTCAAGACGAAAGCGGCGATTTCGTTTGACGTTATCGAAAAGTTTGATATCACTATTTTTCCAAAGCAGAGATTACATTGGACGTTTTATTGAAACTGTTGGAAAATAGAAAAATGCTGGGAGTTTTATTTTTATCTGAGGAGAAATTATTAAATATTTTGTTTATTTAATAGACTATAGTAAATAATACATATAAATAAATAGTGAAACAAACCAATGCGTTTATATTTGCCAAGGGAAAAAAAATCATTATTTGAAGAATCGCATCATATAAATTCAAATGCAATTATAATGTGAAAAAAATTTCAATTACAAAAATTACGATAACAGTTAATCTATAAATGCTCATTAAGTATGTAATGCAAAATTATAATAATTTGACGTATTATATAAAACTTCATTAATAATAACTTTTAAACTTCGAGAACTTATTTAACAAAATCAATATTTTGATTAGTAAAGTTTATTTCGTTCTTACATTTTTTAATTTGGTAACAACCTAATTGCAACGTTTTTGGTGAACTTTTTACGTTAAAGTTTTGTTTGGGAAAAGGGTTTTCTTTCACAACAATGAGAAACATACAACTTCTTGTTTGGATAAATATAATTGTTGTATTTAAATTTTTTATCGTTCATCCTCAAAGGAAACTAATCTAAATCTTTTCAAAAATTTTTTACAAATTTTATTAAAGTTGGTTTGCATTTATCTATAAAGTAGAGCCAGTGGTGCTATTAAAAACATCAAAGTTGTGAAAACCAGCGAGTCCTCTTTTATTACCTTAACATAAACACCATAATTTTGTTCATAATTGTATAAATTTTTTTAAATACGTAATTATAAATATTTGTATAATAAATATTTACTTCTCATATCTCTAAATATTATAGATCTATCTTTACTTCTCATATCTCTAAATATTGTAGTTCCTTTGCAGTACACATATTTTGTTAGTCGCATTTTTATTTTGTAGTACCACGTTTTGTTAAATAAAATAATACAAAACTCATCAAGTTTTGAAAACAATCTGTCATTTTTTTTATTCTAAAAACCCTGATTACAAATATCCTAAAATGCAAAAGCATGAATGGGAATTGAAACACGTGGCTGATATCCAGCTCGATATTATAAAATACCATACAATAAATGGATAATTAATGGGTGCAATAAATCAAATGAATAACATATAAAAGCAAATAATCACAAGATTATAGTGAATCACAAAAAAAAAAAAAAAAAAAAAAAAAAAAAAAAAAAAAAACACCTATATCTTTCTTGAAAAATATACTATGGTTAAGTTGTTATAATGTATTTGTTTTTCCAGTAAATGAGGTTTTTTTTTTTTGTATATTATCACAGTATTTAAAAATAGATATATGTTATTACAATGAAATAATGACTTTAAAATATGGAATCAATTACCTTAAATTTAGTTTAAAAAAAACTGTTTATGTTAAAAATATAAGTTTTTGCTTTTAAATTTGAAATAATACAAAGCTAATTTTCAATTTATGAAGATTTTTTTAGGTCTAAAATTCAAAACTCATTCGTATCAAAAGAAAGGTATCCCACTATGAAAAATTGTAACAATCAATATAGAAAAGATGAAGATACCTTGAACTTAATTATCTTAATTCTCTACTTTGATACACCTTGTATTTAAAAAAGAAATATGTTAAATATAAAGAGTTTAATGTTCTCTCTCAAACTTAGTGAATTATCACTAGTCTTGATATGTGTTTAAAGGCATATAAATTTCTGATAGGTCATCCATTTAAAAACAGTTTTGATTCGCAGTAATAGTACATTTCATATACGATGGTACGGTTTTGAACATGTAAAAATTAATTTGATAACATCGAAGCAAATTTGGAGTACCATATTTTTTCAGAAAACTATAACTTTTGTGGGTTTTTTTAATAAAATTTATGCTTACAGGATAGTTGTTTTAAAAAATTTATTTAGCTGAATTAACAAATCTGACAGCAACAAAAGGCACTTCAACACAAGTTTTTATATTGAACATTTCTGATCATTACTATATTTTCTCGCAAATAAAAATACAACCAAATTCGTAAAAATATTTTTTTTTTCAAGAAAAAAAAATTCTGTAAAAACCAAAATTTTAATTTTAATGAATCTATCAGTTATCAATTGATTACAACTTGCAATGTTTTGGAAGAAAATTTTGAGTAGTAAATCCTAGAGGCAGTAAAAGAAAATACATTCAAGTCATTCTAATATTTCATAGTCTCTCAAAAACGCCCATTTTGAAAATGTCAGATCATTACTATTTTTCCTTGTAAATACAATACAACCAAATTCTTTAAAATGTTTACTTCTTGAAAAATGGAAAATTCTGTAAACATTTACAAGTATTATTTTATCAACCAATCAATTTTCAATCGTTTTAAACATGCAATATTTTGGATAAAAGCTTAGAAAATTGGTAGTAAATAAAATTCATCAAGCCATTCTAACCTTTGGTAGCATGATATTGATGAAATACAACTTTCAGTAATAATGGCAAATTAATTTTCAATTCATTCAAGTTTTATTTTACTTTCAAAATTAATAATACCTATATATATATTTGGACAGAATTTCAAGTACTTGAGAGACCATCATCCTTTACAAAAACTGATGATGTTGGGCTACTCTTCAGATGATCGATCAAACGAAGCTTTAAAGATGACAGAACCAAGGAACTTTAACCGACATAAAGCTTTGTCTTGCTGGGAGAAGCAGTTTTTGAAAGACTTAAGCTGACAGTGTATTTCAGGAAACACAACCATGTGACAGTTGAAGATCAGTTCAGAGAGTTTGAGTGAAACTGAAACCCCTAAACTTTGTCTTCAAAAACATTTTGAATCATTTAAAGATGAATTTTCATTTTAGTTTTATGACGCGTGGAAGAACTTTAGGTAATTTAGTTAAGTTGATTATAGTTGATTTGAAGGAAGTCCAACTAATTATTAGACAAGTCATTTATAATAAAATGGACTTAATACCAATACCAATAATATATATATATATATACATATATATAACTGCAGTTTAAATATCTTTATTTTGAACTTTCAATAAAATGCACTCAATCAATCTTATTTCGATTTCTTTTTATGAAGTATTAGTTATTTAGAATTGTAAAATAATGACTTTTCATACATTTTCTGTTATAATTAAAATAGTGCAGCTCGTTCTTATCTCTTTTTTTAACATAAGTTATTGAGGTATCTATTTATTAATTTATTACAAGAAAACCAATATCCTCTAAAATACCTCCAGATTATTTCATTTTTACAAAATCAAATTTCCTAAATGAAATCTTTGATTTATAATATATAAATTATATCCACATTTAATCGGAAATATTGCCTTTATTTCTATGTAATACTTTTTCGCTGAAGAAATAATAAGCTCCCCGCTTGATATCTTTACTGTTGAGAAATCAAATAAGAGATGAAAGCTTTTTGCAATAAATTATATCTTCTGGTTTCATCGGAAAACGATTGCAATTATACTTCCCTTCTCTGATGATGGAAAGCTTACTTTGCTTGTAATTGTGTTCATCATATCCAATATTGTCAGATGCTTATTATCACTTGGTTTATTTATTATTTTCCAATAATGGCCTCCTTTGAATTGCCAATGTTTCAGTAATCAATTGTAATTTTCTAACGCTCGGTAATTCTATTTTCGATAAGTCAAATAATTAAGAAGTTCCCTATCGATTTAATTCAAGATTTTATTTCATTTAATTTGAAATCCATAAATTTTACTTGAAAAAAATATTCTCTTTTCCTGCTTTAATAAATTTTTTATCTATTTAAAATTTCAATAGACAAACAAACAATGTTTACCTTTTTCATTCATGAAAGATCACGTGTAAAATGTTTCATTACAAAGTACAAAAAACTATACCTTTTTAATCACAAATTATAGCTTAAGGGGCACTTTTTTGCCAGAGTCCGATGAAGTACTATACCTCATGCTTTGTGGTTACATTTTATATAGTCTGGGTATTGAAAGGACATATTTTTAGACGAAATTAATTGATTAGATTTGCCAACTTTAATACCTATATATGTATGTATTGTTCTTACATATTGACTTAAATCAAAGCAGTGTGGCGAGTCAGGAAACAGTCATTTTTGAGGAAGTCGAACACTTTTTTTTAGTTATAAGCAGCACTGAGAGAGATAGAGAGATCAAAAGAATGAAACTTAGAGTCGTCGAAGCTAGCATTGTATTAGACCGTGAAAATAACGGAGTTAGCACCTAGGGTGTGTTAAGTTATAAACAGTCGACGCAAGAACGAGCAAATCTGAATACTAATTATGAGACTACAGATATAAAAAACGCTGGACACCACAAATCTAGCACAATTAGCCGTGCTTGAACGGCTTTTGAATGAAGTTATGGAATGAATTGGATAAAGAATTAAAAAGAGGAATACGCGAGATCGACATTAATGTCGATTCTAAAAAGAGATTGCTATAAAAATATTTTGTAATAAAAATATTTTTGCACTTGACTATAAAAAATATTGTATGTGATATGGTCGAAATTACTTTTTCAAACTCGGTAAATTATTTAACTCGTGCTAACTCACTTGTCAAATAAGCTTTTTGTCTCGTTTGAAAAAGTAATACTTTCGCAACTAGTTACATAAATATTTATTCTTTCGTACATTAATTTAAGCTAATCATATGCTTCCATAGTTTGCCAGACCTTTATTTTCAAATTCACTGAGCTTATAAAGAATGTATATTGGACAGTGATATAAAATTTACAACTAGACAGTGATATAAAATTTACAACTAGACAGTGATATAAAATTTACAACTAGACAGTGATATAATTCAATATACACACTCTTGTTAACCATTCTTCTGATAGTGATTCTTTCACTTTTACAATCGATGCGCTAATAAATGTAATGCTAAAAACATTACTCAAAATGAATTTTTCAATTGAATGATGCAGAATTGAATGATGAAGAGAAACAGCTTACTAAAGTCTTAAGAAGACTTCCTAATATACGAACAAAGTCATCATCAACGAAATAGCAAGCCTATAATCATTAACAATTCCCATTTACTTTCTCTCCTCTCCTCCTGGCTAAGACATACCTCAAATTACAGCTCCATCTCCTATACCAAATGAAAGTAGCAAAAATGTTCGCATTCGGATTGTGACAGAAGGGGGGGGGGGGGGTCTCATCATCCAATTTGTGCCATCCGATTTCCGGAGCATTTCTAACGAGCCCCACTTCCCATTGCAAGTGCCCGAGTTTTCCACCTTCGATAACGAGGCAGGACTAAATGTTGCTTCTTTGGATTAGGAAAAGTAACTGCGAACATGCTACGATAAGGTGATGCTTCCAAGCATTAGTTAGGGAATCGTTAGGTAGATTGTTATTGGTCACTGGTCAGAGTTCACGGAATGGTATTAGACGTAATGGGTGAGTTGGGTTTTTATGTTTGGTAAGTGGAGTTTGTTCTTGTTTGATGGTTGGATTCTGATGTCTCTTTCTTCGACTTTGTCTAGGCGAGTTTATGTCTATAAATAAATGGAAAAAGCTTTGCTTGATGTTGGATAAAAAAGGCTGTTATGTGGTAGATACATTTCAATCACCAATAATAGGAAATTTAAATTTATTTAATTAAAATTAATGAATTTTTATTTAAATTTCATAAACTATTGATTTGAGACAAGTACTTATGTAGAAAAGTCCAATCCGTGATATGTTTTTTTTTTTTTTTTTTTTTGTAAAAGGTCCAATATATGTAGTTAATAAGAAACAAGATAAATTGATAATTGGCTTGAAAATAACTTATTGAAAAAGAAGTTATATATGAATAAAATATTATACAAAGAAAATATTGGTGTTAAATTAATTAAAAATTATGTTTGAACAAAGTAACAAAATTGCTTTGAATATTTATTTATTTTATAATGTAACAAATGTTTTCATGTTGTCTATAAATTATCTAAATATCCCTTCCTTATAAATATTTTCAAAGTTGTTCGTTCTTGATAAATATAAAATCATTTTCTGGGGAAAGTTTGCCATCATTTTATTTGCAATACTTAATCTTTTTATATTTTAACACCTGGCAAGTTTACTTTTCCCCCCCAGGTAATTGTAATTTTATATATATCAGCTTTAAAATACTATTTCTCTTCAAAAGAACGGTAAAAGTAAATGAAAATCATTTCCAAGCAATTATAAAACGATTAGCATAAAAAGCGTGGAATCTAGATACAGTGAATTAAAAAAAAATACAAACAAAACAGAATGGAAAAAATTAGGTAGAAAGAAAAAAAGTAATAAAAAAAAAAAAAAAAAAAAAAATAAGAACACAATGTAAAAGATAATTTGTGAAAAGCAAGGAACTGTTTTCAGAAAAGCTCAAGTTAAATATTTATGAAAATAAATAAATTTAAGGATCTCAATACGCTAAAACAATATTAGCATATAATGATTTTTTTCACACAAACATTTTTAGTTTTGTTTCAATGTTTAAATTAAAATATTTATTCAATATTCTAAATATTTTTAAACATTCAAGCTATATTTATTTTTAGCCAGTTATTTTCTGTTATATGTGACTGAATCCTGTACTCAAATAGTGTTTCTATGTCATTCGTCTTAAGATATACAATGTAAACGAATTACGAATTTTACAAGTTCTTAAGACATTTAATAGTAATTTTTTATATGTGTGGTAATTAATTTTTTATATCTAAAATTCATTTTATTTATATGTTGGAATGAAATTTCGAATTTCGATATTTTCGGAACACACATATTTATTTTCCATTCCTACATTTGTTTCGACACAATTATGATTATTATAAAGAATGATTGGATAATGTTTCTTTATCACTTGTAAATTTAGACAGTTTTTAACTAGAAACGTAAATATAATCCGACAAAATATTACATATTCTAGAATGAATTGGGGCGATTGCAGAGTAATTTTGTATGGTTGTTTTGTGAAATTAAATTACACAATCGCTGTTACAAGCTGGAAAATGAAATTTGGTTTACATTGCATTACTTTATCAGTCTGTCGGGTAAACTTAAGTTTTTTTCTACCCAAAATTGAATAACATTTTTTATTAAAGTTCGTTTGACGCTATGTTGTATGGTTGTGCCCAAGGGTTGGACTAAGTACACACAGGGCCTGGAATTAAATATTGTATTTAAAACTGTAACTACAAAAGAAGAGCAAGAGAAAGGGAATTTTATCGAATGTTTTTCATACTTTGGCAAACTCAGAATAAATAAAATATATTTACTTTGTCAGAAGGTTGCGAACCTTTTTCTTAATAAAAAACTTGAAGGACACAAAATTTATCCAATTTGAGATCATTAAAATAATCGTTATAATTAAAATATATTTATAATTGCAATAAAATTGTTCCATGTGTTTTCAACTCTTAGTACTATGACCCATGGGTTATTTTCCAAATCTAAAAAGTTTTTCCTTTATTTTGTTTAAGCGAAAAATCTTCACTCAAAACACCTCGGCATGCTGAAAAATCGTCTGCTGTTCCATGTGGATATCCTTGGTGAGAAAGTCATCCAATTGGTTCTAACTTAGTGAAAAAGAGCAGAAGTTTTGATACTGGAACATTGCTCAGTGTTTTGAGGACATATGGAAGCAAAGACTACCACTGTGATAAATAAGTATTCGTTTTTATGGAGCAGACTCTCAAAGAAAATCAGGCGTTTCTTTCTCGCCCTGTGAAGACTGTCAGCTGGTATGGAGAGGTACACTGAAAGATCGTGCCAAGTAACGCTGGGGGCAAAGCCTGAATTGCTTTTCCAGTTCGTCAACGTGGATCTCATTGGCCCAGTAGATCCTCCAAGTTTAAAGTGTCACAAGTTCATGTTATGTGAGGTTGACCAGCAGACGAGATGGGTGGAAGCAATCGTCCTGACGAGCCTTCCAGCAAGAGTCGTGTGAAGTAACTCACTATTTTTATCAGGATTGGAATGCCTAACATCATTGTGTTCGACAATGGTACTAATTACAACGCCTAGTTAACCCAGGAGTTCGAATGGATAATGGGATCTAGCAGGAGGGGTTCAACTCTTTTCTACCCACCAGTTAAACACACTGGTAGAGAGCTCCAATTAAACATTAAAGGGAATGATGCAAAATGTCCTTAAGAATTTAGAAATTTGCATACTAAGTTACCTTTTATTTTATGGGAGTACAAAGTAATTCCCAATCAAACAACCACCATTTCAGCTGCTATATGGCAGATATCACCTATCTTATCGTATGCGTGACTAAGAATCTGTGGTGGCGCGAGCTATTGATATGACATTTTGAACTCCATCGGCGTGAGATGAGATGATGTCTCGTGCGTTGCATAGCGACGGAAAAAATAACTTTCCCGGCGGAACAGTTTTATTTTTATTACTTGTGTTCCATGAATATTTTCTTAGCATGTTGTATCGTTGGTGTTTATTTAGTTAATTAAAGTCTAATAAATTTATGTTAAACTAAAATGGAGTCAGATTATTAAACCAATGATCACAACATTCGCTAAAGTGGTGACTTTTTACGGACTCTGAATTTTCATGAGTAACCTTATTGCGAATACCGGCTGGACTGGAAAGTTTCACGGAATGTAATAAGAAGTGCAAGCTCCAATGTGAAAGTAAAGTGGCCTGAATGGTTTATTTTTGAAGATTGTGGCAATTCGATCGTTTCGAATTTGGATGTTGCTAGTCAATACACCACCTCCAAAGAATTAATAAAGAACTTCACAACTTGGTGAGTGATAAATTAAATCCTGCTCGGTGGCCATTTTCGTACGTTATTTTGTAAGAATTTTCTTGGGCTTTCGTATATAAATATGTCACACGAGGATGATCAGGATACATTTTCGTTACCTGCCACAATGGAGGTGGCTAGAGTTGCATTTCGTCCGCCCCCATTTTGGGAAAATAACCCAGAATTATGGTTTGGACAACTCGAGTCACAGTTTCACATTTCTGGTATCACAGCAGATGCCACAAAATTTCATTCTGTGGTTACAGCCTTAAATGCAAGTGTACTTTCTTGTGCAACCGATTTAGTTCGCACCCCCCCCCCCCACTGAAAATATGTACATAACTTTAAAATCGCGAATTTTAAGCAATTTTGTGCAATCTGATTCTTTTCGCCTCAAGCAACTTTTGCAAGATTTAACCCTTGGCGATAAAAGGCCTTCGCAGCTACTTTTCGAGATGCGGAATTTGGCCAATGGGAAAATTACTGACGAAGTCTTAAAATCATTGTGGCTTCAACGCCTCCCTGTTTCTATGCAACAGATTTTATCTGTAAGCAGTGAAACTTTAGATGGGCTGTCAAAAATAGCCGACAAGGTCAATGAAGTATCAGGTTGCACACTTGCGGTTTCTAGTGTATCATCAGGACATGAAAAGACAGAGATTCAAATTCTATGAGATGAAGTAGCAGCACTTCGCGCTGATATGAAAAGTTTGTTAAATGGCTCTAAACAGCGCTTTCGAAGTCGTAATAGAAATAGAGCAACCACCCGTAGTAGAGAGGGGTCATGCAATGCTTTATGCTGGTACCACAAACGTTTCGGAGATAAAGCCCGTGATTGCATTAAACCATGTGAGTTTACGGAAAACAATTAAGCGCGTCTGTTTTAACGGCGGCAGATTGCAGCTTACTTTCCAGTCGTCTGTTTGTTATTGACAAAAATTCCGGCTTTCGTTTTTTGGTTGATTGTGGTGCTGCAATAAGCTGCATTCCAGAAGGACTTGTGAAAGAAAGCACACCTTCGGAACTTTTTCTTTACGCGGCTAACGACAGTAAAATTCGCACTTACGGTACTAAGAAGTATAACTTAGATATCGGGTTGCGTCGAGTATTTACATGGGTTTTTTGGATAGCTGATGTTTCGCATCCGATTTTAGGCGCGGATTTTTTGGAGCATTTTGGTCTTGTGGTAGACGTTAAAAATAGACAGCTTGTTGATGGCCTAACTAAGCTTAATGCCAAAGCCACAATTTGTCCTGGTCCCACATTAGGATTAACTCTAATTTCAGAGGCATCCACGTACCATAAAATTCTGGCCAAATATCCCCAACTTGTTAACTTGAATTTAAGTAATGAGAGAATGACCCATTCTGTCACTCATTGTATAGAGACAAAAGGTCCACCTGTATATTCTAAAGCTAGGCGCTTATCACCAGAAAAACTTAAAATCGTCAAAAAAGAATTTGAAGAACTACTACAAAAAGGAATAATTCGACCTTCTATTAGTCCTTACGCAAGTCCAATACATCTTGTACCAAAGAAAAATAATACTTGGTGAATTGTAGGTGATTTTCTGCGGTTAAATTTCCAAACTATCCCGGATAGATATCCCCTTCCTCACATTCAAGATTTTTCACATGGACTTGCAGGGAAAAATATTTTTTCAAAGGTAGACCTCGTAAAGGCCTATCATCAGATTTCCATAGAGCCTAAAGACATTCCAAAAACAGCAGTCATTTCCCCGGTGGGGCTTTTTGAATACGTAAAAATGTGCTTTGGATTACGTAACTCTGGGCAAACTTTTCAGAGGTTTATGGATGAAGTCTTACGCGGTCTTGAGTGTTGTTATGTCTACCTTGATGATATTCTTATTGCCTCAAGTGATCCCAAAGCTCACGAGTCTGACCTTAATAGAGTTTTTGAAAGGTTAAGTGAGTATGGTATAGTTATAAACTTGGAGAAATGCGAGTTTGGTAAAAGTGAAATTGAATTTCTGGGTTTTCATGTCTCTGGTAAAGGAATTTCTCCTCTTCCAGCCAAAGTTCAGGCACTCAAAGAGTACAATCTTCCTAAAACGGTTGATGAACTTCGTCGTTTTTTGGCAATGCTAAATTTTTATCACAGGTTCCTTAAGAACGCTGCTGGTGTTCAAGCGTGTTTGTATAAGCTTACAAAAGGCAAAGCCAAAAAAGACAAGACCCCAATTGTTTGGAACGAGGCTAACGAGGAAGCATTTAATGAGTGTAAAGAAATGCTAACTAATGCTACACTTTTAGTGCACCCTCTTCCGAATGCAGAGTTGACTCTTGTTACTGATGCTTCTGAAATTGCAATTGGAGCCGCATTGCATCAATCTGTAGGTGACAATTTGGAACCTTTAGGTTTTTTTTCGCGTAAATTAACACCAGCTGAGTGCAAATATAGCACTTACGATCGAGAATTGTTAGCGATATATTCCGCGATTCGTCATTTTAGACATATGGTAGAGGGACGCGAATTTAAAGTTCTGACTGATCATAAACCTTTAATATATGCATTTCAGCAAAAAACAGATAGATGTTCTCCGAGACAACAGAGACATCTTGAATTTATAAGTCAATTTACCACGAATTTCCATCACATTTCTGGCGACAAGAATCCAGTTGCCGACGCGTTTTCTCGTATTTCTGCAATTCAGGTCCCAGGACCTTTAAACTACGACGAAATGGCCATCGCGCAGGATTCTGATGAGGAGATGCAAGCTTTGATCGGAGCCGATTCTGGTCTTGAGTTGAAGCCTTTGACATTCCCCTCATCAAGCCGAAGTATTTTTTGTGATGTATCCAATGGTACTGTGAGGCCCTATGTTCCAGTTTCATTTCGTCGCAGGGCATTTGATATTTGTCATGGACTTTCTCACCCTGGCATTAAGGCTACGACTGATTTAGTTCGTAAGCGTTTTGTTTGGCGAGATTTGACAAAAGACTGCAAAAATTGGTGTAGGAATTGCTTACCTTGCCAAAAGTCAAAAGTGCAACGCCACAATAAATCAGTGCTCCAGTCGTTTCCTTCACCTAACGCTAGATTTTCACATGTCCATATCGACATAGTGGGACCCTTGCCACCATCGAAAGACTGTCGTTACATTTTGACCTGCGTAGATAGGTACAGCAGATGGCCTGAAGCCATTCCAATAAAAGATCAGACAGCTGAGACCGTAGCACAGGCTATTTACGCTAATTGGATTGCTCGTTTTGGTGTACCCGATATCGTAACTACTGACAGAGGAACTATATTTGAAAGCAACCTTTTTGCTTCTCTTACCAAGTTGTTAGGGGTACATCGGATCAGAACCACTGCTTATCACCCAATGAGTAATGGCGCTGTAGAGCGTATGCACCGCCAGCTTAAGGCAGCCATCAAGTGCCACAGCACAGAAAGGTGGTGTGACGTCCTCCCAACCGTTCTCTTGGGGATGCGTTGCAGTCTCAAAGACGACATACAGGCAACTGCTGCGGAAATGGTGTATGGAACTACTTTGCAACTTCCTGGTGAATTTTTTAGGAATTCTTCAGGGCCAGAAGACATCTCGCAAGCTGAGTTTGTGAGAAGGTTACGTGCAGAGATGAGAGAGGTACGTCCTGTCCCATTCTCAAATCACTCTAAGCAAAGTGCCTTCATTCACGGAGACCTCCACCGAACGTCCCATGTGTTTGTGAGAACTGATGCGGTAGACGACCCCTGGAACAGTCCTATAAAGGACCATGGAAAGTTGTATCTCGAGCTGACAAGTTCTTGTGTTAGAGGTTAACGGGCATCATAACACGGTGTCGATTGATCGTCTGAAGCCTGCTTTTATGGGTAAAGACGGGCTCCAGAAAGTTCCAGTTCCTTCAACGATTCCAGTTCCTTCAACGACTCCAGTTGCCTTAACGACTCCAGTTCCTTCACCGACTCCAGTACCTTCACCGACTCCAGTACCTTCACCGACAGCAGCTCCCTCAACGATTCTGGACAATTCCTTGTCAAGTTCCTCAACGAGTGCTCCTACGGAAGTAACAGTTACCAAGTCCGGTAGACGGGTGCGGTTCGTCGATCGCTACGGATATTAACTTGGATCGTCCCTTGGACTGGTGGGGGACCTCTGTGGCGGAGCGAGCTTGTTGATATGACATTTTAAACTCCATCGGCGTGAGATGAGATGATGTCTCGTGCGTTGCATAGCGACGGAAAAAATAACTTTCCCGGCCGAGCAGTTTTATTTTTATTACTTGTGTTCCATGAATATTTTCTTAGCATGTTTTATCGTTGGTGTTTATTTAGTTAATTAAAGTCTAATAAATTTATGTTAAACTAAAATGGAGTCAGATTATTAAACCAAGGATCACAACATTCGCTAAAAATCTATAAGGATGTGTGTAAGCAATCGTGCACTGAATTCAGTAAATAAAGTTCTTGTCTAACCTATGAAGGATATGCAGGAGTTGGTTTTCACTAAGAGCTTTGCCAAATGTCGTGTAGTGGGTTTGTCATCCCTGGCTGTAATGTACAAGAATAATAATTGTATGTACTAAAATTAATATATAATAAGCTACCAAATGATCGTAGTTTTTTCCTACTATTTCAACATTCACCATACGATTTTAAAAATATGCACGGTTTCCAATGATAGCTAGAAGAAGTTTCACGCAAATTCTTCTTTCGACACTACTGAATTAAGACATTATAGGCATTATATTTTGTATTATACAAACTGCATTTGTTAAAGAGATACATAGTGTAATTTAAAATTATAGTATCCTTTCGTCTAAAATAAGTAGTAAACTATTTGAGGACCTTACTAAATATTTACGTATTGAAGAAATCAGATGCAGACAGATAACAAATATTTACAAAAAGTAGATATTTTTCAAATTTTGCCGTATATTGCAATTAGAACTAACTAGCTAATCAACACATGTCTGGATTCGATTGTTGTATGTGCGTCCTTTATTTAAAGGATTAATGCCTTCTGTATCTGATCACGCCTGAGGATGTATTTACAGAATCAAGAGTGTGATGTTATAATCCAGTTATCCATCATTACAAAGGAGAATTGGGAATTTAACACTTTCTCTAAATATGCCGCTTTTGTGGTAATTCAACTATTTTTACCTCCAACTCTCTTTGCTTTTGGTGAAGAAGCAAAACATCGGAAGTCCATTAACGGTTCAGTGAGGGTGAAATCTAATTAAGTTTTTACTTTCGTCTCTAGATAATTGACAAGACGTCAAAAACACTCCACTGGTGAAAATGGAAAGAGCCTTATCTCGGAATGGTTTTTACCTTTTTATGGAGTAAAGACAAATAAAAAAAAATCTTAATTTTTAATGAAAAAAATTTATAAATTAAGCTACTTAAGAAGAAGTATTACGGAGGGAATAACCATGAGAAAAAAAAGTTGTGAAGATATCTCTTAAGTGAGAGGAATCGAGTAAATTAGGCTTTTAGTTTGCCTTTTATTGATCTATCTTAATGAACGAAAAGTAAAAGCAAAATAAATGGGCTTTTGAGAATAATGGAATGCGTTTTCTAATTAAGTCTGCTGTATGGGCACTTCAATTGGATTCAAAGGTTGTTTTAGTTCCGAATAGAAGTGTTGAATTTGAATCTTTGTACAGCTATTATGTTGATTGAAACAACTGAAATTTTAATTGGACAACATTGTTTTTATACACTATTCTGCGAAGTGTAGACAGGATGTTACAGTTATTCTGCTATTCTTCAAATTAAGTTACATTATTAAATGGTAGTACATCGAACATACAAATTAGAGTAAGTATTTAGTTTGCCAAACAAGTGGTAATTAATTTTTTTATTATTCTCAGAATGTGAAAAGCTAGAATTCATTAGAATAGCTAAATGGCTAAACATATTTGCATTAGTAAACCATGCAACTCATAAAAGTTTCACCATGCAAAACCAAATATATAAAATTTAAAACCACCGAAAATAACCAAAAATAATGAAGAACATTTTTCGCAAACATATTTTTTTAAAAATTTCAGCATAAATTAAAATTATATAATTATATTTTATTTTTATACCGAATCCTCATTATCTAAGTGATATCTAGTATATATAGTATATTATATAAATTTCGATGGTAATCCAACCGTCAATGAATAAGAGTCTGGATTTTCTATACATCTTTCGTATTAACTATCGGATAAATAATACTGAGTTTCCAAATTAAAATTGCTGTTCCTTTACTTAACAGTACGTATGAATCTAAATGAAAAATGTACATTGCAATCTTTTTATTTCTTTTACTACAAAATAAATGTGCAATCAAGTTCGATGGACTTTGAAGAATCGACTGTTGTTTAGTTTATAGGAGTAATCGCATTTTTTGAAGTGTTGAGTAAAGTTTTTCAAAATGATTTGCAATCATTCTGACTTTTTATTTAATTACAGTAAAATTATTAGAAATTATTAACTAGTAGTTCATTTTCTGGAACACTTGCTTCTAATAAAGGTTTTGCTCTTTCTAAGAGTTACATTAACTTTGCTTATTTTCATTCACAAATCTTTAAAACTCATGCAAGTATAGCCGAATTAATATTTTTTGTTTAGCAGATGAATTTTAAATGTTTGTTTGCTTCCCAATCTGTTATTATATATTCCCTACAGTTATGTGACATGTGCCCTTTAAAGTTTGAGAGGCAAATCAGACCACTGCCCTAACGCTAGATTGAACCTGATACGAACATAACTTTTATATTATGTACATAGCAATTTTTAATAGGGAAATCAGTGAGTTAAATTCAAATAAAATTTAATATGCTTGCTTAAATCTTCTTTATTAACTGAACCAAAGTGTCTTAAAATGTATACTACTGTTTATTTATTTTCCTTGCAGATCAAATTAAGTTGAAAGTTTCTTTCAAGTCAAAATACAATTTTACATGTATGCACATTATTATTATTATTTAAATTGAGATGACTCAATATATTAATTTTTTAAAAATTGTAATTAAAAAGAAAACCTATCAGTTGTAAATATTTTAGGACACTCGTATATTACGTATTATTCTGTACAAACTTCTACGCACATTTAGAAACTTATTTACTCCAGTGTGTGGTTAAAAAAAATGTATCACTTTGGGCAATTTTACAATTTAATAAACATTAACATTGGACACTCTTTTACTAGACAACATACAGCAATTCTATTATCGACTTACGAATCTACTATCGACTTACGAATCTACTATCTACTTACGAATCTACTATCGACTTACGAATCTATTATCGACTTACAATTCTATTATCGAACTACAGTGTTATTATCAAGATTCAATTTCATAATGCTCTTAAATGCTTTAACAACAATCTTAACCCTTTCCAACAGTAACTTGCGGTTTTCTGAGCTTATCAACATAGTTAATTAGTCAGGAACTCTAATACCCTGATGAATGTACCCATCCATATCACACTCGTCCAAAACATTCATGCTAAAATCTATATGAACCCTCAACAAACAATTTTAGCTAAATCTTCTTAAAAGATTGGTGCTGGAATATACTTCGCAAGAGCTATTTGTGTTCATCTAAAACATCCCTTCCTTACTATGGTATAAAAGGATTGTTTAAATTAAGTATTTAATTGAAAATTGATAAAAAGTAAGATGCAATTGATTTATGTATAACTGGTGGTGTAAGTTAAATTATTTGACTTGTTAATAATAAAATAACACTCGATTCCGATAGATCTTTAACATGCTTCAAATTATAAAACAGTGCTATGTAATTTGATTTTGGAAACTAAAAAAGGCTACACACAAGAATTACTCAGAAAATGTACGCAAATATAAATAATATGTCCTTGTTACATTATATGTCGATCTTTAAATGTAAAAAGGGCTCATGATTATTGGGTTTAAATGTGACATGGTACTTTTTTACATTTAGTGATTTATTATTTTCCAAGTATATAATAGACGTTTGTTTAAAGTTCAAAGACAAAAACTTCATGTTATGTTTTTATCAAGAACTGTAGTTAGTATATTATGCAACATTTTAAATATTTTTCAAGTAATTGATCAAAGAAGTTGGAAAATAGAAAAAGCAACTCATATCCTTAAAATACCTTGTTAGAAACCTTTAACGATAATATTCAATGATTTTCTATAAAATGTATAAAGATTCTCTTCAAAAAATGCCGATCTGTGTTACTCGCGGGCTAAAGGTGCCGATTTCAAATCCTTGTTTAGGTATGGATGTTGGTTGGGGTTTGGAATCTACGTTAAGCTGTAGGTCACGGTCTGATCAGTTGTAATTGTACAAAAAATAGGTCGTTTATCATACAATCAACCAACTAACCGATATGTGTTAGTGTATTTATTCAGAGTGTCTAAATACACTTTAGCTGCTATGCTATAATTTCAGTCTTTTCAGAAAGCCATCCTTGTAAGGGAAATCATTAACATTATTTTTTGGAGAGGTATACATTTTTTAATTCAAAGGTTAGTTATGCTTAGGAAATGCAGCAACCAAAGAGTAAGAACTACTTACTTAAATTTTTTGCAAAAATAGAGAACAGATATTTAATATGTTGAAACATTTACAGTAAATATTGGATTGTGGAACAATTGAGCAGAAAATGATAAAGCTTTGTAGACACAGTAACGGCACCAACTGATGGTAGGTCATCAAGAGAAAAACACGATACCGTTTAAGAAATAATGCACATCAAATGTCTATTAATTCAATGTAGCCACGATCACGTTTGAAGCGTCATAAAACACTTGCAATTCCATTTTTATTCTAATCATGCGATGCCTGAATTATTTGAATATATATGCATACGACTATTACACGAATTTTGACACGCCAGTGCAAATGATTTTAAAGAGGTATATGTAATTACAGGTTAACTTGGCGGACTTTTGAGTCCAAATTTAATAATACCTCAATTATACTGAAGCAATAATCAGCTTTCGAGATAAATGAGGTGTAGCATGTAATAAGATCTGTGTAAATTTCTTAATTTTGCATGTTACTTCTTAATGTATTTATGAAAAAAGTCTATGGCATTGAAAGTTTTTAAGAGGATTGAAATTAGATTTCCAAAGTATCACAACCAATAGATCGTGCAAACATCCTCAGATAGCTTAAAAGTAAAATGATCATGATTATATACAGAAATATGTTAAAAGTTTCTTGGATATATATAATTTTATTTAAACAAAAGGATATTTAAGGACTGATAGAATACAAAAATAAATGGATGAATATTTTAAGATTTTTATCGGTCTGTTTCTGGAAAAAGGCATCTTTTATGCCTTAATCGGGTTTCAATTCTCATTCAAAAGACATTCCAATGAAAATTTCCATTTTAGAATTTGACATTGCCTCATTTGAATATCAAATGTTTACAGTTTTTGATGCTTTAAATACGGTAAAAGATAAAATGAGAAACGGATGTCGTTTATGTGAATATTTTATTCAAACTTAATTATACAGCAGGTTCAGATTAATTTCCCTTTTCATCCCTGACGTTTTAAAACATGTCATACATTTCTTGTGAAAATAAAATATGTTTGAATGAGTTGTACTATGATTGATTAACACAGAAATTGAAAAATCACGATGCACATTAATAAAGTAAACACTAGTTTGTAGTTTCTGCTGCATTTTGTAATGAATGAATTATCAGGCTGACATTAGTAAGATAAATACAAATTGAGTCTTAATCTTAGAGAATTTATCGACAAACTGACATTTTATTTTAAAATTTCATTGCTAATTTTAATTAATTTTCTTTGAATAATTTATTTTAAAATTGTGTTTACTTATTAAATGCAAGTATTAAAATAGTTTTAATTAGAAGCAATGTGTAAAAGGGATATAAGTTACATGCTTACAAATTCTATTTTTTATTTTAAAATCCTCAGTGTGAAATATTTAATTATTTAAAACTTCTAAAAGTACTACTACTAAAAGCCTATTTGATTAAAATTATTAAGAAGCTAGAAATACCATTCAAAATGGAAATGCATTTTGTTTGTAACACGTTTTTTAATACATTAGATACATAACTATTGAATTTCCAAAACAAGGTACATTCTGTAAACGTTAAACAAATGCCAAAAAGTTAATTTCTGAAAGTTATTTTGAAAAACCAAAACAAGGAAATTTTAATCACCACTTACAAGTCAAATTTTCTGATTTTTTAGCAAAATTATTTCGTTAATGCTTTCAAAGAAAATTAAATTATCGTTATTGTATAAAAACCTATTTTTGATTTTGGAAAAAGAAACCACTTAAACTTTAACTACAAACTTTTTCTTTTTTTATATTATTAATTTGTTAATGGTTATGGTGTGTATTTTGTGTTTGAGACCCATATCTTGTAAGTTTATCGATATCTGGTCAGACAATATAGTACTTTAAGAGGAATAAATACAACGTTTTGTTCTGTTCTTGAGGGTCTTAGAATGAGTCATCTAAACTAATACTGTAGTAGATGTAAATTGAATACTTTCTTTGAGCTTTTCAAAATTGCCATATAAGTGTATAACAGTACGTGATAAATGTACTCCGAACGTTTAGTGGTTGAGATTCCAAGCTTTCACCCAGGTGGTCCGAGTTCTATTAGCAACATGGGAGCTGAAGATTCTATGATCTGGACTGTCCAGTGATCTGAGTTTAAATCTAGGTGGCCTTTCATGGTCATACCTTGAGACTGTTTGGTCGTTTAATTGTCATATTTTTATAGAACAGCTGAAGCTAATCTTTAAATAATAAATGTGTTTTATTATGCAATGAATATGCCTCATGTGGACTATTAGTTAGGATTCCTCATGTAGGCTGTCTGGGTTGAATTTTCTATAAAAGTAGATAGGGTTCTAAAGTGTCACGTTTGAGTTCATCGATCCGAGTTCAAATGTCGGTAAAACCTAGTCTATTTGAAGAAGCCATTCACGAGTTTGCCGGAGACTGTATTATGAATTAATAGTTAACTATGTACAAAACGAGTCTTTAGCATGCTAATGTTAATATATTCAAAATGTGTTTCAGCTACTATATTAAATTGTATACTTTTGCAGTATAATATCTTATATAAAGTGGGACAACAACAAATTTGAGCTTAATAAATATCCAAGTAGTTGAAATGGGTGTGTGAATGGTTTAGACTTTATAGTTGATCTACATTTATTTCTTGGGGTGTTGACTGGGAAAAATTTAAATTAAGTATTTTATATTACTTTTAAGTTCCTGTTAATAAGAAGGACTTAGCATTATTATCAGATAAGCTATTTAACACTCCACAATGTGGAAAGTTTATGATTATCGATTCTTGGTGTTAGACGTTCCTTATTCTTGATATTAAATCTTGGATAATCTAATATTTAATTAATATCTTTGTTCATATAATGTTCTTGCCATATTACGAAAATTCTTGAAGCAAATTCAATTTGGGAAGAAAATTACACTGCATTTTCTGGTTGCCTAAAATATTATTTGCGTATAAAGTTTCTGTAAAATGGATTATCCTTCTATCTGTGATTCAATTTACTTGGATTATAAGTAGGTGCTTTGTCGTTGCTGCATTTTAAAATTTATTCTGGAAATGCATTTTATTTTCAATGAAAAGGCACTTTTATTTAATCAATAAATTTGTATTGCATACAAAAATATTTTGACTGTAGATTACGAACGAATAGATTCGTTTGTTGGTTGGTTGTATTCAGATTATCTGGCGCCGTCAGCAACACGAGGGCTATAATGCGCCGAAACATTCGTCATTAGACAAGCCAACATACATTTACAAACACCCATGCCAACACGGGACTCGAACCCGCAACCTTGCGGTCTAGAAGCTAGCACGCTAACCACTATACCGTTTGGTCGGCATAGATTCGTTTGTAAATAAATTGATATTTGATAAATTTGTTATTGTTAAAATCTTTCCAATTGCATTATAAACTCCAATTTTCCCATAAAACAAAATCAATCCCCTTCTTTAAAATTGTATGAGAGGACATTCAATTTAACATTTTCGGAATATTCTGTATAAAATTAATGTGCTTTGATCAAAATAAAGTGTGGACGTGTTTTTGGTTTTGGATTTTAATCTAGGATATAATATTTGTTACGAAGAGTTGAATTCTTACCTTTCCTGGATCCATAAATTGAAACATTTATGTTTTATATCACGTATAAATCATAAGTAAATATAAGTTCACCAAATGCAAAATCCATGGGAATAAGCAGTAAGCCACAAGCAGCTAAACACACTCTTTCGGTTTGGAAAACAACAAAAAGAAAAGGAGAAAGGCAATTAAAAATACAAGAAAAATTGAGTCATGGCTCACGTAACATATATTTTAAACCAATGATATGAACAAAAAAATA
The DNA here is from genome assembly GCA_963978545.1 of Linyphia triangularis. NCBI lineage: Eukaryota > Metazoa > Arthropoda > Arachnida > Araneae > Linyphiidae > Linyphia > Linyphia triangularis. The sequence goes on along the minus strand of OZ021722.1, from coordinate 36,634,218 downwards.
ACAATTATTATTAATTAACATTTAAATAAGTAATGAAGTTTGAAAATTAAGATTGAAAAGAACCCTTTTATTGGAATTGCCCCTTATATATACTGTGCACTCCTTGAAAATAAATATAATTCATTCATGTAAGACATACATATGATAATTCTTATAGTACAAATTATATATATTACAACATAATAAATTCAAAGCTGTTAGTTGTAACGCAATTTTTTTTATATATTTCAATCAGTAGAAATCTAACTAAATATTACAATACAAAAATTCAATGCAAAATCAAAGAACTATTGAAAAATTAATACCCACCTCAAAAGTAACAGATTTTTTTACAAATGTTATTTTCCATCGAGAATAAAATATTGTATGACGAAGATCTGTTGTATATCATGGCAACACCTTAACTTATGGATGGAGTAAATGTGGGTAGAACATTATCTTTCAATAATGCTATATATCAGTTTTTGGTACAGAAAGATCTCTAAATGCCACTTTTGGTTAGTATATGTTTGGCCATGGCCATAGACTTGGAACCGAAGTCTTAATAATCATCAGAGAGAAAGAAACTGTCAACTCTTTCCAAAACTATTCTTAGCTTATGTTGGTAACGAAGGGAAACCTATAACAGAGCTTTAGGTGCAATCATGCAGTGTATTATATTTAATTCAAATGCTTCATCTGCTTGTTGATAAGCTGCCGCTTATGAGTTATCCAGAAGTTACAGTTAAATGCCTTTGGAAAGTTAAGTTAATAATATGATGAACGTCAGTATGTCCATTAACTTCGGAGAATTCGATTCAATTCCCAAGCTCTGAGGTCCCATCTGTCTATATAGATCAAGATTCTGGGTGACTATTTTCTTTAATTATTCAACTGCTATTTCTTACGCATTAGCAAAAGAGTTTTAGAAATGATGTGTATTATATTGGATTTCTGCACTGAGCTCTCCATGATCCCAAAAGATGAGAAACTATTTTTTTCCTGCAATTGCTTTTCATAGATGCATGCAAATTTATACTAATTAAATATGTGTTTCGATGAATTCGAACACATATTCAAAATGCCCTTCAAAAATGTTCTTTCTGTGAATATAAATTGAATTTTTCAAAATTTAAAAAAATAAAAATATAGTTAGAGGTCCTCAAAGTCACTGAATGTACATAAAAATGGCCAAAATAATGCAAATTGGGGTATTTTTTTTAACTACATTAAGTATTATTAACGTTGAAACGAACTTTTTTTCAATTAAGAAAGCTTCTTCTATATAGTTACAGATGCATTTTGTATCAATTATGTTTTTACTCTGGGTAGATAGAGGTATAAAATATTTCTAAACTCAAGAAATATACGATTTAGTGGACATTTCTACATTCTGCATAATTATGCACACAAAGTAATTATTACACTTAAGATACAGTAATTATTGCTTAAGACTACATTTATTATTACTTAAGACTACGTTAAGTACTTGTCACTTAAGTAAACAATTATTTATTTTACAATTTGTAAATAAATCCAAAGAAGAAGAATTTTTCAAATGATCAGATATTTACACATTTTTTTAGCAACTACATTTTAAGGAGATTTTGGCGGTTGCACTTCTTATGAACGAATTGTAACAAAAACTCTTTTTGTTCTTCATTTTTTGTAGCACAATTGAAGTCCTAGATCAAGGCAACAGCTTGTTCATCCACATTATTTATGCAAGTTGTTAGCAAAAAATTGCGGCTTTTTAAAAGGATGGCGTTTCAGGCTAATATATAACTGATATGCTGAGGAAACTATTTTCAATTTTAGCTGCTTTAAAAAAATATAAGAAATACACAAATCATTCAATTTCGGAGGAAGTATTTCAAATAGATGTGAATTCGAACTCCTTTTCCTTTTCATGTTCAAGACTAGTTTTGATTTTTACTCATCAGAAACAAGATTTGGTCATTTTTGATCCTTTATTTCTTGAATGTTTATTATCATATTCTTTCAACTTTTGAAAAAGTAAAATATTTTCTTGGAGTAAATGGCTTTTGCCACCCAGCGAGCTAGTTAAAGAGCACCTGGTTTCCGAATGTTAGATTGAATGTCTAATCCAATCATAAACGACACGAGATTTAAAAACTCTCTTCAATCATCCTTCGGTAATTTTTTAGCAATCATTTTCTGATCAGAAGTATAAGTTTTTAAACTTGTCTGATGTTGTAATCAAGAGTATATATTGCTTTTTTGGCTCATGGTGGTTGAGCGTAGACGTATTTTCTTGAAATCTCTTAAATAAGTATTTCAGGCCCAGTAGATTGTCCATAGCACAATAAATGCATCGGTAAGTAGAACCTCAAACCTCAAACATTCTATCCACACAAAAGATGTCTACCTATTTTTTTCTCAAGAAGAGTACATGTTCCATTGAACCTTCCACTATTTGTGGCAGTTGTATAGAAACACATACCTATTACTTGGGATTAACACTTCCTCGATTGTAAGAGCTTGAAAACAGTATCGATTACTACTTTTCCAATTCCAGACAATAATTTAGGAACTCCAAGAAGCTTTGTATTTCCATCTTGCAAAGATATAACTTGTTCCGATAAAGAATCAATCCTTCTTGTGCTATTTGATGAAAAATTTTAGTAATAATTTACCATCCCAATGAATTTTGGACTTTGATGTATAAAACTATGTTTTTAATTGTTCAGAAATTTCACATCGAAGACGATGGACAGTACATTTTAAAAGCACTGCAGATGGATCAGATGTAAATTTGTATGATTATAAATTTCAATAAAATATATATATATATATATATATCACATGAATTCGCAATAAAGTGTTTTTAAACCAAGTTTAAGATAAAACTAGGGGTGTGGAACATCTCACAACTTTCAATTATATTATAATACTGACGTGGATTTGTGTCATTTACCGTTTTTATATTTTCATCATTCATCTAGGAAAAAATGGCCAGTTTAGTGATATCTAAACGGTTTTTGTAAAAAAAAAAAAAGAAGAAAAAAAAAAAAAAAAAAAAATGAGATTTAATCTATAATGAACTTTCAAAACATAACCTAAAATCATTCCGGCATAATCAAAACAAATTCTGTCAATTTTTCAAATTTGGACGTAGCTACATGGCCCCGAGGTACAGATATGTTTTCATATATTTTCCTACACTACGCTAACTTTTAACCTGTATTAATTTCAATAAAAGATCTCTAGCCTAGTTAAAAGATTGATCTTGAAAGAATATTCCCGTTTGGAAAATTTGAATTGTACAAGATTTCAAAATTAAAGGATTTTCAATTTTGTCTAACCTTTCAGTGGAATAACATGGAAGCGTGAAATAGCTATCAAATACACCTTTTTATGTAACATAACTAATATCTATAAGCAAAACAATACAGTTTTCATAGTATAATACAGTATTTTCATACGTTATATCATGTTTTTACGAGATCTGGTGACCACATTGCTCACCCATTACAGCTGTTTTTTCAAATTAAGACCAGTTTCAAATGTATTGAATCTTTCAACAATGCATCGTTTGAAGAATGTCACTCGTGGTTGACAGAATTTGGATCAGAAGAGTAGTCTAACGTACGTATTGGAGTAGAGTTCGTATTTTTAATCTCATATAAAAAGCAAAAGTGATAAAACACAGGTGGTTATCAAAATAATGAGAATGCCTGTGAATCAAAGTGACATTTAAAAATACGCTTAGTAAGCATTAAAAAATACAATAAATACAGACAATGGTTATTAATTCCTACATGATCAGATAGTTGGGGCAAGTTTTTCGACGTTCAAATTTGGACCAGTTAAAAAAAAAATTGACGTTTTCAAAGATTGAAGGCACAAGGAGAAGAGGGAGACTAGGTACAAGGTGGTTGGACAGAATTGAGAAGGACTTGAAGGTGTCAGGGGTGAATAGGTGGAGAAATATAGCAGCAAGTCAAGCTGCCTGGAGGAAGCAAATTGAGAAAGCTTTGGCACTAGGCTGTAGTGCTGATGAAGAAGAAAAAGAAGAATTAAAATATAATTCTAGCTATCAGTTCTCTTTAATATTAAAAGTGTATAATATGGTACATATGAGCTAGCTTAATTAAAGCTGAATAGGCCTTGGATTTCTTTCAAAAGTGTAAATTGTCAGACCTCACCAACTTTCAAAGAGGCCAAATTGCAGGAGCCCTACTAGCTGGAGTAACTATGACCAAAACATCCCAGAACATTCATGAAAAATGATACAATATTCCTTTAAACACTTGTATGATTCAATTTTTGACGAATCCAAGCTGTATTACATGCCAAAGGTGGTCCTACGCCATATTAGTAAAAAATTGCTTATAAATCTAGTGTGTTTCCATTATTTTGATAACCACCCGTATACCATAAATGTCAATTAAGACGATTTTGAAACCCTTGTAAGGAGTTAGAAAATGTACTTACAGTAAAAATATCTTTTTTATATTATATTTTGCACTCATTGAAAACTGAATATGGCAACCATACATATTCTTATATCATATGCATACTCTTTGTTGAAATATATATATACAGGGTATCCAGAAAAGGACTCCCTGATTTCAAAATTAAATATCTCGAAAACAAAGATCGATAGAGGAATGCAATAAACGGTATGTTTATTGTGAAAGCTGTAAGAATTTTATACAGCAGTTTTAAATAATAGTTACAAAAGCTGCTAACAGATGGCGCTGTACGCTGTACAGCTCATTATCAGCATACATAAATGAAATAATCGTATGAAAACATTCTTTACAAAAAATCACATCACAATGTTTTCAAAATGTTCACCATTGGCACTACAGAGGTGGCGCAAACGAAGAATGAAATTTGCCATCACATTTCGTAGTGTCTCAACAGAAATGGATTCACATGCCACACAGATCGCCGATTCAAGTCGTCCAGCGTGGAGGGATGCTTCGGGTAGACAATGTCTTTCAATGTGCCCCACAAAAAATAGTCACAGGGAGTCAAATCCGGCGAATATGGAGGCCAATCCATGCCTGCACCAGTAAATTTGGGATATTCCAAAGCAATGACTCGATTCCCGAAGTATTCATCAAGAAAGCGAAACACTTGTTCGGTACGATGTGGTCGGGCTCTATCTTGCATAAACCATTCAGTACCTGGTCGATCCTCTAACACTTGCTGTGTGGTTACAAATTGTTCCAAAATTGCAAAGTAACGTTCACTAGTGACCGTTTCTCGAATGAAAAAAGGGCCAATAATGCTTCTGCTGCATACTGCAGCCCACACAGTAAATTTAGGAGAATACAGGGGTTTCGCTTCACACCAATATGGATTTTCGGAACCCCAAAATCGCGAGTTCTGTTTATTCACGAATCCATTCAGGTGGAAGTGTGCTTCATCTGTAAACCAGATGCAGCCAACATCAAATCCTTCGCTATCAATCATTGTGAGCATCAGATTAGTAAAGTCAATCCTTTGTTGCACAGCTCGTACGGATATGGCCTGGTGAGTTTGAATTTTGAATGGAAACATGTGTAGGCTTTTTCTCAGTATTTTCTGCGTGCTGGAAAGCTTCAAACCAGTCTGAGATGCAATTCTACGGACGGATGACATTGGATTTTGCTGAATAATTCCAGAAACTGTGGCGAAATTTTTAGGCGTAACTGCAGTTTGCTTGGGGCCAACATTCCCCACTAGATCATCAGTTACGGTGCCTGTTCGTTGAAATTTGGCGAAGAGCGTACGAATGGTTTTTGCATCGGGTCCTTTTGGAACATTAAATCGTGCTTGAAAACTGCGCCTTGTTGCCGTAGGACTCTCTTTTAACCTGTGGTACTCTAGCACCAGAAAAACGCGTTGTTCAATGGAGTACATGGTTTTAATCTCTTCCTTCGGTAGGCTAACCTCCTTTCATGATTCAATAGTGGAACTGATCTCTCTGGGCTTCGGATCACTATTTATACTAGGCATTACGTATGGCGATTACAGCGCCATCTGTTAGGAGCTTTTGTAACTATTATTTCAAACTGCTGTATAAAATTCTTACAGTTTTCACAATAAACATACCGTTTACTGAATTCCTCTATCGATCTTTGTTTTCGAGATATTTAATTTTGAAATCAGGTAGTCCTTTTCTGGACACCCTGTATATATATATATACATTCTTTCTAATGTCCCCAACCCCAAAAGCTCAAGAGAAGAAAGAAAGAAAAAAATAAGAAATATATATATATACAAAAATATTTATATATATATTGCTTTTCTGATTTTCCATGAGTACACAAGACAATTCAACCAAACAAATTTATTATAATTACATTTTCTAACTCCATTTAAGTCTTTAATGAGGAAATACTTGTTTCGTATTTGTGTTTATTATCATTTATGGAATATTTTAGCCCACTGTTACTTTGCATAGACGATTAAAAATTTGAACACTTTCCCGGTTTGTACTCCAGGCCCCTCTCCTAATCTAACTTTCATCAATCATGTATGAAACGCTTCAAAGAAATGTCTTATGGCAAGGTTCAAAATATCAAAAACGGTTCATCACTTGAAAACAGCTTTAATGTTGATATGGGAAATTCGGCCACCAAATATCATAAAGACATCATGTTCAGTATGAAAACATAGTGAAAAGTGTAAACTTATGTTAGAGGAGATCATATTTTCTTTAAAAGTTACATCTTTAAATTGTATGATTTTAACATAGATACATTTATTCAACTGCAAACTAATGGTGCTTCATTCTTATACAGGTGTCCCCTCTGTTGACTTTGCAGTTCAATTTGAGAATGCGTTGTTTTACTTGTCGTTATGTTATATAAAGATTTCTCTTTGATGAAAATTTTACTTCTCTTTGCTGCTCCGCTGAAATAATATTAGAGAAATAATGATATTCCTTTAATTTTGAAGATATATTTTGTGTTAGTAGTTTATTGAGTGATAAAATTGTAATTTTGTCAATTCTATTCTAGAAAAGTTAAACTTCCAGATAAAACCTCTCATATTAATTCCATAAATGTTTTTATCCCTTGTTGCATTTACTATAAAATTCTAATTAAATTTTCGAAAGTATTAAAACGAATGTTAGTAAATTTTACTTTCACTGAATATCTTTTTGTGAAAGTCTTTCTATATTTTGTTTCATCTTGAAAAATAATTCATCAATGAATAAATAATTAAATTCATTGAAAAATCCTAAGAATCAATACACCACAAATCCATGGAATACCCAAACATTAAGATCGGTCAATCTTGTTTAATATTACAGTACCAGTCTATTTTCATGAGATTTAACAGTCTCACGGGAAGCAAACGATTGAGCAAAGGAAATATTTGAGAGAAACACATACCTCATCTTGGGTGTAATACCTTTACTGGAGGTAAAGTAAAAACCTCTAGGTGAGAGCATCTTGAGGCGTTAATGGATTTCGCCATCTATCTTTTGAAGATGTATGGAGGGAAAAGCAACTGTAACGATCTATTTATTAGGAAGAGGTGTTATTTAGAGAGTTCTGGAAGCGCTTTGGGAATTAGGAAAAGGAGAATTGTTGCGAAATGCTTATTTTACCTGTTTTTTCGTTAACGTCAAGGAAATCTGAATCTCAGGGAATAATCGACACTAGGTTATAAATAAAATTGTTCAAAACTCATAAATTTAGTACATCTAGTTACTTAAAAGAAAACATGTATATATAGTTATTTCTAAGTTTTTAGAGAAAAGGAAACAAGTAAATTGTATATGTATAACTGTGTATTAATATAGGATCTAATATCCTTCTGAGAACCACAACTGTTTGAAATATTATTTAAAGCTAATATTTATGTATATTATTCTTTTGGGTCTATGTAGCGTACTTTTAAAGTTATTGGGTTTCAACTATAAAGATGGGACAAAAAATTACTATCTCCTTAAGCTTGCAAAAATTCTGATAAACTGATGAAAAATGTGAAATATAATCATGAAAGGCTGTAAAACAATTTCGTGAGGATTTGATACATAAAAATTCTTTACAGTTAGTGCACACATTTTTTTTCGCTCTGAACATCCAGACATCCTACAATGTGAGGAAAAAGTCTTAGTGTCCATTGCTGGCATGTGCTTCGCACCAACTTTTCGTGCCGCCTCTACTCACAGAGGAACTGTTTTTTTGCCGTTTCTGTACAGGCTCTACTTCGTCACAATCGGTGGAACTATCATCAGCTGTAGAACTGAATTCGGCTATTTCATGTAAAGAAAAATTATGCCACCAAAATCAGATGTGCATTTAAATGTACGCGGGGTCTCCGGAGGATATAACATTAAAATTTAGTAATCATGAATTTTATACTGTATCATATATCTTGCAAAAACTGCTAAATTTCTAAATGTAAAACAACTTATCGTAATTAATTTAAAAATTTTATTTATCAAAATTAAACTTAAGATAAAACATACTTGTAATGCATAGCTTGCGTACATCATTCTGTGTGAAACTGATATAGTAAAATACAAAAATATTCTGTAAACAAAAATAGAGTACGATTATAAGGTATCTTAGGACTGAGTTGCTATTTAGATACCAAATAACTAGTCTGTCCATTATTCGAAATTCTACAATTATGTTATTAGCTTTTACCATAGTATTTTTGTAAAGAAAAAAATGCGTATTGTATATTAAAATTTGTATCAATGTTATACAAAATAATGCTTCTATACACCCATACATGAATGTGTGTACAAAATAGACATTAATAAAATTCGTATACACTTGACGCTTTCTCCAAATCATCGTTTATTACTATTTATTTTATAGACCGTTAATAATTAAAGAATTTCCCTTATGAATATTATGTAAATAGTGATCAAATGCATATGCTTCATTATATTTGGCCTCATTCGCTTAATGCATCATAATGTACGTGAAAAGCAAAAAATTCTTTGATATGTAGAATTTAGTCGTTTATGAACCAGACCAAGTTCAAAATAATAATAGTTTTGCGTTCACTCCAAATAGATAAAACAATAGCTTTAATCTAGTTAAAATATTAATTTTTTTATTGAATATTTTTAAAAACAAGTTTCATTTTATTAAAGTCAATTACATTTAAATATTGGGAACTGGAATATGAATTTTTAATATATATATATTTTTTAATGAAAATGAGTTACAAATATAAATACAAAACAAACAATTTCAAAAGTATTATTCCTACGGTTTTGGAGAGAAAACTAATCAATGCTAGAATATACAAAAGGCAATATGCTGTTAAAGCTTCGAAACGTCTTTTAAATTTTACTGCATTGTGATCAATAAATGTTTATAAAATTTAATAAAGAAAGTACTTTATTTAAACAATTATTAAGCGCAATTAATGAAAGTTTGTTGATAGTACGTGTTTAAAGCATTTTTTAAATCTAATGTAATTTGCTCATCAAAATATATTTATTGGATCTCAATTTAATTAAACTTAATTTTATATTATCTGAGAACAAAAGAACTTAACAACGTGAAAACAAGTTTATAAGTTTTGAAATGTATATAATTTTTATATTAGAAAGTAAATAATAAATATACAACTAAGAAAACATTTATTGTTTAATGGAAAAACGTAGGCAATGGCTATCCCGCAAATAACACAAAATGCCCCAAAAGACAAGATTAACAGCAATGGCTATCCCGCAAATAACACAAAATGCCCCAAAAGACAAGATTAACAGAGTTTCTTGAGTTTGAGCTACGTAATCATATTTCCACGCAAAACCACTCAAATCAACTAGCCTGGATCTTCAATTGATTGCAGCAAAAAAAAAAATAAAAAAAAAATCAAATCTTCCATATCTCCCATAGTAGCACAAACGCGCTGGCCAATATCGGTTCGACACTGGCTGTTTCCGATGTGGACAGTTTCAGACTGGTCAATCTCGCCCAGTGCTGGGTAAATATACTGGAAGTATTGGAATATTGATGCAGAGTTTTAAAATTAAAAGATAGTGTAGTAAGAAAGGACATAGAGGTAAAAATGCATGTTTTGTGATGGTTTTGACATGTTTATTTTTAAAAAATCGGGTATTTTGGTACTATTCAAGAGAATCAGCATAGACTGACCAATTATTCCAAAACCCTTGTTTCCGACATTGTTGACTCTGATGGCTGTGTGGTTAGCGCTCTGGCCACGTATGCTGAAAGTGCCAGGTTCGAATCCCGGATTAGGCATGGATGTTCGTTGTGGCCAATACCACTGTGCTATCTAGGATTCTGCTTACGAAACCTAAAGTAAAGTCTTCACCGAAACTAACAAAGCTTCAATTTTCTTTGTCAAGTCGACCACAATTTAGGATACAGAAGCAACAGAAACTACTAGAGGTCTGCGATATATCGAAACGACGATATTTTTGAAATAATATCGATTCAAGTCACCGATATATCGATATTTTCAAACATTTTTAGTTTATTGATAATCGTTTTGTAGTTCCATGTGTTGTATTTATTTTCTTTATTCCCTTTTCAAAAACTCCAAAACTAAAGTTTGGACTTGGCTGAAAGACAGTTAAAATGGCACAATAACCAAAAAGAAAACATTATGTAATCGAAGATAAGATTATTTATTACTAGTCTTTAACATAGCGCCGTTTCTGTTGCCAACGCGTGCCTGGAATTTGCATCTAATTTTAAATATTAAAAACATCTCTATCAGTAAAATATGAGTTAAAATACTTTTCAAAATTTCTTCTTTAAAAATAAATGTGAATTTATGCATTGATATCCAAATGATTTTATTTATTCTCATTGATAATATAGTTTATTTATAAAACCAATTTTTATAATTTATTTATTAAAACAATAGAAGTAGAAATAGAGTAGAAATTTGCTCCAAAAAACTTCGTTTATGGCAAAATTGAAAATCAAATAAAAAATACAAAAAAATCATGTATCGATATATCGATATTTTATCGATTTTTTTCTTCTTTTCTATGCAACGATATAGTATCGATATTATTTTTATCAATATTTCCGACCTCTAGAAACTACAGAAAGTGTGCCCACAGACGGTTGTACTCTGTCAAGGTTGAGTCCTCATATTTAACCACCTTAACTATCTTATCTCTTTTGCACCCTCTGTTCTTCAATAAAATAAACTTTTAAAAAATCTCATTTTTTTAAACATTTATTCTACAAATATTGTTAAGAATTTTCCAGAGGTAATGATGTCACAGATTTATAATATAAAATTGATTGTTTAATTTTCTTTTTAAAGGTTCCCAAAAGTTCTTTAAATAAAAATAAAATCGTTGGCAAACTTTTACAAAAACTTCAAATGCACAGCGATAATTTAGACTCCACCAAAATAAACCAGCACTGAGAAAAATAGTTTTCTGGAAAAAAATAAATAAATTTTAATTTTTATTAGTCTTCCGATTTCAACCAACCATTTTAAAACTGCTAATGAAACCCATCTCTACTATTCAAAACTTATGAAAAAAAAAAAAACCAAAGGAAATCAATATAAACTATAAGAAATTAGCTAATTAGTGATACAGCAAATAAAGTTATTGGCAAATACAAAAAAAAAAAAAAAAAAAAAAAAAAAAAACAGTTAAGAAAATTCAGGAAAACTATAGATCTAAATCTTTGAATTCTTTATAAAAATTCTCAACTAAATCATAAACATAGTAAAATCCATTAAGAAAAATACGGAAATAACGTATGCGAAAATGGAGCTACTTCAGGTAAAATATAAAGAATTATCAAATATATTTATATCTGAAAATACTTCCTTTCTGCTAGTAACAGTACTTTATTGGAATTAATGATGTAAGGGAGTATGTCAATCAAGCTAACTTGTTTGCAAAGAATTTTGCTTCGGAAGGCATCTTCGAATTAATTCCTTTCACATTATCAGGCGACAAGGATTCATTGTACAATTGACGTTTCTTCCTCTTGCAAATCCAAAAGTGTATTAATGGTCAAAGGATATCTTCTCTTAGTCCAGATGGAACCAGCTTTAAAGCGCTCAGATTTCTGAAACCCCAAACATTTGAAAATCTACTTGACATTTTTAATCCCATTTGAAACTCAGATCTTTTCCCAGAAGAGGGAGAATATTTAAAATATTGCTCATTTTTAAATCTGGAAAATCTTCACAGGACATAGCATTGTATATGCCAAGGACTCATCAGTCATGTGCAAGTTATTAGAGAAAATGATCTTCAATCGAAATATCAAATTAAATTGGTTATTTAATTTAATTGAAGTTTAATTATAATCACACCTCATAAAGATTGCATTTATGCTCGCTTCATCACAAAATTATTCAATGAATGAAAAAAATTTTGTTTCATGATTAAATTTTACATTATAGCTGTGAATGATTCTGTTTGGAGAGATGGCTTTATCTACAAAATTCTGCAATTTGACATAATAGAGAAAACTGCTTATTGGATCTTTAAGTTTTTTTGACCGATGGAAAACTTTTTGTGCATTGGAGGAAATAGTCCTCTAATTTCTTTTCATCCTCTTGTGGAACCCCACAAGGGAGAATTTTGAGTACACTTTAACTTACAATTTAATATTATTTCAAATAATATTGATTGTGTTATTTTTGATGATAATAGTTTCATTTATGGTTAAAGCTTACGTAAAGTTAACTCACAGTGTGCCACCAGGAAGATGAACATTCGCTCTGAAAAATTTGAATGTATAAACTTTTTCAAATTTAAAATCTAAAAATAATCTGCCCATTTGTCTAAATTTTAAATTTATCGCTATAGTTGACAATAAAAAAAAAAGAAATTGGTATATTTTTCTTGCTTCCAAATATCCCTTTGAATACCTCAAGAGGAAAGTCTTAAAAGCTCAACTTTGTCAAAGTAATTGCCTCAAACTACTGGAGTGCTTGATCCCATCACTTGATCCAAATTGTCAATTCATCAAGTAGTAGATTCTTGTCAGATTTTTTAACAGACATCAAAAGTTAGAAATCTTCTATCACCAAGCACTAAAAATATCTAGTATTCTACTCATATGGACACCGATCCCAGTTCTATTTGCTACAGCTAATGAATCTTCTCTTTATCTTCGTTATCAATATCTGTCTGAAAAATTCCATATAACCTGTAGATTGTCTTAAGTATGATCAGCAACAATATCAACATTCATTTTAAAGACCTTCATTTTCAAACACATCGACTCCCAGGTAATATCACACAAAAACTGCTCTGCTAGTTTTAAAGCAAAACGATCAAAGTACAATTATCCTTGCAACAGAAGTGTAAAGATTAAATGAACTAAATAGAATTGCTACACTCAACTGTAATACAAATTTTTCCTTATCTGGCAGTATATCATTATGCCATATGCCATCTTTTTGAGTCGATGTACCTATCCCTCCCATGCAAGGGAAAACGCAACTCCCAATTTCTTGGCTACGTCTTTATTAGTACATGTCTAATACTCTAATATCGTGATACAAAACAGTTATATTCTTATTACACAAAATCGCCATCTATCGGGCGTATATTGCAAAACAATTCTTAACACTCCCCACCTGATTTTAGCAAAAAAATCAAAATACAATCCAAACAATATTCAAAATTAAAGTTAAAGCAAAATATGTAAATAATTAATATGCTGAAAATAAAAATAGATTGATTAAGCATGTTTAAAGGTAAACTAATAAGGGATATATAACAACAATAGAGAATTTAAAGTTCAAGAGGATATAATAGTTGTATAGGTCTCTTGTACTGTCCCTTAGCAGTTTGAACTATAAATGAACGAACAAGTCCATCGCGACCTATTATAATCTCTTCGACTATCCCAGGAGTCCACAGAAACTTCGATTTGTTGGTTCCTGCTATTAAGACGATGTCACCCCTTTTTAAGTCCTTGTGAGGCGTAGGAGTTGAAAGTTTGTGGGCATTGTTCAGCTGAAGAAGATACTCTTCCTTCCACCTTCACCAAAATTGACGTAGCAGAGTAGTCTGGTACAACTTCCTTCGAGTCAAACTTTCCTTGGTGGAACGTCCATTGCTCAAAATTTCAGCGAAATGTAACGGATATTCGTTTAACCCCATTGATGGGAAATAGGAAATGAGCTGGAGTCAATGGCTGTAGATCTTCTACATCATTTGACACGTAAGTGAGTGATCTGTTGTTTACCACTGTTTCGACTTCGGTTAACACTGTACACATTTCTTCAAAAGTCATCAGTGCTCGTCCGAGGATCTTTCTAAGAGGCTCCTTAATAGTTTTCATCAATCGTTCATAAAAGCCTCCCCACCATGGCGCTAGTTCTACAATGTATTTCCACGTTATTCCTTTTTGATGTTTACGTTGAACAACCAATTCAGTAAATGTCGATTTACATGGAAGAAGAATTGGATGTTTTCTTCTACAGTACAGGAACTCTCTTCTAAACGTCCTTTGACGTGAAGAATATCCCTTTCATCCAAGTAACTGGCTAAACTGTATAGACTAGAGTCCTTTGGCAGCAGCTTACCCTTTTTAAGAATGTCAACTTCAAGAGCGTATGTACTGTTTTGACCAGTCTTTATCCAGAACTCTTCTGCCTTTTGGAGTTCATCTGCTATAATGTGACCGGTTTGAGTAGGAAATTTTTGGATTTTAGAAATGAATCGCATCACCCAAACAGTCACTCGCAACAGTCGTTTAATATTGTTGAATGAACCAACATCAATTATAGTTTGTGCTATAGTTGAAACGCACGTGGTAACGATGGATCTCCGTTCCAGTTGATCTTCTTTTAATGTCGTTGAGTGTTGAGTAGGCCAAAGTTCATTAGAACACCTCAGCCATGGTGGACCAGAAAACCAGATGTTGTCGATGAGAAGAGATGCTGCTGGTATTCCACGTGTCAGTTTGTCTGCCGGATTCTCTAGTCCTGGACAATGTCCCCAATTTTCAGGACCAGTTGAACCCTGAATTTCCAACACTCGGTTTGAGACAAATTGCTTCCAATCCCTAGCAGAACCCTTAATCCAATGCAAACAAATTTCCGAATCGGACCAAAAGAAAACCTCTTCTAATAAATTCTCAAACAACCCTACTAAAAACTTCCACATTCTTGCCGCTACCACTGCTCCCATCAACTCAAGCCTTGGAAGTGATAATTTCTCTAACGGCGACACCCTACTTTTCGACATGATGAAGGAAGTAATCAACTCATCTCTATCATTATGAAACCTAAAATACGAAACTGCACCATATGCTATAGGAGACTCGTCACAAAATATATGCACCTGAGCCTTCAATTTATCCGTATTTACACAATTCAAAAAATACATCCTCGATATTCCCAGATTTCTCAAACACTGGACCTCCCTACACCAATCACTCCACTTCTTTTCAAGATCATCCGGTAATTCTTGATCCCATTCTAGACCCCTTTGCCAAATTTGTTGTAACAGACATTTAATCCTAATTACAAATGGAGCTATAAACCCGACGAGATCAAAAACCATTGCAGCAAAATGTAAGAATGGTTGGTCTTCCACAACTCAAACCCTCGATCATCGAACCCAACTCCAACGACAAAATATCCCTTTCCGGATTCTAATTCAAGCCCAAAACCTTTGATTGGAGTTTTGAGTTATTCCCCCAAAAAAACACTTTTGAAAAGTAAAAGAACCACCAACCTCAAAAACACAAAAAAACTTTCTTACAATAAAAAAATCACAAACATGATGAAAATTTTCAGTCACAAACAAAGTGATATAAAAAATGGCCAACCTCTGATTAGAACTCTCGGTTGTGACTCGCTTAAGAATGTATGCTTACTTAGTTTATTTTTAAAATTTAAGTTCCGCCCCCATAGAAATTTACGCTGCTTGAGGTTGGCGCCCGTCATAGGAATATTAACAATGCTTGCGTTTAAACTAATTTATGTCTGTGCACGAATATTCGAGTTTACGATTTCATTTGGATGGGAAGGAAATACAAAGTGATGCAAACCTTCATATTCATGTAATTTTCAAAATAGTATAGAGAAACTGTGCTCAAACGCTTGCATTTGAATCGTTATTAAGAATTTTTTAAGTAGGAAACTGAAGTGCTTGTGGTAAGCTTTTGTTTTGTTGATACATACATTTGGGAAAGTTTTTATTGTGTGGGGGGTTTTAAAGGTTAGTAATTATAACGGGCGCCAACCTCAAGCAGTGTAAATTTTTATGGGAGTGGAACTTAAATTTTAAAAATAAACTAAGTAAGCATACATTCTTAAGCGAGTCACAACCGAGAGTTGTAATCAGAAGTTGGCCATTTTTTATATCACTGTGTTTGTGGCTGAAAATTTCCATCATGTTTATGATTTTTTTATTGTAAGAAAGTTTTTTGTGTTTTTGAGGTTGGTGGTTCTTCTATTTTTCAAAAGTTTTTTTTTTTTTTTTTTTTTGAGGGGGGGGGGGGGGGGGATATCATAACTGTTTTTTAAACACTGGCGACTTCTCTTTTTTGAATTTGTCCGTTTCATCGTTTTTCTATTTATCACCTATGGTACACCTGGTACCAGGGATATTCATAATTCTTCAAACTGAGTTCGACGATACCTTACATGCAATAATTATCTTTAAAATTGATAAACCGGAAGTGGTACCAATAGCATACCTGGTACTTTAAACATTCATAATTCATCAAAACAAAAGTCCAACATGCCATATTTATCTTGGAAACTGATAAACCGAAAGTGGTACTACCTATGCTATACCTGGTACCTTAAACATTCATAATTTTTCAAGAAAAGCCCAACGACAAACAACATGCCATATTTATCTTCAAAATTGATAAACCAGAAGTAGTACCACCTATGGTACACCTGGTACCATGAATATTCATAATTTTTCAAGTTGAGTTCAATGATATCTTACATGCCAAAATCTACTTGAAAATTGACAAATTGTTTGAATGCGGACGGCAGTAACCATTAAAATCGACCACGAACGAGTAATAGAAACTTGTGTACGGCAGCTCAACTCCCAAAACTTAAAAAAATACGTTGCCATTGACAAAGAGCCTGTCTTCCAAGTTTCAGCTCGATTGGTTAGTTTGTACGCACAACGACCTATTTTAGTGCATAAATAACGACTAATCAGTCCGGGACCAACAGCTTAACTTGGATTCCGAATCACAACGAACATCCACACCTCACCCAGGAATCAAATCCGGCACCTTTAACATACATCCCACTGCAAATTTATTCTAATAAATTGTTACAAATAAATATTACAAGTTTTTTACAGCCAAAATATTGCGGTATAAATTATTTTTATTATGCCAAGCATTATTTTGGTTCACATAATAACCTATTGATATTTGACAAAATTTAAAATATTTTCTTAACAACAATTTTAAAATTCACTATGAAATTACAGTTTTGATGATATTTGATTCTACGATTTCATTTTACAACGGAAAGTAAATAAAATCAACACATCTTTAAAAACGAATGACATTTTTGCAAATTCCATTAGCCAATCGCAATGCGTGGTTCATTTAGTCCTCTGAAATGAATTGACTGTGACGTCAGCTCGCATAACCTCCACATTTATACTTTGTATTCAGTCCATAGTATCTTCAAAGAACTTAAAACTATAAGAAGGCAAGCTTCGCCGATACGTAAGAGCTGCCATCTAGCGGATTTTCCAAGTTGAAAGCACAAAACTTTCGCCAAATTGCACCGATTTCCAGACATGCGCAGAGCTTTATTCTTACCTTGGCGATCGTGCTTTTTAAACAAACAAATAAGAACATCAGATTTATTTCGTCGAATTCCGTAGGAGATTTAAATAGCAGATCAAAAATGGAGGATTCTACTTTGCAAAGTAACATATTATTTATTCCAGTTTGTTCTGTTCGCTTTGTGCACAATAAATTGCAGTAATGTTCTGAGAATTATAAAATTTTCGTTAGAGAATTTTAACAGGAGGACATTTTTTTGCAGTGTAATAAAACTTGATAGTTTGTGTTCTTAATCGTTTGTTTTTATTATTTCGTCTCATTCAGCCGGTAAGTTTTTATGTTAAATATAATTTTTTTTTTCATGAACTTTTATTTTTTTTCATGAACTTTTATTTTTTTTTTCTTACTTTGACATCGCTTGAAAGAATGTTTTCACTTGTTAGTTGTATAAATGCACTCAATTATTATGTGTTTATTGTGATTTTTTGAAATTTGACGCCAATCTCAATTACCATTGCGGTTTTTTATTTGATAAATTAAAAAAGCTAAATGATTATTGTCGACTGTTAGTAAATTCTTCTAAACTAGTACATGCTAAATGATATCGGTTTTTGTAGTTGCAAGTCATTTTTAAATTGCACTCAATAACTAGATATTTTTTAGTTTCCTAATGTACTGCTTCGAAGAATGCATGGAAATTTTATCGCAAACATTTTCTTCTAGAATGTGTTTCAATAATTTTGTAATTAGTAATTTTGTTAATTCTTGATGTTCATATTTCTTACGAAAACTGACTAAAGTTCACCAATACTGGAATATGCTGTAAAAAACCCAAATCTGATATTAGGATTAGCATGTATTTCATTACAGGATGGAACTTTTGCTATAGTGGTTCAATATAATGTTAATATTGTTTAAAAAAGTATTCAATTATTTTTGCTAAAAATATAAATTAACAAATTTGGTTGAATGTGTAAATTTTTCAAGTGAAAGTTTAAGAAAGTTTAATGAGCTAGGCAGATTTGTTCCTTTTTTTGGATAAAAGATTTCTGGGAAACCATAAAATTTTATCGCCAAGTGAAACCAAAAAGAGCGATTAGCTTGCCAATGTAGGAACCCTGCAATGACGTCATGTGCTCTCAAGTATTTTACATTATCTCTATGGAAGCTTGCCATCTTTAACCCGAAGGGTTATTATAATATCTTTGGTATCTTGCAACAAAATGTGATTGTTTTCATTTTTCAATGGAGATTTCCCGAAATTAAAATATTTTTGAAAGTTAACTCTCTCTAAATTGTCATACAGTTCAAATAACACATGCAACTTGAAGAACAAATATTTCCCTTTAATTCTGTCTCTTCGAAAATTAAATTATTTCAATTTTAAAGATGTTATAAGCCATATAGTTATAGTCCAATTCGTTCTGCCTATACTTTAACTTTACGTTCATTCTCACTTAAGCCTAACATGTCGGAAAAACTAACTTCGAAATGATAGCAAACCTGTTTGGCAACTTTTGGCATATATATCTGAACCTCAATTACAAGCTGATCGCCTTTATCTGTCGTCAAATTATGAAATGAAAAAAAGTGGTTTTAAATTAATTAAAAATAGAAAGAATTATTTAATGAAGTTCAAACTAGCTTAGGATTTTAAGTTGAAACATTCCTCATCCTATAATTCAATCTGTTTGAGGATCTATAGCTTAGTTAGGGCTGGACATTTGTCTAAATTTTTACATCAAAATCGGGCTAGAACTCTTTTTTTTATTTCGTTTTGGAAATTTCAATATTTTTTTCTTCGTTATTTTTTATCCTTGGTACTCAATTTTTTTTTCTTTGAAAGATATCACCGAGACGAATCTATAGTATTTTTTGTATAATTATGTGAAGTTTCGTAAGCGTGCTAGAAAATAGTCAATTTCGGCTTTTTCGCTGGAAGTTGTGCAGAGAATAGATACTTACTGTAGTTTCTGCCTTTTTAAAGTTGGCGGAGAAACGACCGTTTCGTCTGATCATCCGCTGAACCAATTCCTTTTTCTAATCATAATGAGTTTAATTCCTCCGAATTAGTTGTCAGTTTTCTAAAATTAAAACCTCCATCTTTCAAAATAAAAACTGCATTCATGGACAACTGAAAGGCCTCTTCGACAGATTGTCCTCCAAAGTACAAATCATCAACATAAAGAGAAGAATTTAGCATTTCTACAGATTTAGGTTTAATTTCCTGATATTGCTTAATGTGTTTCTTAACTGTCGCACTCAAAATAAAAGGCGATGTAGTAGGTACACCCGAATGGTAAACGAGTCATTTACATAACTTTATAATTTTCATTTTCTTTATCGGAAACCCATAAAAAAATTTAGAATTTTCTGTCTTCCTCAGCGATACCTATCATTAAGAATGATTTTTCTATATCGCTACTAAAAGCAATATCAAATTTCCTAAACTTTAAAATAACATTCAATATGTTGGGATATAAATTCGGACCCGTTTCTAAACAATCATTTAACGACAAGTTATCCTTCGTTTTAGAACTACAATTAAAAACACAACGAACGCGTGTAGTAGTCTTATTTTTATTTTTTCTTACGACTGGTTTATGGAGCATAAAATAACCTACACTTCCGCTAGTAGCTTCTTCAATTATACCCCGTATCAAACTGTTCTTTAATAATTTCCTTATATTCAGAAGCTACCCATTTATTATTTTTAAAACCTTCTATCAAATTATCTTTTCGCCAAAACAAAATTATTCATTAAATGAATTGGTGCAGGTTTCCACAATAGTTTTGTTTGTTATTTTTCATTTAAGAAATTTAGCCCATTTTCGAAATCGGCGATGAATTATTTATCTGCGATACTTGAACCATCGTCGTCTTTCAAATCCAAGGTTTCCAAATCCCACAAAACTTCCATACTTTTTCCAATACTTAAGTTTGTTGATACTATCCCAACGCTAGTCTCATTAAAACTGCGATCTTGCTTTCCTTGAAGTGTAATCCCAAATAAAGTTGGAATGCAACTCCAAGTTTCAGTGAGAGAAACCACTTCGTAAGCACATACGATTTTCCAAAACATATCTTCACCGATTAGACTCTGCACATTCAAATCTGATGGATTGCAGGCGTCGGCCAACATCCATTCCTTTTCTCTAACGATGTTTTGACTTATTGAGTTTGGAATTAAGATGGGAGCAGCTGTTATAGTATCTGTAATTAATGCCTCTATTTCAATTGATTTCTCAGGGTCATGCCTATTCCTCAATTTCAGTTTAGCAACTCTATGTAGTTTTTCTGCGAGCTTCTTGTTCCCAAAGGAGAAAATAGATAATATTTCTCTACGGATTGGTTTAACCTTTACAGCTTCTGCTAAACTTAGTGTTATCCACGTTCTTTCAGATCCATTGTCAAGAATAATTCTAGCTAATTTTGATCTTTCCCCCGAACGAGCAATTACACTGCAAGTTTGCAATAAAATACTATTTGAGTTACCAGTTGAGGAATTACACTGGGTTACTGCATTTGTTTCTTCTTCAACTAACTCCTTAGCAGCTACATTATTACTTGTATAATATAATAGATAATGGTGAAACTTAGAATTACAATGTTTGGAAGGATCTATTTTAGCCTTGCAAAATCTAGACATGTGAAACCCGAAACATAAAACATTTCTTATCCATTTTAATTTTGTTTTTTCGTTCCGACACATTAAGACTTTCACAAAACTCATGGTCTGGACTATTACAAAAGACGCAATTGTTTTTTACGTTAGTAGCGAAACTTGCGGTAGACTGCGGTTCATTAAATTTATTTCCAAACCGATTATAACCTTCGAACCTTCTAGGACTACCCTTATATTCGTAACTACTATGTTGAAAATTACCAGACTTATAAAGCCGACCAAATGGTATAGTGGTTAGCGTGCTAGCTTCTAGACCGCGAGGTTGCGGGTTCGAGTCCCGTGTTAGGCATGGGTGTTTGTAAATGTATGTTGGCTTGTCTAATGACGAATGTTTCGGCGCATTATAGCCCTCGTGTTGCTGACGGCGCCATATAATCTGAAAACAACCAACCAACCAGACTTATAACTATATATTTGTGTCCTTTCCCTTGACTGAATTTCCTTATCTAAAAATTCCATCAGATCCCTAAAATTCAACGTTTCATAGGAATATGTTCTATTAAATTCTAACACTAGTTCCCTGAGAATTCTCTCTAACAAAATAGGACTTAACAAGTTTCCAAATGTTTCTGTTTCCACCCCCAATGACTCCAAATTCCTAATTTGTACTTCTGCACGATAAAACAATTTTCGTAACCCAATCGTATCATTTAGGTTATGAACAACTTGAATTTTTAACAGATGATTTAAGTGAGCTTGAATTAATGCATTTTTATTACCAAATCTATTTTTTAGCAAAGCCAAAGCAGCAGCATAATTTTCTCCTGTCAGTGCAAATCCATTAATACAATGGGCTGCAGCTCCACCCAGATAAGACTTCAAATAATTAAATTTATCTATCTTAGATAAAGTTTCATTAAGGTGTATAACACTTTCAAATTGATTTATAAATTCTAAGTAATAAGCCGAATCTCCATAAAATGTTTTTATTAGTAATTTCGGAAGTTTAACCGTTTTTGTTTCCCTACGGATATTACTAGCCAATTCAAAACCACCTTCGGCATTCGCAATATTGCTATCAATCATTGTAACATTTAAACTATTACTTAACTTTTCTATGGCATTAATTATTCTTAGTTTCCAAACAATTATCTTTTCTGAATATTCATCAGATGTAATAACTTCCGACTCTAACTTATCGAGTTCTACGAGTTGTTCAATTTCTAAATTTAATTGTTTAATATCATTTTCTTTTACATTTAATTGTTCATGATATTCTTTCAACGAATTTAATTTCACCTCTACATCTAGTTCATTAGAAATAAATTCTTCTATTTTGTTGATTAGTTTGGTTGTACTAGATCTCAAAACAGTTCGTTTGGTGATTGCTCTCTGTAAAGTTGCCATTTTTATATAAATTTATTTATATAAAATTCATTATTTTCCACAATGCCACAATAATTATATAACACTACAACTTAAACAAATCAAAACAAAAACCCAACAAGCTAGTCACAAATACAACAATTTCCAACTGTTCCACCCAATTATTGAATGCCTATACCAACAAGAAACCAAAACTAACTTTTGATACAACTTAAATCAACACTATCAATCAAATCTCATAATAATCATCAACAGATATCATACTACATATTCTCAAAACGAAACTTCTAATTTTCAAGCAAAACAAAATTCGAAAATTTACCACAACAAAACCAAACAATAAACATCCTACCTCACTAAATGCCAGACCTTAACACCCAGCACAATACATTCTCAACACGAAACTTTCAATTTTCTAATTCTCAATTAAAACTAAATTCTAAAATTCACCACAACAAAACAAAACAATAAACACCCTACCTTATTAAATGCCATACCTTAAATACATCACACGATGTCCGGAGACTTTCAACATTGTCTCAATACAATGCTGACATCAAAGACTGCGGTGGTTCCATCTTCATTGGTCATTACTTTTCGGCCGTTGTACCAAAATATGCCATCTTTTTGAGTCGATGTATCTATCCCTCCCATGCAAGGGAAAACGCAACTCCCAATTTCTTGGCTACGTCTTTATTAGTACATGTCTAATACTCTAATATCGTGATACAAAACAGTTATATTCTTATTACACAAAAGCGCCATCTATTGGGTGTATATTGCAAAACAATTCTTAACAATCATCTATAACAGCAATTTACTGGTGAAGCTCTACCATAAAAAATTCCCCAACACGGATCATGACGATATTATTTTTTCCGACAGCTATACTCTTAAACAAATTAGAATTATAATAATATGATGAATCTACTAGTAATATTTTTGTTTTACATACTTGGTGACGAAGTTATGTGGAAAAATAATTACTTTAACTAAATCAAATATATATTTATTAGTCACCTACTCTTGAGACAAGGTCGCGTTCCTTGCGTCTTCCGAGAGCCAAAACGTCTACTGTGTTCACCAGATAATTGCCCTTATACATATATTCCATACTTCACAAATTCATTCTTGTCTCCTCTCCAAATTATTTTTATTGAAACAAATAATAGTCTATTGAATATATTCTCCTAACCTATTATCATTTCGAAAATGCAAGAGAAAATCTCAGACCGGTCCTTCTTTCTTTTGGTTATTTGATCTTTCTGCAACGTCGTAACTTAAAACCAAAGCTATTGCGAAATTCTTTTATACTATTATATATAGATTTGGGAGTAAACTTTCTTTTCTTTCCAATTTTTTTTATATTTTTCCCAATATAGAGTTGATTCAACTGGAATAATGAGATAAAGCAGCCAACAGGTAAGCTAATACCTCACACCAATCAATCAATAAAATATAAATAAAATTGGGATTTACCATAGCTAATTTTGATAGCGAGAGATATTTGATTTCAAAGAAAATGCATCTAATAACTTACGATCAATGATGAAACAAAGAGGTTAAATTTAGATAAAACAAATCGTGTGAAATTCTAGTTCTTAGAACAATCAAAGCTGTGTTAATTCCAGTTCTTAGATAACAAAGTTATGTTACTACTAGAGATGTTTAATTGCAATTAACCAATTATCAATAGGGATGATAAACACATATTCTTAAAGAAAAGTATTCTTTAAAAAGTAATAAGAGAACGCAAGAAGTATTCTGGCCGTATGATTTGAAACCATAATTTTTAGACAATACCGCTCACCAAAATTTCTATTGAATAATAAATTCGGTGGTGTGCATCTTTCAAAAGCCATAAATAATGCATAAAACTTTTTGAAATGTATTCTACGTATAGATTTAGTGTTTTGAATGCATAAAAGTATCTACTGAAGCTTAGAATTCTGTTCTTACACAGTGATGGTAAAGGAGAATACGTGCTTTATTTTAAAAGTCTCAATGGTTTAACTACATGAGTAATTTCATGCCAAATTCATAGACCGTAAATTATAAGCTTGTTGTTTGCTGCATCATAATATGCAAAAATTCCAGCTACCAAAATTGGTTTTTTAAATATAAAAGCCTTTTTCCGTGATAAAAATATAATATTACACATTTGTCTCATCTAAGAAAATTTTTATAATTTATTTCACTTGATTGAAGCAAAAGTTATAAACACATTTTATTTCAAATGAATTGAAAAAAAAAAAAAAAAGTGCAATGAAATTGATGATTTATTATGGAGAAATTTGAATTTGTATAAAACATACTACATGCGTTGATATAAACATATATTTGTTGAGCAAACAAAATAAGTTTGTTGAAAAATACAACATATATTTGTTTGTAGAAACAATTTGCACCAAGGTGAAATAATTTTTTTTCCAATCTTATTTACCCAAAGTACTTTTTTATTGCAAGATCTTTTCGAGAATTGGAGAAAATTGCTTCATAAGTTTAATTTACTCTAAGCCGTCTGTGCCAAAGTTAATATACTTTTTGTTTCTATGTTATGTTTATCAATCTATATGTACTGAACTTAATTTGTGTTTAATTTACACTTAAAAAGCATTTAATCACTTTTTATTAAAATTACAGAACTTTTTCAAGACTTTCGGATAATATTTTTAATGGGAATTTTTGTTAATCTTAATTTATTTAAGTTCAATATGAAGCTGCAGCTATAATTAAATATTATTAAAATTTTTATGCAATTTGAATAACAATGTTTGTGAGCAAGCTAGAGAAAAAAAAACACCCTGCAATTTTTATTGTATGTTTGTAAGGTACGTACATTTTATTTTATAGATAGAATTTAGATAACTATGACTTTTTTATAAATCTTGCTATCAAAAAATAGGTAAAGAAGTCATACTTTCAATGTAATATAAACTAGAAAATCGATTTTATTTTTATTTTACTACTTTACTATTTTTGCTTTTTTACAATTTTTACTATTTTACTTTTATTTTTCTACTTTTTATTTTACCCCTGAAGTTTTTTTGTATAATACATTTTTTTTTTTTAAATTGGTGACTTTTGTTTCTTCCATTGATTGACTGAGCATATTCAATTGTTCAATTAATGTTAGATTTTAGAAAAGCTATATGTTTGTGGTAGTCCCATTAAAATATAATTCACTTTCTATCTTTCTATGTGAACAGCTGAGTTCAGTCCTATTT
The DNA here is from genome assembly GCA_963978545.1 of Linyphia triangularis. Lineage (NCBI taxonomy): Eukaryota > Metazoa > Arthropoda > Arachnida > Araneae > Linyphiidae > Linyphia > Linyphia triangularis. Next base: position 36,608,319 of record OZ021722.1, on the reverse strand, counting down.
TACTCTGGATTTGAGACTTGAGCCTTTTATCAAATTTAAATCAGTCTCTCTTTTTGTGGTCATTACTTTTTTTTTATCTTTGTTGGTTTGATTCCCGTTCACAGACAGCTCGTTTTTACAAAATGTGTTTAAGCTTCATTTTTCCTAAAAAAATTCTATTGTATTCGTGCAACTAAGAAAATGAACAAGCTAAATTTATAATGGAAAGATAAGTATCTTGCCTTAAATATGACAATATTTTTTTGACTTTGATTATTCTTTGGCAGACTCAGTCTTTCTATAAATGCAGAAGCATCAGTTTCATAATATTGATTTGTAAATGGCTAATTTTTTATTTCTTAGCTACTAGTAGTGTTTATATATGCATTTGAAAAAAAAAAAAAAAAATAAGGTTATCTATTTTATTAAGCAAAGAGGTTGTGCTTGCCTTTTTTGGCCAAACTGAGTTATTGCTATCAGGTTGTCATCTTTAATTTGTTCTACATAATTTAAATGCTTAATAGTTGTATTTCCACGGGAAATAGTAAGTTAACAAGTTAGTCAATAAGTTAGAATAAATTTTAGGAAAATGTTAAATTTGAAACTACAATTTCTTATTTTGAATTCAGTTGTAAAGGATATCCCAAAATTAACACAAGATTTGAATTTGCCACCATTCGTGCAGAAAAGTGGCAACACTATTAAAAAACCATTTGATAGCTAAAAGTTTAGGGTTAGAAAAAATGGAGCGTTACACGATAGAACAACGTGTTTTCATTGCTGTACAATATTTTAAACATAATGAAAGTCTGGCGGCCACAGTTCGAAATTTGTACAAATATGGTCGTCAAAATTGCCGCATTTGGGGTTCAGAAAACCCATATGTGATTGTCGAAAAACAAATGCATCCTCAACTTGTTACTCTTTGGTGCGAATTTTGGGCTGGAGGCATCATTGGACCATACTTTTTCAAAAATGAATTCGGTCAAACAGTGAATTTTACTGGTGCTCCATATCGCGACATGATAACACAATTATTTCTGTCTAAATTGTATGATATTGATGTGGACATGTGGTTTCAACAAGACGGTGTCACATGCCATACAGTCCGTGAAACAATTCAATTACTGTCACAAGACATTTCCTGGCTGTGTACTCTCTTGTTTCGGTTATAGAATTGCCCCCATAGATCGTGTGATTTAACACTATTGAATTTCTTTTTATGAGGTTATTTGAATTCAAAGATCTATTCCTACAAATTCACAAGCACGCGTGCTTTGAAGGAGGAAATTCAATGCTGCATCAACGAAATTCAGCCACATTTATGTAAAACAGTTATGGAAAATTTCGATAAAAGAGTGCATTTGTGCCAGTATAGCCGTGGAGGCCATTTCCTCTTTGTGTTATTCCATACATAATCCTATCCTGTGTACGTTATAATTCAATAGAAAAATAACATTTTGAAGAAAAAACTGTTTTTTATTTAATTGAAATCTTGCGTTAATTTTGGGGCATCCTTTAGATACAATTACTGTGCTTAGCGCGGCAGTACATTGCTACAATGTTCCTATTTATTATCATGGCATATAAGGTTTCATATTTCGGACCGGAAATGTTTTTTTACGAAACCGCAACTAATAATTTGAAATTTAGAAAATTTATTATCAGGAAACCAGAAAACTTAATTTTTTTAAAAACTTCAATTGAATTATGATTTTTTATGCATAATTAATTTCGTAAGTAGTGAAATTATGAGTTGTACTATTTTAATGAATGCAAAACAGTACGAGAATTTAAACCGATTTTTTTCACATTGAAATATAACGTTATGAAATGCAATAAATAGTTTTTAAGCTTTCAGATATAAGTCGTAGTGAAAGCATATATAGTGACACATGCATATGGCACAGAACATGATACAATAAGATGATTACCAATTTCTGTATTAAATGTAAAATTCTTTCCAATGTCGATTTCCTATAATCTTCTCTAGCAACAAGTCCAATTTTGAAAATCGTCACTACCCCTATGTCTATGAAAGCAGAGCCCGAGCTTGACGCAAATTGCAGCAGGCATTTTGAATGAAAAATCTCCCTAAATATTCCTGGCGTTTGTCTTTTGAATAGACTGCTCCTCTCTATCAGAATTGCGACTTAATAAAGCACACGAATATCAAATAGCATTCAAGAAAGCTCCTCCTGTCGCTGTTTATCGGCGTCTTTTAATGCCTGCGAGGAGGAAGGCAACGTTAGAGTCATTTGCATGAAAAGGGTATTTCGCATATCAGTGAGATGTGCCCGAAAGCGAAACTAGGAAGTTGCATGATAGCTGAGCTTTTCTCTGGAGCCTTTCATTACTTTCGCTAGGCAGAAGATGCATTGACTTTAAATAAGCTGTTATCTATAACCGATCGCGGAAAACTTCGTTCATTTGCATAATAAAATTGGCGATCTTCTAAAGAAATATTGTAGTAGATAAAGAGATGGATATTTTTTTCTAGATAGCCAGTGAAAATTTTAACATTATTTGGTCCTGAAAATGTGTATTAAATTTATTTTAAACTAAATTTTGTGATACCAGTTTGTTTTATTAAACAATATATATTTTCTAAATATGAAACTTTGCTTTATGTATTCAATTAAAATATGGAATTTCTCTTTTATGGTCACCGATAGTTAGATACATAAGTCAAACATATTAATTTTCTAAATTAGAATATTCAAACAATATAGTTTACTTTAAACATTTCAATAAAACATTTATAAGTAAAAAACAAACTCTTTGAAAATACTAATCTGAATATTTTTGTATAAGCGCCATTTTCTCTAAACAGTAGTGATTCAATTTTGAAATGATAAAAAAGTAAATAATTTATGAAAGACGAATGCAATTGAATAGACTATCAAAGCAGCAACCTTCATTCAACAAATATTTTGATAATTAAATCAATCAGAAATTGTTAAATTTAAAGTAGATGATAAAATGGTGAAAAAAGACAAAAAAAAAAAAAAAAAAAAAAAAAAAAAATATTCTAATCTATTTTAATATACTGAAAAATCACGAATGAATTTTTTTCCCATGATTTATAAGACGGTAAGGTAGAAAAGGAAAGGGAATGGGTTAATCTCCTGTTAAGTTAGATTAACAACCTTTATTCTTAAAAATATTTCTTTCGCTAGTTGGTTTGAAAAACAATAATCGAAATGATAATAAATCATTAATATAAAACCATTAAATCATTAGAGGCTTTTTTTAAATACAATTTGAAGATTCTTAACATGAACGAGAAGGAATCCCAATGTTTGTAAATGAATAAAAAATATTGCCGATAAGAATAAATAAGCAAGTTTTTATGTAGTTTTTGGCCCAAAAGTATACCCTAGAACAGCGTTTCTCAACCTTTCAGTACTCGCGGCCCAGTTTTCAATCATAATTTTCATCGTGCCTCCGCTTACAATAAAATGTATACAACAATAATGTATATTGAGTATTTTGGATTCTGTTTTTAAATTATTTTTAACTAACTACCACAACAAAAGTAAAAGTGAGCCAACGTTAGCGAGAAATCACATCTGGCATTTTGCAAAGCGGGTGGTGAACACGACCAATGCCGTCTCGAGCATGCGCAGAGCAAATGTTTTCTCGTAGAAAGAAGGAAAATGTTTGATAACACAAGTTTCACTTCCAGCCAGTCTCATTCGAGTCTATCCTTCTATCGCTATCAAATCTATCGTGAATGTGTATGTTATATATGTTTTCGTGTTAATTGCAATTCATCATATTGAATACTCACGGTAGCAGATTTATGCAGACTCATTTATAAATTTTTAAGCGGAAGTAAGCGAGCATTGGACGATAGTCAAACATCAACAAGTACACAGACGAGCGTGGTTCCGAAAATAAAATCAAGAAAATTTTCTCAAGAATACTTAAATTTTGGGTTTACCAGTACTGAAGTAAATTGAGAAGAAAGGCCCCTGTGTATCATTTGCTCAAAAATATTGGTCGCAGACAGCATGAAACCTAATAAACTTAAACGACATTTGGAAACGCTTCATAGTGAGTACGTCAACAAACCCAGCGAATTCTTCGAATCAAAATTAAAATCATATAAAAAGCAAAAATCATTTTTTAAAGATACTTTGTCTGTGAATAAATAAGCTTTAATTGCATCTTAATACGTTTCATATAAAATAGCCAGATGTAAAAAATCTCACACCATTGATGAAAAGCTTATTATGCCAGCAGCAATTGATATTGTAGAAACTATGTTTGGAGATAATTTTTCAAAACAATTGCAGTCTATTCCTCTTTCAAATATACTGTTGCTCGTCGAATTGGTAATATAGCTGAAGATGTACAGTGCCAGCTTTTCTCGAAGTTGCATGACAAATTGTTTTCAATACAGCTTGATGAAGCAACAGACAGTAATAAAGATGCTCATTTAATTGTCTATGTTCGATTTTGTGATAATATGTCAGAGTAGAAGAACTACTTTTCTGCAAACCAATAGAACTCCAAACAAAAGCGCTCGCATTATTTGATATTTTAAATGATTTTATGAACGAGGCAAACATAGAATGGAAAAATTGCGTCGGAATATGCACCGATGGTGCTCGTTCAATGTTCTGAAGATTCCAAGGTATACAAGTACTTGTAAAACAAAAATCGCCTCAGGACGTCTAGACACATTGCATGATCCACAGAGAAGCTTTGGCTTCGAAAGAAATGAGTCCTGGTCTGAATATTGTGTTAACTACGGTTGTAACCGTAGTAAATTATATAAAAATGAGACCCCTGAAATCGAGAATCTTTTCCACACTAATCTCCGCACTTAAAGACATGGATTCATTGCATTCAGCGTTACTATTTTATTTCGAGGCAAGATAGTTATCACGTGGGAAATTTTCGCAACGTGTTTATGAATTAAGAGAAGAAATTGCAATTTTCCTAGAAGCAGAAAACAGACCAGAAGCCGAAAATTTTCGCGAGGGTTTATTTGTGATGAAATTGCGCTACTTGGTTGACATATTCGAGAAATTAAATAACTTGAATCTTCAACTCCAAGGAGCAAATACACATATGTTGGATACGAGTAATAAAGTTAATGCTTCTTGTAGAAAATTGGAATTGGGGAGCCAAAATTTAAAGCAAAAAAACTAACAATGCTTGCAAATGTGGATGATTGTACTAAAACTTACAAGGCTGAAGAAGAACATGGAAAAGTATTTTTTGTAACCATTGAAAATCATTTAGCCACGCTGGCAAAGAATTTTAAGAAGTATTTTCTTGCTGATGACCAACTGATAGCTCAAAAACTGAACTCAAAATTAAACCTAATTTAGGTTAAAGATGTGCCAACTTTGCATGAAATAAATAAAATGTAGGAAACTGTAAATACAGAAATAAAACGTAGGGGAGACCTGTGTACTAGGCCGGGTTGAAAAAATCGATGTATCTTAGATCATTTTTGCGGTAGTCTCATCATTAAAAAGTGTGTAAAATCTTATCTAAATTGATATCTTCAATTATAAAAAGGGTTCAAAATCTAATAACTCTGAATTACAGTCAAACCTCGTTAGTGGGAAATCAACTGGGCAGCTGATAGTGTTCACATTAACCGCATTTCGTGTTAAACGAATAAATTAACATTAAGTTTTAAGTATGGTGAACTGCTTTTACTTCGCTTTAAACGGGATTTCATGTTAAGCGATTTCGCGTTAACGGGGTTTGACTGTAATGTATTCTGGCGAAAAATTGCAGAAGATTACCAAAGACGGGTCTTGCACAAAATTTACAAGAAAACTCTTTTTCAAAGGGTTTAAATTTCTTGCAGATGAGTTTAAAACAGGTTAAAACAGCTTTTGTGAGTTACAGGTATGGTGTGCAGTGGCGTATATAGGTTACAATTTCGGAAGGGGCCAATACGACCAAACTTACCATTATTTGCACTTGTTTTTTTATGTTTTAAGTGAGCTCTCACTCAAGGATTAAGGATGGTTTTCAAGGGGTTTTAAACAAAATATTGGGAAAAAACATAATTATTTTTTTTAAATATATTTTCAGTTTGCTTTTATAACTGAAGTGAACTAATGCTTTATTATATGATAGCAGATTATTTTATAAAACACTTAATTGCATTCTCGTTAATATTATTTTCCTCACTCCCCCTATTTTTTTCCTTAAATAACTTTTTTTTAAAAAAAAACCTCCTCTGTTATTAATTTGTCTTTAAGGTCATTATCTCTACTATTGGTTCTTTATCTTCAGCAGTGATCAAAAATTTCGTTCCTTTTATCAAATTACTGAAAACCTGTGTTACTAATTTCCTTGTTTCTTGGTGAACTCCTTTGAATATACTTTTGGAGTGCGAAAAATCACGCAATATTTACAAAAGGATCGGGATTTTCTTTCAGAATAAGCTAACCACTCAAATTCTTCTAGCCATTTAATTTTAAAAGTTGTAGTATGGTTTGAGCTAGAACTACTACAGTGGTCTGCAAAATTTAAAGATATTTCAGTTTTCCTCTAATAACTTCTCAGTGGAACAGCATAGACACATGAAATTCACATCAAAGAGGCATCTTTATGAAACAAAACGATAAGTAAAACAACTCAGTCGTAAATTGAAATGCAAAGTGCACAGTGGGGACACATGCAAAAGCATGAAGTACTATTAGAGAGCAGTTGCAAAAAGGCATTCACATTAAAAATCTCACAACTCATGGAGTTGACTTTTAGTGTGAGATATGATCTCCCCTGTCACCAGTGTTTACTTGGCTTTGTATTCTCACACTTAACATGAGTTTCTTGATGAATTCTAGTGACTAAATTGCTCAGTCAGATTACTTACCTAAAACTTACTCACCTATTTGTTGTACTATTATTTTTATTTATTTTCTGGTTGTAGTAGATACTCGACGAATATTACATGTTTATTAAAATAAAATTGTCATACAAGTAGTCTTCACAAGTAGAAGTGTGTATTCTTCCATGGCCCCGTATAAAAAATAATAAAAGTTAAATTCGCATCATATGATGACTAAAAAATGACGGCATATTGTGACCCAAAATTATTTGAGTCATTTGTTATTTATAAAAAGACGTCATTTCATGACTCAAAAAAATGTGCATCATATGATGACCAAAAAATTTACGTCATTTTAGGAACTTCAATTTGTATGACCATTAAATGACGTCAAAACTGACGTGATTTTTTACTGAATTACGTCATTCGAGAAAAGATGCCCTAAAAATTACATCATTTATCACGTCATGCTACTACTTGGGTTGTACCCAAAGACCAAAACTTTTTTCCCACCAAATAGTTAACTTGATTTGATATTTACCACGTAATATCGTTTTCCCACCTTTCTATAGAACCTCTGCCGTCCATTATTACTTATGAGATTGAAAAAATTATTTTCAGTAAAAAGTATCTAATGTTAAAAATTTTGTTCTTTAGATGGCATTTAAGAGCGCAAGAGATAGTTGAATTCAACTTTTTCAATGTGATTATGTTAACTTGTTCCAAGCAAATTTTTAAACGGTGAAATATTGGTTTTTAAATCGCATTTATTGTTACTTGAGGTAAATTTTGTTTCACTTTTGCTTTATATAAATTATTAAAAAAAGTATGAATATCGCCCCAATAAGTAAACCAGATCATTCCTCTAATCCGAATTTCATCAAATATGATTTGAATGCTTCTACGATAGGCATTTTGTAAAGATTTAATGTATTGGAAACTTTACATCACTTGCAAACAGTTCAAAAGACTGGACGAGTAATTTAGCCACTAGAATTAAATCAAGAAACTCATGTCAAGTATGAGAATACAGTGCCGAGTAAACACTGATGACAGGGAAGATCATATCTTACACTAAAAGTCAACTGCCCACTAACGCTACTCCATTTTTTTAAAATCCTGAATTAGTATGCAGCTATCAATATTATGTTCAGCGCACTTGATCAATGCCATAAAATACAAGAATAAATTTTAATAATTCTTATCAGTTATTTAAATATTAATATCTCATCATTAATTTAATCACGACAGCAATAGATGGTATTCTAATTGTCAATTAATATTTAAATAACTCCAACAATTGTCGATGGGGGAAAGGGGGGGGGGGCATCTGTTATGTTGTGCCTATAGTAATCAAATTTCTAAATCGGCATCTGTCCATTGTACACTTTGCATTTCAATTTGCCACTGAGTTGTTTTACTTATCGTCATGTTACATAAAGATGCCTCTGTAATGTGAATTTCATGTATCTATGCTGCTTCAGTGAGAAGTTATTAGGGAAAAACTGAAATATCCATTAATTTTGTAGACTAGTGTAGAAGAAGAAAGAAATTTGTAAAAAGGTTCCATGCATTTTCTACGAGTTAAATTTTTCTTTATTTGTTTTTCTTTATATAATTTTTTTCTTTATTTGTTTTTCTTTATTTAATTTTTTTCTTTATTTGTTTAAATCCTCCGTAACTGATGCTGGATCAATGGTACTAGAATTTGCGATGTCAAAAGGAACACTGCTACTCACACAGGCAATTTCAGCACTGCTTATTTACACAATGTTTTTTTACAAAACAGTTTTGAATAGAATTTTTATCGCTTCATTATGAATACTATTAACTTAGTAAAGCAAATTAAGATTCCACAAAAGCATAATGCAGAGGATTGCAGATACACACCTATTTAAAAAGCACACTATTGAATAAACAGAGCTACAGATAAAATGCCAAAGCCTCACCTGCATTATACATATTTTAATTTCACAGTACTTATTCTGGTGCCATCAACTGTTTTTATTTTTGGGAAGCTAAGAGAATGGAAATTATTTGCAAACAAACGCAAATAATAACTACTTATTACTTTAATTTTTTGTTCCTGATTTCGGTCCCATATATACGCCCTTGATGGTGTGTCAACACATACGGATGCTATTAAATCGATTGTTATGCAAGATTTGGGTTTGATATTGGAATCAAACACCTGCCTCGTCACACACAAAAATAAAATATGGAGAGTAGATGGAAAGTGGGGTTCCGGGGCCATAAGGTGGTTTGTGGCAGAGATTGAGAACTAACTGGAGGTTGATTAAATGCTCGTTAACAGGAGGTCGGTTAAAATGCTCGTTACACTCTAGTTTTAGTGTTGATATTACTTAAATTCTGTATTTAGAGAGTAGTCATGTTATTCAAAGGTAAAATTATGTGATAACTTTCAAAATTGGGATGAAATTGTATTCATCTAGCAATGAAAAATAGATATAATCTGATATTCTAGTTTACGAAATGTATAAATACTTTCACTCTTACAACATTGAAGTTATATTCCTCCTATTGTTTACACTTATCTAATAAGAAACTTTTATTTTCAAGTTTAAAAATAATGTATGAATACTTATAGGTTTCAGGCAATGTACAAGTACGTATAGCTTAGGAAATTATAGTCATCTAGAGAATTTTCGTTCATCTAATAAAAAGTCGATAGTTAAAATTAAAGGAACTTTTCGAAATTGAAGTAATGTTCAGCTAGTGCCGTTTTTCGTTCAACTAATAAAAAGCAGATTGTTGAAATTAAAGGAATGCGTCGTTACTTTTCGAAATTGAAAAGATGTTTGTCTAATTGTTTTTCTTTTTAGTTTTAAAAAAAGTTAATTTTCTAGTTTAAGGCAATGTGTGAATACATATAGTTTAGCAAATCGTAATAAAATTATACTCTAGTTACCTTTCACTCAACTAATATAAAAATAGATAGTTATAATATTCTATTCAGGAAAATTATGTTTAAGAAATGCATAGATACTTTCACTTTTCAAAGTTGTAATACTGTTCATCCAGTTGTTTTTTCTAACAAAAAGTAGTTACTTAAACGTTATGAAATTGAAGTAATGTTCCACTAGTTGTTTTTTCTAATTGAAAGCTAATTGTTCAAGGGATGCGTAGACACTGTCACTTTTCGAAATTGAAATAATGTTCAGCTGGCTGATTTTTTTTCTTAAGAAAAAAAATTGATAGTCAGAGAAATGAGTAGTTATGTTTAAAATTTGAAGTTATGTTCAATAAGGCATATTGATTTTTTTTTTTTTTTTTTTTTTTTTGGAAATCCAAAATATTAAGTCGATAAAAAGTTGTCACTATACTCACATATTTACCTAAATTTTATTTAATTCTATTGAAAAATATTTAGATCTCTAGGAATGAACCTGAAGTTTTATTTTTTTTTATTTATTTTTGACAAAAATGAAGATTTTTAATTTAAAAAAATATATATAAAAATATAAAGCAAATTTTTAATTTCAAACATAAAACAAGAAAGTTTAAAACTTTAATTAATTGTAATAAAAAATTACATCTACCATTTAACCTTTAGGTATCCCGGAATCTACATGAAAACCTTAATTTTTATACAAAATACGGCTATGTTTCAACCCATTCTATAGGTTAGTTTCAATTATCTTATTTATAGCCTTGGTATGGTGGTACAGCGTTTTGAATTATCAGGAATATTATTTTATGAAATCGAGTTTACCAAACTAAATTGAGTCATGTCACTTCTGCACGTCTCCAACCAACAAAGATTCTAGGTTTGAGACATAAAGGTAAGTTATTGAAAATGATTCAATGTCACAGAAATCGAGTGATGAAAGTGAATTTGATAGTAAAATGCTTTTACTAGGAGAAAAGCCTGAAAGTTCAATTGTTTCAGTGAAACAAGGGCTGCCAGAAAATCTACTCTCCTTTTCTAGAGCATGTGCTGAAGAGTAATTTTTATTAGAGCAGAAGTTCAATTATTAAGTGATTTTTTGCAGGATTTAAATGTTGTAAACCTAAACAAATCAAGCAATTGTAGTAGGTAAATAGAATATTTTTCTTGTAAGGGTAAAATAACATTAAGGTATTAGTTCAATTATTTTTCATTTTATTTTACTCAATTTATATAATCGAAAGGATGAAGCAATAAAATTAGAAATTGTGAGTTGTAAATATGATCGCATAAAAATACGAGAACACATATCTTTGGTATAAGAACTATATTCAGTATATTTTGGACATGCGATTCTAGACAGTTGTTCTAGAAAAAACGTGCTTGTGTGTGGGAGGATGCTTTAAACACTTTTCTATAGCTAGTTTATGTTTCTACTATGAACTATAGCTCCGGTTTTCCTAAGCCAGTTATATACGTCGTTCCATTACTATTGTAGAATGCCACTTAATAAAACTTGTGTAGTTTGTTTTTTTAACCTTAAAATGAATTTTTGCTAGTTATTTTGCTTGCAATTTTGTTTCCAGAAATTTTTGTTTCCTTTTGTTTGTCAGACATCGAATATGTTTTCTTGAGTCAAAGATCATTCCTAAAAGGACGCGTTCTGGGTTTACCATAAAGACAATTCTCTGTAGAGATGATTGAACTAAAGACTTATAATCATCTTCTAAATACTTGATCTGTTATATTATTATTTTAAAACTGTTTTTTGATGCATAAATAATTCCAAGATGACATTATATTGTAAATCATTGCATTATATTGGGGTATACATTTTCATTACAAACTCGGCTATTTTTTTTCAACTACAAGGATGGATCAAGTGATATAAACGTGAAATTTGATTTGCCATTTTCAGTCATCTTTAATGCAAGATGTTTCAAGGGTTTCCACTTGCTAAACCTTAGTTGAATTTGCTTGTTAGAACAGCCTGATATATTTTCCAATATTTCTAGTCGATGTTCACCTTCTTTAAATCAACTTCTGGAAAAACACTATATATGTTACTGTATTCAACAATGGGTGAATTTCGAAAACTTATTAAACCTTTTCCTATTGGACAGCAAAAGAAGTACGTCAAGAAACTGGACCATAAAGAGTAATCATAACTTTCCTAGGAAGCAATTCGTTTAAATGAAGTAAACAAACAACTACTATTACTGGTTATTTTAAAGTATTTTTGAAAAATGAAATAGAGACTCTCTAATTGACCAATTAGCACTCTGGACTTTGAATCCAGCGATCCGAGTTCGAGTCTCGGTAGAACCCAGTCTTTTTGTTAAATCTATCACGTATAAATATATCTGGAATGAAATATTTTTGGATATGTATATTTTTTAAGCAATATAGTTATTGAATGAAAGGATGATATAATGCAATTCATTAGTCTCTTTTGTCTAATGGTTACGAATACTAAATCTCACCCAGGCCGCCAATTTTCGATTCCCTGCGTGGAAAATTAAGTTCAATGGTGTGATGGTCAGCGCTCCTGTCTCTGGATCTAATGATACGAGCTCAAATTTCAGTAGAACGTAAGTGTTTTCCAATTATTTTACCCTTGAGTATGTCGATGATTATTAAAATGTGTCCGAATAATTTTTTTCATTATTTTATTAAATCTAAAACTTATTTGAATTCTTAGGCATTTTGTCCCATGTGGTCTAGAGGTTAGGATTCCTGGCTTTCACCCAGGCGGCCCGGGTTTAATTCCCGGCTTTTAAAAATTTTGTTCTATGATATAATGTTCAGTACTCTGGACTCTGAATCCAGCGATCCGAGTTTGAATCTCGGTAGAACCTAGTTTTTTTGTAAAATCTAATATGTATAAATATAACTATAAATATAATATAAGCCCGGGTGCGGCCCGGGTTTGATTCCCGGCTTTCAAAAAAAAAAATTCTATGATATAATGGTCAGCACTCTGGACACTGAATCCAGTGATCCGAGTTCAAATCTCAGTAGAACCTAAGTTTTTTTTTCTAAAATTTATCCCTGGACTTTGCGATGATTTTTAAAATTTTACGTATAATTGACTTTATAATTTTATTAAATATCGAAAGTGTTTGAATGCGTAGGCTTACTGTCCCATGTGATCTATTGGTTAGGATTCCTGGCTTTCACCCAGGCGGCCCGGGTTCGATTCACGGCGTGGGAAAATTGGGTTCTATGGTGTAATGTTCAGTACTCTGGACTCTGAATCCAGCGATCCGAGTTCGAATCTCGGTAGAACCTAGTTTTTTTGTAAAATCTAATATGTATAAATATAACTAGAATTAAATATATTGGGATATATATTTTTATACGCACTAGAGTTATTGAATCAAAATTATGATAGAATGCAATTCATTTGTCCCTTTTGTCTAGTGGTTAGGAATTCTGAATCTCACCCAGGCCGCCAAAGTCCGATTCCCTGCTTGGGAAAATTAAGTTCAATGGTGTAATGATCAGCGCTCTTGTCTCTGGATCCAGCGATACAAGCTCAAATTTCAGTAGAACGTAAGTTTTTTTCCAATTATTTCACCCTTGAGTATGTCGAGGATTATTAAAATGTTTCCGGATTTATTTTTCTTCATTATTTTATTAAAAATAAAACTTATTTGAATACGTAGGCATTCTGTCCCACGTAGTCTAGTGGTTAGGATTCCTGGCTTTCACCCAGGCGGCACGGGTTCGATTCCTGGCTTTCACCCAGGCGGCACGGGTTCGATTCCTGGCGTGGGAAAGTTGGGTTCTATGGTGTAATGGTTAGCACTCTGGACTTTGTATCCAGCGATCCGAGTTCGAATCTCGGTAGAACCTAGTCTTTTGTTAAATCTATCATGTCTAAATATATCTGGAATGAAATATTTTTGGATATATATTTTTTTTTACGCAATATAGTTATTGAATCAAAAGGATGATAAAATGCAATTCATAAGTATCTCTTGTCATATGGTTAGGATTACTAGATCTCACAAAGACAGCCAATTTTCGATTCCTTGCTATTGAAAATTAAGTTCAATGATGTAATGGTCAGCACTCTTGTCTCTGGATGCAGCGATACCAGCTCAAATTTCAGTAGAAAGTAAGTTTTTTTCCAATTATTTCACCCTTGAGTATGTCGAGGATTATTAAAATGTTTCCGTATAATTTTCTATAATATTTTATTAAATATAAAACTTATTTGAATACGCAGGCATTCTGTCCCATGTGGTCTAGTGGTGGGGATTCCTGTCTTTCACCCAGGCGGCCCGGGTTCGATTCCCGGCGTGGGAAAATTGGGTTCTCTGGTGTAATGGTCAGTAATCTGGACTTTGAATCCAGCGATCCGAGTTCGAATCTCGGTAGAACCTAGACTTTTTGTTAAATCAATCATGTATTAATATATCTGGAATGAAATATTTTTGGATTTATATTTTTTTACGCAATAAAGTTATTGAATCAAAAGGATGATATAATGCAGTTCATTAGTCTCTTTTGTCTAATGGTTAGGAATACTAGATCCCACCCAGGCTGCCAATTTTCGATTCCTTGCGTGGGAAAATAAAGTTCTAATGTGTAATGGTCAGCACTCTGGACTCTGGATCCAGCGATCCGAGTTCGAATCTCGGTAGAACCCAAATTTGTTTTCTAAATTTTTATCCCTCAAGTATGAGATGATTTTTAAAATTTTACGTATAATTGACTTAATAATTTTATTAAATATCTAAAGTGTTTAAATGCTCAGGCTTATTGTCCCATGTGGTCTAGTGGTTAGGATTCCTGGCTTTCACCCAGCTGCCCAGGTTCGATTCCCGGCGTGGGAAAATTGGGTTCTATGCTTTTATGGTCAGCACACTAGACTCTGAATACAGCGATCCGAGTTCGAATCTCAGTAGAACATAAGTTTTTTTTTTCTAAATTGATATCCCTCATGTATGGAATGATTTTTAAAATTTTACGTATAATTCATTTAATAATTTTATTAAATATCTTAAGTGTTTAAATGCTTAGGCTTATTGTCCCATGTGGTCTAGTGGTTAGGATTCCTGGCTTTCACCCAGGCGGACCGGGTTCGAATCCAGGCGTGGGAACATTGTGTTCTATGGTGTAATGGTCAGCACTCTGGACTCTGAATCCAGCAATCCGAGTTCGAATCTCGTTAGAACCTTGTCTTTTTGTTAAATATATCATGTATAAATATATCTTTAATGAAGTATTTTTGGATATATATATTTTTTATGCAATATAGTTATTGAATCAAAACGATGATATAATGCAATACATTAGTCTCTTTTGTCATATACTTAGGAATAATAGATCTCACCCAGGCTGCCAATTTTCGATTCCTTGCGTGGGAAAATTAAGTTCAATGATGTAATGGTCAGTTCTCTTGTCTCTGGATACAGCGATACCAGCTCAAATTTCAGTAGAAAGTAAGTAAGTAGTCCAATTATTTCACCCTTGAGTATGTCGAGGATTATTAAAATGTTTCCGTATAATTTTCTTTATTATTTTATTAAATATAAAACTTATTTGAATACGTAGGCATTCTGTCCCATGTGGTCTAGTGGTTAGGATTCCTGGCTTTCCCCCAGGCGGCCCGGGTTCGAATCCAGGCGTGGGAAAATTGGGTTCTATGGTGTAATGGCCAGAACTCTGGACTCTGAATCCAGCGATCCGAGTTCGAATCTCGGTAGAACCTAGTTTTTTGTTAAATCTATCATGTCTAAATATATCTGGAATGAAATATTTTTGGATATATATATTTTTTAAGCAATATAGTTATTGAATCAAATTGATGATAAAATGCAATTCATTAGACTATTTTGTCATATGGTTAGGAATACTAGATCTCACCCAGGCTGCCAATTTTCGATTCCTTGCGTGGGAAAATTAAGTTCAATGATGTAATGGTCAGCACTCTTGTCTCTGGATAAAGCGATACCAGCTCAAATTTCAGTTGAATGTAATTTTTTTCCAATTATTTCACCCTTGAGTATGTCAAGGATTAAAAAATGTGTCTGTATAATTTTCTGTATTATTTTATTAAATATAAAATTTATTTGAATACGTAGGCATTCTGTCCCATGTGGTCTAGTGGTTATTATTCATGGCTTTCACCCAGGCGGCCCGGGTTCGATTCCCGGCTTGGGAAAATTGTGTTCTAAGGTGTAATATGGTCAGCACTCTGGACTCTGAATCCAGCGATCCGAGATTCGAATCTCGGTAGAACCTAAATTTTTTTTCTAAATTAATATCCCTCATGTATGCGATGATTTTTAAAATTTTACGTATAATTCAATTTATAATTTTATTAAATATCTAAAGTGTTTGATTGCGTAGGCTTATTGTCCCATGTGGTCTAGTGGTTAGGATTCCTGGCTTTCACCCAGGCGGCCCGGGTTCGATTCACGGCGTGGGAAAATTGGGTTCTATGGTGTAATGTTCAGTACTCTGGACTCTGAATCCAGCGATCCGAGTTCGAATCTCGGTAGAACCTAGTTTTTTTGTAAAATCTAATATGTATAAATATAACTAGAATTAAATATATTGGGATATATATTTTTATACGCACTAGAGTTATTGAATCAAAATTATGATAGAATGCAATTCATTTGTCCCTTTTGTCTAGTGGTTAGGAATTCTGAATCTCACCCAGGCCGCCAAAGTCCGATTCCCTGCTTGGGAAAATTAAGTTCAATGGTGTAATGATCAGCGCTCTTGTCTCTGGATCCAGCGATACAAGCTCAAATTTCAGTAGAACGTAAGTTTTTTTCCAATTATTTCACCCTTGATTATGTCGAGGATTATTAAAAAGTTTCCGGATTTATTTTTCTTCATTATTTTATTAAAAATAAAACTTATTTGAATACGTAGGCATTCTGTCCCACGTAGTCTAGTGGTTAGGATTCCTGGCTTTCACCCAGGCGGCACGGGTTCGATTCCTGGCTTTCACCCAGGCGGCACGGGTTCGATTCCTGGCGTGGGAAAGTTGGGTTCTATGGTGTAATGGTTAGCACTCTGGACTTTGTATCCAGCGATCCGAGTTCGAATCTCGGTAGAACCTAGTCTTTTGTTAAATCTATCATGTCTAAATATATCTGGAATGAAATATTTTTGGATATATATTTTTTTTTACGCAATATAGTTATTGAATCAAAAGGATGATAAAATGCAATTCATAAGTATCTCTTGTCATATGGTTAGGAATACTAGATCTCACCCAGGCTGCCAATTTTCGATTCCTTGCGTGGGAAAATTAAGTTCAATGATGTAATGGTCAGCACTCTTGTCTCTGGATAAAGCGATACCAGCTCAAATTTCAGTTGAATGTAATTTTTTTCCAATTATTTCACCCTTGAGTATGTCAAGGATTAAAAAATGTGTCTGTATAATTTTCTGCATTATTTTATTAAATATAAAATTTATTTGAATACGTAGGCATTCTGTCCCATGTGGTCTAGTGGTTATTATTCATGGCTTTCACCCAGGCGGCCCGGGTTCGATTCCCGGCTTGGGAAAATTGTGTTCTAAGGTGTAATATGGTCAGCACTCTGGACTCTGAATCCAGCGATCCGAGATTCGAATCTCGGTAGAACCTAAATTTTTTTTCTAAATTAATATCCCTCATGTATGCGATGATTTTTAAAATTTTACGTATAATTCAATTTATAATTTTATTAAATATCTAAAGTGTTTGATTGCGTAGGCTTATTGTCCCATGTGGTCTAGTGGTTAGGATTCCTGGCTTTCACCCAGGCGGCCCGGGTTCGATTCACGGCGTGGGAAAATTGGGTTCTATGGTGTAATGTTCAGTACTCTGGACTCTGAATCCAGCGATCCGAGTTCGAATCTCGGTAGAACCTAGTTTTTTTGTAAAATCTAATATGTATAAATATAACTAGAATTAAATATATTGGGATATATATTTTTATACGCACTAGAGTTATTGAATCAAAATTATGATAGAATGCAATTCATTTGTCCCTTTTGTCTAGTGGTTAGGAATTCTGAATCTCACCCAGGCCGCCAAAGTCCGATTCCCTGCTTGGGAAAATTAAGTTCAATGGTGTAATGATCAGCGCTCTTGTCTCTGGATCCAGCGATACAAGCTCAAATTTCAGTAGAACGTAAGTTTTTTTCCAATTATTTCACCCTTGAGTATGTCGAGGATTATTAAAATGTTTCCGGATTTATTTTTCTTCATTATTTTATTAAAAATAAAACTTATTTGAATACGTAGGCATTCTGTCCCACGTAGTCTAGTGGTTAGGATTCCTGGCTTTCACCCAGGCGGCACGGGTTCGATTCCTGGCTTTCACCCAGGCGGCACGGGTTCGATTCCTGGCGTGGGAAAGTTGGGTTCTATGGTGTAATGGTTAGCACTCTGGACTTTGTATCCAGCGATCCGAGTTCGAATCTCGGTAGAACCTAGTCTTTTGTTAAATCTATCATGTCTAAATATATCTGGAATGAAATATTTTTGGATATATATTTTTTTTTACGCAATATAGTTATTGAATCAAAAGGATGATAAAATGCAATTCATAAGTATCTCTTGTCATATGGTTAGGATTACTAGATCTCACAAAGACTGCCAATTTTCGATTCCTTGCTATTGAAAATTAAGTTCAATGATGTAATGGTCAGCACTCTTGTCTCTGGATGCAGCGATACCAGCTCAAATTTCAGTAGAAAGTAAGTTTTTTTCCAATTATTTCACCCTTGAGTATGTCGAGGATTATTAAAATGTTTCCGTATAATTTTCTATAATATTTTATTAAATATAAAACTTATTTGAATACGCAGGCATTCTGTCCCATGTGGTCTAGTGGTGGGGATTCCTGTCTTTCACCCAGGCGGCCCGGGTTCGATTCCCGGCGTGGGAAAATTGGGTTCTCTGGTGTAATGGTCAGTAATCTGGACTTTGAATCCAGTGATCCGAGTTCGAATCTCGGTAGAACCTAGACTTTTTGTTAAATCAATCATGTATTAATATATCTGGAATGAAATATTTTTGGATTTATATTTTTTTACGCAATAAAGTTATTGAATCAAAAGGATGATATAATGCAGTTCATTAGTCTCTTTTGTCTAATGGTTAGGAATACTAGATCCCACCCAGGCTGCCAATTTTCGATTCCTTGCGTGGGAAAATAAAGTTCTAATGTGTAATGGTCAGCACTCTGGACTCTGGATCCAGCGATCCGAGTTCGAATCTCGGTAGAACCCAAATTTGTTTTCTAAATTTTTATCCCTCAAGTATGAGATGATTTTTAAAATTTTACGTATAATTGACTTAATAATTTTATTAAATATCTAAAGTGTTTAAATGCTTAGGCTTATTGTCCCATGTGGTCTAGTGGTTAGGATTCCTGGCTTTCACCCAGCTGCCCAGGTTCGATTCCCGGCGTGGGAAAATTGGGTTCTATGCTTTTATGGTCAGCACTCTGGACTCTGAATCCAGCGACCGAGTTCGAATCTCGGTAGAACCTAGGTTTTTTTTCTAAATTAATATCCCTCATGTATGCAATGATTTTTAAAATTTTAAGTATAATTGACTTATTAATTTTATTAAATATCTAAAGTGTTTGAATGCGTAGGCTTATTGTCCCATGTGGTCTAGTGGTTAGGATTCCTGGCTTTCACCCAGGCGGCCCGGGTTCGATTCCCGGCGTGGGAAAATTGGGTTCTATGGTGTAATGGTCAGCACACTAGACTCTGAATACAGCGATCCGAGTTCGAATCTCAGTAGAACATAAGTTTTTTTTTTCTAAATTGATATCCCTCATGTATGGAATGATTTTTAAAATTTTACGTATAATTCATTTAATAATTTTATTAAATATCTTAAGTGTTTAAATGCTTAGGCTTATTGTCCCATGTGGTCTAGTGGTTAGGATTCCTGGCTTTCACCCAGGCGGACCGGGTTCGAATCCAGGCGTGGGAACATTGTGTTCTATGGTGTAATGGTCAGCACTCTGGACTCTGAATCCAGCAATCCGAGTTCGAATCTCGTTAGAACCTTGTCTTTTTGTTAAATATATCATGTATAAATATATCTTTAATGAAGTATTTTTGGATATATATATTTTTTATGCAATATAGTTATTGAATCAAAACGATGATATAATGCAATACATTAGTCTCTTTTGTCATATACTTAGGAATAATAGATCTCACCCAGGCTGCCAATTTTCGATTCCTTGCGTGGGAAAATTAAGTTCAATGATGTAATGGTCAGTTCTCTTGTCTCTGGATACAGCGATACCAGCTCAAATTTCAGTAGAAAGTAAGTAAGTAGTCCAATTATTTCACCCTTGAGTATGTCGAGGATTATTAAAATGTTTCCGTATAATTTTCTTTATTATTTTATTAAATATAAAACTTATTTGAATACGTAGGCATTCTGTCCCATGTGGTCTAGTGGTTAGGATTCCTGGCTTTCCCCCAGGCGGCCCGGGTTCGAATCCAGGCGTGGGAAAATTGGGTTCTATGGTGTAATGGCCAGCACTCTGGACTCTGAATCCAGCGATCCGAGTTCGAATCTCGGTAGAACCTAGTTTTTTGTTAAATCTATCATGTCTAAATATATCTGGAATGAAATATTTTTGGATATATATATTTTTTAAGCAATATAGTTATTGAATCAAATTGATGATAAAATGCAATTCATTAGACTATTTTGTCATATGGTTAGGAATACTAGATCTCACCCAGGCTGCCAATTTTCGATTCCTTGCGTGGGAAAATTAAGTTCAATGATGTAATGGTCAGCACTCTTGTCTCTGGATAAAGCGATACCAGCTCAAATTTCAGTTGAATGTAATTTTTTTCCAATTATTTCACCCTTGAGTATGTCAAGGATTAAAAAATGTGTCTGTATAATTTTCTGCATTATTTTATTAAATATAAAATTTATTTGAATACGTAGGCATTCTGTCCCATGTGGTCTAGTGGTTATTATTCATGGCTTTCACCCAGGCGGCCCGGGTTCGATTCCCGGCTTGGGAAAATTGTGTTCTAAGGTGTAATATGGTCAGCACTCTGGACTCTGAATCCAGCGATCCGAGATTCGAATCTCGGTAGAACCTAAATTTTTTTTCTAAATTAATATCCCTCATGTATGCGATGATTTTTAAAATTTTACGTATAATTCAATTTATAATTTTATTAAATATCTAAAGTGTTTGATTGCGTAGGCTTATTGTCCCATGTGGTCTAGTGGTTAGGATTCCTGGCTTTCACCCAGGCGGCCCGGGTTCGATTCACGGCGTGGGAAAATTGGGTTCTATGGTGTAATGTTCAGTACTCTGGACTCTGAATCCAGCGATCCGAGTTCGAATCTCGGTAGAACCTAGTTTTTTTGTAAAATCTAATATGTATAAATATAACTAGAATTAAATATATTGGGATATATATTTTTATACGCACTAGAGTTATTGAATCAAAATTATGATAGAATGCAATTCATTTGTCCCTTTTGTCTAGTGGTTAGGAATTCTGAATCTCACCCAGGCCGCCAAAGTCCGATTCCCTGCTTGGGAAAATTAAGTTCAATGGTGTAATGATCAGCGCTCTTGTCTCTGGATCCAGCGATACAAGCTCAAATTTCAGTAGAACGTAAGTTTTTTTCCAATTATTTCACCCTTGAGTATGTCGAGGATTATTAAAATGTTTCCGGATTTATTTTTCTTCATTATTTTATTAAAAATAAAACTTATTTGAATACGTAGGCATTCTGTCCCACGTAGTCTAGTGGTTAGGATTCCTGGCTTTCACCCAGGCGGCACGGGTTCGATTCCTGGCTTTCACCCAGGCGGCACGGGTTCGATTCCTGGCGTGGGAAAGTTGGGTTCTATGGTGTAATGGTTAGCACTCTGGACTTTGTATCCAGCGATCCGAGTTCGAATCTCGGTAGAACCTAGTCTTTTGTTAAATCTATCATGTCTAAATATATCTGGAATGAAATATTTTTGGATATATATTTTTTTTTACGCAATATAGTTATTGAATCAAAAGGATGATAAAATGCAATTCATAAGTATCTCTTGTCATATGGTTAGGATTACTAGATCTCACAAAGACTGCCAATTTTCGATTCCTTGCTATTGAAAATTAAGTTCAATGATGTAATGGTCAGCACTCTTGTCTCTGGATGCAGCGATACCAGCTCAAATTTCAGTAGAAAGTAAGTTTTTTTCCAATTATTTCACCCTTGAGTATGTCGAGGATTATTAAAATGTTTCCGTATAATTTTCTATAATATTTTATTAAATATAAAACTTATTTGAATACGCAGGCATTCTGTCCCATGTGGTCTAGTGGTGGGGATTCCTGTCTTTCACCCAGGCGGCCCGGGTTCGATTCCCGGCGTGGGAAAATTGGGTTCTCTGGTGTAATGGTCAGTAATCTGGACTTTGAATCCAGTGATCCGAGTTCGAATCTCGGTAGAACCTAGACTTTTTGTTAAATCAATCATGTATTAATATATCTGGAATGAAATATTTTTGGATTTATATTTTTTTACGCAATAAAGTTATTGAATCAAAAGGATGATATAATGCAGTTCATTAGTCTCTTTTGTCTAATGGTTAGGAATACTAGATCCCACCCAGGCTGCCAATTTTCGATTCCTTGCGTGGGAAAATAAAGTTCTAATGTGTAATGGTCAGCACTCTGGACTCTGGATCCAGCGATCCGAGTTCGAATCTCGGTAGAACCCAAATTTGTTTTCTAAATTTTTATCCCTCAAGTATGAGATGATTTTTAAAATTTTACGTATAATTGACTTAATAATTTTATTAAATATCTAAAGTGTTTAAATGCTTAGGCTTATTGTCCCATGTGGTCTAGTGGTTAGGATTCCTGGCTTTCACCCAGCTGCCCAGGTTCGATTCCCGGCGTGGGAAAATTGGGTTCTATGCTTTTATGGTCAGCACTCTGGACTCTGAATCCAGCGACCGAGTTCGAATCTCGGTAGAACCTAGGTTTTTTTTCTAAATTAATATCCCTCATGTATGCAATGATTTTTAAAATTTTAAGTATAATTGACTTATTAATTTTATTAAATATCTAAAGTGTTTGAATGCGTAGGCTTATTGTCCCATGTGGTCTAGTGGTTAGGATTCCTGGCTTTCACCCAGGCGGCCCGGGTTCGATTCCCGGCGTGGGAAAATTGGGTTCTATGGTGTAATGGTCAGCACACTAGACTCTGAATACAGCGATCCGAGTTCGAATCTCAGTAGAACATAAGTTTTTTTTTTCTAAATTGATATCCCTCATGTATGGAATGATTTTTAAAATTTTACGTATAATTCATTTAATAATTTTATTAAATATCTTAAGTGTTTAAATGCTTAGGCTTATTGTCCCATGTGGTCTAGTGGTTAGGATTCCTGGCTTTCACCCAGGCGGACCGGGTTCGAATCCAGGCGTGGGAACATTGTGTTCTATGGTGTAATGGTCAGCACTCTGGACTCTGAATCCAGCAATCCGAGTTCGAATCTCGTTAGAACCTTGTCTTTTTGTTAAATATATCATGTATAAATATATCTTTAATGAAGTATTTTTGGATATATATATTTTTTATGCAATATAGTTATTGAATCAAAACGATGATATAATGCAATACATTAGTCTCTTTTGTCATATACTTAGGAATAATAGATCTCACCCAGGCTGCCAATTTTCGATTCCTTGCGTGGGAAAATTAAGTTCAATGATGTAATGGTCAGTTCTCTTGTCTCTGGATACAGCGATACCAGCTCAAATTTCAGTAGAAAGTAAGTAAGTAGTCCAATTATTTCACCCTTGAGTATGTCGAGGATTATTAAAATGTTTCCGTATAATTTTCTTTATTATTTTATTAAATATAAAACTTATTTGAATACGTAGGCATTCTGTCCCATGTGGTCTAGTGGTTAGGATTCCTGGCTTTCCCCCAGGCGGCCCGGGTTCGAATCCAGGCGTGGGAAAATTGGGTTCTATGGTGTAATGGCCAGCACTCTGGACTCTGAATCCAGCGATCCGAGTTCGAATCTCGGTAGAACCTAGTTTTTTGTTAAATCTATCATGTCTAAATATATCTGGAATGAAATATTTTTGGATATATATATTTTTTAAGCAATATAGTTATTGAATCAAATTGATGATAAAATGCAATTCATTAGACTATTTTGTCATATGGTTAGGAATACTAGATCTCACCCAGGCTGCCAATTTTCGATTCCTTGCGTGGGAAAATTAAGTTCAATGATGTAATGGTCAGCACTCTTGTCTCTGGATAAAGCGATACCAGCTCAAATTTCAGTTGAATGTAATTTTTTTCCAATTATTTCACCCTTGAGTATGTCAAGGATTAAAAAATGTGTCTGTATAATTTTCTGCATTATTTTATTAAATATAAAATTTATTTGAATACGTAGGCATTCTGTCCCATGTGGTCTAGTGGTTATTATTCATGGCTTTCACCCAGGCGGCCCGGGTTCGATTCCCGGCTTGGGAAAATTGTGTTCTAAGGTGTAATATGGTCAGCACTCTGGACTCTGAATCCAGCGATCCGAGATTCGAATCTCGGTAGAACCTAAATTTTTTTTCTAAATTAATATCCCTCATGTATGCGATGATTTTTAAAATTTTACGTATAATTCAATTTATAATTTTATTAAATATCTAAAGTGTTTGATTGCGTAGGCTTATTGTCCCATGTGGTCTAGTGGTTAGGATTCCTGGCTTTCACCCAGGCGGCCCGGGTTCGATTCACGGCGTGGGAAAATTGGGTTCTATGGTGTAATGTTCAGTACTCTGGACTCTGAATCCAGCGATCCGAGTTCGAATCTCGGTAGAACCTAGTTTTTTTGTAAAATCTAATATGTATAAATATAACTAGAATTAAATATATTGGGATATATATTTTTATACGCACTAGAGTTATTGAATCAAAATTATGATAGAATGCAATTCATTTGTCCCTTTTGTCTAGTGGTTAGGAATTCTGAATCTCACCCAGGCCGCCAAAGTCCGATTCCCTGCTTGGGAAAATTTAGTTCAATGGTGTAATGATCAGCGCTCTTGTCTCTGGATCCAGCGATACAAGCTCAAATTTCAGTAGAACGTAAGTTTTTTTCCAATTATTTCACCCTTGAGTATGTCGAGGATTATTAAAATGTTTCCGGATTTATTTTTCTTCATTATTTTATTAAAAATAAAACTTATTTGAATACGTAGGCATTCTGTCCCACGTAGTCTAGTGGTTAGGATTCCTGGCTTTCACCCAGGCGGCACGGGTTCGATTCCTGGCTTTCACCCAGGCGGCACGGGTTCGATTCCTGGCGTGGGAAAGTTGGGTTCTATGGTGTAATGGTTAGCACTCTGGACTTTGTATCCAGCGATCCGAGTTCGAATCTCGGTAGAACCTAGTCTTTTGTTAAATCTATCATGTCTAAATATATCTGGAATGAAATATTTTTGGATATATATTTTTTTTTACGCAATATAGTTATTGAATCAAAAGGATGATAAAATGCAATTCATAAGTATCTCTTGTCATATGGTTAGGATTACTAGATCTCACAAAGACTGCCAATTTTCGATTCCTTGCTATTGAAAATTAAGTTCAATGATGTAATGGTCAGCACTCTTGTCTCTGGATGCAGCGATACCAGCTCAAATTTCAGTAGAAAGTAAGTTTTTTTTCCAATTATTTCACCCTTGAGTATGTCGAGGATTATTAAAATGTTTCCGTATAATTTTCTATAATATTTTATTAAATATAAAACTTATTTGAATACGCAGGCATTCTGTCCCATGTGGTCTAGTGGTGGGGATTCCTGTCTTTCACCCAGGCGGCCCGGGTTCGATTCCCGGCGTGGGAAAATTGGGTTCTCTGGTGTAATGGTCAGTAATCTGGACTTTGAATCCAGTGATCCGAGTTCGAATCTCGGTAGAACCTAGACTTTTTGTTAAATCAATCATGTATTAATATATCTGGAATGAAATATTTTTGGATTTATATTTTTTTACGCAATAAAGTTATTGAATCAAAAGGATGATATAATGCAGTTCATTAGTCTCTTTTGTCTAATGGTTAGGAATACTAGATCCCACCCAGGCTGCCAATTTTCGATTCCTTGCGTGGGAAAATAAAGTTCTAATGTGTAATGGTCAGCACTCTGGACTCTGGATCCAGCGATCCGAGTTCGAATCTCGGTAGAACCCAAATTTGTTTTCTAAATTTTTATCCCTCAAGTATGAGATGATTTTTAAAATTTTACGTATAATTGACTTAATAATTTTATTAAATATCTAAAGTGTTTAAATGCTTAGGCTTATTGTCCCATGTGGTCTAGTGGTTAGGATTCCTGGCTTTCACCCAGCTGCCCAGGTTCGATTCCCGGCGTGGGAAAATTGGGTTCTATGCTTTTATGGTCAGCACTCTGGACTCTGAATCCAGCGACCGAGTTCGAATCTCGGTAGAACCTAGGTTTTTTTTCTAAATTAATATCCCTCATGTATGCAATGATTTTTAAAATTTTAAGTATAATTGACTTATTAATTTTATTAAATATCTAAAGTGTTTGAATGCGTAGGCTTATTGTCCCATGTGGTCTAGTGGTTAGGATTCCTGGCTTTCACCCAGGCGGCCCGGGTTCGATTCCCGGCGTGGGAAAATTGGGTTCTATGGTGTAATGGTCAGCACACTAGACTCTGAATACAGCGATCCGAGTTCGAATCTCAGTAGAACATAAGTTTTTTTTTTCTAAATTGATATCCCTCATGTATGGAATGATTTTTAAAATTTTACGTATAATTCATTTAATAATTTTATTAAATATCTTAAGTGTTTAAATGCTTAGGCTTATTGTCCCATGTGGTCTAGTGGTTAGGATTCCTGGCTTTCACCCAGGCGGACCGGGTTCGAATCCAGGCGTGGGAACATTGTGTTCTATGGTGTAATGGTCAGCACTCTGGACTCTGAATCCAGCAATCCGAGTTCGAATCTCGTTAGAACCTTGTCTTTTTGTTAAATATATCATGTATAAATATATCTTTAATGAAGTATTTTTGGATATATATATTTTTTATGCAATATAGTTATTGAATCAAAACGATGATATAATGCAATACATTAGTCTCTTTTGTCATATACTTAGGAATAATAGATCTCACCCAGGCTGCCAATTTTCGATTCCTTGCGTGGGAAAATTAAGTTCAATGATGTAATGGTCAGTTCTCTTGTCTCTGGATACAGCGATACCAGCTCAAATTTCAGTAGAAAGTAAGTAAGTAGTCCAATTATTTCACCCTTGAGTATGTCGAGGATTATTAAAATGTTTCCGTATAATTTTCTTTATTATTTTATTAAATATAAAACTTATTTGAATACGTAGGCATTCTGTCCCATGTGGTCTAGTGGTTAGGATTCCTGGCTTTCCCCCAGGCGGCCCGGGTTCGAATCCAGGCGTGGGAAAATTGGGTTCTATGGTGTAATGGCCAGCACTCTGGACTCTGAATCCAGCGATCCGAGTTCGAATCTCGGTAGAACCTAGTTTTTTGTTAAATCTATCATGTCTAAATATATCTGGAATGAAATATTTTTGGATATATATATTTTTTAAGCAATATAGTTATTGAATCAAATTGATGATAAAATGCAATTCATTAGACTATTTTGTCATATGGTTAGGAATACTAGATCTCACCCAGGCTGCCAATTTTCGATTCCTTGCGTGGGAAAATTAAGTTCAATGATGTAATGGTCAGCACTCTTGTCTCTGGATAAAGCGATACCAGCTCAAATTTCAGTTGAATGTAATTTTTTTCCAATTATTTCACCCTTGAGTATGTCAAGGATTAAAAAATGTGTCTGTATAATTTTCTGCATTATTTTATTAAATATAAAATTTATTTGAATACGTAGGCATTCTGTCCCATGTGGTCTAGTGGTTATTATTCATGGCTTTCACCCAGGCGGCCCGGGTTCGATTCCCGGCTTGGGAAAATTGTGTTCTAAGGTGTAATATGGTCAGCACTCTGGACTCTGAATCCAGCGATCCGAGATTCGAATCTCGGTAGAACCTAAATTTTTTTTCTAAATTAATATCCCTCATGTATGCGATGATTTTTAAAATTTTACGTATAATTCAATTTATAATTTTATTAAATATCAAAAGTGTTTGATTGCGTAGGCTTATTGTCCCATGTGGTCTAGTGGTTAGGATTCCTGGCTTTCACCCAGGCGGCCCGGGTTCGATTCCCGGTGTGGGAAATTTGGGTTCTATGGTGTAATGGTTAGCACTCTGGACTTTGAATCCAGCGATCCGAGTTCGAATCTCGGTAGAACCTAGTTTTTTGTTAAATCTATCATGTCTAAATATATCTGGAATGAAATATTTTTGGATATATATATTTTTTTACGCAATATAGTTATTGAATCAAAAGGATGATAAATTGCAACTCATGAGTATCTTTTGTCATAGGGTTAGGAGTACAAGATCTCACCCAGGCTGCCAATTTTCGATTCCTTGCGAGGGAAAATTAAGTTCAATGATGTAATGGTCAGCACTCTTATCTCTTGATCCAGCAATACCAGCTCATATTTCAGTAGAACGTAAGTTTTTTTCCAATTATTTCACCCTTGAGTATGTCAAAGATTAATAAAATGTTTCTGTATAATTTTCTTCATTATTTTATTAAATATAAAATTTATTTGATTACGTGAGCATTCTGTCCCACGTGGTCTAGTGGTTAGGATTCCTGGCTCTCACCCAGGCGTCCCGGGTTCGATTCCCGGCGTGGGAAAGATTGGTTCTATCGTGTGATGGGTAGCACTCTAGACTTTGAATCCGGCGAACCGATTTCTAATCTCATTAGAACCTAGTGTTTTTGTTAAATTTATCATGCATAAATATATCAGAAATGAAATATTTTTGGATATATATATATTTTAAGCAATATAGTTATTGAATCAAATTGATGATAAAATGCAATTCATTAGACTATTTTGTCATATGGTTAGGAATACTAGATCTCACCCAGGCTGCCAATTTTTGATTCCTTGCGTGGGAAAATTAAGTTCAGTGATGTAATGGTCAGCACTCTTGTCTCTGGATCCAGCGATACTAGCTAAAATTTCAGTAGAACGTAAATTTTTTTCCAATTATTTCACCCTTGAGTATGTCGAGGATTATTAAAATGTTTCCGTATAATTTTCTTCATTATTTTATGAAATATAAAACTTATTTGAATACTTAGGCATTCTGTCCCATGTGGTCTAGTGGTTAGGATTCCTGGCTTTCACCCAGGCGGCACGGGTTCGATTCCCGGTGTGGGAAATTTGGGTTCTATGGTGTAATGGTTAGCACTCTGGATTTTGAATCCAGCGATCCGAGTTCGAATCTCGGTAGAACCTAGTTTTTTGTTAAATCTATCATGTCTAAATATATCTGAAATGAAATATTTTTGGATATATATATTTTTTTATGCAATATAGTTATTGAATCAAAAGGATGATAAATTGCAATTCATGAGTATCTTTTG